>OU823249.1:19877500-22277500 GCA_917490735.1 Dryobotodes eremita | reverse complement strand
ATAATATTAAAAACTTGTTTTCATAAAAAAACGTTAATAAAAGTTGGAATTTTGACCTTCAATATCTTCGTAATCGGAAGGTTCCCAGGTGTGGTTCAGTACAAAAATAAAGTTACAATGACGGGGAGTGCAAGTAACTCTCGCCTTCATAAAGTGTATTTTTACACCCGATATACCTACTTCATTATATAGACAAGTTATGAAAGCAAACTAAGCGACTTGGAGATAAGTTTGCAGATGCCAACGCAAAATCATCAAAAAGATGATACCTAAAGCATAAATCGACAATTGACACTAATTATCCAGACTAGACAGATGTACAACATCGCTGCATTGAGCCATGGTTGGGCACAAAGAGAGGCTTTTGTGATGGAGGACACCCTATTACCGGATTTCTATATTAATTTTTAATGTTATTAACGCATTAAATATGTTGGCGACAACTCAACCAATCAGATCATTGGAATCAAAAGAGTTATTTCTTTTGTTACAAATTGTCATTAAAATTCTAAGACGTTTAAAATATTTTTCAAGTTTCAAATAAGACTTTATTTTCTTTCCAATTTGTAAGGGATTCTGTGAAATTGATCTGTCGTGTTCAAATTGAGTTTAGGTCGCAGTACCAGTCTATGATTTGTTGAAAATTGTCTTCTTATTAGTTTTTGAGAGGGACTTATTTATTGAAATTGTATAGTTAATGTTAGTCTTTCTTTAGTGAAAGTTTATTGACCTTTTATGTTAATAAATTTTTTCTTTGTAGAGATGTAATATGCGGCAGGGCTCGGGGATCTCAAATGATAATGATCAGACATCTTGTGAAGACTTTTTATCGCTCACAATAAACAATGATTCACACAACTTAATTTTACAATAACAATTTAATACTCAGTGCTCTGCGACTAGAGCGAGCCTATTTATATAGGTTTAAACAATAGCATCGTAACACAGCAACGACTTCCGGTGACATTTGTTTTATAATAAAAATTAGATTTAATATGAAAATACTTAATGCAATTACGCTCAATATTTGATTTGTAATTAATAACACTTTTTAAATACTTTTAGTTGTAAATTTTGCTAGTTTACAATCATTTTATTTAAATTAACTAACATTTATAGTGTTTCAATGTCCTTTTTATAGTTTTAAATTAATACTTAAATAAAAACAGACATTAAAATTAATAATACTTAATTCAATACAATTTTATAATGTGATGCAAAATCGCTTATTTATTTATTTATTGCACTAATTCGTGTTTCCGTTATGTCATCAGCCGTTATGACGTTTGTTTTAGTCTGTGGTACTATTTCTATTTGCCATCGCAGCGCTATCATAGATCTGCCAGGGTCGCGGTGTGTTCGAAAGAGTTACCGTAGCTCTGGCACACAGGCAACTGAAGGAACACGGGTGGGTTTTAGTCAGTAAGAGTCTGACACGCACTCCCGCTCCGGCCAGAGCGGGAGAGGTCATTTGATGATTTCCCACCCAAAAAAAAAGCGCTATCACAGATAGAACAGAATACAATGATTTTCAAAAATAAGGTTTGATCACATAATTTCACTCTAATTAATATCTTAATTACTACCCTCCAAAACATGTTATGGAACTGGACAGTTTGTTGTTTTTTATACTTTTTTGCAATAGGACCAAAACCAATCATACAGAATCAAACTAAAGCCAGTCATATCCAACACCAAAATAGCGGAAAAAACATTTATAATGAAAATTAGACTCACTACGCCCTCACAAAATACAGGCTGGAGAGTAACAGATAGATAATGTAATTGATATTGCAAAGGCAAGCTCTGAAAGAACAGCCGAATTTTGAAATTGAACCTAATTTGAGATCTGGGATTATTAATAAAAAGAGCAAGTAGAATTCGTTTGCTTTTAGCCAAATGAAAGCCGGAAGGTAGTTGTATTTGGTTGGAAGACGCTTAGATGGGTATTGGAATATGAGAAAACGTGGCACGCCAAAAATCTGGAATATTTATGGGAGTAGGAATCTATGCTTACAGAAAATAAAAATGTATAATTCCTGCTGTATTAACATGTTTTCTTTATTTAGTACGGTCAGCATCATACATTAGCTCTAGATTCGCACTTCAGTTCGGTTAAATCTTAATAACTAAGCAAAGTATTCACTTAAAAAATCTGTTTTGATATAAAATTTTAAGACTTAGCTATTACATGAAATGCAGAAAAGCAATTTATTGAAACATTTTGTACCAATTGAGCATAAATTGATTTAAAAGTAACATTGTTAATCGAATTTGATTGCAGACTGTAGGTACTAGTAGTAAAAAGTCAATAAATCAATATGTCTAATCTTTTCCCAACAACGTTAGGGTCGGCTCCCAGTCTAACCGGATGCAGCTGGATACCAGTATTTTGCATGGTGCGACGGTCTATCTGATCTCCACAACCCAGTTTCTGGATACCCCTTGGTAAGACTGGTTACCATACTTTTGAGCAGATAGAAAAAGTATTTCATTGTATTATACTTATATCTCAACTATCGAACTAGCACTTTCGAGATCCTATAATACTGTTCAGTAACTCTTTGTATTTCACTGAGCGTGATAATTAAATATCCACGCAGAAAGATATTCCGTCTATTTTTAGCAGCGTTCCATTTATTTTAAGCGTCGCGTTTAGTTTCAGTACGCCGCGTAGTAAAGAAGCATGGTCTAACATAATATAAGGAAAAAACGTGTAGTTTGCCTAGCTTGTGATTTTGTTAGTTTTAATAGCTTTAAAACTATGTATTCATTGGCGTAGACTTTCATCTTTCGCGCGTTTTCTCTTCCTAGGTATCGCCTTTTACAGGGCTATTTTAAGCATCCATTTTAATAGTGATATGGACCTATATGTATTTATGGGAAAACGACATTATGGCTCTAGACCTACCTAGCAAACTCTCGACAATCATCAAGTTCACTTAACTTACGTGGCGCTGTTTTTCTACATATTTATATACTTACAAACAAATTATATGTCTATGCCATACATCTAATATATAAAATTCTCGTGTCACAGTTTTCGTTGCCATACTCCTCCGAAACGGCTTAACCGATTTTGATGAAATTTTTTGTGCTTATCCGGTATCTATGAGAATCGGCCAACATCTATTTTTTTTTTTTTTTTTGGTAGGTAGTGTAGGGAGTTAGGGAGGTAGGTAGGTAGGTAGGGTAGGTAGGTAGGCAGGGTAGGTAGGTAGGTAGGGTAGGTAGGTAGGTAGAGTAGGTAGGTAGGGTAGGTAGGTAGGGTAGGTAGGTAGGGTAGGTAGGTAGGGTAGGTAGGTAGGGTAGGTAGGTAGGGTAGGTAGGTAGGTAGGGTAGGTAGGTAGGGTAGGTAGGGTAGGTAGGTAGGGTACGCCGTAGATAAGTACCGCAACCCGTGCGAAGCCGGGGCGGGCAGCTAGTGTATGTATAACATAGAGACCACCACCATAGACCACATAGAGTCCAGAGACTAAGATGAGATACAGATACACCATAGAGTCTAAGGTGTACCTTAGACTCTATGGTGACGTGATAACAGTTACTTTGGCTTCGTGATTGTACTACTAAGTACACCATATCTATCTATTTTATTAACTAGGTCAACAACGATTACTTTAATACAGATTATTTCCCTCCTTGGCCTATCAATAACCTATTTTACCTGAACTAACGAGTCATATTCAAAACATAAAAGAGATCTGATTAAACGTATCTGATAATAATTAGAATGACCCACAAACCTATCTAATATGATCCGGCTCAGTAAACTGTGGGCCGCCATCCTCGGGGATGTAGAACAAACATAATCCGGGCTTGTGGCAGCATGCCAATTGGGCTGCTGGCGCTATCAATAAGTAATACTGTTAGGCTGTGGTAATCAGTTATGTCGGCCTATGCTGCCCTGGTTATGGTGAAGAAGCAACCCGTTTTTAATGGCAGGGTGATAAGATAGATTTCTATGCAATTCATAAGCTTTTTGAAACTCAAATGGTGATACGAGTAAGACTTGAAAACCAAGTTATACATGACAATACTCGTATTGTTCAAAATTAAAATAATGGTTTTTTGTTAAGACATTTTATACAACTATATTAAACAACTTACTGTTGAAGAAACACAAAAATAATGGTCTTGTTTTAATAAAATACAGTGTAATTATAAAGTTGCTGTATCTAAATAGTTCTACCCCACCTACCGCTAGCTGATTACTTCAGACACTTTGTAGGTATACAAAAATACCTTTATTCATTACGAAACCATGTTATGTCACCTCTGCCCATGTATCGAACGATGAAAGCTTTTTCATTAAAATATCGGCAAACATTTCAAATGAACGGACAAAAAAGGCTACATCATTCATAAAATTGGTTTCGTTTCAATGAAGTTAATCCAGGCACGAATTAAAGAAAAAAAAACTGTGGGTTTGTATTTAAAACGAAAATAATATAGAAAGAAAAGTTGTTTATTCTGTACAAACAAAACACATATTACAAAAAAATTACATACAATACACCCATATAAAATAGACAAAAGCCTCGTTTTCAAGCAATAAAAGTTTGACAATTTTGTCCATTACTTGATGTCAGCAGAACCAGGGACCAAAAACAATACACATTGCTCTGTGTTACGACACTGACAAATGACAGCAAACAAATAATCAAAACAAAAACAAAATGATTGGAGAGTGGAAGAATTACTACTTTTGTAACAAACAACAATAATAATAAGAACAATGGAGCCGTGCGTCGCATCTGTGTAAGAACAGGTCGTTGCTCAGCAAAATGCTGTGACTGCGGACGAACCTATCATCAACAGCGCTGATTTTCATCAACTACCTCTCGAATGACTTAATGACGTCCACCTGTGTGCATTATAAATCGCATGGTCTAAAAAAAGAAGGTCTAGCACTCCGGATGTGACACATGCTTACGTCACTATCCAGTTGCCACTTTATTGCAACAAAACATTAACTATGGAAACATTTTCAGTCACCATTCTGTTAAAAAATATTTATAAAGCATTCAAGCCGTCGTTTCGTTTTTCTAATGTAACGAAACAATTCAATTTAAACATATACCAACGTAATTCCACCGAATTAAGTGTGATTCTAGCTGAACATAGTATGTACTTATAAATAAATAATATAATATAAATATATTTGTATTATGCGTAACTTTCATAATAAAAAATATACATAAACTAAGACCATAAACGAATACAATGAAAAATAGAAATTCTAAGTAATAGCTCTAGATGGTGTGTAGGTACAGTGTGGTGTGTTTTCCTATTTATCTATTTTTTTATTTATTTATCATATTCTGTTCTTTTTATCAACCAACCTCTATCGGACGTCGTCGTCTCCGTTTTTTCCACCTTTGCTTTTACACAATCAATCCATTTTTTCATTCTAGAATTCTATTTTTGTCTACAACAAAATAATATTTTAAATAACTCACTGAAATGTTTAGCTTCTTAGCCGTGTATTATTACTACTCAAACTTAAAATAATATCTTCAAACAAACGTATTATGATAATATTAGCTTTTTAACTTCTACCCATATTCCAAAACACAGACTCGTTAATACAAATGGAATCCTAACATTGTTTTCTGAAAAAATACCGCACACTGTACCGAGCCTAGACGAATCCTACAAAAAGCTCTGAAAGAACATTGCTTTGAAAAGCAGCTGAAATATTAAATAGGTATGACTCGTGCTGGGCGGTTTCGGTCTGGTTAACCATGTTTTAGTGTAGGTAGACGAGCAATAGGTTTTTTATGTTATTGTTGAAAGCCTCTGTTTTGACTGGTAAAATATTGAAAAAAACGCACCAAGTACGAAAGTGAGTAGATATAATAAAAAAAAATAAAAAAATGTTTATTTGCACCTTCAAAATAACCCCCAAATAATAACCACCTTCATAATATTATGTAAGTATAATACAGCCCTCACCATGATCTTAATATTTGGGAATAAGTAGAAAACATATGTGATTTTGTACTGTCTTCGTGTTTTCCTCATTCAGTTTAGTTTATTTCACCTGACATACTTTTAACTGTCCATAATTTTAACTGTTTGCCTATGTCGAAAAGTTGTCATACTGAATTAAGTATTTCATTTAGGTACGTCAAATCTCGTTATGTCAAAACTGCAAGTGGGGACAATTAATAGTTACCGCCGCATGACACCGCTTCGTCAACAACAACTTGTCGCTACAAAGTGGCATACAAGTTGCTCATCTGCTTGACGACCAACTTCATCTCTATTGAAGAACCTATTTAATAAAAACCTTGCGGCTCGATTGTCGTCCTCACCCACTTCGCCAGCCGTTTGTAACGAGACTTTATATTGTTCTTCAGCTTTTATAGACAACTATCGCTCTGTGTGTTGGTACTTTATGGGTTTTATCGACTGTAAACTTGAATATGGGCAGTAAAAAAACTTTGTAGATGCTTTCAAGTGACTTTGAAAGAAATAGAAAAGGGTAATGTAAAAAAAATACCTGGTTTCCCGTTTTTATTTTAGCACCAAAACGTTTTTTTTTTAAACATAAAGTACGGTACCTTCTGCTGCATAGACAAGCCGCTTAAATTGAGTACCAGTAACTAATTATCTAGTACGGATGTACAGTCGGCCATACATACATATATGTATATTTTATCATTATGAAATTATCCTACAAAAATCACAGTCTATTTCAAACAGACAACACCCAGATACAGAAATTCTCAACAGCTCGTCAAAAATTCAAAACGCTTTTAAAGTATATTTAAAGCAAAGCAGCATAAGACAGTTGAATAATGTTCTCAGAAGTACAGCAGGAGTTCCAGCAGAACTCTGAGACAGTGGTCGATGTAAGCTCCCGCAATTTATGTACATTTAAATGGAATCCCAGCAAGTAAGACGGAAGGAATACCTTTTAATATTACCAGCAGTATCGAGTAGATTGAGATGCAAATGTGGCTTGCATATATGGTAAGCGAGCACGCCCTTTACGCTTGGAGGCTTTCATTAAGGTATTAAGTTCTGTTTTTATTATTTATTTCTTCTTTCTTCGGAGACCTCATCACCTTCATGTACCTATTCTGAAAACTATCTATAGGCAAAATACAAATAAATCTTAAGAGCATGTCGAATGTTCAACATGGTGTGCCGGGATGTTGAGCTTGATTTATTCACAAATAGGGTCCAGAAATTAAAGAAAAATTAAGTAACTTTTTCTTTGGAGTGTAATGTACTTTATTTTTGTTTATTCTCTTCAGTTCTTTCTATGTTTAACTCTCACGCTGTTTGTACCGTTTTGTCAATTTTATAAATAAGTTTATATAAGTGGAAACTTGTAATTGACTTTCTTCTACATATTACTTCTGACACTTGAATGTATTAGCTGTGAGTTTTCTTAAAATTAATTTAATTAAATTAAATTTCAGCTTGAGTATAGTTTTCAATGTTTTTGTTGATATATTGGAGTATGTTAGCTGATATATGGCAAATAATTTAATGTTTTATGTTTTGTAATATTAATTACTTACTACTGTATAAAATCAAGTTCTTCTAAATGAATAGACATCTGTGCTGCTGGGGAGTTTGTTGCGCCACTTTTTCTCCCCAGCTAAAGCACTACGAAGTGGTGAAGAGCGGGCGTTTTGGGGGACTGACATAAGTAATTTTGGCGTTCAAAAAGTGCTGATTCTCAGCCTACTTTGAATAAATTACTTTTGGTTGTGATTTTGAAGTTGTGGTAGGATCCTTGGAATGAGTTAGGTTTTTTTTTATGGTTTGCAAGGTTGTTTTATGAACCATTTTGTGAGAGGAACAGCGGTAGCCCACTTTTTTGTATTGCGTATAAAAAACTGAAATCAAGTGGCCATATTTCGATAAATTTTAAATTGGATTTAGGATTTTGATTTGAGAAGCTTCACACCGAGTGAAGTTTCTTAAATTACCACGGATCGTGGATCTAATCTTTAACATTGCATGGGAACTCGGGATATATTCCTGAGAATACATAATAATTACGATGGCAAAAATAAAATGTAGGCAGTAGGCATTTCAACTTAAATTTTCAGATAAATAATATTAATAAATTTCTCTCTCAACCGTTTGTTGAATCGTTGAGCTCCATAAGTTCTGAGTTGAGCTGCACTAACTGGACAGGTCCACTCAATCTGTGTGGTTCTTTCCTCAAAAGACCATGTTAGACACCAATCTACATGGTCTTCACATGATCTGGCCAAGATTACGTCTGGACTTTAAAAGCGACTGTAATCTCAGAGTTTGTGTCGGCCTTTTTTCTTAGAGTAGTCAGATAGGAAACGCCGACCTCATCTAGTTTGAAAAATATATTTGACGAGTAAAAGCGTTTGTACAAATGTACTTACAGAAATAAAATCATTTATCATTTAACCTAGTGTTTAAAAACAGACGGGTCAGAATATAAGTGAAGTTTGTTTCCTTTTTGCTTAGAACCATTTGTTCTGCCCAAATAAATTTTCGAGACGTTATATTTTGGGAAGGGCTCCTCAAAGTAACTGTGTATTTACTTTATATGTACTGACATAATTTTCTTTATTGTATCTGAAGGCTTTAACTTATATAAGCTTTGTGAAATAGGCTACATAGTGTTGTAAATTACGTTTCCAAAAGTGCCTTTTATGTGCCTATTTGAAATAAATTATTTGACTTTGACTTTGACTTTGACGTTGTTTGTTTATTTGCTGACCTGTCTGGGTGTTCGTGTATAAGAGATTTGTGTCTTTAAAAATGTTCAGGATACAAGAATAATCGTAAAAAACTCGAAGAGACTCGAATATCTTATTAATTTAATTCAGTGTTACTGTTTATTTTTTCATATAAGTATTATAGTTTGTTTTAAGAAACAAATTGTCTGTATCACAAACAGTTTATTTAAAAGTAAAAGTTTACTAGGAGATATACCTGGGACATACTCAAACTCATAGTACACACGGCTACATATCAAGCTATACATTTCCAGTGTAAGCTGATCTCGCATTGTATAGGATTTCAGTACAGTGAGAGGTCAGTTTATACCGGAAATGTATAGCTTGATATGTACTATAGCCGTGTGTACTATCGCAGTGTGGTACTCACTATCTAACAACTACGTTTAGAAATTCACCAAAGATTCAATAAGAATATCATAAAAGAAATAACACAAAAAATAAATTGTGACACTTTGTAGATATTCCTGAAGTACAAAACATAAAAAGTTCAAATTCGTTGTGACGGCTAGAGGCTCAGTAAACAGGCGCGATGCGACTCTAGTAGAACAATTTCTATGAAAACTTCATGCAAATTGTTCTACAAGAGTTGCGTCGAGCTGTCGCGTCGAGCCTGTCTGCGGGAGGCTTAATTCTTAGAACTTCAACTTTTCGTTCTTTGCTTTTGATTTATGTCATCCAGGTTTTTAACTATTTGCTTTTGAACTACAATAATTAATGAAACTTTCTTTAGGTTTTCTATGAAATCATCTAGACCTGGGCTTACAATTAAATTGGCTTTATTTCGAATTGTCTACTTTGGTATAATTAAAATGAACGGTCTTAAACAAAGCTGTTGGCAAAGTTTTCATGTTAAAATGAAACTTTTCCTTTATAAAAGTTCATATTTTTAGTTCCAGAGTTATATTTAGAATGATTTCTTTGGATAATGTAACTTTTTATTCGAAAGGGACTATTCTAATACATTTTTATTTAAATAACCATTTAATTTTCAAACTTTACCTTTTGTGTTTCCTCGAAATCACTTGTACTACTTATTCGACAGCCATTATTAGAATTTTCTACTCTTTTTTTGGGAAAAGACTCAAACAGTCAACGCGGCTATTCATTGATTTCCTTTGGCATTCGTTTTTATTAGTTAGTGTTCCATTTTGCAGCGGTTAAAACTGTTTTAACACAATTATAAAAATATGGATTTTTCTATTTATTTTTGTTACCTATCTGGGTAAGTAAAGATACCTAATGTAGCAACCTAACGAATTTCGTTGTTGTAATCAGAAAGTGAAGTTATAGACGTGATAATTTTAATATCTTTACGAGTCCTTCTTCATTACTCTGTTTTAAACATGGTTTCGCTTTTGCTTGCTCAAGCCTATTTTTAGCATACGACCGTCCAATTAATTTAGTCCATTTTGGGGAAGCCATGAAAAATCACTAAGAGTACCGCAGCTGATTCGTCTGATTGTGATTAATCGAGGATCAGCGCCGGCTCCGGATAATCCTTTCATCTCGTTCCACTTACAGCTTTACCAGCTGATGGGCTTTGTTCTGCGGCCCGAGTGCAGGCGAGCGGCGAGTTAATAGCCTGTTACCGAAATTACAACTGCGAGTGGTTTGGTGAATGAAGCTATTTCTTTTTTTTTAAACAATGTCGGCTTTAAAAAAATGATATAATGGTATGGTGTGTCGTGGGTGCTGTAACTAGCAAAAATCACATGCAGAAAGACAAACTCTTACTAGCATAAGCAAAAGATAAATATTTTATCCGTTCGAGGTTCGAATGACAACCAACCCAACCGGCCCAACCTTCTGACCCAATCCGGTTTTTGGAGTTTTTTTTGTTTTCATTAAGTTATCCTATGTAATGCAACATACAACACGATAGCAACACACCTAGTCGTATTTAAAATATCAAAAAACAAACCCTCAATTCACAACACTATTCATATTCCCACGTCACGCCCAACACTAGTGAGTAATGGAAGGTTATCAACTGTAGTACTCTCACCGTTTAACTACGCTTCCATAAATCACTATCCGTTTAGCAACCACGGCACTATGACCTCGATTCGAAATGAATGTCCGCCGCGAGTTCATAAATTGTACTAAACAACTGAAAACCCGCCCAAATCGCTATCAAGACGTGATTGGCATGAATGTTTCAGTAAATCGTTTGAATCAGATTACCAAATCCCACTGCTGGACATAGGAAACTCTCATGTTCGTACTCTGTTCTAAGCCTTTTGTTCGAAAGGAACGTTTGAATCAAAGGAATGATAGAATCTAAATTATTTGCTCTGTAGTTACGATATTCGCTCGAATAGTATCGGTAGACAGGTTTAGCGAGCAGACAGACACAGCCTTGAGAAGAAATGTAGCCTAGACTGAAAGAAGTTATTCGAAACCGACTTGTATTGGCGGAATATCAATATTAATGTCGTATAATAAAAAGTCTTTAGTTATTCGTTTAAAATATCCAAGGTTAAAGGAAGGATAGGCAATTTAAATGTAGATACCTACACTATCTCCACAGATGATATATTTGGTGGTATGTCCTAGTGGAGGACATGGCATTTATACTTTCAAAAGCTGTATAAATTCCTTTTCTATACCGCCTATTATTTATCCTATACTCTTAGCATGACCAAGCCAACTGAGATGTAATCGCCACAGGTTATATACTTAATTTGACTTAGTCCCGAAAATTCTACGAATTGCATTTATTAGACTGGTAAATAACTGTACAATGTTAACATCAAATACCAAATAAATGTACCAATATTGGTCACCCTTGTTACGTCTTGTCGCCGGCAACCGTCAAGAGTGTAACGGCCATCAATCCGCCGGTAAACATTTAGTTTGTCAATGTTAGTAATGGCACAATGAACTTAATTCATTGCCTTTGACTGACCGTCGAGAGGAATCGGAGTTTGCGTAGTTGATGTGGAAGATTCGCCTGACGAACGTTGGTGTTCTGAAGCGGTTCTTGCCGGTTAAATATAGGATTGATGTAGGTCTTGCATGTGGCAGATTTCATGAGAGTATTTTATTTAGTGATTCCAGATTCATATCAACTATAAGTCCAGGTTTCCTTACGATGTTTTCCTTCACCGATGTCAGAAATGTCCGAGATAAACTCAGAAAGTACATTAATTAATTGAAAACAAAAACACATTGGTACTTGCCCGGATTTGAATGCACAAGTTCGTGCATGCGAGGCGGGAGATTTAATTACGTGGTGATCCTTGCTCATGCCTTCTATGTATGAAAGAGGCCTTCGCCCTGCAGTGGGACTATGACAAGTTGGTATTTTTTTTAATTACAGGAAAAATTCCTCATTCTAGGCGTGAATAAATAAATAACAATGAAAAAATTATATGAGTCGTCAAAATGGAGCCTATTATGAAAATTACGATTTGAAAACTCTTTATATTTTATATTATATATTTTATTTGTTTATTTATTGGATCTCCAACAGAGGCTATACAATTACATGCATGTTTTAAAGAACAGAGACAAATACTACTGTACTCTTCCAATTATAGGAGATCACATCATTCAAATAACATCCAGGTAGGTACAATAAGTTTGACAAGGACGAACATCGAAACACAATACTTGTCTCTTACAATACTAACTGAAAAACATTACCCTCCTGCTGGAGCTGAATAATTATATTGAAGCTTGAAATAGTAAAACAACAAGGAAAGCCATTTTGAAAATGTTTTAGGCGTAAGATTCACAGTCAGTAGGTAGTAATTTGTATTCAGTACTAAGTACTTTATTGTTGTTTTAATCAAAACAAAACAACAATAAAGTACTTAGTTCTGAATTCAAATTATTATACACGACAATTTAATCATTGATGAATATGGAAATTAGCATTCATTTGTATTCGGAAATCCGATGATTCCTGAGGGAGATAAAGAAAATAGTTTTACTGTACTATATAGAATTCAAAAAGCGCTGTCAACCGCAAATATTTATTTTTTGGTCGACTTATCAAAATAAATTCCTACATTAGAAATAGAGGAAAAACACCACAGTTTAAATGCGGATTTATGTGGCTTTGTGTATGTTTTTTTGTGTGGATTTATTTTGTGAATCGGTTAAAAATAACATTTTTACACTTCAGTTCTTTATTAAAGCTTGATGAGTTGGGTGTTTCCTAACCGACTAATTTGTGAAGAGGAAAATCGAAAAAAAACTGTGAGGTCAAAGTCTCTTTTAAATTCCTTGCAATTACATTGTAATGGTCGTATAGAGGTATGAGGAACAGGGTGTAAAGCTCACTCATACTCTATAGAAAAGGGAGGATCCTCCGACCAGACGGGTATTGTGTCTGGTGGGCAACTGCCCGACGTTTGATGTCGGGACGTTGTATATATGCTAGTTGCGCGGTGAACTCTGCTTGCGCGATGCAGGATTTTGCGTGACGTCATTGTGACGTGTAGCTCGCATGTGGCGATTGTAGATGCCGCTACATCACTCCCCCCCGGAGACCGGAGGTCGATAGTGGGCTGAGTCGTGTATCTGGCGATGCTTGCCAGGGCCAGGTGAGGTTCCAGTGAGTCGGAACCGGTGTCGCATAGTTCGCGGTGAGTCGGAACTGTCTGCGAAGATTCCCCAGTGAGTCGGGGTGGCGCTGCGTTATGCTCCAGTGCGTCGGATGTGGTACAGCGCCAAGTTGTGGCTGACTGCTGGCGTCGACCAGGAGAAGGTTTGAAGGCTCTGCTTGTGGACCGGCCGAGAGTGCAGTGTGCTGTGCCAAGGTTGCTGATGAGGCT
This sequence comes from Dryobotodes eremita, assembly GCA_917490735.1. Classification (NCBI taxonomy): domain Eukaryota; kingdom Metazoa; phylum Arthropoda; class Insecta; order Lepidoptera; family Noctuidae; genus Dryobotodes; species Dryobotodes eremita. The sequence continues at coordinate 22,263,966 of OU823249.1, read as the reverse complement.
GAGTGTGATGACCAGGTATGCGCGGTCGCTGCATGCTGGTGGTCAGGATACCCGTTGAAGCCGTGGGTGCTGGCTGGCTGTGTGACTCGCCGCTCGAAAGCTTGAAGGAAGTGATGATGACGTCACGCTGATGTACTTGCACGAAGGCTGCGCTGACGTTCATGTTCGGGGTCACCAGTATAGAGGTAGGAGGAACAGGGTGTAAAGTTCACTCATACTCTATAGAAAAGGGAGGATCCTCCGACCAGACGGGTATTGTGTCTGGTGGGCAACTGCCCGACGTTTGATGTCGGGACGTTGTATATATGCTAGTTGCGCGGTGAACTCTGCTTGCGCGATGCAGGATTTTGCGTGACGTCATTGTGACGTGTAGCTCGCATGTGGCGATTGTAGATGCCGCTACAGTCGGATCATCATTTGACACTTACATATTTATTACTTTTACTAGTTGACCCGAACAATTCATACAAAAATCCCACAGAAAAAAGGACATTCAGTTTTAGGAAACTTTTCAAATTTTCCTTCCCATAAAAACCGGATAAAATCCGAACTGTTACGAACATTTTACAACCAAAAATAGCCAAATCAGTCCAGCCATTCTCAAAAGACGCGCTGACCAATGAACAGCATTTAATTTTTATTTATATAGATCTATCAAAAGACATAGTCTGTGAATAAAGTTATACGTTTAAGGTCGTAGCACGTGACTGTATGTATTGTCATGTATTCACCCATATTGCCTTGTATTTGCAAACTATTATCAAAATATTGCCAATTTTAAAACACAGTATCTACCTACAGTAGTGTAACCCTACTTAAATTAAAAACTGTGATACAAAAATACAGCAGAAACAACATGACATCCAGATATCCAAGCGGAGCGAAGCTAACCAAATTATTTTGCAACGTGCGATGATTTACGAAACAGCGCGGGAACTAAGTTTGCATCGTAAACAAGTCGTATAGCACATGTTGTGACATGTGTTACGAACAATAAACAACTAAGAAACTAATAACTAATAATTAACTAAGATTAACATTTTGTTAACATTACGAATTTGAAGAGAAAACATGGTATATCCGACTAAAACTAAATGAAAACCGTTAATTATCTCATCATGACTTCTGCAATCCGTCATATTGAATTTTCAGTGATGTATCTGGCTATCCTTAGATATTTCGAATTACTTACTTACAATGAAACTGACACCTCTTTCTGTTGAAATCTGGTCTGTGGTTTAGGAGCTGCACCTACGAAGAAAATGCTTTACAATATATTTAGTTGTAGATATCTGAGACTAGCATAATCATATCATAGCATGACATGATTCACGCCTTGTTTCCCCGAAGAGTTGGGCAGAGGTGTAACTATCGTACACCCATATTTTGCCAGTTATGTTTAAGTCCAAAACTAGCATAAACGTAAACAAGGTATTGAAAAGAAAACATGTTTGCGGCCATTGTAAAATCCCAATCGGTTGGGTGGGTGAAATACCAAACTAGCAGGTACGCTAAGTTTCCAAAACCCGGTGCTATTAAACTGGGTTGATGACGTTCATATCACCACAACGAATAAATTAATGAGAAGAATAAATAATATGAAGTGTAATAGAAATCCTACTTAATATTATAAATGTGAAAGTTTGTGTGTTTGGATGTCTGGATGTTTGTTACTCAATCGCGCAAAAACGGCTGAATGGATTTAGATGAAATTTAGCACACAGATAGTTTATAACCTGGATTAACACATAGAATATTTTTTATCCCGGTGGTAGGTTTCTGTGAGATAATTTCCGACATCTACACGTTATAAAGGCCACTATTCTTATCGGAGCAGTTAAAGGAGAGAGCCTGTTGATTTCCCAAATCCCAATTATCCCAAATCATTTGCCATTTCAATTTAAGAGGCTGCAATTCCCATTAAATTTGGCATTTACAATGACCATTAATAAGTTCTAAGGCCAAACGCTGAAAGTGACAGGAATTCATTTGCGCACTCCTTGCTTCTCACATGTTCAATTTTATATCGGTTGCTCAAGAGTATTAAGTGCCTAAAACAAACAAGTAGGTACTAACGAAAAATAATAAATCGTACAATGTCGTCTATCGAAATATACGAGTAATAACTTAAATAGGATATTATATTTTTATTTTAATAGATTGTTTGTTAATCCTACTTCCTACTATCCTACTAATCCTACTAATATTATAAATGTGAAAGTGTGGATGTTTGTTACTCAATCACGCAAAAACGGCTAAACGGATTTGGATGAAATTTGGCACATAGGTAGACCATGACTTGGATTAAAACATAGGATACTTACTATCCCGATATTTCATCGGGATCGAGAAATATGCGGGTGAAACCGCGGGACGCAGCTAGTTTAGTATAAGAAGTTTATCCAGTGTATATATTTTTATCCTCTTTTATAGATAATTTTACTTAAAATACGTGCGTCGAAACAAAAACAATATAACTTTTGCAAGTCAATATTTTTTTTTAAATTGTTTATTTAAATCGGACACAGTGATCCATTTATTTTTGTGAAAAATTATGTTAGTAACCAAACCACAATAATAATCTCATTTACTAAATGAAATAACTGAAGTGCATAAAATCAAACTGTATAATTGTAATTAATATAAATCAACATGTAATTGTAAAAAAATCACAATTAAATTAATTGAAGTCATAAAAATCATTTACGTCTTTCAATTCATTAAAAATAAAATCAATTATCATTTCAGCAGTAGGCATTTGATAAGATCTGTTACTGTACCTACTATGCTGTTCCTGTTGACATGCAAACTGCGCACAATGCCACAGCTATGCCAATATTGGACAATAGATTTTGTCAGCCACATCGCTTCGAATGCCGTTGCGACTTGCGGGCCCGACGAAGCAATGATGGAGCTCTTTCTGAGGATGGCACGAAACCCATCAATGCGAGTGTCGGCAAACATGCATGAAGCGCTGCAGTGTCTCGGCAGCCGCATCAGCAACCTAAAGGCATTGCTATACTGTACGCGCAAGGCTTTGATTGCCTACGGATGAATTACTCATACATTTTTCATTTCTGTCTGGACCAAATTCTGAAGATCATGCAGACGAAGTTGCAGGCAGAACCTTATTTAATAAAAGCGAAAGTAACTCTATCTGTTACCTTTTCATGCCTTATCGGCTGCACGGATTTGGATGAAAGGCCGTGACCGGGATTAGGACATAGGGTACTTTTTATTCCAGTAGTACCATCCCGTGAAATAATTTCTGACATACATGCGGGCGAAGCCGCGGTCAAAAGCTAGTAAGACATAAAAATTGTTCGGTAAAAAAAAAATTATATCACTTAAATAACTTCCAGTCTAATACTTTCATTACCAGCCACTTTACATCTTAATACTGTTCGTACTATTTACTTTTATAAAGACTTTTATTTTCAACAGAAATTCACTCTCAGTTAAACTTCAATACTTAGACTTCAAAATAAATCATGTTGAAGCAATATGAGAACAAAACGACTATATTTGATGTAATAAACATCAAATAATAATGTCGTTAAGTTCTCTTCGCTTCGGATGTGAAATTAATGGAGCAGAAAATAGATATAAATCAGAACTTCGATGCTACTGCGTTTGAGCGCCCCTGCGATTTTTTTTTAAGCTATTGCATAGCTTTTATCGCGGGCTTTGAGCGCGGCGACCGAATCAAGAAATTCCGTAACGAAAATAAAACCTAACACCCCCCACTCCGCCTACCATGTAGCTCGGCCGAGCGTTCGCTTAACGTGTATGTATACCTATGGTACGACTGTACTTGAATTAATATCAAAGAAAAAAAAATACTGCATATATAAAAAATTAATAAATAATTATAATTGCATAAGTTGATAAAAAATGCTATGCAATAGCTTTACCGCGGCAGTCCCCGAGTGCCACACGTGTTTTTTTTTTGTATTTTCTTCACGACTTTGCACTAAAACCATTTACAATTAACGAGCCAGTTGATTTGAGATAATTTATTTGAAGTAACAAGTGCACGATAAGTAAACTGAGTATCAAAATGGAACAGTCTTCTGTATAGGAGTCATCGCAAAAGTTATTAGCACTATGCGTAACACATTCCCTCGTATATTAGTAACCCTACCCTACATTCCAGAGACTAGCTTCATATTTCTGACTGACTGACTCCTTGCCAATTCAAAAGTGCCTGTAAATGGTTTAATTGAAATATACGGTTCAGTTTTGAGTTTGATAACATGTCTGATGTGACCGTAATTAGGTAGGTACACCTTTCAAACTGCAGCAAAGGAACGTTGTTTGGTTTCTGAAATGAGTTAAGTATTGGTAGTCTTTCCCCGGACGAGCTCCTTCACAGAGAGCACTCTTGTTTCTAACTCCCTTATTTGTAAACGTAGAATTATAAAATTATAATGCTACAAATAATTGAAGGAAATTATTATTGTGAATATACAATGTTCATGGGTATTTAAACATCATTATGATACGATTTCAGTTTTCAGACATTATTAAAATGTTGTACATCAAAAGTTACCGTCTATCTCTGTTGTTTGTACAATAATGAAAATATCACCAAGATTGATTAATGATGTTTGTTATAAACCAACACTTTTAATAGGTACATTATTATTACGTGTCACAATTCACAATTGTATTATTAATTCTATATGTTTTTAATTTGTAGGTAATAGTTATACCTACACAGTGTAATTACTTTTAGTTTTAAAAATAATTAGCTCTTATCAAGATTAAAACATGTTTTGTGAAACCCTTCAAGTTAATTACGAAAATGAAACCTGACAGTGAAGATTCATGTAATCCAATATTTCTATAGTACAAGCCAGACAGATTTAAATAATATGCCAGTAAAAAATTACTGTTCAAGCTTAAACACAGCATTAATAAACAAGTAACTAGAAAATGTATTTTTAATATACATAGGGATCATATTTGACATCTGTACTCATCTTCAAATAAGATACAGTATACAATGCGTATATTTCATGAATTTGAATGGGTCTATAAGGTCAAATAGAGGTAACCTTTAGTTCAAACGAAATCAAAATATAATGCAATGTAATGTAAATGTTATTCAATTTCAAGTTATTAGAATTGATTACACTGCATTGTAAGATTTAATATTAAAAAGGCGTAGATTTTAATTTTTTTATAAAAATTTTGAATGTAGATTGTTTTTCGACAGTCTGTTATTTTATTCATACGATCATTTGATATGAATGAACCGATAAGTGAAGAGAAATAACTGAATTTTCACCTAAGTTGCTGATATTCTTCTTAAATATTTAAAAGTTAAGTGTTTTTACCTTTTTAATATTTAATAGAAAAATCTTCACATGTCTAAAAAAACAGACCCACTTAACCCCACTTAACCCCAAGAAGACCGAAGAAAAAGCTTTCAACTAAAGGGATCAAATGTAGACAAAAATGAATAATGAAACTCAGACCATGATACAACTCAGCAGAAATATAACTATATTTATTTCAACTCATTAGGATGCAGACACCACCTCGACACGTAGAAGAACCCCGATAGCATCAACTTTAGAGAAAGAATAAGTATTGTGGTAAGCCTCGCACAAAATCAGTCGAGAGTCAGACGTCCTGTTCTAATCCACCATTCTGGATCCAACTGGGAGCAGACGTGACTGAGATTCTGATGAAATTTTTGTCTGTGGGCTTTGCAATGGTCTGTGTTTATTTTTTTTATTTCATCATCTATAATCTGAAAAACGATGACAGTTTTGTATGCAATCATTGAGACATAGATATTATGTAGCCCGTTTGCAAATGAAAGCATAATAAATTATGTCTGCAGGATTACCCATTCAGCTGAAAATGTGCTCTCATCTCAATTGAAACAAATTAACGGGATAATTAATCGGTGTATATTTTTGACATTTATGAAAAATAGATACTTATTAAATTTACGCCTTTTTCCCATGGAGGTAGGCAGAAACTACAGAACGCCACCTGCCTCGATCCTTACATACTCCTTTTGCTTCGATTACGTTCATACATCTGGACATACATGCACGCCGGTTGCGAGTACTACTTGACCTTTCTGAAGAACATCACCGATAAGGTCCCTATAATGTCCTTCTACATACTGGATGCAAACTTGAATTTAATGGCCTGTAATAGCCAACACCCAGAGACGGTGATTAATGCTCTATCTGTCTTGGTATTCGGAGAGGAATTTGCCCTGCATTAAGACAAAGCCGAACCAAGCCAAGGTTCATTACTAAACAATAATCTATATAGTCCTCTTGGAGACAAACAAGCTGTTTTCGTCCAAGACGCTGTCACAAAAATTGCGTGCACTCAAAAACTTTAGGCCATAAACAAATGAGTTCTGGAGATTTATTACGCTATCTACCCGAGTGGGATCGTAAAAATATATCTCAACGTATTTGGAAAGAAGGAACATTAGATTTTTTTATTGGATATAAATTAAAACTGTCTTCGAAGCTTGAAATATAAGTAACACGGACTTTTTTTTAAGATCCCCAAATTAAACTGAGCTTAAAATGTTTATCAGGTTTTTATTATTTACATCCCTTTAGCATTACGCATACCTACGTCTTGAAATCCCTTTCGGTAATTTCGTGCTAAAAACAATCGGTTATCGATAAACTGTTTATGAAAAGTTATTTCACTTAAAATTTCCTGTAGCACTGTCGACGAATGGTTATGAAAAGCTGTTTTCCTGAAACATCATTTTACAAAGCTTTATAAAAGATAACAATTTTCATTCTGGTTACCGGCAATATTGCAAAAAGCTGATTTTAAACTTACATTTTTTAATTCTCCTCATTTCACTATACAACAAATTGATGAAAATCACCTTGAATTGAGGTTTTATTTGTTTTGGTCATTCATCTAGTAAAAAGTATATTGTAAAGTGCTCGATACGTTGTGATATTTGATTAATCAACAACTTTAAAAAAATCGTTTTCTTTTATCATCATTAACATTTTCACCTGCCTAAATTAATTACATTTCTTTTTGCAATAATGATACAAAATAAATAATAAGGGCTTTCAAAACGGAATACTTGTATCTACCCCCAAAGTGTTCGTAAAAGCCCGTTTCGAGCCACTTAATAATCACTCCGGGGACAAGATCATTCACGTTCTCTGCCAGCCCAAAGTATCGTGAACTTGACGAATCCCCGGTGGAAAAATCGCGCTTCCGTTTCGGAAGTTGTAGACTTCAAAGGCTCAAAAGTAGCCAACTAAGACGGAAAAAGGTCGTGAGACTTTCATGAAGATTAATTCATGACGATCACTTTGATATTGTAATTAAAAGATTTTTTTCTGGACTTTTTAACAAGTTTCATAATGAAGTCTTTGGGGAAAGGAGTTTTAAAGAAAAAAACGTAAATTAGTCTTTCGTTGTTTGCTGTCTGGTCGCTTAGTTTACTGAGGCTTCTGCTCTCGACAGCCAATAATAAAGTTTACAGTTTTTATACTGAAAGCGAACGTAGTTGTTAGTAAAATGAGGGGTTTTTTGGTCGGTTGTCGGTTCAGCTGCTGATAAAAAAATGACTTTCGTTTGAAATTTGTCTAGAAACTCTTAAAGATAATGTTCAGAAGTTCCTTGTTTTATAATAAAACTAAGCTGCATAATATTTTTTTAATAAAAGCAGAAGATATTGAAAAATCTACAATAATAACTCAATTCAAATCAAATCAAAATATTTTATTTCACATAAACCTACATGGGCACTTATGAAACGTCAGAAGCTAGGTGCACGGTTCCAATTGGTCGTTTCCTATAGTGAAGAGCCGGCAAGAAACTCCACGATTACTGTTTTAAAAATTTATATACGACGAATCAGTTACGAAATTCCGAAATATTCACAGACACGCTCCACACTAACACCGCACTTGTATTCCATAACACTATCACTTCGAAAATTGAAGCCCAATATTCCACGGCCCTCAAAGTATCGGGCCCCCATGGCCCCCTCCCTCACAATGCATACCTGGTGTAGGGCCCGCCGTTCACATAGCTGCGAGTGCGTGACGGATTCCGATCCAACGTGACCTGCACCTGCACTGAGGTACCTACTGTACCTAGTGTAGAATATTGGCGGCTTTATGTACTGACGATTGTATTCGGCTTATTGCGACGGGAAAGAGAGAATTGAAAATTTCAGTGCGATGTATTTGTTGGAATGTTGGGGTTGGTTATTAAAAAAAAAGACTGGGTATTTAATTTGAAAATGAAGTCAATCAGTCTCTATGTACAATAGCCTAACCAATGGAAAATACACTGGTAGGGAATACAGTTTTTGTTGGCATCAATCAATCTCGATTCTAATGATAAGTAGGTTTAACACACATAGGGGAAGTTTTTGAGATGAAAATGTAGGACGGAAACTTAAACTATAAGGAAAAACGTATAATGTTTAGAACCAGGAGCTCGATTATGACGAAAATTGAAAAATGAAAAGACATATTGTTAAAATCGCATGAGTTTCTTGTTAAATTACTTTCTAACTTGTATTATGGTACCGATGCATATTGCGCATGATGAGGAGTTAACTATTTCAATACAAATGAAGCCAATCCTTTTAACTTGCATCAACTGTAGTCCAAAGAATTATAACTTACTTGCCGAAGTCTTTCAATACTTATTTCTCCCTTCAAAAAAAAATATGTATAAGCGATCTCATATTTTCTAATACCTACAAAATCCTTCCCCCACCAATGAGATTCGTGACGGATCGCACAGCCCTACGTGACCAGTCTACCTGTCGTCTTGAGGAAATTATGGATATTGCGGAGAAGACTGATGGAAAGTTATGGGGGCCGAAGAGAAACGAGTGATGGGGCTTAAGGTGTTAGAGGCTTAGACGTAATGAAATTGGGGGTGTGGGGGATAGATGAATAATGTAATGTGTGTTTCACCATACTTTCATTTAGCTAAATTCGAAAGTTTTGTAGATACGATTAAAGTTTCTCAATAGACTCGCCCATTACATGAGACTTAATGTAATTGGTGAAATGTGCGAGTACTATAATTATGTACACCTCTGCCTATATCTTCGGGAAAAATAGGCGTGATGTTATGCTATGTAAAGTTTCTAATAGGTACTTTAATTTCAGAAAATAAATGACATTCCCTGCTGTATTCAACAAAAGATGGACCCGCATATTTACATTACAGGAATAATAAACAATTTAAACATTTTCCCTCATCATTATGTGGATTCAACCGTCAATACTCAGAATCATAATGATGCCCTCGAGGTACAAACCTTCGATTTGTATCTATAGGTATTAAAAAAAAAAGGTTTATTGCAGAAACTTGTACAACTTTTACAGTAAATCTTACATAGGGACCTCCTTTTAAGTAAATGATATACCTGTGCTAGGAGATCCCGCTCTCCAATGACATAATAATTAATTGGTAAAAGTGATGTACAATATGAAAATAGAATTGAAACAACAAAAAAATTAAATAAACAATAAAACAAGTAAAATCCCAAATTAAACAGACAAGACTTGAACTATAACTAAATAATAAAAAAAAGAAAAAACTTAGAGATATATCCTAAAATAGTATGTACGTGTGTGTGTGTGTGTGCATGTGTGTATGCGTGCATGTGAGTGTGTGTCTGTGTATTTGTGTGTCTATATTTGTTTTTTGTCTGGTATTGCAGTATTATATTCCTGCATTTTTTTTTCTAATATACATCCTTCGTTTAAAATATATTCAACCTGTTTTAAGCTTTATTTGACTGGCAATTAATTTTATTCTTGAAATTTTTTAATTTTAGTATTTCTTCGATTGACAAGCAAACTTTTCTTACAACGGATGTCATTGCGTAGAACCAAATAGTTAGTTAATTTTTTCATTAGGCCAATATAAGCCAAAATTCCCCAGTGAAATACAATAATGAAGTCGATTTAATGGTAATCAGTCGATTTATCCAATGAAGTTATTAGATATTCCATTGTAAACTGGGAACGTTCAGTGAACGCTTTGCATCGAGTTCCTTATTGCAATTAAATTCAATTCAATTCAATTTATTTATACAGTAACAATTCACTTTGCGTTCGAATATAATCCAGCATGAAACTCTAACATTAAAAAAACAAATATAAGTACAAATATATATGAATACATAGAATTCAATTAAAATAAGAAAATATTATTTACCATGAAAACATAAAATAATAAACCATTATGTTAATAAATTAATAGGAATTTATACGAAAAAGAATAATCATAAAATAAAAGTCATATGAACACGGAACACAATAAAACATCATAAACAAATAATTACATATCAGTTTGAAGAGCAATAAGACTATTACAAATTAAAAATCATCTAATGAGTAGAGACATCTTTCCAACAGGAATGCGTTGAGCTTTGCCTTGAATGAGCCTGTGTACAGTATGCTTTATAACTCAAGCAGTAATTTATTAAATATTATAAATACCTGATACTGTGGACTATGCTTAATTATTCCAAATCCGGGATGATTTTGTTTTCAAAGTCTTTTCTACGCGTTTTTGTCTTACCAGCCTGTCCTCGTCTATTTCGTAGTCATCTTATTATTAATAGGTAAGTGTAATTTTGAAATTTGCAAAAATACATAAATATTGGGATTCCTCCAATCCTACGCATTTTCGCCTAGATCTTATGGTGTGCTTAATTGTTGCAAATGGGTCACACTATCACGTCCTGGAAGAAATACGTCAAATTACAAGTCACCCTGTATATTACATATTTTTTTAAGATGTTTAACAATACTACTACATAAAGACTAGATACTATAAGAACACCAAATTCTTTAAAATACGATCGACAGATGTCTCGTTGAGCAATATGAATCAGGAATCATACCTTCAACAAAACGGTATTGACTTTGTTTATCAAGCCGAAATTCCGTCTCACCGCGCCCGGGCTAATTTTCTAGCCTGTGATTCGTAATAAATAACCTTTCGGCCTGCGACGAGACTACAATATTAAACCTGGTATTCCTGTCTTGACGGTACACGACGATCGGAGGATGTTCCAAATATTTATATTTTTATTATGTAAACTCTTAAGTCTTTTACTTCTTAATTTAAGACCGTACCATAACCACGGTTTAACTTAGCGCCGTCTATCAAACAATATATTTCGTAGAAACCTTATACTTAACGTGCGCGTCCTTAGAATACCGATTGCAATCGACCTCTTTAGGATGTATAGCGAAACTAAGACTAAAATGTATTAACGATCTTGTGCGTCTAAGTTTTTCTCGTGTACAAATTTTTTGAATAAAAATTATCGAGAACCCTGTCTGCAATTCTTTTTGATAATGCTTTTTTTTATTGTACTGTTTATATATTTATAATATCGGTGTATTTTTTTTTAACAGTTATAAGTTATACGTGTTTATGTGGTGACTTCCTTTTTTTATTTCGCTACAGTATGTATGTTTGTTTGTTTATAGATAGAAATACCTGCATCCATATCTGTCACTAGCGTCCATATTTGTGGGTATTTACTGATTTCTGACGTGATTATAATTCTAAAATAGTTCAAGAGTTCCTGGTTTCTTATTCTTTAAGTAAATGTTGGGTTTGAGTAGACAAACTATTTATATAAAATCTAGACAGTCGAGTAAATATACAATCCGTCCTATTTTGACAATTTATGGAAACTTCGGGCTACCTAGGATCATAGATAATATGATACACAATCACACAGTGTCATTCAAATAGAAAGACATTAAAAAAAATAGGCTGCTGAACCGCGTCGTTAAAATAATGATGCTCTAAGCTTAAGTTATGCCACAATTTATTTCACAAGTCACGATCAAAATTGATTTTTGAAACTTAAAAATAACCACAATCTTATCGAAAAACCATTCAAAATAATAACATCTAAACAGCATCTAAATTATCAAACTACATAAGTGTTACAGGTCATTGAATTGCCTCAGAAGGTTGTTAAAATAATGACGTTATCTTTACTTGGCAAAGAAAAGTGTCAACTCACTCACCCTCCAGAAATACATTAAAATTGAGTTATACGTGACAAATGAACGACAATTTTATACATATTTTGAAGGAAACCGTACACTCATGGTGGAAATTACTTTCATTTGAAATGATGACGTCATGCTATATCTTTTGTTTATGTTACGTCACTAATTTATTATGCAGGATTTTACCCACTCTTCTTTTCTTTTGTTTTGTTTAAAATGTTCGTTGCCAATGAGAGATTCAAAAGAATATGTCGTAGACAACGATTTTTTTTTTTATGTAAACGTAGTATTGCTTGTTATGTAAACATAATATTAGGTTTTTCTGTTATTTACTTGTACCGTTCAATTAACATAAATATGGGCATGTAGATAATACATATATACGGCAATCTAAATAGCATTGTCATCGTTATCATATCGACAAACGTGTAAAAATCAAATATAGCCAGGAATTTGGAAAATGTAATGGGAATAGCCATGGTTTAAAGCACATAACAATAACTTGTTTTTTGTGTGGGAAATCATCAAATGACCTCTCCCGCTGTGGGCGGAGCGAAAGGGCGTCTCAGACTCTTACTGACTAAAACCCACCCGTGTTCCTACAGTTGCCTGTGCGCCAGGGCCACGGTAACTCTTTCGAACAATCCGCGACCCCGGCAGATGATTGCCGCTCTTGGTATTCAAACTTCAAATCAGTTGGGAATCATATTCGATTTAATATTAGGCCATAAAGACCATAAAGTGTATTAAGTGTAAGCATTTACCTATACAGGTGGCAGGGACAGCGACGACCAAACTGTAACTATGAATTCAACACAATGATTCTAAACACCCCAGAGAAGAAATTACTGGTCGACTATAGAAAAAAAAAACTGCTGTTTCATAGAAAACTTTAATATCTAAGCGGTCAAAATATATGGAACATCAATTTTTTTTAAGCTATTGCATAGCTTTTATCGCGGGCTTTGAGCGCGGCGACCGAATCAAGATATTCCGTAACGAAAATAAAACCTAACACCCCCCACTCCGCCTACCATGTAGCTCGGCCGAGCGTTCGCTTAACGTGTATGTATATGGTACGACTGTACGAAGCTAGCACGGATCGAGACAAGCTGCTCCGAAATCGGACGAATACGTAAGCAGATTGCATAAGTTGATAAAAAATGCTATGCAATAGCTTTACCGCGGCAGTCCCCGAGTGCCACACGTGTTTTTTTAAATAACTGACGAAAAGTTTCAACGCAGGGGATGTACAATCATGTACTGAATCCATGGTAACAAGTTGCGCGTCAATGTCCCTGTCACCTTGTATAATTTTAGTTCTTAGTTTGACCTTGAACTTGTGTAACCTTGAAGTTGACAGTTTCTCAAAGAGAAAACGTGCTTTTGAAGTGGAAAACCATGTCATTGGAAATCAATTATCCCCACAAATTACTTAATAGTTAGTCTGAAATAAACTAATTGTCCCTAATTTTGTTCGACGGGGAGAATCTAATCGAATTAACAATTTATTTATCTTAGTAAAGAAAAATAAATGAGATGTTGCTATCGTTAGGTATTAGCATAGATTACGGTGATCTAGATTTATTAGGCAAGACAAAAAGAAAATCTGAATCTTTATATTATTAGTCACCTTTGTAAAGTTATAAATTATAATTATTTTATAATAGATGGTGCGAGTATAAAACAAACATGTTTAAAAAAACACGTGTGGCACTCGGGGACTGCCGCGGTAAAGCTATTGCAGAGCATTTTTTATCAACTTATGCAATTATAATTTTTTTATTTTTATTTATTTATGCATTTTTTTTTCTTTCGATATTAATTCAAGTCCAGTCGTACCATATACATACACGTTAAGCGAACGCTCGGCCGAGCTACATGGTAGGCGGAGTGGGGGGTGTTAGGTTTTATTTTCGTTACGGAATTTCTTGATTCGGTCGTCGCGCTCAAAGCCCGCGAAAAAGCTATGCAATATCTTAAAAAAAACGCTGAAATCAATTGCTATCAAAAACAAACAGCATTTATCCTAAAAACATTGGATCACCTTAAATTATTCCACGAAACTTAATCAGCTCAGGTTAATTAAATGCGCATTGTAAGTCCGGTTGAGGCAAAAAATACCTTTTTAATTATAAATAAAATTACACCCGGCTTGGCTTGAAAAATTACTCAGTTGTGAAAACGAAGCGGTTAATTTAAAGCAATGTCCAGGGATCCGTTTTATCCGGCAGACTGATTGGCTGGACGACATTTAACAGAACATGTGTGTTGTATATGTAATGAAATCTTCTTTTATTTTTAAATATTCAGTATTTTTTTAAGCGAGTTTTCTATAATAATAATTAAACTACATGCCTTGTTTCCCAAAATGGTTGGGCAGAGTTGTAGCAATGACTTTTATTTATTAATATTCAGACTTTACATTTATCTATGGAACTAACGCGTACTGGAAAAAAAGAGACTACGCGGGGTATGGCGCACAAGCAAACACCCCGATGACAAAAAAAAGCACAATAAAATGACAAAATTGGTTAAATCGGCACTCAACAAATCAGAGGATCTTACCCTAAGCAAAGCTAGAAAGCCTAACAGCCACGTCTGCCGTGAATTTATTCCTTATGGAAATATACAGTAAAATATGACCAACCCCAAGAACTGAGACCTCCACTGAATTGAACAACAATCAATGGGTGAGAACGAGTGAGCAAACAGCAAACGCGTTCGCTAAACATCTAGCTGCTGTAATTGTACCAAATGAACCGAGGAACCAGACTAGTGACATAGACTCAGATATAGATGAAACCTTGAAACAAGACTTACAAATGGAGCTGCCACCCTAACCAGTAACACCTCGGAAACTAAGTTAAGGAAGTAAGTTTTTCTAACAGTCCTATTTAATGCAATGTGGGGTATTTCCCTTCGCAGTAAAAAGTATCACAAATTAAAATGATTTACAAGCATGGAAAACCAGAGAATAAGATCACTTTGTACAGACCAATCAGCCAGCTTTTCCAACAATTTTGAGTTGATGGGCTGTTGCCCATCAACTCAAAATTGTTGGAAAAGCTAATTCTACACCGGCTTAAACCACTACTAGCACAGAAAAAACGTGGTATCTGATCATCAGTTTGGCTCCGGTGAGAGGCATTTCACAATAGAGCAGGTCCATCGAGTGTGCAACAAAATACGAAGATCACTTGAGCTAGGAGAACATAGAATATTGCGCTTCTGCATTCTTAGATGTGCAACAGGCATTAGACCGTGTATGGCATAAGGGCCTACTCTTCAAAATTAAAATAAACCTACCTCACAGTTACTATAGAATTCTGGAGTCCCACCTAATAAATCGCCTGTTCTACTCGTAAGTAAGAGATGAGGATAGCTACTCTGTCACCACATCCTGCAGCTGAATAAATAATTACCATATGTGCGGTGCACACAGGAGCCCTGCATAACCACGCCATGAACAAAACAGCACATTTGCTTATAGCCAAAGGCTGATTTTAACTACTAGTAAATAATATATATAAAAAAATATTCAGAATAAATAAGTCAGGGCATATTTTTAAGCTATTGCATAGCTTTTATCGCGGGCTTTGATCGCGGTGACCGAATCAAGAAATTCCGTAACGAAAATAAAACCTAACACCCCCCACTCCGCCTACCATGTAGCTCGGCCGAGCGTTCGCTTAACGTGTATGTATATGGTACGACTGTACGAAGCTCGGACGGATCGAGACGATCTGTTTCGAAATCGGACGAATACGTAAGCAGCTGTTTGTGAGAAAGTATATAGGTGTATAGGTATCTAACATATCTTTATAATGCCACACTCACCACATAAAAAATCAAATAAAAATATTTTAAATGATATTAACTTCTCATTTATTCAATAAAAGAAAAAAAAATGTTTTCTTATCGGTCACCACGCTCAAAAAGTGTAACTTGAATTAATATCAAAGAAAAAATATACTGCATAAATAAAAAATAAATAAATAATTATAATTGCATAAGTTGATAAAAAATGCAATGCAATAGCTTTACCGCGGCAGTCCCCGAGTGCCACACGTGTTTTTTTTTTCAAAGATATAAATGTCAATAGATGTGCGTAAATATAGGCTACTATTATAGATATAACAATGGAGAGTCTATCATTTTTATTTGAAGTAAATAAAGAGACGACCTATCTTGTACTGCCCATAATGCATAAACCGGTTTCGTTTATTTCGGCTTTTACACTACCTGTCCAAAAAACACGCTTTATTTCTGCACCATTATCTTTTTAAAATAACAGCGCGTGCCTTTTTTTATTCCCCTGTAATTTGAATCCCACAAAAGCAGGCCTCCATTTTATACGGCCTCAAATACATTTCCCATTTTTATTTATTCCTTCCAAGCCTCATTCGGATTCCGTGGATAATCCTCATCTTTAAAATAAGGCTGTGTGAACATCAGCGACAAAATGCAAATACATTACAACTGTCTTCGGCGCATGATTGATCGTTTCTTTGACGACAAAAAGGGAGATTTGACGCAGCGCAATTCCTTCCAATCCTCCAGCTTTACGACGGTCACCTTATAAAATAGATGCTTGTAAGGTTTTAGTATCTCTTTCAGTTGAATTACGGACGACTGTCGGCTGTTGATAAACTTGCAGGGATATTTTTATAGCGTATGTACTTCATTGCACGTATTTCAATATCCATTTTTGCTCCGAAGTCTGTATTGTCAGCAAAGGGTTATATATTTTTATTTTTTGAATGTGATGTCTGTGTGTTTGGATTTTGAGCGATTTAGTCTGCATGGAATGCCAAATTTTGTTGTTTAGACGACGCTTTCAAAAATTAAGAAAAAGTATGAGAAAAAGAAAATTGTAGGATATATTCCCAATTATTGTTACTGTAGGTAATGACGTTTCCTTTATCAATCAATTCCCTTAATATTTTGAATTAATGCAAAAGCCATGGAAATAGGGGTATTATTTTTGCATGAAACAACACGGAAATACTTAAAACTTTAAATAAGCCCATAACACAGTAGACATCCATTACCCATTCCTAGCTACATATATATCGGACACTATAAAATCTCCATATGGATGGTTACACGTCCCAACAGTGATTTACCGACTCGTAAGTGAGTAGATGCCGTAAATAGCAGTGCGTATACGATGAATTTCAGCCATAACGTGATGTAATAAAAGGGGGTTTATTTCAGCATTTTCAGCGAATACTTGACGAGTAAATCAGGTTTTTGGGGGTTTTATTTTCTCTGTTTGAAGTTCTAGATTGAAATATACTCACGTGGTCTTGAGGTTTCTCCTAATGCCTAGGTTTTGAAGTGTTATTACTAGACGCGTCTGGAATGGTTCTCCGAAAACGGTTATGGTTGATTTCTATCGCCTAGAAACGTTTGACGTCAATAGATAAAGTCTAGAATTAAAATAGGTCCCCAAACGAAGCGAAATCAAAGGCAATTTTCGAAAAAAAATAGTTATGGAAAGCTATTACGAATGTATGTAACGAATCTCGAAACTGAACAAATAGAAACATAGCACTTTTTATTTTCTTCGTGAATGACTTCATTAGGACAAGAACCAAAACCAATGCCTATAATAATAAATATTAAAGACCATTGCTGTCCTGATTACAAGTAAACGGTAAACTGGTGCTACTAAAATTATTAACTGCATAAAACTACTTATCTCATGAGGTGTGTCCTCAAAGACCTCAGAGATAAGACGATATTAAATGATAAATGATTTTATTTCTGTAAGTAGGTTTGTAAAAACTCTTTTACACGTCAATCATATTTTTTAAACTAGACGAAGTCGGCGTTTCCTATCTAACTACTCTGAGAAGAAAGGCCGAAACAAACACAGAGCTCACAGTCTCTTTTAAAATCCAGACATAATCTTGGTCAGACCGTGCGAAGACCATGTAGATTGGTATTTGAAATGGTCTTTTGAGGAAAGAACCACACAGGTTGAGTGGACCTGTCCAGTCAGTGCACGCATTTGTCAGTAATCGTGCAGCTGGACTCAGGAAGTCAGGACTTAAGGAGCTCAACGATTCGACGAACATCAAAGAAAGGACATTTGGGTAGGCCGCATAAATTACTCAAGCTGCCAGATCATGATTCAAATTAAATGAGAAAAAAAAGCAATTACTCGCATAGTCCTCACATTCACAATAATTAAAATAACATAATACTTTACAAGTAAATACTCATGTCATTGTATATATAAAATTTATCAATGTCAATTTGTATATAAAAATTCGGTAACGTTTGAAGACCATGTAGATTGGTGTCTGAAATTGTCTTTTGAGGAAAGAACCACACAGATTAAGAGGACCTGTCCAGTCAGTGTACGCATTTGTCAGTAACCGTGCAGCTCAACTCAGTTTATTGTTATGCTTCCTGGTAAATAAAACTCTATGTACATTATATGCCAGTTCTGTCACTTTAGTACAAAATATTATAGAAATCCGCATCCTTATCGTAGTAAACAAGCCATGAGCTACATAAACATTATACCAGTCAGTCAAGTGACTTTATTTAAAAAATCCAACCATTTTAAAGCGAAATACCTCGCGGTAAATTTTCATGGATCCCCAAATTTAAAATGGCTTCAATATAAAACTGGAATAATATCCGATTCGTTCGTAATAGCCGGCCATCATTGAAGTTATCGGATTCATTATTAATGATTGAAGAAATAGCTCTTCGTTATAAATTCCATAGCTTAGGTTTGGTTATACTTATTGCCTGGCTTTTCTATTTAACTTTCGTGTTCCTGGAACTTATATTTTCATTTAGCGTTCGAGCGATTGAAATCATATCACGAACTACTTTTAAATAGTTTCTGACATTTTCAAATATCATTCTATTCATTTAAACAGTTATTTCGTAATAAACTAAACTGTGTTACATATTGTTTATTAATTAAAAATTAATAATGATTAATTGGTGTTTTAACACAATATTTTTCACGTGAATTTTCGCTGTTTCGTCTCAATGATTATACTTTTAAATAAACATAGGGAGTATTTATTATAATTAAACTATCCTAATCCTAATTATAATATTATAAATGCGAAAGTAAGTTTGTTTGTTTGCCTGTTTGTTACGCTTTCACGCCAAAACGGCTGAACGAATTTGCTACTACATAGGCTACTTTTCATCCTGGATCGCAGACGAAGTTGCGGGCAACAGCTAGTAATATTATAAATTCGAAAGTAACTTTGTCTGTCTGTATGTAATTTTTTCACACCTAAACCACTTAACGGATTTCTATAAAATTTGACAAGGAGATAGATAGCGTCCTGGAGAAGGACATAGGTTACTTTTTGTCTCAAAATTAATCCTAAAAGGGGGTGATATCGGGGATGAAAATTTGTATGGGAAACTTAGCATTTCTTAAGTTAGGGATATGAAAATTTAAATTTATGCTTTTGGTACGATTTTACTTATAAAATTACCCAAGGGGGTAAATTCGGGGATGATTCTAAAATTCAAATTATTATTGAAATTTTGGTGTACCTCTTTTTAAGAGATTTAAGGGATTAGAAATATAGTCAGAACCCGTTTCTTGAGATATTATTTCAATGTGAAATTATAAAATAACTTTGCTAATTTGTAGGTAATATGTAGTCAATGGCGGCGCTAGAGTGTTTAAAATTAATATTATTTTTAAGTTACACATTTAGAATCATAAAAAGCTGGCTGTTAAAAAAAAAACATTTATTATCTGTCTGTCTGTTACCTTTTCACGCTATAGCGGCTGAATGGATTCGGATGATAGGATACTATTTACCCTGGTAGCACGTTCTCGTGGGATCATCTCCGACATCCATGCGAGTGAAGCCACGGGCAGAAGCTAGTCTTTACATAATTGGCATATATTTGAAAATTTTAAAAGAATATGTACAAAACATATAAGCTAACAAGACTTTGAAATAATAGTAATAATATGTACATTTATATAAAAACGAGGAAAAAGAATCATAGGGCATCAAAAATTTCGTCCGCATCGCTGTCTACAGGAGTGCCCAAAAGGCTGGCAGCATTGCCACGTTATATGACGATGCTGATTCGTTACCCAAAAAATAGGCCAGCCCTCTGGTCAGGTGAAGAGTCGACCAACCCCATGGCGATGTGTCGAAAAACCAAGTGCCTTTCGGACCCCATGGCCCTAGTGTTTCAACCCCAACCGGCTCGAAATATAGTCATATAATCGCTCGGTATTTTAGTTACCTGTCAAAGTTAAAACTTCTTAGCAATAGCTTCGTCTATTAGATCTTCCAGTACCGCCTTGCTTTACAATTGTTTATAATTAAGAGTATTATAACTAAGACAACAAATAATTATTCAGACAGCGTCACGAATAAAGTTTCATCACGGACGGCACTGGCCTGAATATCCTAATTGTTACGATTTTCATGTAAATCACAACGGAACTGTTTGTTGTACAACTTTAGGTGTTTGCTATTTTGATTAGACTGTGTTTTGATATTGTTTGTTTAATTATTACGTATATAGGTATATATAACACAACAAAGCGAAAACCTTAAAACTACACTCTTTATCGCGTAACACACTTTTAATCACAATCTGAAGGATTTTTTTAGGAAATCGCTAATTCATTGCTTCATATATTTAAAAAACTCGTCTGCTCAACAACGTAAATAACGCAATGAATGTTGTTGGACTGTCAAAATTAAAGGTATTGCCATTGTGGGTGTGTTATGTTACGCGGTAACCCCGCTGTTTTATGGGTAGTTTGAGTTAACAATCATACACAATTTTTGTCATCAATGTAGGTCACCACTTTCCAATGATCTTCTTAGAAATATACAGGAGAAATATTATAACAAAGGAAATTCCAGGAATCTTATCTTACTGACTATTAATCAGTAAGTATTCATTGGTATTATTTCAGTATTGGAAAATACTGTTCCATTTTATGATTTAAAAGTTTCATAGCTTATCATTCTATCTAAGTATAATAGGTATAGAAGTAGACAGAATATTATAATAACTAAACCAAAAGAAGTCTAACCTAAATACAGAATCTATCCTGTCTACAAATAAAATCCCTTTTAGAACAAAAAACATGTTGAGGCAGAGACATTACATTGATATGTCATTATTGAGGCCCCAATTTATTTCTTTTAGCAAGACAGTGTGGCCAGAGCGCTCGCGGGGATTTCCTGTTTACTACCAGTATTGGAACTTTTTGTATTGGTCTTATGTAACACAGTCTAGGCTAAGTTTTTTTGGAACTAAGTTTTATCTCATGTTCCGTTTATTGCCTATTTTGTATTGAACTCTATATAGTTTGTTAATTTGAAAACATGTTGTTGCCAGTTGGTTTTTAAGGATGTAACGTCGCAATTCGGTTGCATTCGGTTTTATGTATTAGTAACAAGGCTTTTATATGCGCTTTATGCTAACTGACTCCTCACGAAATTATAAAATTTACGTTTAATTATAATTACGGTTTTCTGGCCACACCTTGATTTGTTTTTGATGACAGATTTTTTGTGGTACACGTTTCTTATTACGCTATTTTGTGTCACTCGTATTTGGGGTCCTGTCAATAATTTAATCATACGTATTCCTTTTGATGTAACTAAATCAGTATTGATGCATTATACATAAGCCTTTTCAAAGAGAAACATACCTTTGATGCCATCCATCATTAATACGAAATAGCTTGTTTGTCTCATAATCATGGAGGTTGCATGAAAAAACCACGCAGGCTAAGATCTCTGCAGTACGTATTTATAAATATCATAATTTAGCTTGTATTCGTCTATCCTGCTAGTTATTTACGTTATTTCAGGTTCGCTTTGATACAGCCATATTTCTGTACCTACATTAATTTTTCTGTTTGCGACTAACGAAGTTAAAGGCGCTCCTTTGATGTAGGTATATCTGTTGTTACTTTGATTTAACTTCCCTTTGGTTTTTTATCACTATTATGCAACTGGGAAAATGATAGAAAACATCTTACAAGTGACAAAAAAATCAAGCTTTTTTTTAAGTTCACTCCTCTTTGTTTTACTCTTATTTCATCATGCACACGAATACTAACACGTGCCTCAACACTGAGACCAGGATCAACTAAGTACTTTGATCATAAAACGTTTTTGTTGCCTACGGAAATTGAACCGCGGCCATTGGGCAAAAACCAATTACACATCCACGTCTATAATCATGTTTGTTTAGGAAAACTGGTTTCAACCAAAGCCACTACCATGGCATCATCATATCAAACGAAAGATACACGACTGCTAGCCATAGGCCTCACAAAAGAGACACTACTGGCCATAGGCCTCACAAAAGATACACTGCTGGCTATAGGCCTCATAAAAGAGACACTGCTGGCTATAGGCCTCACAAAAGATACATAGCTAGCCATAGGCCTCACAAAAGAGATACTGCTGGCCATAGGCCTCACAAAAGATACAATGCTGGCCATAGGCCTCATAAAAGAGACACTGCTGTCCATAAGCCTCACAAAAGATAAACTGCTGGATATAGGCCTCACAGGAGACACGCTGCTGGCCATAGGCCTCACAAAAGAATTCCCACAACGACAGAGCAGTAAGTAGCAATTGCTTTCAAAGCGTTTCGTATTTCTACAGCGACTTTGAGAAAGATTGACTTCAGCTTTTCGGTAGCTAATGTCAAAACAATACATTTTTGACTTAACCATCATCGTAATCGTTGACAGCGTGTCACTTTGTCCAGAACCTCTGGTCCTAGGTGCACGCATCGTATTAATAAATAAGTAAAGGTTGTGGCATGCGAAACAGCAATTCGTAAAATCAGAACCCAGATCCATAAACATGTCTTATAAACAAAACACATAACATTGCGTGTTGCGAACTTATGCGTGTTTGAATACTGCCTTTTGATCAAAGAACGCGTGCAAACACATAATGCGTGCCGACAGGCCGAGGTAACTGAAGTTTGTTTTCTTAATCTGGTGTAAAATATGCTGATTATTGTAATGAAGTAGTGATTTTAATGTGTAGATACTGGAGCCTTAATTATGTTATAAAACAAATAAATGAACAAATTAATGGGGCTTTTATTATTTTTTTACCTAGTGCTACTTGTGAAAAGGCTTGTCTGTAGAATACTAGCACCATAATTATGTGTAATTAAAGGGACATGTGAATATTAATACAGTTTTGGAAGGCACGAAGCTTAAGGATCCGACTTGACCCGGGTGGGGCGTAGATAAATGTTATATTATTTATGTACACACAGTAAAATATACATACAAATACAAATATAGACATACATATACAGATTTATTACTGCTATAAATACAATTTTGGACACTAGGCCCAAAAACCCTAAAACTTTAGTTCAGTTATTTGTTTTGGAGTGTAGTCATGTTCTTTCCACGTCTGATATTCAGTCCCGTCATGTCTCCTGTGTGTGCATCTTGCATAAGGTTTGCAACGTACAGGTTGGAACCACTGTACTTACTTTAACACCTTTTTTTTTTGGGTGGGAAGTCATCAAATGACTTCTCCCGTTCTGGGCGGACTGGAAGGGCGTGTCAGACTCTTACTGACAAAAACCCACCCGTATTCCTTCAGTTGCCTGTACTTTAACACCTGGCGTTTTTACACAGTAGCTAGTTTCTTTTGGATAGATTACACCCTATTTAATGTATATTTGAAAACTTCAAATTGCGTAAAACCATAGGTGCCGAGACATAGTGGGATTATTAACAACTCTTCGCGACTAGATTTTGACATAATGAGGGTTTTCTGAAATGACGTTCACTAGGTAGCAGCACTGCGACGTCAGGTCCGGGCTCCTGTCAAAAATATCAAAGCGCCAATATTTTCTTTAGTCGTGACTGAACGATGAACGAATGAATAAAACGAATGATGAACGTCCTCATTTATTTTATATTCCTTGTCGAAATGGATGATCTCTTGTCAAAGTGGCGCCAATTGGTGGCGTGAATTTTCATGAAAACCCTCATTATGACATATCAGCTGCCGCGACGGGATGTTGCGAATTACGTCACGAAATTCAGGATTTTACATCAACTTTCAACATTCGAATTTATTAAGAAAAATATGTTACCGCGCCTATATAATATACAATAAGGTTGGGGCAAATAACTGTAATTAAATGTTGAGATCGGTCAAATCGCGTCAGTACTGCAAAAGTTGTTTATAATAGGTATTAAGATAACTATAGAAAACTCGACTCCCCTCTGCTGCGCCACTGGGTAAGAGTCCACACCAGTTGATATCTAAAGTATTATCTCATTATTACTCATTATTACTAACACTAGTTATTATTTTGTTGATACTAACACTATGGACATATGTCTGAAATAAACAATTTGAATTTGATTTTTTTTATTTAAATAATAATTTGAAAGAAGTTGTATTCTTTGCACCGCTAAACAATGGTGTAGTGCAATTACAATAAACCTAATTAGGGGTTGTACTCATGTATAATCACTCACCGAGTGGTGTTTTCTTTTTGTTTGATCTCATAATTATAATGATAAAGATGTTTCGACTTTGCTTTAGTTTTTCAGATGTAGGATATTTTTGATTACAACCGCAGAATTAACTTTGATTTTAATAGCTTTTTCGAGAAATACTATAAAATATAAGACTTATTTTTGCAGTACATAAGTAGATAAAATTAATGCCGTGCAATGGGCATGCGTAAACAGTCATCCCAACTACGGAACCCTTCACTGTGCGTGGTCCGACATACAACGGGCCAGTTATTTTAAATTTCGTTAGGAAACTACCACGAAAAAACAAAAATTTCTATTACTCAAGTAAACTAATAGAAACAAAAACTACCAAGCTCATACAACTAACCAACAATATTGACATGTAAAAGTGTTTGCGGGATACCCAATTTATAGAATTAATTTGTCATCATTCCCAAAAATTATTTTGCTAAACCTACCTAAAAAAATGTATACTGGGCATTCTGTAGCAAACTATTAGAAAGTACCAAAACAAATCCACAATAAATACATAATTGTTCAGTAAATTAAAATAATTTTGAACAGCGAGCGCATTCCGAATTTAAATTCAAATAAAGAAACAATCCGGCGCGAAATTCAATAAATGAGGCACCTACTTATGGCCATAGGTCCTATCTATTGACTCGGTTTCAAAATAATGTCCGAAAAATACACAATCATTAATTTAAACAATACTTGTATCGTTTAAAACAATTTCATTTCAATTTCCATGTATCGATTTCTGACATTCGTCATAAAAGTTAGTTACTCGAGTCGACGGAAATTTAAAAAAAAATCGTTGTACATAATCGCTTTCACACATCATTACAATGAAAACAAAACAATAATGGTCGGCGATTTTGAATACAAATTGAGTAGTAGTAATGAAAATTACGTGTTATTGGACTTGTGTTGGTATATTACGTTAAGATTTGGGCATTTTCTTGTTCTTTATAATATTTTTAATAATATTTGTCCCATTTAAAATCGCACTACATGTATGAGTGTGTGAAAATTAAAAATGTACGATTGGCGCGAAACTTCGACTTGGATATCGTAAAACTTTATTACCGGTACTTATTTAACATGAACAATGGAAGTCATCAAACGATTAAATAATGTATTATTCACTGGCCCTATGGTGGAGTTTGGATGTACGAAACCCCATTTTTTTTTTTTTTGCCTCGAACATCACCATTATCAAAATGGCGATTATCACATTTACAGATTTGATTTTATAAAGGTAAATTAATAAACTTGCGTGTTAAATAAGAAAGATTTAATGGAGTTAACATATGAGTTTTTAAACAACTCTCTTAATTAATGCACACTCATAAGATTTGATGGGTAGCATAAAAAATATTAAAGTTATTTTTTTTTTAAGTCTTGTTTTAATTACATAAAACAGGACTTAATTCTCTTATTAGTAGTAGACGTCTATTGTTGGCAACACAACATTTAGTTTATAGTTTATCTGTCATTACTCATTACTGTCAAAGTTACATATGCCATTAATGTCACTGTACTAGAAATATATTAAAAAAGGACGTTTTGGGATCTACTCTGCATTTTTAATTTACTTATTATAAATAATAGCTCAGCTAAATAAGTAACCCAACATCTATGCTACCATGGTAGCCTAATTTTTTTTCCGGTCAAACGTCTGTGCTATCAGGGTAGCCTGGTCGAATTGTTCCGTTCATACTGATTTTGTATTGTGGTCACGCTGTATAGCTTTAAAAAAAAAACAACAGATGGGTCTGTATTAAATTCTGCGTTTTTACGTAGGAATACTCTGTGGAAGAACATAGAGAAAAATTAGAAAGAAAAGAGAATTGGGGGGGGGGTGGGGAAAATGGCGGGAATAACACGAAGGAAACTAAAACAAAAATAAAAAATAATTGAAAATAATGGAAATCGTTGTCAAGAAATATGAAAAATAAGTACCTAGCTAAGTATTCTTTGTTCTTTGTATCAAGTTTGTACCTGGAAAAGTGGAAACCTAAATTATCAAGCCCAAACCAAAGATTGATTTTAGCGAGTGATTTAAGTGAATTGTGTAGTGAGTGTTGTGCTAAATAATACCTCCCGCCGCTTGACAGAATTATTAATAAATAAGACTTGTTATCGAGCAATATATAAATATATTAAAAACACTTTCGAAGAAATTGAGTGAAGGAAATTAAATAAACTAAAGACTTGGCTAAAAGGTCTTAGCAACCAGGCCATAAAAATAATTATAAAAAAAAAAAAAAAAGTCATCGGCGCGGCATACTTTGACATTTCAGTTCCGCTTGATGAGAGCTCTGTGTTTATTATAAAAGTGCAATTTATATAGTAACCCAGTGTATTAGTGTTATATATAATAAAAATCCTCATTAATCAAGCTTTACGAATATATACGTGTATCATAGGTTTAGAATCAGTTTTATTACGATAAAATCGTTGTGAAAAAAAATGTGGCCATTACGGCAAGTGCGGCACGGTGCGCGTCGGTGTTTTCGTCTAAATTAGGTATGTTTTACTAATTATTCTATTACACTAAAGCTTATTAGTATTTAAACACACTCTCAACTTTAAAATACAACGAAAATAATTAAGATTAAACATTTAAAATTTTGTTGCTCATGTAATTTTGTGCACGCAACCATGGTAGACCCGGTCTACCATGGTTGCGTGCACAAAATGCCATGCCGCTGGATTCTGCCCTAAAACGTCCCGACGTTTTAGGGCAGAATCCAGCGTCATGGTCTGTTTGTTTTGGTTTAGTGTGATAATCTGAACGTACCTATTAATGGACATATGAGCATACAAAAAGTTGTATATAGTCTAGTTTAATTATAAATAGGGTTTATTGAATCAAACTACAAAATGTACAAACATTCACTTAGAACAAATATATTTTACTGAAATTCAAACATAGTCTCAAGTTTAACATTTTTTATAGCACTTTTGACTATTTAATCGTAATTTACTTTTTACACCTATTGATTCTGTATAGTTTCAGCTATACACAAGAATTTTTATTAAGGTATAACTGCAGTAGGTAGGTAGTTTTCTAGTTATTACGCTTTATGTTGAAAATGCCCGGTGGTCACGCGGGGTCAAAATTAAAAACGCGCGAATGGACGTATCGGGGGTTAAAAATCGCGCGGCTAGGACGTAACAACGGGTAAAGTAAAATAACCTTTTGTTCATACAATAATACAATGAGTGACAACTGTTAAACGTTAGCGTCACTTACATTCGATAACGTTTCGTTACCAACGATCTTCTAGGAGTAAAAATAAAACTTTGTTATTTATAATTTCATTAATTATATTATTTGCTTCAAATTTGAGTTAATTGCGGTAGCAGCTGTTTCAAAATGAATTAAACTTAAAAACTTACAATACTTACAAAAAAAAAAAAAAACATTAAAATACGCTGTCACTTTGTCTGAACGTAAAACGGAACAATCTAGGAGTGAAATTCTTACATTATCTGTAGTAAAATGTTATGAAATGAATTTTATTACTTACGGGGGAAGCGCAAGGGTAGCCCGCGAAATTCAAATTTTCTTACGTTTTTTGCAATTTGTAGGTCAATGTCAGGTTGTATTTTGATAAAAATATGATTCGCGGTCGTAAAAATATGGGTTTACAGAATTATAATTATTAGAATCAGCAAGACAACTCCTTAAGTTAGAATTGGTGTCAAATGTCATGATTTCATGAAATAGTCATTTAATACAGTAATATGAACTAAGAGAGATGTATTGCTGATTCTAACGATTATAATTCCGTAAAGCTATATTTTTTACGACCGCAAATCATATTTTAATCAAAATACAACCTGACAGTGACCTGCAAATTGCAAAAAACATAAGAAAATTTGAATTTCGCGGGCTACCCTGAAGGTTCCGCCTTAAGGGGGAAGCGCCAGGTAGCCCGGGAAATACAAATTTTCTTTCGTTTTTTGTAATGTCTAAGTCAGTCTCAGGTTGTATGTTGAACAAAATATGATTTGCGACCGTAACATACATGTATTTACAGAATTATAATCATTCAAATCGTAAAACCCTCTAAGTTCATAATTATAATCCTATTAAATGACAATTTTATATGATATCAATCGATAGGATTATAATTCTGTAAATACATAATTGTTACGGTCGCGAATCATATTTTGTTCAACATACAACCTGATACTGAACTGCAAATTGCAAAAATCGTAAGAATTTTAGAAACTTCGCGGGCTACCCTGGCGTATCCCCCTTAAATAAGTCGAATTTTTTAAACTTTTGGGTTTTTGTTCTCAAAACTAGGCGTTTGCGCAGTGTGAAAATTTGCTGTAGCGTTCCAAAGATTTCAATACGCTAAAAAAACTTGAAGCTCCTCACGCGCGAGTTGTAGTACAGTGGAGTGGTGTGAGGTGTATTAGCCGCTAAATCAGACAAAAATTCTCCCTTTCACATCCACAATATTAGCAAAAAAACACGTGTGGCACTCGGGGACTGCCGCGGTAAAGCTATTGCATAGCATTTTTTATCAACTTATGCAATTATATTTTTTTATTTTTTTTATTTATTCAGTTTTTTTTTCTTTGATATTAATTCGAGTACAGTCGTACCATATACATACACGTTAAGCGAACGCTCGGCCGAGCTACATGGTAGGCGGAGTGGGGGGTGTTAGGTTTTATTTGCGTTACGGAATTTCTTGATTCGGTCACCGCGCTCAAAGCACGCGATAAAAGCTATGCAATAGCTTAAAAACTCAGTTTTGATCTCCAAACCATAATTATTATCAATTCCGAACACCAAATGGCCCACCCAATAGGCCCCCAGGGCTCCACAGCAGCAATAAAGACAGATAACATATTGTTTCACATTCTAATACCAACAGCGGGGATAAGTAGCGTTTAGGGCTAAAACCGCCGGTCGTTACGCATACCTACTTATACAATATTCAGGGCTCCTAATTATTATCCTCACTAAAAAGCTCGTGTTTACGCTAACTTCCTTTTTGCTTTTAATCGGTCATGAATTTTGTGTTACAACATAATTGCACAGGCTGAAAATGATAAAGAGGAGATCATTTATGAACTCAATTATTGTGCAATACTGGTATTCTAACAATAGCCCTTAACCACTGACATGTATTACGTCTATCAGACCTATGTTTTTTTTTTCAAATGCCCTTATTTACTTATTGTATTTTGATAATTATAGTTATTTTGTGCATTTATAAGGTTAGTTTAATATCTGAAGTATCTAATAAATAAGAGAAGAGTAAGTTAAGTATATATTTTTATTATATTAAAAACAAAAAACTTAACAAAAATAGCTTCTCCTTCAGTCTGCCTATAAACTTATTTATCAGTCAAATTTGACCTAAGATAAACAATAAAAAAAACTGATTTAGTGATCTTAAAAGTACGATGAAAAAATGCCACAAAAAATAGTGTTTTACTTTAACACTGACGCTGCGTCTCGAAGACGTTATGGTGCTATTTTACCTGTTAAAAGGGCACTGCGCATACGCTGCTTCCTGCTGCGCATGCTTCACTGGACCTTTGAAAGGTACAAGCAGGGGCAAAATCGTGCGCGAATGACGATAAAAGTTATGATGGTTTAAGCATGGTATAATAATATACTTCGCCAGGTATAGCATTCCGAGACACAGTGGCCTCGTGGGTGACACAAGCCTACGTCATCGCCGCTGTGTTACCAGTAGTGTGTAATAATAACTCCCCAGCCGCCTTTATTACCTGTGCGAATCCGATAAAACAATGAGGTTTTAACTAACAATTACGTTTAAAAACAAAAAACACGAATTATGGAAACATTTTCTGTCACCATTCTGTTAAACAATATATATAAAGCATTTAAATTTGTCGTTTCGTTTTTCTAATCAAACGAAACAATTCAATTGAAACATTCGTGTTTTGTTGCAATAAAGTGGCAACTGGATAGTGACGTAAGCATGTGTCACTCCCGGAATGCCAGACCTTGTTTTTTTAGACCATGGTTTTAAGTAGTAGTTTAAGGGTTAGTCCACCTATCAAACTTTCATGATCTAAGTTGCCAGGAAAGATAAACTGACCAATCGGTGATTTTTAACCGATTGGTCAGTGTTTCTTAGTTTGGACTGCAGCCATTCACAATTCGACTGCAATATGTCTCTTAAGTCAATGTGATATCTGCAGCACTTCGAAACGTTATGATGCCTTGTCTCGTATAACCAATAAATTTGACGTTAACAACTCAGTGTTGCAACTTGAAATAATAATATTTTTTTAAACATGCTTGGAAATTCGAGCATTATTTGGACAAGCTTCTTCGAAATAAATCAAAAATACTGTACTGGTCAAATACATGCGAGCAGCGGCCGGCAATGTTAGTATGAAAATCCATGACTGTCGTGTTTAGCGGCCGAATAAATTACTATGAGAACTCATATCTGAGGTGTAATTTAAAAATGGAACGAATTGTTTACTTCGTCTCATGGCTACCAAGGAGGTAACTTACCAAAGATTTTATTGAAATCTCGAACTGGCTTAACAAACAGCTGTTTAAAGGGAAAAAGAAACAAATGAACATATTGGCGCGAGAAAAGTTATCATTGTTCGTCATTGATTCTGAAATTTATAATTAATTTATTTAGTTTGAATTTCCGCGCATTATTTGACAAAACTACTATACAAGCCTTGGCTCACGTATGTATGCCTCGGCTTCACCTCGATGCCCCTGTTGGTGGCTGCTGCAATAATGTTACTATTCAGACATGCATTGAAAGGAGCCATTGAAAAGGTATTTTAATGATGTTGTCTTCCGTGAACCAAACATTGGTAAAACGATAAATTGGCAGTCGATGCAATGATTTCGGCGAAACGAGTTTCTGTTTTCGATAATAACGATAACGTATTCGAAATAAATCATTAGCGAAGACCTTGTTATGGTATTATAATAGTTGAACCCCAATTATGTTAATCAAAACATGATTGTCCTGACTGTACTAGTATTAAGTATGATTCCAGTAAGCCTAATGCTCTGAAACAATGCGCATTTCGAGTAATTTCGCAATTGCACGTTCCGTTGGGGAATTAACTCATATTGCTGTGGCTAATAAATATGTGTGCGAAATAGACTGTGTTTTTGATTTTGTGTTTATGCGAATTTTGATTTAATACAGTCTGTATTTCTCGCGAATTTATATGGTCTACTAGACGTAAAGAAATGTTGTTTTATTCTTGGCTCATAAAAAAACCCACAAAGAAAAACTTTTTGTTAAAAAAAATATCATCCATCATAAAGTTTGAAGATTATCCGACATAATACAGCACAATAGGTATGTCCTAACTATGCCGTTATAATTAAATCAGCAATTATACAATACCATAAAGTAGAATAATCAACAACAACAAAATAAATCCTTTAACTGATCTGAAATGTTCGTAATTTCCTTTATAATTGTTACATAGCGTTATTACTCTTTCAGACATCGCTATCTCTCTCTATGCCGTAAGA
Organism: Dryobotodes eremita; assembly: GCA_917490735.1. Classification (NCBI taxonomy): domain Eukaryota; kingdom Metazoa; phylum Arthropoda; class Insecta; order Lepidoptera; family Noctuidae; genus Dryobotodes; species Dryobotodes eremita. Next base: position 22,231,889 of record OU823249.1, on the reverse strand, counting down.
AAAGCGTAAGACTAAAGAGTACAGCAAAATCTCATTATTCAATCACAAATGGATTAACCGCCTTTTATCTGGCGTTGCTATAATAGAGAAAGTAGGTGCAGAAGGTCCACTCAATACCATGTACCCTTTGTAATGACAACCTTTATGCTGCTGATTTAAGTAAGTACCCTGTGTTATAAATAATTATAAATGATTTTATTTCTGTGAGTAGGTTTGTACAAGCTACAACTACTACTTTTCCACGTCAATCATCTATACAAATAAATAAAATTGAAGTGTCTATTTGTAATATCAAAATAACAGCTTTTTACTAAATGTATATGAAAGTATAATTATACGGTACTTACAACAAATATACAATTTTTAAAATGTTTGTCTGTCTGTCTGTTTGTTTCGTCTAATCTCCGAAATGGCTGGACCAATTTTGACGGGACTTTCATTGGCAGATAGCTGGTGTTATAAGGAGTCATTTAGGCTTTTATTTTAAAATAATAATTACGGTTGCGTGCAAAAAAAAACCCTATGAAATCCAATTTGTTTTCCGACATGCATGCGAACGAAGTCACGGGCACAGTTAGTATTTTATAAATTAGATGTGGTCGGCGTTTCCACTCCGACTACTCTGAGAAGAAATGCCGGAACAAACTCAGAGGTCACAGTCTCTTTTAAAGTCCAGACATAATCGTGGTCAGATCATGTGTGTATGTTTTTATCTTTGTGTTTCGCGATGACAGTTACCCTTCTATTCCTAATTTTATATTGGTAGGTAGTTACTATTGTTCAAAGAAATGTTTGGCATACTCTTATGTGGAACTTGAAAGTTCAATATCCGGGAGTAACATCACGATACTCTCTTTGTTTTCTTTTGTACCTAAACCTAGGGGTCTTTAAGTTAACAAAGATAGTCCTCGAGAATAGTTTCTGTAGATGTTTACTTAGAAACTGTTAGTATTAGGTAATATGTGTTCGTGAAGGTTTTGTGTCAATAGTTTCAAGGTTTTGGTAGTGGTCGAGAAAGATCTCACAGTCCGGCTACATTGAATATATGATTATTATTTTAATATTGTGAATGTGAAGACTATGTGGGTCATTGTTGCTTTTTTTTTTCTTCTCCTCAGTTAATTTGAATCATGGTCTGGCAGTTTGAGTAATTTTTGTGGCCTACCCAAATGGCTTTTCTTTGATATTATTCGTCGAATCGTTGAGCTCCTTAAGTTCTGAGTTGAGCTGCACGATTACCGACAAATGCGTGCACTGACTGGACAGGTCCACTCAATCCGTGTGGTTTTTCCTCAAAAGTCCATTTCAGACACAAATCTACATGGTCTTCACATGATCTGACCAAGATTATGTCTGGACTTTAAAAGAGACTGTGATCTCTGATTTTGTTTCGGCCTTTCTTCTCAGAGTAGTCAGATAGGAAACGCCGACCTCATCTAGTTTTTAAAATATGATTGACTTGTAAAAGTGTTTGTTCAAACCTAGTTACAGAAATAAAATCATTTATCATAGTCTAGAAATCTTCATCTGAGTTTTAAGAACCCATGTCGTCAATTTCATAAATGATAAATGATTTTATTTCTGTAAGGGAATCATAACCGACCAGTTTAAGTAGGGTTCTGATTTTGAAGTTACACTACTCAATTCTATAGATTTTTAATTTACTAGTAGAGTAATTTCAAAGATGAATGCACTTATTGGTAGATGGCGTTGTTCTCAAAATGTTCATGGGTTCACAGACCACATAGAGATACTATGTGTAAATAGTTAAATTTAATTGAGTAAGTAAGTTTATCGCTTTCTGTAAGTAGGTTTGAACAAACACTTTTACAAGCCAATCATATTTTAAAAATTAGATGAGATCGGCGTTTCCTATCTGTCTATATTCAAGAAATATTGCATGCTGCTGTTACATCCAAAACTCAAATAACCATCCTGTATAATCTAGCTGTATATCTGACATCTAAGCCAATGCCTTACACCATTACTTAAACTTATTGTTTAAAACTACAAACAAAATAATAATATACATGTACAAGCTTCTCTTATCTAAAACTTAACTCGACTACCGCGACACAACCAGGCTGCGGCAGTAATTCCAGCAATCGTATTTGACACAAGCGTAGAAAGATCTTCAAAGTTCAATCTAAGTTGAGTATATATGTACAAGACAGTGACTTTGTATTCCCGTGTAGTGGCGTGGTGGAAACAGCTTCTTTATTCCTTTTGTGTGAGTTTTGCGTGTAGAATGAGGTTTAGGATGCTGGTAGGTAGGTTTTTGTACGAGATGTTTTGTCAATACTATCACTAATCTATAGAACATTGAAATCGAATCCATTGTTAACAAATAAGGTTCTGTATTTGTCTTTTTGATCCATTTTTGGGGTTCCGCACCTCAAAACGAAAAAACAGAACCCTTGTAGGCTCACTTTGTTGTCCGTCTGTCTGTCAAGACCTCTATCTCAGTTACGCGTGCAGGTATCGAGTTGAAATTAAAACCATATACTCAGGTCTACAGTCCCTTGAAGCCGTGAAAAAATTAAACTTCTAAATTAACGAAAAAGGAAGATATAGCCGTGTATGCCGCATAAAACGTATATTTCGACACTCTCAAGGGAAACAAAATTTATAGGGTACTTTCCGTTGACCTAGAAGTATAAATTTTGGCACGTAATATCGTCTTATACTATAAGTACAGGGAAAAATCTGAAAACTATACATTTGTAATTGAATCACAAATAATATAGTCTTTATTTAAAGTATGTAATCTAAACAACGGTGTGCAACGGTAAATCTTTTTGTAGATTTTTTAAAACTTTTACTAATTTGTACAGAAGAGAAAAATCTGGAAGCTGTATATTTTTAATTAAATCACTAAAAAGCAGGTTCTTTATGCAAGGAACGGGGTACACATTTTGAAGTGAGTTAACCGGGGCATGTGGGGTATCGTATGAAAGAGCTTCATTGGCACAAGCTTAAACAGATTTTTAATAATTTTTATGATGTTTTCGATTTATGACGAAGAATAAAAAAAAACCTTTTCCCTCTTTTATATGTATAAGGTACCTTATAAATTTGGTGTATGTAGTACCTAACAGTTTGCACTGTTATGCGTACCTACTTGGTCCTTTTTTAATATTGTAATTAAACACAATTCTAAATAGGTACCTACCTACTTAAGTGTCTTGTACCTAGTAATATTATACACATTATATTTTAATAGGATATTAAACAAACATAGGTCACATTCAGTCCACGTAGAAAGCAGACTACAAGTGTTAAACGTCAATTCCGAAAACAGCCGCAGAATATTTCTCGCCTGATTGTTGTAGGAGATTTCTACATAGATTTTAACACCAATCCCCAAAATGCAATTTCATTATATTTTTCTTCTATAAGCATGTTACCCTTAATAAGCACTAGCACTACAAAAACGAATACTATTATAGACAATATTTTTTCCAACTTTGATGTACAGTGCGATACTATTAATTCTTTTATCAGTCACCACTTACAAATCTGGATTAAATTAAATATTTAAGTAAAAAACAACTTTGATTAGGTTACCTAACTAATTTAGGTATGAACTGTTAAAATAACCACAATTTCACTTATAAAAAACAATAATGTAAGTAATTATAGGTTTTGGAAACTGAATTTCGGGAGAAGCTCGGAAAAAACTGCGAGACTCGATTCCTGAACTATGTATAATATGTTCCTATAAATTTGTACGGAACCCTCGGTGGGTGAGTCCCGACTCGCACTTATCCAGTTTTTTTTTTCATTCGGAACAAAAATCAGAAACATGCCAAAGAAAATACAGGAAACTTAAACTAAAGTAACAGACATGTAACCTACACCATTGTCCACGTATTGGACGCCAACGCGGTGCCTACGACGAAGCAGATTGCTATGACGTAGCCGCTTGCTATGACGTAGCGGCTGGCTTCGACGTAGCCACTTTCTACGCCACCTACGCAGTAATTAAATTTTGATGTTTGTAAATGATGTGCGTTTAACAAGAATAATGTTTTATTAAAAAAATATTGATGAATTTCGCGCCTACGCAGTCGTTATAAATTGTTAATCAATGCCTTTCTTTGAGCCCGTATTACTATTCAAGTTTAATAAAAAAAACAAATTTAAAAAGAAACTGTATTAACTGCGCTGCTTTAAATCTACGCGGCTTTCTAAATTTAGTTTTTTGTGTGTGACTTTTGTATATTTTGAACATAGTCTTTCAAGCCATAAATACTATTGAAACTGCGAACTTTATTAAATTATGAAATAACTTAGAATTTCTCTTGTAACGTGATTTACATTAGTCAATTGTTACGTTACTTTAAGCAAACAGAAGGTTATATACACAAAAACCAAGACAACTGCTGTAAGGCCTCCACTGTAGGCCATACAAATATTTGTACCATGCGGAAATAGTGCACATGACCCGTTGCACAGAACTCAATCACTCAACCAAACTTGCTTGGTTGTACACAATAATAATAAACAAGTCCAAAATAGCATATGTCTAAGGTCTATTCTAATACTTGATTCCAATGTATGTTACGAGAATTGCCATTTAAACAAATACCAACCAGAATGAGTCGTACCCCTATTATTAAAAAAATCACAAATATTATGTATTTCTTGAAAAATTACTTTAAAACCCACACTTAAAGTTCAGTTTGCTCTAAAAATGTTATCATTCTTTTTATTATATCTGACGGCGCGACACATGACATTTGGCGTTTGCTGTCAACGTCGGAACAGAATAGCAGCGTGACAGATGTCAGCTGTCATTCTAGCGGAACGTCACTGGTGGGAGCGAGGCGGCCATCTTGGTCACTTTGGAATCGAGAGCCGCCAACGCACCACGCGCTCGACGGATCGCTAAATACCGACGCCATCTTGTACCTTTTTTTGTTTCATTTGTTATAATATAATAGTCAGTGATTAGTTAAAGTGTGATTGAATATTATTTTGTTAATTAAGGAATAAATCATTGGAAGATTAATTATTTGAGACTTTTTTTGAGCATCTGACCCACGTGAAGATGGAAAATACTGATATAGGCCATCCTGAGTCTATATCAGAAGTGGGATCCCATGAGCAACAAACGGGGAACACGCAACCTGCTGAAATCATCTCTGCGACGAGAATATTGTCGAATATGGAGGCGATGTTCGCCCGGGTATTTGCGATGTCGCAACCATCAACTCCTGTAAGTACCAGCACTATAAAACTAATCGAATTTGATCCTGACAATTCCGAAGCTGACATTGAAGGCTGGTGTAACGTCACTGAAGTTATAGTGCAGGAGAAAAATCTTGCAGGCGTTAATCTGCTGATGGCACTTACTAACGCGCTTAAAGGTCGCGCAGCAACCCACTTGACCAAAATGAACCTTAAGGAATTAACATGGGCTGCTGTTAAAGAAACATTGCTAGCTAGATTTGCTAAGCCCAAACTAATGCAGGATCATTTCGATGAAATTTTACGATTTCAAATTAGTGTCAAAGAAACCGCATCAGAGTCTGCAATGCGCTTATGGAACCTGATCGAGCGGATACCAAAAACTGACTTACCTGAGGAAGTTATCACTGGGTTCGCTATATCAGTGCTATGTCAAAAAGATAATTTGATACGTAGAGAGTTGACAGCACATGTGATAACTACTCGTGCTCAATTATTTCGGATTCTTAATGGCATATCACTAAAGCGACGGTTGGACGTCAGTGATGGAAATCAAGACCCCGATGCTAAGAGATCTCGAATGACAGATTCTAGATTCCCTGGAAAGTGTCATTGGTGTGGCCTGTCAGGACATCGACAGGTTGACTGTTGGAAGCGAAAGGAGGACTCCAAATCATCGAAGTCCCAAGTTCCATCAAGTTCTACAAATAATCAAGACAAGCCGTCTATATCCTGCTACACGTGTGGAAAACCTGGTCACACGTCTACAGCTTGTCCAGAAAAAAAAAGAATGGAGGGAGGTCGGAGAGGAAGGAAGTCAACCTTTGTGATCATCGACTTTCTAGATCTACGTTGGAGACATCAGCTGGTGAGAGATTTCCATTTTTATTCGATAGCGGATCATCTTGCTCCCTTTTAACTGAAAGTTTTCGCTGTCAGTTTCCGGGTACTGTACGCAATAATCTAGTTTATCTTACTGGTATCGGAGGTGATGACGTAAAATGCACTTGCCAAATTATAAGTACTGTAAAAATTGGAGATGTCTCGGTTGACCTTGTGTTTCACGTCGTTCCTGATTCAGTAATTTCTGTATCAATTATTGTAGGTAGAGATATCTTAGACAAAGGTTTTTGCGTGAAAATTGATAACGACAAACTCTTGTTTATGACCAAAGAGCGAACTAACTTTTGCGAAACGAAATCGGTAGTTTTTGATATTTCTTCTATCGATACCGACTTAGAAGGAGAAGATAAAATGTTGCTGTCAAAAATAATTAGCAAATATTCAGATTATTTCATAGACGGTATACCTACTAGGCGCGTTACTACAGGGCAATTGAGCATTAAATTGATAGATCCTCATAAAATAGTTCGGAGGTCGCCTTATCGACTAGCACCTATAGAGAAACAAATAGTCCGCGAAAAAAAATACAACAACTATTAGATGCTGGTATCGTTCGTGAGAGTTCTTCCCCTTTTGCGAGTCCGATACTCCTGGTAAAGAAAAAGGACAATACCGATAGAATGTGCGTAGATTATCGGGAACTCAATTCCAACACACAACCCGAACACTATCCCTTGCCTCGCATCGAGGAACAGATAGACCAGCTCAGTGGCGCCAACTACTTTTCTTCATTAGACATGGCTAGCGGATTTCACTAAATTTTAATTCACCCTGATTCAATTGAGATGACTGCATTCGTGACTCCGGAAGGCCAATACGAGTACCTTGCGATGCCCTTCGGTTTGCGCAACGCTCCTTCTGTTTACCAGCGATGTATTACAAAAGCACTGCAACACCTTAATGACAGGCCTCTCATTTATATGGACGACGTTCTGTGTTATTCTCCAATATTTCGCAGGGTTTGGACCGCCTAGATGAGGCCTTACAAGCCCTGACTGCAGCAGGCTTTTCGTTTAATCTTCAAAAGTGTAAATTCATGAAACAAAAAGTAGACTATCTAGGTTATTCTTTGCAGTCTGGCGAAATTAGACCCAATACCCGCAAAATTCAGGCATTAGTTGAAGCACCATCACCATGTACAGCTACTCAGGTACGTCAGTTTCTCGGGCTCGCGTCATATTTTAGGAAATTTATACCCGGGTTTACAAATGTTGTTGGACCGTTGTACCCTTTAACTAAACTGAAAGGACCTATTAATTGGACTGACAAACATGAGGATATCCGTAGAAATGTAGTTAAAATACTTACTTCGGAACCAGTTTTAACGATCTTTAATCCTGATTTGCCGGTCGAGTTGCACACAGACGCGAGCGCCGAAGGTTATGGCGCAATCCTTATACAGAGAAAGGATAACTTACCCCATGTTGTGGAGTACTTTAGCCGGCGTACATCTGAGGTAGAATCTCGATACCACTCGTACGAATTAGAGACCTTGGCCGTCGTACGAGCGGTAGAACATTTTCGGCATTATTTGTACGGCCGACATTTTGTAGTCTACACTGATTGTAATTCGCTCAAAGCATCGAAATCCAAGGTTGATCTGACGCCTCGCGTGCATCGTTGGTGGGCTTTCCTACAAGCCTTCGATTTTGAGATCATATACCGTGAAGGCCGTAGTATGGAACATGCTGATTTCTTTTCCCGTAATCTCCAGTCGGATGCTGGCGCGCCTTCGACCCCCCAAATCCCTACTACTAAACGTGTTGAGTTTGTTGAGTTACATCAAGGATGGCTTTCAGTTGAACAAAAACGCGATAGCGAAATCCAAGACTTGATCACTAAACATAACAATAGTGATTTTCCGGAAGCGGTAGCACACACCTACGATGTTAGGGATGGTATCCTGTATAGAAAGATTGGGCGCAACAAAATTATTTCTTGGTTACCGGTCGTTCCACGCTCCTTGATTTGGACACTTATCAACCACGTCCATAACGAAATTCAACACCTTGGTAGTGATAAGACGCTAGATAAACTCTACGAACAATACTGGTTTCCGCAAATGTCTAAATGCGTGCGTAAATTTATTGATTCTTGTATAGTTTGCAAAGCATCGAAGGGACCATCGGGCGCTCAACCCGTTCAGTTACACTCAATCCCAAAACTGTCTGTGCCATGGCACACAATCCATATAGATTTTACCGGGAAACTTAGTGGTAAGAGCGACCGAAAAGAGTATTGTTCGGTGATAATAGACGCGTTTACTAAGTATGTTCTACTAGAGCACACAATATCATTAGATGCAAGTAGCGCAGTGCGAGCTCTAGAAAGGGCTGTTTGTCTTTTTGGGGCTCCTACACGCGTTATTGCTGATCAGGGCCGATGCTATATTAGTAGTGAATTTAGAAACTTTTGCAATAATTATAAAATTGATCTGCATTTTATTGCAACCGGTTCGAGCAAGGCTAACGGGCAAGTTGAGCGAATAATGCGAACATTAAAAAGCTTGCTCACGATAGTTGAAAATGACCCTAATAAGACATGGCGCGATGAGTTAGGCAATATCCAACTTGCGCTTAATAGTACAAAATCGGCCGTTACTAGGTACTCACCTACGGAACTGATGTTTGGAACACGTGCAGAATCATTAGGTATGTCCCAGATATCTTCACATTCAGACGAGCGAAATGACCGTTTAGATTTAGAATCCATTCGAGAAAATGCGTCGGAAAATATTCAAAAGGCGGCCGCGGCGGATACTCTAAGGTTTAACCGTGGTCGTGCTAACATCAAACCATTTACTCAGGGCGATTTTGTTTTTATCAAGAATAGTGAACGAAATCAAACTAAACTAGATAGGAAGTTTAGGGGACCGTTCGTTATTACCTCCGTATTAGGGAATGATCGGTACGAACTAAAAAGCGTAAGTGGTTCACACCGCACTTATAAATACGCACACGAGAATTTGCGTGCAGTACCTCAGGGACATGCCGGGTTACTTGAAATCACTACCAGTCTCTTGAACGATGAGGAGGCCGAGACGGCGCTAGAAGATGTAACTTCTAATAGAGATGACGCATTACTTTCAAACGACTGTGATACTTTGACCGTATGCTCGGATACTATTTCCGCCGACTCCCGGACAATATCAGCCGGCTCAGACACTCTCAGTGTACACTCTGATCCAGAGACATGGGATATACAAAATGAAATAGAAATTTATGCTGAACAAGATAACCTGCAATTATAGGTATACCATTACGTTTTTATGTTATGTATGTGTTTGCTTAAGCTGTCGATCCTGGTGGATAGTGACATCCGGGTTCGCTGAACGAGAAAGGATTCACTAGTCCAGCCCAGATGTAAGGTAGTTTATCCTGGTCACAGTGTGTAGTCTGGGCCAGAAGTAATGAAGGTTGTCTATCCTGGTCGAGGTGTGTCGTCCGGGCCGTACCTGAAGGGCTCGGTTGAAGGGATGCACTCGCTCGGTCCAGATGTATTGCGTTGGTTGACTGGTCGAAAGGACAGCGTCGTCCGGTCCATGCTACTTTTACGTCTGGTCGAAGGGACACGCTCGTCCGGTCCATGTTTTTTGGTAGTGAACGTCTGATAATGAGTCGGTCGCAGGGACAGTGCCGTCCGGTCCATGCCATTGAAGCTGGTCGAAGGGACACACTTGTCTAGACCCTGCTGTGAACCGGTCGAAGGGACAGTGCCGTCCGGTCCATGCCATTGGGGCTGGTCGAAGGGACACACTTGTCTAGACCCTGTCTGTGAACCGGTCGAAGGGACAGTGCCGTCCGGTCCATGCCATTGGGGCTGGTCGAAGGGACACACTTGTCCGGTCCGGGTTATGTTTGGGTAACATAACGGGATTGTGAGATGTCATCCGGTCCATTACTCATAATGGTCGAAGGGATACATGCTTTCATATCCTGCTTATGTAGTATGTTAGGATAAGTGCTATGCTGTTTTTCAGGCTGGACGAGCAAATAATCAAATAATGAAATTGCCTGTTTTAAGGACAACGTTAGATCTACGCCCGAGGACGGTCGAATGTCAGTCCGGCCGTGACGGCGCGACACATGACATTTGGCGTTTGCTGTCAACGTCGGAACAGAATAGCAGCGTGACAGATGTCAGCTGTCATTCTAGCGGAACGTCACTGGTGGGAGCGAGGCGGCCATCTTGGTCACTTTGGAATCGAGAGCCGCCAACGCACCACGCGCTCGACGGATCGCTAAATACCGACGCCATCTTGTACCTTTTTTTGTTTCATTTGTTATAATATAATAGTCAGTGATTAGTTAAAGTGTGATTGAATATTATTTTGTTAATTAAGGAATAAATCATTGGAAGATTAATTATTTGAGACTTTTTTTGAGCATCTGACCCACGTGAAGATGGAAAATACTGATATAGGCCATCCTGAGTCTATATATCATAAAAATTTACATATTATTATTATTTTATTGATATTATTATTTTGTTATTAACATATTATTTGTTTACATGTTAGGAAATTAAATTGCGAACGAAGGATACTCAATATGTTTATTTCTTTCCACAAGGAAACACAATAAAACATGTTCAAAATGTCATTATATAGCTATCTACGTGGTTAGATGCGTGTCCTACCATTTCCTTGTCTGGTCTAGTGGTCAGTCTTGAGTGTTTCATTGGGCGTTGTCTGGCGATGCGGTTAACTGTATTATAGTCACGTTATTGCTTGGTCTGTCTACAAATATACATTGTGTTCGCTGCTTGAGTGGAATTGTGAGATGTATTGACGGAGCTACATACACCTGCACTAGACGTTGCTATTGGATACGTCTGATTTAGACATCTTGATAGTGATTGGTTAATTTGTAAAGTGGTAGGAAGGTCAAACTTGAATTTCTTGTCTGCATTTTGATAACCAAATAATTTCTATCGATATAAATTATCTGAAAAGGACAAATAATTATAGGACTGACGATGTCGTGGCGATGGAATGTAAAGCGTGTGCTTTAACTTGATTTATCAACAAATAATCAATCAATATATTTTTGCTTTGTTGGTGATTCCAAATAAATAAATAAATAACACTACTCCGCTAAGACTGTAAACTCCAATCCTCAAATGTCATTTAAGGTTTCAGCACAAGTTGTTAAAATACAATGTGCCGATAAATTTACAAATAAGTACATATTTATGCTCATGAAACGTGAGTGATGTGACTTATGACCAAGTTCAACGCTGAAAGAAAAAAAAGTTCACAACTCCTATCTTGCTGTCTGGCCTGAGCTATTTTCTTAAGCGAAACTATGTAACAAAAAACTATTTTGTATTCCAAAGAATAACACACTACATCCATCTATTACCCTCCTATCACAATAACACTGATGATATAATCCGAATCTTCCTTTAGTTGCTGAAATGTATAACGCATTACAAAGATTTATTTACTTGTCACTCATCTGAAAAAACCAGCACATTTTCTTACAAAACCTAGGCATTGTCGGTGAAAAATGGTCGGATAGAAAAAAATGTGGCGTCTAGTGTACATTTATATGGCAACATAAAGTTGATTTAGTAAACGATACTCTGAAGTTGATGGATGGAACCTTAGGATCCGGGTATAGTAGATAGAATGCGGTCATTTTTCAAAATAGAGATAGGGAGAGAACACATTTTTTGAGCTGTTGTGGTGCCTGAGTTATTATCCGTTTAGGTTTAGGGAATTGTGTTACTGCGTTGAATTGAGAAGGTATTTATGTGGTTTAAAATCATAACGTCAAGCGTGAAACTTAAATGCTCACCTTCTTATTTAAATGTGAGAATTTTTCTTTGTCCGTTTGTTTGTTCATTGCTTGAGCATGAAACAGATTTTGAAAAAACAGCCACGTGGATTTTTTCCGTGGTATTGCTTTTCAAAGCCAACTGCCAATCCTTTTACACGGGTAGCCTGTGGGTGAACTTTACGCAAAGGGCATACAGTGGCCTGTGCGTACAATATAACAACACGTTCCGGGTATTGATGGGGCTGCCGCGTTTTTGTAGCGCGTCTAGCATGGTTGCCGACGCGGAAGTTGATAGTTTTTCGGCCATCGTACGCAAGAGATGCGCATCCTTGCTACGTCGTGTTCGCACCAGCCCCGACACCATTCTTAGAACGTTGGCTGATAGGTGGGACTCTCCGATCTTGGGCCGGTAGATACAACTGCACGCAGTCAAGTAGACATTCCCCAGGATTGGCGTGCCTCATGCAGTTTAGAATAATACTACTAACACTAGCTTCATAAGTTTAAATTGGTACTAACAAATATGGAATTATTCTGAAATAAATGTTTATTATTATTATTAAAAGGTACTATTATGAAATCCAAAGTAGAAATGAAAATGAAATCTATTCCAGACGAATACTACTGTCAAGACGTTAGTCATGTTTTCAATACACGATTCACTAGTCATATTTCATAAATATGTGTGTCCTCAGTGTTAGATCGAATGATGCTACTAGAATAATAAATAAGGCTAAGAAGTCCTCCAAAAGTGCCTAGGGTTGAGTAGCTATAGCAGCAAAGAAAATAGGTACATAATATGATGCTTTCAGTATACACACGCTCGCTAAGGTTTCATTAAACAGACAATATGAGATTTTAAAATTATGTTTTTGAAATGTTTGAGTAAAGGGCAGTAGGAATTTAATCAGGCTAATATTTGGCTATGTAATTCTAAAAAGAGAAGCAACCAGAGAAAGATGTATTAGAAAAATAAATTACTCCGCTCCGCAGTCATAATCAAAAGCAGAGCCAAAAGGACGTACTTCCGGTTCAGCGTTAAACATAAATATTTAAGTTCAAATAACTTAGCCAATTCATTTAACCATGTTTTGATAAATTGCTGACTGTTAAGCCGTAAAAGCACAAGTTCTAGGTACATTCGCACGAAAGTTTAGATTTTCAGCGCGAGTTTAGCAATTTATTTAGTAAACTGTGCGTTTGCAACTGAAGAAGTTTAAATGTAAAGTATTGATACTGGGAAATAAAGTAACGATTAATGTTTTGAGTGTTCGTTTGAACGTGGTTTATCTCGATTCTTGATATTCTGGGCATTGACTTTCTTGTTTAGGGGATTTTATTATTAACACTACAAAGTGGACGCAATCCTTTTTCGCAGGATGGTACTGAAACCATCAGTATGTGCTTCGGCAAACATCCCTGACGCACTGCAGTAACGTGGAAGCCTCAACAACATTCTGAAGGAATTATTATATTGAAGTCTGAGGGCGTAATGTGCTCTTTGCGTATATCGAACCCACAGAGTGCACGTGTACAAGGATTGGCAAAACGAGTTAAAAAGAGTTATTTTTGCTTTTGATGTTCTGGTTTGTGGTGTAATATGAGGTTATGATAAATAATTAGTAAAAAATACTTTGAAGGAAAGGACTATCATCCTAATAAGCTGGGAAATGCCATAATGGGTACTAAATACATGAAAAGAGAAATTCCTCTTTTTTATATCACGGGAATAAACTATTTCAAAACGTACTTCTCTATCGTATCAACATACTGAAAATACATTACTCCTAACAAGATCCAAATTGAACGTTCTGCCTGAAAATATCGAATTGGCTTGAAACGAAGATCTCAGTCACGATAATGTGCGCTCATTTTTACACCATCCCCTTAACCGAGCAGTTTCCTACGCTGGTTGAATTACTAATGCTTTTCTCACCATTTTTCTAAGTGCTAGAGCCGGTTTCAAGTCAGCGTTCTGCGAAGACAGACTAGTCGGCTTTTGAGAAATGTGCTCCAATTTTCCCATATGGATGTAATGGACTATTAAAATTGTGACGATGTGAGGACTTAAAATATTAGGGTTATATTTTAAGTCCGAATTGCTGGATAAATTATAGGGAGTGGCGTTCAAATATTGACACAATTCTTTTTTTTTGTGAAATCGTATAACAGTTCATCGAAATTATGTTTTCATTTAGTTTTATTCTCAGAACAAAATGTTATAAAAGTAGGTATTAATTGTGTTATATTCCCTATTTTCATGTAACGTTTAACGAACGTCTCACACCTAGAGAACGATTTAAATCTCCTGCTCCGTAGCTGCTCCCATACTTAAAAATATATATAAAACAGCTGTAATGCGTAAAGTTTTAATGAAAGCAGGTGAATCTTTTCATTCATATTTTTTTAATAAACGTCATTTACAAAGCAAAATGTGCGTTATAAACCTGTAAAATACTATCCGTAAGTACCTACATCAGTCAATTATATCTATGTACCTGAAACTTTCAGTTTTTTTTTTAGTTTTGCAGAACTTTCAACCAACGAGTGCATTACGGAGACATCAAAGTAAAAGTTTTAATTAAACCCACACTTTTTAACTAATAGCAGAGTATCATTAATATAGTTTTAAAACTCATTTAGTTAATTCTTGTCTTGGTTATATTTCAGAGAACTTGAGGGTAGTAAAAAATTCTGTTACGTTGAACGGAAAACTAACTGAATTTACTACGAAGATTTTGTAATGGCGATATTCATGGTGTATATCGATTTTTTGTCTAAGTGGAAACGGGTATCGGTAATTTTTATTTTTCTTTTGCAATCCGCCCCTGCTTCGCACGGTTTTTACGACTTGTCAAATCCAAATCAAATCATTTATTTAAATAACACAGGTTCAAAGGATGTTACAAAAGGTTCATAAGGTACACTGTATTATAACCACGTGAGGTGTGCAAATATATTGGGAACATTATGACACAATTATTCTGAATCAGTTTTCTTATTAAATTACATTGTCATTGAAAATATAAATAGATAGTAAAAACAAAACAAAACATGCTTTTTTTTAAATAAATATGTATGTTTAATATTAATGCATTACGCACAGTGAGCAGTGGTGGCCCTGTGGTAACTGCCCCGAGTTACGAGTCATAGGCCGTGGGTACGAACCCAGGCAAGCCCTCTACTCTGCGTAAATAATTTCATCACCACTCTCCCAAAACGGTGAAGGAAAACATCGTAAGGAAACCGGCATGTCCTGAACCAAAAATTCAAAGACATGTGATAACTACCAACCCATACTGGGCCCGCGTGCTAGATTACAGCCCCCTTCCTCTAGAAGAGAGGAGGCCTGTGTCCCAGCAGTGGGAACATTATAGGTTGATTATGCTATTATATTATGCTATACGTATACACACCATCCAGAATAAATTTTCTGAATTATGGTGAAATCCGAATCATAATCCGAATCATAATCCGTTGGAAATTACGCAACGGATTATCCACTTTTGCCTTATGTGAACGAAGCGTGGTTACTAACGAGCAGAGTAAGCTGGCTTATGAGCGTAGTGGGTGGCGCTCACTAGTTTGTGTTCGCTTCGTTGGCTCGTCGTTAAACAAGGCTCGCTAAACTCGCCTTTCTTGTAATGGGGGCTCGCTTCGCTCGCTATTCACATGTGAAAACGTGTTCCACCCACTCGTGGGGTAGTTTTGATAGTGGGTTGCTTCACGTGCTGGTCTTGAGGTGGGGGCTCGCTGTATTGCGGTTTAAAAGACCAACGCGGTCATATAGATGGACACGAAAAGCGATTTTAATTTATAATAAGTATAGATTTGCCTTGTTGATTTATAGCTAGTTTTTTGTACTATCGAGGACCTAGTCTCGCTCTGTTAGAGCGGGGATAACGAGCTATCGTCGGAAATTCCTATGGACGTATCTAACGGAAATTGTCGTCGTTCACGGAGGAAATTATTCCTTTTTATGAAATAATTAGTCTGGTCGAGCATAATAGTTACATCATGAAAATAATTAAGTGTTGCATTATTTTATTAAAATTATTGGTATTTTTGACTCTCCTTATAACTAGGCTATCAGTTGTAATATAATATCGATTTGGAAAATGGTTTGGTGTTTGTAGTAACACATAAATATATAAAGAAGAAAGAAAATCGTATATTTGGTACAGTACCGTTAACAACGAACAAAAACATCAAGCGTTTATTCTCTGATTGTACTAAAAAGGTAAAATAGTAATTTTACTACTGTAATGGGGCCACAATATGACGCCATGCTATGAAAATCGATCATTATTCCATTCAAAACTAAATGGATCAATAAAACAAATAAACAGCAGGTTACACAATCATTAAAATTCGCTTCTTATATCATAATAATAGCCATGAACTATAAATCAGGCACACTTTTGCTTGCCAACTAAACTTTGCCCATTCAAAATTCAATTAAAGTTATGAACAAAACCTAATTGGTAATATAATCAAAATAGCCGTTTGTTTTCCCTTTGATGGCTATTATACACGTGTTTTATTGTGTAGAGGTGGAAAAGAATTGACGACAAATAGAGTAACCGGAAATTTGAGTTTGAGTGTCTTTTATTACTTGTTCAACAATATACCTACTCATTTTCGTCATGTTTGCCTAGTCTGTGTGGTCTACTGATCGCAAAAAAGATAGCTGAACGTGGAGTCCTAGGCTGGAACAGGAAAAGTTAGAGTTATTCCATGTTGGTATATATAAGCTTTCATTAGCAGCCTTTTTTTTCAGCCTAGAATCTGTATGTTTACCCTGTTAATGCCTTTTGGGGTTTACAGGGTAAATATCAGGCCCTCATTGCATATTTCATGGGACTTATAATTATAACATAACTGGTGAAATATGATGTACTAAAAACCTTTGTCTAACTAGTAGTACAACGCCGGCTGTCGCTGAAAACCATCGCTGGGGCTCTGTCTCAGAAAGGGTCGTAGCATTATGCTGAGCGATGCCGTTTTGCGTGGATGTGACGCATATTTTCCCCCAACTCGTTCTTTTATGTATTTGTGTTTTCCTCTTCGTCATGTTTACCGCAAATAAACGTATTTTCTTTCTTTTTCTTTTAGTATCGTATAATTTGTTTGCAATTAAGACAAGGAAAAATAATACTGTACTTAACGAACAAGCGAGGCAAAAGGAGCAGATGGCGTTCTGTAGTTTCTGTCTACCTCGTTGGGAAGATGGCGTGAGTTTATGTATGTATGTAATACTGTACGCTTTCTAAACTACAGATAATATTCTATTAATCTCCAAAACACCTTATATCCGCGCCGAACCTATCTGAAGCTATCCTACCTATGTATACTTGCACCGCTATACCGACGTGCATTGTCAAGTCTTCGTGCGACGTCTCGATATTTAGGTCAAGTCGATCCCGCCCTGCCTTAATAAAGTCGGCTTGTTTAATAGACAATATTTGCTATGCAAGGAGGTTTGTTGGAGGAACACCTGCTTTGGAATTAGAAAATGCCGGTAGCTGGGTGGAGAGGAATTATTTAAGGCCGATACTTGTTTTTATTGTGTCTGTTGAGGCTCAGGCAGGCTACAATTCTGCCATACCTACAGTGTAACGAGGATCAGGGTGGTTCCACGCGCGCCTCAAAGAGATGTCAGCACCATTTACGGGGTCCGATAGGACCGATGCCTGCCGGGGTCGCGGATTATTCGAAATAGTTACCGTGGCCCTGGCGCACAGGCAACTGAAGGAACACGGGTGGGTTTTAGTCAGTAAGAGTCTGACACGCCCTTCCGCTCCGCCCAGAGCGGGAGAGGTCATTTGATGACTTCCCACCCAAAAAAAAAAAAAG
Source organism: Dryobotodes eremita (assembly GCA_917490735.1). Lineage (NCBI taxonomy): Eukaryota > Metazoa > Arthropoda > Insecta > Lepidoptera > Noctuidae > Dryobotodes > Dryobotodes eremita. The sequence goes on along the minus strand of OU823249.1, from coordinate 22,214,154 downwards.
GGTGGTGCTATTGTTAAAACAATGCGAAGTATATTTTGTAAAAAATTATTAACAAGATGGCGGCTATAATTCCGATTTTGGCCACGCACCAAAAAAAAGATCTTTATAAAGTTATGTTTTACTAGCTGTTGCCCCCCACTTCGTCTACGATCCAGGATAAAAAGTAGCCTGTGTTCTTACTTAGGTCATGGTCTATCTGTGTGCCAAATTTCATCCAAATCTGTTCAGTAGTGTTTCCGTGAAAGAGTAACATCTATCCATCCATCCATCCTCACAAACTTTTACATTTACAATATTAGTATGAAGTAGGATTAGTTGTCAATTGTTTTGACGTACGACCTATGCAAAACAGTCCGATAAAATAATTAACACAGTTCGGTGTTTGGCCCTTAGAGTTGGTTGGATAGTTTAGGTATTTCATTTATTTTGGAGAGAAGGTTAGTTATAACTTTATACAGGATAAAAAATGTACACGTATGATCAAACTAACTAGCTAGCAAAGTTAGTTGCTCTTGTTCGAAGTAAAGTATAACAAGCAATCGCGATAAGATGAATCTACACTTATGCGTGTTGAAGTTGGGTTGTTTTATTCATCTCATATCTTGTGTATTTAGTATTCTGTGCAGACTTTGTTGATTTACACGTACATAAACTCACGCCTTCTTCCCATGGTGGTAGGCAGAAACTACAGAACGCCACCTGCTACGATCCTTAAATACTCCTTTTGGTCCTTTTGGTATTAAACATAATCTTTATAATATTCGTTCTTGAACAACTATTTGTCGAATGTACAACATGTAAGCGATACAACCGTCAAGAACATTTAGAATTTGGGTCATGAGTCGCTATTTGTAAGCTTTGGCACATGTTAAACATAATATATTGCTGCCGATTTCGCCGAACGCCACTTGACATCGAGCCAATCTACCTCCGGCCTTACTTACTTGCTCAGGAATAACAAACCACATTAATATTTATATTATCTTTTGCAGCCTCTGTTAATTCAATAATGACATTCTCTGAATGACATTGACCACTGGATTACATTAATATAAATATTATTTTATGAAAGTTTATAAAGAAAGTAATAAATATGAATATTATAATTAATCTAATTGTTGGCTCATCCGTCTTTTCTTGTCGAAAGCATCTCATTTTTACTGGCATTGAGATTATGGCCAGTAATAATTATAATATGACAGCAGCATTCTTGCTGACAGTTGGTGGACCTGTCAAAATATAAGCAATTGGTCCACATGGTGTTCCACGACCTCAAAAGCAAATAAAGAGCACTGAAAATCATTAAAACCAACAACTTTGAGGACATAAAAGGAAAAAGTTTACAATCAAAATCTTTTCACAACGGCCAAAGAGTAGTAAAAGAAAAATCGCTTCAATAAAAATAATTTAATATTCAATGAAAAAATAAATCTTTGTAGGCGCAATAAAATGGAATAAATTATAATAATAGTGAATATCACGTTTCTTGGCAAAGACTCTGCTTATGGTTATAAAAGTCGTAACAACTGTGCTTTTAGGCGACTAAGAAAAGCCTTTGTGGAAATATTTTCTTGCTTACAAAATTATTGCGTAAAACTTTATTAAGATACATTTTACGTACACGTTAAAAAAATCGAAGACACGTGACATCCACCAACCCGCATTGGGCCCACGTGGTGTTGGCTCCTCTCACAGAGAGGAGGCCTGTGTCTCGGCAATAGGGACATGATAGGCTGATTATGCTTATGTTTCAAAGAATAAGTTTACTTACTATACAATCAAATCAGAAATAAGGTTGATGTCTCACTATTAAGTTATAGCCATCAAACTACTTAGTTTCGCTATTGAGGCCACGATAAAGTAAAGTTATTACGGTCACACGCAATGCTATTCCTAATTTTAATTTTACAGCATTGTGGAAGGTTTAGTTTAATCGTAAAACAAGACAAACGGACTAAATTATATGTACTTAGCAAAATGATGATACCTTTCGATCCTCTACAATGCTGACATTTTTAAATCCGTCAAACTCGATTCAAACTCAACCCAAACTCAAAGCATTTATTTCAAATAAATTAATTATGGGCACTCTTGGATTGTCAAGGGGTCGGTCGGTCAGAAAGGTGAAGCTAGTTGCCCATTCCAAAGCGTAGTAGGTACCTATGTAGAAGAAAGGGCAAGAAACTCCATGGACACTCTTTTAAATCAAAACACAGAATATTGGTTACATCATTCATTTTGAAATTAAAAAAAGTGAGAACGATGCAGAACGTTAAAAGCGTCCGTAATAAAAAGATAAAAACAATTCAAGTATTAAAAGTGGCAGCTAAGAGATGACCAGTCTTTACTGACAGCGTACGTTCATGTACCCGACGCATTGATTAGCACCACTCAGTTAAATCATTTTAAAGGGAGCTAAATGATCCAACATATGCGCCACCATCAGCGAGACATTAAAGTGAGCATGACATACTCTCAGCCGCCAGGGCACATTCAAGTCAATGAAAGACGACCCCAGTAAATGGTAGCTTAATAGTATGTACATAGCACGTATCACTACGAATAGATAGATCTTGAGCCGGTATTGTAACCATAAATTTGCAGAAATTTTAACAACAGTGTTAATGACGAAACAGATGAAAATGTTTTTAGTATGTAATCCAAAGAAAATCTAAAGTTCTAAAGACTTTAGGCGCATGTCTACCATTACCTCGGAATTCCTCTCCAAATAATTTTGATGAGAACCAGAAATGTTCTGAATTGCAACGTTATGGCGTTTATTCCCAAATTGACGGCCACTATATTCCTGAAACCGCGAAATTTTCATCCAAATGAAATGATGGTAGGGAAAAGTTCTTTATAATGTCTTATGAGCAACTTTGTAAAATATGAACGTTTCAATTTTTAAGAAAAATGCGTTTTTTCCTGGACCAAAAAGGTGTAATAATAAGAAAGTTATAAAACATCTTGCAAGTTTTATCTGCCGTACAAAGTTTGTAAAATATTTTATCCTTGTTTTCAGTTTGTAAAAGTAAACATTGTAGGTAATCTGTAGCACGTGGAGTATTTATTTACTTTCCCAGATTTTTTATTGAGTTCTGGAGTTTTATATTTATTTATTTAATACATTAAGCACACAAATGTAAAGAGGCGGACTTAATGTCATTGGCATTTTCTACCAGTCAACCTTTGGGTGATACAGAGACAAACAGTGGTAGGTGTAATTATGAAAATTGGAGGAATAAAATATAAAAACCTACATAATATCTCTTACAAACTATAATTATGATATATATGCCTAATTATATGACGCCGAAAGGTACGTCTCTCTTGTTATTATCAGTCATATTTTAACTACTGTGGGCGTACTATGGGAAGTGTTGGTTACTGCGCAATAGAAAAACCGTTTGCAGTTCAAATCAAATTAATCACACTAGTGAATCACACACTGTAGGTACACGACACAACTACACGGAACGCGCGAAAGTTTCTAAACGTGTTCACTGCTTAACCGCCAACAACATACTCTGTTTTAACTCTGGTCAAGCGTTATGTTATAGACTCTATGAGCGCCACCTGGTGGCGCTGGCGTCCCAGTTAGTCAAAGTCAAACGATTGATTTAACGTATTTCCGACATATATATAAATATACGTACAAACAAATATACATACTTATTAAACGAATGTACTAAAATAAATAAGGCAATCAAATTCTTAACATAATTTAACCTACTTGTTGTAGGTATTATTTACTTTTAGAATAAGGTTCTGACAACAAAAACTCACGTCTTACAATGAACTATTAGGTAGGTATCCGTTGCACTATGAGTGTAAACTAAGTCTTGTGACGATATCACCACGTCTACCAAAAAAAATATGGAGGGATTCAAGTTATTATGTAACTTATATTACTAGGTACTTCGGTAGTATAAATTCAGTCCAAAAGAGACTAACAAGAAAACTAACAAATTATCTGTAACAAAAATATAGTCCATTACGACTGTGACAAGATATTGTGAGCTTTACGAAATTGTACACAAACAAGATGAAATAACCTCTATAGCAAAATCCTTGTAAATCTGAGTATTTGGCCGAATGTGGCCGAAACTCCTTTGTAGTGCGGTGCGGGTAAGAAAAGGTCGACGACTATTTGTTTTACATTATCAACCTGGACCCTCTGCTTCAATGGACCAACGTATTAAATGAATAAAAGATAACATGTATGAAATGTATCGTCGAGTGGTCAAAAGTAGGTCGATTTAGACAGGGATATTACTAGCTTTTAGTAGATGTTTTAGGAGAATAGAAAATATGAATGTTTATAAATGGGTAGTTTTGGGTCATGGGGTGATTGGAACGTTTAATGTTATGATTATTAACTGAAAAATATTTACGGGTACAATTATAATAAAAGTGGGTCGGTAAATACAGGGTGGCTGGGCGTCGGGAGTCGATTGCCGACTCCCGGCCACCGTAGGCGCGGGCTTGCGGACGGCGAGCAATGGGCAGCTCACCGTCCGGTAAGGACCAGGCCGGGGTCGACGGCGCGTCGTGTTCCACGCGCGCCTCAAAGAGATGTCAGCACCATTGACGGGGTCCGATAGGACCGATGCCTGCCGGGGTCGCGGATTGTTCGAAAGAGTTACCGTGGCCCTGGCGCACAGGCAACTGAAGGAACACGGGTGGGTTTTAGTCAGTAAGAGTCTGACACGCCCTTCCGCTCCGCCATCTGTTGCCATGGATTCATTAAATGATTCTGAACCCCCTGCGTTGAAACTTTTCAACGGTTATTAAAAAAGAAATTGCTGTTCCATACATTTTGACCGAGCAGATATTGCACTTTTCTATGAAACAGCATATTTTTTTTGTGATAAATTGATAATCGACGGAATATTCTACGCTAGTGGGTCTAGAATTATGTGCTGGATTCGTGGTTTCCGTTTGTGCGTCGATGTCCCTGCCACCTTGTATTTATTAAATATGGTAGTAAAAATTAATATTGTGCATATTGGTCATGTAGGTAGGTACAATTGCCTGTAGCGTGAATACTAGAGAGAATGAGACTTTGAAGGTATGCAATTATGTATAAATATACATCGATATTACAAATCTTAAAACCCACAAAATATCCAAACAAATAAAATCACCATTCAAAAATTAAAAACCGCAGCATTTTGGATGAATGCTGATGCATTACAGCTAATGAGCTCCGGATTCCGACACGTTACATAATCTGCATTCCGGTTGGCTCACCGAGGCTTTAGGCCAGCCTGTAAACATCAGGCCGTACATTAAGAGCAAACGAGGGATTCCGACGCCATTTTGAACCCAGGTGATACTCTACAGCATAGCTTAGCATAGGATAGCTTACTTCAGTATCGGTTATAGAAAGGATGATACTCGTATCTTTTCTTTTTGTTAAGTTTTATAATAATAGGGTCACTAAAATATTGTATTAGTATTTGTTTCCCATATGGGTTTTAATAGTCCTAAAGGTGCATGACTGAGCAAGGTATTTAAAGATGATACATCAAGTCATGGGATGTCATATTCCAACTAACGCTTCGCCCCTAACTCGTCATGGATTTCGATTAAATTTTTCTATACAAACTATAGCACCCCATTTTGCCACATTAAGAGTTTATATCTTCCTGTTATGCATTGTCTTTTCTCAGGATGTTGATGTTTTCTATTTGACGGTTTTCATTAAAATCGGCTAAGTCGTGATAACGTAACAAACAGACACTTTTGCACTTTTTATATTAGTACAGATTTTTATATTAGTAAAGATACGTTACATGTGTAATTTTAACTTTTATGTACACAACGGAGGATCCTTTATCGGAATAACCGTCAAAAACATAATGTAGCAGGTGCATATATATAATTTAAGAGCTATTGACGCAGCTGTGTCACATTTACATAAAATCAGTAACAGACTTAATGTAAATTTTCCCTTCGCGTTGGAAAACTGTTTTTAACGAAGTAAAAATATTGATGGATGTAATAATATTAACTTATCATACTTTGTATAAATTAACTACTACTTTACTTTTTATTTAGGTACTTTGTTTTTGTGTTAATTTATTTTTAACCCCCGACAGAAAAAGAGGGGTGTTATAAGCTTAATGTGTGTATCTGTGTGTCAGTCTGCGGCATCGTCGCTCTCAAACGGCTGAATCGATTTAGTTTTTTTTATTTGAAAGTTGACTTGATCGACAGTGATCTTAGCTAAAAAAAAGAAAGAAGAAAATCTGCTCAGCCGTTTTAAGAGGTTTTTGTTTGTGTCGGGGATTATTTGAATTTTAAATTTATGTTATAACCAGTAAATAAAACGTTTCAGGATAAATTCACAATTTAATAAAATTATTTGTGGTGGTTGTTGTTGATAGATCATCTCGAGAAGTTGCATGTAATGTAACATGAGACAAAGATGTATGAATAAATAAATAACGGCGTATACTTAATTTTGTGTTTAGCGAAGGCCTGTAATCTACTTAGGTAACATAACATAACATAACATAACATAACATAACATCACGCCTGTAGTCCCCAAAGGTTTGGCAGAGGTGTACCTACAGTACACCCACATTTCGCCAGTTATGTTTAAGTCCCATGTAATAGGGGGCGAGCCTATTGCCATCAACCGGTCACAAATCTAGACTCCGGGCTGCTACTGAGAAATTCCAGATGGAAAAACCCAATAACACTTTGCCCGACCCGGGAATTGAACCCATGACCTCATGCTCAGCGGTAGCGCTTGCGACCACTAGACCAACGAGGCAGTCTACTTAGGTAGGTAGTGTAGTGATTTCCGTTTGTTAACCCGACCACTTTTAATAATAAGTTATGCTCATTTATTAAATTATAGCGAAACTGTTAGCCATGAACTGTTAAATAAACACGTCACATTATCATCATCGCCATTATTTATTATTGTGATAATCCTGTGCGAGTCCCAATAAATATTTCTTCTTTTTTTCTTTCTTTTTTTCACTACTGCCCACTGCTACTGGGCCTACTGTGGACCAGAAAATTGTCTTTTATTTAATAAAATAAATGATGAATTAAGCGACAAAAGCATGGTCATAGAAAAACAAAATCGGAAAAAGAAAGATCGTTCTCGAGAATAGAAAAATCTAAGTACTGTTCAATATTTTATTATACATGTGTTCAGCGACATTGTTAGTTTTAGGTCTAGCCACTGGCGCTGCTTAGCTACTAACAAGGGTTGTTACCCTACATTTACTAGGCTAAAAGCTAAAATATCATTAAAAGGAATCAATACATCTAAATATAACACGCCGCGTCAAGTTATTACGACGCATTTAGTGGTGATAGATGGGCTTTCCATCGCCATTCGCCGCGAGCGCAGGCACCATAATAATCAATTTCGTTCAGTGATTGATTGGCGAACACTTTTCGATATTTTCCTACTTAAAATTTACATTACTAGCTTTTGCCCGTGGCTTCGCCCTAGTGGAGGTCCGAAATTATCCCACGGGAATGATATCGAGATAAAAAGTATGTCTTTACCCAGCTCATGGTCTATTTGTGTGCCAAATTTCATAAAAAACGATTCAGTCGTTTAGGCGTGGAAAGGTAACGGACAGACGGGCAGCGTTACTTTTGCATTTATAATATTAGTATGGATGCTAGGTTTCTTATCATCACCATCATCATCAGCCTACAGCGTCCACTGTTGGACTTAAGTTTTCCAATTGTACGCCATTCAGCTCGATTCTCGGCAACTCTCACCCAGCTGTTACCAGCCACCCTGCGAAGATTGGCGCTCCACCTAGCTTGAGGGCATCCTACCTTACGTTTGCCGATTCGGGGTCTCCACTCAAGAACATGTCAGACGTCACCGGTCATCAGTTCTACGGCTAATGTGGCCGGTCTATTGCCACTTTAGCTTGCTTATTCTGTGAGCTATGTCGACAAAATTAGTGCTCTGCTGGATCACTTCGTTCCGGATTCTATCTCTCAGAGAAATTCCACCAGGTTTCGTATACATTATAGTAATTTTTGGGTTAAGGAATTTCATGCTTACGTACCTGGCCGTAAATTCAGTAACAATTAATTCTACCTCGAACCTCTATATGCTTGATTTTAATTTACTGTCTTGTCTCTGTAGATAGAAAACAGCTGACTGCATCATGACTTAAATTACCTATGACGTCATTTAGTCGTTCTAGGCTTGTTAAGAAAAACAGATATGAAAATAGAAATTGGTTGACTGTTACGTAGATAGTAACAAACTATGTAAATAAAAAACTTGCGACATAAATTACACTTTTCGAGATCCGTACCTTAAAAAAAACTGTTTTTTTTCCATCGTAGCATGAACATAACTACCCAAACACCCCGATGAGGGTGATTGTATTAAGAAATACCTACCCAACAATAAATCAAGTACAGACATGTAAACATTTCCACCCTCGACATAAGTTGTTGGAACATGTCCCCCTCAGCCGTTTCAATTAATTTTCCACCATGCCTGAGAAATTCACCTCCACCTGTGTTTAAACAGAATTCGATCGTTGAACTCAGCAACTTATTCAAGCAAGTCACACTATTTAACATCATGTGAAAAGCATTCGCTGTTAAACGGTTCACACTAGTACCTCTCTCTGCGCATTGTGAAGCCACTTTCAACAAAATTAAATACTGCAAGAACTCATTCGGTTAACACTTAGCACGCGTTAATTAATGGAACTGCAGAGTTGAAGCTGTACTGCAGAGTTTATCATTAGTTGTTTAATTGAACAATTTTGTACATAAATATTACTTATCGGGTGTAAAACGACACTTAACGAAGCCGAGAGGCACCTGTACTCCTTCCTGGGATCCTTCTGGTTACGGAGATATTCAAAGTCCAAATTCCAACTTTTACTGACGTTTTTTTACGAAAACAAGTTTTCAATGTTATAACACAACTTTAAATATTCCGACGACAACTGTACCGTTGCATGTATCCAAAAGCACAATGTTTTGCGCGCGTTACGTTACGCACTACTTTAAACAGCTATGTTTCACACCAAAATAAAATTCGTTTCCCAGCAATTATTTTCGCGCTATTTTACTTAGTTTGTTGTACAGAATGCGTAGTTGACGGCTATATGATGGGTCTTTTTACACCCTGTAAATTACGTAGATTTACACTCTTGGAACTTGACGTTTTAGCAATTTTCACAAACACTCATTTCTCGTGTAGCTCCCACAATCATGTCAAAAAGTTAAGCAAGTTTCAAATACCTTCCCACATAGCGCCCACATCGAAATATAATTTTAATTGATAGTGTTGGCAGCTCATATAGCTACGTCAATAATAAGGGTCACGCACTGTGTAGGTAGGTAGGTACTTACGTCATTTATTTAAAGTCGCTAAACATTTTCATTTTGCTATTGTACATTGAATGTGAATTAATCATTCCAAGAATCAACATGAGTCTTAGCCTGATTAACGTATTAAAACAATGTCTTATATAAATTAATATAAATGCCTACCGAGATCTCGAGACAAGTACCTACAAAATTTAATCCAATACATTCCCGAGGATTCTCGGGAATATTTAGATAGACGCAGACGACATTGCGGCCCTTCGGGGAGTCTCTAGCGAGGGGGTTGTTATAAGGGTAGTGAAGATTTTTTGCCGTCTCGACGTCCCCTTACGCACACTTAAGTCACCCCCTGTATTTATCTAGAGCTTCAACGTTACGCTGCTCGGTACCTACACTCATTTCACTTGCTAATCCAATTCGACCTTTTTCAGACTTTGTTAGTCAATTCCTTTGGAGTAAGACGAAATGTTCTTTGATAATCTCGAAAGAAGTTATGTAAACTGCTTATTTGATTTAGATTTGGTAATTTGCAGATTTAAGCATTGAATGGCGAATGATTTGGTGATGTAGCGTTACTATGAGAGGCGTTATACATAATGTTCAATTCTGTAGTACATATATTATGTTTATTTTTCGTAAAAACTATTTACATTTTCGTTTATTCTCCTTACGTGGTGGATTACGGCCCACTCCTTCTCACTGAGGAGGCATGTGTCCCAGCAGTGGGAACACAATAGGCTTATTATGCTATTATCCTCCTTAAACGAACATCTTCCTTTCAAATAATTTTTTGGGGTAAGTTATTAAAATCGTCAATGTTTATTGAAACGAAATGCAATGTGTCACGAAATGAAACGTTTATAACAGTATGTAGATCTTTCAAAACACTTTTATATATACGTAAATTTTTGTCTACATTTTAAAACTAGATGGCGCTGGCATTTTCTAGCTGACTGCACCCTGAAAGAATCCCGAACCAAACTCAGTAGTCATGGTCTCTTTTCAGGTCTCTCTATTTTGCATTAACCAAGATATAATTTATTTTCAAAGTGAACAATTATCTCTACGTTTATTTAACTCTTTGTGTGCACAAAAGGGATACTACGTATATCATCCCCACGAACTCCCCATTTCTCTTAATTAACTTTAATACCGACCGTAAGTCGTCTCTTACGATACACGTGGGAACTCGCTCTTAGAGCTAACTGCTAAGATAAACAGCTGAACTAGGAAGTAAGTAAATACAACTTTTATTTAGTGGTTATGTAGCGTCTTACTGTTGTTTTATGCAAGCATAAATATGGTGACTTTTCCCAGACGTCATTAATGATTAAAACTATCCACTGCTAGATATACTTTTTCAAGCTTAGTTGGTAAGCTCCTTCCTGAACTATAGTATAAGTAACCATAGGTGCTATAAAATGTCTCCTTTTGTGTAAATCATGGGGGACAGTGTCCTCCTGCACGCGTAGCATGACCATCATAGAAACGGGTTTTGTTCACGGAAGAATATACAAAAATGACGTTCCGTGAAGACAGTACGACGGCAGCAAAGTAGAAAGAGTCAACTGCACTTTTTACGAAATTCAGTAGTTTATTCACGTTTTTCTTTTATTTTGCTTAAATCTCGAAAATGGTGTGTCCTATTGCAAAAATAATTAAAATTTCGACCGCCTTTATGAAGCCCTTAAACCCCTAAAACTAAACATTTAGGTAATAATTTTCACATTTTCCATACAAAAAGTGAAAAATTCCATTTTTCCATTCCATTTTTATACTTTGTGGCCGTCGAGTAAAAAGTTTTCTACTGTCTTTAGCATGGCGATTACAAAATCAAATTGTCTTCACTACCTGAGACAACTGTCAGTTGTCAATGTGATTTTGACGTTTGGGATAGAAAACTTTCTTCTAAAATAGTCTACATATGAAAGGACCTAGACAACGATCGGTAGAAACGAAAGACAAAATGACGGATTGTAGAAGGATTTTTACGGTGCGATGTCAAAAATGGGGAAACGAAATGTCACTTTATATAGAAATAGCTGTCTTGTCTTCCAAGAAATAGAAAGCGTCATACTACGCCTGCTGGCTGCTAATAATGACCAGCGTGACCATTCCAACTGTCAATGTCAAGGCATTTCTTTGGCCATCATTTCAGTTAGCAGTTACTCCATGTTTAAAGTTAACGGGCCCATAAAAAATGAAAATAAAACGGTTGGTCTTTAGAACTATAATTATTTCGTTGGTTTAAAATTATCCCATAATTTAAAAAAAAAAAATACTAAAAGTGCACGCCTCATAATCTCATTCAATTCTATAAAAAATAACAAAAAACGAACGAAATGTCCAGTCGTATTTTTATATTACTAATTATAATTAAACTACATTGAATTAGACCGTGATTTTCGGAAGGACTTAGTTTTCGATAATAATGAACCGTTTAAAAAAAATGGACTCGATTAGTTAAGTTTTTCGAGAGTTATCGTGATCACGCCAGGATCCATACATACAGACACACGGATGTCCACAGAATATTTATTTTAAACAATTTTTTCGTTATTTTAAATAGCAAAATCTCTTTTAAAAAATAACATGAGTGTTTAAAGTAGTGTTATTTATTGTGTGTGAATATTATTCTACAAATGCGATATGAAATAAATAGAGACATTTTTAGCTCAAGAAATTACTTGGTAGAGCACTAACTCACGCGCTTAGCTTATGAGGCATGCAATAACCATGCATGATATCAACTATACACGGCTCAGGAAAAGGAAGTGAGGCAGACTGCTGTCGTTATCTAATTATGGATTATCACATCCAACACTCACAAAATTCCGGGAGTCTTGGTATCAATTTCCGACCGGTAGATACGGCAAAAAAATAATTGTGTCTCTGGGTGTTGATTAAACTTCAGTGTTGCCAGTGTAAGTGGATATTTTTTTTATTTTAGGTACAGTAACATCACATGTATATATTGAACTTCGCCAATTTTACTGAAACATCCATATACAAGAACATATTAATATTCAACAACATTCTCATTACAAATAATAAACATTACCACAATCTTGACACAGCAAAAAATTCAACATCACCCGTACACTATTAGTTTTCCACTCAACCCCAACTAAGATAAATGTGCGAGGGAGTGGTTCCGCCATTCGTGCAAAAGTTGGGGTGGAAAGTTTATGATCACAGTCAGCCCAGGGCAAGACTGACTTTTGCTTTACTGAATATATTCGTGTTTGATGTGAATTTCTGCCAAATATCAGTGTAAATACATCTAGTAGTTATGTGCGTGCAAAGTAAAGGATGTAGACATAGTAGTCGGGCGTGTAATTACTGAGAGATTAGGTTGCGGGGATGTACTAATTGCCTGATTGGTCGTCGGAATGTATCGAATTGTAAACAAGTATATTACAAATTAGAGGATTATATCCTAGATAAGAATGCTTGGAAACATGCTGGTCCTGCTCCATCGGAAAATCTGGAGTCTAGAAAAAATCAAACTGGTTGCTAATTTAATTGTATAATTTAAAAAATTTATGATAAATGATAAATGATAAATGATTTTATTTCTGTAAGTAGGTTTGTACAAACACTTTTACACGTCAATCATGTTTTTTAAACTAGATGAGGTCGGCGTTTCCTATCTGACTATGACATTGATTTTACATTCTGTAACTACTTTAACTCACACACTAAATTATTAGTTGTTAAACTTTTAGAAAAATCATCTACTTTTCAATATTTATAAATATGTGAGCACCATGTATCTATCACATAATTGATTTACCTGTCATTGCTTTATATTTAATTATTTTTACCTATTGTGGTATAATAATTTTATTCCAGGTGCATCGTCTTCACATATAATTATATAATTAATGAGTACAAAATATTGTAAAGCATTTGAAAGGAGTTACGTTGGAGTTTGTTGCCCATTCTTCTCCATACGAACCTACCTTTTGGAAGGCTAACTGGAATCAATTATATTTTCTTGTAAATTTTAACGTTCAAAAGTGCCTTTTATGTGCCTATTTGAAATAAATGATTTGACTTTTGACTTCTTTTTAAGGGTATCTTAATATTTTTCCTAACTTTAAAAAATTCATCGTCAAATATTTATCGATTATGTTAGTGAACATGAAAATGACAAGAACAAATAGGTAGAATTTTTCATCCTTTATAAATATCGAATAGATACATAGGCTAGTGTTGACTCTATGTGTTAACTATAAGATTGCATCAATATATCAATAAATAGATAACATCAATGTATCAAACACACAAAAAATACTAACTCCTGCTGCGGCTGCTGAGACCCTCAAGCGGCGCAAATACTGTAACCTTAAGAGAAACTACAGTTTTGAGCAGTGTGGGGGTCGAAACGCTCGGGTTATGGGCCCCGAGTGCGAGTCCCCTTTTTAAGGAAATTTCTCGCTGAATGGTTGACACTTCACGTGACCAGAGGGCTGGGTTGTTCTTTGGCCAAAGAATTAGCATTGCCATTCAACGTGGCAATGCTGCCAGTCTCCTGGGCACGTTTCGGGATGACAGCGATGCGGACGAGTACTTCGACTCCTGAGTGTCCGTTTTTTTTTTTTTTTTTTTATAGTTAGTTAGTTAGTCATTTAACTTATTACCTAGTGTAAATAATAAGTTGTGATAAATATTGTAAAACTTAATTATGTAAAATAAAAATATTTTTTTTGATTTCGAACTATTTAAGACTGTACATTATTATCTATCCTAGTGGAAATTTTCAGCGAAAATCTTTGATTGAAAAGCTGTTAGAATGAGATATAAACCTGTAAACAGTTTGATCAAAAACAATCAGACTTCTATTGATTCTGAGAAAAGTCTATCTTTATTTATTACTTCAGTTCTTTCAAGGTTTCGTAAATAACTTCGAGTATTGATAAAATTATAAACACCGTACTTGTACTGGCTTAATAGATACTGATGTTTTTTAAACCGATCGAGGAAAATTGACACCGTCAGTTTAGTTAGTCCAGTGAACCATGACCGTTATTTCTGCGCAATCGCTAGTACCTACGATAGCGATTTACTACCTCAAAAGACCGATCGAAATTACGAGTATTCAATCAATATATTATCTCTTTTTTTATTTAATTTACAGCTTATATTTGTACAGTTGTGTCTTATTACACAAATTATACTTTGTTTGCAGCAAAACCAACCAAAAAAAGTATTTGTTCTTTAAGATACGTCAATAAATCTGCCTCGCCTTTGCCTATGTTGTGGTCGGCTTCCAGTCTAACCGGATTTAGCTGATTACCAGTATTTTATATTGAGTGACTGCCTATTCACAAACCAGTTACTGGGTAATACGATACCCCGTGGTAGTCAGACTTTTGGGCTTCTGACTACCCGTAACGACTGTTATCAAAGATCTACGAATGACAGCCAGAACGTTGGCTTAACGTGCTCTCCGAGGCATGGAGTAGTCTCGATATGTAATGCATAATCACCCATCCACGAACCGACCGCGGCAAGCGTAGCTTAATCTTCGATCAACCCGTGCAGCTGTTAGCATTTAGCTACGAGCCCCGGCAGTTCTTTATCACACGTGACTTTACGAAATAAATAAACGATCACGTTACGCCAAAGATAGAAAATCAAAGCTTTTCTAGAAAACCCAACAGTCATTGGGTCAAAAGGCTCTTTGTAAAGAGGTCGAGAACATAAAAAACATGCTTCCAAGGTTCTTGAAAATCCCGGTCAAAGGACTTAACCCAGTACTGTATAAGTAGAAAATAAATAGTAAAGGTAACATGGAATGGGACTGAATATTATGTTTTATTTTATTTTAGTTAGTTTTGACCCAAACTCTTATTTTAAGGTTTTCTTGTCATTTGTATCTTATATTTTTCTACTGCCCTGTTGGTCTCGTGGTCACAAACGCGACTATTGAGCGTATTATTGGGTTTTCCATTAGGAATTTCTCAATAACAGCCCGGAGTTTGGAAGTTGGCGGTGTGATTCTCTCTCCGGTCATGTCGGATTGCCGTCCCATTGAACTATGACAGTGAGTGCACCTGTGTCTGCGCACACACTTGTGCTCTATAATATATACCGCGTAGATGGTTAATCTTCGTTGAGATTGGCTGCCATGGCCGCAATTCGATCTGGAGGACTATTAGTATATTACTTTCAAAACGTAACTTGCCTTAGATAGTGGCTACCCATGAATGCTTCTCTTAAAATGTGAAATTGATATTGGTGCTAAAAGAGCGATGTCCACGAAAATACGAGAATGAGAGTCAATCAAAATCAATCGTCATTTATCAAAACTAAGCTGAGAATCACCACTTTTTGAACATCCAAATTACGTAAGACAGTCCCCCAAAACGTCCGCCCTTCACCGCTTTCTAGTGCTTTAGCTGGGAATAAAAAGTAATGCAGCAAACTCTTCAGCAGCACAGCTGTCTGTTCAGAGAGAAGAACTTGTTACAGTCTTCATTTTAACCGTTAACGGTTAACAACCTAAAAACTAAACGTGAGTTTACGTTAAACTGAAAAAGGAGTAATTTTATATTTCTTTCTCCTGAAACAGCGACGTTTCGACGACTGGAAACAACTCGGCATAAAGCGCACATGCACAATTCCATTTAAAAACAAAACGAAGCGGAATAACTGTTCAGAATTTCCTTTTAACTTAATAAAAGTTCTCGTTTAAAGTTTAAATAAACTTTAGTACCATACGAAATGCAATACACACAAATTAAATTCCAAACTGAATTATTAATGCTATTTCCGAGTATTCAGTTACTGCATCTAGCAAAACTCTGGCAATGGCACTTAGATTAATTTGTTATTAAAGTGTTAATATTAGCCAGTTGGTATGTTATCACGAGGCCGTTTTTGTTGCATTTGTGGGATTTTGCGGCCTAGTCGTGCGGCGGCCATTTGCAATGGTTATGTTTGACGTTTGAGCGAGAAATGTCAAATGAAATTTGAAATATGAAGTGAAAATATAGGAGTTTAATATTAGGTTAAATTTGCGCGTAATATTTTGGTAAGTTAAAGTTAGTTTTGGTAAGTTATTCGTTAATGAGGACTAACTTAATAGTGTGTGTATTTTGTGTTTTTATTTTGTATTTTGTGAACTTTCAAATGAAATGTCACTGATTGTGCTGCTTTGATAAGAACATATTGTATTGTCAATCGCGTAGTTTACAGTGTGTTCAATTATTTGGACAGTAAAAGAAAACTACTCAGAAACTAAAATAATTTCCACCATAAAATATGAGATCCATTAAACCTATGCCCAAACATGCTCGTACACTTACTAGACTTTTACGAAACTTCCCAAAACATAATAACATAACCGAGTACACAAACACAACCACTTTATTCCTTTCAAAGATATTAAAAACAATTTCCTCGTACAATAACCAAAATAAAATTACAGTTTACGAATAATAATGTGGTTTCGTATTATTATCCCTTTTCGTTTAAGAGGCAATTGAGGGCAGACAATAGGTGGCTAGGTCGGAAGCAACCGGGTAGGCCGGAAGTGCGGGGCTAGGCCGGAAGCACCTACCCGGCTAGGATTCCCGATTCAAGGGAGCTAGCGCAACTTTAGCTTTGTTTAAGAAGTAGTTTTCTCAGGTAATTACGAAGAATTATTGTTGTTACTTCTTAGTAGTGTCGAAATTTTGTTGTAACATGCAAGCAAGTGTCAGACTACAACAGATTAAATAAAATTAGATAATTATTTTATTAAATTAAGTTTGGTAATTAAATGCATGAAGGAATATATAAATATAATTAATTATGCAGAAACACTTACCTACACAGTCACAGTCAAAGATATTGCAAAAAAAAGTTAAAAAAGAAATACCGACACACCAAGGTATTATGTAATAATGTTTTGACTGACCCCACCTGACATAATGATTATTCAAAACGCTACACTTCGTACTGTCACTGAGATTGATGAATAAACGAAAACAGCACGAGAGAACTAAGCTGATACAATTCACATTCCTTCTATAATGTGTAACTGCAGTGCCTTTTTTATAGAAGGAATGTGGAGGAAGTGAAGTGTATTACGTCACAATATAGTAAAGTATTTCAACAGCTTCTATTCCCAGTCCATGGACTATATCTGTCACCAGATACGAAATTCTTGGCCGCTTTAATCTTACCCAAATAATCCCTTAGTCGTCTTACAACCCCCACGGGGGATGACAGTCGCGTAGTTTCAGCTAGTTCCGAGACCATTATAGCATCCCATTTTCCTTATGAGTTCCTTGAACCTTTGAGCTATTTTCTCACAACTATAATTAACAGATTTATTGCGGAAATTGTCATTACATCCATTAGAAAAAGATAATTGAAATCAAGCAAAATCGAAAAAAATAACTATCCGTAAAGCTTTACTCTCTGTAGTGTATATTGTTATGTAGCCTTCAACTATTTCCGATTCGTAAAAATATACCATGGAAAAAAGAAAAAAAAACGTTCACACGAACAGCATAGGGACTGAAACCGATACCAATTTTGGGGCTGGTACAGCATAATGCTACAAATTTGAGGTTTAAAAAAAATGTCATTCATATTCTTCAAATAAGAAACGTGAACGGCGAGTTCCCGAATCGGTGCACGATTGTGTTATTATTGGACATCAATTTAACACTTGAATTCAATTTTGGTCAATTGGAGAACAAACCCTTTTCTTTAAAGGTTTCATACCCAGAGACTGCCAACGGGACTCTGTTACTAAACCTCCGCTGTCTGTCCGGCCCTCCATCCGTCTGTCCATCCAGCCGTCCGTCCATCTGTCTGTCAGCTTGCTGTATCTCATAAACCGTAATAAATGAAATTTTCACAGAGTGTAAGTATATTTTATTGCCGCTATAACAAGAAATATTAAAAAAAAAGTTAAACATTAAAGGTGGTCCCATAAAAGAAACGTTATTTTTCGTTTTTTTTTGCCTTGTCGTACGGTACCCTTCGTGTGCGAGTCCGACTCGCACTTGGCTGGTTTTTATATTCAACGGCGTGGGTAACTTATTTCGTTTTTTTTTTGTTGTAATTTCCTCCAGAGCAAATTTAATTAACGAAAACGCGGTTTTTCTTATTTGTAGAAAAAATTTTGACATTATTTTAACTAATTTGTTTTTTTTTTCGCAAGAAATACATTATTTGTAACGAGAATTTATTGTTATTGAACACAATAGTGGGTTTTCTAGATGTGGATTTCATGTTTAAGTTTTAATTTACGACGTTTTAGAGTACGTCTGCGTTTAGTGTTTAGCTTATCATATTTTTTCTTTTAATTTCTAACAGAACGATGTTATACTATCACCGATTTTGTCAAAATAATTTTCAAATAAAATTAATTCAGCCGAAACAAATCGTTTTCATAATGAACAACCCCTTAATAATAAACATAAATCATCAAGAATACATACGTGAAACACATCCCGGGATAGAATCCACACCAAACGAGTATTTGTTTGTAAGTGCATTTATGTATGAAACATCACTAACACACACATTGCATACACTTCATAATCATTCATTCAACACTTTTCACAGTACTATACAGTCAACATATTTGTGATTTTGCACACCGTGTATTATAGGGTTATGATATTAAACGACAAGAAGCGTCGTTACCATCCGAGGGTTGGTTTTGACTGAAGGCGGGGTGAGCGCGGCGCGCGGGGGGTGGTGGCGCCGCGCAGGCGGAACCCCGTGTCTCCCCTCGCTCTCCGTCCACTATCGGCCCCAACTTTATTTTTCTGTTTTTGGATCGGCCACTTATCTTAGCCGGTGCCGATTGATACAAAAGCGCAATTAAAATACGTAGGTTTTCTCTTTTTAGTGCAGATTTTTTTCCGTTTCCGAATAATTAAAGTTTTTTTGCTAAAAGCTAGGCACGAAATAGTTGCTAAGGATTTGTAGTACAGCTTTGGATTTATTGTTTGGGTCGTATTTTTATCTGAGTCAGGCTGACTTGCATAATGCTTGGTAACCATTTATCATTTCAGCCGAAAGATGTCCACTGCTGGACATAGGCTTCCACATCCAGCGGATTCCTGCGGCCTGCACAAGGTCATCGATCCATCTTGTGAGAGGCCTTCCAAAGCTACATCTTCCGGTACGCGTTCGCCCCTCCAGAACCTTTCGCCCCATCGGCCATCTGTTCTGCGAGCGATGTGCCCTGCCCACTGCCACTTAAGTTTGGCAATTCTTCGGGCTACGTCGGTTACCGTGGTTCTCTTGCGGATCTCCTCATTTCTGATTCGTATTATTTATCACTAAATATGTATTAGACGGAAATACGTGAAATCAATCGTTTGACTTTGATTAATCGGGACACCAGCGCCAACAGGCGTCGCTCGATAGAGTCTACAACATAACACTTGACTAGAGTTAAAGCAGTGTTGGTCGGTGGCGGTCAAGCAGTGAACACGTTTAGAAACTGTCGCGCGTTCTGTATAGTCGTGTTGTGTACTTACAGTGTGTGATTCACTAGTGTGATTAATTTGTTCGTAAATTATAATTTGATTTGAACTGCAAACGATTTTTCTATTGCGCAATAACCCACACTTCCCATAGTACGCCCTCAGTATTTAAAATATGGCTGATGATAACGAGAGAGATGTACCTTCTCCGTCATATTTAAAACATTGTCCATCGTTTGACATTGACAGAGATAAAGATGTCACGCAAACTGACCCTAGATTAGATTTGAATAAAATACATTCCATCTATCTATCTTAAAATTGCTAAGAAACTGAGTTCTTTATAATGCTCAAAATGTATTTCTAACGAAAACATACCGTTTTAATCAACACTGTATTGCTTTATTGTCACGAGGACTTTAGTAATCTCTATGTAACCACAGATTATAATTATATTAATCAGTCGATTGCGTGCGCAGTCGTGTTATTGGAACCAATGAATTAAGACGATATTGAATAACTCTAGTGACGATGATTGAGATTCATTATATTAGTTGTTTATTTTTGTTGTATTTACACGAAGATTTATTCAGTATAATTATAAATAGGTTTCAATCGGTTAAATAGAACCCATTGGTTCTCCAAATACATAAAAAATAACAGTTTGGTTTTGAAATAAAAACTTTACCTACATGTAGGTACAGGCATTTATAATCGTTATGTTATTTACAACTGTTACTCGATATGGCATGATAGATTTTTAACGACGAAAAAAAGTAAGAGGTTCTCAAGTCGACGTGTACCTATATTTGTTTTTTTTGTAACGGTCTATCTAAGACAGTATAAAATGTAGCTGGTACTCGTAGTGTATGTCATTCCTTTGAATTTCTACCATATTTTAAATTCAATCAGTATATTAGGGTTCCGTACCAAAAGAGAGCCAACGGAACCCTATTAGGTACTAAGCCTCCGCTGTCCGTCCGTGCGTCCGTCTGTCTGTCGGCGGGCTGTATCTCATGAACCATAATAGGAAGACAGTTGAAATTTTCACAGAGTGTGTATTTCTATTGCCGCTGTAACAACAAATAAAAATAAAACAAAATAAAAAATTAATAGTTCGAATTATTTCATGTTACGATTTACTTCTTAAATATATTTTTTTATATATCAGTTGCTTAGTGCTCGCAACCGCGTGCGTTCGTGTTTGACCAGATATATGAACGTAAACTAAGCAAAATGAGTATGTAAGGATCATTGCAGGTAGCGTTCTGTAGTTTATGCCTGCCCCCGTGGGAAGAAGGCGTGAGTTTATGTATGTATGTATTTTCTTCAGTTTTTTAAGCTATTGCATAGCTTTTATCGCGGGCTTTGAGCGCGGCGACCGAATCAAGAAATTCCGTAACGAAAATAAAACCTAACACCCCCCACTCCGCCTACCATGTAGCTCGGCCGAGCGTTCGCTTAACGTGTATGTATATGGTACGACTGTACTTGAATTAATATCAAAGAAAAAAAATACTGCCTAAATAAAAAATAAATAAATAATTATAATTGCATAAGTTGATAAAAAATGCTATGCAATAGCTCTACCGCGGCAGTCCCCGAGTGCCACATGTGTTTTTTTTAAATATGTATGTAAACATAAAGATTAAAAAACCTGAAGTGTTACGATTAACACTTCAGGTTTTTTGAAAGTCGATACTTTCGTTACTGGCTGTACCTAAAGTAAGTAATTGTAGGCTATAGATGATGTGTCGCGTGGAAAATCGAGCGAGTGGCTACGAGATTGATAGCCGAACATTTTCAACTTTCAATTTTTGTAACCATTTTTGCTATTTGTATTGCATAGCGCCAAATAAGTTTTAGCGTGGGCTGGGAATGCCTGTAGAGCGAACTGATACGATAGTTTACAAATTCCTATCGCTTGATATTTCGATGGAATATTGCGATTTTTCCTCACGGTCTATATTCCTTTATATTTCGCTGATACCTCTTTGTAAATTTTAATTTTTGGCCATGTCATCTTTTACAAAATTTAGCCTCATCTTTTTTTGGTTTCCCTTTCGTAGCTTTTCATACCTCGTCTTATTTAGAACTGTGTTTTCAATACTATATACCTCCTTTAATTTTTCTTTTGTTCTTCTATAGTTGGTTGTTCCATCAAATCAATGGTGCTTGCATGCTCATTTCATATCTACAACGGCATAATATTAGCAGTAATCCATAATCAGCCTATATAAAGTTCCCACTGCTGGGACACAGGCCTCCTCTCTGTGAGAGGGAGAAGGCCATAATACACCACGCGATCCCAGTGAGGCTTGGTGGATCTCACATGTTTTCGAATTTTTAATTCAAGGATATGTCGGTTTATTCACGATGTTTTCCTTCACCGTCTTTCACAATAATACTAAACACTAATTCTAAAAAGTATATCCCACAGCATCAGTAATTCATTTCCACTGCCAATCTTTAAACAGCATAGTAAAAGTATCTTTCTTCATATTTTACTTAGCCTTGCCTCGACTCGCGCACGTTTCAAACAAATAAACTCGTCTTGCAAACAGGAATTCCGTATCGCGCAGAACCCAAAACAGCGGTACTTCCATGAATTTCTGGAAAAAACTAAACAAATTCTCCTAGTACTGTAAGAAAATAGCGTTCTCCAGTTGTTTGCTCGAACAAATATAGGAAATTAGATCGCTTTTTCTTACTTTTAAGTGTTTTTAGGTTTGTTTATTTTAACATAGAAGATTTTTTGTAGGCAAGCAGTGCAAAAGGAAGCCAAACGGTGGAAAAGGAAGCAAAAGTAGGATAAATTGGAGCACCCTGTCAAAGATATCATAGCCGCGAGTATAGAAATCCTACAACACCTTCTCAAACCATACAAGGATTCCTTGACAATAACGGTTAACATGGAGGTATATCAGATATCGTTACTTTTCTTAAAAAAATCAGCAATGGGTATCTCTCAGAGAGAAAAAACTCATGTGAAAATCTATGTTCTCCAGACCATATTGATTTTGCCGTTTCGGCTGATACTTTTTATTCTTTCAGTGTCCTCCTTCATACGTGTCTCCATACAACATTACATAAGAATTGTTATGCACTTAGAACCCTGCATAGAATATCAGCTGCATTCTGAACATCAATTAACTACAGCTTGTACGCAACTTACCTTTCCCGCATTTAATTTGTGCATGCAATACAATCCAGAGCTTAGTGAGAAATGTTTATTTGCTATACGAACATAAATTCTCGCTAAGATATTTGTTTTACTGCGTAATGTCTTAACTATGGACGGCTTGGCTCGTTGCCTACATCTGATGTAGCTGTACGTCTATAAAATACTTCGAAACACTTCTCGCGCTAAGAAGAAGAAGAACACTTCTTAGACTGATTTATTATTTTAATCTTTGCAGTTTTAGAAATACCCTAATAATTTATATTTCGTTTTCGAAACTTTTCATTTCCCATTGCCTTTTCGAACTACTATTAACTGGAACACCGACCCGATATCAAATTAATTTTGCGTCAGTGATGAAATATTTTTACAAAACAAAAACATTGTCACGTTACCCTATAATTCACTTATAGAGCCCATTTTGCTATATGTACCTATGTATTACACTTTTTTTAAAGCTTGTGAAAAGCTTGTAAAAATTATGACGAGGATCTGCTTCACAAATACGCCACCCATGTCTTACCTATTTATTAATTTAAAAAAATACTTAATTGTAGACCACATAAAACAAAAGGGACTAGAATATTTCAAACTGAACGCCCATCATACACCAATGGGCGTTCTTATCGCAAAAGCCGATCTCTTCCGGACAACCTTCTATGTTTTGTTGATCCAATTCTTTCTTATAAGAAGAAAGAACCTCTATGTCATTCGGACCACGTTGCCATCACGCAATAAACCAATTACTAATAATATTATCCTCTGATTGACCCACTGCGAGGCAAAGAACTCTTCATTTAAATAAACGGAACGTGTAACGTTGCGTACTACATGTAGACGATTTTAGACCATTATGTCCACGCTACAAACCATCAGTTAATTCGTAGGTACACCTATGTACAACAACATCAAAGTACCATCAAAACAAATTGCTTTTTCGCCTCATCGTCGGTTCCTGGGAGCAAATATTAAACTCTTAATAAGGACTTAGTTTCGAAGTTTCACCGCGATATTCTGGCAAATACTCTATACCCTTAATATTCTGTAATCTCTTTAGGAGTTATTAAAAGAGCGTTCGATACAAATTGTTTTGTAATACCCTCGGGAAGCGGTACATGAAGTGGAATAAGAAACTGTACAAGTTGAAGGACGAGGGGTGTGTTCGATGACCTACATATATTTATTTCTGACTTGGGGAGAAAAAACAACCCGGGTTTGTTGAAAAGTTCGGTAATGTTGTCGATCCTGCCGAATTTTGGTTTCAAGCGGGGATAGAAAATTCAATCGAGTGTTTGGTTAACAACCTCATGACGTCCAGCAGCTTTGACCACTACGTTCTGTTGCCTGACTCTGACATTTTTAGGTGAATTAGTGCTGCTTACTGCCCTGTGCAATAATCCAGCCTGGTAGACCACTGCTCGGCCTGCGTCTCTCGCAAGGTGCCAATTAATCCTTCACTTTCTTCTCCTCTCTTCATATTATCATCGCACTTCAGGACTATACCCCTACATGTACGCGTATAAATTTAAAATCTCTCATTAATACGATGCTTACTTCCGAGCCTATTGCTACTAAAAACTCCGGACAGATACAGCAGTAGATACTAGTTTAGGAGCCAGGCATAAAATTGACGTAATTTTATGTCCTTTCCGCTAGTATAAGAGCTTTTGAGAAGAATTCGCTCAAAAGTTAAGCCGTTAGTGTTTCTAACAAGTGGTTTAGTACACACGCGTTTACATATTTTAGCGGTAATGTTTTTATGTAACATTATTTATGGAACAAAGGCTTCCAAATAACAAAACATCTCGCTATTCCCCGCAGAGGCAGGCAGATGTGTTTAATGCGCCCACATTCCGCTTATTATCTTGTATGTCTGCAATATTGTACGAGTCTATAGTCCGCAAATAAACTCCCCTTTTCAGTTCCATAATAATCTTCTTCCATATTTCTGGTATTTTTCAGAATTCCAGTTTTAAAGTAGGTATATATTATGCGAACTCATGAATATAAATTATGCGGTACCTGGAAATTAATTATCTCTCAAAAACAAACAAATATTTTAAATTAATTTTCAAAACACAGGAATTCAAGTGTTATTAAACCATTGGTGAATAAGCAAACAATATAAATAATAATAATACCAACCTATTATTGTCCCACTGCTGGGCAAAGGCCTCTTCTCATATTGAGAAGGCAGGAGCATTGATCACCGCGCTTGGTGAAGACGAGTTGGCGATTTCAGACTTATATCCTAACTTCCTAACTAAAATTATAAATGCGAAAGTAAGTTTGTTTGTTTGTTTGTTACCTTTTCACGCCTAAACCACTGAATCGATCATCCAGAAATTTTGCATATACATTGTCAGGTGTACAGAAACGGACATAGGGTACCTTTCATCCCGAAAAAAGTACTGTTCCCGAGGAAAACAACAATAATGTTCTTATGATAATAGATGGCGCCACGTGTCTTCCGATCATGATTGAATTATAACCCGAATTGATAGTCAAAGATTAAATTAACGCGAGTGAAGCCGCCGGCAAAAGCTTAACTATAAATAAGTCCAGGTTTCCTCCCGACGTTTTCCTTCACCGGTGTCAGTAATGTCCAAGATATACTCGGAAGTATATCTGAATTGCAAAAGACACACTGGTATTTGCCCGGATTTGAACCCACAACCTCGTACATGAGAGGTTAGTCCTTAACCAAAGGGCCACCACGACAGTTCACAAACGATATAGAAATTATATTTAATTAGCTTCTGTCCCCGACTTCGTCCGCGTGAAATTTTTTGTTCCGTGACCCACCTCGTCGCATCGCAACTTTCTTGAAAAAATAATCAGTAAGAACCTTCTACAAAGTATTAGAAAACTTAAAAAAAAAGATGGATGAAATCGGTAAAGTCGTTCTCAAGTTATGGCGTGACCAAGGGAAATAGGGATTAATTTTTATATATAAGTATAGATTTATTAATGTTTGAATACAAAATTTTCCTGGAACAGTTTTTTAGGAATCTGTTTTAATTTTGTTGTTACTATGCTAACTTTATAATGCTTGGTTTTTGCTTTTATTAAAACTGAGTAATATTCCAAGATTTACTGAAGATATTAGTCATGAAGATTCAATTACTTGTACTTATGTATCTATTTTTACTTATTTCGACCTATTTACCTTTGCCAATCACTGGTTAGCAACACACGAGCTTATTTTTACCGCTCCTTCACACGTTTTGACATGACAATAATTTGAGTTTTTGGAACAAAGTTCTTGCGGAGTAAACTGGTAGAAACAATCACGTAACGAAAAAGCTTTATCCCCCCTCCAAGTGACTTTCTCCGTCATTTTATTTTAAGTTTTCATGGTTTTCAGGGGTACTGAAGTAACATGACATTTACATGGTTTACGAGGGTGCTAAAGCCGATAGTGAGGACAAAATGAAAATTCAAAATGGCGGTGGCGATTTTTTTTTAACATGCGTGTCGTTTTCATGGTTTTCGTGGGTGCTCAACCCAATAGCGAGTGGGTTAAAATGAAAATCTAAGATGGCGACAACT
This sequence comes from Dryobotodes eremita, assembly GCA_917490735.1. NCBI lineage: Eukaryota > Metazoa > Arthropoda > Insecta > Lepidoptera > Noctuidae > Dryobotodes > Dryobotodes eremita. Next base: position 22,187,631 of record OU823249.1, on the reverse strand, counting down.
TTATGACAGCGTTTAAAATCTTATACTAGAAGACTCTGTATTAAAAACGCGTATTAAATTCACACTTTCTCTCTATTTTTTTTATCTTTATCTCATTCTATTATATATGAGTGTGTGTGTGCGTTCCACCAGTATCACGTAAAAAACTCCGTTCCCGACGGGGTGCCGCGAGCGCAGACGTTTTTTTCTTTATATGAAGTTTTATTTAATGTAATAGGTCTTTACCTATGAAATTGCCGTTTTGTATGAAAAAATTTAAACGAATTTTTTTCATGAATTTTTTATTTGTATTAATCGAAGTAATCACCCATGCAATCAATGCATCTTTGCCATCGCAGTGGCAGTTTATTGATGCCCTTCTTAAAGAAATCAGCTGGACGGGAGGCAACAAATTCTTCAAAGGCATTTTGTACTGCCTCTCGGGTATTAAATTTTTTTCCCGCCAAGAAGTTATCCAAATTCTGGAAAAAGTAGTAGTCTGTAGGCGCAAGGTCTGGTGAGTAGGGCGGATGACGGAGAGCTTCCAACCCCAGTTCTTGCAACTTGGAGACCGTCTGCTGTGCAGTATGAGGTCGCGCGTTGTCGTGCAGGAGCAGCGGAGACGAGCGATTGACCAATGCTGGTTGGAGATGCGCCAGCTTCTCCATCATTGTGTTCAGTTCTTCACAGTACACATCTGCAGTAATGCTCACCCCGTTTGGTAAGAAGCTGTGATGAATCACACCGGCGCTAGACCACCAAACAGTGACCATCACTTTTCTAGGGGTAAGTTTTCGTTTAGGGCATTGTTTAGGTGCTGAACCAGGATCCAACCAACTTGCTGAGCGCTTACGGTTATCAAACAGAATCCATTTTTCATCGCAGGTAACAATGCGGTTCAAAATTCCTTCATTTGTGTGTCTGTTGAGCAGTGCAAGGCACGTCTCGACGCGTACTTCGCGCTGGCGATCATTGAGTTCGTGGGGCACCCATTTGTCAAGCTTTTTTACCTTGCCAATTTGACGCAAATGGACCAATATTGTTTTGACGCTAACGTCGAAAGCTGCTGCTAATTCAGCCTTAGATTGTGTATCATCAGCTTCCACAATCGCCTTTAATTCGTCATTGTCGACCAAAGTCTTCGGACGACCGCGAGGTTCATTTTTCAGGTCGAAATTTCCAGAACGGAAGCGAGCAAACCAATAACAGGTGGTGCGTTGGTTTGTAGAGTTAGCTCCGTAAACGTCGTTGATGTTGCGTGCCGCTTGTGCCGCGTTGCTGCCACGACGGTACTCATATTCCATAATTACTCGAATTTTTAACGTATCCATGATGACGAAAAAGATTGAAATGCGATGAAAATGTAACACTAATCAATAAAGAAATGACTACTTTTAGAAAAAAAAATCCATGTTTTTAAAATAAAATTAATTTGAAATTAGAATTCATAGCCAAACAAAAATTATTTTGATTTGAAATGGCCAGTACTGCAGAACGGCAATTTCATAGGTAAAGACCTAATATTATTCACATAAACCTTCTGGAATAAATTCTCTAAATTATAGTATAAATTGAGCCGTCGCGAGACGTCTGGCAGATGTGAAACATCGAAACTATTTTGTATAGAAAATATAGCGAGGCGACGCGTCGCCATGGCATGCGTCGCCACACCAACAATCGGTTTTACCCGCGGCTATAGATGTTTCACATCAAAAACTGCATCAACATCCGTTGCGTAGTTTAGAAGAACAGCGCGGTTATACACAGACACGAAAATCGACTTTCATTTATAATATGTACTTAATAATAATAAAGATATTGATAGAGGTAATCATATTCTTTTACGGCAGACGTTGCTACTAGGCTACCTGATATAATTCCTTGGTTTCCTTTTACGTCACTTACGGGAGACGTCAAGGTCTATTAACATACAAGATGGTATGATACTACCGTCATAAGTGTAAGTACCATATTATGAAGTTACCTGTATGATGTGAAAATAATGAGTCGACGCCGACTTCTTACAAATACAGGTATACAAATATACAGGCTTCTATATGGTTACAAAGTTCTCCTATTTCATTAAATATAGTAAAAATATCGAATAACTCTGTGTCGACTATCTATCTATTTAGCTCATAATGTCCCACTGATGGGCAAAGGTGTCCTTTTCCTTTTCGCACACACATCTGTCTTCTGCCATTATAAGCCAGCCAAAGCCAGAGCAATGTGTATTGTCTTTGGTCCCTGGCTTTAGCATCAAGCAATAGACAAAATTGTCCAACTTTTATAGCTTGAATGCGAGGCTTTTGGCTATTTTGTATGTGTTTATTAAATTAATGCCGTTCATTTATAAGATGCGTTTTGTTTGTGCAGAATAAACTATTTTTCTTTCTTTTTTTTTCTTTCCTTCTGTAGGAGACAAGTTCGTCCCTCCATTTTCGTCTTGGTCACCTAACAACTGCTATTGAATACGAGCTTTCACTGCATAGGTATGTCATTAGCACCAAACCGGACAAGGTTTGGTACCCTGCCACTAGCTAAATATAGTTAGCATCTAGCAAAAAAATTATTAGTTCATGTTATTTGTTGGTCTTCGACAAATGTTCAGTGACAACGTGAACTCAATCCGATTATGAGCATATTATTTTATTTAGCTCAGTTGAAAAGGTTTAATGAGTGCTAGTGAATTATTATTATCGTAGTTCGATTTCTGGTATGTCGAACAACATAAATTATACTTGTTTATAAAAGTTCACGCTTGACCTCGAAGTTCGTTAAATATTTAATGCCACCCAAACTTTTTACCCTTTCCAGAAACCTGTAAATGTACCACAACTTTTTTCTGGACAAATACCTGGTAGGCTGGCCGTCAAAACGAACGATACTGCTTAGCCGGATCATGCTGGTCCTCTTCTATAATTTTACTTATGACTTAAATCAGTTTCTCGTTACGAAACTAACCAAAATAAAAGGAAATTACAAACCAAACGCAAATCAATACACTTCCAAGTAAACCTCCACCCTTAACACCCACACAAATTTTAGATTTTGGGCTCACAGACTGACGGCCGGATCTGTGATGTCACACCTCCCCAATTTACTCACGTACCGAAGTTAGCCGGGGCTTAAAAGTATTGAAAATAGGAAGGTTGGAAACAAGAACATTAATATCTTTAGAGATACCTTTCATGTGGGCTATGAAAATCTCATGTTGTGTTTTTTTAACCCCCGACGCAAGAAGAGGGGTGTAATAAGTTTGACGGCTATGTGTGTGTGTGTGTCTGTCTGTGGCACCATAGCTCTTAAACGAGTGAACCGATTTGGATGCGTTTTTTTAAATTTAAGAGCAGTTTTCTAGCGGTCATTCTTAGACATGTTTTATCAAAATCGGTTCAGCCGTTTCAAGCTCATGAGGTCTTTTATCAGCTGCGGTAGGGATCTTAGACGCATAATGGTAGGGCACGCCACGATTGCAGTGGTAAGTCCCCTTTTTGAGGAGTAGCTTGAGAGGCGCCACGGCGTCCTCACCTTCCGCCTGACGCAGGTCCTCAGCGGACATGGCTGTTTCGGGAGGTTCCTGTTTTGGATAAGGCGAGAGGAAACGCTCGGGTGTTATCATTGTGTGGATCGACCGGAGGACACGGTGGAGCATACGGTGGAGGTCTGCCCGGCTTGGGCGGAGCACCGTCGTGTCCTCGTGGCGGCGGTCGGCGGCGGCGACCTCTCGCGTCCGGCCCTGGTTCAGGCCATGGTACGGAGCGAGAGGGAATGGGAAGACGTCACCTCCTTCTGCGAAGCAGTAATGCTCGCGAAGGAGGACGCGGAGCGCGTGAAGGATAGGCAATCGTTGCGCCCTCACGCCCCTAGTCGCTGCAGGAGGTGACATCCTGGGCGTCAGGAGTCGATTGCCGACTCCCGGCCACCATAGGCGCGGGCTTACGGACGGCGAGCAATGGGCAGCTCGCTGTCCGGTAAGGACTAGGCCCGGGTCGACGACGCGTCGTGTTCCACTCGCGCCTCAAAGAGATGTCAGCACCATTGACGGGGTCCGATAGGGCCGATGCCTGCCGGGGTCGCGGATTGTTCGAAAGAGTTACCGTGGCCCGGGCGCACAGGCAACTGAAGGAACACGGGTGGGTTTTAGTCAGTAAGAGTCTGACACGCCCTTCCGCTCCGCCCAGAGCGTCTCCCGCTCTGGGCGGAGCGGAAGGGCGTGTCGTGAAGGAAGGTCATTTGATGATTTCCAATCCAAAAAAAAAGGCTGCTTCTGAGTAAATCTGAGTTAAACTAATACAAATATAACATTGTAGGACAATCAAACCAATTTATGTTTATGAATAAAACTGAGAACAAAAACAAAGTATAAAATTGTGCAAGTGGGATAAGCGACTGTTACCCAGCCGTTCTTGTATATTCCCTAAACTAATCATTGTGAGTTGTCCAAACTCGTTACAGAACGAAATGTGTACCATCTGCTACTGTTTATATACTTTAGCTGCTAAACTTTTGAGTTCTTTGTTTGTTTATACTGTAAGTTGATAGTATTATAATTTTTTGTTTAAAACTGTGTTAAAAGCTGACTTATGCCCGGTTTCTGAACTTCCCAGACAAACTCTCAGTAGCTATTGATTCAATAAAGTTATGCATAAGTTATACGTCGGTTAACTGTCACTGCGTTTCTGAATACGCAACGAACCATTCAATAACTATGAAACCGATAACTAGAACCTTAGTTGCCGCTAGATGGGTCTGTATGAGAGATTGCGTCTAAAATTGATTTTATTATTTTAATTCGTCTTCAATACTTGTTTTTTCTATAATAATATTATTCGAGGGTAAATAAGTGGCTAAACTTACTATTAGAAACTCGCTGACTTGCTATTATTTCGAATAAATGCATTGCATTTTGGTTTTTAAATAAATAGTGCCTGTTTGTTCTACAATCAGCAAAAACAATGAATACTAGTGTTCTTTTTTTCTTAACCTTTTTTTTATGAAAAGTTTTACAGCAGTTAATTTATTTATTTTTGAAGTAATTTTATATGGAAACTCGTAATTGCAATAAGATTTATGACAAACAAGACGTCAGTCATCATATCGACCCTCAAAATAAAAAAACACGTGTGGCACTCGGGGACTGCCGCGGTAAAGCTATTGCATAGCATTTTTTATCAACTTATGCAATTATAATTATTTATTTATTTCTTATTTATGCAGTATTTTTTTTTTCTTTGATATTAATTCAAGTAAAGTCGTACCATATACATACACGTTAAGCGAACGCTCGGCCGAGCTACATGGTAGGCGGAGTGGGCGGTGTTAGGTTTTATTTTCGTTACGGAATTTCTTGATTCGGTCGCCGCGCTCAAAGCCCGCGATAAAAGCTATGCAATAGCTTAAAAACAAACATGTGTTCAATAGCTTTTCTGTGGAACAATCGATTAATATTAAACAAAAAATGGTAGGGTCGATTTTTTCTGCCCCAAGCCGGGCAGACCTCCACCGTGTGCTCCACCGTGTCCTCCGGGCGATCCACACAATGGTAACACGGGCGTTTCCTTCCGCTTTATCCGGAACAGGAACCTCCTGAAACAGCCATGTCTGATGAGCACCTGCGTCAGGCGGAAGGTGAGAATGCCGTGGCGCCTCTCAATCCACTCCTCAAAGAGGGGTCTTACCGCCGCCATTGTGGCGTGCCCAGCAATGGGTTGCGACAGTCGCACTCTCCGTGCCGCCATGAGGTCCCGCCGGAGCTCCGTCCGCTGTGCCACGATTTCTCGCGGCAGTGGAGTGACACCCCGGCGTTTCGCCTCCTCGAAAGTAAGCGAAGGCTACGAAATCGTAGCAAAGTGCTACATCGTAGCGCAGCACGTAGCATATTAAACTCAGAGAGAAGGGTGTTCATTTCCAACTACAAAATTGTTCTGAAAATGAATAGTTTTAAAAGTAAATATGAGTCTTTCGGCATTATATTATTGTATAATCTCATGAATATGATGTCTAGCTAGAGCAAAATGTGATCTATTTAACTTATTAAAGCGAATTGTTTCTTCATGTTATTCAAATTCAAACTATCTTATTTTAGTCAACAATCATTACGTAATACAATCACTTTTGTATTTATTTATACCATTGTTTTAAATATACCACAAGCAAACAAATCTCAAAAAACTCTCTCCGGACAATTATTTCGATTCAAATTTCCACGAAAACGAACGTCGTCGAACGAAATTCGATAAACCGTAAAATGTGACGGTACCATAAACATTTTACATCAAAATAAATTGACAAATTGAAGCCCCGAAGGATAAAAAAATAAATCCTACTAATATTATACATGTGAATGTTTGTGAGGATGGATGGACGTTTGTTACTCTTTCACGCAAAAACTACAAAACGGATTTGTTTGGAATTTGGCACACATATAGTATATCACCTGGATTAACACTTAAGGTACTTTCAATTCCGGTAGTACGTTCCCGTAGCATATTTTCCGACATTCAAGCGGGCGAAGCCGCGGGCAAAAGCTAGTATAGATATATATTCATTGTCATCGGTCGCAACTGGGTATGTAAGCCTAAAACCAAACAAATGAATCGTTTGAACGAAACTGGGTTTTTTAATACTTTTTTTTTTGTTTTCTGAATGTTTGATTATAAAAGCCTCGCTTTGAATAACAGGCGTGTGGGAGTTGAAACAGTAACTCAAAGGTATGATTATGATGTAGACGGCGAGTTTGTCATGGTGTTTTTTCAATAGTCAGAGTTTTACTGTACAGTGGTGTACTATATAGAAGCCATACACGCCACGGGATTGGCACCGGTGATTGAAAAGTTGTGTGGAAGTCGGTTGACATATTATATACTAGCTTTTGCCCGCGGTTCCGCTCGCGTTAATTTAGAATTTGACAATCAATTCGGGTTGTTCAGGGAATTATAGTTAAGAGGATGAAATATCGGTCTATCGACAAAATGTATTAAGTACTTAAATTAAAAAACTCTTAACACACTACTAAAGTTTTTACAATGATATAATTCAATCATGATTCGAAAGACACGTGGCTCTATCTATTATCATAAGAACGTTATTGTTGTTTTCCTCGGGAACAGTACTTTTTTTCGGGATCGAAAGGTATCATATGTCCGTTTCTGTAGACCTGACAACGTATATGCAAAATTTTAGGATGATCGGTTCAGTGGTTTGGGCGTGAAAAGGTAACAAACAAACAAACTTACTTTCGCATTTATAATATTAGTTAGGATAGGAAGTTAGGAAGTTATGATTAGGATATTATGTAATATATAGTAAATAGATAATAAATAAAAATATTTTACTGTCAGGCGTCAAGGCCCATAGGGTGTTAGTGTTACATCTTACTTAAAAACTATATTAGTAACATGCAGGAACATTAAAAAGAAAGAAAAATGAAATCAAATCACAGGAAGGTTTAACAAGCTTTGTTGCCAACATAGTATGAGACGCGAAGGAATAAAAAGATGTCGTGAAGAAAGTTTTCGAGTCTGAATGTGGATGTCTATAAAAGGAAGACCAATAAGAAATAATGGACGGACTATGTGAAAAATGTTATTATTTTGGCTAGAAATCTACCGAGATGAGGATAAATAGAGAAGTATGGAATAATGATAAATGTTTTTTTTTTAACTTTGCCCCACACTAGTAATTTCTCCTGTATTGTGGGTGCGCTTACAAACATCTAAACTCACATACACAAACAGCCCGACCCGGAACAACTACTTGTAGGTCATAAAATATTTTTTCCGTGCGGGAAACGAACCCGCAACACGCAGCGCAGCAGTCAATCGCTTAAATACTGCGCCAACCATGCCGTCAATGTAAAAACAATAAGAGAATGATGACACTACGGCCTACCGGATAGATCTACGTCCTGTAAAGGTGTGACCAGATAGACCACAGCGTATATTGAAACCTGTGCAGTCCTCAAAACATACCCATAACCATATTTTGATTTAAAAGAGTGTCCATGGAGTTTCTTGCCGGTTCTTCTCCGGTACCTACTACGCTTTGGAATGGGCAACTAGCTTCATCTTTCTGACTAACCGACACCTTGACAATTCAAAAGTGCCTGCAATTGGTTTATTAGAAATAAATGCTTTGAGGTTGAGTTTGATTTTTTGGTACGACATGTGGTGGATCAGCTCAGGCACACCTGTAAAGGTAGACCTCTCCTGTGTTCCACAGTGAGTACGGCCGCCTTCAAGAAAATCGAGTGGATTCTGTTTGTTACTAGATACTTTCCTGTATCGTAGTATGTTAACAGCGACCAATCTCGAAGCACAAACACCGGAAGAACTATTTGTGTGGCATGCAAATGTTGGTTCCATCTCAAACACTCGGATCCTGAACAACTACCTGTGGGCCACACAAATGTTTGTTCCATCTTGTAATCAATCAGCCATTGCGCCACGGTTGGTGCACGGGCTGTTTGAATCCTGATGATATTATTTAAGTTAAATATTGTCAAATATTTTTTCCATTAAGTTACTTCACCTGTTTGAATTCCAAGAACAAAATTTTTTCAAAAAGATAAGTTTGCAAAATGCAAAGTATATAGAGGTCTACCTACATATTCATAACTTTTTTCTGCCCGCGACTTAGTCCGCGTGAAATTTCTTGTTTCCCCGACCAAACCCATCGCATCACCTTCCCGCGCTATCACTTCGTTTTCGCTTAGCGTTCTTTCTGCCTTATTTTCTTTTTGCTCGACTCCTAAGGGTCATAGCGTGGTGGTAAATAGCTTATAGCTTTCCTCAAAAATTGGGTTAAGAAATGCAAAAAAAACATTCGACCTAGTTCCAGAGATTACCCCCTTCATACAAACGTACAAACAAACAAATTTAACCTCTTTATAATATTAAGTATAGAATATAGATAGTTATTATCTCATATAATTCACAATAACTCACCGTGAAACTCGATTTATCGAAAAGATTACCGTACCTAATTACTTGATTACGCTACGTATTATCGATAAAGATATTATGCTCACTTACATAACTTAAGTCCGGAATAAATAATACCTTTTTAAAACTACTACGGAACTGAGGGGAAACTATTTTATGTCGGAAAATTGCTATTAAAATTAAAATTAAAATTGCTATAGTTTTGTTACAAGTTTTCCAGAAAAATATGGGGGAAGATTTAATTCCTACGCTTCACTGATGTCTTAAATTACCGGAACCTCAATTGCGTAACTCACATTCTTTCACAATCCGAAGGATTTTGAAAGAAATTCCTAATCTATTGCTTCGTAAGTTTGAAAAATTCGTCTGCTCGACAACGTACATAACGCAATGAATGTTGTAGAATTGTTAAAATGAAAGGAATTGCAATTGATAGTGTGTTAGGAAATTACCCCGCAGTTAGTTTATTTATTTTACTGAAAAATAGAAACAGTGTTCTATAAAGGCTTTATATGTATTTAAGATTTTTTTTAGTGAATCCTATTTTATTTTATAATTAATACTGATGAAACATGTCATACTAAAAAGTTAGTTTATAACAGAAAAGTAGGCTAAAAACTATACCTTCTGAAAGCAAAAATATTAAGAATAGTTTACTGAAGTTTTCTGGTTTCCTGCATAATAAATATTCTATTGAAAAAATGACTAAGCTTGCTTGTAAAAAGATACCAAATTATCGATAAAGATATACATAAATTCACGCCTGTTTCCTATGGGCTAGGTAGAAACTACAGTATAGGTAGGTAGGTATCGATAATGTTATTTCAAACAGTATTGTCTTACTGCGCTATACTGTGATCAAAATAAATTCAATCATCCGTTCCGCAGTGCGTGTTGCCGCAAAACTTCATGTTGTTATGTTTTTGTAACAATACCACGACCCCAATATTTATTAGGGTTTTAGAACTGAAGGTTTAGCCACGGTTATTCTAGTATCATTCGTCTCTTTCCATCAACTGCTGTACAAATGTACCTCCTATAGATTTCCATGACGGTCTACAGTATAAACAATAAGAATTTTATTTGCTTTAGTACGCAATTTTTTTTTACTTGTTTATTGTTGTTTTTTTTTTCTTTTTTTTTTATTCTTAATTTTGTTAGTTTTAAATGCTCCTTTTTTATTTTTTACTCTTTGTATTTCCTGTGCGTGTCCCAAATAAAATATTTTTCTTTCTTTCTTTCCATTTTAAGCAATGAAACTCAATCAGGATTTCATGTTATTTATAGTTAACGATATTACTAACAAAAAAAAAAAAAAACGCCGTGAGCTCTATCGTGTTTTAAGTTTAAACATTCTTTTTTTCCGCGTACCTCTCTCTATGTGGCCCGTTTTGAGATATCAAACGAGCTCCATCAGAATTATACATATTACACAGACCCTCCCGCACTCTCAAGATCCGCTATACTCACTACCGAAGCGAGTACTGTAATTTATTTTTTCTTTAATTTTCTAAAAGACTCTCAGAAACGGTTGCTATAGCTATTATAGGATATAAGAATTCACTCATGGAGTATGTAATGGCCACGCCTAGCTCGAATTTTCGAGGTAACTCGTTCCAGTATCCATGGTGACAAGAATAGGTACGTCTTCTACGAGGAATCAGAAAAAGAATTAGATCAATATGGAGTCTATACTCCAAAACGTTAAATTTACGTTCATTCTATAATGAACGTACATTTAACATCCTCGTGAGTCCTTCGCTTCATTGCATTTGATGAAATAATTGATTATTCTGAGAAATTATGTTCCAGGAAATTCTCAATCACAGAACTTAATTCATATTGACTCTCAAAAATGGTGCAAACTAGCCATTTATTGTCATTTTCATTTAACTACAACGCATAGTGGTTTTATTAATTTCATTGGCTCTTTTATAACGAATTTTCTATCTATTTACTAGTGAAAACTATACTCTCTATGTGCACTTTAAAATAAATGAATAAAATAAATATGAGCTAACATAAAGGAATTTAATAAAACAGCTGGAGCATTTTTGTGTATCAGCATATTTTTTGTTTCAATTCATTTTAAATATAAATAATGCTTTTATGTTATTTTGTTTAAAGTTTTTATTATTATTTTGTTTAATCTCTAGACGTTGAATGGATGAATTTTGTTTTTGTAATAACTTAAACATAATTAATAATTTTACTTCTTAATCTCAGATAACCCGTTCATTGGCTAGCATCTAAGTTTATTATCAAAACACCTTGAAAAAGCCCAACAAAATGACTCTTCTCTGACTCACATAGTATCATAAACGCATTTTTTTTTCTCCAAGGTCAAATAAAAGTTCTAGACAAATAGGCACTACATTAGCTTTTTATTGCATCTATTACTTAGGATAAAGAGGCATCCATTTGACCTAAAAGGCGACGTTTCTATGGCAATGCTAATACATTAAACAAATCTTAACGGCATTCAACTACAGCGTATATTATTTCATATATTTCCGAAGCGTTTCGAGGCTACGACCAGAGTCTGGCCTAGAATGACTAGATATTAAAAGATAAGCCGCTCTCTGCTGTATCTGAACTGTACTCTTTTATAGTTGAAGATCGGTGATAACGACATTGTTCAGAGATAAGTTTGCGTTCGATATTGATTTGAAGATTAATATCTATCGTGAAGTTTTTTCGCTATGATTAAAAACTTACATAACATAACATACAAGTAAAAGTAATGTTGTTCGGATCATACTGTCAGTTCTTTTACACGTGCAGCCTGTGGGTTGACTATTTGCAGAGGACGTATAGTGACCTGAGAGTGCAGTACAACAGTGTATTCAGGATGCTGATGGGACTGCCACGGTATTGCAGTTCCTCTGGCATATTTGCCGAGGCCCACGTAGACAGCTTCGCTGCAGTAATGCGCAAGCTTTGCACCTCGGTCATAACGCGTATGCGTGCTAGTACCAACAGCATCCTGTGCGTGTCGGACCAGTGGGACTCCGATGCTCGAGCGCTGGATATGACTGCAGGCAGTCAAGTAAACACCTGCATTGGATTATCTGATAATGTTATTTTTTGTATCTAGTTTTTAAAGTGTAAGTCATGTTGTTACTAACATTAGGTTCTCATGAGCATTTCTGTATTACTAACAATTATATGGATGTTTTTGGAGATCTGAAATAAATTAATATAATATTAATAACATAATATCACGCTTGTATTACCCAAAGGATTAGGCAGAAGTGTATCTATAGTACACCCACATTTCGCTAGTTATGTTTAAGTCCCATGTAATAGGGGGTGAACCAAATGCCATCAGCCGGGTACAAATCCAGACTCCATGTTGCTACTGAGAAATTCTGGATGGAAAAACCCAATTACACCTTTTCCGACCTGGGAATCTAACCCAGCACCTCATGCTCAGCAGTAGCGCTTGTGACCACTACACCAACGAGGCAGTCGAGCCATAAGAACTTGTGATACAATTAATAATTTTCTAAAAGTTGGACTTAACACACGAAAGTGGTATTTGGTTCTAGAGTTATAATTGCATAAACGGAGAGACGGAAAGTTGTTGCTTTTATGTGTATAATACCTGTTTATAGTTTATGGATGATCCGGACGTTGTCAAAAATATTAATTTAAAAATAATGTCTATTCTATTCTATTTTTAATAAATGGCAAGCACAGCCGATGCCGACTATTCTGCCAATACTTAAAGTGAATTGGAAAAACAAGTGTGCATAATTTAAACAAAAAATAAACAGAAACAAAATTCTTCCGTGTGATACAGTTGAACACAATGTAAAATAATTCACCAGGCAACATCGAGCCGTTAACGTAAAATGAAATGAGTGAAGAAAATCCGCATCACTTATTCTTGTTCCTTCACCATTCTAAGATAAGCTTAAGCTGTCAAGTTTACAAGAAAACTGAGCCTAAAGTTGACAAGCTAAGTCCTTCAACGTGACTTGTTGAAGAAACTTGAACGTTTCGATCAATATTTATTTATGTTTTGATTAGCGGTATGACAAAATTTAGTCTTACGAAAAATATTAGACCGGGATTTTTAGAACGCAGCTATGGAAAAAATGCTTAGAGATTAGGTTATGAAAAGGATGAATAAATCAAGATTTTTTATCAAGCTGGTAAAGATTTAAGGTAAAAAAATATATATATATATAACCCCCACCGCCGTATCTTTACGTCGACTTCGTAATGGGGCTTGCGCGTTCCGAACTCTAATTCTGCGCCGGTAGAGTTTACTTTGCTGGAACAGAGATAAAGAAACTTGCAGGGCAGCATGTAGCCAGCTGTTGGGCAGTAGCGACCACACGGACCCTATCTCCCGGGAGTAGTCTTGTTCCTCACCTTAATTGGCCGGCTGGAGTGAACCGACCTCTTTCTTGCCTTTATTGGCTGACTTGACTGTAGATTCGCAAGAGCAAACGTGCTAGGAGGAAGGAAGTATTCCAGTAAGTGCTGGTAGAGAGTTTGACCGTACTTCTGGGATTGTCCTGATAGCTGTGGAATACCTCTCCACTCCTCAAGCACTTCAGGACATGTTGCCCCCTTGTCGCTACGACACTATTTGCTAGCGACCGTTTTCGGGGGCCTATTATTGAGTATGCAAGTCAGCCCCTATCATTCTGTCTATGTATTTTATATAAAACATTGGTCAGGTAGATATAACCAGTTCACTTTAGCCACCCAAACCCAGAATCCATTATCTTTGTTTCCATATCCTGCAATAGTCCTACACCAACCGGGGGTGGTCTTTGAGTGCACTTGTATAGTGCGAACAGGGGTTATCGTCGGTTGGTGCCTCATTTAATTAAAAATGTCTGTCGAGTCTCTGCGAGTTGGATTTGACCTCTCGTATAGGTTTCAAAAGTCCGGGACCCCAGGGTCCCGAGAAATGTCAAGCGGAGTAAAAATAATAGTTTATTTATAAAAAGGGGCACATTTACCTGAACTAGGTTGACCCTGTGCTTCAGGCTAGAAAGTGCATAAATACTTAATGTAATAAATTAACAATGAGTGTAAGTAAAAACTACATTAAAATTAGGAAAATAAATGTAAGTAGCATGTTAGTCGTTCTATTTGCAGACAACAAGTAGTAGATCTTCTCTCTGTGCATATGCGATGGTTAGTAAATATTAAAGTATACATTTTTTTACAGCTAAAGTAGTTAAATTTATAGATAGTAAGTTTTCTATTTAATCTATTGTACAGAAATGGGCATAAAAATGTAAAAAATCTTTCTACAAAGACATGTTCTGAGGTTGCATTAGATGGGCATACTATAATATCATTGCGTCTCTTGTTAGTATTGACAGCAGTGTAGGTAAGAATGGTGTGCTGTTTTAATACTAAGTGCATAATAAAAAGTTGGCGATCAGTTACACGGTGCAAGATTTATATAGTCTGTGGGAAATAAAAAGGGATGGAAGATTAAAATTGCTCTCTGAGCTCTTTCAAGAGGAAGCAGATTAGTTTTCTATGCGCCACCCCATGAAGTGATGCAGTATTGAATTATTGATTGATATAGGGCCAAATAAATTTGTGTGATTAATTTTGAATCGGCAAATGTTCGCAATTTTTTTTAAAACATAAATTAATTTACGCCCTCTTTTAACTAGACTTTCAATATGTTTTCTGAAAGACAAAGTGTCGTCCATTATTACGCCAAGGTATTTTATGTTGCTCGTTTTGAGGATGAAAGGTCAATTACACATGTTGACTGCATGGTTTCCACATTGATGGACATATAGATGAGGGTTAGTTTAAGTTTAGGCTTGCGCATGGAGAAGTGAATATATTTTGTCTTGTCAGCATTAAATGCTGACAAGACAAAATAAATAAAAAAAAAAATTTCTTTGTAGTTAATTAGTCACAGTATTAATACCAAGTTGTGGGATTTCGAACAGTTCGCTACTGGTTTTAGCGGTAAATATTAACGCCATGTATTGGCATAATATGTCATATAATTTTGCCGTCTTTAATATTAAGACTACACAAGTCTTTAATATAAATCAGAAATAGCGTAGGGCCTAGAATACTTCCCAGAGGAACACTAACTAGTACTTTTCTGCTCATGGCTCGTGATTTTATCTACTCTAACATATTGGTATCATCTAAGTAGTCAGCAAATAGTTTCAGCGGCGTTCCTCTTATTCCTATGCGCTCTGATTTGTTTAAAATAACCGAAACTGACGGACAGACGGACGTGACGAAGGCCTTGGTTAAATCAAGGAAGACTCAGGGTTTGGTTCCCTTTTCCGAGTTCTTCTGAAATGTAATCGGTCAGGCTATGTAGAAAAGAATAGAATACTCTTTATAAAGTTCAACATAAAAAAAAAAATGTTTCTAAAACCAAATTGCGCAGCGGATAATAATGAAGGGGATACTGAAATCAGTATCAAATTATACACTGTGGAGACAATAACCTTATCAGCCCATAATCATGTCAGACTTAACTCCAAAACTTTCAAATACAAAACAAATAAATTATAGAAATCCAAATGAGTAAACAATCCCTCTGACATTAGCTGGTGACCCTACAAGATGTGATTAAAACGAATCAAGAGGGGGTTGTCAAGTTAAGAGAATAAATGGTGAACAAAGGGAAGTTCTAGATAGGTGGGAGGGGTATAGACGGGGACAAAATAGTATATATTGTGTAATACCTTCTAGCACAAAATACTAGGTACAGAAGGTCAGCTCCATACAACCAGCTAAAACGGATGCATGTACACATAGACATGCTTCACGTACAGCGAATGCTAGCGCACTCGCGAGTGGCGTTTGTTTGAGATAGTTCGATATCTCCGTACGTACGCGTTTTCGTTCGTTTTTTCATAGCCTTCTGTACTTATCTATTTTGTGGTTCAAGGTTGATACCGAACACAATAGAACATACAATAATCAATTCATTAAGCAAAAATCTTTTAAGACGCCCAAGCGGATTACGTCTTACTTACGAAGGAACCATTTTAACAAGATGTAAAACGTTTAAATTCTCTTATTGTAATGAGATCAAAAGAAAGGCTTTACACGAAGTGAGTACTCAAATTGTTGCTCAGGATTAAGGGATATTGTTTGAGTGATGTAAGAGAATGATTATTTCAAGGAAAATTATATGTGGAATATTTCATGAAACAGATACGGTTTCAGGATGCTGCTTTATCAGGTTTTACAGGAGTTTAGAAATCATTTATTTTAATATCGCCTGAATAAGAACAATATTTTATAGCCAAAAATAGTGTTTGCTTCAATTTGGTTTCGATAAAAAAAATGATCATCTGGGTAATTATCATAATTAATTGAATAAAATCTTTTTAATTCAGTAATTACAATTAAATTTTTTATGAGTTAAATTTAAAAATAAGACTCAATGTGAGTCTATTTTAAAATAATAACCTACATTCTCTTCGAAATAGGCAAATAGGTTTCGAAATTACGGCCTCTGACTCAAGTCAAATCATAAAAGACACTTTTGAACGTCAAAATTTACAAAAAAAATAGAATTGTTTCTAGTTGCCCTTCCAAAAGGTAGTTTCGTATGGAGAAGAATGAGCAATGAACTCCACCGTTACTCTTTTAAAATGTTTTACAATATTGTGTATACATTAATTATTTAAGTGTATGAGAAGAAGATGCACATAGAATAAAATTACTATACCACAATAGGTAAAAATAATTAAATATAAAGTAATGACAGGTAAATTAATTATGTGATAGAAACATGGTGCACACATATTTACAAATATAATAAAAATAGATGATATTCCTAAAACTTTCACAAGTAATAATTTAGTGTGTGTTAAAGTAAACACAGAATGTAAAGTCAGTGTCATAAAAATTATACAATTCTATTAGCAACCAGTTTGATTTTGTCTAGACTCTAGATTGTTCTATGGAGCAGGACCAGCATGTTTCAAAGTTTTTTATCTTGAACATAATCCTCTAATTTGTAATAAGCTTGTTTACAAAGTGTTCTTTTAATGTGAGTTTTAAATTTTCTTTCATTAACTGCAATATATCAAGATATTTTGTTGTAACATGTAACCCCATAAAAGATGTATGTAGGTCCTTTAGATAATCTAAAAAACGGTTGATGTATTCTATCTTTATTTCTAGTATTAAAATGATATCTGTCACTTATTGTATAAAAAATACGTAGATTTATTCTTACATAAATAATATTTTCATAATTCATTCGCTAATCGCTGGTTCACATTCACAACTGTGGAGTCATTGCCGCTACTAGATCAACATTTTATTTTTCATAAAACATTTCTCTTTGTTGACTTCCAGTTTGTTATGAACTGTGAGTAAACTCAGCGGGAAGTAAACATAAACCATTCTAAAATATCATAAAAACCAGCTCTTTTAAACTTTGTACCCAGTTACGAGCACATAATATTACGTTCGATCGACTTCCTCATTTGTTCAGCTTCCGTCTTCGCAAAATTTTTATGAACTTCACATAAATGTTTGCCAAAGAACAACAGGAGTCTTGTTGTTCTTCTACCCTGGAATTATCAAGAAAATTAATCATCTCCCCTAAACTTTACTTTCATTATCTTTATCTTTAAATTCCTTAACATGCATTATCAAGTTCGATGCTCAGGTTTTGCCTCTCCAAGCAACGGTTAATTGCTTTTTAAATTTAAATTTAGAATCGAGTTCACTAACAGGGGTCAGCTTATATTGGAAATTGTTGTATTTTCGAAGTACCCACTTTATAGTCGAACCTTGAAAATGTTGTAGAAATCTGTTTACATGTTAAGTGGTCAGTTTAATCTAAACTGTTGGATAGCTGAGTAATTTAGGGTTTACTTTTAAAGCCTATTTTAGGTGGATAGCGCACAAACTACTTAACAAACAAACTCTACTAGACGATTTTGAACTTTAGCATGTAAAAGATAAGGATTAGTTTAGCATGTTGGATAAAACGTGACAAAATCGATGAAAGGTTGATGAACGGAAGGTGTTGCCAGGAAAATACGAAACTGCTTTCGGTTTTTTGACTGCTGCCATACATAATGTAAGAGGAAGATGGAATACGCGTACTCGTGTCAGTACAGAATCAGGCTTGAACAGACGCTTTTAAGTCTGCAAGTAAGGCTAAGTTCGTATAAAACGCGTTCCAAGTTCAGCCTCAGATTATTTCATGTAGAAATGATGTATCATTTTCCGTGAAAAATCGGCTGCCATGAAAGCTTTTGTATCGAGTGAAAGAAAGCACTTTTGCATTCTGAAAGACATTTGACAACCTAAATTGAGTGATGGAATACTAGTATAGACCCACGGATTTAATATTCGCTGCAACTTTCCTTGTTTATGTAAATCTACAGCGATTTCTCAACCTGTACCTAGTATTTAAAATTGTTATTAGGTTTTAAATTTATTGTTATTTCCATTAAACAAGAAAAGAATACAAAAGCAGAACACAAAGCATAATAAACAGATCAAACAGTTTTATACTAATTCAATGTACAGATGTTACGCTGCTCGAGATGAAAGCATTAAAAATGCATTAGGAAGAATTTCTTTGAGTTTGTAAGAGTCTGAAAAAATCGCTTGTGAATAGTAATGACGATGAGAACGCGTGTAAAGAGTAATTTTAACTGTGTCAACTTAGGAGAGAAAGATGCACGGAGGACATTGTAGGTTTTTCATAGCATAATTTTGTACTAATCTTATTTTCTCATAGCTGCAAGAATTATAAAATATGAGATAAAGATGTAATCATAACCATTTGTCTGTTTGTTAACATAGGTGTTTATAAAAAATACAGATCTTAACTTAGACGAAATAGAACTCTATGTCAGGAGGCGTATAAATATGGTGTTCAAATTTAAATTAATACAAATTCAATGAAAATTTAAATTTAAAAATAGGTACGCTTAACGTGAAAAAAAAACAAAAAAATATTTGGTTTGAGGTCACAGTGGACTTATTCAGAAATGCTATTGTTTGGAAGACTAGGATTGCGGTTTCAGTATTTCGTGGTCCCAGTCTCGAGACTACTCTGTCGGACTAACACGCTCGTCGTGGATGTTATTATATACTTACTTAGGCATACAATAAAATAGAACAGAATAGAAAATGCAAAACCAGTAAAGATTTGAATTTTCGTCTAGATATAAGTATGATGGGTTAAACGTTGATGGTACTGTACCACTTAGACAGAGCGTGCACGTGCTTTGCTTGTGTAATAGTTAGTTTTAAAAACTATTTTTTAGACGGATCAAAGAACTTTCTAAGGTGAAAAAGTTACTAAGCCATAGTCATTTTGGTAATAGCAATGTACCTATATAATCACCTTCTCCTTTATTAGTGGTTTATGATATGAGACAACTTTATGATATGAGTTGTAATTAATTCATTTATATCAGAATAAATAAGAATAATTATATTATCTTTAGCTATATAACAGATGAGCATAGGTAGTAGGTATATAGTTTTATCTTTCATCAAAAATGTTTGCTCCAGGACGTAAAGTCGTTGATTAAAAGCGTTTAAAACGGATTATTTTTAACCAAGTTGTAAAAAAAATCCTCTATGTAAATCCAGAGCTCAAGCACATTGCGTGTATCATTTAAGCTTATCTTTAATCACGCTGGCGTAACTTCAAGCTCGATTTATATACCAGCCAAGGAAAACAAGTTTGATTTAAAGATTGTGATAGTGCAGTCTGAATTAATGGCCTGCTTATAGCTAAAGATAACAATCCGTTCTTTAGATTTAGCTTTGAAAGTGCTGGTAAAACCTTTAAAGGATTGCATTTTTTTCATTCGCTTCTTGTGAGATTTTTCGAGAATCTTTTTGGACTTGAGTTAACACTATCAATCTATGTCAACGATACCTGTTTTTATCTATCGTAGTCACGACAGACATCGTTTAAAATTAGAGGTCACTTTTCTGACAAAAAGGGAGATTTAAAAACAAGTAAAACACACGAACATAAACGTATATTTTTAAGTTTTTCACAATTTTTGTTTGCCTGCTACCATGTTATGAACATTTTATGATCGGTGTACAGATAATGTCGACATGGTGGTTTCAAGCAACAATGTTTATAGCATATAACATGGTCAGCCTCTCGGCAAAATATAAGCCGTGCAAAATTGGTAACCAATCACTTGTAACATTTTCTTGTTCATTTTGTAAAACAATATTGTTCATTTTATAGTTAATAATGATACCAACCTATTACTGTCCCACTGCAGGGCAAAAGTCTCTTCTCATGCAAAGAAGGCATGAAAATTTATCGTCACGGTTGCTCAAAACGGATTGGCGATTTCAGACTGATATTAGGTAATTATAAAGTCCCAGTTCCTCACGATGTTTTCCTTCACCAATATCAGTGATGTCCAAGATCAAACTTAGAAAACCACTCACCCAAACAAGCAAGCAAGCACCAATGAGTCACATAGGTATTTTCCCGTATTTGAACCAAATTTAATAGTTAAGAGTCCTTATATTTCCACTGCAGCCACTGCAACTCTCCATTCAACTGTGAAAGCTTGAGCACTTGACATCAAATTAGTTGCCGAACTATTCTTGTCTGAAATCTAAACTGAACTATTGAGAGCCTTAATTCCTATATAAAGTTGTCGTGTCTAGCCAATATTGCCGCATAATTGGCCGAGCTTTGAGTCGGCGCTCGTTAAACGATATAGATTAAGGTGTAGTGCTCCCCCCGATGTGTTTAAGTGGTTATCCTCCTGGGGAGATGGGTAATGCTATCGCTTTTACGGAATTAATGGTGTAATTGTAATTGGGGGGAAGGAATTATTTAATTTCTTGAAAATTTTAACCGAGTAGATAGATTATGAAATATTAAAGGACATAGCATAATATGGGAAAAGGTAATCAGGTTACACAGACGTCCTTCGCTTCGCTTTGCTTTGCAAATTTTCAAGCTATGCTTTCATTACCTAAGTGGCGTCATAACTATCAACATAACTATACCAGTGATATTTCTATGAGAAAAAAATCCTAACAGTGTGGTTATCACCACAGGACGTTGTACGAGTACGACCGACACCCGCACCTGTGTACCTTTATTAAAATTTTTAACACGTGGTAAGAGGCTCAAGATGCCATAGGAATCTTTTGTGACCTTTCCAAGACATTTGATTACGTCGATCACGAAACCTTACTCTTGAAACTTGAGCATTACGGACTTGTGCTCAGTTTAGCAAAATCTTATTATGATAGACAACAGCAAGTTCGCATAAATGGTATCAATTCGCTTGGTTTAATAGTAAAAATGGGTGTTCCACAAGGCGCGATATTGGGTCCTTTTCTCTTTTTAGTGTATATTAATGATCTACTCCATTTATTTAAAAAATAGCCACAAATGGTGTTATTTGCTGACGATACCCGTCACTTTTTGAGGTAGATGGACGTGCTACAAAGTTTGACAACGTAAACAATGCGCTACTGCTGGTTCAAAATTGGTTCACTGCTAATAATCTGGTATTGGAGAGAAAAAAAAAATGTAGTGCATAAGATTCTCTTTACCAAAATCTCAAAAGTAGTAGTAGTGAGATAGTATCCCAACCAACACACTGGTGGCAATGCAGCATATTTTATAACTTTAAGTTGTATTAGAGCGGCTTAAGAGTTCAAGAAGCAGTTTTAAGTGGCATATTTGCTTCCGATAACGTCTGTAGCTACAATACTTTGTAGCTCAAAGCTTTGCTTTACTTTGTTTTGCTTTGTAGCTTTGTATTGTTGCTTTGTAGTGTTTGTGCCTCGTAGCTTTGTGCCACTCTTAGTTAATACTAAGAGTGGCAGTAATGGAACTAATACCCTTGCCTTTATAATAGTTCATTCTAGAAGCCATTTATTACTTACGTCTGTAACAGAGAGTTACAAAGGGCATTTGGTCACTGAAAGCTGCTTACGGGATTCTCTTGTAACTGTTAAACGACGCTTAATTAACTGCATAAAAGAGTTCCTTGTAGCCTTCTTAAAGCTTAAAGCTGTAGAGGTGTTGAAATAAATACCCACTGTTATTCTACTTAAAGTTCCAGTAATAGAGGTAATAATAACTCATATACAGACTCGAGTTCCAGAAAGTCAATACATATTACTAAAGCATACTTTGAACTTTAGAAATGGGAGCAATACTCCCTTGAGTAGTTTAATAGAGTAAACCAAATCAGTGGAGACAAACCCAAATGATAAGTCAAGTTTCAAAAATACGGGTGGTGGTTCCGCAGGTAGATTTTATTCAACCAATAATGGTGATTCCATTATTGATGAGACGTAAGGGTTGGCTTATTATATAATTAATTAGAGCAATATTTTGAGACAATTTTAGAATTGAAACTGATATACAATGTACGCTACTCCTACTTCATCTAAGTAGGTATAGGGGATAGTGACGACTATTTGTTGTTTTTTTTACTTTGTATTTTGTTATCCAACTTTTTTAAGTATACAGTGGATTTCGGGTATAACGACGATGAAGGGACCACTATAATTTCTTCGTTATATCCGGAAGTCGTTACAGGCAAAGGTAAAGCGATACAAATACGTATGTATAGTTTATATTAATTCATTGTTGAAAATATTTGCACACATAGTTATTAAAAGTTTACTAAGGACAGTTGCTACACAGAATATCACTTTGTAACTCAACCATAAATAAATAAATAATAAAAAAAAAAAAAAAAAACCATAAATTTGACTCCGAAACGAACACGCTTTCCTACCTACTTAGCTAATATTTATAAACAAAAGGTAAAGGTTTCCACAGTTGCTGACCATCTGTGTGGATGTAAACAAAATATAAGAAAGCTCTTTATGTCTTTGGCGGCTGACTCCGGACGCAATATCTGCATGGGATTTCTAGAAATTTGTTACAAATAATTCAGTAAAAACAGTCGCTCAGCCCGAAATCAGCGTTACATCCAAAGTCGCTGGCGAAGGCCACATGAATTTTGTACTAAAGTATGCTTTAAATTCAAGAGACTTAGATTTAGCGTCGCTATACCTAAATAGTCGCTACCACCAAGGTCGTAATAAATGAAATCCGCAATATTTTTGTGTCAGTTTTTAGAAATTTACCAGAAACGTCAAATGAAGCGCCAAGTTATAAATATACAAACGAGGGTTCTGCGTCACTTTTGCGATACATTATCTTCAACTGCAGCTACTTTCAGATTAAAATCTGTATCCAAGTATATTCCATCGGCAGCATACGAGTACAAGTAAACAGTTGCAGAATTTTGCATTGTTGGAGCAGAAACAACTGTAACGTGAAAAAAAATGATTGTTATATCTCTTTACTCTATTTAATACTAGTTGCGTCACGGCTTCACCCGCGTGGAAGCTTTCCAGAGATAAAAGTGTCTTATGTCTTTATCCAGTACCTAAAGCTTGTATTTACATACCAAATATCGAAATCCGTGTAGTAGTTTTTGAGTGATTGAGTAACAAACATCTATCCATCCATATTAGCGGGAAGTAGGATTTTCAGATATGAACAGTTGGAAGTAATTTTTTTTTTAACTGAACGAAACAAAGCATAGCATAAACCTGCAAAACACATCAAATTAGTCCTTATGCCTGCAAAAAGGGAAAAATTACAGCCCTTTTGACGATTCAAATTGCGCAAAAGAAAGAAAAATCACTTGGAGCTTTATAAGAGTTAAAATGAGCGCTTTAACCCGCATAAAGGAAGTTTTGGGATGGGACCTGCGGGCTAAAGCTGCACTGCATGGACCCCATGTTTTTAATGAAAATTGTCCTTGTTACTTGCAAGATTTAGAGATTACCCGAGGCATTTCAGCCAAATTATCTAAATTGTTTCACATATACAAACGATATATTGCAGATAGCGCACTTTCATTACAGTAAAAAAAAACATTTAAAAAGATGTATGATATTTATTACTTATATACCTTTTAAAATTTCCATACTATCATAATATCATATTATATTATATTATTTTTAGGATCATAATATCTGAATTAAAATATTTTTATTTATTTATATTATAGAGGTATGAGGAACAGGGTGTAAAGTTCACTCAAACCTCCATAGAAAAGGGAGGATCCTCCGACCAGACGGGTGTCGTGTCTGGTGGGCAACTGCCCGACGGTTGATGTCGGGATGTTGTATATATGCTAGTTGCGCGGTAAACTCTGCTTGCGCGATGCAGGATTTTGCGTGACGTCATTGTGACGTGTAGCTCGCATGTGGCGATGTAGATACCGCTACAATATCTAAAAACGCTTCAAAATTACTCGAAGTACGTCATATATATAGACAAGAAATTTGTGTTTTTAGTCGCTGACATATATCACGAAACAGTAATGCATGTAATTTAAACTTTGCAAATTATATTTTAATCATAGCGCTGATGGTTGATTGCAATAAAAACGCTTAACCATTTTATTTTCCGAACACACTCAATATACTGAACCGGAATCTCAAAAAGTACATTCATGCGCTCATTCGCGTTCACAAAAGTAGCGGCATAAGAACGTTAGTGCGGTGTTAATCATTCATTACAGCGCTTGAGGAACTTTTGTGCCACTGTTGTGCAGTTGAAATGGAACTGAGAGCTGCATCAAAATGTGCCAACCTTGGCGCTAGAGTTGCTGCATTAGGCCTGCAGAGCCACTCTAGCACTTGGGTCGTAGCACCTTAGGGAATAATCGGGTTGGCTTCAAAGCTTTTATGCAATGGAGATTGTTCTGCATCCATACGTCTTTCGCCCAAGAACAAACAGCGAAGGAAAATTACTTTGCTTGTTCTAAATTACAAGTATATGCCCATGATGACACAGTTTAATGACGGACAACTTGCAGAAAGCATTTACTTAAAAGGAAAACAAACGTTTTGAGGTTATATTTAGTAAGAAACAATCCTTCCATTACTTAGAAATACATGCTAGTAAATACCTGTCGCTAGTGTTATTTCTATTGCCTGTATGTAGCCAGCTAAGCTAAGAGATCCAGTAAAACATTTAAGTACTTATGTTCTTACCTATCTTGTTTGGTGTTAAATAAAGTAAAAGTAGCATTTTACTCATTTGGTAAATTTTCTAGTTTTTTATATTAAAATAGGTAGGTAGGTAATTAAGTAGTTGCTTATTTATTTAACTTCAATGCAAACGACTTTGTCCTAATGTTTTTTAGATGTCATTTATTTATACTTAGGCAGTAATTTATATTACCTAGATCGCATAGCATTTTGTAAACATTGTGAGTGCAATAACTTGACAGTTGACTTCAGTTGAGTTGATTGACATGACATGACAAGGATTAGGGATTAGATCCGTATCGACATATTTAAAACAAAATCGATAGCGTTCAGTACCCAGCGTGTTATTCTATTTGAAATATTATAATGCATCTCACTTAGGGTGTTTGTGCACTACCTCGTATTCGTGATTCGTGTAAATACGATTCAAAATAGCCTTCATAATAAATGTATGATTGTTTGTGCACTGCTTCGTTTTTTTATTCGATAATTTCCCACATCGAGTCTGATTTTACGGATCGAAGTAACCGTCATGCTTAATATAGGGCGTTTTGTGAGTGAGCGCGAAATGATGCATACATTATGAACGCGATCTCTGTCTATGAAATGTTTTTAGTGTATCCTCGAATCTCAGATCGTTGCTCGTGGACTCTCGTATTCAATTCGTATTCGTATTTTTAAAACGAATGATGAAATATTACCCAAAACGAATCACGAAGATGAGAGTGAGTGCACAGCGCCCATTCGTGAATTTTTGATCAATTTTTATGCTTACGTAAAATACACGAATATGAATCGAATAGGAGTTAGTGCACAAACGCCCTTTGTGTAGTAATTGTACAGGCCAAGATAATGAATTATTTAGGATGCATGGATTAGGATATGAAAATCGGTTTTTTTGTTGAATTGTTTTCGCACCTAAGGTATATGGTACCAATAAAAACGTCGCACAAGTCATTACAGAAGCATCATACCCTAGAGTGATAATCGTTAAAAAGGAAAGTACGTAGGTAAGAATGCGTATGACATCCATGAGCAGGTGGTCAACTCAAGTAATCTTGCTCTCAATGTGTGAAATGAAAGATTGGGCATCACTAATTGTCATGTCAAATCTAACTGTCAAAGATGACAGCATTTTTGATGTAATGTCGTAAATCGTTACAGCTCTTTTAATTATTCATTTAGGAACGTAGAATGTCCGTTTCATACAGATACTCGCAATTCGTATGATAAAATATATTTATAATTATTATATACGTCAGATGTTTGTTGGTCTTGGGGCCATTTATGACGATGTCCATGTGTTACTTGGGATTGAATCAAGTGAAACTATAATTCGTCGATAAAACTGTTTTCCTGGGGAACACGCTCGACTCAAGGTTACAATGGGGTCCACATTTAACATCTTTTGCAGGATGGCTTAGTTCAGCAGCATAAGCTGTAAGAAAAATTCGTCAATTTACTGATGTAGATACCGCGAGGCCAGTCTATTTTAGTTACTTTCATAGAATCATGTCTTATGGTATTTTACTTTGGGACGGGCTGCAGACATCGGATCTATTTTATTCTGCAGAAAAGAGCCATCAGAGCCATATATAGAGTGACAGAGACATCGACACACAACCTGTTACCATGGGTTTAGTAAATGATTTTGGAGACCCCTGCGTTGAAAGTTTTCGTCGGTTATAAAACAAAAGTCTGCTGTTTACTACAAAAGTGCAATTCCTACGCGGTCAAAATGTATGGAATAGCAGATTCTTTTTGATAACCGACGATAAATTTCAACGCAGGGGGTCCAGAATCATGTACTGAATACATGGTAAAAGGTTGTGCACCGATGTCCCTGCCACCCTGTATTATTTTCACAGGAGCGATTTTCTAAGGGAACTGTTTAAAAATATTAACCTCATGTCGGTACCTTGCCAATATATGTATGAAAACATCATTTACGTAAGATAAAAATACATCTTTTTAGTAAAAGACGTGAAAGATATAAGTATGGTACTAGAAATAGGGACCTATTAGTTAAATCAGGTTTTGGACTGGCTAAAGTAGACTCATCTTTCATGTGGAGTCCGGGGCAGTGGTCCAACTGCTCTGTCCAACTAGTCGGACCATGGGTCTTTACTAGGGGCAGTTGTCCAACTTTAAAAACAGTTCGACCACAGCACCTTTTGAGAGTACCGTGGTCCAATTCATTACTAAATGAGGCAAAATTCATATCTTGTATAAAACGCACACTATGTAGACAGGCATATTATAAGTTGGGGGAATACATCGCTGATAAAAATGCTTGTCTTAATGCTGGTCTTGTTCCATAACCGAAATTTTTATTGGAACAAATATAGATTCATTCTTTTCATAGTGTTGGTTAACAGACATATCAGTAAAAAAAAAAAACAGTATTGCAGCCTTTAGCGCCCACCTCCGGATCAAGTCGTCGCCGTTCCAAAAGTTTTATTACTAAAGCAATAAAAAAAATTGTTATAATAGAACCTAAAGTAAATGTAAGTATATAAACGATTTAACTAAAACATTATTAATTATATTTAATTACTATTATTTTGAATTATTAAAACATCCAAAATAAATTAGGTTAAGATGTTGCAGTTCTCTAATGTGATACGTGTGTATGTACATATGTATGGATGTGTGCAGGGTGTATCTGTATGTGTCTGTGTTTGACTGTATACTTAAGTAGATTATTACGAAAGGAAAATAAATGCTAGGGCATCTCATTCATCTCATTTCTGGGGGGACCAAACGCCTCCTGCCGGAGGCTCTACGCGGGGGTCGTGCGGTCCATGGTCCTTTACGGGGCACCGGTGTGGGCGCGTTCATTGAGGCTGCGGCCAGCCCGCCGGTTGAACGCGTCCCAAAGGGTCATGGCCATCCGGATGGTACGGGGATACCGCACGGTCTCCTGCGAGGCGGCGAGCCTCCTTGCCGGATTACCGCCGTGGGATCTGGAGGAAAAAGTCCTCGCGCACGTTTGGGAGTGGCGCGAGGAGGCGAAACGCCGGGGCGTAACTCCGCTGCCGCGAGAAATCGCGGTACAGCGGACAGAGCTCCGGCAGGATCTCATGGCGGCATGGAGAGTGCGACTGTCGCAACCCAGCGCAGGGCACGCCACAATTGCGGCGGTAAGACCCCGCTTTGAGGAGTGGCTTGAGAGGCGCCACGGCGTCCTCACCTTCTGCCTGACGCAGGTCCTCACCGGACATGGCTGTTTCGGGAGGTTCCTGTTTCGGATAAGGCGGGAGGAAACGCCCGGGTGTTATCATTGTGTGGATCGACCGGAGGACACGGTGGAGGTCTGCCCGGCTTGGGCGGAGAACCGCCGTGTCCTCGTGGCGGCGATCGGCGGTGGCGACCTCTCGCGTCCGGCCCTGGTTCAGGCCATGGTACGGGGCGAGAGGGAATGGGAAGCCGTCACCTCCTTCTGCGAAGCAGTAATGCTCGCGAAGGAGGAGGCGGAGCGTGAGAGGGAGAGGCAATCACTGCACCCTCGCGCCCTTAGTCGCCGCAGGAGGAGACATCCTGGGCGTCGGGAGTCGATTGCCGACTCCCGGCCACCGTAGGCGCGGGCTTGCGGACGGCGAGCAATGGGCAGCTCGCCGTCCGGTAAGGACCAGGCCCGGGTCGACGCCGCGTCGTGTTCCATGCGCGCCTCAAAGAGATGTCAGCACCATTGACGGGGTCCGATAGGACCGATGCCTGCCGGGGTCGCGGATTGTTCGAAAGAGTTACCGTGGCCCTGGCGCACAGGCAACTGAAGGAACACGGGCGGGACGATGCAAAAAAAAATAAAAAGGACATCATAGTTAAATCAATAACTAATTGATTAACATTTGAAAATACTGCTGGAGCTGCTGAAGATTGAAGACTATCTTTGCTTTGCATTGTATACACTCAATCCCCTTTAAATTATATAATATAAAGGATAGTAGTCAGCACAAATGTGAATACTATGTAGTATAGAGATACCATTTACCGGGTAATATACGTTTCTTTGACTTGAATGTGCCCTGGCGGCCGCGAGTATGTCATGTTCACTCAAATGTCTCGCTGACGGTGGCGCGTGTGTTGGATCATTT
Source organism: Dryobotodes eremita (assembly GCA_917490735.1). Classification (NCBI taxonomy): domain Eukaryota; kingdom Metazoa; phylum Arthropoda; class Insecta; order Lepidoptera; family Noctuidae; genus Dryobotodes; species Dryobotodes eremita. The sequence goes on along the minus strand of OU823249.1, from coordinate 22,158,581 downwards.
AGCTCCCTTCAAAATGGTTGATGAAAAGCTGAATGGTGTTGATCCAGGCGTCATGTTCGTGAATGGGCGCCGTAAGTAGGGACTGGTCATCTCTTAGCTGCCACGGCTTATTTTTTTTATTTTTGTTGTTGTTTTTTTATTTCTAATTGCTGTACTCTGGACGCTTTTAACGTGTACGTTTTGTTTACATCGTTCTCACGTATAATTGAAATAAATGTTCTGAGTTTGAGAAAATTGAAGAAGTAAACTCGAACTAATTAACATTGTCAATAATTACTTAGGTAATCCGTTGCAGCTTACCACAATAATTGAATTGAAGAAAGGTGTCGAAATAAAAGCAGAGAATTAAAATATTCTACAGTAAAAACCCGTTTCAATAACGAGCTCCAATAGGGGAGAATTTTATTCATAAAATCTTCCACCACGTGTAACTTCTATCAGAAAAAAATTGCAAAACGAATTTGAAGAATCGTTATCGAAGGGAAGATATTATTATTTCATTGCTCCATTAGATTGGGAATTGAATTTCTATATCATTACACGGTAAGCTTCGATAGTTGTATCGACGTTGGAATTTAGTAATATGGGCTCGTCTGAGAAGGTTTAGCCACGATGAACAAATTGAGATAGCATGGAGTAACTGACGTTATAAAAATCAAATTGTTATGTGCTTGATTTAGGCCTTCCGTACTTCAGCTTGGTCATTTTCTCTGCATTGGATTATGATGAAGACTAAATGAGAATTCTTGAAGATAAAAACAGCGTCTGTTGATAGCTTCAAACAACTAGTAAGAGTAAAGCATCTGAGAGAAGCGTCTCCACTGAACTAGCAATTTGTCATCATTTGTGCACTAATTCCATTGTTCAACTGAAAGCATTTATGTAGTAGGTACAACGCTTACACAAGAATTCTACGCGTTTGACTGAAAATATAGAAGGTAACGCACGTGTATAGAATAGAAAACAAGTACTTGAATACGAAATGTATGATAGTAGAAGAATCGTGAATATGTTATACATTCATCTGCATATAACATACTAACCTAATTCCTAGTAGAAACTGAATATTCTTTGTCTATACGAACGTATGTTTTGTTGCGGGATTTTTCTTCCATTATCAGCTCAATACGTGACAATAAAACGCCCAGAAACACAATTAAGCGGAAGAAAATCTTCCACGGCAAACCACTACCACTTGATAAAAACCTTTTCCCAGATCCAAGCGGGAATGCGGGGTAGTGATCGGTATTTGCATAGTCAGTGCATTTCTTTTGATGGTCGATGTAGAGACAAAGGCTTGTATAATCAGATGAAATGTTCCGGTCACTTGCGTAAGTGGGGCATCGCGTAGGCAGAACTTGAAATGGGGTAATTATGGGGTGAAGTTTAGTACTTGAGTGTCCTAGTTTCTAGCATTTTTTATGCTGGGTAGCGATTATATCTTTTGGGTCCGAGCCAACTTGTTGTGGTTATTATTGAGGATTTTTTATGTTAAAAATTGATAACATGATTTTAGAATGATTTCAAAAAAGGTAAAGTTATTTATAATTAGTATCTTTATTTGGAACAACTGGCTGTTAGTATAATAATAATTAAAAAAGAAAACAAAAGTTCAAAGTATCACTCATTTTATTCAAAACAACGAGCTTCTCTATCTCTACATAGTACAAAACAAAGTCACTTTTTGTGTCTGTACGCTTAGATCTTTTAAACTACGCAATTAATTTTAATGCGGTTTTCATCAATAGACAGAGTAATTTAAGAGGAAGATTTATATGTATAACACATGCATATCATAGTAGAGAAAAGCCGAGAATTTCAAAGATTTGTAATGTTATGTCGTAAAAAATATATTTGTGTACGCTTACATTGGAAACGCTGGCTAAACCTTACGAGATAGATCAAAATAATTTACTATGGAAGTGTATATCTTAAAAAGATCTACAAAAAATAAATTGATGATATACGTCTATCTCCCAAGGATAACTCCCAGTAACCATTATTTTTCCTTTTATATGTTACAAAAAAATTATGGGTTATTTACGAAGCTATTTTAAACAAAACAACATTATTCCTTATCAAATTAAATACATTAAATACATTTTGCACGTAATGTAGATCAAAATTACCCTTTACAGCATCTCATTAAAATTAGTATCTTAGAAGATATGACAGGTTATCTAACAATGGAGGTCGATATAGACAGCTTTGGGTATCATTGAGTAGTCATATTTAAGGTCCAGACAGCACAGCAGCAGCAGGTAAAAATAAACAGCTGTAAACATTGTATATAAAGATATATACAATAGTATATTGTAGTATTATATTATTATTACAGTCTAATCATTAATCACTCCACAGTGACAACACACATTAGTATATACATTGCATCCGTGCGAAGCCGGAGCGGATTGCTAGTTGTATTATAAAACTCTGTGAGAAAAAATGAAAGCAGTGACATAATACGATACGTATGTAGGCTAAGATGAGCTTAGTTAAGGATTTTTTAACGCGAGGGAAAAATACGAGAAATATACATTCCATAGGCACATTTCCACGCATCCTACTAACCTTTATGAGGAAAAGCTCAAGAAAATTTAGAAGATAAGAAGGCGTCGTTTAATAAAATTTAATGTTAAAAAGTTTAACCTAGATGTGAAAAGAAATTCTCGTGAAGTACAGCATTATGTATAAAATTAATTTTAAGAAACTGTGTCTGCTAGAGCAAGTTTTTCATAATATCGCCTTTTATTATCTATAAACTTATTCATGACGGCCATTTGTGCTTGGATTTATGTCCGGACAATAACGTAACAAAGTGGAAGATGTATTTTGTGGCGTCATCGATTTATCGTAATGTATGTGTTAGAAAACTATTTCGTATTCAATGAAAGCAAACTATAATCGTTGGTTGTTGGCTAGTTCACGCCTGCGCCCGCAGCCGCTTGTCTGTAGCCTAGCAACTTTTAGATTGCTTTTGTAAAAGAATAAAAGATAATTATGTTTTGTTAAAACTTGATTTATGTCAATAATTATTTCTAAGTGGACAGTGTGTTTTCCCTGAATGGATTAGGCTTCCTGAGGATTCACAACAGTATGACTAGTGTTATCACGAGACCTTAGATTGTATTTCATTACATTAAAACATCGGGTAGTAAGGTGCCAACAGAATTAGTCGATTTTTTACAGTCATTGTCGTCGCTCAATATACTGTGTTTTGACGATCAAATAAGATTTGTCAGTTTCTTACAGATTTTCTCGATGTTATCCATCGTTACTGTCGCCTGTTAAAAATCGATACCTATCAAGGTTAGAATCGAGACGGACGTAGATTTCACTTGTTAATTTAACGATTGACAAAAAACGATCAACCGTGTCGGTCGACAAAAATTACAATTTTGTTTGATCACACGTGTCGATCGTCAGAAATCGATCAAATCTGTAGGCACTACTACGGATCTACTGTCCTTTATTCTCATTTTACTGATGTCTAGGTCCGTTTTAATTGGGGTAGGTACAGCCTGTTTTCGTTTATTGGGCACAGTTCCAAACTCCGGCCTGCTAATGAGAATTTTCTAGCTGAAAAAATCAAAAATCGTATCTGGCATTTTACGAATGCAAATAGGTACTGAATTCATTTTCCTGAAAGTACACAATCTCTTTGATCCCCAGTTAAAGATGAAATTCCGTCAAACGGGGTGAAAAGATATGCAAGGGTGAATCGGGACGGAACTTTAAAAATGATTTTATCATTGAAATAATATAGTTTGTTGCTAACAAGGGCAATTAATTGTTAATTATAATACAGAAAACACATTAGAGTAATTTTTGGCAACAAACTATATTATTTACATGTTAAAATCCCTTTCAAAATTTCGTCTTGATTCCCCCCTGCATCCCTATTCACCCCGTTTTACGGTGCCGTTTGTTAACACCCGGCTTAAACAAACTAGATTTTTAATCAAAGTTCACATCCGAATTATTACTTAAAAACTGCAATCAATTTACTCTTGATTGTAAATTGAGATTCATTATTACCTATCCAGGATTTAGTAAATAGGTAAATGCATCATATCAAAAAACTATTAAACACTAATGCAATATATTCAAGTAAGACTTAGCTACAGTATCTACTTACTGCCATATTGTCGTAAGAGAACGCGATTTTACACAAGAGACTTTAAACACAGCGGTCCCGCTGCTCTCTGTCACGAATCTCAGACCACAATTAATAATTAAAAGGTACCCAGTTTTAAAACCGTTAGTTAATGATTCATTTACTTTATCGAAATTCCGTAACTTCTGCAAATAAGAAGCATACATAAAATACGAGAAGAATGACAAAGGATAACACATGAATAAGTGATGCTAATGAAACTTTGACGAGTATAACAAGCTTCCGCGTTGCAAGCGACCAGCCAAAGTATGGCGTAAATTCATAAATGAATTTCTGAATATTTTAAACACAACTTCAGTTGGGGAACTTGCGAAGAATTAACAAGTTTTTTTTACCGTTTTTTTAGCCCGTTGATTGCATTATGCATGGAATCCAGTGAAGAAAGTACCTAAGTACGTAAGATTTTTATCTGTCTTTTGTCAAATATCAACGTTCTGCAACGTTTCTTCTCTGTCTGTATTTAATGTTAGAGTTTACTTAGCTAACAGAGCCCGATAGCTTTGTCTGAGAAATTACTGGGTGTTTTAGTAATTAAGTTCATGTATTTCAGGCAAGGGTTCAAGTTATTTGTTGTTGTAACTATGAACGAATGCAAGATCGTCAAGTCTACAATTTATTTAAAAACATGTTAACAATGTGCCCAGTCGAATTTTAACACTTTCACAGCCGATCACGTGCAGAGTACGTCCCAGGTTGATTGTATTGTGACGCTGATCACGTTCTCAGTACGTGACTGACTTTCTTAGTGTTTGTTTTAAAACGACGTCCGTAGTCCGTGTTTGGCGTGCATTGATATAATAGTGTAGTGCTTTAGCTACGCACACATGTAAGAATAACCGTGGTGGGGCGCTTGGTGTGAGCGGAACAAGCTATCGAGTGTCGCGCTGCGCCAGTGTTCCCGCGCCGCTATTGCAAGTGCACGTACACGAATTTTGGCGCGAAATGGCGAGTTCACGGCGAAGTTATCGGCTCGATTCGAACGAAATTATTGACTTCTTGGTTGCTGATGATAAACCATATTTTACTGCCCAGACTGCAACGTGCCTTTATGCTACCATCCTTGCTTCAAAATGTTTCATACACGCAAAAATTACACGACTTGAACACGCAAAAGTCCATGTTCGACTTTTTTTTTTTTTCCATAAAACATCTTTTTTATTCTACATTTTTAAATAAAAAAAACTAATTTACGTCTGTTTTTTATTTTTATCCTAGAAATAAACAAGTCAATAGTATAAATAAAAAAATAATTATAGATTTATCATTGATAGTTCTCATTTTATAAATGTTGCAATATCGGCGAAAATCGCCGGCGAACCATGGAATCCGCGTTTTAAAATCTTCGGCTGTCAAAGTGTTAATTATGAAATATATTATGGAAATTTAATAATACATGGCGATAGTTAAAACAATTATATTATTAAGACTAAACCTTTTTTTATTCTTCCGTATCTTTTGTCCTTTGCTACTTTTGTTTATCTAGGGATCTGGGACACCTGCGCGAATGGACTTTTGCGCGAACGGGCTTTTGCGCGAAGAGACACTCGTGCGAAAAGACATTTCCACGAATGGACTTTTGCACGAAAAACACTTGCACGGAACACTTGTGCGAAGGATACTCGAGCGAAAAATTTGCGGTAGTGAGGTTTCTTCTTAACATCACACCTAGTCTTTCAAAGGGTTGGGCAGGGGTGTACAGTATACCCAGAATTCACCAGTTATGTTCAAGTTATAGATAGACTGGAAGTAAACAGTCCAATTAGGCGTCAATAGTGATTGTCGTAGTTTTCTTATTGCATTTTGTTTTATTTATTTATTTTCTTATTTTTGTATACAGTAACATACAGAGATACGACATATTGTAACATTTTAGGTACCTGCTTATTTATTAAGATATTTTTCTCAATTATTTATTGTTCTTTTTTTAGTTAATTTTTTTATAATTTTGTCGATTTGGGTGTCATTTTCATGGTTTTCGAGGACACTGATAAGAAGATTGGGGTCAAAATGAAAATCCAAGATTGTAGCTGTGAACATTTTCAACCTTTTACACACATTTACGTTACTTTCATAGTATTATGTTTTAGGGTATCATACTATCGGGACGGGCTGCAGACGTCGAGTCTATTTTTATTCTGAATAAAAGAGCCTTCAGAACCATCTATGGCCTCCGCAGGCGCGACTCTCTAAAGGAACTGTTAAAGGTATTAACATCATGACGGTACCTTGTCAATATATCTATGAAAACATAATGTACGTAAGGAAAAATCTTCACTTTTTTGTAAAAGAGGTGAAAGACACAATTATATCACTAGGTATAGGGACCAATTAGTTCGACTAGGTTTCACGCTGGCTAAAGTAGACTCGTCTTTGATGGGGTACTGTTTAAAATGCTTGGTTTAACGCTGGTCCTGCTCTACAAGGGCGCACAAACTAATTGATTAGCATTTGCAACTACTGTTGGAGCTGCTGAAGATTTTAAAACTATCTTTGCATTGTATAAATTCAATCTTTTAGTATTGTATACTTGCTTAGCACATGTGTGAGTACTATTTACATACTATAAAGCTAACATTTACTGGGTACGTCTTCTATGGATTTGAATGTGCCCAAGCGGCTGAGAGTATGTCATGCCCACCCTAATATCTCACTGATAGTGGCGCATGTGTTGGATCAATTAGCTCTTCAAAATGGTTGAGCTGAATGGAGCTAATCCATGCGTCATGTACGTGAACGGTAGCCGTCAGTAGGGCCTGGTCATCTATTAGCTGCCACGGCTTATTTTAATTTAATATTTGAATTGTTTTTGTCTTTTTTACATTTTTACAAATGTAACAAACACGGACATTTTTAACGTTCTGCGTCGTTTTCTCATGCATAATTTCAACATGATTGATGTAACCAATGTTTTGTAACTATATTTTGATTTTATAAGAGTGTCTGTGGAGTTTCTTGCCCGTTCTTTTCCATAGGTACCTACTACGCAACTAGCTTGATCTTTCTGACCGATTGACAATTCAAAAGCGCCAGTAATTGGTTTATTTGAAATAAATGCTTTAACTTTAAGTTCATGATTAAAAACATTAAAAAAAAATTGTAGTCGCCATCTTGGATTTTCATTATGATCACTACCGGCTTTAGCACCCTCGAAAACCATGAAAACCACACCCATGGCGCAAAATTCGAAAATGTTCGCAGCCGCCATCTTGGGTTTTTATTTTAACCTCACCGTCGGCTGTAGCGCCCTCGAAAAAATATGTAGGATAAAAATAAATATTAAAAAATATTTAAGAAATAAGCAGTACTAAAATGTTACAATATTATGTCCTATCTCTATGTATTTTACTGTGTGTACATAAATAAATAAAAGTGTCTTTCGTGCAAATGTTCATTCGCGCAAAAGTTTATTCGCGCAGAAGTCCATTCGCGCAAAAGATCACTAGCGGAAATGTCTTTTCGTGCAACTGTCCCTTCGCGCAAAAGTCCGTTCGCGCAAAACTCCATTCGCGGAAATATCTTTCCGCGCAAGTGTCCTGCTACCGTTTTCTAGGTATGTAATATTTGTATATCGTACGTAAAATAAGTGTTAGCCATTCGGAGAAATACTTCTAATACCCATACGGACGTGCGAATAGTACGAAATCGCATTTCTGCTGTCGGAAAAGATAACAATTTATTGCATTTCTGTTATCAAAAAAATTGTATGTCGTTATAAGAGTATGTACGTAAAAGTAGAAAATAATATCACAATATTCATTTGTATTGTAGATACCTTGAAGCCAAATTCACGAAGTAAAGGTATGCATACGTATTTTCGTTTTCAATATCATTTGATAAACTGCTTTTCGGCATTTCATATATTACAGCTAAGAACTAGTAAAAAAAATTTTTTTTTTACTTCTGTTCTGATTATACTTTAATATTTAGCAAAATAATTTAGATTTACAAACCTGAAGTTTTATTCGACTTTTATTGCTCGTTAAGTTTATATATCTACTTGCAAAAGGACACTTGATTAGCATCACTATAAATTAACCCCTTTACAAGTGAGAGCTGTTCAATAAAATCAAAAAAATATTAATAACTTCCCAAAACATTAATCGCCAGAGGAAATTATCAACTCAAACACGGGTTCAACGACTACCTTACAACGCGTTAAGTGTATTAATCAAATGAACTTGAGCAAACTAATGGTAAATACACATTGAAATCAATCAATTAGTTTGTAATATAAACTAATTGATTAAGTTTATATTGTGGGAATTATTGATTTTGAATCGGATTAGTGACGAATTTGAATGAAAAAGTTATGTGGGTACGTAATGTAATACATTATTTAAACACATAACACAAAGTTACTTCTGTTTTCTCAGAAGTATTGGATATTACTTTTTTTCTTTTTAATGTAGCACCGTTTTAAAATTTTAATCCCAAAAGAAAGAACTAGCTATCAATATCTTGCTCCAAAAATTAAACTATAAAATATAAAGTCAGTAATTAAGGCACCAACAGGACAATTGAATACGTCTTCGCACAATCATGCTATAGCAATTATGATACAAATGACTCTTCCGACCAACAATCCTCAGTACTACGCAACCTCTTAAAGCGAAATTGCCACTAAAAGTAAGACAAATTGCGTACTCAGATCGCACAAGCACACACATATAGACACACCCTATCTCACGCACGCACACACGCTATCCCATACCCACACAGCGGGCAGTCCGTCGAAATTGCTCGTCATTAAAATCGGCTTTTCATAGGACAGCCGCGCGTCCTACACTTTGCCTTAAATTAAAAGCCTACTTTTGTATTCCGATCTGTTATATACTTTGAGTAGCCCTAAGTGTGGAAAATCTTATATTTCAGAACAGAAATATAAGTGAAAATGTTTTTCTTTTAATCAAGAATGCGTTTCCGTTGAATGGATCCATAAGAATAACGTGGAGATGGTAATTATAAGCATTGTTTCAATCAATATCGAAAAGTATTTCAGAAATAAGCCGTGTAAATATAGATATAAATGTAAAATAACTGCATTTTATTGTTCATTATGTATTCGACTGTTTGTGCCCAGCGTCACCCGGTTGAATTTCATACAAAAATACCATCCAAATTTCCGCCTTTCCCGGTGGATTTTCCAAAAAATTTCCTTCATGCAAACCTTGTCTTGAAAATTACGAAAACAACAAAAAAATACCAAACCGGTAAAGCCGTTCTCAAGTTGATGATTTCTCATACAAGCGCCAATTTATTTTTATTTAAATAGATTCGTGTGCAAGACGTCCATCAAACTAGCTACAAATCCAATAATGTGGGACGGAAATAGACGTAATGCCATTAAATTCTGAGTAGCTTTGATAGATTTGCCCATTCCTACCGGTTAGAATGAAATTCATTACAATGAAGATGTGCGTAGTCAGAATGTAGTACTATGGTTAGTATAAATGATAAATGATTTTATTTCTGTAAGTAGGTTTGTACAAACACTTTTACATGTCAATCATATTTTAAAAACTAGATGAGGTCGGCGTTTACTATCTGACTACTCTGAGAAGCAAGGCCAAAACAAACTCAGAAGTCAGAGTCTCTTTTAAAGTCCAGACATATTCTTGGTCAGATCATGTTAAGACTATGTAGATTTGTGTCTGAAATGGTCTATTGAGGAAAACCACACAGATTGAGTGGACCTGTCCAGTCAGTGCACGCATTTGTCAGTAATCATGCAGCTATATATATACACTCGAGAGCAATGAATCCGGGTCACTTAAAGAATGTTAAAAATCTCGGAAACTAAAAATGATAGGTTAATGCAATAAATTGTATTTAATAGACAATGTAATACTCCTTAAATGAAAGTAAAAAAAATATGAGTCACCATACATTTTATTAACACAAAATTACATAAAGAAAAAAACTGCTGATCTCTCCTTAAAACAAAAATAGGAAACATGAAATTTTTGAACTTTATTACGATTTTCTTGAATTTTAATACTTCGTATTGCCTCCTCGTGCTTCCATTACTGCGTTTACGCGGTTTGGCATGCTGTACACCAAGTTCCTTATACGATTTTGGGGAATATTCTCCCATTCCTCTGTGAGAGCAATTTTGAGCTCACGAAGCGTGATTGGGGGAGGGTTTCGTTGTTTTACGCATCTGCCTAGCTCGTCCCAAGCATGCTCGATCGGGTTGATATCCGGGCTGCGCGCTGGCCACTCCATACGAGTAATGTTCATCTCTTGAAGGTAGTCATTCACAATCCTACCTGTATGAGGTCGGGCATTGTCATGCATAAATATAGCATCCTCACCTAAATTGACCATAAATGGACCAACGTGATCATTGAGGATTTCTTCCACATATCTTACGCTAGTTAAAGAGCCGTTTTCTATGATCACCAGCTCTGTGCGACTTTCAGAAGAAATTCCGGCCCACACAAGTACAGACCCACCACCGTAGGCTACTTTTTCTTCGATGCATGCTTGCTTGAATCTTTCCCCTGGTCTTCGATACACTCTGTGTCTTCCATCGTGCTTGTAGAGCATACATTTTGATTCGTCGGAGAACATAACTTTTGACCAATCTTCAATACTCCAATTTACGTGGCTCTGGGCATATCTTAGTCTTGAAATACGATGCCCACGCTCCAGTTTAGGGCCGTTTGCAGGTCTAAGGGGTTTTAAGTTAGATTCAGCAAGCCGACGTCTTACTGTCCATGCACTTGGGTTACTTCCTCCGAGGCGTCGAAACTGATTTGTGAGTTCAGTTCCTGTGAGAAAGCGATTTCGAAGCATGGTGTTCACCAAGTATCGGTCTTCTCGTGCTGTGGTACACCTGGTTCTGCCCGTTCCTGGTCTGCGTAGGTTAGAACCAGTTTCTTCGTAACGTCGGAGAACTCTTTGTACTGTTGACAGCGACACACCGACAGTCCTGGCTGTATCGCGCTGACTCCGGCCGGTTTCCAGCATTGTAAGTATTCTGGTGCATTCTTCAGGCGTAAGCGACATAATTTCAGCTTGAATAATGAATATAGAGCACTATCAACATGGTTTATGTACCCACATAAATGACAGATTACAAACAAAAGCAAAACCAAATGCTGTAATTTCGTAGTTCCATCTTCGAAAGTGGCCCTTTTTCAAATTTGATTTTTTTATGATATAACTTTACAATAACTAAGAAGTTTTAATACCTTCATTTAAGGAGTATTACATTGTCTATTAAATACAATTTATTGCATTAACCTAGCATTTTTAGCTTCCGAGATTTTTAGGATTCTTTAAGTGACCCGGATTCATTGCTCTCGAGTGTATTATATTATATAGTTATAATATGGTATAACACGATGGTGTTCGCAAGTCCACGTCCGAGCTCGTATTTTGCGTACAGATATAGGTTAATAACAATATGAAAAAATAGTACCTAAATACTGTTATAAAAATCAATAATGTTAAAAGCAAACGCTCTTCTTTTCTACGAAAAAGAAATACCTCCGTAGTCAAACTTGGCAAAAATATTTCCCGCTAATCGAAAATGTATATATTATGAATAGACAATTTCGCGAAAACCAGATGGTTGTACTCATTCCTTCCCAAGAAACCTGCAGGATGTAAATAAATAAGCTTGCAGGAAGTTTCCAATCTATCACTAAATCACTATCTCTGCATTGCATTGAACTATTCATTCTCAATTCTTATTAAAAATTTAATATAACATTACGCTTTATTTTCCCGAAGGATAGGGCAGAGGTGTACCTATAGTACACCCACGTTTTGCCGGTTATGTTTAAGTTCCATGGAATAGGGGGTGAGCCTTTGGTCATCAACCGGGCTTAAATTCAGACTCCGGGCTGCTTCTGAGAAATTCCAGTTATTAAAACTCAATAACACTTTGCCCGACCTGGAAATTGAACCCGGGACCTCATGCTTAACAGTAGTGCTTGCGGCCACTAGACCAAATGAGGCAGTCGTATTAAAATAATATATATGACGGAGAAGGTACGTCTCTCTCGTTATTATCAGTCATATTTTAACTACTGTGGGCGTACTATGGGAAGTGTTGGTTATTGCGCAGTAGAAAAACCGTTTACAGTTCAAATAAAATTATAATTTACGATCAAATTAATCACACTAGCGAATCACACACTGTAGGTACACGACACAACTATAGAGAACGCGCGACAGTTTCTAAACGTGTTCACTGCTTAACCGCCAACAACGAACTCTCCTTTTACTTTGGTCAAGCGTTATGTTATAGATCCTGTCGATCGCCGCCTGGTGGCGCTGGCGTCCCGATTCGTCAAAGTCAAACGATTGATTTAACGTATTTTCAACATATACGAGTATGTAATAGTTTTAGAAGGGAGTCTTAAACAGAAACATGTCAAACGACTGTAATGATTTTGTAACTAAGTTTTATTAGTTGACATGTTTGCGCTTTATCAAAGAGACTGCGATTTTATTTTTGACCAAAACAAACAAACATCTAATTATTTTCGTTGTCACATAACATAATGTAGGTAGATAAGTCCGGATTAATAGGGATCATAAAGTAAGGTTTCTACCATCTGTACAACGGTTGATAGACACGTTGCAGGGTAGTCTGTCTCTATGTTGAGGTTTTATTATCACGATGATGTAGAGTTGCCAGTTAGCGACGCCATTTTATTTCACATGGCTATTTGAAATGAAGGAGTAATATTATTTTTGAGTTAGCAATCTCGTGAAAGACAAGAATAATGCTTTGGTTATTATCGCGAGATACGTTTTCGATTGGTCGCAATCTACTAATGTTCGATAATTATAATACTTTAATTTTCTTGTGCTACTGTATACGAGATGGAACATTGTGATGTCAAATAAGCTAACCCGTGACCGAAAACCTACTACAGCGTTTTTCATTCCCATAGTGAAATGAAACGCGATTAAAATTTGCGTCACATATTTATTTAAGATGCGGTAAAGCTGTGTTTTGAATACTAAACCAAGTCTTGCTTCACCAAATAAAAATAAAACGCAGGAACGGGACTATTCCAACATTTCCGAATTCACAGGCCGGCCATAATCTGAATTTTAAAGTGAGAAATTAAGAAAATAGCTCCAACTTTTCAAGAAGTCGAATTTCCAGTCTCCCCATTCACAGCCGCGGCTTCATTAGCAAAACGACTTCAACTTCAAACGAACATTTTCTCACAATCCAATGAACATCAGTCAGGGGCCAAACTATTTTTACACAAGGACTTTAATCTCAATTAGGGCGAATTTATTCAATTTAGCACAAAGCTGATATTGGATCAAAAGTTTCAATGGAATTTGGCGGAGCTTAAAGTATCTTCAAAGTGTATTTTGTCTCGCTCTAATCGAGTAATAAATCTAAATATAACGAGAAAAAGTGTGAGTACCTAACTTAAACAGACTCAACTTTTAATGACGTGGTACGAACTTGTCTTGAGAATATATAATATGAAGTTTATGTTTATATAATATATAAACCATAGATGACCTTCGTTGAGTTATGTAATGTGACTTTAAAAGTTTTGTGAATGTTTTTAACAGAAATTAATTTAGAATTGTTGAGATTTGGCAGCGAAGTTGACAATAGTATTTTTTACTAGCTGCGCCCCGCGGTTTCACCCGCAGAAATCTCGATCCCGTGGGAATATCGGGATAAAAGGTATCCTATGTCCTAATCCAGGTCATAGTCTACCCATGTGCCAAATTTTATCCAAATCCATTCAGCCGTTTTAGCGTGATTGAGTAACAAACATCCACACTTTGACATTTATACTATTATTATTATTATTATTATTATTAGGAGGATTATTATATTACTAGCTTTTGCCCGCGGCTTCGCTCGCGTTAATTTAGACGTTGACTATCAATTCTGGTTATAATACAAACATGATTTGAAAGACACGTGGCGCCATCTATTATCATAAGAACGTTATTGTTGTTTTCCTCGGGAACAGTACTTTTTTGCGGGATGAAAGGTACCCTATGTCCGTTTCTGTACCCCTGATAACGTATATGCAAAATTTCATGATGATCGGTTTAGTCGTTTAGGCGTGAAAAGGTAACAAACAAACAAACAAACTTACTTTCGCATTTATAATATTAGTTAGGAAGTTAGGATTAGGAAGTTAGGATTATATTATAGTAGGATTACTGTAAAACATATTATACAGCATGTTTCAGAAAGGTGTGGTCATATTTAAGAGCCTGGTACGACCATCAAACTGATGTATCCGTGGGGCAAATATCATAATCGCGAAAGAATTATTAACTGTTCCATACAAAACTTAGATAGCTATTCGATCCAAATTTAAAGGACGTCTGATAATTTTTTCTTGATTATGATGTGATCCCTTGAAGAAAGTGATTCAGTTCGATGGTCCTTAAATATGACCACTCCTTTCTGATACGTGTATTGTATTTACCTTTATATCGCAGCACTAGAAATTCCATTTAGATCTACTGCCAGATTATTTCATACTTTGGTCAGCAACTTATTGAAAGCTAGCGTTAAGGTATTTGGTAAATCAAATTATGTTCAACAACTTATGTTGCCGAGTTCAGTGTATTGAAACTATGTTTGTTTCATAGCCAAATTAATGCTCGTTTTAAACTGGAATGTGAACGTTATTACGCATTCGTTTCGTAGTGAATATTTTTAACTGTGAATTTTAAGAAATCTATTTACTTTAATTGCTATTTTACTTATTTTTTAAAAGTTAAGTTATGTAGAATACGCATACTGGGTTGTGGAGGTCAGATAGGCAGTCACTCCATGTGAAATACTGGTATTCAGCTGCATCCGGTTAGACTAAAACCCGATCCCAATATACACTGGCGTGCAAAAAAATCTGCCCTCCCCGTGTTTTCAATTTGAGAGACGATATCTAAAAAATCTTAATGAATATAATTTATTAATTTATATTGTGTGAAGGTAGGTAAGGTACAGTCTATTTGCACATACACTATATTTGGATAAAAGCAATATTCTTGACAAGATCGACTCAATTCTTCAGATGTCCCAGGATTCATCGCTCACTTTTGCTCGGATAAAGTGCGTGACTTTTTTTTGGCTATGAAATTGCCAAAAGAATAATTTTGTTTATTTCTGTTCGTTTAATGAAAATTTAACTTGATTTTTTAACGGACTTCAAAAAAAGGAGGTTCTTTATTCGAACCCCCGTGTTTGTAAGTTCGTGATTTTTTCATAAACTTATAAATCAGTTTTGATAATTCTTTAACTAACGTAATCTACATACTTTCAGGAAGGTTTTAGTATAACATATATTAGGTTATTGTTAGTAAACCTTGTTGAATTATATTGTTTCAAATCAAAGAGCATGGGGTGGGTTGATTTTATTGCACGCTAGTGTAGTTGGGAAATGAGCACGGGGTGGGTCGATTTTATTGCACGCCAGTGTAGTTGGGAAATGAGCACGGGGTGGGTCGATTTTATTGCACGCTAGTGGAGTTGGGAAATGAGCACGGGGTGGGTCGATTTTATTGCACGCCAGTGTAGTTGGGAAATGAGCACGGGGTGGGTCGATTTTATTGCACGCTAGTGTAGTTGGGAAATGAGCACGGGGTGGGTCAATTTTATTGCACGCCAGTGTAGTTGGGAAATGAGCACGGGGTAGGTCGATTTTATTGCACGCCAGTGTAGTTGGGAAATGGCTAGGCAGATGATATTGATAGAAAACGCACTTGAATGAGTTTTCATCAAAATATTTTAAAAAAAACCTTCTTGCACGTTGTACACGTGTCAAGAATTTTTTAACGTAATGTCAAACAAAATATACCTACTCTGCCATTCAATTTGAATATTAATACTGATTGAAATGAAAAACTCATGACCAGGGATTGAAAACCGGTACGAATTCGGGTTCCAGTTCTTCATTTCGGTTCTTTTTTCGGTACGGTTCCGATTCAGTTTCCAGTTTGGTTCCGGTTCCAAATAAAGGTTCCAATATACCGGTTCCGTACCATCCAATTTAAAGGTTCTCTAACAAAGAATTACCACATGATTTACAAAAGAAAAAGTGCCCCTCTCCCCTCTCACAAAAACTCAAACATCTTCACCCGACGGCGGCCGCCCGTACCTCGCTGCTATCCTACAAAGCTTCGTCCTGTCTGAGCGGCATCGTAAGAACTCTTTCGGACTCGCTTTGGAGAAGAACCGGTAAAATAAAGGTTCTTAAAGGTTCCAATTTAGGTTCCTGTTTCGGTTCGGGTTTAGTAACGGAACCACTAAATACCGATTCTTTACCGGTATTTTAGGAACCTTTTCAATCCCTGCTCATGACTACGAAATGTTTTGAATGTTTTCACAATAAATAATACCTCATTTAAATTCCCACATTCAATCTGCAAATGATGCCCAATTAAATTCGGATAAAGTGGCATGATAAAATGTAGTCACATTTTACCAAATACATGTGGAAAAATAATATTCCGCTTGTGGTACATCCAATAATCAAACATTTTAAAAGCTTGTGTTTTTTTTTTTTGCTTTTTTTATGCATAATGTTTACTATGATGCCACGTTATTCGAATTTAACTGGGCATCATTTGCAGATTGAATGTGGGAATCCCTCCTTATCTTCTTACACCACTGTTGTCAACCAATTTGCTTATAGGTCACAGTCCTTTCACAAGTAATTTTTAATCTGATTACATAAAAGTGCTGATATTTACCAGCGTTGATTTAAGGTTGCTGCCAGAGCTGAAATAACTGAAAAAGGAATGTTGTAGATATCACACGTAGGTAGTTTTATACTAACATGTATGCATGACTGATAACATTTTCAAATAAACTTAACAAAATTATCAAGAAACTCATGTTCCAAAATCAGCCATAAAAACCGGACCCTTACTGCCGATACAGCTCCATCAGTAACTTCTCATGTACTGACCACTGGCTCAGTCCTTGTCCATCTAAATTTCATGAGTTCGCGCGTTCATAATGGCATCGGTGTGCTCCCAGTCAAAACTCATACAATATTTATGTTACAAGGTGCGGCCAGTCCTTGCTGCTTTATAGCTGATGAATTATACGCGCCACTGAAAAGTTATGGAATTGAACGCTTGATGGTGGTTAATAAGTTATCAGGTTTTGCCTAATCTGGCTTTTTTTTTTTGGGTGGGAAATCTTCAAATGGCTTCTTCCGCTCTGGGCGGAGCGGAAGGGCGTGTTAGACTCTTACTGACTAAAAGCCATCCGTGTTTTTAATAGGTAAGTAGTTAGACACGCTTTTTTATAGGTAAGTAATATGCAGTTTTACCAACGAATATCTACGGGAGATATGGATATAAACTACAATGGTCAAACTATAGGAAAAGTAAACAGTACGAAATTTTTAGGAATCTTAATTGACAGCCAGTTAACTTGGAAGCCGCAAGCAGAAGATACATGTAAACGTTTAACCAAAGCCGCGTTTATCTTGCATAATCTATAAAAAAACAGTAAATTTATCGACAAAATTAGTGGCTTACCATCATCTAGTAATTTTCATCTTAAGATTTGGTATAATATTTTGGGATCACTGCAGTGAACGAGAAAGCATTTTCAAAGCGCAAAAGCGTTGCCTGAGAGCTATATTTGGTCTTAAAGTGACAGACAGTTGTGTATCTATAAGTCTCATAAATTATTAAAATTCCCATGCCTTTATATCCTTGAATTAGCAATATTTGTAATAACTGTAACTTTAATAAAGAAAGAAAATACGTTTATTTTCGGTAAACATGACGCAAAGAAAAAACACACAAACACAAAAAAAAACGAGTTGGGGGAAAATATGCGTTACATTCACGCAAAACGGCAATCGTTCAGCATAATGCTACGACCCTATGCGAGACAGAGCACCAGCGCTGTTTTCAGCGATAGCCGATAACTACGAAAACTAGAAAACGAAGTACAGCCATGAGGTCTCAATACCAGAATCTATTATGCACGGGCGTATTTAAAACTAGCTTATTAAAAAGAAATGTGATTTGTATGACTCCTGTAATCTTTAATAAAATACCTGACCAACTTAAAAAAATACCGTTGCCACAATTTAAAAAACGTTTCACAGAATTACTTGTAGATAAATGTTATTATTCTGTGCAGGATTTCTTAAATGATAATTTTGTTTAATATCTTTATTATCCTATATTTTGTATTACATTTGCATGCTGTATTAAGGCAGAATGTACATGGATCCTATTATATAATTTAAGAACTTATTTTTATGTACCTAAATTCTAAGCAAATAAAGGCCTATTCTATTCTATGATATCAAATTGCCTCAAAATATATTAAATAATACAGGCGAGAAAGTTCTTGTCGTGGTAAAAATATTAGTGTTAAGTACACTGGAAGTACAAGACTTAATTTTGTTTGTCGCCTCATACTGATACTATTTAAGTAGGTACAAACCAAAGTAGGTATGTACCGGAAAAGCAAGCCAATTGGGTTATTCAAATAATCAGAATATTGTAAACGGGTGAATACAATTGTATTTTAATTTAGTTGTTAGAACGGCTAATCTTTTACCGATCTAGGTCGAGATTGGTTTGTCGAACTAATTAACATTTGAGTAATTGGAACACGAACTTGTAATTGATAATGTTCACTTATGAATGAAATGGTTTTTTGTGGAAGAAATAAAGAAAATTTCATTCGACCCAGATTAAGGCACGCAATATAGGAACACAAAGTTAACTTAGGCGGCATATATTTCTCTTTTTAATACAGAATGCTGGTATGACAGGATGACGGTAATCTTTTATTGATTGTCAATTAAAATGCATTTTTGAGTCCTCTAACATAAGGAATTAAGGAACTAACACGGACTTATGGAGTGGTTAAGATAACAATAATTTTGATTGCAGTCTGTTTTTGTTATGACGCACACTTGAGATAAACTTGAGGTAACTAGCTAGTTTTATAATAAACTTTGACGATATACTACTTTAGAAACTTCTAGAAATACACAGAACTTTACAAAACCAATCAACTCATACCCATGTCAACACTTTTAACAGCCGACCTGTATTATTTTGGACGTTAACCTACTTTCACAGGACAGTAAAAGTCATACTACCTGATATTCGACCGACTAATACCGTTGAATGTTTTACGGGGGTCATAAAAACACCATCCTACTGCCTGCTCCCTTAATGGTGAGATAAGGTGTTTAATATGACCCTGTCGATGGCTGATAAAGTGACCTCTGACTCAACATTTTTTTAAACGAGCAGGCTTATTAAAAATGCGCGTTGATTACATAACCTTCTTTTTTATGTCAGTAAAAATATATTTTTCAATACACTTCCTCGAAAACTGGTTCTTATCGCACTACGATAAGGTTCAACATGCAATGAATTTCACACGCGTGTGTTTTTTCCATTTACCAACACGTGTGCGGAACAAAAAATTGCCACAGATAACTACATATACCTATACTTAGTCCAAATTGGTTCAATGCCTATAGTCGGCGGTGATTGCTTTTTTCTTAAATCTCGGCAAAGAGGTATGCGTCTTCATGGCGTCATTATTTTTTGAATATTTAAATTATGTTTATAAATAGAATATCATCAAAAACCAAGATTACTACAAAAAAAAAAACATTTATGAACAACTTAACATTTATTTGTTTTCCAAACTCAAATATATTTGAATTTTCTATTTGTCATATTAGGCTATTTAGCGGCTTTATACCTTTGCTTCTCCTTTAATTTGCGAAGGTAAAGCGCGGGAAAAAAGCAAATTCAGTCTTATTTATTTAATGACAAAAATATTTTTCGTTCTTTTATTTTATGTCTTCAAAAGTGTATTGAAAAACGTCGTTTGATACACGTGGACATTTGTTATTGCAGTTCTCGGCTCTATAACGCCCTCGGCTACGGCTCCAGTGTGTATTCCGCCTCGAATGCAATAACAAAATTTCTCCACTTGTATCAAAATGTACTATTTCCGTTCAAATACTAGCCGAATAAATATTTTTTCCTTCCAACTTTTTCAGCAAAAGGGAAACAGATTTATAAACTTAAACTCGACTGCGGAACTGAAAGTAGGTATTAAAGTTGACACAGTGACATAACGCATCCGGACCGGTAGTGTTGTACTAAAATTTTAGTTTCCTAGGAAAGTGGTTCCGTCATAATTATTATAACGATCCTCATCAAATCTGTAATTTTCACCAGTATCTATGTAAAGAAAAATATACTTTTCTTCAGTTTAAATATTGCCGCGCTGCAAGCGTCATTGTGGTAGTCCGCAACATAGACAGTCGATACTATTTATTTTGTAATCTGTGGTCAGATTATAATCTGTGGTCGGATTTTAATCTGTGAGGCAAACTATCTATGTGGCGTGATAAAGCAATTATAAAATATTGAAAATAATTTCGTTAATATACAACTAATTACCGTAATTGTGATTTAGGAATCGATATTACAATTAGGAACATTAATAAAATTGTCGTTTCTTTCTTTACAGTTAAAGTTTTGTTACTATATACAATCTTTCTTTATCGAGAAACTCAACTGTGTTTTTACTTGACTGTGTCATCCAAATCACTAGAAAAACATCCTTATGCCTATTTAACATTAAGGGTGTCAAAAAACGCTTTGTATTTAGACAGCCGTTATTATGTGACCTTTCACCATTTTCTTAGGAAACCAAGGCAACAGACTGTCACATACCTGTGAGGTTCATTACCCTTTCTTTTTACCTCAACTTCAGACCAATATCCTTCTCAAAAGACGACAATATTTAATTAAAAATGACAATAACGTCGGAAGCCGCAACACAATGCCAATAGAAATACTTCGAACAATGTAGATGATAATGCAGGAGTGGGGCTTACTTAAATTAAACTAGGTTTTCCCTGCGGCATCGCCCACGTGGAGGTTGAGAACTATCCCACGGGAACGTACTACCGGGATATAAAGTATCCTATGTGCTAAGCCAAGTCTTGGTCTATCTGTGTGCCAAATTGCATCCAATTCCATGTGGCTGTTTTGCGTGATAGAGCAACAAACATACAAACTTTCACATGCCTATTACATATTAATTTATTAATTACTAGCTGCGCCCCGCGGTTTCACCCGCATAAGTCTCGATCCCGATGAAATATCGGGATAGTAAGTATGCTATATTTTAATCCAAGTCATGGTCTACCTATGTGCCCAATTTCATCCAAATCCGTTCAGCCTTTTTTGCGTGATTGAGTAACAAACATCCAAACATCCACACTTTCACATTTATAATATTATATATAGTAGGATAGTAGGATTATAATAATAATTATATAATTACTCATGTATACATGAAAAAAATATTAGAATGTTGTGCTCACGTAATGAGTGTCAATACTATCTGACTTGGGCAATGCATCAACAGCAGGATTTTAACCACCCGGCTATAAGCTTAGATGATGTATTATTAGACATAGAAAATATTTAATCTTATTTAAACTACAAAAAAAATAAACATATTTAGAAACAAAAATAATCTTTTCTTATTATCCTGCAAAATTCCTAGGTGTAGGTTTAGTGCGTTGACATTTGAACCAATCGTCTATTAATTACGATTTATTGTCAAAAAAATCAGTTTTTGATATGAACGCCTGCAAAACTTTATAAGGCAAAAATACCACTTTAGCCACCGGATTTTCTGCCGGGGCTGCGGATTGTTCGAAAGAGTTACCGTGGCCCTGGCGCACAGGCAACTGAAGGAACACGGGTGGGTTTTAGTCAGTAAGAGTCTGACACGCCCTTCCGCTCCGCCCAGAGCGGGAGACGTCATTTGATGATTTCCCACCCAAAAAAAAAAAAAGCCACCGGATTTAACGTTTTTTCTTTTTTAGAAAAAAACATTATTTACACACTTAATTTTGAGATACATTACTTTTGCGCCGGACCTGGGGTTTTTTGAGACTCCTCCCTTGTTTTCAAAATGGTTCATGTTATAAAAAAGGTGTTGGCGGTCAAAGGGTTTTCATACAATGCTGCCAGACTTTTGAGAGTTGCTATGAATCGACAGTGATGTGGAGAAATATAATTATTCATATTGTTTTATCCGACTAATTAATATTATTAATATTAATATTATAAATGTGAAAGTGTGGATGTTTGGATGTTTGTTACTCAATCACGCTAAAACGGCTGAACGGATTTGGATAAAATTTGGCACATGGGTAGACTGTGACCTGTATTAGGACATAGGATACTTTTTATCCCACGGGATCGATTTCTGCGGGTGAAACCGCGGGGCGCAGTTAGTATTTTATAATTCTCTTTTTTAGTTGTATTGATTTTCACAAAGGAAAGGATGCTCTCTTAGTTTGATCGTAGATATTTTAAACAAGTTGACATTCGTCTCACTCTTTTTGTTTCATTGTTCAGATAGGTACTTATAAAATAGTGTCGGTCATATAATAATCTTTTATATATCATGGAGCCACTCTCCTGAGATGTCACTTTTTATCATAGCTTACTTCACTTATTAGCTAATAAATGGTGAGAGGACAATAGAATTTTTCCAATGGCTGCAGAAGCCATTGGGTTAATGAGAACCTGGAAACCTCTCTTTCTTATGTCCGCAAATTATTTTTCTATTGTGGTTTATCTAAGACTCATCGTGGTATTATGAAATCAAATCTTTTTTTTATTTTTTTTTTGCTGAATGGGCTTGCTCTTGCTTCAAAGTTTTCGAAATGTTGAAGACGTATGTCTAAAACCCATACACATTGTTTTTTTTTTTTTCATTTGTCACCTATTTGAAAAAAGGTAAGTAACAGTAACAAAATAAGTGAAATATTTCTCTATAAAATAGCTACGTTATAAAATTATTTGGTACACAATAATAGAATATGAGAAAATTATTTACAGATGTCTTTTAAAACAATAAAAAAATCTTATTGTAAACATGAAACATATAAACTCATTAGAAAAACGTCGGGCTAAAAGAAAACTTGATGATCCAAACTTTTCTCAGTCAAACGTTGCGCAACTGACGGTGAGACGGTTCCTATAAATTCTGCTCCTAGTATTTTGAGTCCTTTCTTATCAAGAAAATGAAATCAGAAGTATAACTTCAGAAAAATATGGTCAGTGAAATTGAGATTCAGAAAAAAATATATCTTGTAGATAATATTTATTCTCTTAGATAGAAGAATTGGGCTTCTATTTAATTACGAGTACTATCCAAAATATTTTTGATATGTTTTGCGAAGCAAAGTACCAACCCAATAGAGCGAGTTCACTGTAATTTTGTGATGCTATGACTTCGTAGCAAGCGTAGTAACGCCGGCTACGTCGTAGCAACGCGTAGCATCCATGGACTCAAAATGAACACGAACATATTTAAAAAAATATGTCATCAGCACCCTAATTACGTAACACACTATCTATCACAACCTGAATCATTTTGAAGCCTATTGCTAATCCATTGCTTTTTAAGTTCGCAAACTTTGTCTGCTCAACAACGTAAATAACGCAATGAATGTTGTTGAACTGTCAAAATGAAACCCATTCCTGCTGTTAGTGTGTTACGTAACTACCCCGCAAGTTCACAGTCAATATAAATGTATTCCACATGGGTTTCAAATTCAATTCTATTCGAAGCCAAAGACCGCTTTCAAACCGTTTCGTATTACTACAAGTTTTAACCCGATTGATATAAGGTTTTCGGTAGCTTATCTCAACCCATTCCCTTTTTCACTTTTCCATTATTGTTATCGCTGCTAGAATGTCACTTTGTCTAGTCCCCCTGGCCACCTTATCTTTGAATCATAATAATATCCTTTTTTTATCCTTTTTTAGTATAACAACCTTATCGGTAATTATAGTAAAACCTGTCCTGGACGGGTTTCAGGCTCACGCTACCATCTCTAACTGCAATCAAAATGACGGCATTATTATATACACCAGATTTGGTATGCAAAGTTCTGTACGGGAACCAGAATTTGAAGGAGGTAATTGCCTGTTATGTGAAATAGGTAACAACGAACTGGCAGTAGTTGCAGTGTATCGTTCACCATCACTTAACTCTAGGAGTAACTTTAACTCCTTTCTATCTAATCTAGACAGTCTATATAATAGTATCTCTCTAACATCGCTCTTATGGGTGATATGAACTTGGACCTAAGTCCAACCAACAGAAATGACAGAACGCTCGAATACCTGTACTAATACTTTTGCCCACCCATCTTGTTCCTACCCGCTTAAATCGATGTTTAGACCACATCTTCCTTAAGTCCAACCTTACATCTACCTCTCTCATCCTAGAATCGCATATCACAGACCACAAACCTACTCTCTTAAATATTTCTAACTACAACCCTCCGCACAAATCATCCCGCAAAGTCACTCGCTTGAATTATGCAGCCATAATTGCTGATCTCGAAAATGTAGACTTTTCCGGGATGTATAACACTGACGACGTCAACACATCAACAACCATATTTATCGACACTGTTACTTCGGTCGTCTCCAAACATTCAATTCAAGTAAATGTCCCTAGGAAAAAACATGTTATAAAACCTTGGGTCATTCCAGGACTGTTGAAATGCATACAAAATCGAGACAGAATGCATATTAATGCCAACAACTCTCCAGATAATATAATCCTAAAAACTACCTACACTCGATATCGCAACTTCTGCAACGATTTACTTAGGAAACTAAGAACAGCTTATGAAGCAAATGAGTTAAAAGAAGGTAAAAACTGTCCCCGTAAACTGTGGCAGACCATTAACACTATCACAAACAGACATAAACCTCGGACAAGTCCCACTGAGTTGTTGGAATTGAAAGGTGATCATATGTCTTCAATTAACGAGGTGTGTCACTTCTTTACTTCCATGGGTAGCGACCTAGCAGATAAAATCACATCACAGCATCATTCTACTAGCACGCCAATTACACATCATTCCCTCCCATACCGTAGTAGTCCCCAACACTCACAGGTTAATTCCCTTGCTATTTTCGATGTTTGTGAATCTGAAGTTGAGTCGCTCATCCTCCAGCTACGTGACAAGAGTGCCGTGGGCTGCGATGGTCTGTCACCAATGCTGTTGAAATGTTCTCGACATGTTCTGGTCCCTCCCATAACTTTCATATGTAACCTATCCCTCAGAACAGGCATATTCCCTGATGCTTTTAAAAAGGCTATTATTCACCCAATATACAAGGGCGGGGACAGAAACTGCGTCACCAACTACATGCCTATCTCGGTACTGCCGGCTCTTTCTAAGGTCCTAGAAATAATTCTAAACAACCAGCTAAGGCACTTCCTTGATAAATACCACATTATCTCCGACAACCAGTACGGCTTCAGGCCAAGGCTGTCAACAGAAGATGCTGTACTAGAACTCACAAAATCGGTTGCTGCAAACTTGGACAGTAAAACTAAATGCCTCGGAATGTTTCTGGACCTTTCAAAGGCATTTGACACAGTTTATATTCCCAACCTCATCTCAAAACTGGATTCATAGGTGTACGGGGTATTGCACTAGATATCTTTCGGAGCTACCTTACAAACCGAAAACAGTGTGTCAAGATAGATACTTACCTGAGTGATGAGGAAATCATATCCTACGGCGTTCCCCAAGGAAGCATACTAGGCCCAACCCTATTCCAAATTTACGTCAACGATCTGTGTAATATGAACCTTCCAAATTGCAGTATTTACGCCTACGCTGACGATACTGCACTCCTAATCTGTGGTTCTACCTGGGATATTGTTAAGGCTAATGCGGAAGCTGCAATGTCTAAAATAATGATATGGCTAAACTCTAACCTACTGACGCTAAACCTAAATAAAACCACTTACATTCCTTTCGGGTTAAGACGTGGTAATATTCCTCGACCAGATTTCACCCTTGGTGCTCACTCTTGTCCCAAGCCCACGGTGCCTTGTGCCTGTCCCACGATAAGACGTTCAGACACTGTTAAGTATTTGGGTCTACAGATCGATTGCGGACTAAAGTGGGACAAGCAAATTGATACCCTCACCACAAGAACTATGCGTCTAATCCACAGTTTTAAGTCCCTTAGAGATTCTGCCGACAGTGCCACGCTTAAGATGATTTACTACTCCCTCTGCCAATCTATACTCGGGTACTGTATAACTGCATGGGGTGGAGCAGCTAAAACCTTTTTTCTTAGAATAGAAAGAGCACAGATACCAATTCTTAAAGTAATGACTAAAAAACATTTTAGATATCCAACATTTTACCTCTATGCCGACTGTAAAGTGCTAACAGTGCGGCAGCTCTTTGTGTTCAAGGCAATACTAAGGATACATAAGTATCTCCCACCTCCAGACCGGAATAAACGCACTCAAATCGTGCCCAGTACCCAGCATAGAACCACTTTCGCTCGGCACCAATTTTACATTCTTGGTTCCTGTCTCTACAAAAAAATCAATAATAAAATAAAAATAATGGAGCTTAACTCCCACAACTTGAAAAACAAATTGACTGAATGGCTACTGCAAAAAGACTACTCATTCACGGAGTCTTTACTAACATTCATAGAATAATCCCAAAAAAGTCATTACACTACCCGACTCATACTCAATACACTATCACTCATTCACACTCCATACACTCACTCACTCTCTCTCACGCGCACCCTTAGAGGCACGCACACATTTCCATACTCTCCACTCATACACTTACACATACTTGTGTTCACTCACTCACTTACACTCAAACACATTTACACTTCGGCACACAAATTATTAAATGTATTACATAACCCTGGCTGCTGTTATACCTACATGACTAGTCGCCCTGTATGGCCTTACACTGTCTCCTAAGATACAGGACTACCTAGTTTAGGAGACAGGGTTACATGATCTGTGTAGATTTATGTAGATATACCATGTTATTTTGTACATCTGCTCTTGTGTATCATGAATCTTCTGTGTTTCATAATAAAGATTATTATTATTATTATTATAGTTTCGAGCCGTTTGGGGTTGAAACCCTCAGGCCGTAGGGTCCGAGTGCCCATGTTTTGTTCAAGGAAATCTCCAAACGCCTGTTTGACATTCCGCGTGACCCAAGGGCTGGCTCTTACCTTGGCCAGAGGCTAAGAATTGCCATACAACGTGGCAATGCCGCCAGTCTCTTGGGTACATTACCAGTCGACGGCGATGCGGAGGAATTTTTCGAAGCCATTTTTTAGTTTGTTAATAGTTTTAGTTACGTTAGGTTATTATACTTTAATTGTTAATTCTATTGTAATTTAATTAGAGGAACTAAGTACGTAATAATATCTTAGTATGAATTCTTCTGTTATGCTTATGACTTACGGAGCCGACACGTGGACACTCACGGTACGGCTGGTCTGTAAATTCAAGATCGCTCAGCGAGCTATGGAACGAGCTATGCTTGGAGTCTCTCTGAGAGATAGAATCCGGAATGAGGTGATCCGGTAGAGAAACAAAGTTGTCGACATAGCTCACAGAATAAGCAAGCTGAAGTGGCAATAGGCCGGCCGTATTAGGCGTAGAACCGATGACCGTTGGGATAGACGTGTTCTTGAGTGGAGACTGTGAATTGGCAAACGTAAGGTAGGACGCCTTCAGGCTAGGTGGAGCGACGATCTTCGCAGGGTGGCTGGTAGCAGCTGGATGAGAGTTGCCGAGAATCGAGCTTAATGGCGTGCAATTGGTGAGGCCTATGTCCAGAAGTAGACTGCTGTAAACTCATGATGATGAATTCTCCTACAAAGTTGCCCTTCTGCACCCAACCTACATCACACCCTAGCTGTGACAAACGCAGGTTCTCTAGACGTTGATATTGCCCATTACGAGCGTCGCCGTAACCTTTTTGCTTATTTCTGCCATTCACCTAGACTCCAGTGGGTCTGCTACCCAGACGCCGATCTTTCTAATGCTAAATCACGCTTGTAAGTCGTGGATGGAATAAAAATGGTGGATTATTAAAATGTGAAGCTTACAAAGGTGTGATTTTTTTGCAGTTTTTGTAACCGTTATGTAGTAACAGTAGTTAAGTTGTAAACGATTAGCATAGTCTTATTTATATTGTAATATTTGTAGTTATCATTTTAAATGATAAATGACTTTATTTCTGTAAGTAGGTTTGTACAAACACTTTTACACGTCAATCATATTTTTTAAACTAGATGAGGTCGGCGTTTCCTATCTGACTACTCTGAGAAGAAAGGCCGAAACAAACTCAGAGGTCACAGTCTCTTTTAAGGTCCAGACATAATCTTGGTCAGATCAAGTGAAGACCATGTAGATTGGTATCTGAAATGGTCTTTTGAGGAAAGAACCACACAGATTGAGTGGACCTGTCCATTCAGTGCACGCATTTGTCAGTAATCGTGCAGCTCGACTCAGGAATTCAGGATTTAAGGAGCTCAACGATTTGACGAACAATACCAAAGAAAGGACATTGGGGTAGGTTTGTTTATTTATTGTCGTTATAATTTTATGGGAAATTATTTAGGTTATTCAGGTTCTATAACTTATTCAATAATAGCTGTTGGCTGCGACCCAGGATGAAAAGTAGCCTATGTCCTTACCCAGGTCATGGTCTATCAGTGTGCCAGATTTCATCCAAATCCGTTCAGCCCTTTGGGCGTGAAAGCGTAACAAACAAACAAACCTACTTTCGCATTTATAATATTAGTTAGTCAATAGGCTGCAGATTCCTAGAACAAAAATGTTGTGATACATGATTTCTGCTTTTGTAAATTGGTTTTAGCAAACACTTTTACACGTCAATAAAATAATATTTCAAAATTAGTTGAGGTCGATTATTATATTATCAAGTTAGCAAAATACTAACTGTTCTTCTTTGGCATTTAGATGTCAGTTAGAACCCAAACACAAGACCCATGGCCGACGGTCTAAATAAATAAAGAATCAAATGAGAATGCTTACCTTTTTGCGTACTGAGGGTTTTGAATACCTACTGATTAACAACAATAAACATCATCTTGTCTTTTGTAATTTTTTAGGTACAACAATACAATTAGTTCAAGTGTTCTATTGCAATTGTTTTCAATAAATGCTACTAAATTTAGTATTAGATCTGGTAGGGGCGGTCATTGGAAATAATCACGGCCTCCGAAAGGACGCAACCAGGACAACGCTACGATAATGATGGATTTAAAATAAGTTTAGTAAAAGATACTGATCTAAATTTTCATACCGTTCAGGAATCAGGATGAAAGGATTAAGGTACTTAATGTTGCTCAACAATTCAACATCAAAAATTTGTATTTATAGTAGTATTAGTTTGCGTAGCTAAACGTAACCGTTGTAAAATGACGTCATTTCAACTTTGCACATTGGAATGAAATACTTTTTAGTGTTTCAGGAAAGTAAACAGTTGCAATATACATGAAAACTGATATGAACATTTTAAATTCATTTATTGACTTGTGCCTATTACACCACCACCAGCTTATGTCGGTTGATGACAATAGGCTCGCCCCCTATTACATGGAACTTAAACATAACTGGCGAAATGTGGGTGTAATAAAGGTACACCTCTGCCTAACCCTTCGGTGAATACAGGCGTGATTTTATGATGTTATGACATGTTAAATTATAACGTATTAAATTCAAAAAAGCCTTCTCTAGTTACTTTATTGGAATATCTAATACATACTAGGTACATATGATGTGGCTATCCAGATCGTTCGTTCCGATTAGGAGAATTAACTTAGGAAAAAAATAATCAGGAAAAAAGCAAATGATTCATAATGAATGAAAGACAAAAAAAACTTTTTTACAAAAAACAACCGACTTCCAAAAAAAAAAAACACTAAAAAACGTGAAAAATAACTTTAATTTCGGAAGTCGGTGGCCAAAACCGAAAACACAAAATCAAAGACACCGACTTCTGAAATTAAAGTTATTTTTCAAGTTTTTTTTTTGGAAGTCGGTAGTTTTTGTAATAAAGTTTTTATTTTTCACTTTTTAGTTGTGGTATCTACCCCACACCCATTTATTTTGTAACTAAGTGGAAAAATACGCAGTATTAAGAATAACTCAAAAACTAAATGGGACCACATGTGAAGCACCAGCTTTCAAATAAAAAAAGAAGCATCCAAATCGGTTCACCCAGAAAAAAGTTCTGAGCAAACACACATAAGAAAATAAACATATTGAGAACCTCCTCCTTTTTTTGAAGTCGGTTAGAAATGCGTGAGTGTCGTGGAACACTCGGTTGGAAAGATTTTCCTTTCGTAGTTTTTTATTAATTGGCTATAATAAAATAAGTGAGTCGCAATATAAAAAGTTTAGGTAAAAAAAATAATTCACATAAAAAAGAAAAAAATAATGGACAAAAAGAAACAAACTACTTGCGTAGTCGGTGCGAACTTACTGGCTGCCTTGAACCAATAAGCGCGCACCTATGACTGGGCACAGCCAATAGCTTACGCGCAATGAATAACCGTCTACACTAAAGAAAGGGTCGTGACGGAAACTCGAGACGGAAAACTCTTACACTTTTTTTCGCCTAGCCCCCATCCGCCGAGTCCGTACCGTGCGATAAGGAACTTCGTTCCAAAAAATCCACGTTCCGCACGCATTATTTCACGTAAGTGATGGCAACCCTCTTACTTACACCAAGCGATAAGCGCCAATGAGAGAGTGAAAAATCCGAGTCGTAGTAGGTGCACTGCACATAACTGTGTTGTTGGTTGATTCAACTCTTGCGCCGCTCGTCCGCGCGCTGGGGTATGTTGTATTGTAGTAAGAAACTTTGTAATGTCTATCGATATCGATTAAAATCCTGACTTTTAGTCTTTTAACTTATTAATAACTCACTTTGATTTAACGGAAATAATTATTAAATGACGATTTTGAATGTCCTAGTCCAGCAGAAGTGTGGATATTTCGAACGTGACTAGAGTAATAATAACCGTCACCCTTGATGAGGGGAAGCCCCATACCCACACACGTAAATGTTTTTGACAAGTTGCGCTATTCTGCTACTTAATTAAACTACTGCGTAAGTTTGGCAACGTTGCAAAATAAAGATTCGTCATACGGGTGACAATTTTTTAACTAATTTAATTATGATTGATGTTATCTTTGAAACTATGTATTTTTGGAACACTCTTGTTCTAGGACTTTTTGTATTATTTTTACTTATAGCATATAACCTTAGAGTTATGAGACATTAAAAAGAACACGTTGTATAGTGGAAGTGAATCCGGTTATAAAAAGTATAAATCAGCTGGTTATGTTTATCATTTTGAGTGTGGTTTACAATTGTTTCAAAAGCTAAATACCTTTTTTGTACAGATTTGTTTATCTGTTTCCTATCACGCAACTACAAGATAGACTAAATATAATTTGGCACAGCTGATGAAATTTGGGTGTAGGTACATCTGTCTAACCCTTCTGGGAATACAGGCGTGATGTATGTATTAATTATAACACTGCTTTTAAACAATAGCTTACAAAAAAACACAATTCCAAAAAGGCACAACATTTTCGTAAACATCCTTTCAGCCCTTTCACAGGCTCACAGGCACGCGTGTATTAAAGCGAGGCCTTACAATCAACGCCACGCCTTTCACGCTCCTTTCACGAACAGGACCGGCAGGATTACTCCGTCTTTGTCAGCTGCCTGATGAAAGGACCGAGCCTCCACGCGAAAACCTAAAGCCACTGCAAAGTCTACCGAGATAGAATATTCCATAAGTTTGCTGTAGAATGAATTGGGTGAGGTATGAATGGGCAGTTGGTTGTCTTGTGGGGGATGTTTTGAAAAGCTAGTTTGTGGATGACTGTGGAAAAGGGATATGCAAATAACATACTTTTCTCAAACATGCATGGAAATATTGTCATTATTTTCGAAAAAGGAACACGCGAAGTATCGAATTTACGGACAAAGAAAATCAAATCCATGGCTGGAGCGTTTTTTGAATTTGGAACTATACAACGCTCCAGCAATGTTGTATGAAACGGCGTGCTGGGGTTATTAATACTCTTCAAACTCAACTCAAACTCAAAGCATTTATTTCACATAAACCAATTACAGGCACTTTTGAATTGTCAAGGGGTCGGTCAGTCAGAAAGATGAAGATAGTTGCCCATTCCAAAGCTTAGTAGGTACCTATGGAGAAGAACGGGCAAAAGTCTTTGATTGGATCTCCTTTATCATTCTTGGTATACCAAACTAAGTCTCTTAGCTTAGTACAAATTGCGTACACGTGGCTTTTTAGATAAATGCGTTTGCCTTTCGACACAGGGGATAAATAGAAAAATAGGCGGCAAAGCTGAAAATTCATCTTGATTTGTTATTTACATACTTAATAAATATAAATTTAATAAATAAAATGTGTTCCAACGGTTCAGAAAGTGAAATGGAGATTGATTGTACTCCACCAGATTTAAGATCAGAAGCCAAATTGGCCATGGAAAACCAATTGGCAAAATTGGCAATGAAAATTGAAAATTAAATGTATCATATAAAAAGTATGTTTTAATTCCCTGCATTCTTTTGAGAAAACCACTTTAAATGCCTCGGCGGAAATGGCAATTGCCTGCCTCGTATTAGTGAAGTCCTCGCCTACGGCTCGGCCTTCAAACTCAGACTCGACCTGCAATTGCCTATTTCACGGCCTTTGCAATAATGTACTATTAGCTTAGAACTATAATTATTTACGCCAAGGCAAATTCTTCAGAAAAATCAGGCTAAACGAGATTGATTTCTACACCTGTTTTCTATTTCAGACTATTTAATATATTTTTTTAACTTCAGTCAGCGCTGCCTGAATATTATGCAGAATGTAGATATTAATATTACATAGTATCATGCCTTTATTCAGAATAGAATAGAAAAGAATAGACCGCAAAATGCTTATTGGCATTGAATGTAGGTCTGTCTACAGGTGATT
The DNA here is from genome assembly GCA_917490735.1 of Dryobotodes eremita. Classification (NCBI taxonomy): domain Eukaryota; kingdom Metazoa; phylum Arthropoda; class Insecta; order Lepidoptera; family Noctuidae; genus Dryobotodes; species Dryobotodes eremita. Next base: position 22,125,499 of record OU823249.1, on the reverse strand, counting down.
TGTACGAAAATAATGTTTGGTTTCGGGGAAAATTATACCATTTGGCATGAAAAAAATTGTACTTAAAACTAATACAATATCTATTCGGTGACTCTTTTACAGTTCCCTGAAGGATAGGCAGAGGTATTCCGTATCTGCATCGAATCTCAACTGTGACTTGAGACCAATGAACTAACAAGGCAGTCAATGTAAATAATAATGTATCTTGTCTTGTTTTTTTGTGTTTAATTATTAATGATTTTATGGTGCATTTTGTTTTAAAATTTGAAAGATTAAGGCCCACTTGCGCATTCATGAGTTATCCTAAATAACTCAGAGATAGCAGCTAACTCACGGTTAATCAAGTAATTCATCTTTCGCTACCAAGAGTTACAGGTAAACTTAGAGTTAACCTTTTAAATATTAAACGCACCGATGCCGATATGGGAGAGTTAAGTCGCTAAACTCTAGGTTAGTGTTATTAATGTCAAAATAAATTGACGTAATGAGGTACCGCTAATACCTTATTTTGTATTTTATATTATTCGACGTTGCAGTAAGTGAAAATTCGGTACTATACCAGCAGGCAATATATTCATGAACTCCCATAGAAATTTATACAACTTATAAAAACTTACAACATATTTTTCCTTACCTGACGTTTTCGTCAAACAATCTGTAATACGATTAAAATAAAATGTTATGCTATAAAATTCAAAGACAAGAAATTATTACGCATCGTAATGTAGGGTAAAAGAGATGGGTATACAATTTCCGTTCAATGTTCGTTCATTAATTTTTGGTCGGACTACATATCACATTGTAATTCTATTTCATGTTTCTTCGGTGGAACTGCAATGTTCCCAACTCAAAAAACACGAATGTCTGGTTAACTAACCGATTTTAGTTTTTAGTGGCATAAAGCGTAATAAGAGTTAAAATGTAAAATAACTTAAATCCAGGTTTACAAACTCTACATTTACTCGTATTCATTAAACTAGACTAAACGTGCAAGTGGACAGAGTGATTGTTGTAATTTTAGTAACGAGACCAGCGGGGTAATAACGTAACACACTAACAGTAGGAATGGGTTTAATTTTGACAGTGCAACAACATTCATTGCGTTATTTACGTTGTTGAGAAGGCAAATTTTTCAAACATATGAAGCAATGGACTAGCAATAGGCTTCAAAATGATTCAGATTGTAATAGATAGTGTGTTACGTAATTACGGTGCTGACATCAAACATTGCAACCTGACATTGAAAACTCTGTGCGGACATCACCTGACATAGACAATATTATAACTTTCGACTTATTAATTAACATTTTATTTACTTTTGAGTACTGGGCTTTTGGCTTTAATGTGTAGTGTGCGTTTTATTTGAGCAGAATAAACAATTTGCTATTTATTTTTTCATGTATAAAATCCCAATACTGTTACACAAAACTGAATTATTTGGAGACAGGCACAGTGTCGAAATTACTGACGCTGCACTTTATCGGGTTAATGTACTGAAAACTGATTATGTGAGAGCGAGCCCGCGTAATAGGTTTGACACCATTACTTTGTCGTTACTATATACATATAATATATTCTATCGATACGTATTGGAGAAATTTTAGACGCATTGCACATGGTATAGGAAGGTCTTTTATACAGCGATGGACAGGAGTTAATTAATTTTATGTTTTAAATACTAAAAAAGTTACTTTAGGAATTTCACAGAGAAAGTTCCTGTGAAAAAATTGATGCTCTCGTGGATTTATTGTTATTAGTTTGTTTATTTTCGACTTTATTTCAAGGCAAGCATAGTTGAAATTGGCAGTGAAAATAGTGCTGCGCTGCGTTTTTCCAAGTGTGCTAGAGCACCAACAAAAAAGTTTACACTCGTAGTTACGTGCGTAACGACGTCCATCCTCTTTTATCGACAGTGTGTAATAAAACGGGCTTCAATAAACCCAAAAGCTTAACAAGTTTTCGAACAAATTTACATACAACACTTGCTTCACATATTAGCATATTTGCAAAATAAAACCGACTGTTTCCGAAACGAACGCATTTTAATGAAATAGTTTAAAGTTACAATAATTCACAGTTACGTTCCTGTAATTGATATTCTACCTGCAAACGTGAAAGTTTGGGTTATTTTCGAAGTTAAATATTTATACATACTTTTATTGTGTATTTCTATATGGTTTGCCGCATGATTGTTCAGAATTTTGAGGTTTTGTACTTGGAAGAAATATCTTTAATTTCAGCGTAAAATTTTAATGGTTTAATTGAAAATACCATGATAACTTTTTATCGTTAGTAAACACTTATAAATTGTACCAATTACGTTCGGCTGCAGTCGAAGATGCAAAAAAAACCGATATAATTTACTTAAAGAATTTAGTTAATATAATTATTACAATTAGATCGGTAAAACTAAGATGCGCGACAATTATTGTTCGATATGAGAAACAAGAGTGATTCACCAATACGGAAAATCAATATTAATCACTGCTATTGTACAATCTTCGATCCCACGCCATCGGATTGTTGAGAAGACGACAAAAAACAAAAACAAAACATACCTAAAATATAATTATTATGTATTTGTAAAACAGACGTTCATATACTACCACGTAGCGTTAATAATGCTTAGCTAACCCGACGTTTAAGTAAAAAGTACCCTTTAATATAAATTCAAACTCCACAATATTCTTTTCACCCCATAAAAAGTCAGGAAGCCGTCTTTTTTTGTACCTGAAAGAGTTTCATGAAAAACTCTTGGAACTAGTTAAACAGCAGTATACAATATTCCCGCCATTGTAAATATTTTCAGTGGCATGTCAAAGTTTGTTGGAAACTCTTACAAAACGCCTCAGGAAACATTTTAGATGTTTGCAACAACTTACAACTACCCACATAGGCACGATCGGCGACACAAGTTCTTGAATACTTTTGTATGCTAATTTTGCACAAGGAATTTTTCAAACACAATAGTATAGTATTATTTGGATAAACAAATCTGGTGTGTACGTTTTTGTTCACAGTCATATCTGATTGAATTATAATAAAAAAGAAAGAAAGAATAGGTATTTATTTGGACTCGCACATGATTAACACAAACTAAACTAAACACACTTAAAAACAAAAAAAAACAAAAATAAAATGAAAATAACAACAGAAAGTCCTGTACGAGGCAAAAAGGCCACCAGGCCCGGGTCGACAGCGCGTCGTGTCCCACGCGCGTCTCAAAGAGATGTCAGCATAATTGACGGGGTCCGATAGGGCCGATGCCTGCCGGGGTCGCGGATTGTTCGAAAGAGTTACCGGTGCCCTGGCGCACAGGCAATTGAAGGAACACGGGTGGGTTTTAGTCAGTAAGAGTCTGACACGCCCTTCCGCTCCGCCCAGAGCGGGAGAGGTCATTTGACGATTTCCCACGCAAAAAAAAGCCAAAAGGCCACTATCTCAGAATGATCTGATCCACGCGTCATGTTCGTGAACGGGCGCCGTCAGTTGAGACTGGTCATCTCTTAACTGCCACGGCTTATTTTTATTATTAATCTTATATTTTGAATTGTTTTTTTATATATTTTTTTTCATTGTTCTCGCATATAGAAGCAACACGAATAATGTACCCAGGATTTTGTAATATCTTGATTTAAAAAGAATGTCCTTGGAGTTTCTTGCCCGTTCTTCTCCATAGAGATCTACGTTTTGGAATGGGCAACTAGCTTCAACTTTCTGACTAACTGATCGACTCTTTGACAGTTAAAAAGTGCCTGTAAATGGTTTAATTGAAATAAATGCTTTGAGTTTGAGTTTGATGCTGCTGGTGATAGGGCACGCTGCTGTAACGTTAACATACTAAAATTACATGACTTTACCTACTGCAACGTGGTAGGTACAGATTGCCAATTTGTTGTATCGACTTTAGTCCTAATACATCATTATTATCCAATCAATTTGGAGTAAAACAGAAACAATTGATGGTAAACTGATTTAATACAACCATACGTCATGTCTTGTGAGTCACGAGTAAAATATTTTATTATAAACTAGTGACCCGCCCCTGCTTCGCATGGTTTTTGCGACTTGACAATAAAACATCGAGATTTACTTATTATTATGTAAGTTTAAACTTAATGTATTATACAAAAATCTTCCGGAATAAATTTTCTAAATGATGGTCCAACCCCCATCAAAATTCGTTGCGGAGTTCAGAAGAACAATGGGATCACTCAGACGGACACAAAAATTAACTTTAAAATAAGCATACATAGATATTACAAAGAATTATTGTAAAAACATGAAGGGCAGCAAAGTCAAATAAAAAACTATCGTCGGGCATTTAGAAACTCATACGGAATATGATTTGTAAAACGCCCACTAGTCTGGAATGGTCTTTGTTTGCATCAAAAATATTTTTGCAGCGATATTTGTATGCCTGCTATGAATATACATTTTATTTCGTCTAAAACGTATGGGTTTAGGCTAATAAGATAATATAGCATATAAATAGTCATCTACTTACTTAAACTTAACAATAAAATGATAATTATTCACTAATTAAATGATAATGATTCAATTTATAGTTTGCGATAATAATAATCTAATTATCAATAATGTGAAAGGGTGAAAGACAGAGTATTGTGCCAAGTAAGGGGCTCATTAAGCCCTGCAGTGAACTGCAATAAAACATTGACAATAAGTAAAATAATAAATACCAGACACTTTGTTTCAAACTAAACAATAATTAAAATGTATTTACCGCGCCACATAGCAACATCAATTTACTGAAAATCAATCTGCCTACTCTTTTCACAACTATGTTTGGGTCAACTTCTAGTCTAACCGGATGCAGCTGAACACCAGTGTTTTACATGAAGCGACGGCCTATCTGACCTCCACAACACAGTTATTGGATAAAACGATACCCCTTAGTATGACCGGTTGTCAGTCTTTTTGGGCTTCTGACTACAGTTCGCGCAAAACTTTATGAGCTGTCGGAAGTTGCAGCGAGTGGCTGCGTAGTATGCATAATATAGGTGTCCGAGGGAACCCTTTCACTCTGACTTAACTGTACCATGCGCGGTTTCGGTAGAGGGCTCATAAAGTTCTGCGCGAACTGTACTTGTAACGACAGGTGTCAAAGATCTACGAATAATAACCGTGATCAACGGTTTAACATGCTTTCGAAGACACGGAGGGGCCTCGTAAATAATGGTTAGTCACCCATCCACGAATCGACCACGGCAAGCAAACTTTAACCTCCGATCAACCCGTGCCGCTAATATCATGGAGCCGCAAGCCCCTTTGTTCAAAACTAACCAATCATTAAAAATGTATTCACCCCGCCACATAGCAACGTCAATTTACTAACAAACAACATAGGTACGAAAACTCAAGCAACAACAAAGAAAAATATATCTGGCACTTATTTTCTATTTCTATTCCGATATTGATATGAGAATATATAGTTAAAATTTTATCTAGGAGCGAAAAGAAAAATCTGAAAGTAATATTTCTCAGAAAATTTATTGGCAACGGTGCCAAAGACAGACGTTGAAAATCGTTTAGATTGTACAATGTACAGGCTGGATATTTTCTGACTCGCCAGACTTTGAAGTAGGACTTCAATGTGTTTCTCTGAATCAATAGATTCTTGAGCAGATTTTGAATAAAAAGAAGGGTACCTACACAACACAGTACCTTTATAGTTAGTAATACTTTTTACTTTTTAATAGTACTTTTTCGATTTATCTATCGATTCACCTCTGCTTCTGACGGTTCTTACAACTTGAAAAAACATCGGTATTTCTTTGACTGAGCGAGCGCGAAACGCGAGCGAAGCGTGTCTGTTTCAGCATGGGCAAAAATGCTTTCGTATGTCCGGATGTCCGGTTGTTCTTCTCTACAGGTCGCATTTCTCAACCGATTCGAAAAATTTAAATTTTTGCGAGCAGGTTAGATAATGTTTTTGTTTTGTTTTTCGAAATTTTTCAAAATGGCGGAGATTGGGGTTTGAAAACGTAAAAAAGAACATATTTCAGTCATTTCGCGCTGTTTGCGCGCGCTTTGTGTTTTAAGTTTTAAGCTTTGCAAAGACAGACTCGCGAGGTCTACAGCTCACAGACCCACTTGTATTTATATGTAAGTTTCTCAAAATTAACCCCTTTGTTTATAAACGTTGCTTAAAGTTAAATAATGATGAACGTCTGTTTAACCATAATTTTTTGATGTTTAAACGTCTGTTAACTTTGAGCAACGTTTATAAATAAGAGGGTACGTTTTTATCCTATCCTACTTCCTACTTAATATTATAAATGTGAAAGTTTATGAGAATGGATGGGTGGATGGATGTTTGTTAGTCTATCACACGAAAACTACTGAACGGATTTCGATGGAATTTAGAAAACAGATAGTTTATAACCTGGGTTAACACGTAGGATACTTTTTATCCCGGCAGTACGTTCCCGTGAGATAATTTCCAACTTCCACGCGGGCGAGGCCGCGGGCAAAAGCTAGTCATTTATACATTTGTAAAACTAGCGGCAAAAAACGTTGCTGGCTGAATTACAGGCCCATTCTGCCAAGTAAAAATTGTGTAATTCTGTTTAAACTCATTCGAATTTAAAACAGCCTGTATCGTAAGCCGCTTCAATGTACTAGAAATGTTTAGTTTGTTTTTATCAAAACTTTGGCAAGGTCATTCAGAACCCACATAATTTAGTTTATTAAAATAAAATAAGGTTTCAATGTTGATTGACAAAACCGCCTGCGAGCAAGATTTAAATATAAATTGAAGAAAAACACGCAGTTTGATTTTGTCACGATTTATTTTGTCAATCTCAGCATATTTTATGAAGGACAGCCAAATTGTTTTTTTTTTTTGTTGAAATAACTCAAATAACCCAATATTAATAATCAACATATCCACGGTATAACTAAGTACAATTCGGCCAGTATCACAATGGGTTCACAGAGTAATAAATAAAGCACAGAAACTGCTAACAATGGTCGGGGTGCGAGGACAATTGAAAATCGCTGTAGCTACAAATCTATTTGCCAGCTCGCAGTTTTCTACGTTGCCGTACCGCTGAATCGTCAACCCTTTTATATTTTTATTATGTTACAAGTAAAGGACGCTTAGCGGATAATTTGGGCATTTGACCAAATAAACTATGTTTAATTGATACGATTCGTGTATCAATTAAACACAGTACGGGGACTCTCTAACATCGCCATAAGTAAAACTTAATATAAGGTATGAAACTTGCTCTACTAGGACAAATAAAGTTTATAGCAAGGCTCAGGGGAGGCCCCTTTACAGTCTCCCCAGGGATGTGCTTTATAGGCGTTGCACAGAGGGGGTTCCGGAATTGGTATTTTAAGAGGAACCGGGACCCCCTCTATGTGCTGATGGTGATCACCGGGGTGGTTTTAGTGAGGTAAAAATCCCACACTCCCCGACCTCCCTCCCCAGAGGTCGGGTGCCTTTTGAAGGTTTCCCCCCGAAAACAAAAAAAAAACACGTGTGGCACTCGGGGACTGCCGCGGTAAAGCTATTGCATAGCATTTTTTATCAACTTATGCAATTATAATTATTTATTTATTTTTATTTATGCAGTATTTTTTTTTCTTTGATATTAATTCAAGTCCAGTCGTACCATATACATACACGTTAAGCGAACGCTCGGCCGAGCTACATGGTAGGCGGAGTGGGGGGTGTTAGGTTTTACTTTCGTTACGAAATTTCTTGATTCGGTCGCCGCGCTCAAAGCCCGCGATAAAAGCTATGCAATAGCTTAAAAAAGGACAATTAAGTTTAGCATCCTACTTAATATTATAAATGTGAAAGTTTGTATGTTTGTTGTTCAATCACGCAAAAACGGCTGAACGGATTTGAATGAAATTCGGCACAATATACTTTATAGGTATCCTAGATTAACAAATAGGATACTTTTTAACATGACTTACCGACTGTTACTAATATAATGTTAAAACTGGACCTAATTAGCTATAGTTAGTTAATAAGTGAAATTGAAAGTGTGTGTCTTCCTGTGTTTAATAATTTCACATTTGACCATGCTTAATTAAGTTATTTTGAAAGTAAATCTATTGACATTGAGCTACGCATATTCTTTTTAATTCTTATAGTATTTGTTACGTTTGGTTTTCTACAACAAAAGCAAGATTTATGTAACAATGCGTTCCCAAAGAAATGAAAAAAAATCTTGAAGTTAAAACAAATGAGAAATTGTTAACTGCTACCTTTCCTAATATCGCGACAAGGTTTCTCTTATTGCATGCACTGTTTGTGACTGTAATAGTACTTTTTTTTCAAATAAATTGTACCTAGAATAGAAAGGAGTCGGACATAAAAGGAGGAGAAAATTCTAAGCACTTTACCGAAAGATTCGTGAGGATTTGTTAATTGCTTTGTATGAAGCAATCTCTTTGAATATTCTACTATTCTTAGGTATGTATACAGCATGTATCAGAAAGGTGTGGTCAAATTTCAGGGTGTGGTACAAACCATCAAACTGAATAACTTTCTCTATGGACATTTCTTTTTATGGTCCTAACAACGTAATCAACCACAACTTTCTGATGCACGCTATTTTAGAATGAGTTTATATATTATCTTTTTTTTTTTTGGCTGGGAAATCATCAAATTACCTCTCCCGCTCTGGGCGGAGCGGAAGGGCGTGTCAGACTCTGACTGGCTAAAACCCACCCGTGTTCCTTCAGTTGTCTGTGCGCCAGGGCCACGGTAACTCTTTCGAATAATCCGCGACCCCGGCAGGCATCGGCCCTATCGGACCCCGTCAATGGTGCTGACATCTCTTTGAGGCGCGAGTGGAACACGACGCGCCGTCGACCAGGGTCTGGTCCTTACCAGATGGGGAGCTGCCCATTGCTCGCCGTCCGCAAGCCCGCGCCTACGGTGGCCGGGAGTCGGCAATCGATTCCCGACGCCCAGGGTGTCTCCTGCGGCGACTGGAAGAATGAGAGTACAATAATTGCCTCTCCCTCACGCGGTCCGTCTCCTCCTTCGCGAGCATCACTGCTTCGCAGAAGGAGGTTATATATTATCCCTACAATCACACTCACTATACTCAGACTTAGTAATTTCAATAAGATACTGACGTTGCTCTCTTAATTTACTTGACAATATTTGCTTTGCAAAATATTTTACTTTCATAGAAAAAGTTGCGGCAATGTTTAGTGAATTATTCCATTCCACGTTGTAAATAATACTAGTCTTACTAAGTTACCAAGTCACTTAATAACTACAGAAATAATTTTAAGGTTTTAGTCAGACATCTTTAAAATTGGTAACGTTGGGTCCCAGTAAGTGAATTGTGATTTTTGTTTTCAATAACGAATCGTAACAGTGACGAGTCGTGCCTACACGATGTAATTTTCTTGCCTGTAGCATACAATAAAAAGAAGCAACAAATTAAGACCCACTTATAATCCATTTAATTACATTAGAAAAATAACGGTTTTCACCTTTTCGTTATTTCAAAGTTAAAACGTTTATTGCGAACTAAGTGTACAATTTTACAGTTTACACGTATAATAAACTCCGTTATTTCATAATAAATACAAGGTAATGTAGATAACCTATTTACCAATTTTAAAATAACTCAAAAATGCAGCTCATTTCAGCAATATTACACAAAAATTACTTTTCTAATGTTATAATAAATGGAGTAGGTATAGGTACATCATTAATTGCCCATAGCCTGCCATACGTTAAAACAACGATAAAAGTTGCACTCTCTGAACAGAATCATCACTACTATTGTAAAAACAAAGTCCCCCGCCGCGTCTGTCTGTCTGAACGTGATAATCTCAAAACTACCAAACGGATTTTCATACCGTTTTCACCAATGGACGCAAGGGATTCATGAGGCGGGTTCAAGTGTATAATTTATTAAAGGTTTTGTGTAAATTAGCTGAAATATGACGATGATTGTTGAAGATGTCGAAAAAAAAAATCATGCCGACTGCGAACTTTACCGGCGTGCGCCGCGTAAACCAATAGGGTTATATGAAAACGTGTATTTTGGATTTAATACATTGTTTACCTGGCTTAACACATAGGGTACTTTTAATCCCGGTAGGTTCCCGTGGGAACTTTCCGACTTCCACGCTGGCGAAGCGGCGAGCGAAACAAGTACTGTAGAAATCAAAGTAACAAATGTCTTGCATTGTGGCTTCAATTTCATTGTATGCCACAGGCAATATACTAGCATTGTGTGAATGGGACTTAACAGATGCATGTGTGCTGTCTATGCTACTCAAACTGATTACCACTTCTCTCAATGCGAGTCCAGACGTTTCCTTGCATTACTTCCACCCTTCTTCCACAGTCACTTACAGAACATTTCTTTTGACTCGAACCCCAAGTTTCTGTATGTGCGAACCGCTCGCGTTAGTAGGTAATTAATGTCTATAATAATTGTGTTGACCCTCATTACGCCGCCTGTTACGGCCACCTCTTTAAGAATGCTTTATTATCCATCTGAAAGTTTCTGAGTGCCCACCTGTCTGACGAAACATTTTATTTAGGGAGCTTATCGACTTGAACCAGAGAGTTCTATCTTGCTTTCCCCATATTTGAATTAGGTATAGAATTTCTATGACTGCCTGTTATTGGAGACTTGTTTATGGTTAGGTTACTCTAGGTATTATATAACGATGTTGTTTATATTAATGCTAGGTGTAGCAACGTTGCTATTCATAATGTAAACATAAACAAATATTCCTGAAAGAGAGGTGTGTATTTATTCATAGTTATTTATAGTCAGATCCAGACACTCTTATTAATAACTAGGCATTCACAGTTTTTCTATAAAAAATACCTGTTAAACTGTTATTGTAAACAAAAAAAAGGCTACAATTTAAATGCTCACCAAAATAATTTTTAGACCCAAAGACTAAGTACCAAGTAAAATATGTTAATTTCAAATAAAATAAACCCACTCTGTACCGAGGTGCCTAAAGAACAACGTTTTAAGTTCCAAAATAATTATACGCTCATCAGAATAATTGTACGTGTTGTATTTATATTCTTTTTGCCTACCAAAATGGATAAATGCTCACCAAATCTTGTTTAACCTTTTCACCGCCACGGACTTCAATAGAAGTTCAGCTGCCTTGAAACTTTAGTTAGATTTACATGTTTTAATGGCACGTACGCCTTTAAAACAAAATAAGACTGTGTCCTTTAGAAATAGATTTTGTTGCTCACTAAAAATAAGTTTGCTTCAAAATGCAAGGGTGGGATAGGATGCAAGAGCGAGCGAAACGAGCTCGGGACTTGGAGCACCCCGACTCGGACAGTTCGGAGTTCGGAGTCGGTTATTTTTTTTAAACCACCCAGAAGTAGGAGCCCCGCCGAGCGGGGCTCCGTCGACTACGCCTTATAAATAAAAAAGGAAAATAGGTTCATTTCTACAAAACTTTATGAAAAACAAATTGGTGAGCATATCCATTCTGGTGGACACAATGAGTATTTCGAATTTTTTGGTAATAAAATAGGTATTTTTCAGGTAGGCGTTTAAACACAAGCCCAAAAAAGAAACAATAATTTTCAATGACGTACTAATAACTTTCCTCTTCTCCAAGACGTTTGCATTGCGTGAATTTCCTTGTCGCAGACCACAACAAACTTATTGAAACCGATACAGCAAGAAAACATTTTCTATCGAATCCAATTCCAACTGAAACGACCTTATCCCGGTCTATTAAAATCTCGACCAAAGACAGTAAAGACACAATTGATTTTAAACTATCCCCGGATTCCGTGTAAAAATTAAATCGTCTCTAACGCCTCGCGTCGGCCGGGACATTGCCTCGGACGGTGTGCATGCTTCTTTATAAGCAAGGGAGGGTCATTGTTTCAGTGAGACCCTTTCCTAAATAGTATGGCACAGGTGTATTGCTCTATATTTTATTGGAGACGGTAGATCGATGAAGTTGCTATGAGTGGAAAAAAGAAAAATAGAAAGAAATACATTTATTTGCGGTAAACATGACGCAGCGAAAAACACACAAATACAAAAAAGAACGAGAAGGAGGAAGTCGTGAAGAAAGAAAAAAGTAAAGTAAAAAAGCAGTAGAAGAAGAAGGAAAGAAAAGGAAGGAAAGAGAGGTAGTGGAAGTACTTTATTGCTGGCTTCTGTTTACATCATCATATTTTAAGTCTGGAACCCCCCACTCCTGGGTATAGGCCTCCCCTTTCTTCTGCCATATTTCCCGGTTCCGTTTACATATCTTTAGATATCTAATACAAATAGTTTTATATAATTCTTCAAATATATGTCTTCTTTGTTTTATATATTTTTTTTATAATTACCCTCGTTTCATTGGCTAAGCGCAACTTAAGCGTTAACTTGTGCAGTGTTGAGTTTATGAGTATAAAATGGCCCCTAAAATATTTTCACACTCCTGTTAGAAAATTACGATTTGTTTTTGGCCATTTTAGAATCCAAGCATCGATAGGCATTTGATCAGCAAATCCATAGTTTGAATGGACTAGACCGACATTTCATCAACGAATCGCTCCGTTGTGCCTATGATGGCATGACTGCAATTTAATCGAATTAACATCGGCGATACCGCCACGCGTGTTTGAATTTACGATTGAACGATCGGGAATTCAATTCTGAACTCGCTGAGTTGTTGCAAAATGTTCACGTTTAGCGCTAGTTTCTATTTAACTTTGTTATTGTTTAAATGGGATTTATTAATTAGGACAATGTCTCTGTGTGAGACTCCATTTACCAAGGCATTAGGAAAGGAGAGAATATCTTGGCTTTTCTCTCTGTTTTTTTCCCGTCGTCGACATGCTACTCAAAGATAACCAGTTATAAACTCAAATCACCAATAAGTATTGAGTAGCCAGAATGTCACAGCACTAGTATTTTAATGGCCGTCCATACAGGATGCAACAAAAAACGCTATTAACGAGTTAAGGCTCCCATAAACTGGCGCAACGCGCCTGCACGAAACAAAGGCACCGCTCGTCGCGCGACACGCGGTGCCTTTGTGTCGCGCTGTCGTGTCGCGCCTGTGTGTACGAGCCTTCAGTAACGAATCACTCGCGACACTCATCGCGCGCTATTGGTTTCGATTAAATTCTGAAAATTTTGCTACGGTTTAAACACAACCAGTATTTTTTTTTAATTTTAACTACTTACCTGAGGACCTAGACAAATGGCATTCGCTTCAGAGCGATTCTATTTCTACAATCGCTATCGATTTCGCTAATGTTTCCATCATACGAACCGAAAACTAGCTATAACGCTTGTCAAAAAGTGCCACTTGGCTACGCATCTCTATGGAAGTAATCGCCCGACGCTGTCGAATCGTTTCTAGAATCGAATGATGTTAACATTGTCTAGCTAATTTCTATTCGTTAACCTATGATCACGAGATATTTCGATAGCTTATGTCAACCCCATACATTTTTTGACTTTTCTACTAGAGTCATCGCTAAACGAATGATACTTTGTCTAGGCCTGCAGTTCCGTCAGTTTTGAGTAGCGTCACGACAGAACACGGGCCTACATCTCTTGTAAAAGAGTCAATACTACAAACTCACGTCATCCTAGTTGCCGCCTTGAAGTGTGCCTGTGTTTATGATCAAATCTTTCCACTTTTGTGTCTAAAGTTTGTAACGCATTAACTTACCTCTTTTTGTTACAAATAGTCACTGACGGTGGGACAGAGATTTAAATATTTAAATGTCGTTGGGCCTAAAGATGGTATGTCTATTTACCATCATTTTAAATTACCCAAAGAACATTGCTCGGTCAGTGGGTCGTCTTAGGGGCGGAGTAATGGTCCTATAAATCAACACATAAAATCTGTTAGATAATTCCATTTCTAACAGACAATTCCATTTCACATTTTCCGTCGCCATATTTGGACGAATCAAAGGATGATTACGAAAATAAAAACTCAGCATTAATAGCATTTCTTTTATGAGAAACATTGTTTTGTTCCAAACAGCTGGTGACATACGTACATACATACTATCAATCATACTCGCACCACACTCTCTCAAGCAATCTCTCACATTCACTCTCACATCTCTCAACACTTTCTCTAGTTACTAACACACAGTCTGGTATTTCCACTAACGTTATTGTACTTTCTCTGTCGTTTTTTTCAAAATTCAACCTTAGTTAAGCAATACTGCATTGCTATGATGCTCCAAATCACAGGCATGTAGCCGCGGGAACGCCCTGGTGACCTGTAATGCAGTTTTTTATATAAACCTACTTCATACACCAGCCTCTTACAAAGTTAGCTTCTTGTTCGTGCACTATTGTCGAATGTTAGCTGTAAGTACATTACTTGTGAAGAGAAAATAAACGTTTTATATTATATATTATATTACGTTGCGTTAAAGCACTCGAAAGCGTTGAGCGACGTTATTACGAGTGACACAAGCCGGCATCAACTGTCAAACTAGTACGTGGAATTATTAAGTGCCTACTACCGTACTTTATTCGAGTGTGAAATAGTACAACAGTACCTACTTACTAAGTCCATGTGGCTCGACAGTTGATGCCAGTTTTGGGTGTCATTTTGTTTGACAACGTGCTCTTTCCTTGAAAGCAGAAATTATTTTACATATTTAACAAATCTCAGGTATGTATTTTAATTAAATTTCAGTCGAAAGTAGGGTCAGTGGGTCGTCTTAGAGGCGAGTCATCTATCTCCTATTAAAATAATAAAGCTGAAGCATTTGTTTGTTTGCTTGAACGCGCTAATCTCTGGAAATTCCACCCATATTGTAAAATTATTCTTGCATTTGATAACCCGATTCTTAAGGAAGGTTACAGGCTATTAAACATCAGGTTACGACCCTTATGAGCGGAGAAAATAGAAAAAACAGAAAGAACGATGAGTGGGCGGGCGATACGATGCGACGCGGTGTGTCGAGGCTGAGGGAGTTTTAACAAAATGTGGTTATTATTTTAGTATATTGTGTACCTAACAACTTCCACGCGAACGATGTCGAGGGCAGAAGCTAGTAATTTTGAAAACAAGTAAGTAAGTAATTTTACGAGGCTCTTGGTTCTTAGGATAACAATGTATGGCACCAGGGCAATGTTATCACATTCAATCCAGCAGTTAAAGCGTAATTTAATGCAAACAGGAGTCCACCTGCCAATTATATTCCTGCACTTTCAAGAGAGATGATCCGTTGTCCCCGGTACAAAACCACTCAAAATCAAACTCGATACATTTTGTCTAATAAAGAAATATTGCAATACAAAAAAAAAACATAATACAGAGATATTCCTAGCCCCCATTGAATCGTACCCTCATCTTGATAAAACGTAATGCGCCATCTGTTACTATGACGTAAGAGATACAGAGACACGGTTCAAAATGTTACAATGTATAGATATAGCAATCTGTATGCTGATCGTGGGATTGAGGAAATATCCTGCTTATCTTTCGAGTTGTACGTTTTGGGCATCTTTTTCTGGTTCATCATATGTGACGCCTGAAGGCTTGGCTTATCGAACGGCATTATCAGCCTCTAACGTTCTCACTGCTGGGACACAGGCCTCTCTGTGAGAGGGAGCGGGCCATAAACCACCACGCGGGTCTAGTGCGAGTTGGGGATGTCACATGTCATCGATTTTTTTGATATTAGAACATGCTAGTTTCCTCACGATGTTTTCCTTCACCGTTTTGAGAGGAGAGTGGTGATTTGAGAAATTATACAAAGTAATGTGCCTGACTGAGTTCGAAACCGCGACCTATGACACTTAAATCGGGGCCATTACCAATGGGCCACTACGGCTTTTCAGCGCAGCAAACTTATTTAATTATTTTATTCTGAAATTACTTACAGTTGAGCATCCTTTGAATACAAAGACTAATAATGGTTTTAAAAATAATTATGTTTTTCGACAGCTGAACAATTTGTTTGAACGCTACGGGTGGATTAAAATTGACTTAATATTGAAACTTGAGCATTACGGACTTGGAAAACTTGCGCTCAGTTTAGTAAAATCTTATTTAAATGATAGACAACAGCAAGTTCAAATAAATGGTGTCAATTCACTCGGTTTAAAAGTAAAAATGGGTGTACCACAAGGCTCGATATTGGGGCCTTTCCTCTTTTTAGTATATATTAATGATCTACCCCATTTGTTGAAGACCCAACCACAAATGGTGTTATTTGCTGACGATACTTCTTTAATTTTTAAAATTAATAGACGTGCATCAAATCTTGACGACGTAAATAACGCCCTACTGCAGATCCAAAATTGGTTCACAGCTAATAATTTAGTATTAAATGGGAAAAAAACTAAATGTATAAGATTTTCTTTACCAAATGTCAACAGTACTAATTGTGAGATAGGAATAAATCAAGAGAAACTAGAATTCGTCGATAAAACTGTTTTCCTGGGGATCACGCTCGACTCAAGGCTTCAATGGGGTCCTCATTTAACATCCCTTGCAGGACGGCTCAGTTCAGCGGCATACGCTGTGAGAAAAATCCGTCAATTTACTGATGTAGGTACCGCGAGGCTAGTCTATTTTAGTTACTTTCATAGTATTATGTCGTACGGTATTTTACTATGGGGACGGGCTGCAGACGTTGAGTCTATTTTTATTCTGCAGAAAAGAGCCATCAGAGCCATATATGGCCTCCGCAGGCGCGACTCTCTAAGGGAACGGTTTAAAGATATTAACATCATGACGGTACCTTGTCAATATATTTATGAAAACATCATGTACGTAAGGAAAAATCTACATAGTTTTAGTAAAAGAGGTGAAAGACACAATTATATCACTAGAAATAGGGACCAATTAGTTCAACCAGGTTTCAGGCTGGCTAAAGTAGACTCTTCTTTCATGGGGTACTGTTTAAAATGTTACAACAAAATACCTCCCCATATACTTCAATTGAACGAAACGAAATTTAAATCCTGTATAAAACGCACACTATGCAGTCAAGCATATTATAAGTTGGGGGATTACATCGCTGATAAAAATGCTTGGCTCAACGCTGGTCCTGCTCCACAAGGGCGCATTAACTAATTGATTAGCATTTGGAACTACTGAAGATTGTAAAAACTGTCTTTACATTGTATAAATTCAATCTTGTAGTATTGTATAATTGCATAGCACATGTGTGAGTACTATGTACCTACTATAAAGCTACCATTTTCTAGGTTTGTCTTTCATTGACTTGAATGTGCCCTGGTGGCTCAGAGTATGTCATGCTCACTCAAATGTCTCGCTGGTGGTGGCGTGTGTGTTGCATCATTAAGTTCCCTTCAAAATGGTTGAGCTAAATGGTGCTGATCCATACGTCATGTTCGTGAAAGGGCGCCGTCAGTGGGGACTGGTCATCTCTTGGCTGCCACGGCTTATTTTAATTTAATATTGGAGTTGTTGTCGTCTCTTTATTACGGACGCTTTTAACGTTCTGCATCGTTCTCACATGCATAATTCCAACATGAATGATGTAACCAATAATTTGTAACCATATTTTGATTTAAAAGAGTGTCCATGGAGTTTCTTGCCCGTTCTTCTCCATAGGTACCTACTACGCTTTGGAATGGGCAACTAGCTTCATTTTTCTGACTGACCGACCCCTTGACAATTCAAAAGTGCCTGTAATTGGTTTATTTGAAATAAATGCTTTGAGTTTGAGTTTGAGTTTGAGGATTCTCTACGTAAACAAATATTGGCATGGCCTAAAGATAGGTTGTTACCGGTGCGAATGTTTGTTTTTTCTATTCGTAAAATTAAATGCAACTAGGGATAAATTCATAATACCAGGCAACGTTGTAACATGTTTCTTTAAATGAAAGAAGGTTTTCTTCGCAGATGTCAGAAATTAGAAAGAGGAAAAAAAATTAAGCTATTCAAGTATTTAAACACTCAATTAAGACAGTTTCTGTAAAATATTCTTAACTCCGTACAGAATCCCAAATGCATCTTACATCATCTTTTTGCCCCGTTATAAACATGCTTTAGCCTGTAAAAGTGAGGTCTGATCCAATAAATTATATCGAAAGCCGTCTTGATGTGTTTGTTAACGTATTATGGTAATACCGCGATATTCCTTGGCTGTGGTCATTTGGGACGGGGTCTGAATATATTAGGAGCAAGACCTGATGTAGATGAAGCAGCGTTGGTATAGTACATTTTGATACAAGTGGAGAAATTTTGTTATATCGAGGCGGAATACACACACGAGCCGTAGGCGAGGGTGTTATGGAGCCGAGAACTGCAATAACAAATGTCCACGTGTATCAAACGACGTTTTTCAATACACTTTTGAAGATATAAAATAAAAGAACTAAAAATATTTTTGTCATTAAATATATAAGACTGAATTTGCTTTTTTCCCGCGCTTCACCTTCGCAGGTTAAAGGAGAGGCAAAGGTATAAAGCCGCTAAACAGCCTAATATGAAAAATAGAAAATTCAAATATTTTTGAGTTTAGAACACAAATAAATGTTTATTTGTTCATAAACGTATTTTTCTTTTTTGTGATAATCAAGGTTTTTGAGGATCTTATATTTATAAACATAATTTAAATATTCAAAAAATAATAACGCCGTACAGACGCATATCTCTTTGCCAAGATTTAAAAAAAAACAATCACAGCCGACTATAGGCATTGAACCAATTTGGGCTAAATATAGGTATGTGGCACCTGTGGCAATTTTTATTTCCGCACACGTGTTGGTAAATGAAAAAAATGCACGCGTGTAAAATACGTTGCATGTTGTACCTAATCTTAGTGCGATAAGAACCAGTTTTCGAGGAAGTGTATTGAAAAAATTATTTGTCATCTCTGTGTTGTGTTTCTTTAAAAAAAATTGTTAAGTAATTTTGACAATAAATTCCAAATCACAGAAGTAAAACTGGGCGTATGATACGCTCCAAAAATCTAGGCTAACATTATGATATTTAACGCTTTTGAAGCAGGAGTTGACAATGAACAGGGCAATTATTACTTACAATGAACGAAGGGTATGTGAACCTTCAATTTCACAACCAATTCTTTTCTTCAAAACTTACAATAAATGTATAATAAATGATGTCAAAATATATGAAATGTAAACATAAAAACACAACTGCAACACTCTCCACCCTGTAACATACACATCGTGTCGTGTTTTCATCGTAAAGCCAGCAATTTCGACAATATTTTCATAGCCGCGATGACGTTTGATTTTGGTGACGTCACTGTCTGTTTCCGCAAGGTTTACACTGCGTTAGTTGTTAGTTGGCTGTTTGTTCGTATTGTTTTTGGTTTTATTGTTGGAACTGACAACTAGCGTGTAGCTGTCATTAGTCTAGTCTATGGCACCACATGTAAATAAAATTTTGTTTTGTTATAAGAGGCCATGAGAGCCAGAGTGGCCTAACTACTTAAACAATAGTTTTCAGTGGTAAGGAAAAAACAGAAACCCTGATTTCAAATAATTTAAAAAAATAACTAATGTGTAGGCCACTGTGGCGCTATGACTTTTACCGTTTAGAGCAGTTTTTATCTGAAATAAAAAAAACACGTGTGGCACTCGGGGACTGCCGCGGTAAAGCTATTGGATAGCATTTTTTATCAACTTATGCAATTATAATAATTTTTTATTTTTTTATTTATGCAGTATTTCTTTTTCTTTGATATTAATTCAAGTACAGTCGTACCATATACATACACGTTAAGCGAACGCTCGGCCGAGCTACATGGTAGGCGGAGTGGGGGGTGTTAGGTTTTATTTTCGTTATGGAATTTCTTGATTCGGTCGCCGCGCTCAAAGCCCGCGATAAAAGCTATGCAATAGCTTAACAGTATTGAAAAAATGACCGTTAGGCCACTCTGGCTCTCATGGCCTCTAAAATCATGAAACTTAAAAAAATATAAGGTCACGGAACAAATGAATGCGTCTTGTCTTAAGCAAGCTGTGCCATTTGTGTGTGCCCGATGGATCAGCAAAAACTACGAATTTGCTTACAAACTTTCACCCACATCATCCCTTTTGCATGAATATTCAAAAATCTTTTCTTAGTGAGCACACCTTTGTTATCAAAGGAACTTTTGCGTATAATTTTATGCTTTTACACCCAGCGGTTTAGACTGCATTATCTGTGAGTGAGTGAATTCAAGATTTTTATTACAATTTATTATATGTGCTGTGTTTATACACGATAACACGAGACAAATGTATACGTTTTCTCTTATATTTTTGATTTATTGAGTGTATTTTTGTTAGGCTAGTATGTTATATGTTTTCTTTAGTTGTGTAGCCTTCTATTCCTCTGTTCAATGTAACTTACCTACATTTAAAATGCTATACAATGAGATAAAATAGAAATATCCCAGAACATCAAAAACTCGGAACATTAATACCGTATCATGTACATATTAGACATTTATTTACCTTGTAAAATATTATATTCTTTTATTATTGGGAATGTAAAGACTATGTGGGTCATTGTATTTTTTTCCCAGTTCGTTTTAATCATGGTCTGGCAGTTTAAGTAATTTATGCGGCCTTCCCAAAAGTCCTTTCTTTGGTATTGTTCGTCGAATCGTTGAGCTCCTTAAGTTCTGAGTTGAGTTGCATGTTTACTGACAAATGCGTGCACTGACTGGACAGGTCCACTCAAACTGTGTGGTTTTTCCTCAAAAGACCATTTCACACACCAATCTACATGGTCTTCACATGATCAGACCAAGATTATGTCTGGACTTCAAAATAGGGTTTGTGACCTCTGAGTTTGTTTCGGCCTGTCTTCTCAGAGTAGTCAGATAGGAAATGCCGACCTCATCTAGTTTTTTTTTAATTTGATTGGCGTGTAAAAGTGTTTGTACAAACCTACTTACAGAAATAAAATCATTTATCATTTACACATAAATAAATACTGTATCTATGTATCTCTAATGTACTGTATAAATTTGTCACTATTGATTGGTTAATATCTGCTAATATCTTTGTTATAACATAACAAAAGGAATACTTATTTATCTAATACAGGCTTAAGATGTTTATTATTAAGCCCCAATTATGATTAAGTTATCAGAAAATGCTGTGTTTACTATTTTTGGATGAGTCCGGCGAAAAACGGTAATGGAGAATATGGGAAAAATAATAGTATTTCCAGATAATCTGTCACACCTTGCAGAATAGATTACGTCATAGAAGAAATAAACGAATGAGATGGATAAAGATTTAGAAAAACAGACGATAATGGCGTCATTATGGGGTTGGCTACGTCAAGCAGGGCATCATGTTTGGATAAAGTAGAACCTAGTCACAGATAGATTCTTCGTTAGTTAAATTTCTTGGTCAATATGGCTATGGCCTATTCTTGCTATATCTGTGATGCAATACCCGTATTTTTGAGAGCGATCGCTTTCAGACCTCAGTCTTAATCTATCAAAAAAACTTATATAAATTTGAACTATTTTGAAGTAAGAGAATTGGCCTTCAGGTTTGGCTCTGTTATATTCCACGGTTGAACATTTTCAAGTAAATTTTTCGGTTTTTTTTTTGTTGGAAATCTACCAATTTTATTTCAGTACCAGGTTAATCTTTACCATACAAACCATTTAGGTTCCGAAAAGCATGGCCCTACGACGCATGATAGCGTAGTTGATGGCGTCCTGCTTAGCGGAGCACCAATATCTGAATTTAAAAAAAAAAACCACAAAGGGTCTTTGTTCGCTCGCTTCGCTCGTTCACTAAACCCCGCCATTCCCTTCGAACTTAACCTGTCAGAGTCGGATTGCCACAAGTCCCGAGCTTGCTTTGCTCACTCTTGCATCCTAAGTTCCAAAAGGATCCCTTCGACATGATTTTCACGACAAACGGCTGGTCGTAGACAAAAAATACCAAAACGCTTTTAGTCATATATTTAGGTGTTCTTTACTATAGAATCGAGAAACTAATGATATGCGAAAACAAAATTTTTTTGTTTAAAGATTTGTCTTCTTTCCTCAGTAAGTAAAAAAAAATTCGAAGGCCTATTTCTCGGAAAAGGTACGTCGTAGGACAATGATTCTCAAAGCTTGAATACACGTGGTTAACTCGATACTACAGTAAAATCGGTAAATTTCCAAAAAAAAGTCTTGGCCTCATAGCGCCTACAGCGCATCTTTTATAAAAACGATACCAGATTTCATTCAAATATAAATTACCTATACATAGTTTCCCAATCTACCTATCCGTTCTTCCACATTAAATGACATTAACCATATGTTAACAGCATTATGCTCTAATTTCCCTAAAGTGTGCACAATGTGTGTTAGAATGAGCATTAAAACAATTAATTTGTGCAATTACCACGTTCAGCCTGCGTTAGTACTCAAATAAAACAATGATAATTATCATGTTGGCAAACATATTTTATGGTAAATAATTTATATCGCTGATATACCTATTGGCGTAGTATTATTACCTGGGCATTATTATAATATTATTATTTAAATCATGTACCCTAATAAATGTAGCATTATTTAGTTTATTTATCTAAATTATGCATTCAGTGTGCATACAATTATTTTAACAATAATAATTATTATTTTTCAAGATCTTACAGTTGAGTTCCATTTTAAAATTACACTCGACACGCATTGCTGCAATTATGATTTTGATATTTATTTTTTCTAAAACTGAAATGGTTAATAATGGAAAGGGTTTTTGGTTGTGTTTCTAAATTGAAGAGAAATAGAATAGTGCATATTGTCCAGGTGTAAAATTATTTTTTTTCTCAGCATTTATAGTCCTTTAACTGAAACACAGCTGCACTTTTAGGGCGAATTTCACGAATTAAACTGAATGGGATTAGCACATCTAAACTGCGCTCAAGAGCTGTCAGTGTCATCATTGTTATGAAAAATTGACATTGACAGCTGTTGAACGCGGTTCAGATGTTCTGATCGCATTCAATTACATTGGTTTAATTCGCTCTCTCGAAAAATTGTACAAAGAACAATAAATTTTAGAAAAACGCGTCCTTAAAAAGCTCACTCAGGTGTATACAATGTTATCGTAAACATTTTCTACGCTTTTATTGTGCTGTTACACATCTTTGTCTACTCTTCAAACTTATGTTTTTACTTAAACTTGCCGAGGAAATTATCACTGACACAAGTTACACCGTGTCACATGTCAATGACGCGTAAGGGCTTTCGTGACGAAACTATGTATGGCATCATTAGTTATAATGAATGTATGCCTAAATTACTGTTAAGGGAATAATAAACACACAGTTCATAGCTATTTGGTTGTTTTGGAAGTTGTAAATCTGAGCTTGTTTATGGAGATATAACAATGTTTGATGTCTTAGTTAATAAACATGTTAATGTTGAATAAACATGTTGGAGATTTTATGAATCTTTGTTTTTGTTTGGATGGAGAATAGAATAGAATATCTTCTTTTTATTATGTACGCTATATGAATTAAACATAGATACTTATATTTAAAAAAGCGTCTGTGTGTAATAAATGTATACAGTAATGTGTCGAGAGCTGGTGCCATTTTTATACACTTTATACAGGGTGGCAGCACGTTTCTAAACCCCCTAGGGCACAAACTTTTCGTCGGTAATCAATAGAGTAATCTGCTGTTTCATAGAACAATGCAATATCTACGCGGTCAAAATGTATAGAAAAGCAATTTTTATTTTTAATAATCGACGAAATATTTTAACGCAGGGGGTCCAGAATTACCGTGGCCCTGGCGCACAGGCAAGTGAAGGAACACGGGTGGGTTTTGATTTCCCACCCAAAAAAAGGGCCGTCCAGAATAATGCATTGAATCCATGGTAACAGGCTGCGCGTCGATGTCCCTGCCACCCTGTATATGTATTGGTGTACCTATTAAACATAGGTACGTGTAGGGAAAATAAGTCTTACCTAGGGACAGGGTTGGCAACCTTTTGAGTCGGAAGAGTCAAAATTTACAATTTACACAATTTCAAAGTTTTTAAAGAGCCACAATTTTTTTTCTTGCCGTCAATAAATAGTACTTGCATAAATAAAGATTTTCGATAAAAAAAAAAAAAAACTATTTATTCATATATAAGTAGTGTTTTTCCACAACAAATTAGATAATATATGTATGGTATAAAAATAAATAATATTTGTGTATAGAATTAAAGATCCGCATATGGCTCGCGAGCCGCAGGTTGCCGACCCCTGACCTAGGGGTATCGTGGTACCCAGTAACTGGGTTGTGGAGGTCTGACAGGCAGTCGCTCCATGTAAAATACAGCTTTCAGCTGCATCCGCCGCGGTTAGACTGGAAGCCGACCCCAACTAAATCGGGAAAAGGCTAGGACGATTTTGATGTGTGATCTCAACTTTTTTAAGCTATTGCACAGCTTTTATCGCGGGCTTTGAGCGCAGCAACCGAATCAAGAAATTTCATAACGAAAATAAAACCTAACACCCCCCACTCTGCCTACCATGTAGCTCGGCCGACCGTTCGCTTAACGTGTATGTATATGGTACGACTGTACGAAGCTCGCACGGATCGAGACGAGCTGCTCCGAAATCGGACGAATACGTTAGCAGATTGCATAAGTTGATAAAAAATGCTATGCAATAGCTTTACCGCGGTACCCCGAGTGCCACACGTGTTTTTTTTGTAAAATATCGTACTGCACCCTAATTGCGTAACACACTATCAATCAGAATCTAAATAATTTTGAAGCCTATTGCTAATATATTGCTTCATATGTTCGAAAAATTTGCTCAACAACGTAAAAGACGAAATGAATGTTGTTTAACTGTCAAAATGAAAGCCATTCCTACTGTTAGGGCCTCTTTCACCACCCTCAAGTAAAGTGTCAAGTAGGCTAACCGCCAGTTAAAGTCACCCGCAACTGCATGTGCGGATTTCACGACGTTCGAGTAGCACTAATCATAAGATTTAACTGACCCGTAACTTACTTGCCACGACATCTGCCAAATAGCGTATTTACTTTACAGTTAAAAGTTGTGCGTTGTCAAAAACGACAACGGGTAGGTACTTATCAGACATACCAACGATTATTTTAAAATGTATGAATAAAAATCGATTTATTTGACTTGGTTGGTCACCAATTGGATGAATCAAAATATTCTACAGCGCAACGACTACCTTGGATTCGAGTATTTAAATTCCGTGTTGATTATTTTATAGACCTAGAGGAAACAGTTTTTTTTTTTTTGCTAAATTTCGTCTATCGAGGTGTGCAATAAACCAAGTGCTTAACTTTATAAAACATAAAATAATCCCTAAATCGCAAAGCTGAGTGGTATTTTTTTCATTATTCAAGTGATATTACTATTAACAAACAAACCAACACAAAAAAAAACCCAAACAAAAACAACTTTAAAAAAAAAACTACCTAACTTCTAAACAATAGGTAACCATACCCTTGTACACCCTGAAATCGATTTCTGTTACGTCATTAACTAATAAAAAATCAACCAATGACGTTTGACGAGTAACATTGACATATTATTGAACGAATGTAACGTATGATTCGTTACATCATTCACTTAACCAGTAAGTTGTTACTCGAAGTTTTATTTTCGTTTGTGAAATTGACCAAAGATACTCGTAACTTTTACTTGCCAATTAACGTTAACCGGGAAGTAACTAATCAACGCTTTACTTGGAGATGGTGAAAGAGGCCCTGTAAAGTTAGTGTGTTACGCAGTCACCCCGCTGATCATGACCGTATGAACGGGGCTTTACTCAGCTAGTGAACGCTTACAATGATCATCTTAAAAGGACTAATATCCCTAAAACCACACTATTAGTGTCAAATATTCCCACTTGAGACATAAATCTATTTGGTTTGGATACTTGAGGCTACTCCTAACCGAATCCGATTGCCCTAATAGGATTTATAGGGCAGCATTAATACTTGTAACCATAGCAACGGGTATTGGATTGGATGAGCAATATAATATAATAATAGTAATATGACTAGCTTCTAGCCGTGGCTTCGCCCGCGTGGTTGTCGCAAATTATACCACAGTAATGTGCTACGGGGACAAAAAGTAGCCTATGTTACTCCTTATAATATCAGCTATCTGCCAGTGAAAGTCCGACCAAAACTGGTCCAGCCGTTTCAGAGGTTAGCCTGAACAAACAGACAGACAGAAAAAAATATGTTTTAAGTACCGTGCATACTAACGGGTGTAACAAGAAACTTAACGAAGCCGAGAGTCACTTGTACTCCCCGTCATTGTAATTTTATTTTTGTACTAGACCATACCTGGCAATCTTCTGGTTACGACGATATTGAAGGTCAAAATTCCTACTTTTACTGACGTTTTTTTTTTCAAAAACAAGTCTTTAATGTACACAACTTTAAATACCCCCACAACTCAGTGTATCTTTGCATGCACCCATAATCACAAATGTTTTGCGTGCGTTACGTTGCGGACTACCATGAAAAGCGATTTCCCCCCAAAAATAAAATTCGTTCCCCAGCAATTATTTTTGTGCTTTATTATTGAGTTTGAAGTACAGAATGCGTAGTTGTCGGCTATGTGATGGGTCTTTTTACACCCTGTATATACTTTCTTAGTAAAAAGCTGTTATTTTGACATTACAAACAGACACTTCAATTTTATTTATTTGTATGTTTATATGAGTTCTGTTATGCTACGAGTAATATAATGAGTTATGCTAATCATGTATATGTGATAATTTAATCATTGAATAATAGTTGAACTGGGCATAGAATTGTAATAATATGGTATGGTGGAGCTATTATTGCAGTCCTAGTTTGGATAATTGGAAACTCCCACAATATTCCACTATCTACTTGTAGCGCTATCTACATCGCCACATGCGAGCTACATGTCACACTGACGTTACGCAAAATCCTGCATCGCGCAAGCAGAGTTTACCGCGCAACTAGCATATATGTATACAACGTCCCGACATCCAATGTCAGGCAGTTGCCCACCAGACACGACACCCGTCTGGTCGGAGGATTCTCCCTTTTCCATAGAGTATGAGAGAACTTTACACCCTGTTCCTCATACCTCTATGTACTTATTCAAGCAAACTTATAACAAAATGAATTTATTTATTCAAACTTCATATATAGCTAAGTGGTCGTTATTACGGGAGAAGCCTGGGAGTCTGACAACCAGTCTTATCAAGGGATATCGTATTACCCAGTAACTGAGTTGTGGAGGTCAGATAGGCATTCGCTTCATGTAAAATACTGGTATTCAGCTGCATCCGGTCATGCTGGAAGCTGACCCCAACATACTTGAGAGAAGGCGGGCAGATGATGAAATGATGATACAGTGAAGTGGTACATAGGCGGATTTAATGTCAGACATGCAGCCTTTGGGTTAAAAGGGAAACATTATGACTGGTAACCAAAAAATCAATTTTAACCAATTGAAAAATTTAAAATAATCATCTTAAAAAGAGCTGTGAACATGTTCATCGATTCTTATCTTTTTCACAACTTCAAGAAATTGTGTTTTTCCGAACAGATGTTTTATTATAAAACAGTTGTATTTTTGATCCCTACATCTATTTCTAGATCAAAAGAGGCTTGGAAATGAGAGCGGCTTAGAAATAAATCCTGTGATCTTTATCCACAACCTTCTACGATACCTCCATTAGACTAGGAATAGATCAAAATTTCTTGTATCAATATTACTGGAGCAAATTGATCTATTCATAGCGAAGACCATACAATATGAACTAACAATCCTAAGAATATTTACGTAGACCGTAAACTAGATAGGTACAGAAGGTGGCCTCCGTATAATAAGTGAAAACGCACGCACATCGACACACGTCTACGTACAGCGAGTGATAGAGCACTCGCGACTGGCATTTGTTTAACATAGTTTGAGATCGCCGTACAGTATGCGACTGTTAATATGGCACAGTTCGCGCAAAACTTTATGAGCCCTCTGAACGTAGGCCCAAGAACGAAACCGCGCATGGTACAGATCCCTCGGACACCTATATTATGCATACCGCGCAACCACTCGCTGCAACTTCCGAGAGCTCATAAAGTATTGCGTGAACTGTACGTATGGCCTTATTACAAAACAAGTTTTATCTTTACATGTAAGTTTTAACCACCAAGCTATTTTAGATTTTAGATTTTTATTCCGACAAAGTTAAAGTTTTAACTACAAAAACTGGACTAAGGTTCGAAATACAAAAACTGGCCCGAAGCTTGGACTGACGATAGAACTCGTTTTTTAATGAGACGGACGGAGTCTTAGACAAAGTGTAGGAATAATTAAATTGTAGTATAAAATAGTGAAAAGAAAGAATTTTTGGTCTTGACAGTTTAATTTTGTTCTTCTAGTGAAAATAAATTTTATACAACACTAGCTTCTACCCGTGACTTCATTCGCGTGAAATTTCTTGTACCCCGACCCACCCTGCGGCATCATATCGCCAGCCCGCGCTATTACTTCGTTTTCGCTTAGCATTATTTCTGACTTTTATTGTTTTTGCTCATCTCATACGGGTCCTAACGTGATGTTAAGTAGCCTATAGCCTTCCTTAAGAATTGGGCTATCAAAAGCAAAAAGAACTTTTACACACACAGACAACTAGCTGAGACTCGGCCTGGAGAGACCAACTTTATCTAAAACTCTGTGTGCCATTATATCACCAACCGTGTATATACTTTACGTACGCTTGTATGTGTGTGCGCGGCTTATTTTTCTTGTTGTATGAAGTCGGCCTTCTGTACTTATCCATTTCGTGGTAAGACGTTGGTTCGCGGACGTGATTAGTACGTGGGTATATACTTCAGGTATATACAAAGTACAGAGTCTCGCCTTTGTCCCGCCAGACGCTCATCTTGCGAAATGAAACGCACCGGTACATGCTGCCGCCGTTTTTATAAGGAACGGCGCATGTTTTGCTACTGAATAGTTTTGTTCGTAGTGAATTGGAAATTGTTTTTTTTTAAGATGGTGGTAGCTAAGGATACCTGAAAGAGTACCTGGGGATTCTTTAAGAACTTGGTAGTAGGTTTATATTAAATAATCACTACATAAAATACTTGCTTAAATCTTTTGCTGTCACTCACTCAGGGTGTTTCGAAATATTAATGAAAAATTACATTATGAAAACAAACACAAAAAAGAACAACAGTAATATTTAATATTTGTTTTTTTCTTTTTATTACGGACGCTTTTAACTTTTTGCATCGTTCTCATATCCATAATTTCAACATGAATGATGTAACCAATATTTTGATTAAAAAAAGAGTGTCCATGGAGTTTCTTGCCCGTTCTTATCCATAGGTACCTACTACGCTTTGGAATAAGCAACTAGCTTCATCTTTCTGACTGACCAACCCCTTGACAATTTAAAATTGTCTGTAATTGGTTTATTTGAAATAAATGCTTTGAGTTTGAGTTTGAGTAATGCATCTTTTTATGTTAAACTAAATATTGGAAATCGTGAACTTTATAGATAGGTCAATCATTTAAAACATCGGAGGTCGCGAAAAATTGCACTGTACTGATTTTGTGGCGTATTGTTGGGATAGATACCAATAGTCTAAAACCTAGTTTGCAGCTTCAGAAAATTGTCAATGTTTAAAGTGCTGTGTCTCAAGTTCCATCGGACCGACAGAGCTACGGCTACGCTCAAATTGTAGCTAATGTATACTTAAAAAATGTACCGAATGACTTTTCCGTAGGATGCACTTTTTAGAAGTTATAAGTCAAAAACTGAAAGAGTTCTGAAAATTCTCAATCCACGGAGTTAGCACAGGCCTTTCGAAGCTGCAAATTAGATTTTTGCCCTATTGATATCCAACCTAACAACATCCCCGAAAATCTGTACAGTGCAAATTTTCACGACCTAACGCGATTTTTGTGTCTACGGTAACTGGCCTATAAAATATTTTATCAGTTGGGAATTAAAACCGTGTGGAAAATTTAAAAATATTAAAATGCTAAGAAGTATTGCCAGTATTAAAAATAGTGCACAAAAAGTATCCTCTTATGCGGCGTATCTTAAGCACGAATGAAGTTTGTGTGTTTCTTACCTCCGTAGTTTGCAACAGTGATGAGTTATAGCTGTTTAAGTAATAATGGTAGTCTGTAAATAATCTTTGTAAGTAGGGGAGGGTTAATTCGTTCCCTTGTTTACGGGGGCGACGTGGTTTAGATGCGGTTCAAGAGTTATGGTGTAAATTGATCGTTTACGAAAGTTGTGGATGAAACATTCAATTATCTTTTATGGGAGTGGGGGGAAACATTTGATGGTGGTCGCGAAAATTGCTACAAACGAAACTAATGAAACATAATCAACAAACAATTAGGTTTGCATTGTTAAATAGCATGTCATTATTTGGCTTAGGTAAGGCCTGAAAGAGACTCATGCTGTTACCGATAGTTACAGGGAGCCTACTTTTTAAGACCGTCAACGAAGATACGGGCCCGTTCGAAAGTAGTTTGAAACTTTGGAGTGAACCCTCATCATCATCATCAGCCTATATTCGACCACTGCTGGACGTAGGCCTCTTCTAGTGAACGCCACTGAGCCCGATCCTCGGCTCTCCCCATCCAGTCTCTGCCCGCCACCTTTCGCAAGTCGTCACTCCACCTGGCCGGCGCGCGTCCCACACTACGTTTGCCTAAACGCGGTCTCCACTCTAGAACTCGTTTTCCCCAACGATTGTCGGTTCTGCGGGAGATGTAACCAGCCCATTGCCACTTCACCTTGCTTAGTCGCTTGTTAGTAGTAGGGAACCCTACAGCCGATTAATTAACTTTTTCGGACAATTAAAAAAACATCGGGAGTAGGGACAACTGTCACATCGTGGTGTCACTCATTCTTAGGTCGGGCCCCAAACTAATCTTATGTCCGTAGGTGATACGAAGTAGGAAACGCCCGTAACGTTGGACTGAACTACGGATTTCATGCTTAGAGAGTAGACCCCCAGATTCGTCGTGTCGCCAAGTAAGTAAGCCAGACGAAAATAGTCCACGTCGTGGTGAATATATCAGGTAAACAGTCAGTTTGGAAGCGGGGAATAGTGACCAGCCGATCTATTCTGCAAAAAAACTCATCGTGAAAACTTGGGTCAAATAACCTTGAAGTGAGTTGTCAATAGTGTATATCCCTAGCATCAGATAGAAAGAAAGACAGAAAAATATTTTATTTGGGACACGCACAGGAAATATAAACAGTAAAAATAAAAAATATAACAAAAAAGGAGCATTTAAACCTAACAAAATGAACATTAAAAACAAGTACAAAATAAAGAGACCTGTTCGATGCTAAAAAGGCTCCTATCTCAGCATAAGGCTGCGATATTTAAAAAAAAAAAACACCGCAGTGCTGGTATTCTGACAGGGCCCGCTGTGATGCCACGGACACACCTACGGACATCTATAAATCCCACTAAGGGATTAAAAATTATTTAAAAAAAATAAGTAAAAAAAAAAACGATTCATTCATTCGCCAGATGGAATGCAATGAATGAAATGAATGGAACAAGTTCATCTAAGTTTTCACGGCGAGACCAGCTGTTGGCGACTCACATAAGAGGCTTAGTCGATACTAAGCCGCACAGGCACAGGTTATTTTAATTCACTCTAACTAACCAACCACATCATAAATAATAAAAACTTCATTATAATTACACGCTTATAATAATAACGTGAAGAGCCTAGTGTTAATTATTTAGTCTCCAAAATACCTCTTAATTGTATAACGCAGTGTTAATGTTGCAGGCAAGGAAGTGATGCTATTTGCTCAAATTATGGCTGGAATACTGAGCGTGGTTCTATGAATTTGAACATCACGTGGATGACACCGTATAGGCAACTATGTGCGAGGAAGCTCTTCTGTAGTACTAGAACCAGAGCTCCTTGTAAAAGGATTTGGCCATTTATATGGCCACCACCTCACCTCACCTTCACCCCCCCCCCCCCTTGTTCACCTTTATAGGTGAGTTCCATTTTGAAGGACTGATGCCGTTACAGGCATATACCATTTTAACTTCACCGCTTGTATACCGTTAAAGATTATAAGAGGACAAAAAGGCTTGGGATTGAGCTGCTCTAATTTTTACATACTGAATGTTATATTTTTGCAAGCTTATACACTTTGAAATTTGATGATTATTATATAGGATGGCTGAGACATCGACGCGAAAACTGTAACCATGAATTCAGCTTATGATTCTAGACCCCTAGCGTAGAAAATTTTCGTCGGTTATCAAAAAAGAAATCAACCGTTTCATAGAAAAGTGCAATACCTAGGCGGTCAAAATGTATGGTTCAGCAATTTTTTTTTTAAATAACCGTCCAATAATTTCAACGCAGCGTGGTTTAGAATTATGTACTGAATCAAATCAAATCAAATCAAAATATTTTATTTCACATAAACCAACATGGGCACTTATGAAACGTCAGAAGCTAGGTGCACAGTTCCAATTGGTTGTTTCCTATGGAGAAGAGCCGGCAAGAAACTCCACGGTTACTCTTTTAAAAATAAGGGGCTTTTATAATGTTTCAAATTACAGTGTTGATAATGGGAGGACATTGTAGGCCTGACAACAAGTAACAGGCACTCAACCAAATATAAAATAAAATATAATATATATAAAAAGGTCTACTAATCTACAGTCTACAAGTTAGGCCTACAACGTTCTCACATTCACAAAATATAGAAGAATCTGTATAAAAATAAAAGCCTATTTTAACCAAATGACATGATTGCCATTACAACTGTAACAAATCTAAATTAAAATCCTGTTTACAAAAGCCATAAGTAAAGAGTTGAAATAAGAATTAGAGGTATATAATGTCAAATAATGTGAAGATTATCTAAAAGAAGAAAGAAAAAAAAAATATTTTTTCAAATAAATTTCGTAATTTGGGAGCAGCTAATAGACCCTTAAATCCATCCAATCAATCTTAATCCATGGTAACAGACCTCGCGTCGATTGCCAACCTATTTACAGAATAACAAGACTATTAATAGGTACTTTATGAAGTATAATATTATTATTTTATTTATTGGGAATGTGAGGAGTACGTGGATACGTGGATCATATTTCTTTTCTGTTTATCAGTTAGTTTTATTCATAATCTGGCAGTTTTAGTACTTTATGCGGCCTATTTAAATGTCCTTTCTTTAGTATTCTTCGCCCAAGCGTTGACCTCCTTAAGTTCTTAGTTGAGCTGTACGATTACTGACAAATGCGTGCACTGAATGGACAGGTCCATTCAATCTGTGTGGTTCTTTCCTCAAAAGCAATTTCAGACATCAATCTACATGGTCTTCACAAGATCTGATAAAAAAAATCTAGGTTTTAAAAGAGACTGTGGCCTCCGAGTTTGTTTCAGCCTTTCTACTCAGAGTAGTCAGATAGGAACACCGACCTCATCTAGTTTAAATATGAATGATTGACGTGTAAAAGTGTTTGTACAAACCTAATTACAGAAATAAAATCATTTATAATAACTGCTAACAGTTATTTTAGTCTTCATTATTTGAACTACATAACCCTATTGTTTGTTATTTTAGAATAAAGAAAGCCCTTAGAAGTTCATTCACGACTTACCTACTTTAGGTACTACACACATGTTTATTGACCGACGCACGTAAAATAAATAAATGACTCAACTTGAGCAAACACATACAAAAATACACCCCTATTACACACACGCTTACGTGCGTATAAGCACACACACATACAGTGGAGGCCAAATAAACCGCGTCCAGTTCTTCAAGCACTTTCCCGGGGTTACTTTGAAAATTTATTTGTCCCCGGGCGCGGTTAAATACTTGCAATACTTCATACTTTGCTGAGGATCATTTAGGCTTCGCTCGGCTTTTGTTCTTTTCAGAAATAAAAAATAAAACCGTAAGTATTTTTTTCATTTTTTTTTTTCATTTCTTTTTGTACCTGGAGTGTTGGCCCGTTTTAGACGATAATCTCTTGAGAACTTCACAATACTCGTACAATGCGAGGATATTATTTTGTACGAAATAATATTGACCCGGATGGGAAATGTATTTAGATTTATTTTGACTACTTGAAGCTCAGTGAGTGGCACAATAATGGTAATTTTATGTATCAAAATCGATTTGGTTTCATAATGGAGTTACTGTTTTGTATTGGTTATGAGCACGAGCCAGTGTCTTCCTTATGTAAGAGGAGAGCTTCCTTGTTTCTAATTTATTTAATAAGCAAATAAATTAAGCTTTGAACAATATTCCTGATTGCCGGATAATCAAATTGAACTTGCAAATATTCCTCAGACATCTCTTGCATCACGTAACGGAGTGACGTTCTCTCTCGGATAACTAACCGACTTGATGCTTGACAGCTCTAGCTGTGTCTACACTGACAGACTGATTATGCAAATCTGTGCCAATCTCCTACAGTAATATTCAAAGTGGGTATAAGATACAATATTAGAAAGATGAACAGCAGCTTGCTCTTCTAAAATATTAAAATAAACTTTTGTTAGTAAATATTGTATAATTCCATAGCACATGTGTGAGTACTATGTACCTACTATAAAGCTACCATTTACTAGGTTTGTCTTTCGCAAGCAATAAGAAATTGCTACTGAAGGCTGCGGGTGGACGACTGTACGTCGCTTGTTCCCGCGTCACCAGTCCTGACTCTGTATATTTTGGCAGCTGAGACCAAAATTACAAACGCAGTAAACAGGGGATTTTTATAAAAATGTGGCTGTTATTTTAGTATAAGTATTGTGGTGTCTTACGACTTCCACCTGAACGAAGTCGCAGGTAGAAGCTAATATATAATATTGATATAAACTTAAACACATTATACAAGCTAACTCTAAAATGTATTACCTAAGTCGTCATTCCCCTGCCCTTATCCCAATTTAAAATATATTACTTATGTTTGTACATAACTAATATATTTTAAAGTAATGTATAA
Organism: Dryobotodes eremita; assembly: GCA_917490735.1. NCBI lineage: Eukaryota > Metazoa > Arthropoda > Insecta > Lepidoptera > Noctuidae > Dryobotodes > Dryobotodes eremita. The sequence continues at coordinate 22,090,566 of OU823249.1, read as the reverse complement.
TAAAAAGAGAAGAACTCATTGAGCATCAAAAAATTCGTCAGTATCGCTGTCAATTGGAAAAGTGCCCAAAAGGCTGGCAGCATTGCCACGTTGGATGGCAATGCTGATTCTTTGGCCTCTGGTCACGTGAACAGTCAACCAACCGCTTCGCGATGTTCCGAAATACTCGATGCAAGGGATAATGTAATGGGTATTGTCATAAATTACACAGGAATCATGACAATACCTTTTAATTCAGTAAAACAGTTTTTGAATAAATCTTATCTCCACAAAAAACCAAGCGTTAAATTGAAGAAGAGAAAAAGTACAAAACATTTGTACTACAATTTTCCATTGAGAAATTTGTTCAAAAGGTTCTTTTGTTCAAAAAATTTACCAAAAATGTTGTATAGAGAAATATGGCTAATAAAGGCGGAGTATTGCAGGAAAAGGCCAAAAAAGAAAGAAAGTTTCAAGGCCGCCGAGTAATGAATACTGCCGCCAAAAATAATATATGAAATAAAACTTTTTGATACACTTCCCAACAAAAGATTGTGTTCAAATATATCATGGGGGCGTTTATATACATACACATCGACTGTATGTACCTACTATGTATTTCCATGTAGACGATCTTGCTCTGTTCCCAAATATATACGAGTTACGTATTGATTTAACAACTCAGTTTGTTCCCATGCGCTGTCGAGAGGCAGAATTCAAATTCAACTAATTCTTAATATCAAAATTATTTCAATTTCATTGATGTATATTCGCAGTAGAAAATAGGGCTTTAGCACAGAATGATACTGAATACTAAAAGTGTTGATACGTGTTTTATAATTTTACAGAATAGCTATGTAGATCTTCAAGTAATGGCTTTATAAGCATACCTGCAGCTTTGACCGCGTGAAAGGAAGTTTAAATCACCCATGCAACCAAAATAAAGATCTTTTTTTTTTTAAACGTTGCCCCACACTAGGAATTTCTCCTGTATTGTGGGTACGTTTACAAACATTTAAACTCACATACACAAACAGCCAGACCCGGAACAACTACTTGTAGGTCATACAAATATTTGTTCCGTGCGGGAATCGAACCCGCGACACGCAGCGCAGCAGTCAATCGCTTAACCACTGCGCCAACCGTGCCGTCAAAGATAGTCATATTACTTGAATACTTAATTTGAAGACCCAACTTTGCATCGTACATAATACTATCTCAAACTTGAAATTCGGTACATCTTACTGTTACCTGTCTTGTTGTCTGTTCTTGTTGTTGATGGTGTGGTCATGTTGAGAGGATGAATGAAGGGCGACTAACAAAAGGTATTTACAAGGCAGCTGTGAGTGGAAACACAGGGAGGGGACGCCCTAGGAAGACATATAGTGACCTTATTGGTGATGTTCTTCAGAAAGGTCAGCTGCGCAGTACTCGCAACCGGCGTGCGTGTATGACCAGATGTATGAACGTAAACGAGGCAAAAGAAGTATGTAAGGATCGTAGCAGGTGGCGTTCTGTAGTTTCTACCTACCCCCATGGAAAGAAGGCGTGAGTTTGTGTATGTGTATGTATGTATGGTTACTGTTACACTTCAAAACATAACGTAAAGTTAAGTCCCAAAATATCAAACATGACTAAGATGAGCCAAGCTTAACAGACCACAATTAAACCTTACAGCTCTCAATTTAGGATCAGGTACTTCCAAATTCATAGTAATGGCAGCCGAACCGCACAGCAGCCATCCCACAGCGTTTGCTCATGCTAAATTCATAACCTCCCTCTCAACCCCAGACTTGGACAATAATTACCATCTGATAAATGGTAATGGCTATACTTTATAACCCTATTTACACCCCCAGTAACGATATTGAAGGATAAGATGTCGGGAAAAACATAATATTATTATGCTCCTTAGAGTAATAATGGCTAGATGGAACATCAATGAGTGAAGCCTCATGAACTATGCGGTATAATACACCGCCAAAACTGTGCCATATCATGGCACAGTTTGCTGTAACTCAATGTGCTTGGGTGATGGACAGCGACTGTAAATTCATGCTGGTTGAGGACAAATAGATTATATTATTTTGGTTACACTTTTGACTGCTGTGCTGTCTTAGATTCGATCCCCAAGTCGTGGGTGTTTTTGAATCAGTCTTCATTTGAATCCAGCCATGTGCCACTCAGAATAATCTAACTGGCAATGGGTGGACTATACATAAATTGATAAATAGCAACATGATTTTATGTTTTATTAATAATGTGTAAAATTTTTGGGACTGCGCGTGTATGTGACGCTGTCATGATGCTCCTTCTAGGCGTGTTTACTCCAAGTTATAACCATGATTGATTCTCATTTTTAGGCGCAAGTCATTGGGGTAATCTTTAGGTTATTGGATACTGGAGGCGGAGATAGATGCTAGCGATATTAGAGCCTGTTAGTACCTATCTCATTATTCTATATTATTATATTGGAGAAGTCCATAGTTATTACGTATGTCCCTAACGGCTTAAGTTATGTTTATCTATGTATCAAAGATAACTAGATTTTTGTTTCTTTAACCATACCATCCATGGCAACGTTTTTGTAATGGTGTCAAAAACAAATCCTATGAAATCATATTCTACATACCGTATGTATTTGAAATAGGATTACATAACCAATAGCGTTACATATTTTACGTTATACGGTATGAAAATTCAAATGAATTCAGCTTTTCATATTGCGTATGGACAGAGAAGACATAGTGTGCTGAACTGCCGAACTCAAACAAATTTTGATAAGGGTAGGAGGATTAATGATGAAGAATTAACATCTAATTCACATCACAATAGGAGTGACCCCATTAAGCTTGTATCTACGATCAGTGTTACATTAAAAGGTAAATAAAATTCTCATTCATTCCTAAAACATGTAATAAAGCATACCTTAACTCTGCAAAAACAAATGTAAGGGAACTAAAAACCTCACTCACTCACAGACAAAGTGACTAAATGCATCAACAGGGCACACAGAACGTACCGCATTGAATATTTATCACTGCAGCCACCACCGCACTGAATATTGCAGGTGTTGCGTCCAGACAGTTGGTGGTCCTGGTGAATTACTCAGGCACTACGCTTTCAACTGTCCAGGGTTGAAGTATTGGCTCTTTTGAAACTTTAGAATGTGTGGTATTAAAATACGGGGTTTGAAATCTGGAATGTCAATTTAGTTTCTTTTCTATTTTACTTCAGGTAGGTACTCAATTATTCTTTGGAAACAAGAACATTAGTTAGGGGCTGATTTTTCAGTCTGTAAGGTGTTATTCGAGGAATTTATAACATATAGAAAGTTATTCCATACAAAAACTGTCAAACGACAATTTTATTTCTTGGATAAAACATAAATATGATAATGAAAATCAGCTCCTAATTGAACAAATATCGTGTAGTATACGCACCTGTGGAGCCAATATCAGCAGTATTTCACCGGTCTAGTGTCAGTGAAAAACAAATATAAATAATTTACGCAAACAACTCTATTACTGTAAAAGCGTGAAAATTAAATAAAATTTAAATGAAACGTCAAAGTTGTAAGACGTTTCAACACTTAACGGTATCTACTTAATGTCGAAATTCTTCGTCAGTTCGGGGTGAGACTTGAACTTTTAAACACTTCTAACTTGAATAATACATCTAGCCAACTTAGTGTATAAATATTTTAACTTAACTTCAAAATATGAGTGTTGAAAGAAAACTTTCTATGTTTATTTTTTGAAGTTTGAAGTTACTATGTATTACTCTTGGCTTAGTTTTTATTATAGTTTTTAAATAAAGTTTTAAGAATTATGGTAAAGTATGCTCTGAAACAGCCTGTGGCCATTTTTTGTGTTATTATAAAACAATTTAATTGCCATAACATACTGGCAATAACTTTTATTTTGACTGTTCAAAATAATTAAACAAAACTTTAGTCCTTCGTGCAAGGCTATAATTATTTATCGTACCAAGCGGTCTGTGTTCATGTTTAAAAGGTATATTTAGGCGCTTGTGAAGGCACTCGAGACATTTCAACGTTGTCTCTAAGGTTGGTAAAGAATCGCTTGGTGTTGACAATTCCTATTGGCAGCGGTAACTAAATTCCATTCGTCCTTTGGCTCGGCTTTAGGCAGGAAAATAAAGTTTTTGGGAAAGTATTTTTATTGCTGCACTCCTCTGTTGGTCCTGGGTTCGATTCCCGGGTCGGGCATTGTTATTGGGTTTTTCCATCTGGAATTTCTCAGTAATAGCCCGGAGTCTGGATTTGTGCCTGGTTGATAGCATTAAGCTAGCCCCCTATTACATGGGCCTTAAACATAACTGGTGAAATGTGCGTGTACTAAAGGTACACCTCTGCCTAATCTTTCGGAGATTACAGGCATGATGTTATGTTATATTATGTGTCTGTCTAGTGATATGTTATAGCAAACTAGTGACCCGCCCCGGCTTCGCACGGGTGCAATGTAGATACTAATGTAGTGTCAGTGTGGAGTGATTAATAATATTGGGATTAGACTATACTAATTATAATTTAATAATATATTATATTATTGTATATATCTGACGGAGAAGGTACGTCTCTCTCTTTATCATTAGCCATATTTTAACTACTTTGGGCGTACTATGGGAAGTGTTGGTTATTGCGCAATAGAAAAACCGTTTGCAGTTCAAATCAAATTATAATTTACGATCAAATTAATCACACTAGCGAATCACACACTCTAAGTACACGACACAACTATACAGAACGCGCGACAGTTTCTAAAGGTGTTCACTGCTTAACCGCCAACAACAAATCCTGCTTTAACTCTGGTCAAGCGTTATGTTATAGACTCTGTGTCGTCCCGATTAGTCAAAGTCAAACGATTGATTTAACGTATTTCCGACATATTTTATATACAATGTTTACAGCTGTTTTACCTGCTACTGTTGTGCTGTCTGGACCTTAAATATGACTACTAAATGATACCCAAAGTGGTATATTTCGACCTCCATTGATAGATGTTACACTTTTAAATCGGTGATATCTTCTAAGGTACCCATTTTATGTATATGCTGTAAAGGGCAATTTTGATCTAAATTAAGTGCACAACGTATCTATCGTATTTAATTGGATAAGGATTAATGCTGTTTTGTTTAAAATAGCTTCGTAAATAACCCATTATTTTTATGTAATATGTAAAAAAAAATAGTTACTGGGGGTTATCCTTGAGATATAGTCATATACCATCGCAGACTTTATTGAATATTACAATTCCGTAGTACATTATTTTGATCTATCTCGTAAGGTTTAGCTAGCGTTTGCAAAGTAAGCCCACAGAAATATATTTTTTACGACACTACATTACAAATCCTTGTAATTCTCGGCTTTTCTCTATTATAATATGCATGTATTATTATATAAACCTTCCTCTTCAATCACTCTGTCTAATGATGAAAGCCGCATTAAAATCCGTTGCGTAGTTTATAAGATCTAAGCATACAGACAGGACAAGCGACTTTTTTTATACTATATAGAGTTTTATACGATGTAGAGATGACTTTTGTATTCATTGTCTGTTACATTGTATTGTTAGAGACGAATTAAAGTTTTTATTTTAAAAAAATCTGGTTAGGAGACTATTCCTTATCATAAAAAAAGACATGCCCAAAAAACTTTTAATAATAGACAGATAATTCCGAGAAACGTGTTTAACAGTCCCAAGAACCCTTTCAGAGACTATTAAAGGAACAATCCTGAACAAAAGTGTTGATTGAAATAACGCTAACTTTTGGTATTAAATTTAGCACTGATTGTTTCATTTTCCGCTTACGGCTGCGGTCTGCGGAAAATTCGTTGAGTGTTATGCGATGCATTCATTAAAGTTCCACTGGATACATTTTTGAAACTATGTTGTTGCGCAACGCAGTTCGTGGGTTGGACAGTTTAATTTTACATGGAACTGATACTCAATTAGCTAATATACAGGTTAATTAACATCAGGGGATGGGGTGCATTTAAATTCGCGTGGTGACACTTTAATATATGTTCGAAATCTTGCTGACTCGCTAATATTTTTTATAAGATGTTTGTTTTCTTTTATACAAGAAAAGTACAAAAAAACCTGGACCGAGGTAAAAGCAACTGATCGTCAAGACTTCAGAGAAAATCTTCGAAATTATTTTAATTATTATTTATTTGGAAATAACTGCTTTCTGTGTTCAGTTATTACATTCTGGCATTTGACTGTTGTATTACAAATATCTTGAAGTTATAAGTCATTAGGCCGTATTTTGTAAATAATTTTAACATCGGTAGTAATTTACAAAAAAAACACGTGTGGCACTCGGGGACTGCCGCGGTAAAGCTATTTCATAGCATTTTTTATCAACTTATGCAATTATAATTTTTATTTATTTTTTATTTATGCAGTATTTTCTTTTCTTTGATATTAATTCAAGTACAGTCGTACCATATACATACACGTTAAGCGAACGCTCGGCCGAGCTACATGGTAGGCGGAGTGGGGGGTGTTAGGTTTTATTTTCGTTACGGAATTTCTTGATTCGGTCGCCGCGCTCAAAGCCCGCGATAAAAGCTATGCAATAGCTTAAAAAAAAACACGTAAAGGAAGCTATAGAAGGATCTATACCTTCCTTCACCATAGCCCCATAAACATACCAACCTAATGCCTCAAAGATTTAATCACCACAGAAGGAAAAAGGACACGAACATACAACACAAGAGAGAATAACGGCGACATTTTTCTTGCCAACTTCACCATAATAGCGAACATTTACGAGAATCCTTTGGATTTCTTTTTTGTTACTTTGGCGGCTATAGCCTTTCCGAGTCACGGTTTAGACCGGTATTACCGCGTGGTTTAGACCGGGTATTACTGCGTTACGGCTTGCAATACGATCGCTTAATTCCGCTAAGGAATGGGAAGGTGAGATGCTGTAATTTAAGGGGAGAGAAATTTATATTATGTTGTTGGTCTGGATGGGAATAAATAAGTTGTTGGCAATGAATTAGGAAAGACAGGTACTAAATATTGTTTTATTGTTAGCTACTGGCCTTTTAAAACGTTTATTTATACGATATAGGAATTTCTTGAAGATGGCAGATTCTCAGATGAATAGTAACAGGACTACATCTATGACCAGAAGGGAAATTCCCGTATTTTTAAGAATGTTGGCATTCTAATCTCAGTCTCAATCTATCTATACCTTGAATTTACCAAAAAAATTGACAAGTTATTGACATAGATGGTCGCTGAGATGTGATTAAGACCAGTTTTTTAACGTTTTTAATTACACGAATTTCTCTTCAGATTTCAAGCAGTATCATTCTTATTCTATTTTATTAGAACTATGCACACTCCTGTCGGTGCTATGAAAGTCCGTAAATTACTATCGCGATTTTTTTCCAACGAATATCACACAACAAGTAAACTACATAATATAAAAACCCAACACACAAGTCAATCTATCTGAAAAATACTATAGGGCATTCCCTGTCCTAGTTTCCCACACGATATAAAACAATTTACACCTACCGCCAAAAATGACGCGGCAAAATAAGGCCGTTTCTCACACACATAAGTTAAACATTGTTACTTCATACCGCTGCGTCCCGCGTGTAAATGCCACCATTCCCAACAATGAGTAGCTACCTTTATATTAACCTCGTTTGCCGTAATGACGTTGAATTTATTATTGTTAGGCTCGGTGTACACGTGAGCTGAAGGGCTGAGCGGAATATTGAGTTGGTTTGAGTTAGTTAAGCAATTTTACGTTGTGTGGTCTCGGATTAAAAGAGCAGGCTGTCCCTTTATGGAGGTTGTCTAGAAAGTTTATTGTTATAACGTAGCGCTGAAGATTTTTCTGAAGTGACGTGCTGAAATCAGCCTACTTCCTTAGTGTTGATTTTTCAATAGTCAGATTTTAATCTCAGGAAAATATGTCAAATTGACAGTATTAGACATTTATTCGTATTTACAAATATGAAATTACAGTGTTTACAATAAAAAATTGAATATAATAACCTAACCTGACTAAATTACTATAGTATTTACAATTAAAATATATTAACCTAACCTAACTAAAACCATTAACAAACTAAAACATGTCGTCGAAAAATTCCTCCGCATCGCTGTCGACTGGTAATGTACCCAAGAGTCTGGCGGCATTGCCACTTTGTATGGCAATGCTTAGCCCTTAAAAATAAAAATAGTCACGGCATAGACGAACTCCCACCGACTCTGTTCAGACAGTGCGCTGACGAATTTACCTTACCGTTCTATAAATTAATAAATCAATCCTTCGAAGAGGGCACTTTCCCCATACAACTAAAAAAAGCGTTAATAAAACCTATCCATAAAAAGAACGCAAACACAGACCCAAGTAACTATAGAGCGATCTCCCTTCTTCCTACAGCATCCAAAGTCTTCGAAAGAGCAATGTGTGATCGTGTATATTCCTTTTGTGAAAAATATAAGATATTCGATGACCGCCAAAACGGATTTCGCAAAAACAGATCTACAACGCTAGCTGTTTATAAATACAACCAAGAAGCAATAAATATTATAAATGATAAACAATATGCAATAGGGATATTACTCGATATGACGAAGGCCTACGACAAAGTGCAATTTAAAATATTATTAAATAAGCTATACGCAATAGGAATACGTGGAAAAGCCCACGACTGGTTCGCATCATATTTAAAAGATAGAGAGCAATTAGTTGAGATCGAATATTACAATCAAAAAACAAAAGAAACACAGCTCATAAGATCTGATGTTAAATCAGTACATGCTTCAATTCCCCAGGGAAGTGTTATAGGCTGCCTCCTTTTTCTCATATATATATAAACGACCTCCCCAAAACAATAGACGGGCCATGTGTACTTTTTGCGGATGATATCTCAATCCTGACCACATGCCAAACAAATGCCCATTTAAATGAAAAACTTACGACTATTCTTAGAAAAACTATAAACTAGATGAGAGACCATAATCTGGAAATCAATTTTACCAAAACCAAATTAATAGCGTTTCATCCCCGGCAGAAAAAACAAATAAATATAGATTTTACCTTTAATCCACAAAAATTAGAAACAGTTAACAATTTCACTCTCCTAGGTTTAACAATAGACACACACATAAACTGGAACACACATATACAGACAGTAAAACCTAAAATTTCAAAGTTTTCTTACGCCCTTCGGGAAATAAAAAAGACTACAAATCTACAAACCGCACTAGTCACATACTACGCGAATGCCCACGCTTGCTTTAACTATGGCATCATCTTAGGTATGAGGAAATAGCACAGACGCTCCCTCCCTATTTACCCTCCAGAAAAAGCTAATACAAATAATTGTCAATATAGAACCAACAGATAGTTGCAAGCCTTACTTCCAGAAACACAAGATTCTCATCTTAGTCAGTATTTATATTTTTGAATTATGTAAACTAGTCTGCAAATATCCAGATTCTTACAATACACGGGGAGACATACAAACTAATTATCCATTGCGCCATAGAAACAGGCTAAATTTGCCTCCCTCCCGCCTTAAATTACACTCATCTAGTCCATATGTCCTATGTCAATAAAAATATATAATAATTTACCAGAAGACATAAAACAACAAAACAAAACCAATATATTTTTAAATAAATTAAAGCAATACTTAATCAAAAAGAGCTATTACATTGTACAAGAATATCTAACGGACAAATTCAATACTAATACATAATTATAAATAACAGATATGTAATAAGTAAAATAACAAAATTAAATTAAATACTTAATAATTATACTACACTAATATCAATGAACAAATTTTAAGCGAGTAAACCAATAAGCATTTTTTTAATTGTATAATAAAATAAATAATAAATGAATAGGTAGATTTGCATTATAATATTAAAAGAATAAGTAAATTTATAGAAATAAAACATACATAATAGGATATAAATTCATTCAAACTTAATAACAAGGAAAATTAATAAACCGCTCTCCCTCTCTCAACTTATTTAAAAATTTGCTGTGCCCGACAGGGTCCATAATTGTTTCTATAATTTTTTTATTTACCACCTGTAATTGTACATTATGGATTGCAATAAACGATTTTGATTTGATTTAGTTTCTGGCCAAGGTAAAAGCCAGCCCTTTGGTCACGGGAAGTGTCAACAGGTGTTTGGAGATTTCCTTAGATTTGACTGTAAAGTATGTCTAGCAGATACATTTATTATTTAGATCCTAATACATAACTTACTTTTGAAAAATCTACCCTAAGTGTTATAATTTTAACAATACTCAATCCATGTTGACACAAATATTACGTACTATGCTTACTTGGAGGCTACAAATAAAAACAATTGAATGTTCAGTGTCGTCTGATCGGGCTTCAAAAAAATTGATTACTCTCAAACAATCCCATTTCCATCCCACCTTTGGTTAAAAGCTACCGATAATCCGAGTCCTTACAGACTAAAATTTAATGCATCGAAGGCATCATTCTAACATAATGCACGTTCTCCTTTCGGAATGCTCTAACAACGTTGAAAGTTGAAGAGGCGATGCCTAACATCGGCACATCGAGCGTGTTCGTCGGAGTATTCTCAGCGTGTAAGTTACTTCTGTAATGGTTCTAATCGTTCCAGTGGAATCTTGCGTTTCCTCAAACGTAATTGAAACTGATCGTATGGCGTGGCGTTTAGTGTACTATTAATAGTAGTTTAGTAGTATTGCAAGTTGTAGCAGATATGAGGGAAACGGACTGATTATGGCAGTTGTGCTGTCTGGATCACATACGCCTTAAGAGTCAGTTCACAAAATTGCGCGCGGGAAAATATAAAATTATAACATATTTTTTTAAACTATAACATTGTCGGGCGGAGAGTGTAAATAAGATAAGAGACGCGAGGGAAAGAGATAGTTGCGCATGCAAAACTTGACGTAGGTCTCTTCGACTAGCACTGAGGCGTGTGACTGATTTTCTAGCTTCGCTGCGCGGAAATATATGTATACTATATAATTCTACTTAAATTGTTTTACCAAAACAGTATTTTTATTTTTATTTTTTATTTACTCTTATTTCTCAATGATTGTAGTATAGGTACAACTATGTAATTTTTTTGGTATAATATCATTTTATAATAAGATTAAATGCACTTTTTCAAGAGCTTTTTTTTAAATCTGTTCTTAGTTTTAAGTTTTGCCATGGAATACCGGAGATGTTAATATCGAAATATGGTAAATTATAATACAATGGGATCATATTCCAAATAATATGGTATATTTTAAAACAGTTTATAGCAAAATGTAACTGACATAAAGGACTTTACAATACCCCTTTGAGCGTTTAACTAACGCAGCGGTAGGGAGAAAGGGTCATTGTTAGTCCTAGACGCTATAAATGAATATTCTACAAAATTGTTCTGCTAAATTATGCATAAAACTACAATTAATCATTAACAAAACAACAAGAATAACAAACAACTCCACTATTGTTGAAATTTCGGACGCCAAAAATAACGAAAATCGGAGATGTTTGCGTATTTTGTAAAAGAGCTCATAATAGAATTTGATAGCTTTTGAGTTTCAAATTACTAGACCATGACAATGAGAACAGTACTTGGTCGTGATACGTGTCTCGTCTCGAACCGGTGTAAGCACGATTTGCGGTCTAAATGAGCCGTATCACATGTCACTTTTCACGCTGTAATAAAATCTATATCAAGTTCTTTTACGTGACCAATCCATTTTAGACTCCATTTTACTCAAACAGCGTGAAAATAAGCCACACTACGTCACAACACACGTGTCACCCGTCTTGAACCGGGGTCACAACACATGTGTTACCCATCTTGATCCGGGCCGAGCACGATTTACAGTTTAATTGCGCCGTGTCACGCGTCACGCTGTAATAATGTCTGTAGTATGTTCTTCGCGCAACCAATTTGTTGTGCGGTTGAAGGTCCAGGTAAATGGACGTACAAAATATAGACGTTATAATAAAAAAGGCCCGGGAATGAACACGTGTAATTTTGACGCTTATTTAGTGTTCCGGGCAGAATACACGAAAAAATGGACACGTAATAAGCAGAATTATGCTTAATGATGGTTTTTTGTCACGCACAAAAAGCAAAAAAATTCAAAAACATTTTCTGCCGGTGCCGAAATTGTGACGTATTTTTCGGAGTTTTATGGACTGCATTTGACAGTTTGAAACAATATTTATTCTACTTTTGCATTAACTTATTTTTACACATTGCTGGTTGTATTTCAAAGCGTAGATAAGAAAAATGACAACAATAAAAAACAAATTGGCGAGGATTATTATTCTGAAATACTGGCCCTACTTACACTCTTTTATAGACTAAGGTTTTTCATACTAAGCTCTCACAAACAAACTCGTGCGGCTTCTAAAAAATAAATCATACCCTCAAAAAATATGTGTACCTAGCAATAGTTTCACAAGTCTGCAAGTCTCAGTTGAAAACATGAATCCTTTAAAGGCTTTATTTTCATACCGCTTGAGTTTTGGAGAGTGCGCCTAGTACGAATATCAAAGAGGGATCAACGTCAGAAATGAAACTTCACGGTGCTCGAACTTCAGAGGACGTTCAAAAGTACTCGCACCGAGTTATGTTTTTGTATGGATTCAAATCCGGGGTCAGAGTACTCAGAGATTTAAAACAGTTTGCACAGTGATTCTGTTATTTCGGGTTCCAGCTTTTTAGGTCATACCTGAATACAATTTACATAGAAAGAAACAAAAAGGGACTGATGTAAAGTTTAAATAAAGTAAATAAATAAAAATAACAATAATAATGTCTTTAAATAAATGCCAAAAAGAGAGTGTATGGAATAATATTACTTCAATGAAGGTAACGAGACAGTAACCTTTTTTTTATGGGTGAGAAATCATTAAATAACTTCTCACGCTCCGGGCGGAGCGGGAGGGCGTGTCAGACTTTTACTGACTAAAACCCACCTGTGTTCCTTCAGTTGCCTGTGCGCCAGGGCCACGGTAATTCTTTCAAACGATCCGCAGTAACCCTTGCAGACCATACCATCGCATGTTTCCTCTGGTGGGTAAACGAATACAAATCTCACGTTACATAATATTTATTTAGCCCCAATCATGTATAGCTCTTAGTTATACGTATCCACTGTCATTCATTAATACATACACGTTCGTATTTATTTTAGTCAATAACTAAAGAAATATTTACAGAAAAAAAAACTTCAGAATATTTTTGAAGGACTTTTATTATTTTCATAATTGGAGTCTCGTTTCCTCATCAAAAAGTTAATAATATACATCTTAAAACTCAACGAAGCAAATCCATGTTGCCAGTAATAAACAGAAAGGGAATTTTCAAAACTAATAAATGAACAATCGCAATTATGCATAATATAAGGTTGTGTGTACAAACAAACTAATTTAATTTAATTATTATTTGAATTTTTTATAATTTTGATAGACTCTGTACCACTGTCACAATTATGACGAAAGTATATATTTTTTTTTTTTGAAAACGTTGCCCCACACTAGGAATTTCTTCTGTATTGTGGGTGCGTTTACAAACATTCAAACTCATATACACAAACAGCCAGACCCGAAACAACTACTTGTAGGTCACACAAATATTTGTTCCGTGCGGGAATCGAACCCGCGACACGCAGCGCAGCAGTCAATCGCTTAACCACTGCGCCAACCGTGCCATCAACTACACCTCTTAAGCTAAAACCCATCAAGCTGTTTAGGCTACAGGGCGTGCCAAAGAAATATATTATATATACATACATACACTCGAAAAACATAACCCTCCTTCTGACGCAATCGGGTAATAACAATATTATTTCCTAACTTAACAGAAACAATTAACAAACAAAATTGTTAAACAATTTTAATGTCTATATTTTATTGATATTCTTTTTAATTCGTATATCGACCAAGTATATTGGTTTTGTATTACTTGGTCACATTTACGATATTTTTTTAGTATTTGCAAAACAGTAGAAATATTTTTGATTCGGTATGATAATTTTCTGATATTTTTTGTAGCAAGAGTTAAAACAAGCTGCAAAATATTCAGAGATTCAAGTAAACATCGAATATGTATATAATTTTAGTTTATTAACATAATGAAAGCACATAAAATAAACAACATTTCCGATAAACAATTATCGAATTCGATTAGAGCTCTAATATTGAAGAGCTTCTGCTGATATCGAGTAGTTACTCGAGAAAGTTTTGAAGCAATCGACTACTCCTCTTCAAGTCCTATCGGGTGCACCTCTACAAATTATTGATTCAAAATCAAACCGTCAGGACAACAAACTCGATTCCAACTGAATTTAAATTCTGGCGCAATTCTAACAATGGTGGAACTTTTCCCTAATTCATTTGCATTTTAATGCAGTCAAATAAAAATTAAATGTAGAAAGTTGTAAGCACAGCGGAGCCTTTTGATCCAATTAACCTTTGTTTGACGAGGGGAAAAATGGAAATGTTTTTGACATTTCAGACAGTTTTTAATGTTCCTGAAAAGTTTGCGCTGTTACTTAAATTTTTACTTTAGGATTCCAACGCCTTCTATTGTATTTTTTTTAAATTCCTGACACTACAAAAGTCAAAGAGAAAAAGTAAAGTAATACGAATAAGAATGTAGTTTTCAATGCTATGGATGAGATCTGGCTCACAAACGTTTATGTAAGAATTTAACTTGGTTTTCATAGTATTTCACACGTAGTTTAACATCAGGATTTCATGCAACACGGATGCATTACGTACACAAATCGTATACGCAAACATCAGGCAGAGGCATGCATTGCAACGTTGTGGGAGACGGCCTAGCTAAAATGGAGACGCGAAAAATACGAATATTTAAAGAAGAACCTGTGGCTATTATCGATGCAGAAACAATGATTAGTTTTATAAAATTTTAGTAAATCTAGAACAAAGCAGTTCTTCTAAATTCCATGATAGAGACGATTTTTGCCATCTTTATCATCAAAATGTATGGTCTAACCTTCAACTTCGATAAGACTCATTCCTGAAATTGATCTCTATACCTTACAAACACTTACAAAACCTCTGAAGACACTTTAAATACAAACTGAAATCAAAGCATTCTCTAACTTAACAACTAAGGCTCGACCAAAGGATCACTAACAACCCGAAACCGAGCTCAACATGAAGGCCTTTCAAGAGGAATCTAAAACAATCAACACTATCCTTCTACCCAATTACGACGTACCAGTCTTGGCGTTACTGCAGCCCACAAAACAAGCCTCTGATTTCACATTTATATCGACCACACAATTAAGATTAGATCCTGTACCCTTTACGTCCATTATGGCCCATTTGGCCCACCTTCCACGATAAATTGTGGCCAATTAAGATTGTAAGCAGAGGCTATTCTACATTTGCGGAGTCTTGTTGCAGTGGCCATTGTGTTTGGCAGCCGCCGATTTGTGAAACTGATTTTGTTTTGGGGTTGTTAAGTTTTGAAAGCTGCTTTGGCGATGTTTGAATTGATGTAGCTTTTGTAACTAATTTTATTTTATTAATAACTAGCTGCACCCTCTGGTTTCACCCGCATAAGTCTCGATCCCGAGGAAATATCGTTATAAAAGTATCTTATGTCCTAATTCAGGTCATGGTCTTTCCATGTGCCAAATCCGTTTAGCCGTTTTAGCGTGAAAGCGTAACAAACAAACATACCAAATATCAATTTTTTTCTCTTTACAATATTAGTTGAGAAGAATGAGTGCTTTTTTCGTAATGGTGGCGAGGTCTTTAAACTAACACTCGTCTTTTAATAAACTATATATTTTATAAAAATCTTAAATTCACCGACTGACAACGCACATCCTACACCGCTGGGTCAATAAGCATGAAATTTTGCGCACGAGTTCTTTACATAACGAAAGTGAGCACTAAGGAAGGATTTTTGAAAATACATACCCAAAAGAGGTTAGGACTTTCGTAATTTTTGACTATGGGAAATTCCAACGAGCTCATGGCTTGTATATTATTCAAATGTGAATTTAAAAATACTCTACTTGTTCACTTGCTAGTCTTTTTGTAAAGATTACCTACAAAATACAAATTAAAAATCAAGAGTCAACATTACCTACAGATTAGATACAATTGCGTTCCCAATAGTAAAATTTACCACGAAACCAAGAAAATTATGCTTTAAGTAGGTTTTAATATGCTTAATGTAAAACAAATCTCTCAGACCTAAAATACCATTCCTCTAATACACAAAACGTTTTCAACTATCAAAAAAAACCTTATAATTTCTATTCAACAGGACACTTGTACAGACAACAGCGCCGTCTGCACGACGTCACGAATATGATAAACCAGTATTAGCAATGCAGATCACGGGTTTGTCCTTCGCAAAAAACAAAGCACAAATTAATGCAATTATGACGTTGGCAGATGGGCCGTATTTAAATCTCGCCACAGATTTGGTTTTATTTATATTAATGATGTAAACAAGTTGTACTTGGAAACGGTTACAAACTCCACTGCTTTGCATACTTTTGCGTGTTAAAATGAGGGTATTTTTCTTTGTTTTTAACCTATTATTTTTTTTATTCAATTAATGATGCGGTCGACGATAAAGTGGGTTAGTTACATCATAATTTGTCACTTGTAAAACAGAGTCTTAAATTGTAATTATTCAGAAAAGGGCTACTTCACAGCTTCAGTGTCAAGGAAAAATAAATAACACTAACCACTTTTGAATAACTACTGCTTTCAGTTAACGTAAACTGTTTTGCGTCATCTGCCTGCTTTTTCCAACTATGTTAAGGTCAGCTTCCAGTCTAACCGGATGAATACGAGTATTTTACATGTAGCAACTACTTTTTTTTTTTTTTTTTTTTTGGGTGGGAAATCATCAAATGACGTCTCCCGCTCTGGGCGGAGCGGAAGGGCGTGTCAGACTCTTACTGACTAAAACCCACCCGTGTTCCTTCAGTTGCCTCTGCGCCAGGGCCACGGTAACTCTTTCGAACAATCCGCGACCCCGGCAGGCATCGGTCCTATCGGACCCCGTCAATGGTGCTAACATCTCTTTGAGGCGCGCGTGGAACACGACGCGCCGTCGACCCGGGCCTGGTCCTTACCGGACGGCGAGCTGCCCATTGCTCGCCGTCCGCAAGCCCGCGCCTACGGTGGCCGGGAGTCGGCAATCGACTCCCGACGCCCAGGGTGTCTCCTCCTCCTGCGGCGGCTAGGGGCGCGAGGGCGTAGAGATTGCCTCTCCCTCTCGCGCTCCGCCTCCTCCTTCGCGAGCATTACTGCTTCGCAGAAGGAGGTGACGGCTTCCCATTCCCTCTCGCTCCGTACCATGGCCTGAACCAGGGCCGGACGCGAGAGGTCGCCGCCGCCGATCGCCGCCACGAGGACACGGCGGTGCTCCGCCCAAGCCGGGCAGACCTCCACCGTATGCTCCACCGTGTCCTCCGGTCGATCCACACAATGGTAACACCCGGGCGTTTCCTCCCGCCTTATTCGAAACAGGAACCTCCCGAAACAGCCATGTCCGGTGAGGACCTGCGTCAGGCGGAAGGTGAGGACGCCGTGGCGCCTCTCAAGCCACTCCTCAAAGAGGGGTCTTACCGCCGCAATTGTGGCGTGCCCTATGTAGCAACTACTGACATTCACAACCCAGCTCTAAATGATTTCAGTAAAAGCTTTTAAATTTCAGGTTTTAGTAAAAAGGTAATGTTGTGTACATATCTATTGAAGTATTTTCAAAAGCCTTTTCATGAAACTATTATTCTTTTGTGTCGCTTTATAGTCAGTCTATAAAGCGACAAAAAATATTCTTTAATACTCACTTTGTGTTCCATATTTTAATACAAAAAACAACTTGTTCATTTTATGTGGTCTTTGTGATGGGTATCATTTTTGGAACTATTGTGTTCTTTCCTAGAAATTGTTTGAATAGTTTTTCAAACAGATCGCCGAAAGAAAATCAAAGGATTTTTTTATGGTTTCACACACACTGTGTGTTATTTCAAATAAATAATAATATTTTTTGTGATAAAACATGTTGTGGAAATTAATGAGCATAATTAATTTGGTTGCTTGCTCATGTCCATGTCCACCCACTGCTTATCGTCAGCCTATTGTGTAATTATAAAGTATTTTAGCAATATTGTTAAGATTTTTGAATGATGGGCGACTAACAAAAGTTATTTACAAGGCAGATGTGAGTGGAAACGCCGGGAGGTACACATCCTAGGAAGACATATAGTGACCTTATTGGTGATGTTCTTCAGAAGGGTCAGGTGCGTAGTGCTCACAACCGGCGTGCGTGTATGACCAGATGTATGAACGTAAACGAGGCCAAAACGAGTATGTAAGGATCGTAGCTGGTGACGTTCTGTAGCTTCTGCCTACTCCAATGGGAAGAAGGCGTGAGTTTATGTACGAGTATGTATGTATGTTACAATTTCACACCTACCTCAATGGTCATTATATTTTTTTCTCGCTTCTAGATAGTGGGATTTATTATAAAATATGTGTCCGTAGGTGTGTCCGTGGCATCACAGTGGGCCCTATCAGAATACCTGTGCTGCGGTATTTGTTTTTCAAATATCGCAGCATTATGCCTATTTGGCCTCGCACAGGTCTTTTGTTTTGTTTGTTTTAATGTTCTTTTTTATCGTTTAATGATTTTGTTAGTTTTATTGTTTTATTTTTTATTGTTTTTATTTCTTGAGCGTGCTCTAAATAAAATACTTTTCTTTCTTTCTTTCATTATTTATTTTGTTTTTCAACCCAGAATCAGAGGAAACCATTAAACATACATTTTATTTGATCTGCCTTTTTCTTTTCATCCTATCTGTGTCCCATTCTTGGAAAATTGTGAATCATTTCCATAAAATTGCATTTTATTTTATTATTTTGTTCGGGAAACTTAAAGCTAACTTATTATAGTATTCTTAAAAATATGAAGTTGAAGGCCATTAACAAGTTTCTAGTTTTTTCTAAGCAGGTATTTATTTAAGAAATTACTACACCCCCAAACATGTTTCTGTCGCCGAGCAGCTTTGCTGGGTGAAATTAATTAGAGGCACATGAAAACTTTTAATTTTGATGTTTAGGTGTCTGGCGCAATGCAACGTCACAGGGCACGTTCTATGTGGATCTGACCTATGAACACTTGCATTGATAATACGTGTGTGTACTGTGTTTATACTTTATATACTGTGATAAATACGCCAGATTTTTTTTTTTGTTTAGAACAAGCGTACTTAATAAATAAAAATTGTAAAACTTAAACATTTCTTGATACATCTTTTGTAGGCTCTTATATAAGTCAAAGCATTTATTTCAAATAGGCACGTCAAAGGCACTTTTGAACGTCAACATTGATTTTAAAATAGAATTGATTCTAGTTGCCCCTTCCAAAAAGTAGTTTCGTATGTAGAAGAATGAGCAAGAAACTCCACCGTTACTCTTTTACTCGTAGAATGTTTGACAATATTTTGTATTAATTAATCTAATATATAAAATTCTCGTGTCACAGTTTTCGTTGCCATACTCCTCCGAAACGGCTTAACCGATTTTGATGAAATTTTTTGTGCTTATCCGGTATCTATGAGAATCGGCCAACATCTTTTTTTTTTTTTTTTTTTTTTTTTTTTTTTTTGGTAGGTATGGTAGGTAGGTAGGTAGGGTAGGTAGGTAGGGTAGGGAGTTAGGGAGGTAGGTAGGTAAGTAGGGTAGGTAGGTAGGTAGGGTAGGTAGGTAGGTAGGTAGAGTAGGTAGGTAGGGTAGGTAGGTAGGGTAGGTAGGTAGGGTAGGTAGGGTAGGTAGGTAGGGTAGGTACCTAGGTAGGGTAGGTAGGTAGGGTAGGTAGGTAGGGTAGGTAGGTAGGGTAGGTAGGTAGGTAGGTAGGTAGGTAGGTAGGTAGGGTAGGTAGGTAGGGTAGGTAGGGTAGGTAGGTAGGTAGGGTAGGTAGGTAGGGTAGGTAGGTAGGGTACGCCGTAGATAAGTACCGCAACCCGTGCGAAGCCGGGGCGGGTCGCTAGTTATTATATAATTATATAGCTCTCCTCGGAGACCTATATACAAGCACTAAGAGGCTCTCCTTGCAAGGATTTCAGTTATATCTACTTCTTTAAGTTTTTTTAAGAAAGAAGTAAACTTGAAGACGTTTTAAAACTTTTAGAGATATCTTACTTTTAATAAAGTTATGGTTGAATACGTGATTTTTTTGAGAAATCATCAATGATAGGGTGGGTAATTCTGAATATACACATAATCGTTCTATTGGTCGGTTTTTTGAACGGCCATCGATCGGTATGGACAATCATAAATATTGACTAGACAACTTTAATCGAAAGCAACCTTGTTGCGCTTTTTCAATGACGACATGAAAACGTAGCTACACTATTTTGCTAGAAATTCATGCTTCACCTAAATAATTTTTGTATTATCAAAGTAAACATTTACTAAACTGCTGACATACGCCAATTAGCTTTACATTTTATAAATGATTTTATTTCTGTAAGTAGTTTTGTACAAGCACTTTTACACGTCAATCATATTTTAAAAACTAGATGAGGTCGGCGTTTCCTATCTGACTACTCTGAGAAGAAAGGCCGAAACAAACTCAGAGGTCACAGTCTCTTTTAAAGTCCAGACATAATCTTGTACTACACATAAATCAAAATTCAGCAACACTAAAATTTGTACTTAACTAACTGACGTCATGCAATATGACAATATGTTCTAATATCCGAAGATGTTACCGTTGCATCGTAAACCTATGTTTATACTGTAGCGAACAGAGCTCGTAAAAAAATAGTGTGCGCTTCACTTTGATACGGTAACTTTGTTACGGGAGGGAGGACTAGGGAGGGGGTAGCGTCGATAGATTTGTTTTGATAGGCTTCATTATTTTGTAGGACCTGGAAAATTCAAAAGGTTATAGGTTATAGGCAATTGGCAAAATTGCCAGAGCTACGTAGATAAAAAAAAATTGTAGAAATATTTTTATTTTTTTTAAACGACTTTGTCGTTTGCTATTTAAATTGATTGTATCTGTTATCATAATAGTGAAAAAGTCTTGTATCATATTGATTAAATCAGTCACAAATAAAACTATATGTCCTTCAAAAAAGTATAGCTAGTGCAGCACATCGCTTATTGGCTACGACAGCGTAGCCGCGTAGCAAGCGTAGTTGCGTAGCAAGCATAGCAACACCTCGTAGAAATCAGATAGGCGTTCCTTCTTAGCACTTACATAGGGGCTTTGCACACTGCACCGCATCACACAGCGGGGCACAGATAACGCGCCCACGCGCGTGATATTTTTCATACAAATTCAATAAAAACGCGCTTCCATGCGGGGAATTTGTCTCAGTTTCCCGCGCCCCGCTGCATGATGCGGTACAGTATGCGAAGGTTCTTACTATGACCATCGAGGTAAACTCATCGACTTAATCGCAACACTTGAGCTATAGTATGATACAGATAAATGAGTATTTCGGTTCTTAGTGTACGAACATCGACTATCACCGCGTACTTATTTGTTAGTACCGTTTTATCTCGACTTAGTGTGCTTCGGTTGAAGCTTTTATCTGTTGAGTATTAGTTCTATTTTTGGACACAGAGATTCTTTGATTTTGTGTATTTTGTTTTCAATCAAAGTTAGGACTTTACATTTTTATTTCTGCTTAAGTATAGTTTTCAATGTTTTGTTGGTATATTGGCGTGAGCTAGCTGACATGATGGAAAATAATTTAATTTAATGTTTTTTGTTTCGTAATGTTAATTACTTTGCATAGGTTCTAATGTATAGAATCAAGTTCTTCTAACTTAACAGACAACTGTCTGCTGGGGAGTTTGTTGCACCAATTCTTCTGCTCTTCTTCTTCTCTTCTAAAGCACTAGGAAGTGGTGAAGGGCGGGCGTTTTGGGGGACTGTCTTATGTAATTTTGACGTTCAAAAAGTGCTGAATCTCAGAGTAATTTTAATACATGACTTTTGATTTGATTAATAATTACAAACTGGCCATACAAATTTTTTGAACTTCTACATTGTCACGTTTTGGCTCTATAATACTTAAAAGTTACCATGTCTAATGAATACCTCAAGCCTTCGTGAAAAATCTACAGGATCAAAAAATAAACTCTTTTCGCAGGTCTGCTGGAAGATATTTCTTAAGAAATAAGCAGTACCATTGTACACAATACTAATATGCCATAACTGTATCTACTTTAATGTGTGTACATAAATAATAAAAATAAATAAATAAAATTCAGCTCACAGATTCTTGACAATATTATTTGACGTATCGGTTGAGAGGTCATTGCTTGCTCAAGGACAAGTCCAAGGACCCTTTAATGGTCGAGGTCCGGCTATGGCATATCTTTGAGAAAATGTGCGTTATCTTATTTATTTTCTACGAGATAGCTGTAATTTAGTTGTAATAATGTCTTTTAGAAATAATAATTCTTCTTGAGGAATGGTTAGTAGTAGAACTAGCAGGACATTAAAGAGTAACGTGCTGTAGTAGAAACATCCATCTGACTTTGTTAAGTGCAATTTATTTGTTAATAAAAAAATACTTTAGTGTTGTGACAAAAAAATTATATTTATTTATTTCTACTTACATCTACCATTACAGGTTAACGCCAATGCGATAAATGCGCTTAAACTAACTTAATATAAACTAACATCTATAACTAATTATATACAATGCATTCCTTATATAAATCTGGCGGGTAGTTTTACCGATGTCGTGTCCATTTCGATTAGAACGGTTCTTCTGAAATAAGTAACCATCGTAATCAACTTCCGTCCATTCATGCTGTATACCTAACGCTCTTTTAACCGATGAAATAAGGATGAAGTACTAAGTTTTTACGAATAAAAACCTACAAAGCTCTTTGTTCGATTATTCGTAGAATGAAAATTATGGCAGCGTATCACAACCCGCAAGAAAACAGACGCGTCGTTTCAAAGTATTGTATAAAGTTTCAAACTCTTCTCACCTAGTTTAAAAACGCGGCATTATAACTTATGTACTTTCTATGTAAGATACACAGTACATAAGTACATAGGTAGGTGCAAACTTGGTGTGATCGCTTCCCGAACAATATTCAATCCCGCGAGCTCGCCCGAAAGTGTTAAATATTCAATGCTTCGTTTTAACTCAATTTCAGAACTTTTCGATGAACTTAGTACGTACACATTTACCTTTACGCTAAGCCCCACAGGGTTTTGGCAGTGTTGAGACTTGAGAGTAGCGGTAATGCGTACTAAGTACTTAGTTGCCTACTGAAGTTTTCAGAACTAAAAGTACTGGGTTGTTAATCCTAATAAATACTAGGTATTCAATCCTGAATCACGTTAAGCCCAGACCGATTTAACTACACGGAACGAGCTATCGTACTAATACTTTTTGAAAATAGTGTACAGTCACGAGCACTAATATGTCAACACTTGGCAACTTTCAATAGCGTTTTTTTTTTAAATAACTAATGCAACGTTGAAGTAGGACATATTGCATAAATTTATTGTTGGCAATAGAGTAAAATTACAATGTAATATGTATGTTGGTAACACTACCTAACAATCATCTAATGCCTGCAAAAACTGTTCTTGTACGTTGTCTTTTTACTAAATTAAAACTACAGTTCGTAGAAATCATAACCTTTTATTTATATAACAATATCTATGGTTTCGAAAATACTATGTTCGTTACAACATAAAATTTAATTAAAAAATTAAGGAGACAATCGCTTTTCAATTTAGCCAAGTGTATACGTATTTATGCTCGTGGCTGTACCTACACAGTGTATGAGATCCGTCTACAGTAACGTGGTTTTTGCTGGCCATTTTTTATTTTTAGTCCGGACGCTTCTTTGTGTCCAAATACTAAACATACAAAATAAAAGGAGTATTAGAGAATATTTATTTATTTATGTAACAAATTGCTTGCTGCACTTCCAGTTAACACTAAAGCGCGCAACAAGCCAACAACAAAACATTTTACAAAAAAAAACTTTATACAAAAATTCCACATCGATTTACTCCTATACATAAATATGTCAACATCCGGTTCCTGAGCAATCAGGACTTGCTGTAGATTGATTGCCTGGGTTGTGGGAGCATATCGAGCAGTATGGGTACGCACTGGTCGAGCAGCGAACAGGCACCGCGAGGCACAGGTGCGCGACCGCCGCAGCCGGTCCGGAGAAAACAATGAACAGCGAGCTAGGGTAGTCGCGGCATCGATCTCATTAAGCATTTAGTAGAAGCGCATCAACAGCGCACACTTACGTCTCAGTTCCAAAGTGTTGACGCGCGCCATTCCCGCTACAAACAGAGACGGATACAATTAGGGATAATACCCATAATATATTTTTTTATATAGGTAACGAGCAAATTTTTGTTGGACCCTTTCTATCATGAGCTTGGATTTTTGCTTATTTAGATCCCATATCAGCGCATTGTATTCAAGTTTTCTACGTACAAACGAATAATAAAGAGTGAGTGTAACATTTCTGTCTTTAAACCTACTCGCCTGTTTCATAACAAAACCAAGTGATTCGAAGGCCTTGCTACAGATTTTATTAATGTATCTAAGGTCATATTCACGTCTAATGTCAGTCCAAGATCTTTTACTTCGTTGACGCGCTCCAGAGGGACACCCGATATGTGGTTGTTATGTTGAATGGGCGCACGCGAACAGGTAAAAGAAATAGTCTTGCACTTAGAAGTATTAAATTCTAAGTGATTGACTTCACTCCATTTTACCATCATATTGATGTCCTTCTGCAGCGCTTCACAGTCATGCTCGCTATTAATACCCAAGAATAAGTTCAGGTCATTCGCAAAGATGACAATCGTGGCGTGTTGACGACCTTCGGTAGGTCATTCACCATTACAATAAACTGCGTAGGCCCCAGGGCTCTACCCTGGCTTACACCATAGCAAGTTATTTATGGTGCTGATTTATGTCCAGAGATTTGAACATACTGAAAATGGTCAGTAAAATAGCTCAAAAAGACTTGAAGGAACTTCGGGGTAAATCCTATTGCGGGTATTGTTTTTAACTAGGACTTCATTTTGGACAGAATCGAACGCCTTTTTAAAGTCAAAATAAGCTACTTTAACTTGCTTATTTTTATCCATTACGGTGAAAGAAAAGTCTACAAACAAAAGAAAAGTGGTTTGTCACGGTGGATTGACTGGCTCTAAAACCATGCTGACACTCGGCTAATTGGATCTTGATCGTGCCTGGTGATGTACCGATTAAGTATCGACTCAACGACATTGCCGAAGGCTGATAGAACCGCAATAGGCCTGTAGTTGTCCACTTTTGACCTGGCGCCAACCATTGGCTACAGGGGTAACCCGTGAAATTTGCCACTCTGGACAATAAGAAGCTGTTTGTGGGGCTAAGTTATAAACAAATAGAAGTAGTTCCTTAATATTTCCAATTAGTCTTTAAGAATAAAGGGTGGTGTTTCATCAGGCCCTGCAGATGAATGAGCTTTTAGGCGGCGACTTGCTACTGATATGTCGGCTGAATCAACTACGTCTATGGCGATCCGCGAAGAGCACAGTGGGTTTGTTGCCTTCAGCTTAGCATTAGCTGAAGATACAACAGGGTAATATAGCAGAAACACTGAACTGAAGTATTTAGCAAACGCACTTGCTGCGTTTTCCCCAACCACGTTCCGTCCATCATATTCAAATACAGTGGACGTTTGTCTAGGAGCCTGCTAACCTACGCAAAATTAAAAAAAAATTAGGATACCTGTTTATTTCCGCCTCTGTTCGTCGGATATATTCGTTATATGTCTGATCGATTAGCTCTTTAGCTCGCTGTCTGTATTTGTATAATTCCTGATTGAACTAATATAAACTGCTTATTATTTTTTAAATGAAAATACTTGTCTTTTAAAGTTTTAACTATGACGGGTGTAAACCACGCCAGATACAGGTAGATTCAATTTTTAATTTAAAAAAGATGTTGACCTGGTACATGTTTATCAAAAAAATCATGGGACTTGCTGTAAAGTAATGTCAAAGCTTCGTAAACGTCTATTAGTGTAAATATATCGTCCTATTTTGTTGAATACAACTCGCCATATAAAGATTGGAAATCAACTTTACGGAAACTCCATTCTGACAGCTTAGTATCTTCGTCATAACCCGGATAGCGAGGCACGCGCGCCATGCGACCCCGCGGCTGCACAGCACAGTTACTTCGCACACTTACTGATAGTGGCGGATGATAGGCATTAGCTGAGACCACTGGCTCCGCGTCAACACTTACATCAATCGTCTCAACGTCCAAACTGCTCAAAACCAAATCTAACATCTTACCGAATTTATTGCAAACTGAATTGTGTTACTTTAATTTACAAAAAGATAACAAATAATTATAATTCATCATAACATTCTCGCTACAAGAACTTAAATTTAATCGCCTAATATTAACACGTAAAATTTATCGCCAGTATGGTTTTGACGCAAGACTGTATATCCCGAGGGAAACAATTCAGTATCACATAGGTACGCTACTAGTCAGAAAAGTCTCCGTAAATGCAAATAAATCAGCTGATTCAATAATATGGTCTTTTTACAAATGTCAAGCTTTGAAGTCAGACCACGGACATTCTGGTAAAAAAATCGTATATCTTCTGCTGTTTATAAACCCTCATACTACTGTGACTTTCGAAATCCACTTCTCCATGATTTAATATGGACATCTTCTGCCCAGTGTTCGAGTTTCATAAAATTATCAATGTTTTGTTGGCACAGTTAACTTAAATGACGCGTAATCACCACTCGACTATAATGCATCCACTGAACAGTTATCATCAACACAAATGTTTTGTATGAGAGAAATCATTTGATCAACTGTAGTACCAGTTTGGACGTAGTACAAATGCAAATACGATTTCCTCTCCGCCGCAGTTAATGCACATAATTATTATAGCCGAACCTGGCGCAGCCGTTCCGCGAGTCACATTATTAGGTGCACGGTGTAGGCTTTGCCGTTTGGCTTCAACTCAGTCCGAATCATTGCTATTATCATTTAGCTGCGCAAAATTCATCGGCGGTGATGTTGTGTTTACGATCTCAAGTTGTGACGTTTCCGACGGCAGCGGTGGGGTCAGAGTAGAGGGTCCACTGAAGCACATTGACACATTCGGCTCGATCGCTTCTAGTCAGCCCATGAGCGAGACAGATGATACATTGCGCGCTCCCTTTATTTTACGAGCGTCCACAGACATCCCCGTCTCAGCCCGAACGCGGGCATCGCGCACTGGCCGTTGGATCTGCTGCACGGCGTTGGTAGTGTTCTTATCCACTTTTGCTCCAAATTTTGTTGATTATCGCCATTGAAGTCAAATCATCACTAACATTAATAAGTTTTCGTACTAATTGTGTTTGATCCAGGACGAACTTTTCTAGAGAAACTATTCTGTTTCCCTATAAGTGCACAGTTTCTGTAAGTGCGTCAAATATAGTTTCCAAGGATTTGCCCGACATTTCTAATATTTCAGAATAATTTGTACGAAGCGATTAACGAACGACCTCTGGCCTCGACGGTGGCGGCTTGATTATGTTGATAGGTAGTGATTACCTGTAAAAAAAAAATGCGGCCGTCACAGGACGTCCGGCACATGTGAAGCATCGAAGAGAGCGGCGGCGGCGGAGAGGGCATGAAGAGAGCATCATGCCGTTTGCTGGCACGGCATGCGAGTCAGTCTTACCACCAAGGCGCGCCGGTGGATATTTCACATCAAAATTGTGACACTAGACGATAGTTATAAGCAAGGTATTTTTGTAACATTACAAGTGCTTACAATATTGTTGGTGAACCAATTCAATAAATAAATAAGGTCGAGGGCAACACCATAGTCATTTATATTCTGTTTTAGCAATTTTGCTTGATATTTGCATTAGGTCCTATATTATACCGCTTCGCT
Source organism: Dryobotodes eremita (assembly GCA_917490735.1). Lineage (NCBI taxonomy): Eukaryota > Metazoa > Arthropoda > Insecta > Lepidoptera > Noctuidae > Dryobotodes > Dryobotodes eremita. Next base: position 22,062,572 of record OU823249.1, on the reverse strand, counting down.
TTTGGTTTCGCTTCCGCCCCGTGCCCATTGATGGCCATCGCCATAGGCAGTAGATTAATAATTCGTCAATTATACACAAAGCTCATTCCAATTAGTGAGATATCGCTGTGTATACCACTGTACAATTGTACATGACGTGTGTCTCGGTAGTCTAGTGTTCTATTTTGGTATTAATGGGATTGCTTGTTGTATGACGAACATTAAGATTATTTATTTATTTTAGTTTTAGGAAAAAATACAGTTAAACAGATACAGTAAGTAATAGTTTAAACAAAATATGGCCAATTACAAGTTTCCACATAACCTACTAATATTATAAATGTGGAAGTTTGTGAGGATGGATGGATTGATGGATGTTTGTTACTCTTTCACGCAAAAACTACTGAACGGATTTGGATGGAACTTGGAACAAAGTTTATAACCTGGATTAACAGGATACTTTTTATCCCGGTAGTACGTCCCCGTGGGGTAATTTCTGACATCTACGTGGGCGAAACCGCGGGCAAAAGCTAGTAGTATATAAATCATATGAACAAAACAGAAAATTACAAAACAGTAAAATTACTATTTACGCTCGAAGAAGCCATTAGATAAAATTGTCTTCAATTTAGCAACACTAGTATTGAAAATATCGATATCAGCTTCCTGGCAGGTTGCGTTGTACATACGACTGGCTCTTACCATGTACAAGTTCTGTCTGTACGTAGTGGCTACCACCAATGTGTGCAATAAATGAGGTCTACGTAAGAACACAGTCGGCACTCGCAGCCCGATCTTGTGTAACGACTCGGTAACAACAGCACCCTAATTACGTAACACACTATCTATCACAATCTGAATCATTTTGAAGCCTATTGCTAATCCATTGCTTTATATGTTCGAATAATTTGTCTGCTCAACAACGTAAATAACGCAATGAATGTTGTTGAACTGTCAAAACGAAACCCATTCCTAATGTTAGTGTGTTATGTAATTACCCCGCAGTTGTTCCATTGGCAATCTTGAAAAGAAACACAAGATCTCATATTTTTCGCCTTTCATAAATTGGAAAGATATGGTACGTATAATTTGTTGAAAACGTTGATTATGTTGGAGAAGGCGTTAACACTAAAAAAGAGAAAATCTTGAAAGTCATTTATCAGGAGAAAGAAGTCTTTTGGTTTCGTTTCAACAAAAACAATTACGATTCCTACAAAACTTGTTAAAAACACCATAGAAAATATAGGAAACCATATATACATGATAATTTTAAAATGCACAAAGATACAGTCAGCCCCAAAAAGATAAATACAAGAACTCAAACAGTAGTTATCTACAAAATTTGTTCCATAATATTGTATTAATTTGTAACCACAAAATGAAAACAGTAGTATGGAACACAAATTGTAAACAATCAAATGAATTATTGTCGATGTTTAACGATGTGTATCTTTTTGAGGTTAAAAAGTTAAAGTCGGAGTTAAAAGAAAACAATTTTCTAATACGAATTATAAGATCTCGCCTAATAGATATTATCAAATGCTTTACGTAATTTTCGTGACCTTGGGTATCCTTATTTCCCTCTGTGGTTGCTAAGGAAGTGGCTAACTTATGTGCGTGTCAGAAAGAAACAATGATCGATCGAATAAAGGGCGGTATTATTATAGTAAGGTCGGAGTCTTCTATCTAGTCTAGATATAAGTACCGTATGACTTTCAAGCATTCGCAGTGAAGGAATGAGGGCTATTTAGAGTTTAAAGGCCCGTGAAATTATAGCCAACTCATCTTTTTTGTAGTGGAACCCTTTCTTGCTTTGGACTTTCGTTAGAAGGATGGCTTGGCGTTAAAATGCACCTGTCCACATGTGTAATTCCTCCCAAAATTTACACCACTTCATCCTATATCTTTATTTAAAAACAATCAATAACATCTACCAATGCGCTAATACAGCTAATTAATTTACTGTGCACCTTACCATGCCTCGCACTGCGCGCACTTAGGAGATTAGCTCAATAGTCGCGCACATGACCGCTCCGCTGACCGGATGAGCACCTCACCTAGCACCTCACTATTTAGAGTTTTAAAATCAAGAAGTGCTTTGAATGACCTCTATCCAAGTTATGGCGAATTTCACCAATAAAACTGAAGACGATCAGCGCATTTAAACTGCGTTTAAGAGTTAAGAGTTTACTGTATTGTCATTATTATTGCGGAATATTGTCACTCACAGCTCTCGAACGTAGTTTAGTTAAGCTGATCGTGTTTAGTTTTATCGGTGAAATTCGCCCTTAGAAACTATAAACTTGGATTAACTTTAATCCGAACTAAGATTCCGATTAAGGACACAAGTTACTACACTTGCTTAAACTAAACAAGTACAATAACTCGAGCTCAAATCAAGATGCTTATGCAAAATAAAATATATGTCCTTTATTAAAAACGAAATTAATATTAGTAAGCTTATTAATACATTAAATTAGAAAGAAGTAAAACAAGTGTTAATTTTGTTTAAAGTACCTAGTTCGTAGAAAGGACTCAAAGCGGGTTATCCAATAAATCTACAACACCTTTCTTTGACAGCGTGATATTATAATTCTCAGTTGTAAAATAATTAGATTATCGCAAATAATAACTAAGCACTGACATAAACTGAATATTTATAATTAATTAGATTTCTAGTTAAAATCTCTCCATTTCTGCTTAACTAAATTTATACATAGTTTATATTAATGTCGCTTTTCGTGTTTTTCTGTATGACCGCGATGTTCTCCTAAACTAAGCTAACGTTTTTCGTGCAATTATCTGCATTACTTTTTGAGCTGATTATAAAAACATTTAGCAAAATTCGCTTGCACCTAGTGTTGGATAAAACGTATAAAACCCAAATTACAGCATCAGTACGCAAGTGCAGCAGACGTGCGATAATGCAGAGCTTAGCTGCCGAGGTGCTCATCCGTTCAGCGGAGCGGTCATGTGCGCGAATATTGAGCTAATCTCCTAAGTGCGCGCAGTACGAGGCATGCTAAGGTCCACGGTAAATTAATTAGCTGTATTAGCGCATTGGTAGATGTTATTGATTGTTTTTAAGTAAGGATAGAGGATGGAGTGGTGTAAATCTTGGGAGGAATTACACATACGGACAGGAGCATTTTAACGCCAAGCCATCCTTATAGCGAAAGTCCAAAGCAAGAAAGGGTTCCAGAAAAGATGAGCTGGCTGTAATTTCACGGGCCTTTTTACTAGGAGACGGCAATTATTTACAATAACAAGTAGTCGGGGAATAAAGTACTTCATACACATAGGTACATACCTACATGAACCTGAAAACATAACACTCCTTTTTTCAGGCAGTTCTGTAAAAATAAGGAGGATGCTCATTTTTACCTCGATTTTATACTTAGAATCACAAAGTTGGTTTTGAAAGTGTCTTTGTAGCGAGACTGCTCTAGAACTATGTCTAATTCACTCCCAAACCCGATAAAAACAACCAGAAAAGTAGTTCACTTGCAAATCTAATTCTATTACCATCGCCAACAGCTATCAGAGCCAAGCTCATCACGTAGTAACAACCAAACAACCAACCAGCACAGACAGAAAATTAAGTACGAAAAGCGTAACTACTTGAGCTAATATAAGCGTCCTAACGAATGGAACACAGTGAGAGACGTAACAGCACTGTTTGTATGCAAATTTTTATTTGCCAAGAGACAAAAAAAGTGGGGAGCAATCCTGGGCTGGGTTTAGGGTGGCGACATATAAATGTACGCGAATTACGTCACGTTTTAGTTTTTTAGTGATTTTGATCTTTGTTCTTTTTGTGATTGCTATTTTAATTTTAATTTTGGTGTGTTTATTTGGAGCTGGGTTTGGTTTTGTTTCTAACGTAAGTGATTTTTTGTTACGATCGCACTGACAACTCTTTGAAATTCGCTTGAAATTTGCCCGTGGTAAGTATCGGCAAGGTAATTTTATTTGGGTGCAGTGCAAACACCATGGATTTTTTGTCGGTAGAAGTCTAACATAAGCCTCTATTCGACGCAGACGGAGGGACGGAGCGACGGGGGGAGTTTTCTCGTCGTTTTTGAAGGAAAAAATCCATCTTTATTTTTTTATTTTCGATTGTTTTTGCAGCTGCTTTTAGATTTTATTTCACTGCTTTACTGTACCTATAGATTGTATATATGTGCTTTCACGAAGGCACTATTCTGTTCACACCATCCAGCATTCCTGAATACCGGATGGCTTAGCAGGTGGCCTGCCACCTGCTAAGATAATTCTGAGCATTAACTAAGCTCGGTAGGTTCGTGTTGTTTGTAGGCTCAGGTAGATTCACCGCAATAATCCGAGCTATTCGAAGCTATGCGTAAATATAGCGTGTGGCGATCAAGGTTCAGATAGGCAGAACGCAACGTTTCCTTAGCCGCATTCTTCGTTTCATTCTGTCTGATAGACTTATCATAAAAAAGTTCTTTAATATTTTTACAAGTTAGTTACTTGGGGGAATTTTTTCCCTTGTGACCTCTAATAGATAAAACCTATTATAGGTCATAAGGGAAAAAAAAACAAAAGAAAAAGGCAAAATATATACTAAAAAGGCTATATTAAAATTCTATCTTAAACTTTAAGCACGTTATAATAAAAAGGTGGTTCTTCATTAAAATGCTTAGACTTATTTTATCTTATATAAAAAAGGTAATCTCTCAATTATACGAAATTTCGTGTCCTGAAAATCAAAGTGACTACTTCAAAACATGCTGATTCTATCTCTAGCAAAGGTAGTTTGTTTAATTTTCCTTTCAAAAATCCTAACAAAGGAATGAGGAAGACTACTGCAAGATTAACACCCACCCCACCTCCTTAGGCTCCCCTTACGTCATAACACAGTAATATGGAGGTAGTTTCAAGTGACATGAAGGCTTAGGTACTCAAAACTTAATAGGAATTCTATCTGCCCACGTTGCTTGGCTGGGTATTGTGGGCGTAGAAACGTGTTAGGCATCGTTCACACTATGTATGTACCTAATGAATGAACTCGGTGACGACTTTTTTACGTTACCGTAAGAAGACTGTCGTTTTGAGCTGTTTCTTTTGGGTCGTGACGACAAGAAATCATGGTGTCATATCATTGCAAACAGACCTATTAGCTTTATTGAAAACTAGCTGCGCCCCGCGGTTTCACCCGCATAAGTCTCGATTCCGATGAAATATCGGGATAGTAAGTATCCTGTGTTTTAATCCAAGTCATGGTCTACCTATGTGCCAAATTTCATCCAAATCCGTTCAGCCGTTTTTGCGTGATGGAGTAACAAACATCCAAACATCCACACTTTCACATTTATAATATTATATATAGTAGGATATATTTATATATATAGTAGGATTATACAAGCCATAACCCTTAGATCAGAACAACTATGTGTAGTCAGGATACAGTGTAATCACTCTAATAATACGTATTACATTTTTGCTGCCACGTTGGCCTAGTCATCCCTAGCGTGACTGCTGAGAATGGGGTCCTGCGGGGTAATTACGTAACACACTAACAGTAGGAATGGGTTTCGTTTTGACAATTCAACAACATTCATTGCGTTATTTACGTTGTTGAGCAGACAAATTTTTCGAACATATAAAGCAATGGATTAGCAATAGGCTTCAAAATTATTCAAATTGTGATAGATGGTGTGTTACGTAATGAGGGTGCTGGTTTTGTGTCCGGTTGATGGCAATAGGATGACCCCTTTATTACGTGGCTCTAAAATAAAACAGACTGATAAATGTGTTTACATATATTTATACCTCATCTCTGCCTAACCTTCTGGGAATTAAAGTGTAAAGCTGCTATGTAAACTTAATGAACGATTCTAGGAATTTCGTAGAATCAGGAACTGAGCCTCGAGTTTACGTATATTATTTTAATACGATTATGTTCTACCAATTTTATGTTGAATTTTTCGAAAAATTACGAAATGTAATCATCGCTTAATAATTGAATAAGGTTCTACCTGGGTTAAGCAGAATTTAAAATTACAAACTGTATAATTAAGATTGCTATTAAAACTGTTGTTCGTGCAGCTTTTACTTGCTTTTCTTGATTTTGACACGATAAACTATGACCACACTCACGAACTAGAATAAAAAGAAGGACTCCGCGCCCCGCGTATCGGAAGTGAAGCAGTATAAGTAAGTAGACCGTTTGTACAAACATGCCTCACGCACACATTTACATCATAAGGTGCCATTACGCAGCACTACGGCGTCATTGTAGGTACTGTTTACGACAAGTAATAAAATAAAATAATGCCTTGTTGTATTGTGAAATGGTGTAAAAATAATTCTACATCCAAGAAACACTTTTTCTGGGATGTAGAATTATTTTTACACCATTTCACAAGCAAGGAATAACATATCACAAGTAAGACACTTATTTACACACACACACATAGATCGGTACGGTGCTTCACTTTCGATATGCGTGGCGCGGAGTCCTTTTTTTTCTAGTCCGTGACCACACTACCCAATATAACGAAGAATTAGTTCCAAATTCCAACTATCACTTTTACCAACAAAAAAAAACTCCAATATTAGCAATCAATCAATGTACTCTTCTGTCACAAAAAATCGTCTCAGTTCTACAACAGACTGATATTAAATCGCTATCGCTCATGACCGAGTCCGCACCTCTAACACTGAGCTGCAGACAATCTTAATCGCGTCGCGTTCTCTCAGTAATAGAGTAGTCGTTACTAGCTATTCACATCATTGTAGACTGAGTGATCTACTGCAGTTTATCACAAAATTGTAGAGAGATTTATGTATGTAAGAGATTGCTTAAACGCCCTGATTAAGAACTAGTACGCCACTCTAAAATATTAAATAGACATATTTATTCTAAGTATTCGTATTTCAACTATGCTTAATGCCCCAGTTAGAAAATGTATCTAGTATGTTGACAGTACAGTCGACAATGACATGATTTTGATTATTTAAATACATATTGCAAATAAATTTTTTGTCAATGTTGGGAGGTGTTTAGCTGAAAAAGTTCAGGGGCTATCACAATATCTAACAAGCACACCATTTACGTGTAGCACTATTTGATCTTCCTTTGCGTTGCTGGACATGCGCCATAGAACTTAATGAACATAGACTCATAATAGTGTGTATATACAGAGTGCCAAATTCATGTATGAATCTATTTTACGATAATTTAGAGAAATTATTACGCACAATATGTGACAAAACTAACAAGAAAATTGTTCTATGCGGAGATTTTAACATAAATATACTCAAACGAAACCGCCATGCTCTAGACTTTGAATATCTTTTGGAAAGCCACAATTTAAAATTAGAAATTAGACATCCTACCAGGCTCAGCAGTAAGTCTTGTATTGACAACTTTGCACACAATATTCCTAGATGCAAAAGTGAAATAATTGAATTTGGTATATCCGATCACACAGCTCAACTTTTACAATGCCCCGTCAAAAAAACCTGTGTGATAAAATCTTGGCGTATTAGAAGACGAGACTATAGTACTGAAAATCTAAGTAAATTTAAAAAATGCATAAACAGCTTGTCGTTTACTGAAATTTACAATACAAATGACCCGGACGAAGCCTATAATAATTTTCTAGACCTTTTCCTATGTTTTTACAATTTATGTTTCCCTTTCAAAATTATAACAAAACCGCTAAACAAAAAATCTAAATGGATATCTAAAGGTCTTAGAAACTGTAGCAAAATTAAAAGAAAAATGCTATGGCAGTATAGGATACATCCAACAAAAAGAAATAAAAACATATTTCAGCAATACGCAGCTAGATTAAAAAAAGTAATATCACTAACCCAAAAGTCACAAAACAATTATTACATAAATACATCACAAAACAAATCAAAAGCGACATGGTCAATTATAAATAAGTCTAAATTTAACTTTCCCAAAGAGCCTATTACAGAAATACTTAAAGATGACATCAAGATTACAGATCCTAAATCTATTGCGAGTAATTTTAACGACTTCTTCATTGACCAAGCTTCAGAATCAGACCAAACATATAGTTTAAGGAATGACAATCAGAATAAAACTCGACCCTCAAATCATAAAATTAACACTGATATTAATTCAATTTTTCTTACTCCCACAACACCTACAGAGGTAGACAGAGAAATAAAGCAGCTGAAAAATACCCATAGCGTGGGCAACGATGGTGTCTGCACCAAAGTCATAAAATATGTATCCCCGAATATTTCAGCTCATCTATGCTACATAATTAACTTATGCATTTCTAATGGAATATACCCAGAAAAACTTAAAACGTCCATTGTCATTCCACTACACAAAAAAGAAGACAAACGAAAAATGGAAAACTATAGACCCATAGCGTTGATCCCCATTTTTTCAAAATTATTTGAAAGAATCATATATAGCCGACTATACAGTTTTTTTGAAAAATATAATATACTGGTAGACGAACAGAAAGGCTTTCGCAAGGGGAAATCGATAAATATAGCCATATATGACCTTCTGAAAAGTATTTTGGTCGCCGTGGACAAAAAAATTCCAACATGTGCTATCTTTATGGATATGAGTAAAGCCTTTGACCGAGTTGACCATAAGATACTAATGCAAAAATTGAGCATGTATGGCATAAGAGGTAAAGCGCTAGATCTCATATTTTCTTACCTGCATAATAGAAAACAAATAGTAGAAATAACACAAATATGTCAGAAAACACGAAATGAGATTAAACATAAGTCAAACCCGAAAACTGTCAAATTTGGAGTTCCACAAGGTAGTGTCCTAGGCCCGTTACTGTTCTTGATATATATCAATGATCTTCCTAAACATATCAACCAACAAATGGTACTATTTGCAGATGACAGCACAGTTATAGTAAAAAGTGACAAAGAAAATGATTACGAGCACGTAGTCAACCAAACATTAAATACGATAATACAATGGCTAACCGAAAATAATCTTAGAATAAATATGGACAAAACGAAAATTATACACTTTCACCAGAGAACTCAACCGACAAATATAAACGTTAGTTACCAAGGCGAAATAGTACATCCTGTGACAGAAACAAAGTTTCTAGGAATTAATATTGACAATAAACTGACATGGAAAACACATTTAGAATATGTCTGCAAAAGAATTAATAAATCGTCATTTGCTCTATACAAACTCTCAAAAATTGTTAATAAAGAAGCTGTATTAGCTGCTTATCACGGACTTGTTGCACCTGTCCTAAGATACGGTATTATATCTTGGGGCAACTCAGTCGATAAGGAATCTGTATTTAAAGCTCAAAAGAAATGCATTAGAGCAATGTGTAATGTAGACAACACTACCAGCTGTCAACCCTACTTTAAAAGCTTGAAAATTCTGACACTGGCTTCGTTATATATATATGAACTAAATGTTTTTGTGAAATTAAATCCTAATTATTATAAGACTGCTTCTAAAAGCTACTATAGACAACTACGTGACAAAAAAAGATTAGAAATTAATATACCTTATGGAAAAACAGCACTAATGAATAAAAGTATTCTCTGTATGGCATCATTGATTTACAACAAGTTGCCCGATGATGTCAAAAAGTTACCTGTTCATCAATTCAAGTCGAAGCTGCACAAATTCCTGATAAATAAATGTTATTATAATGTCAAGGAGTATTTACAGGATAAAAATATAGATAGATACATACATTAAGAGTAATTTATTGACATTTAAAATATGACAATACAAATAGTGTGACTTGTTATAATAATTTAATTTGACATCTCTATAATTTTATTTTATTTTAATTTGGATCAATATTTTTATTTAATTTATCTGATTGTTGAACCTATGACATGTATTTTAAATCATCTGACAATTTTTATTTTTAAACCTTTGACGTGTGTAGTATTCTGAATTTTTTAAATTATTATTATTTTTTTTTTTTTTTTTGAGTGTAGTAATTTTGTAATGTTGTTGTAATAATTATTTAATTAGATTAATAATAATGTAAATATTTGCACACCATAATAGGTAATGATACAGAGTACTTCATATTTATTTGTAACATCTGTTTATACCTACCTGTATTAAGCAAATAAATAATTTGATTTGATTTGATTTGACACTGACGAGACTGAAGTAGAAACAATAATTATGACTTTTAAGGATTACTGTGCGGTTGGCTGGGATAACATTTCAAGTAAAATTATTAAACAGTTCAGGCACATTTTGGTACCGCCATTAACTTATATTTTCCAAAAATGTTTATCTAAAGGTATTTTTCCCGAGTGCCTAAAAAAAGCTGTTATTGTCCCTGTTTATAAATCAGGCAGTAAAGATCAAGTGACAAATTATAGACCTATTTCCTTACTGCCTTCTATGTCTAAAATATTAGAAAAAAATTATAAATAAAAGACTACAAATACTTGGAAGATAAATTAATCTTATCTAAACGGCAGTTTGGATTTAGGCCTAAAATGTCAACAGACGCTGCCGTCCACCATCTGACTGACTATCTAGCACAAGAACTTGATAAAGGTAACCCACACAGTAGGAATCTTCCTGGACCTTGCCAAAGCTTTTGACACGGTTTCTATTCCTATTCTGTTGCACAAGCTTGAAGCCATAGGTATCAGAGGCATCCAGCTGAAACTATTTAAGAGCTATCTAGAGGACCGTACCCAATGTGTAAGGATTGGTAATGTTCTCAGCGATGATGAAAAAAAACACGTCCTTCGGAGTTCCCCAAGGAAGTATTTTAGGGCCCACACTATTTTTGATATATATAAACGATCTTTGTAATGTAAATCTAAATCATGGACAAATTGTTTCATATGCTGACGACATTGCCCTTCTTGTTTCGGCTGACTCAGAAAAAAATGTCTACAAGTTTGCGCAACACGGATTCAATGTTATTAACAAATGGCTTCAAAGTAATTTACTAACATTAAATGCAGACAAGACAAATTACATTAAGTTTTCGATGCGCAAGCAAACATCAACCAGTACCACAACATTATATGCTCATTACTGCGCAATTCCCACAGGTAGCCAATATGTTTGTCCCAAAATTAAAATGGCAAATATAACAAAATACCTTGGTGTCATAATAGATGAAACACTTTCGTTCAAACAACATATAGAAGCTTTAAATAATAAAATTCACAAGTTGATATTTGTTTTTAAAAAGTTACGCTATATTGCTGACCCAAAAATAATTAGACAAGTTTACTTTGCTCTATGTCAATCGATATTATCTTACTGTATTACGACATGGGGTGGAGCGGGTAAAACAAGGTTACTAACCATCGAGAGAGCTCGGAGGGCGATTCTCAAAGTGTCTACCTTCCGCCCTTTCCTTTTTCCTACCGACCTCCTATACAAATCTTGTGAAGTATTAACAGTTCGGCAACTATTTATAATGGGCATTGTATTAAAACAACACACAGCTCTACCCTACAGCACTGAACATTCTAAAAAAAGACGTAAAGATATAGTCTGCCCACAAAATACAACAAAACATGTTTTTATATCCAAATTTTACCTGTACCTCGGTCCTCTTCTCTATAATAGACTAAACGCAAAAGCAAACATTTACTCCCTGAACTACACAAATTGTAAGAGAATTCTCAAGGAGGCTCTCCAAAAAATGTCTTACGAAGATACAGCGAATTTATTAACTGTGTTAAAATAAATATTACGTATACTCACCTACGATAAGTATATATCAAAAGAAACTAAGAGTTAAGCTATTCAACATTAGTATAATTTATTTGTCTATTGTCAACTTTTACATTATTTTATTAATTTTATGACTATTTTAGCACTTTTCGCCTGAAACACAGGATTACCTAGTTCAGGCACGTAAATCTTAGGAATATAATTTACATTTAAGCAAAACTGTAAAAAATGTAATACCTTGTAATTTTATAAATAAATATTATTATTATTATTATATTGTAATTTAAATACATGCTGGATACAAATAGCCCAAGATAGAAAGGGATGGAACTCTTTGGAGGAGGCCTTCACCTCCGGAGGGGTTCTTGCAAATGTACTGTACTTGTAATGTACTTTTATTGTACTGGATTAAGATTAGCTTACTTTTTTATTGCATGAAATAAAAGGCTTTTTTATTTTATTTTTATTTAAATACACATCGTATAGGAGTCAAGAAACAAATTTCTATATTTAATTTTTTTTTAATGCAATACTTATTTTACAATTCACTATTTTATGCGCCAATTTATTGGTAGAACGCAACGGAATGCAAACTCGAAACGCGTCGTCTTTGACAATGCCGACAGTGACGTTAAAAGCCAAGTGAATAAATCAAATGTCATTTATTTAAACTAACCTAAGAATCAGCATTTTATGAACGTCAAAATGATATAAGACAGTTTCCCAAAACACCCGCCCTTCACCACTTCCTAGTGCTTTAGCTGAGAAGAAGAAGAGGCCTAACAAACTCCCAGCATAAACATCTACCATTTTTAAGTAGGTAATTGGAATATCTGTTTATATTAATAAAAAATATATTATGATTTGAGGCTAAAAGACTTGTAAACAGTATCATGGATAATGACGTCAAATCATGGCCGCGACAGTATCGGACGTTTTCTGTAGTAAAAAAAATTAATAGTTTAATAAATTTTCTTAGGAACAAGCATTAATAGAATTTGACTTTTAATACTTTTACTGAAACTATCTTTTACGGATTAAGTAGAAATTTTATGTAAAAAATTACATGCATATTCTCTATTAGCTCCTATTATTCCTTATCCCCTAGACATATAGTGACCTTATTGGTGATGTTCTTCAGAAAGGTCAGGTGTAAAGTACTCGCAACCGGCGTTCGTGTATGACCAGATGTATGAACATAAACAAAAATGTTGGGCATCTGTGAACAGTACGCTCACAGCCATGGCTTGATTTATAATGTCAAGAAAAGTGAATGCATGGTCTTTCAGGCCAGAGGAAAATGTCCAACTACAATACCTCCTATAAAATTATGTGGAACACCACTGAAGAGAGTGGAACATTTTAAGTATCTTGGACATATGATGTCCTCTGATCTGAGAGATGATGCAGACATAGAGCGAGAACGCAGGGCGTTGTCTGTAAGGGCGAATATGATGGCCCGCAGGTTTGCTCCGTGTACCACTGAAGTGAAAACAACATTGTTCAGAGCATATTGTACTATCTTGCTACACGAGCAGCCTGTGGGTCTCATACACGCACAGCCAGTACAACGCCTTGCATGTGCAATATAACAATGCATTCAGGGTACTGATGGGGCTGCCCCGATTCTGCAGCGCACCAGGAATGTTCGCAGAGTCGCATGTAAACTGTTTCTATTCTACTATGCGAAAACGGTGTGCATCCCTGGTGCGCAGGGTTCGGGCTAGCTCCAGCGGCATCCTGAGGACTTTCGCGCAGAGGTTCGATTGTCAGTACCTGAACCATTGCTGTATGGTTCACATACTGAGAAATCAAGATCAGTGATGTGTTTATGTAGTATTTTTTAATTGTGTTTTATTTTATTTTAATTTTGTAAATCATTTTGTGCATATGATCCTTGTTGGTCGAAATAAACGTATTTTATTTTATTTATTTATAAACGGGGCGAAAGGAGTTTATAAGGATCGTAGGAGGTGGCGTTCTGTAGTTTCTGCCTACCCCCACGGGAAGAAGGCGTGAGTTTATGTATGTATGTGTATATTCCCTATTCACTACGTCATTTTGTGAAAAATAAAAACTTACGCACAAACGTGACCATCTTTTGACGCGGTAGAGCAAATCTACCAAAATCTCCGTCTTGGGATACGAGCTTCTTTTTGTCTCGTATCTATAACGATATGAATTTAATTAATTATGTTTTGCCGTGGCAAAAATATTTGCTAACTTCCCAGTTGGCTAATATTTTGGTAGCGAGGCCCAATGCGCCTCTTGGAACCTAAAAACCCTTGAAATCTGAAAGTGCTCAAAATGTAATTACAAAGGCCCTAAGTCTATTAGCATATTACACGTCAATGTACATAGTGTTAATCGTAATTTCGATGCTCTTACAGTCTTATTGCAAAAAAAATATGTTCAATGTGATCTAATAGTGTTGACCGAATGTTAGCTAAGCTAGGTCACCAATGAATGTCCATATCAAAAGGACTACACTCCTTTTAAAAGTAGTCACAAAAATCAAAATGATGAAGATATAATATATGCTCAACATAATTTTGACTGGGCTCTCACTGATATAATGTGATGCAAACTACCTCAATGCCAAGTGTAACACAGAATTTGCACTATTGGCAATTCATTGCTCCCAATCCGCACACAATACGACACAGTTTGCGGTAAGCCTTGATGATCTCCTCACATCACTGTCAGCACTTAACACAGTCACCATAATCTGAGATATTAACATTAAAATCTCTCCAAACAACACCGATCCAAATAGTGAAGAATATCTAAACACTCTAGTATCCCATGGTCAACTACCTACGTATCTCCTCGCAACTCACTTAGTAAACTGCCTGGATCATTTGTGATGCTAAAGAGCACAAAAAAAACAAAAACAATAGTCTTCGACTCACCTTTTACTGATCACGTTCCTTTACTTTTCAATATTGAACTTACCCATAGAAATACTAAATCTAAACTCCATAAGGAACGTACCAACATTCTAGACGCAGACATTGCAACATAGACATTGCATTGCATTGGGATTGCGTAGACATTGAAGCCATCCAATTTTCCGTATTCTTTCACAGTTGTGATCCCAATGAAGCCTCAAAAATGTTCGGAGCCACCTTGACAGCTGTTATAAATAAAAATACCAAAGTAGTAAAGGTACCCTGCAAAAATAGAATCATTAAACCATGGATCACACCCGGTCTCTTCAACAGCATTAAACATCGTGATAAACTTCATAAAATATCTAAGAGATCACTAGATGACGACACCTCGAAAACTATTGACATCAGCTATCGTAATTTTTGCAAATTCTTTTAAGAAAGTTACAACCAGTCCGAACTCGAAAAACACCGCGAAAATCCTAAAGGAACTTGGAATACAATTAAAGAATTAGCAAATATGAAGAAACGTCCCAACCAGCATTAGATTTAAGTATCACAAGTGACCCTACTAAATCTATCAACAAGGTCAACAGTTATTTTGCAAATATTGGCAACGACCTAGCAGCGAAAATTACTCCACCGCTACACCCAATTAACATACCCTGTGAGACATATAATTGCGATTCTCCTATCAACTCGATGGTCTTATTACTAGTTGGCGAAGCTGAATTAAACTTTATCATTATGAGCCCACGCAATAACAGTGCTACCGGTGTTGACAAAATACCCACAGCGTTTATTAAAGCTGCCAAAGTGTTTCTTATTGCCCCACTGAAGCACATAATCAATCTTTGTATATACATATAAAGGTGTATTTCCCATTAAATTTAAAAGAGCATTGGTACACCCCATTCATAAGGGAGGTGACAGAAGCAGTGTCACTAACTGCAGACCCATATCGGTTCTTCCTTCATTATCTAAAATCTTTGAAAAGGATTTAAATTCACGCCTAACTAATTACCCACAAAATAATAATATACTTGCGCAAAACCAATATAGATTCAGAAAACAAAAATGTATTGAAGATGCAGTTATTTTCTAGATCTGACCAATAGCATTAATAATGCCCTAGATAACAAAACCATAATACTAGGCATATTTTTAGATCTGTCCAAAGCATTTGACACTGTCTCTGTCACCATCCTTCTGAAAAAAATGGAACGCGTGGGAATAAGAGGCGTGGCTCTGAACATTTATGAAGACTAACTTACAGGACGAAGCCAATGTGTGAAAATTCAAACCTCACAAAGTGATAACATTGGTCTCAGTGGCTTTAGGGTACCCCGGGGTAGTGTATTTACTTGGTCCTACACTCTTTCTAATCCATGCAAGCGAACTTTGTCAATAAAAATTTTTTTTTTTAAATCGTCATGCAGACGACACCGCTGTACTCGTATGTAGCAAAACCTGGGAAAATGCTCAAAGGGATGCAGAGAATACTCTCAGAATTATCATGACGTGGTTGAATAATAACTTGCTAACTCTAAATGTCGCTAAAACTAATTATGTCGCTTTCTCACCATCCACTCAATTACCTTCAAGTAATTTGCTCTCCCATAAGGCTCATATTGTCTCGGCACAAATACACAGACCTGCAATTGCCAATGTATAGAGAGGGCAAATAACGTCAAGTTCTTTGGTCTTCCTTGACTCCACCTTGAATTGGCACACACATCTAAATGTACTGACAAGACTTGTCCGTAAACTAATATTTACGTACAAAAGGCTGAGATCGACTCTGCAGAGTGGTTCGCTTACCGTCCCTTCTCTCATACTGTATCTCAGCGTGGATTGGTGCTTATGCCACGGCGTATCCAAAAGCTGAAAGAGCACAGATAGCTGCCATAAAGGTTAAGCATACGAAACCACGCATGTACCCTTCATTTCTGTTATATAGCGAGTGTAAACTTCTATCTGTGAGACAGCTCCTTGTCCTTCAATCATTTCTGCGCTAACATTCCTCTGTCACCTATGTCCCAGGGCTCATGAGTGAGAAATGACGCAAAAGCCATGTATATCCGACCTTACGCCATAGAACTACTGTTGCTAGTCGACATTTCCATGTCCTAGGTCCTCGTATTTATATCAAAGCGAACAAACAACTCAACATTTACGAGCATTCATTCTCAAAGTGCAAATTGCTGCTGCGTGATTGGCTGTAAAAAATTTCTTATAGTGATACTGAAAGTCTTTTGTACAACCGATCTAGTTCTACAGAAATCTGTACACTCATACGCAATCACACAAAGGCACTCACTACACCAACATACTCACACCACACACCATACAACACACTTACACAATTCGCATGCACAGCACCCTCACACCTAGTTACTTCCTTAATAACCAACTTGTTCCTACTTTTTCATGTACCTATCCTTTTATTACCTATTAGCTTTTTCCAACAAACATTGGTTTACATATATTGTCAATGTGCTAACTCATTTTAAACGGAAGGCCCTGTCTCCTGTGATACAGTTTTTTAACTAAGATACGGGTGATCTTTTCCACTAAGGTACTGTATTGCATAGCATAGTTGTTGCTTATCAATAACCGGTCGAAAAATATCTGTAACACTGTTTTTGAATCAATAATTATTTATTTATTTATTGGTCGCAACTTCTAGAGGCTTCTGTTTTAATGCAGACATGAGCTGAACTGGATGAAGCGGTACATAATTATTTTTCAAATAAAATCGGTCTAACTGGCCATAATTATTATTAAAGTCAACATAGGGCTACGTTTTTAACTATCAGACAGAATTTTCCATTTCTATGCATCATACCTACATATTTAATAACTATGGATACTTATTCTATAATACAGAATTGTATTATTATATTTACCGTCTTAGTTTAATATTAACTCTCATGATCTCATGCATTATAGCCAATATCGATAGGAATCTTCGTTTAAATAAAAATGGTACGAAACTGATTAGTATTTTGATTTGATTCTTTATAAAAACCTTTAGTTTTGTGGAATCCGTTAAGCTGCAGTCAGAAAGGAATTTATTGTATGTTTGAACTTGTTTTCTTTCATATTTTTTCATTAACTTTGGTAAAAAGTATCTACAGAATATTTGTATTTACCTTCCGTGAATCTGTTGGGGCTCTAAAATTACATATTCATCGCAGGGTCCAATGGGAGTCGGTAGAAACATCACAAACTTTAACTAAAATTACAAAAAAAAAATACGAATTACCTACCGTATCGATAAATGTTAAATCAAACTGACATCCACAATTTAAGCTGACTTGCGGCACTGTCCGACCCTTTACAATATAATATAAATAAAACATCCTCTAACTAACTTCCTTAATTAATCCCTAACTTACGCCAAAAATATTTAACCCTTCAGCAAAAAATCAATTACATAAAACTACGCTCATTAACTAAACCCGATTGGTTTTAGAACTAGTTTATTTAGATTCTAAAGTGACGGCGATCAGGAATTCCGAACTTGTCGAAATTGGAATAGTTAGGAGACTGGAACCCGAAATGTTGAGTAAAGGGTCACGCTCACTAGCTAGATCATTATTATATTAAATTACGTTGTGTTTTACACTTAGATTAATGAACATCCTTTTAATTAGTGATTTAGAACAATTTTTAGTTTTCTTGTGTTTCTATGGAGAACCTTACCTACTACTTCTCATTTTGCATTTAATTGTATCCTATATAATTAATTTTATTGACATGCCCAAAAGCATTACAATGCTTTAAAATGTACCAACTGTAGCAGCAGCGGTGAGGTTTTGTGAAAACTTAGGTGTTCCAGAGATTGTGTTGAGGATTTTTATAATAAAAAACGATGCGTTAGTTTTAACGAGCATATTATGTATTCGCCATCTTACATACAAGATTCAAGGGCAAGGGAGTGGGAGTGGGAACAATAATTTAAATAAAACCAATCACGGTCGAGAGATTAGTATGACGTAGCGTGTGGTATTGTTTCTTTCCTCGAGATGTCACTATTAGTCCAAGATGTGCATTTATGGAGTAGGAGTTCACAACACCAACTTCCTTTTGAAACTTTAAGAAAGCGGAGTTCTATATTTCAACAATAGAATGACAAGCTTCATAAATACACAGCGCACAGCTTCATATATACAGCGTGTATCAGAAAGGTGTGGCCATATTTAACGGTGTGGTACAGACCATAAAATTGAAAAACTTTCTCCATGGGACCGACATTGAAATCGCAAAAAAAAAAATTATCAACTATCCAATACAAAACTTCAATACCTACTCGACCGAAATGCATAGGTCAGCTGATTATTTTTCGCGATTACGATGTTGGTCCATGGAGGAAGTTGTTCAATTTGGTGGTCTGCACCACACGCTTAAATATGACCACACTTTTCTGATACACGCTGTGTAGGATCGATTATCCGATTTACGTTACGATCAATATAATTCAAATGTCAATCGACAAATTACTACCCCACCGCCACCGAAAGTGATTGAGCTCAATTCCACTAAACGCTTCCCAATATTCAATAACCCGAGCTATTGTTGCAATATCAGACTGCATGGTGTACGGAATTGTATTATGTCAATATGATTGACTATCCGGTTATCCGAAAATAGGTTATGTAGTAATTCCGAGAAACAGTGAATTACAAACAGCTGCGCGGGTGGTACTGTAGTGCGGTAAAAGGGTAAAAAATAATATTTAGAAATATATAACATAATATCACGCCTGTAGTCTCCGAAGGGTTAGGCAGAGGTGTACCTATAGTACACCCACATTTCACCAGTTATGTTTAAGTCCCATGTAATACGGGCGACAAAGCCACAAATCCAGACTCCAGGCTTGCTACTAAGAAATTCCTGAAGGAAAAACATAATAAAACTACCCGCCTTGGGCATTAAACCCAGGATCTCATACTCAACAGTAGCGCTTGCTACCACTAGATTAACGAGACAGTAAAAAACGTATATGTGTCGGAAATACGTTAAATCAATCGTTTGACTTTGACTAATAGGGACGCTAGCGCCACCAGGCGGCGCTCGACAGAGTCGACAACATAACGCTAAACGCTCGACCAAAAAAAAAGCAGAAGTTGGTCAGTGGCTGTCAAGCAGTGAACACGTTAAGAAACTGTCCCGCTTTCTGTATACTTGAGTCGTGTACCTACAGTGTGTGATTCGCTAGTTTGATTATTTTGATTGTAAATTATAATTTGTTTTGAACTGCAAATGGTTTTTCACCAACACTTCCCATAGTACGCCTACAGTAGTCAAAATATAGCTGATTATAACGAGAGAGACAAACCTTCTCCGTCATATATATGAATATACACACATAAATAAACATAATTTAAT
This sequence comes from Dryobotodes eremita, assembly GCA_917490735.1. Lineage (NCBI taxonomy): Eukaryota > Metazoa > Arthropoda > Insecta > Lepidoptera > Noctuidae > Dryobotodes > Dryobotodes eremita. The sequence continues at coordinate 22,042,622 of OU823249.1, read as the reverse complement.
ACATTTATTCCTTGCCGAATACTGGGCTTTTGGCTTTAGTATTACCCTGTATAATCTTTGTGATGTGCGTTTCATAAGAGCGGAATAAACGACCTTTCTTCCTTTTTTATTTTGTATTTAATCTGCTATTTCTTCGCAGGAAGAAGTCTTATTGCCTTCTGGGGAAACTATCTGTCAATTTTGGACTTCACTTCTATACTCCAAAGCGTAAGTTTTTTTTTTTATAGTATACTCTTTATAATTTCTGGTTATTACATGTTATAAACGGCCACACCTAAATACTCCGAAATATTTTATTCCGAATTTGGATGTTCCGATTTTCAAGTCTGTATTTCATAATACCTAAGAATTATAAAGTCTATTATTATAAATCACGAAATTTATTTTACTGAAAATCGTAATTCCACGATTCGGAATTATGAATATCGGTATTTTGAATTTCGTATTTGTGACTAACGGAATAGTTTTTCGTATTTATTTATGTAGTGTACCCGTTATAAACATAATCCTTTTTAATATTTTCGGTAGTGATTTAAACAATTTTAAGTCAAGACCACAAAGCTTTTGAGATCACAGTCAAAATTAACTTGCAAAATACATTTTCTGTTTACCTCTTATTTTGATAAAGAAATTAACACAAACAAAATTCATTTATTAAGTAGAACATTTTGTGAAATAATAAATTCTCTGAATACTTTAGTTGGAAATAAATGGAAGCAGAACTGTCATTCTGTTATGCTCTAGTGGATTCAAGGCTTTAGAGAACGTTGTTTTATGACGTATGTTACGTAAACTTGCACGTTTTGTTTTTGTATACTAAATAATGGTGTCTTGTCATGTTAAATGCTTGTTCTTTAGTCAGACTAAATAAAATGAGCTTTAAAGTTGTAGTTAGAAGTAATCGTATTACTTAAGTTATTTGTGGTCAATTTAACTTTTTACTTGAAGTCTGTATTGGCTCACTGCATCCGCAAAATGAAATTAAGTGTACTAGCAAACATAACAACGTATCTTTTCGCCATAACCTACATTTCTGACATTTGAACCCCTAAATTCACAAACAAATTAATTTCTCTGCAACGACGAGGTATCCAATTATGATTAGCCCGTATGCAATTTTGGTAAAAGATACGAGTATTTTCACTTTGTTGTTACCCACTTAAACAACCAAAAGCGGTGCTGTCATTTTGAATTACGCTTTAGTGAACTTGTAGCTTTTAGAGGTCCTTATCTTATGACATTCGCTCGGCGGTTCCGCATTATGTTATGTATGTTTAAATTTTCACAGAACAATATGTACCTACCAGGTGTACGGTGTACGTACATCGTTTTGAAATATGTATTTTTGATGCAATAAGTTAGTAGGCTCGCGTATTTGCACTTTGATCGCGACCTACATTTGGGAGTGCATTGTCAGACGGCGGAGCCAAGATGATGCATTTTTGTATATAATTTAATTAGTGTTCAATTAGACGTGATTTGTTCCTTGCATTATCTTGACGTTTTCTGCATACCCTTGCATTTGCATTGACAGACTTTACTGTTTGGTTGCCACACCAAACACTAGGTATTGTAGTAAAACTTAGGTCACTATGTTTTATAACTAATGTTAAAGGTAATCAGACCAAGAGGCCGGGCCTTTTTTTTTGCTTGGGAAATCATCAAACGACGTCTCCCGCTCTGGGCGGAGCGAAAGGACATGTCAGACTCTAACTGACTAAAACCCAACCGTGTTACGTCAGTTGCTTGTGCGCCAGGACCACGGTAACTCGTTCGAACAATCCGCGACCCCGGCAGGCATCGACCTCCTTCGCAAGCATTACTGCTTCGCAGAAGGAGGTGACGGCTTCCCATTCCCTCTCGCTCCGTACCATGGCCTGAACCAGGGCCGGACGCGAGAGATCGCCGCCGCCGATCGCCGCCACGAGGACACGGTAGTGCTCCGCCCAAGCCGGGCAGACCTCCACCGTATGCTCATCGAGGCGGCAGGACAGTTCTTGCAGTGCATTTGGACATGACGGACGTATTAGTTGTGGCTATAATTGTGATAAGGTTTCCTTAGAATAAAAATCTATGTTTTTATTAATATAGTCGTAGGTATCTCCAAAAAAGAACTCCACTTCTGATTTAGAATACTATTTTATTGCACTACCAATAATACACAGCAAAATATAGCCAGCACTCGTCCGCACAGTACAGCTATCAATATTAGAATGCTAGCGCTTGCCGAGTGTCGTTGACTCATCATATCGATTCTATCGATTCCTTTAATCGATAATACCTATCGTTATCCGGTTAATTATTTCAAATGTTTTATTAATTGCTAATGAAAATCATAAACCTTACAATATTTACTATCGAACTGGATGGCAATACTAGACAGCCAACGTTGCAACCAAGTGGACTGGACGACAACCAACTAATTGTTTGTAGTGTGAAGAAATTTCTCAATTAATTATGGTAATAAAAATAGATTGAAAAACGTCTATAAATTAATGTAGTTACCAGTTTGATGATAAATTATGGCCATGTTTAGAGGATGCCTTTGTTAATAAGTTCAAGGCATGACGTAGGAATGTCATAATGATACTTTTACAGGTTAACGTACTGAAGATCCTGCCCCGGTATATTAATCTGGATCAGTATCAGTGTTGACCTCTCTATCGTCAATTGACTGATGACTAATCAATAACTTTAATGGATCTCTCGATAAATAGAGCACTAGCTGCTAGACTATTGACATTGTGTGTAGTGCATTGTCATTCTTCCAAGTGACCAATTTATATTAATTTAAGTGGTTTTCAAGAGCCTGAAGATGATCTTGGCCGTTTAGGGATTTCTGTATAAGTGTACAATAACTTTCAATGCAATGTAGCAAAACTATGTCCAAAAACGAGATTTAAAAATATTAAAAGTAATTTAAAATATAAAAATAACTGACGCCAATAAGGTTTTTTTTTATTTATAAATCTGCACTTACATATTATTATTATGATAAGTCATTGTTATCAAAAAATGTTTGTAAAATATCTGTATATTTTTACTCTTACCACTGTGATCTTCGACTGATTGAATACGAGATGCTTTAGCACACTCTAAACTTTCAAAAATAAAGAACGATAAACTACGGAAATCCTATGTTTCGTAGGTAACCACATTTTATTTAAATTGAAAAAAAGTTAGCTGTGTACCTAATTTCCAGCTCCGATTTTACGTGGGTAAATGACCTGGCATGACATTTATTTAAAAGCTCTAAATATTTCAAGACGATAATAATCTAATCTAATTTTCTAATATATAAAAATCACGTGTAACAATGTTTGTTATCTAACTCCTCCGAAACGGTTTGACCGATTTTTATGAAATTTTTAGTGTAAATTTAGTAGGTCTGAGAATTGGTCGTAAAGTATATTTCATACCGCTGCGGGTGAAACCGCGGGGTGCAGCTAATTATTCTATATATTTGAGAACTAATGTTTTTTTTTTAAAGTTGCAAAGTTTAACTAAAAAAATCATAGAAATTGTGACCTCGTTCTTCGCAGCAAACGTTACGCTCTAGTCAGAGCTAATCCTAACATTACGATGTACAACGGTACTTCCACGTTACTCCAACATTTATTTTATTCAGAATAAAGTCGTTTGTTATTTCAGTTTGCAGCGATTGTGTGAGAATTCTTTCATTGATATTCACAACGGTTGTTAGAAAAGGAAATACATTGACGTGTTATTGAATGTAATGTTTTATTGCAGGGTTATTGTATGGTTGCTTGGGTGCGAAAGTGTTAAGGATGTGATTTTGTATTTTAAGCACACTTGTGTGTGAGTAAAATATTAATAGTTTCGACATTAATAGGGTTGTTGACGATATTAAGTTTGTCTAGCACACCCAAAGCTGTGAGGCCTACTATCAAGTTTGAAAGCGAATACCAACTGTTTTGTAATGTAATATAATACTAATTGACTGCCTCGTCCGTCTAGTGGTACAAGCGCTACCGCTGAGCATGAGGCCTGGGGTTCGATTCCCAGGTCGGGCAAAGAGCTATTCGTTTTTTCTATCTAGAATTTCCCAGTAGCAGCCCGGAGTCTGGATTTGTGCCGGGTTGATGGCAATAGGCTCGCCCCCTGTTACATGGGACTTAAACATAACTAGCTAAATGTGGGTGTACTATGAGTACACCTCTGCCTAACCCCTCGGGGCATACAGGCGTGATGTTATGTTATGTGTGGAGACTGTGGGAAAATATTTACAGTTTTTACATGAATAGGAGCGTCGTTGACGATATTAAATTCGTCGGGCACATCCATGGCTGTGACGCCTGCTACCAACTTTGAAAGCGAATAGGCACTCACTGTTTTGTGTACAGGGTGTTACAAAACAGTATATAACACAGGATGGCAGGGACGCACAACCTGTCATGATTCTGAATCCCATGCGTTGAAATGTTTCGTCGGTTATTAAAAAAATATATTAACTGTTCCATACATTTTGACCGTGTAGGTACTGCGCTTTTGTAGTAAACCGCTGTTTTTTTTTTTTTAATTATCTACGAAATATTTCCACGCAAGGGGGTTCAATATCGTGTACGGAATCCATAGTAACAGGTTGCGCGTCGATGTCCCTGTCACCCTTATTTACCTAGTTACTTTTCCACATGACACTTTTGTGTATGAGAAAATATATCTAGAAAGAGTTTTAATAGTTATCAGTCTGTAATAAAACCATGTTCTCAATAGGACAGTTATATTTTACACTTAAGTTTTTCTACCAGTAACCATTCGTTACCCTCTTCAATACACTCTTAGTATGTACATTATTTTAATATTTAGTTTGTACCCGCAGCTTCGCTCGCGTGAATGTCGGAAATTATCTCACAGGGATTAAAAGTTAAACCATATGTGTCTAGGTTATAAACTATCATCTTTTTAGCCTTTTCCCAACCATGTTGGGGTTAACTTCCATTCTAACCGGATGCAGCTGGATACCAGTATTTTACATCGAGCGACTGCCTATCTGACCTCCACAACCCAGTAACTGGGTAGTACAAGACCCTTTGTTAAGACTGGTTGTCAGACTTTTAGGCTTCTGGACATCCACTAATGACAGCCGGGACCAACGGCTTTACATCTTTTCTGAAGCACGGAGGGGTCTTGGTATGTAAAGATGGTCACCCATCCACGGACTAACCGCTGCATGCGTAGCTTAACCTGATTGATCGACCTACCTTCCCTTCAGATTATAAACTATCAGTTCAGCCGTCTTTGCTCTAAAAGAAAAAAAGAAAGAAAATACATTTATTTGCGGTAAACATGACGCAAAGAACAAAACACACAAACACAAAAAATAACGAGTTGGGGGAAAAGAATCGTCACATTCACGCAAAACGGCAATCGCTCAGCATAATGCTACGACCCTATGTGAGACAGAGCCCCAGCGCTGGTTTTCAGCGATAGGCGGCGCTGACGTGATGACGTCAACCTGTGCAGCATACGAAAATTAAAAATAAACAAATCCTACTTAATATTATAAATGTGAAAGTGTGGATGTTTGGATGTTTGTTACTCAATCACGCTAAAACGGCTGAACGGATTTGGATAAAATTTGGCACATGGGTAGACTATGACCTGGATTAGGACAGGATACTTTTTATCCCGATATTCCCACGGGATCGAGATTTCTGCGGGTGAAACCGCGGGGCGCAGCTAGTAATAAGATAAAATAAATACACTATACCTAGTTCAAAATGTATATAAACATAATAATAATCCGGAACATACATCCAGATAAACAGACAAAAATTCTATGTTTTGGGCACCAGACTTGTTCCCCACACCTCGAAGCAATTACTTTTTTTTCAAATATATTCAACTAGCTTTTGCCCGCGGCTTCGCTCGCGTTAATTTAGACTTTGACTATCAATTCGGGTTATAATTCAATCATGATTCGAAAGACACGTGGCGCCATCTATTATCATAAGAACGTTATTGTTGTTTTTCTCGGGAACAGTACTTTTTTTCGGGATTAAAGGTACCCTATGTCCGTTTCTGTACACCTGACAACGTATATCAAAAGATTCAGGACGATCAGTTCAGTGGTTTAGGCGTGAAAAGGTAACAAACAAACAAACAAACTTACTTTCGCATTTATAATATTAGTTAGGATAGTTAGGAAGTTAGGTTGTTGTTATAGTTTTGACTTCGTTACTATTTTATTATATGTAGAGATTGTTGTTTGTTGTTGGTTGTTATATAATAATAATAGGTACCTATAGCTGTTTACCTTTGTATTATAACAAAGGATATCTCATTAGAATCGTGAATGTTAAGGATGCAAACAGGAAAATCGTTATTTCCGCTCCTATTACAAATATAATAACTTAATGTTCATAATGAAAATTGTTTATGTATGCAAACATAAGATACATTGTTTTAAACTATTTCAATATATTGTATTACTTACTACGTCTCGTGGTTTCACCCGCATGAGTCTTGATCCCGTGGAAATATCGGAATAAAAAGTATTCTAGGTCCTAATCCAGGTCATGGTGTACCCATGTGCCAAATTTCATCGAAATCCTTTCAGCCGTTTTAACGTGAAAGTGTATCAAACAAACATAAAAAATGAAATATTTTCTCTTTATAATCCAGTGATAAAGAGAAAATATTTGATTTTTTATCAAACCTTTTTCAAACCTTAGTACCACACTTAAAAATTGCAATTTTTCCTAAAATATAGAAAGAAGTCAAAGTTTTGAAATAAAAAACGTTTTATAGCTTTCATCAACTTTCTTCGAAAGTATAGTTTATTATACATTAGTAACGTTTTAACTTAAAAAAAAGATAACCATTTTTAACTTACTGGCAAAAAACTCAAACCACATTATTTATAAATATAATTTATTATGTTAATTAAAACGTACTTATAAATTTTATAAGTATGTTGTACGCCTAATTTACATTTTAATAACTGGTATTGCCTCCTCGACCCGAGCGGTGTGTTTACTTGTGTTTGTACGTGTCTTTACTTGTAGGTATATGTTGTGTTGTGTGCTTTGTAGTCTGTGCTAAATAAACGTATTTTCTTTTTTTCTTTTCTTTAGATGATTCCAGCGTTTCTACATGTCATGAGCTATTTTTAAAATAACAGCCGCCATAAGCTCGTGACTAAATAATAACAGCTGCACGGGTCGATCAATAAGGTTAAGTTACGGTTGCCGTGGTTGGTGCGTGGATTACATACCAAGACCCCTCCGTGCCTCAGAAAGCACGTTAAGCCGATGGTCCCGGCCGTCATTCGCGGATCTTTGACAGTCTTTACGGGTCGTCAGAAGCCCCAAAGTCTAACAACCAGTCTTACAAAGGGGTATCGTATTACCCAGGAACTGTGGGGATTGTGGAGGTCAGATAGGAATCATTGTAGGCTGGTTATAAAATTGAATGATAATGTTGTTTTTTTTTTTTTGTACATTAGTACTTGGAATTTCCTAGTAATGGGGCACTTAGAATTAAGTTTGCAATGTACAAATTGTAAAGTAACGGTGTACTCATTGTTGAAAAGCCTAATAATAAATAAATAAAACCTATTACTGGGACGCGCCTACATTTCCTGCGAGTGTAATCGGCAGCGGAGTCTTTAGGCGGCTCCTTTAGTGTGCGTTTCCACTGAAGCGAAGCTGGGCGGAGCTGAGCGAAGACGTGCAGGAATCGTCCAATCACAGACGAGACGAGAGACGCGATGAGGATTTCAACCAATGTGATTGGTCAATTCCTGCACGTCTCCGCTCCGCTCCGCCCAGCTCCGCTTCAGTGGAAACGCACCCTTAAACAGGCGCCACGAAGCACGCGGTGTTCATCGTAGGCGACAGCGAACGTGCGCGCGCGCCTGCCTCGTAGGGTAGGACAACTGTTATCGACCATTACCTTCTTTAAATGGAGTAATGATGGATAAACAAAACAAAATCCGTTAGCTTTAAATACTTAGGGCATGGTGTTTTTAAAATGATCGTGCTGTTACGATAATTCTAAGTATGTTCTTATTAAATATGTAGGTATAAGGATAATAAATTGTTTTTACATGTTACGTATAGGAACCAACCTATTAAAAAAATCGTACCTACTTAGCCGTTTGCTACTCATAAAGTCACTCACAAAACGGTAATTTCGGAAGTTCAGTCGTACAAAAATAAACTTTTTTTTATATAGCTATCCAATCAATAATTTGTCAATATTGTTAAAAATATTAAAACATTCGAATAACATAAATATACTTGTATCCTAATGCCTTGTTTAGGTAGTAGATACGTAAGTACAAAAAGTATTGATGAACGATAATTGCGCCACTTGCCCTATTTATGATGATATTTTTGATGACATTTAAAGCGAAAACTGTATGTGAATGTGAGTAGCATGCAGGCTACATTCAATACATGATTATTATTTTAATATTGTGAATGTGAAGACTATGTGAGCCATTGTTGCTTTTTTTCGCTCCTCAGTTAATTTTAATCATGGTCTGTCAGTTTGAGTAATTTTTGTGGCCTACCCAAATGTCCTTTCTTTGGTATTGTTCGTCGAATCTTTGAGCTCCTTAAGTTCTGAGTTGAGCTGCACGATTACTGACAAATGCGTGCACTGACTGGACAGGTCCACTTAATGTGTGTGGTTCTCCTCAAAAGACCATTTCAGACACAAATCTACATGGTCTTCACGTGATCTGACCAAGATTATGTCTGGACTTTAAAAGAGACTGTGACCTCTGAGTTCGTTTCGGCCTTTCTTCTCAGAGTAGTCAGATAGGAAACGCCGACCTCCTCTAGTTTTAAAATATGATTGACGTGTAAAAGTGTTTGTTCAAACCTACTTACAGAAATAAAATCATTTATCATTTATGACTTTTATTTTATTCGACACTTTGGAAGTTCCGCTTCATTGACAGTTCACCGCGAATATTCCGGGATAGAGTGTGTGTGCCTTTTGCTACTTGCGCGCATTACTTCAAGTGATTTTAGCAAGTTGAACAAATAAATAAAATTAGTTAAAAAAATAAATGGTGAAATGGACACTTATTAGCTACTAGACTTTGTGTGTGTGTATATTGTGTTTTTAAGTTTATTTGCATTATTTTTTTAATGTGAATATTATATGTGTGTTATGAGTATGCGTGTGTTTTTTGAACAAAATGCTAAGACAAGAGTGGTTTTACACTGCTGCAGTGAATACAGACATGATTTTATTGTATGGCAAATGCTGCCAAAATTCAGCTTTAACTATACGTATTTATCGTGAGAGATACGGCGCAATTCGCGTCTGTCCCACTAGCGTCCGGACAATCCTGGGAGCTGTCCAAAGGATCAGGGAAAATCAGCACATAGTGCCCAACACTCATGAAGGAGTTACTCCACGTCCGTTCCACCCTCTTTTGAACAACGAGTCTTAGATCATTTTGATCAGAACCCAACTTGCAGCGTTAGACAAGTTGGGCGTGTGTGTAGAGTGAGCCAAGAACAGACATTGAGGTCAGTTCAGTTATCAAAAATGCGGCGGACAAAAAATTACTTTTATCGAAAAACGAATCATTTCAATTTGAAACATCAAACGAATCAATGCCGGCGGCGCCGACACATGAACGTTGCCATACCGCCCGCGTGCATCATTGCTGCTCTTCTGGGGTCAAAATACGTTGTCTGAACAGTGTTTAGTTTTACTGAATTTATTTTGATATTTGTTGTGTTTGAAAATTTAACTTTTTGACCTAGCGAGCGCGAAGCGTCTCCGTTTCAGCTTGAGCAAAAATGCTTTCGTATATCCAGATGTCCAGCGGATGACTGTTCTCCTTTACAGGTCGCATTTCTCAAACGATTCTCGTCAAATTTTTTGAGCAGGTTCGATCATTATATGGATTTTCTTGTTGATTCAGTTTACCAAAAATTTTGAAAATGTCGGAATATGGTGGTTGAAAACGTAATAATAATCATATTTCAGCCATTTCGAAAAATGTTCAAAAATGTCACAAAACTTTTTTTTTATCCTTATTGAGAAGCGTTTTCACAATTATGATAAATGAATCAGATGCAGTACCTAGTGTAAATACATTATGCAGTTAGGTGTGTTATATATTGTATATAAGCATTTTGATGTAGATTTATGAAATAAATAAAGTTATCTCTCCTATCGCAGGTATGCTGGAAGAATTTCTTTAGAAATAAGCATCACCATTGTACGTATTTCTCTGTTCCTTTCTTCTTGTCTGTTTTTATGTGTGTACAGTCACGAACACCAATATGTCAACACTTGGCTATTTTCAATAGCGATTTTTTCGCGAAATAACAAATGCAACGTTGAAATGCGACATATTGCATAACCCTATAGGTTCGAAAATGCTATGTTCGTAACAACATAAAATTTTATTTGAAAAATTAAGGAGAAAGTCGCTTTTGAATTTAGCCAAGTGTATACATTTTTATGCTCATGACTGTACATAAATAATGATGATGCGATGCAGTAATTGTTATTGTAGCTTACCCCTAAGACGACCCACTGACCTTAATTTCTAGTTAATCTTAGAATAGGTACCTACTCGATGTATCTGTATCTCCGCCATCTCAGAACAGCGTTTGTACTGATATTGATTGGCATTGGTGCGCTGTGAAACACATGCTTGTTTGAACTTAGTAAGATGTGAATAGTGTGAATACAATATATCTACTCAAACAAGACTTCGATATACAGGGTGGTAGGGACATCGACGCGAAACCTGTTGCCGTGGATTTAGTACATGATTCTGAACCCCTCTGCGTTGAAATATTTCGTAGGGTTTCATAAAAAAAACAGTTGTTTTATAGAAAAGTGCAATACCTGCGCGGTCAAAATGTATAGAACAGCCATTTAATTTTTATTTTTATTAAGCTGCAAATAATTCCAACGCCAGGTGGTTCAGAACCGGGGTGGCGGATTGTTCGAAAGAGTTTCCGTGGCCCTGGCGCACAGGCATTTGAAAGAACACAGGTGGGTTTTAGTCAGTAGGAGTCTGAGACGCCCTTTCGCTCCGCCCTGAGCAGGAGAGGTCATTTGATGATTTCACACACAAAAAAAAAAGTTGGTTCACAATCATGTACTAAATCCATGGAAACAGTTTTCGCGTTGATGTCCCTGCCACCCTGTACTCATGTTGTTATTACTTACATCAAACTATTCTACAATTAACTATTATTGTAAAGTCAGGGAAATCAGTTGTTAAGAAAATTGTCTACAAATTTAATTAGTCCGTTTCTTCAAATCACAAGGGTGGTCATTCTTTACCAGTTTACAAAAAATGGCTATAACCCGGCAAATAGACGTGGGGTGTCAATTTGGCAAAAAAACAATTTCCTTTACTGTGCGTCAGTAAAATCCCAAGTAATATTTTTTTTTTCTAAAACGCATTCTTTGGTATTAACATAAAAAGTATTACTTATTCGTCTGCTGTATGTGTAAAGCTCTATTTATATTTTTGTGGTGAAACTGGCACAATGGCGCGGTAATCTAGGGGTACCCTCGCAAGTGCCATTGTTTGCGAGCTGACTAGGTCGCGCGGTACACCGTAGTGAATGGTCACCTACATCACAACAACAACGAATGGAAAATAGGGCAATGAATACTACTCTATTTAAGAAAAATCTAAAGTACCTTTTAGTTAATAAATGTTACTATAACTTGAAGGACTACTTAAACGATAATTTTTCCAAACTCAAGACCTCACAATGACATTAAGTAATTGAATAATTATTCATGTATCTTTAAATAATTAATCTGTTAATGTATTGTAATAATTCTGGGAATGACATTGAATTAATTTAATTATTATTATTACTAAATAAATAATTAATCTGTATTAATATGACTTTAGGAAAGACATTCCATCAATTTAATATCTTAAAATATTTTTATCTAATTTTATATATTTCAATGCCAATTTTGATTTTGATAAACCATCATTGTATACATTTTGCATGCCTTACGATAGAATCACTTGAAACAAATGTACATTTAATAACACCATTATAAAAAGTGTTTTCTGCAAAAATAAATAATTTGATTTGAAAATACCGCACAATATTACATTTAGGTTTAAGAGTAAAATTATGGTGCGTAAATATTGAATGTAAAATCTATACTAATAATAAAGCTGAAGAGTTTGTTTGTTTGTTTGTTTGTTTGCTTGCTTGAACGCGCTAATCTCAGGAACTGCTGGTCCGATTTGAAAAATTCTTTCAGTGTTAGATAGCTCATTTATCAAGGAAGGCTATACGCTATAATATCATCTCGCTAAGACTAATAAGGACGGGGCATCAATGAGCAATGTTTCAAAATCGTGGGTTTTTTTCCTTTTGAGAGGTTCCGCTGCGTGAGCTGCGTAAACGGTTAAAGTTTCACAAAAATCATGTATTACAGAATTGATCCCCTTTAAAATTTCAAAAAAAAAGTCTGCGACGGCTTATGTCTATCTTTTAAGGTTGGCTCATTATAAACTTTTTTATGCTAACCAAATTTGTTCTAAAATAATGCATTATTTGAGAAGGTGTTTTTATAAACATGATATTAATCTTTATCCAATAAATACGTTATTCATCACAAGTAAATTTAAAACAAAATTGCCCTTTACATCATTTGATTTTAATGAATATCTTAGGAGATATCGCAGTTTTAAAATAACATCGCAGCAAAATAATGTTGCAAGGCCGGCCATGAGGGAAACGGGTGGTGGCCCCAGTTATCTCTGCGAGATACCATGCCGGAAGGAAAAAAAACTAAAAATATAGTGTACGCAGAAGTATTAAAATAACATTAGTTCTGAGTTTTTTTTTTTTTGACAATAACCTACAATCTAAAAGATTATAAGACCCAGTACTTTTTACCTAACGTTTGAAAGTTCCACTCTTACACGGAGAAAATATTTCTTGAAATATTCCAGCAGGCTTAGCACGAGCACCGTTTTGTTGATGGAAAAATAGACAAAAATGACGTTCAGTAACCCAGTAAAGTTTCTAAGACCTTAATTTTTTTTTGTCCTAGAATTTGTACTGGGTAACCCGGTATATTTTCTTGGGTTTGCGCAAATGGTCCCGCGTTACTGCAGAGCCCCAGTAAAAATTCATAATTTCCCCAGGAATATGTTTAGAAATCTTTTCTCTGTGTACTGATAAAAGCGTGATGTAGGTACCTAAAACAGCTCCTTAACGTACGTATTATTTAAATATATTTACACCCTCTACGTAAACGAAGTCGCGGGTTAAAGTTAGCGTTAGCCCAAAGTAACTATTCCACGCGGACGAAGTCGCGGGCAGAAGCTAGTTTAAAATAGAAGGGAAACTCTATTTCATTAGTCTAGTGGTCACAAACCCTTATAAGGTCCCGAGTTCGATTCCCAGGTCAGGCAAAGTGTTATTGGGTTTTTCCATCAGGAATTTCTCAGTAGCAGCCCGGAGTCAGAATTTGTGCCCTGTTTATGGCAATAGTCTCGCCACTATTACATTGGACTTAACTTGCGAAATGTGGGAGTTCTAAAGGTACATCTCTGCCTTACTCTTCGGGGCAAACAAGTGTAAAGTTATGTTGTGAAGCAATTTTTTCATAATAATATACTTCAATTCGTTCGCCAAACTTACTTTCTCTGATAAGCATATCTTCAAGGATTTGGCCATAGTTTTGCTCGCAAGGAAAATCACTCATTAACTTCTCTTGCCCTTGTTTCCAAGTATGCACAATTGTATTCAGACCTTCATACCAAACTTTGGCTAAACCCTGAAGTTTTTGCATTGCAAAATATATCGTAGTTTTATCATCCCAGCCGTATACAGTTGCGTATTCATTTACTTTACACAGCTAAATTTCAATACGCTAGTTTTTCGCTGAAGGGTCAAAATAAGGGATGAATGATGCGACGAGCACCTTACTGAAGTTTCTTTCCGACCACAAGGAGAAGTATCCAACGACAGGGCGTTGCCGTTATCTTTTGTCCATTGTGAAACTGGAATTGACTACATTTACGGACATACATGTTCGATAAAACTTTCACAACGTAAAACAGAGCCACAGAAATACTTTGTAAAACCCAGCTGTCTATTATCACTATCAGGGAGATCTCTGATCAAGCAACATACAACTAGGCTTTCAAGCTTTTCACCATCATTGTCAGGATGTACCCTGAGCAAATGTTACCAAACTATGCCTTTTGTTTTTTTTTTTTTAAATATTAAAAGTAACCTTCAATAAACAGTTATATAGGTTGTATTATTAGGGTACACCCTAACCAAATCAAACTGCAACTAAAGGTTATGGCAGATGCATGTTATCAGTGCCGGAGAATGCCACAACCAAATGGTAACAAACCATGTTTAATTAAAAACTATTTTGAAAGATTCACAATAAATCACAACCTGATCTCGCAGCCGTATTTTCGAAGAATGCCCCTATCGAATAAACCGCGAACTACACTATCAAGGAATACAAAAAAAAAAACTAAAATATTTTCTTTTCTAGTCCAAATAGAACAGATTCACACCAATCATTAACTTATTTTGCAGTCGTATTATCAGGGGGTATCACAACGGGCCGGGGCTGCCTTGAAGTGGCTCTTGCCCAATCGAGGGGGTCCAAACGCCTCCTGCCGGAGGTTCTACGCGGGGTCGTGCGGTCCATGGCCCTTTATGGGGCATCGGTGTGGGCGCGTTCATTGAGGCGACGACCAACCCGCCGGTTGAACATGTCCCAAAGGGTCATTGCCATCCGGCAGGTCCGGAGATATCGCACGGTCTTCTCTGAGGTGGCGAGCCTCTTTGCCGGATTTCCGCCATGGAATCTGGAGGCAAAAGTCCTCGAGCACATTAGGCAGTGACGCGAGGAGGCGAAATCGCGGCACAGCGGACAGAGCTCTGGCGGGATCTTATGGCGGCATGAAGAGTGAGACTGTCGCAACTCAGTGTTGGGCACGCCACAATTGCGGCGGTAAGTCCCCTTTTTGAGGAGTGGAGTAAGAGGCGCCACAGCATCTTCACCTTCCGCCAGACGCAGGTCCTCATCGGACATGGCTGTTTTGGGAGATTCCTGTTCCGGATAAGGCGGGAGGAAACGCCTGGGTGTCACCATTGTGTGTATCGCCTGGAGGACAGTGTTGAGCATATGGTGGAGGTCTGCCCGGCTTGGACGGGGCACCGCCGTATCCTCGCGGAGGCGATCGGTCGCGGCGATCTGTCACGTTCGGCCCTGGTCCAGACCATGGTATGGAGCGAGAGGGCATGGGAAGCCGTCACCTCCTTCTGCGAAGCAGTAATGCTCGCGAAGGAGGAGGCGGAGCGCGTTAGCGTGAGGCAATCGTTGCGCCCTCACGCCTCTAGTCACCGCAGGAGGAGACACCCTGGGCGTCGGGAATCGATAGCAGATTCCTGACCACTGTAGGCGCGGGCTTGTGGATAATGGTTAGCTCGCCGTCCGGTAAGGACCAGGGCCGGGTTGACGGCGCATTGTGTTCCACGCGCGCCTTAAAGCGATGTCAGCACCAATTGACGGGGTCCATTAGGGCCGATGCCTGCCAGGGTCGCGGATTGTTCGAAAGAGTTACCGTGGCCCTGGCACACAGGCAACTGAAAGAAAATGGGTGGGTTTCAGACAGTAAAAGTCTGACATGCCCTCTCGCTCCGCCCAGAGCGAGATAGCTATTTGAAGATGACCAACCCAAAAAAGAAAGATTGGGTACCACGACCAAATAAAATCACACCATAAGGCTACCATACATGTTAGAAATCCAATATGCTTTGTCATATTATCGGGAGTACCAACCAAATGGGACAACGACCTTAAGGCTACCACATGTTAATTTTAGCGTAAACAAATTCAAATTACTGTACCTTTCTTATCCCACTTCTGAAGTGTAATAATTACTACGAAAATCACCATTTTATTTGTGAAATCCTAAAACAATGTATCCGTTCAATTATCGCTTATTCAAACGCACTGTGCCATAGGCCTTAACAAACAAGCTTAGTTCGCACCGCAGCGTATGCGCACACTCACTATACACAATCTCCACTAACATTTTAACATCTACCCTACTAAAAACGCTAATCGGCTATTTTGTTTACTTTTATTGTATTTTCTCTGTAAGTGATTAATGTAATCTTTTGAGAAATAAATGTCTTAAACCGTAATAAAACTCACAAAATGAAGATACTGTTACTTTATTTTTCTCTTCACTTCGTCACAGATACAATCGCAAGTTACTTCACACTAAATTGAGTTCTCTCGCATATGGTCGTCTCTGCGCCACCGAAGAGGGCGCGAGGAGTTGGTTTTGAGGCTTTATGGCCCCTTGCCCAGGGATTTTTCTCTCGGTCCTCAACTCTCGGACCCATCTTTGGGTTTTCCTCCCCCTCCCGCAGTAGGGAGTGGAAGTGCTTTATTCGCACACCTAGTCGTTGTGGGGTTTACCTCCCCTCCAGGTTTGTGCTGTAGTCATCGATGCTCTCGACACGTAGGTCTTGAGCTCTCTCGGCCAAGTGCCCTCGTTTATAAACCACCCCTTCCCCTACAAAATTGATGGTTGGACAGTGTTGCCATTTCTCGAAAATAAGAAGGAATTATTAAAATCTTTAAAACCCCTACACAAACTCTCTACTACTACCTACTCAGTGTTAATTATATGGTTAACTAAGTTATTGTTGAGCCAATATCCAAGTCGCCTATGAGATCCCTTCTTAGCGTGTCGATAAATTCTATATACAGTCAACCCAGAATTTTGCTACGAGCTTGGCACTTTCAGTTGCGTCCATCAACTCCTGTAGCGTGCAGACCACAGAACACGCTGGACACGCACGCTGGATTATTAAGAGCACCATTGTTTGTGGTACCATCCACCAAGTGCCTAAGAGATTACAAAAACTCTTAAATTCCTAACCATCCAACTTAGTCTCACAGGGACGACAAAAGTACTTGCCCAACCCACAAGTACAAAGGCGACAATGAGAATTTTATAAAACTTTACTATAAAAAAAGGATTTTTAGTATAAATTCCTAAAACACTTCCTCTCTCCTTAAACATCATCATTACATTTAGTTTCCTTGCTCGTGTTTTATGTTTATTATTGTATATATTATATGTAGATAAGTATATGTTTTATGTATGTATGTATTTATTGTATTTATATGTAAATGGTACACAACCACTTCCTGCATTATTGTCTCTCCTTCTCTCTTTAACCATCCAAAGGTTGTCTGTAAAAGATCGCTTTTAGCGATAAGACCGTCCATTGTGTCACCCTATGTAGAATTTCTACAATTATATCTGTAATTTTTATGGTGTACATAATAAAGAGTAGAATAGAATAGAATAGAATACTCTTTATTATGTATTCTATTCTATTCTAAACTCAAACAATTACTACTTCTCTGTACATTTTGATGATTATGCTCAACGTTGCAAACGTTGAACGTTCTCAATGTATTCGTAAATTTCTCTCGGTGTGGAAGTACCAAAAAATGTGTCTCATTTGCGTGCACTGCATAAAGCTGCTTACCTGTGTATCAGGCGGCGACGTATTTTCTTACACCGTAGTGTACGGTCGCCCTTATAAAACTATATTTGTCTCTGATTTTTAAATATCATAACACAGAACCAGATAATTTCAGTTAAACGTGTCACATCTACATACCGTAAGTGCCTACGTTATTCAAAAAACGCCTGAAAGTTTATGAATATGTAACGTTTTATCGTTTTCATGAAGCAAGCGAGTGTTTTGTCATGAAATAAAATTTTAAGTTCTTTTTTAAATGATAAATGATAAATGATTTTATTTCTGTAAGTAGGTTTGTACAAACACTTTTACACGTCAATCATGTTTTTTTAAACTAGATGAGGTCGGCGTTTCCTATCTGACTACTCTGAGAAGAAAGGCCGAAAAAAACTCAGAGGTCACAGTCTCTTTTAAAGTCCAGACATAATCTTGGTCAGGTCATGCGAATACCATGCAGATTGGTATCCGAAATGGTCTTTTGAGGAAAGAACCACACAGTTTGAGTGGACCTGTCCAGTCAGTGCACGCATTTGTCAGTAATCGTGCAGCTCGACTCAGGAAGTCAGGACTTAAGGAGCTCAACGATTCGACGAACAATACCAAAGAAAGGACATTTGGGTAGGCCGCATAAATTACTCAAACTGCCAGATCATAATTAAAATTAAATTAGAAAAAAAAAAAAGCAATTACCCACATAGTCTTCACATTCACAAAATTAAAATAATATAATACTTTACAAGTAAATACTCATGTCATTGTATATATAAAATTTATCAATGTCAATGTGTATATATAAATTCGGTAATAATGTTTGAAGATCATGTAGATCGGTGTCTGAAATGGTCTTTTGAGGAAAGAACCACACAGATTAAGTCGACCTGTCCAGTCAGTGCACGCATTTGTCAGTAACCGTGCAGCTCAACTCAGAACTTAAGGAGCTCAACGATTCGACGAACAATACCAAAGAAAGGACATTTGGGTAGGCCGCATAAACTACTTAAACTGCCAGACCAAGAATAAAACTGAAAAAAATGACCCACATAGTCCTCATATTCACAATAATGAAAATAACATAATACTTTTTATAGTAAATATTCATGTCTAAAAAGAGTTAGCAAACTAAAATCAACATTCAGTGTACATTTATTGGAGCAGCTCAATCCCAAGCCTTTTTGTCTTCAATATAGTCTTTCACAGTATAGTAGGCTTTCTGGCATAATTTCCGCTTTATAAAAGATTTGAATTTATTAAAGCTTAGATCTTGAATGTGGCTAGGAAGTTTATTATAAAAACGTATACATTGGCATCTAAAGGAGCCACCAATTTTCTTGAGCCTGGTTGTAGGAACAAGAAATTTGTGTTTGTTCCTAGTATTTATATTGTGGATATCACTGTATTTTTTAAACAGATTAATATTTTTATGTGCATACAAAAGATTTTCATAAATATACTGAGAAGGCACAGTAACAATATTAATCTCTTTAAATTTATCTCTGAGGGAGTGTCTGGGACTTAATTTATAAATTGAACGAATTGCCCTTTTTTGTAAAACAAAAATTGTCTGTATATCGGCGGCATTTCCCCACAACAGAATACCGTACGACATCACACTATGAAAATAACTAAAGTATACTAAACGGGCAGTCTCTAAATCTGTTAAATCACGAATTTTTCTAACGGCGTATGCTGCAAAGCTAAGCTTTTTCGACAATTTGTCTATATGGGGGCCCCATTGAAGCTTGGCATCCAAAGTTATGCCTAAGAATACTGTGGTATCTTCGGGTTTCAACACTTCGCCCTTTATGAGAACACTAGTTTCTACTTGTCTAACATGAGGTATCCTGAACTTAATACATTTCGTTTTTTTCTCGTTAAGAAGTAGGTTATTAACATTAAACCAGTTAACTACTATTGCGAGAGCGCTATTTACATTGTCAGTAACCAGCTGCTGACGTTTGAGTTTAAATAAAAGTGCGTCTGCAAACAACACTATATCATGTTTATCCTTTATGAGGTAAGGCAAGTCATTTATATAAATAAGAAATAAAAATGGGCCAAGAATTGAGCCCTGGGGGACCCCCATTCTTACTACAGATCCGGGTGAACGTTTTCCGTTAACATCAACTCTCTGAATCCTATCACTTAAGTAAGAAGTAAGAAGATCCAGAGAGGCGTTTCGGATTCCGTAGTGGTGCAGTTTCCTGATTAATGTTTCATGAAGAACACAATCGAATGCCTTGGACAAATCGCAAAAGATTCCCAAAGCATCGCATTTGTCCTCCCATGCATTATAAACATGTCCTAAAAGTTCAACTCCGGCATCAGTAGTCGAACGACCCCTTGTAAAACCGAACTGTTTGTTATGCAGTAATTTGTGTTTATTAAAAAATCTTTGCATTTGATTCAAAATAAGTTTTTCAAAAATTTTACTAAAAGTAGGTAGCACTGAAATGGGTCTATAATTAGTAGGATCTGATGTACTACCTGATTTAAACAACGGTATTATTTTACTGTTTTTCATAAGATCAGGAAACTCACCACAGTCAACACACTTATTAAAAATACCAGCTAAAGTAGGTGATACAATGTTTATAATTGACTTTGCAACGTCCACAGAATTGCCCCATAGATCTGCGGTCTTTTTAACATTTAACGTTTGAAAGGTTTTAATTATATCTTTACAGGTGACATATTGGAAATGAAATTCAGAATCACAAACAGGGACGTTTTCTTTAAGTAAAGACTCTGCAGCAGTGGGTGATGAGTTTAGAGATTTATTAGTGGATACAGGAATATTTGTAAAGAAATTTTCAAAGGCCACGGGGACTTGTGAATCTGATTTAATTATACTGTCATCAATATCAAGGCTGTAGTCACTACATCGGTTGCATGACCTTCCCGTTTCGCTATTAATGATACTCCATGTCATTTTAATTACATTACTACTATTTTTAATTTTTGAACTCAAATAACGTGACTTAGCCGTACTACAAACTTTTTTTAATAATTTTGAATAATTCTTAACATATAAATTAAATTCAGCAGTGTTTATATAAGTCCGTTCATCATATAGTTCATAAAGCCGTTTTCTACTTTTATGTATACCAATGGTGGCCCAGTCACTGACTTGTTATGTTATGTTATGACACTTTATTTTCAGTTATCCATTTCAAGTAAATAAGTGATATTTTGACTAACTTAGATCAAAGGTTAAAATCGAAAGCGAATCGCAAAAAGCGGATCGAATATTTATTTTATTCCGTTTGGTAAATGGACTTCCCAATACCAAAGGGAAACCAACGTAATGCTGCAGTTTTATAAAATTCCATATAAAACGGTAAATCACAGGCAATTGCTGCAAAAGAAATTTCGCAAGATCAAAGCTACAGGAAATCTTTGGATTTTATTTCTTATTTTCGATTTTAATTATACATTCCGTCATGATTTTGTTAACCTAAATATGCTCCAGTTACGTACAAGTACGACAAAGTCAGAAATCTGTATAGACGACATTATTCAGATACTTGGTTGGCCAAAGTTCTTGGTCTTAGTCCTTGGGTCCATATTTAAGATCAGTGCTCAAGTAAAAGAAAATCTCCTCGTGATACGCTGCGGTGTGATAGTCAGCCCCAAAAGAACTCAGTTCGTATACCACATCACCGAGCCCACGGAGTGAAAGAAACCTCATCGTCGCTCTGTTAATTATAGCAAAGCGCGTCAGTATAGCTTACAAATTGCCTTTTAGTAAGGATTTATGATTTCTAGAGAAAATATAGTTATTCCTATGTTTCTGAATATAATGTTTTTTCAACAGTAATACACGATTTACGAAGTACTCGTACCTACCTATTTTGATTGCAGTAATTAAATCTTAAGTAGGAATCCGTTGGATGCGGGAAGCTCAGAACCGCTCGAAGTGCTGGTGCTTGGGGGAGGCCTATGTCCAGGAGTGGACGTCTTTCGGCTGAAATGAGGCTGATGATGAATTAAATCGGTGTACTGTGCCTAGTCCTTTGGGGACTAAAAGTGTGATGTTATGATATGTTAGGTATGTGTAATTAAATCCCGATTAGATTGTATCGTCGAAACATTATAATTATTTAAAACGAAACTCGAGCTATATTAAACAGTATACATTCTTACCCAACTGCGTGACGTAAAGGAGGGTAATGTGTTTATCAGCCTATGTATGTATGATGTTTTGTGGCGCTCTAGAGACCAAAGGCGTGGGCCGATTTGGATGTTTCTTACGTCAATCGATTTGTAATTATGTTGTGAGTTTCAGTAAAGACATGACAGTAAACAAATTCAATATGGCGACAACCAGACGACCCATTGTGCAAAAGAAAAAAAAATTGTCAACGAACTATGTCAAGTAGGATATCATTGAATAGCTCTTTGAAAATCATATATAGGTTTCTTTAATCATTTTTAGTTTTGAATGACCGTTTAGAATCTAGAACGATTTAGCAACCATTCTCACAAAAAAATTCAAAACTTATAATAAAGCTGGAGTAAAGTTCTTATATAATAGTATAGTAGGTCTTATTAAAGTGAAAAATTATTATTATAATAATTCTTAAAACCGAATGACAAACCCAGAATTTTAATGCTTTGAAACCTAATTTTAACGACCGTTACCTAAAGCGTTACTTAATAGTGACAGAAAAATAACCTATTTAAGAATAAATAAAAAGCATAGCTTATGCATAATCAGCCTATAATGTTCCCACTGCTGGGACACAGACCTCTTCTCTGTGAGAGGGAGTGGGCCATAATCCACCACGCGGGCCCAGTGCGGGTTGGTGGATGTCACAAGTCAAGCATTTTTGTAAAAAAAAAAAAGTAAATTTAAAAAATAAATAAACCCGACTCGGAGTCAGTAGGTTTTTATTGTTACATTTAAGAAAATGCCTCCGACTGCATGATACTGTACGGCTTAGGTGTACTTATGGAGTGTGGGATTGGAGACAGAAATAGGTCATCTTATTTCCATCTTTTTTAAAGTTCACTGTTTACTCAATCTGTGTGGTTCTGTCTTCAAAAGACCATTTCAGACACTAATCTACATGGTCTTCATATGATCTGACCAAAATTATGTCTGAACTTTAAAAGAGACTGTGACCTCTGAGTTTGTTTCGGCCTTTCTTCGCAGAGTAGCCAAATAGGTAACGCCGACCTCTTCAAGTTTAAAAAATATGATTAACGTTTAAAAGTGCTTGCTTAAACCTACTTATAGAAATAAAATCATTTATCATTTACACAGTCAGGTTTTTTGATTTTTAATTTACCTTTTTTTACGTTGTGTAGCGAAATACAAAAGAAAATTAACCACTTTAACACGTAATAATTTATTAATAATAAAAAAAACGCATGAAGTAAAACATTATTAAATACAGTTGCTGAGCACGTAATTCGGTAAAAATTAAAAGAGATCACGAGAAAACTCAAGGAACACCGAATGGTTGGTGTTTGTTACGTATTTGGTTTCCGAACTAGGGAATCGATTGCAATCGATTATTAGGTCCGTGGCTACTAAATTACGTAAACTTTCAAATGATTATTCTATCATAAAGATGAACCTAAGCTATCCCGATAGAAAAAGATCTGGTAAAAAATCAACTGGTATCAAAATGTAAACTCTAGAGGTCCTAATACTACTATAATAGATAAGCGTAATGGCTTAAAGTAATAAGTCGATCCTGGTAGATTGGAGCCTCAAAGCGTAGCACGCCTAGTTGACCCTGATGAACCGCATCCCTCTGGCGACTCGACGTTCATGTGTCGCAGGCCATAGCGGCCTAGCTGGTCTCGACCTCGCCAGCATTCTATGCGACTGGTGGTAGCGACGTAAGAACTCGCAAGCCTGGTGAATACTCTGGTACTCGGAAAAAGGGCCGGAAGCAGCCGTTTTTAACTGGTTCTACACCTACGACAAATAAAATAGGGTATTACACCAGAGAAAAGGTTAAGACTTCCGTTGAGAGAGCAAATCGGGAAAAATACATACCAATCAACGAATATCGTACACCAAACAGAACAGAATAGGAGAAATATTAAAAATAAACCAATTTACAACTCTGGATCAAAAATTTATGGCGATCGACTATATTCAATACATATTTTTCAGCAACTGACATTTTTTTCCAATTATCAAATTAGTGCCTTCTTTGCGTCCAAACTTTAAATTTGTAAGATTAGAAAAATGATAACCAGTTATAAATACGAATCAGAAAAATAGATTGTAACCGCAGAGGTCACCCTGCAGTTGTTTCTTACTACGTAAATAGTGTCCCTTAATAGCCTTAAAGGCTCCTACAAACATACATGACACGCGACGTGACACAAAGGCACCGACTGTCGCGCGACGAGCGGTGCATTTGAGTCACGTGCGATTCGCGTCGCGTGTCGCGCCTGTTTGTTGAAGCCTTAAATACTATTGTAAGCTTACAAAGATGTTTTGATGGTCAGTAAACTATACCTAACTACCACTGCCGTTAAGTGACGTAATTAAATAAAAAGTGGCCAAAGAAGCGGTGGAAAGCGGAAAGCGGCGGAAGAGTTCCGTACCACCGAACAATATTAAATACGACATTAAAAAAAAAAACAGGTTTCTTGTATGAGGATGGGGACCCCTTTTAATTTTTATCATTTATTCTTAAAGTGGCCATAGTGGTCCAAATTCTGTGAAAATTTCAAGTATCTACCTATTACGGTTCTAAATATACAGCCCTGTGACAGACGGACGCTCAGCGGAGCCTTAGTAATAGGGTTCCATGGACACCCTTTTGGTACGGAACCCTTTTTTTTTTGGGTGGGAAATCTTCAAATTACTTCTCCCGCTCTAGGCAGAGCGGGAGGGCGTATCAGACTTTTACTAACTAAAACCCACCCGTGTTCCTTCAGTTGCCTGTGTGCCAGGGCCATGGTAACTCTTTCGGACAAACCCGCGATCCCAGCAGGTTGGTACGGAACCCTAAAAGTTAGTAGGTTATGTTATGGTTCACGTAACTTGATATTAAAAAAATGTAACGTATCATTTTCATAAGCGAAATATGCTTTGTACGTTTCTTAGATAACGTAAATAGCTGCCATAGCATTTATAATTCACGTGTTTCAAACTACCTAAAAAAGACACAAGTCAACTAAAAATAGCTCAAGTTTCATTTTATTAATAGCCCTTGAAAGCAAGCACCTATCTCCTTTTAATTAAAAAAAGAGCAACAAAAAAACTTCTTCATCATTTAAAAATATCAGTCATTAGATGGGACGAATGAAAATGGCGCTCGGGTTTCGTATCAAAATAGAAATTAAAAAAAAAATATTCTCCATTATTGAATATTTAAAACTGAAGATATTATGTACGAGAGGATTATTTATAATGACGCCTGACTAGACATAAAGAGTCTTCTTCGTGGAAAATTTATATTTCGTTAGTGAAGTCGATAGTGTATTTTATCAATTGTATTTTTGTCCTTAATTGAGAACATTTGACAACTTATTAATAATAATAATCGCTTTATTTCGGACACAAATATCCATATAGTGTTAGTAACATACAAAAAATAACATATCCTAGTGTTAGTAAAAATCAACCTCCTCACAAACTGCTGTACAATTGGAGTGCCGAAGCTCTCGGTTACAGAGAGGAAAAGAGGAGGGGGATTGATGAGGGAAAAACTACTAAGAATATTCAGTTATCATATCCTCACATACCCACTATTATATCAAAAAATATGTTGGTAAAGTAAATGTAACTTCTGATATATACATCAAAATAACTAAACTAATTTCCACTCCTTTTTATACACATTTACATAATTTTTATCAATATTTAAAGACTACTAGCTCATATAATTTGTAAATATTATTTTACTCGGTCCTCAAATAAATCAAATAACTAAATATGAATTTACTAATCATAATTCAAAAGTATGTCAGCAAAATAGAGTAGGTAGGTACTAGGCAAAAGCCTGTTCAAATTAGTGAAATGTTTCAATAACATCAGATAATTGTTGGAACATGTTTCTCTTAAATCTTACACAAAGGATACCACTTCTACGTCGAAGCTCGCGAATTACTACTGTTCTCATATTTAAGAAAATATTGTGTTAGGCAGGCTAACCGTTGTACCCCATTCTTATTCAGAAATGAAGATCGCTCTAATTTCGTTGAAATTGTATGCTTTACTACGAAGTTATGTAGAATATGTGTAATAATATATCCAGATACATAAAACTTTTAGCTTAATTAAAGAAAATGTGGGTTGAATTAACTAAACATACAACTCTGCCTTACCCTTTGCGGAATACAGGTATGGTATTATGTAAACTGAAAAAAGGGACAAATCAAATGTTTAAATTTAGTTTAAAATTATTCAAAAAGGGTTAAAGTGCTGAAAAATGACAACGCTTCAGCAGCTGAGTGAAGTAAGCACGCACAAATTCTCCAAAAACTGATTTAAATTAATGATTCCTTTCCCAATCGTCGTTTCAAAACGTCGTCAATTTTCATCCCCACTACTGTACCAAGTTTGAAGTGCTCCAAAGTAGGTTAGGCCTCCACCATTATTCAAACATTCATTTAACTTTGAATTATAAAAGTTTTACCTTTCAAGTTATCGCTTACCTACTCGTGAGTTAATGGTTTGAAGGTGCGAGGAATTGTTGATTTCAGAGAAGAGCTGCTATTTCTACGAACTTTACCATAAAGGTATTATAAAGGCAAAGTGATGCTAAAAATGTTGCTGATACACGTGTATTCAATCAGTTTTGTAAAGATATTTTTTTATGTAAGTATTGATTAAAAATACGCTGTCAACATATTGACATGGAGTAAAATGGCAATATTACGAAAATCTGTATATTAAAAATATCTGCTTAATCGAAAAGTGTGACACAGAAATTTAAAAAGATTCTGATTCAATTATTTGTTCTCATAAACTTAGCTGCTACCATTGCACATTTAAAAAAAATCAAATTCACAGAAAACTGACATCACATCAACCATTTAACGCAATTTTTCCAACAGCGTCCCCTTTCATAATAAAACCAGTAGAATTTCACTTTTAAATTCACTTGTGTGACATTCGCTCTTGAATCACTTGAAATCTCTCCAGCGTTTTGCCGACTCGGCAGTTTCAAACGTTCACAGATATTTCTCTAATAGCACATTCGTTTGGCATGTGTTCACTCTGGGAGTCGCACGTGCTGTTCTATTGTCGATGAGGTTTTCATTCATGTTCATTTCTATAAGGAGCCTCTGCGGCTTGACTATGATATCGACGTACCACCTGTTACAATAGATACAGTACATGATTATGAACCCCACCGCATTGAAATTGTTCGTCGGTTATCAAAAATCAATCGGCTTTTTCCTACAAAAGTGAAACACCTACGCGGTCAAAATAATAATAATAATATTCATTGTATAAAAAATTTACAAAAAGTGTACATTTTGCCAATTGTAGTAATATTTTCCATACAGTTATAGTGCCTAAAAATAAACTAAAACTAAAATTTTCTTACAGGTGCAAGTAATGATGATTCGGAATTACAGTATAAGGTAGAAACCCGCCCGATCTAGGTTAATCCAAACCTGTGTTTCAGGCCATCACTTTACGGAAAATGTATGGAAAAACAATACTTTTTTAATAACTGACTTAAATTTGAACGCAGAGATTTCAGAATCACATGCTGAATCCATGGTAACAGGTTACGCGTCGATGTCCCTGCATGCCACTCTGTATACTAAGTGGATACGAAGGCTCGTTTCTTTTTCTTGCTTTTAAAAAGTATATCTAGCTTATGGAATGGTTCAAGTTATTGTTGGGATATTAAAGATTGATTCTGAAACATACACAATAAGTTTAAGTCTTTAGGTGTGCATACACACTAAAGTAAGTCACGCCAATAAATTACGTTTGACTGTTGAAAAGTAACAAAAAGCAATATTTTGTATTCCTAATATAGCTCTATATAACTAGATAAGACCAACAATACTTAAACCATTTTTCCGCCACTACCCCCAAATGCTTAGAATATCGAAAAGATAAACTAATAAATAATAACACCCCTCCTACTGTCACCGGTCCCTAATTCCCCTACCCATTGCAAAAATAGGGTTCTTAAATATAGATGTTGAGTAAAATTCAATAGCGAAGGGTTAAGTGTCTCGGGTCCACATTACTTAATAGATGGATTCTGGCCGCTCACACGTCTACGATTTTCGATTCGCGAGAAGTTTATTCACTGTACCATCTAAATGTATTGGCTAAAGGACGTCGAGAGGTACAACAGGGCAAAGTGTACCAAACTGCGCTTGTTTATGTTCGAGATGGGTAATGAAATGGACCTAACCCATCCCAGAGCCTTTTTATGGAGAGGTGGAACAAAAATAAGATTTTAAGCCCCTCTTTTTTGCAGTATCAAATATTCTTCAGACGATATTCTCACTCACAGCTAAAAATGCTCGCAAGAAAGGAACGATGAACGTAAAAAGCGAAATTCATGAAATTGTAGCTCTGTTCTATTTGTTGGATCTAAAGTGGATCTAGCATTAAATTAAATTGCTATTTATTTCTTTGGGTAAAATGTGAAGTGTGATTGTGTCACCGTTTTTGTTGAAAACTTTAATGGGATATTATGCGGTGCATGAGTAAAGTTGATGAAAGCGCCTTTTTGGAATGTGGATGAGAGTTTATAGAAACGAGATCAACATATCCTAACTTCACGCCTGAATTTCCATAAAGGATAGACAAAGGTTCACCCACATTTCGTCAGTTTTTCGTAATATCAATGTAGATTATTTCCCATAGCAGGAGTTTACTGTTGTAGGTACAAGACAATGAAGAAAATTAAGTGATCCAACTTTGTCATTACAAATCCTGACATTTATAGACATAATATTAACGATGGCTCGTCTGTCTCCTCCCGAGCAATTAATACAAAAATGGCTCGGCTAGTCACCGTTCAAATTTGACATCCTCCATTTATATTTGTCAAATAAGAAATCAAAGGCAGGTGCGAATGAAGAGACTCGATCAATCTATAGATGGGTAAATGCTTTTAAAATAATATTATGTAGATGAAGTGAAATGGTGTCATTTTACCTGAAAAAAGGCAGTTGTAATCCCTGTAATGTCTTTAATCTGGAAGTAAAGACGCAGTTAATAATTATAGGCCAATATCTTACTCCCCGCAATTTCAAAAATACTAGAGAAAATTATAAACAGTAGACTAGTAAAATACCTAGAAAAAAAACAACATCTTATCCTGAGCGCAATTTTGTTTTAGAACCAAATTATCGACAGCCGATGCGGTGCATAGCCTGACTGATTATATTTTAGAAAGAAACCAGACCCTGGGAGTCTTTCTCAATTTAGCCAAGGCCTTCGACATGGTGTCTGTTTCTGTTCTTTTGAACAAATTAGAGACCATGGAAATAAGTCAATAATAATGTCAATACTAATAAGCGACGGAATGATATAGTATGCATATCTAATGCAACCTCAAAACATGTCTATATAGAAAGATTTTTTACATTCTTAGGCCCATTCTGTACAATAGGTTAAATAGAAATCTAAGTATATATAAATTAAATTACTATAACTGTAAAGTAAAACTTATTTACTAACCATCGATTATGCACAGATAGAAGATTTACTTGTTGTCTGCAAATAGAACCGTTAACATGCTATTTTACTTTTATTTATCAAAGTTTTAATTTAGTTTTTACTTTATAATGTTAATTTATTACATGAAGTATTTATGCACTTTCTAGCCTGAGGCACAGGTTCAACCTAGTTGATTTCCCAACCAAAAAAAAAAAAAAAGGTTCAACCTAGTACAGGCAAATTACCAACTGTGCTCTATTTGAATTGTTAAGGTATTTATTGTAAATGTCTCTCTTTTATAAATAAACGATTTTATTATTTTGTATTCTAATTATTATTATTTAAATAATATATCAAACTAAAAATCCGTTTCAGTGTGGGCTAAAATGCTTTCGTTGGTCCGGATGTCCGGCGGATGGCTGTTCTCCTCTACAGGTCGCATTTCTCAACCGATTCTCGTGAAATTTTGTGAGCAGGTTCGATGATTATATAGATTTATTTGTCGATACAGTTTTTCGAAATTTTTAAAAATGGCAGTGATATAGGGGTTGAAACGAAAAAACAAACCTATTTCAGCCATTTCACGCTTTTTGTTTGAAGGATTTTGTTTTAAGTGAACATTTATTCAGTTTTAAGCTATGCAAAGACAGACTCGCGAGGTCTACAGCTCACAGAGCCACTAGTATAAAAGGAAATAAAAAGGCTTACTCTGCCAAAATGACATGCCTACTGCAGTCAGAGAATTCATAATTTAAGGCTGGTGTTAATGTTAAATTTAGTGTAATTGCGGCAGACTGCTTTAGAGTTTTAAACATAATGCAGTGAAAATTATGGCACGGTTATCTGCCATGGGGCGATTGAAAGTTTCCGGTTAATGCACCAACGAGTAAAACAAAACACTTTACATTTACGTCAGTTACGTCGTAATCATAATTTGAAATTAGTTTTGAGATTCATTTGACAGTATAAATCCAGCCATCAGTAAATGTCGTAGCGTCGTCTTCACATATAAATATATAATTAATGTATACCTACATTACATAATATTGTAAAACATTTAAAAAACGTAACGGTGGAGTTTCTTGCCCATTATTCTCCATAAGAAAATACCTTTTGGAAAGGATAACTAGAATCATTTCTATTTTCATGTAAATTTTGATGTTTAAAAGTGCCTTTTATGTGCCTATTTGAAATAAATGATTTGACTTTGACTTTGAATAAACAGAAAATAATAACAAAAGTAGCAATAAAGTATAGTAAGTAGTAGTAGTAAGTAGTTTTAGTAATATGTGCACACGCACAACACTTAATTACGACCATTAAAATTGACTTCTCAAATGGCGAATACTTATTAATTTGACGGCGCAGCACGTGGCCTCGCCTAATTTTATTACGAAGTTACTGGAATCATCGAAGAGGTCGCATGTGAGACTGGCTGATTAGTGTCATTCTAGTAGAGCGTCGCATCGATGGTTGCGTGGCGGCTGTTCTCTTATGGCAGAGAGGATGTCAGGGGAGCCGCCGTCGTACCAAGTCCATGACGAACTGCTATATTCTGGCAGAATCCTGATGATATTGAAGCTGCTGGACTACTAATACGATGGCCACTCTGGTAACGGCTATCCTGCGTTGTTAATTTTTTTTCACTCTTTAGATTTATTTATGTAGATAAGTAACCAGGGTCGTCGGATATAGTTGAAGATTAGTAAGAAACCGATGGATGTTTTCGAATGAAATTTAGTTTTATAAATGAATTGTTTATTTTCTATTAATTAAATTAAATTTTATTCGAAAACATCCATCGGTTTCTTAATAAACTTCAAGTATATCCAACGATCCTGGTTACTTATCACTTTTGGTGAACGTACATCCGAAGCATCCCAAGCAGAAAATCACGTTAATACCATTCCGATAAGCTCATATTTGGACCATGGCATAAACTATTTTGACATTTTTGTGCGACACGAGACAAGAAGCACAATCGATCATATTGTGTATAACCTTGTGTATAAAGTCAATGATCCCTCAATCTGTCAATATCAGGGGGCAATGAACTTACGAAGACCTTAAGGTAATATGATCAACGTGTTTGCGTGACAACCAATATGTATGCGACAAATATTTGCTCAAACGACCAATGCGAGAGCGTTCCTTGCTGATTTCGAGTCGATTTTATAGCTTGCGTACAATATCGTTTTGAAAGTTTGTGTGCGGTGTCAGTTTTATGCTGATATTAAAGAAACAAAATATATCGTATCGTATCGTTCAATTTATAAATTAAGTCCCAGACACTCCCTCAGAGATAAATTTAAAGAGATTAATATTATTACTGTGCCTTCTCAGTATATTTATGAAAATCTTTTGTATGCACATAAAAATATTAATCTGTTTAAAAAATACAGTGATATTCACAATACAAATACTAGGAACAAACACAAATTTCTAGTTCCTACAACCAGGCTCAAAAAAATAGGTGGCTCCTTTAGATGCCAATGTATACGTTTTTATAATAAACTTCCTAGCCACATTCAAGATCTAAGCTTTAATAAATTCAAATCTTTTATAAAGCGGAAACTATGCCAGAAAGCCTGTGAAATACTGTGAAAGACTATATTGAGGACAAAAAGGCTTGGGATTGAGCTGCTCCAATAAATTAACACAGTGAATGTTGATTTTAGTTTGCTAACTCTTTTAGACATGAATATTTACTATAAAAAGTAATATATTATTTTCATTATCGTGAATATGAGGACTATGTGGGTCATTGTTTCAGTTTTATTCTTGGTCTGGCAGTTTAAGTTGTTTATGCGGCCTACCCAAATGTCCTTTCTTTGGTATTGTTCGTCGAATCGTTGAGCTCCTTAAGTTCTGAGTTGAGCTGCACGGTTACTGTCAAATGCGTGCACTGACTGGACAGGTCCACTCAATCTGTGTGGTTCTTTCCTCAAAAGACCATTTCAGATACCAATCTGCATGGTCTTCGCATGACCTGACCAAGATTATGTCTGGACTTTAAAAGAGACTGTGACCTCTGAGTTTGTTTCGGCCTTTCTTCTCAGAGTAGTCAGATAGGAAACGCCGACCTCATCTAGTTTAAAAAAACATGATTGACGTGTAAAAGTGTTTGTACAAACCTACTTACAGAAATAAAATCATTTATCAAACCTGCTTTTAACATAAAACATCACGACTGTAATCTCCGAAGGCTTAGGCAGAGGTACCTATAGTATACCCACAAAGTTATGTTTAAGTCCCATGTATGTTATAGGGGGCGAGCCTATCGCCATCAACTGGGCACAAATCTAGACTCCGGGCTGCTATTGAGAAATTCGTAAAGGATAAATCCAATAACACATTTACCGACCTGAGAATTGAACCCATGACCTCATGCTCAACAGTAGGGCTTACGAACACTAAACCGATAAGGCAGTCTATATAAGAGAAACAAAATATCTAAAAGCTGCTTTTAATCTCACGCAATATAATGTATAATTCCATAGCACATGTGTGAGCACTATGTACCAACTAAAAGCTACCATTTACTGGGTTCGTCTTTCATAGACTTGAATGTGCCCTGGCGGCTGAGAGTATGTCATGCTCACTCAAATGTCTCGCTGGTGGTGGCGTGTATTTGGATCATTAAGTTAATGTATAATTTCAACATGAATGATGGTAACCAATTCTTGTGTAACTATATGTTGATTTAAAAGGGTGTCTGTGGAGTTTCTTGCCCGGTCTTCTCCATAGGTACCTACTACACTTTGGAATGGGCAACTAGCTTCATCTTTCTGAGTGACCGACCCCTTGATAATTCAAAAGTGCCAGTAATTGGTTTATCCTACTATTCTACTATTCTACTAATATCTACTTCTACTGGATGTTTGGATGTTTGTTACTCAATCACGCTAAAACGGCTGAACGGATTTGGATAAAATTTAGCACATGGGTAGACTATGACCTGGATTAGGACATAGGATACTTTTTATCCCGATATTCCCACAGGATCGAGATTTCTGCGGGTGAAACCGCGGGGCGCAGCTAGTTTGAAATAAATGCTTTGAATTTAAGTTTGAATAGAATAGAATAGAATAGAATACTCTTTATTATGTACACCATAAAAAATAACAGATATAAATGTAGACATTTTACACAGGGTGACACAATGGGCGGTCTTATCGCTAAAAGCGATCTTTTACAGACAACCTTTGGATGGATTCAAGGGAGAAGGAGAGACAATAATGCAGGTAGTCAGTGGTGTACCATTTACATATACAACAAATACATACATACATAAAACATATACTTATCTACATATAATATATACAATAATAAACATGAAACAAGAGCAAGGAAACTAAATGTAATGATGATGTTTAAGGAGAGAGGAAGTGTTTTTTAACCATAATTTTAAAAGTGGACAAAGATTGAGCACGCCTTATCGACTCGGGCAAGGCATTCCATAACCGTACTGCTTGAACTGTAAAAGACTTGTCATAAAAGCTGGTGGAATGCACCGGCATCTCTAGTCTTAAGTTTTCCGATGACCTAAGATATCTATTATGTGCGTCATGAAGGAACTTGAAACGTTCTTTAAGATAAGAGGAGGTTTTAGGGTTGAATAGAATACTGTAGAGCTGAAACAAGATATGTGAATTCCGGCGAAGACGTATGGGAAGCCAATTGAGCTTTGTACGAAATTCAGAAATGTGATCATATTTGCGCAGGCCAAATATAAATCTTATGCAAAAGTTTTGAAGTCGCTCAAGTTTATCTAGTTGTGCCTCAGTGAGATCGAGATAACTGACATCAGCGTAGTCAAGGATGGGAAGTAAAAGGGATTGTGCAAGCGCAGTTTTAGTGGCAGTCGGAAGAAAGTTCCGCAATCGTCTCAGGGACTTACCAGATGCAAAAATTTTGCGACTTACGTCCTGCAACTGAGGACCCCAAGAAAGATGTTTGTCGATCCAAACCCCAAGGTTCTTAACCTTTTCGCTGACTGGAATAGCAGCTCCGTTACATTGTACCTGGGGAAGCTGTGACCAGTTTACCTTGGGTGCCATCCTAGAGCTGCCAACAACAATGACCTGAGTCTTCGATGGATTAACCTGCAACCCATGTGCCTCACTCCACTCGCAAATTGAACCAAAATCTTTATTTACTATATTAATTGCATCAGCCAAATCCGAAAGGGCAGCTTGTCTATATATTTGTAAATCATCTGCATAAAGGTGGTAGGAAGAAAGATTTTTTTTGGAAATAGAGTTTATAAATATTGCGAAGAGTAAAGGAGATAAAACGCCACCTGAGGTACACTCTACAAGTACAAGACTCTTCCATGCATATACGCTGCCGGCGGCCATACAGGTAACTATGAAACCAGTCAATCGCCGTTGGAGATATGTTAAGCGAACGAAGCATGCCAAGCAGGATATCGAAATCGACAGTATTAAACGCGTTACTAAAATCCAGTAAGCAAAGTACCGTCAGATTTCCCGCTTCCATGCCTAACCGTATGTCATCAGTGACGTTAACTAAGGCTGTAGCGGTGCTATGACCAGGACGAAAACCGGATTGGAAAGGATTCAGCAGACTATTCTTACAAAGAAAAGCACTGGGCTGATTGTGGACAAGGCGTTCAAGGACTTTTGAGAGGAAAGGCAAGATGGAGATAGGACGGTATTCTGAAAAGGAAGTAGGATTAGATTTTTTAGTAAAGGAGTGATTTTTGCCTCTTTCCACATCGATGGAAAAACGCCGTAGGTTATAGAGTAGTTTAGGATGTAGCATAGGATAGGAAGGATTTCGTCGAGGACAGGGAGTATCATTTTCCGACTTACACAATCACTACCAACTGCGTTAGATGTGATTGAAACTACGCTCTTCTTAACATCACAATCAGAGAATTGACTAAAAATAAATGGGGGATGGGCCGGAGTTGGAAGGTTTGAAAGATAGTTTATTGTAGCTGCCTTCATGGTCCTATTACACTGGGACGCAGACGAGAAGTGTTGATTCAGTAGATCAATATCTAAGTTTTTAGGAATCGATTCTTGGCGCGATTTTCCAACTCCCAAAGATTTAAGAAATTTCCAGACTTTAGCTGGATCTCCGTTTTCAACAGAGGTGTGGATATGGCGGCGTTGGGCATCTCTACACACCTTATTGCAGCGATTACAAGCATTCACAAGGATCTCCCGGTTCGACGGCGAAGGCCGACACTTAAATTTAGTTTTGGTTACAGCCTTCCTGTTCATGAAACTTCTAATATCGTCTGTAAGCCATGGTGCCGGAAGATGTTTAATTTTTACAGCACGAATGGGAGCGTGGACATCGTACAGCTGCACAATATTGTCTGTCAACAGGTTGACTTTATCGTCAATCGACTCGACACTGGCTAAAGGAGACCAGTCAATGCTGTTAGCATCTCTTCGGAGATTATCAGTATTCATGCCACTAAAATTGCGCTGCAGGAGAATACTAGGTTTTGCCTTAGGTGGGCGAATTTTGTAGGAGAGGAATAATAGGTCATGGTAAGAAAACATGTCAGCCGGGCATTGGCCATGCTTGCTGGTATGTTGAGGAGAGGAAACAATGAGAAGGTCCAAAAGTGAGGGATTACAGTTTGGAAAGTGGTGCGTGGAATTTAAAGGAAGAATGGATAAATTAGACGACTGAACTATTGATCGAAGAGAAGAAGAGCGGGAATCAATTTTTAATAAGCAAGTATTGAAAACGCCCATGATGATTGTATGACTGTAAGAGGGTGTAAGATTTTCAAGGATTTTTTCAAAGGAGGAAAAGAAATTTATACGTGACGAAGGGCTATAATAAACACCTAAAAGGACTTTCACGTGATTTAGGTTTACTTCCAAAAAGAGATGCTCGCCCGCGTCCCGTGGTGGAGGCTGCGCAGACATATCGACAATATTGAAAAAGGAATATGTGGACGAAGGTATATGGCAACACCACCGCCACCGCCACGCGCGCGATCATTTCTTATTAGTTGAAAACCCGGCAAGGAAAGGAATGAAGCTGATCAGCTTTTGTTTAATAATAGTGCAGATGATTCTCATTTTAAGTATATCGCTTGCCGTGACTTGTTATTTAAACTAAACTAAAACGCTCACTGCTTAAGATTTGGTTTCTTTAGAAAGCAGTGAACGGTCACACAATAACGGCTCCCGCAGACAGGCGCGACGTGACTGCGCGACGCGTGTTTTGTAGAACAATTTCCATGAAATTGTTCTACAAGAGTCGCGTCGCGCCTGTTTGCGGGAGCCTTAACGGCTTCCCAAATACAGAGCGTTATTGACACGTTAATGTCAAAATACGGGTGAAAACGACAGATTTTCATGACGGCTGTTGTAATGATGGAACCGGTTTTCTTTCGAGGAAACTCAAGCTTTAGGGTTAGAAGAAGCACTGTTGAAGAAACCGAATTTCATTTTTCGGCTAGAGAATTAGTCCCACGAATACCACCCCACTCTTCACTAGCTAAACACGTGTAAACGGAGCCTTTAAGTAATATCTTTAGCAGCGAGGTTATTTTTGGCTTTGATATTCCTTTATGACTTAATTCGTCAGGTAAGGCTGAAAGCCAAAATAAACCGAAGCTTCAGAAAGGCTATAATCACTTAAGTAAACTAGCAAAGAGCTTATAATTACCGTGGGCTAGGCACTCCGAACTATCGTTAGAATATTGTTTTCTCCTCTCCTAAACTAATCCGTTTGGTGTACAGCTTTTTATTCACCACCTACGTGTAGGTACAGCCAGCCTCAAAGTTAAAGCATTTATTTCAAATAAACCAATTATACAGGCACTTATAAATGGAGGCTACCGTTTTTGTGCTCACCAGTTGGCGCCACTGGCGAGTAAGGTCATGTCAGTATTTTTATTTGAAGTTTTGGATATGTTTAAGTACCCATAAATTCATATTATGTTTATTTTATCATATTTTAAAACTTCAAATGAATATTTAGATTATAATGTTCCTAAAATTGGCAAGCATGAAGCAGACAAATATTATTGTTCCTTCAAGTGCTACCAAATTAGATCCTAACTTTTTACTTAAAATTTAAAGCCATGATTAATAGCACAACCATTACAAAAAATATGAATCAATAGTTAAAATCCGTGATAAAAAATCCCGCAAATAGTGAACGTTCAGTACATTTGACATCTAGAGACCTTACTCTACACTTGCGGCTCTAGCGATGAACCCAAGCGTGATAGCCCTCATTGTCAAGGGGTCGGTCAGTCAGAAAGGTGGAGCTAGTTTCCTAGTCCAAAGCCATTCCATCCATCAACCCCATTCCTCAAAAGGTGTATGACAAGAATCGTCCTTGTCGTACATATTGTTGCAATGCGAAGCCACAAAACATTGCACTTTAGGTACTTCGTTGTAGCTACATATTGATGCACAGAATTGTAGCTATACATTGATAGTACCTATTAGATAAGATAAGATAGTATTTATTTTGTAAAACATGAGTACAGCATGAAGGTCATATAATCAATATGAGGTGGCTACATGTTTTGCCATTTATGGCGCACAAAATTAGTTAAACTAGACAAACAATACAAAAAAAAACAATGTCAAAATTTAAATTAAATTGAAAATACAATGCCAAAGTTCATTCAAAATTACAATGCTAAACATTTAAATTCAATTAAAAATCACAATGTAAAAATTTTAATTCAATTTGAGTAAGACATACTTACAGAAAAACAAATTAATACGCACAATCGGAATTCTATACAAGCAAAATATCGTATGATGGAACACAAACATTGTATACAATTAAATCAGTTCTTGTGTTGTTGTGATATGTTCTTGTTGTTTTTGAGACTGACTGTACCTTATTTTGCCGAAAAAAGTTAGATTAAAACAAAAAATCAAAATCAAAAGTCATTTATTCAAAATAGGTTGAGTATCGGCACTTTTTGAACTTCAAAATTACGTAACATGACTTCCCAAAACGCCCGCCCTTCACCACTTCCTATAGCTTTAACTAGGAAGAAGAAGTGGCGCAAAAAACTACCAGCTGTACTTACTTGATTCAATAGCATGTGTATTTTTCAATGCAATAAAAAAAATCTCAATACTATCAACCTTTACTCACTGTTTTTGAAAGCCTGCACCCTAATTACGTAACACACTATCTATCACAATCTGAATCATTTTGAAGCCTATTGCTAATCCATTGCTTCATATGTTCGAAAAATTTGTCTGCTCAACAACGTAAATAACGCAATGAATGTTGTTGAACTGTCAAAATGAAACCCATTCCTATTGTTAGTATGTTACATAATTACCCCGCTGATCTGTCTGCGGTCGGATCAGCCATCGAATCTCATCTAAGATAAGACTAACTAAAACTCAAATATGACAGCAGTCGCTTGGTTAACAATAGATTAATTTTAGTGTCTGGACCGAAACCCTACTCAAAAACCAAGGGGACCTATGTCATCTGTTATAAAACGATTATTGGATACTAGCTTTTGCCTGCGGCTTCGCCCGCGTGAACGTCGGAATTTATCCCACAGAAGAGTACTACCTGGATAAAAAGTATCCTATGTGTTAAACCAGGTTATAAACTATCAGTGTTCCAAATTCCATCCAAATCCGTTAAGTAGTTTTTGCGTGAAAGAGTAACAAACATCCATCCATCCATACTCACAAACTTTCAAATATATAATATTATTAGGATAGGATAGGATGTTCAATCATTTTATTATCAAAAGAAACTCACACCATTTTTTGCAGAATGAAAAAAAAATTGTTACTGCCTAACTTATGTAGATTTCTAGTTTCAATATCTGCCTGCCTTTTTCCAACTATCTTGGGGTTGGCTTCCAGTCTAACCGGATAGGTATAGCTGAATATCAGTATAGTACATGGAGCGACTGCCTATCTGACCTCCACTAAAGTTACTGGGTAATACAATACCCCTTGGTAAGATTGTTTGTTGGAGGCACAAAGGGATCTCAATATGTAATGGATGGACACCCATCCACAGACCGACCTCGGCAAGCGTAGCTTAACCTTCGGTCGACACGTGCGAATATTATTATTTAGCCATGAGCCCCTCCCCCTTAGATTTCTAGTTTAGGTGGTAAAAATTATGTGCGCTTTTCACTGTCACAATGAAACTATGGAACTTTATTAGCAACTCTAAACATTTTTTTTTTATCTCACAAAGCAAATTAATTAAATCTATGCTAATCGTTTTCATTACTTATCCAAAGTTACTCAAACGTAGTTTATAGATAGTAAAGTTATACCAAAGGGTCGACCAGTCATTGGTCAGGGAAGCAATTAAATCTATACAGATGTGCGATTGTAACTTCATTGATTATTCAATTCCGTGTGGATCAACTGATTGATTACGTGATAGGTCAAGTGGTGTGGTGATATCAGGTATGTTATGTAACCCCCGTATGTACACGGGGGTTTATCAATAGGTGTAGGATTGCTTATAGGGCGGGAGAAAAGTTTTTTCGTATTTTATAGATATAAAGTTCTAGTAAAATCTCTTCGGCACTATTTGTATCTGGCTGGTTTTGATACCATTAAATAGATGACATTTAAAAAAACTTAAAATAAAAAGTAACAACGAGTTCCCGCCATTTTTCAATTGTTTTTCTGTCCACCAAAATTATTGAATGTAACGAAGAAATTCGATACATTTTGAAGTTTTATTACAAAAAAGGGAAAAATGCGACACAAGTCGCGAAAAAAATTTGTGACGTTTATGGACTTAACGCATTGTCAGTTAGATTAGCACAAAGTTGATTCAAGCGTTTTCAGTCCCGGAATTTTGATGTCAGAGATGCAGCTCGCTGTACACGCCCTGTTACGGATAAAGTAGATGTCATTTTTTTAAAAGTGGAGCAAGATCGGCATAATTATTAGTAGTTACGACATAGCTGAAGAGTTAGGGGATTGACTACAAACCAGTTTTGACCCATTTAAGAAACTCTAAGTATACAAAAATGCTCGATATTTGGGTGCCAGACGTGCTTCGTCTTGGATTTGTATATAAAATACGAAAGAACTTTTTCCCGGACCTAATATTAATTACAGTGGAGGTATTTTATCTTGATTTTTGCAGAATATTGTAAGGCCTGGTGAAGCAAGATAGAAAGAAAACTCTTAATTCAATGCTAATTTCAACTTTCGTCATTTAGAAGTAATTTTTAAGCTATTGCATAGCTTTTATCGCGGGCTTTGAGCGTGGCGACCGAATCAAGAAATTCCGTAACGAAAATAAAACCTAACACCCCCCACTCCTCCTACCATGTAGCTCGGCCGAGCATTCGCTTAATGTGTATGTATATGGTACGACTGTACTTGAATTAATTGAAAGAAAAAAAATACTGCATAAATACTGCATAAATAAATAATTATAATTGCATAAGTTGATAAAAAATGCTATGCAATAGCTTTACTACGGCAGTCCCCGAGTGCCACACGTGTTTTTTTTTTTAATTTTAAGTATGATTGACAGCAATTTTTAAAAAGTTGTAAATTATACATTTATTCAAAGACAACTTATTGGTTCCCAGATTTAGGTGTTAATAGTAAGTACTTACTATTACTATGTAAGTTCAAATTATTAAAATTATTAAAATAATGACTAATATAATATAATAATGCGAAAGTGAGTTTGTTTGTTTGTTACGCTTTCACGCTAAAACGGCTCAACGGATTTTAATGAAATTTGGCACATGGGTAAACCATGATCTGGAGAAGGATGTAGGCTTCTTTTCAATAAATTAAATTTAAATTCCGAAAAAGTAAATTAATCATTTACAAAAAAAATAATCTGCCTAACCCTTTCCCAATTATGGTGGGGTCGGATTCCAGTCTAACCGGATGCAGCTGAATACCAGTATTTTACATGGAGCGACTGCCATCTGACCTCCACAATCCAGTTACTGGGTAATACAGTACCCCTTGGTAAGATTGGTTTGCTTCTGACGGCCCTTAATGACTCTCAAAGATCCACGAATAACAGCTGGGGCCAACGGATGATGAAAGATGGTCACCCACCCAAGGACCAAACGGCAATCGTAGCTTAACCTGCATCCTTGTTACGTAACACACTCTGTATCACAATCTGAATCATTTTGAAGCCTATTGCTAATCCATTACTTCTTATGTTTGAAAACTTTGTCTGCTAAACAACGTAAATAACGCAATGAATATTGTTGAACTGTCAATATGAAACCCATTCTTACTGTTAGTGTTCAATTACCCCTCTTATCGATCGACGCGTGCGGGTGTTATTACTTAGCTTATTTACAATAAATTAAATTATATAAATAAACCATGTTTTTCAGTTGCCTAAAATATTATACAAACTCCTTGCAATAGCACGCGTAGCGTGACCACCATAAGAACGGGTTTTGGCGACGGAAGAATAAATAAAATCACAGATTGTAGAAAAATGTATTTAGAAATCTGTGAACAAACTGTCATTTTGTCTATTCTTCCGTCGACAAAACCCGTTTCTATGGTGGCCATGCTATGCGTCCTGAAGTAAATACGACTCACTTTAGAAATATCCTTAATTGTAACACAATATCACGATCGACGTCAAAGTTCTGAAGACAGTCTTCTGTTTCGAGTACGCACGACAAACTTTTTGTCTCAATAAAAGAAGTCGCGATCCTCCAGTATATTGCCATTAATATAATTGAAAAGGTCGGAAACAGTACGGTTCGCAAAAACGTAGGGAATAGCGTTGATATGATTTATATCTAGTAATCTTGTTACACCAGCAGACTATCATGTGACGAGCCATATTGCCTTTTATCTTCAGTAGGGCATTACTATTAGACCCCTACGTAGATAACCTATTTTTTGCCGAAAGTCTATTCGAGCTTAAATTCAATTAGTTTTCTGGTTAGTTATTATCCTGTTAGGTATTGTGACTTAACTGATTGAAACCGTTGAGGCTAGAAAAAGCTAGTCTCATTATGTCTGAAGATTTTTGCGAGGATGAACGTAAAGGAAAAATGTTTTATCTTTGACATTAATTTGACAAGTTGGAAACAAGACTGATTGAATATATTATCTTCGTAATAACGTAAATATTAGGTCTTTACCTATGAAATTGCCGTTCTGCAGTACTGGCCATTTCAAATCAAAATAATTTTTGTTTGGCTATGAATTCTAATTTCAAATTAATTTTATTTTAAAAACATGGATTTTTTTTTCTAAAAGTAGTCATTTCTTTATTGATTAGTGTTACATTTTCATCGCATTTCAATCTTTTTCGTCATCATGGATACGTTAAAAATTCGAGTAATTATGGAATATGAGTACCGTCGTGGCAGCAACGCGGCACAAGCGGCACGCAACATCAACGACGTTTACGGAGCTAACTCTACAAACCAACGCACCACCTGTTATTGGTTTGCTCGCTTCCGTTCTGGAAATTTCGACCTGAAAAATGAACCTCGCGGTCGTCCGAAGACTTTGGTCGACAATGACGAATTAAAGGCGATTGTGGAAGCTGATGATACACAATCTACGGCTGAATTAGCAGCAGCTTTCGACGTTAGCGTCAAAACAATATTGGTCCATTTGCGTCAAATTGGCAAGGTAAAAAAGCTTGACAAATGGGTGCCCCACGAACTCAATGATCGCCAGCGCGAAGTACGCGTCGAGACGTGCCTTGCACTGCTCAACAGACACACAAATGAAGGAATTTTGAACCGCATTGTTACCTGCGATGAAAAATGGATTCTGTTTGATAACCGTAAGCGCTCAGCAAGTTGGTTGGATCCTGGTTCAGCACCTAAACAATGCCCTAAACGAAAACTTACCCCTAGAAAAGTGATGGTCACTGTTTGGTGGTCTAGCGCCGGTGTGATTCATCACAGCTTCTTACCAAATGGGGTGAGCATTACTGCAGATGTGTACTGTGAAGAACTGAACACAATGATGGAGAAGCTGGCGCATCTCCAACCAGCATTGGTCAATCGCTCGTCTCCGCTGCTCCTGCACGACAACGCGCGACCTCATACTGCACAGCAGACGGTCTCCAAGTTGCAAGAACTGGGGTTGGAAGCTCTCCGTCATCCGCCCTACTCACCAGACCTTGCGCCTACAGACTACTACTTTTTCCAGAATTTGGATAACTTCTTGGCGGGAAAAAAATTTAATACCCGAGAGGCAGTACAAAATGCCTTTGAAGAATTTGTTGCCTCCCGTCCAGCTGATTTCTTTAAGAAGGGCATCAATAAACTGCCACTGCGATGGCAAAGATGCATTGATTGCATGGGTGATTACTTCGATTAATACAAATAAAAAATTCATGAAAAAAATTCGTTTAAATTTTTTCATACAAAACGGCAATTTCATAGGTAAAGACCTATTATTTATATTCAATAAGTCTACATATACCGGGAACTCATCCTGATAAGGAAAATATCTTAGAATAACTTTTAAATGACGTTCCTAGAAAAATGACGCTTACTTTCATTTTTGGCTTGATCAGATTAATAATATTGAGAAAATAATTTAGAAATATTTCATTCGAATTTCTAATGAAAACGCAATACGCTCGGTAAACTAACTTTTACACCAACACTTTGAAGTTGCACCAAAACAAATGACGGTGATTGATCCGTAGAAAACACAATAACGGCTGTCCAGATACAAAGTGGTTTTAGACACCTTAAATGAAAAATACTAGTTAAAATTACAAATTTTCATGACTGACTTTATTATAATTATGATGGAACCGCTTTTCTAGGAAACCGTAGCTTAAGAGAAGACAAAACTAACGCTAAGAGCCGGATACTTCAAGTCCTGCTCTAAACGATCTGAAATCCTGCTTGCTCTGTAATAAAAATATTTTGAAGCCTCTTTAAATGCGAAAGGCAAATTCAAATTCGGTCTTCAACTATTCTCAGCGTGTCGTACTTCAAAAGATTTCTTGTTTAATTAATTGTCCTGCTGAGTTTGGAGTTCTAAACAAACTTTGAGAAGGTGCGGATCTTGACATTCAGACCTTACAAATTTAAAGTTCTGACTTCGTGAGTTCGTGAGGCTGTGTGACGCTAAGTAGCTTACGTAAAAGGAATCTTTTGTATACGCTTCTAATGCTTTGGGAATGTTTTTGTCGTACTTTTGGATGGTTTATGATAATAACATTGGTCGTATGGTTTAGAATTACCTGATGTGCGGGTCAGTAAATAATGTTATAATAATTTTGTAAAGCCCAATGTTATAAAATAACAAAACCTTGAAAAAGCCGCTTCTACTACGTTAAAAACTCATTTTACATTTTAAACCAAAACTTTGTACACACGCTTAAAAAGTCTCCGATAAAAACTCGGTGTTAATACCCACAAAATACACTCGAGAGCAATGAATCCGGGTCACTTAAAGAATGTTAAAAATCTCGGAAACTAAAAATGATAGGTTAATGCAATAAATTGTATTTAATAGACAATGTAATACTCCTTAAATGAAAGTAAAAAAAATATGAGTCACCATACATTTTATTAACACAAAATTACATAAAGAAAA
The DNA here is from genome assembly GCA_917490735.1 of Dryobotodes eremita. NCBI lineage: Eukaryota > Metazoa > Arthropoda > Insecta > Lepidoptera > Noctuidae > Dryobotodes > Dryobotodes eremita. Next base: position 21,997,920 of record OU823249.1, on the reverse strand, counting down.
AAACTGCTGATCTCTCCTTAAAACAAAAATAGGAAACATGAAATTTTTGAACTTTATTACGATTTTCTTGAATTTTAATACTTCGTATTGCCTCCTCGTGCTTCCATTACTGCGTTTACGCGGTTTGGCATGCTGTACACCAAGTTCCTTATACGATTTTGGGGAATATTCTCCCATTCCTCTGTGGGAGCAATTTTGAGCTCACGAAGCGTGATTGGGGGAGGGTTTCGTTGTTTTACGCATCTGCCTAGCTCGTCCCAAGCATGCTCGATCGGGTTGATATCCGGGCTGCGCGCTGGCCACTCCATACGAGTAATGTTCATCTCTTGAAGGTAGTCATTCACAATCCTACCTGTATGAGGTCGGGCATTGTCATGCATAAATATAGCATCCTCACCTAAATTGACCATAAATGGACCAACGTGATCATTGAGGATTTCTTCCACATATCTTACGCTAGTTAAAGAGCCGTTTTCTATGATCACCAGCTCTGTGCGACTTTCAGAAGAAATTCCGGCCCACACAAGTACAGACCCACCACCGTAGGCTACTTTTTCTTCGATGCATGCTTGCTTGAATCTTTCCCCTGGTCTTCGATACACTCTGTGTCTTCCATCGTGCTTGTAGAGCATAAATTTTGATTCGTCGGAGAACATAACTTTTGACCAATCTTCAATACTCCAATTTACGTGGCTCTGGGCATATCTTAGTCTTGAAATACGATGCCCACGCTCCAGTTTAGGGCCGTTTGCAGGTCTAAGGGGTTTTAAGTTAGATTCAGCAAGCCGACGTCTTACTGTCCATGCACTTGGGTTACTTCCTCCGAGGCGTCGAAACTGATTTGTGAGTTCAGTTCCTGTGAGAAAGCGATTTCGAAGCATGGTGTTCACCAAGTATCGGTCTTCTCGTGCTGTGGTACACCTGGTTCTGCCCGTTCCTGGTCTGCGTAGGTTAGAACCAGTTTCTTCGTAACGTCGGAGAACTCTTTGTACTGTTGACAGCGACACACCGACAGTCCTGGCTGTATCGCGCTGACTCCGGCCGGTTTCCAGCATTGTAAGTATTCTGGTGCATTCTTCAGGCGTAAGCGACATAATTTCAGCTTGAATAATGAATATAGAGCACTATCAACATGGTTTATGTACCCACATAAATGACAGATTACAAACAAAAGCAAAACCAAATGCTGTAATTTCGTAGTTCCATCTTCGAAAGTGGCCCTTTTTCAAATTTGATTTTTTTATGATATAACTTTACAATAACTAAGAAGTTTTAATACCTTCATTTAAGGAGTATTACATTGTCTATTAAATACAATTTATTGCATTAACCTAGCATTTTTAGCTTCCGAGATTTTTAGGATTCTTTAAGTGACCCGGATTCATTGCTCTCGAGTGTATAAGCAAACATGGTCGTATACCTTCATTATTTTGATCCCTCTTGCCTCAGAGACGCAGGTGTTTATTTCGCATCCACAAAATCAGATGTTTTTCAACCCATTGCATATACATCATTATAAACCAACATGACCTACTTTCAACATTTTCCAATATTTCTACCACATTTTCGTGTCATGGGAATCGAAGTTTCGAATTACATTAGAGTAACGAGTGTGTGGCTAATCGGTGATTATTGAAGTTATACGGCGTGTCGCTAGATGGCGTTGTTACAGCCATTATGGTTGTTTTATAATAGATGTGTGGGGCGACCCCAGTCGGTGATTCATCGTAATTCATCTTCCTTAATCGAGGCCGTGTGGAGGTCGTCTCTATGGTTGTCGCTCTAAAGTTATAGATAAATATTCTGTAATATTGATAAGTTATATATATCATAAAGTTCCCTTCAAAATGGTTGAGCTGAATGGTGCTAATCCATGCGGCATGTTCGTGAACAGGCGCCGTCAGTAGGGACTGGTCATTTCTTAGCTGCCACAGCTTATTTTAATTTAATATTTGAATTGTTTTTGTCTTTTTATTACGGACGCTTTTAACGTTCTGCATCGTTCTCACATGCATATTTTCAACATTAATGATGTAACCAATATTTTGTAAACATAATTATTTTGATTTAATATAGTGTCCATGGAGTTTCTTGCCCGATTTTGTCCATAGGTACTTAGGTACCTACTACGCTTTGGAATGGGCAACTAGCTTCATCTTTCTGACTGACCGACCCCTTGAAAATTCAAAAGTCCCTGTAATTGGTTTATTTGAAATAAATGCTTTGAGTTTGTTTGAGTTTGACTGCAGTAAACATTTTACAATGAGAAAAGTCAGTAATGTCAAGTTTACAAAAGTAATATAAAATTTTATTCGCTTTGAATTTTTTTATTACGTATTCACAATGCTTACTTTATTTCGTAAACTTAAAATTTAATTGTGACCGCTCAAATCGGCTTACTCCCAATAAAAAAGAAAAAGTATCAAATTATTTCATTATAATGAAACTTTTTAAATAAATTCTAAATCCATTCAGATTCAAATAACATTTCTTAAAAAAAAACTCTTGATTTGAATTCGAGACAATGGCATTCATCTGTAATCAACTCCTTTTCAGTTTTCAAGTCTTATATTAAAACCGTTGGCTCTACAAAAATATAATAATAAAAATTTTACGATTCCCTTTAACTTTTTTGATTGAATCGCCCATTTTGGATATCTTTATGACTGAAGTTTGTTACTCGGCCGGCAGTTAAATACCCCAATTTGAGCTGAACATTACTGGAAATATTTGAATAATGAGCACTTAAATGTGGGCAGAGCTTTTTGGTATTCATATCCTCTTAATAGTCCTCATAAAGAAGGGAGATCTACGTAAATATATACTAATAGGGAAAGAAAGAAGGTGCTGTGAAGGCTATATTAATACTTAATTCTTCGTTCATTACTTTTTATGTTCAATAAGCTGGCGTTGAATTAGTTACTTGCAACTGATGTTAAGAGATGATGTGGTAGTCAATACGCGCATTTGTCTAACTAATATTATCATCATCGTCCTGATAATTTAAGCCGAAAGACGTCCACTGCAGGACCATAGGCCTCCTCCTAGCATCGCCACTTTGACTGGTTCTGTTATATACTACTACTTTATTGCCAGTTTATACTCTTCACTAGAGCCGTAAGTCATAGTTGTGGCTGATCCAAGGAACTTTACTTCATCAGTATTATTTTGAAGGGGGATGCGCCAAGGTAGCCCGCGAAATTAAAATTTTCTTACGTGTTTTGCAATTTGCAGGTCAGTATCAGGTTGTATGGTGATCTAAATATAATTCGCGGCCGTAACAAATAATTATTTATAGAATTATAATCATTAAAGTTATCAGTAGATATCTCTAAGTTCATGTTACCCTATTGAATGACTTTTCATCAAATCATGACATTTGAGGCCAATTCTAACTTTAGGAGATGTATTGCTGATTCTAATGATTATAATTCTGTAAAGCCATATTTGTTACGGTCGCGAATCATATTTAGATCACCATACAACCTGATACTGATCTGCAAATTGCAAAAAACGTTAGAAAATTTGAATTTCGCGGGCCACCTTGGAGCATCCCCCTTAAAACGAACTTATTAACCCTTTATCTGTACGCAAAGCAGACACAATAGCCAAAATGTGGTTCCCATGACTAAGAAAAGGTGAAAGACCTTTAGTAACCCTACGTTCTACGAAGTCTTTGATATATTCACGGAAATATCGACTTCGATAATCTAGTTTGTACCAACCCTATTATTCTGCTCTACTACGAATTCGGAACCCATCTCGATTCGATCGAAATGAGAGTTAGATGCGTAGTTTTAGATTTGTCAGTTTGAAGGGCGATGTGTGTGTGAGTGTGTGCATGGGGATATATGTGTGTGCGTGTTATGGGGAGCACTTATCTTTATTAGTTATCGTTCAAGATCTTCGAGGGAAGAAGCTATCAGTATGGGACTGTTTGGACACGGGAATTATGTTCAATTATTATGTTCAATTTGGTGGGTGTTGTGGTTCCTGATGGTACAAGATGGAAAGTAAGTTTATTCTTAGGTATCCATATTGACAATAACCTCAATTGGAAAGTTCATATAGAACAGACATGTAAAAAAATTTATAAATCTGCCTATGCACTTTTTCAATTGGCTAGAAAAGTAAATATAGACGCGTTACTTGTTGCCTATCATGGTCTAGTAGCCTCACTTCTACGATACGGAATTATTTTTTGGGGTAATTCCCCGGATAAGGGATTAATATTCAAGGCACAAAAAAGGTGCATTAGAGCCATGTGTGGTATGAAAACAGATGACAGCTGTGCACCATACTTTAAATCATTAAAAATACTTACGCTACCAGCGATATACATATTAGAAATTAGTATTTTCGTCAAAACCAATCCCGAAATTTTTCAAAAAATGACAATGGTACGAAATGTTCCAATTCGTAGTCAGTACAAAAATTCTTTGTGTAATTATAAATGTAAAACTGCATTAGTAAAAAAGAGTGTCCTGGGTATGGCTCCACGCATTTATAATAAAATTCCAGACGCCATAAAAGAATTAAATTTTACACGATTTAAGAACAAAATGAAATTGTTCTTAATTGATAAATGTTATTATTCTATTGACGAATATCTAAATGACGAATTAATTTAGAATTACAAGTATTAATTTTGACATTAAATTATATTGACATTTTAATTATTTTAACATAGATTTTGACATTTTTAATAATTCCTCATTTAAGTCATTGGAGTATTGTATAATATGTAATTGTTTCAATTTATTTTCTAATTTAATACCATAATTATGCATGATTTTTAAATATTTTTAGGAAATTCTAATTTGTAATCCTCAGCAAGATTTGCACAACATATTTGTACGCCTCCTGGCATAACATAGCGCTCTATTCATCAAACATAAGATCTGTATCTCTTTAGTTACCTATGTTAACAAATAAATAAATAAATAAATAAATAAATAAATAAATGGGGAAACGGTTTTTTTGGTTGGGATGTTAAAAATGACGTAACAAAGAAAGAAAAGGTGTAGTAGTTCTTTCTAAAACTCTATTATTTGTTCAACTGGGTCTAGTTACATGGTAGGAGACGGGTAGGAGGTGGATGATTACGATGATCCATCACCGAGCCGGTGGTTTTTTTTAACTATGTGACGGATAGTGTCTTCCTTAGGACGATTATGTTGACCATATGTTTCTCGTAACGAACGAAACCTTTGAAGAATTGAACTACCGCTTTGATAATACACTTTAATCATTTCAGAGCGCTGTTCTACTTTATAGCGACTCATCTTGTCAAGTGCCGTAATGACACATCGGTCAAAAATTCGCGCCTATACACAATCTAATATGGCGGCCATATTGGATTGTCTATTGGCGCGAATCGGCTGTCAAAGACATCTTGTCCCTATTGAAAAACCCTTTACATAATCAGCCTATAATGTTCCCACTGCTGGGACACAGGCCTCCTCTCTTCGTGAGGAAGTGGGCTGTAATTTACAACGCGGGCCCAGTGCAGGTTGGTAGATGTCATATGTCTTCGAATTTTTGGATCTAGGACATGCTGGTTTCTTCACCGTTTTGAAATCAGTGGTGACGAAATTGTTCACACAAAGTAAAGTGCCTGCCTGGGTTGGAACCAAAGACCAAAATCTTGTAAGTCGGGGCCATTACCACTGGGTCACCACTGCTCTGGTTCTAGTTATGAAGTAAAAATATAGTGTAAATCAATTAAATCGACCATATTATTTTCAATACAGACAACTTGTGGCTAAAGAGTTGATACACAAGATTAAATCCAAACACTTCACACTGTATTCACAGACAATCCTCAAATATGAACATCTCAAACATCAAACATTACACATTTGCTCAACCTTTGACTGATACTTCACGCAAAACAACAAATCTTTCAGAAATACCGGATCAAATTGACAACAAGAAAGGGAGAGTACTAATCCAAATGTTGGCGGAGTAAGAACCCGCATCCTCTAAGCCGGTGGGTATTGATTGGTGGCACCGGCGGCGGGTGACTGAATCAAACTCCCGCGGCTAATGAGGCACCCTGTATATATGAACCTCGTTTATAGATAGATAGGAAGGTAGATACAATTCTATTATAGGTAAATACGGAAAGAAAGTATGGGCGGAAGCGTTGAAAATAAAATTATTTTTATTGTATTGTTGATAAAAGGTTTTCTGGTTTGATCTACAATAGGTACCTGACTAGGCAAAAATATTTGGTACCTTGCCTAGGAATCTTTGAAAGGTATTATAAGCTATTTTTGTGTCATTTGCGGACAATAAAACGTAAATTCATATTCAGTATAGTGATTGGAAATGTCATTATTGATGAACAATCTCAATTACCTACTGATGCTTTTACATTCACATGCTATCCCTATTCGAATATCAGACTTCCTTTATCACAATTGCATCATCCTCGCTTACTATGAAAAACACCTCTTGAAGCCACAGAGTAACAACACGTAATTAATTCACCAGCACACAATTAATTCCATCACTGCACTTACTAAAACTCGGTCCTTATGTTTCCAAACTTACTTATTCTGTGACGGGTTGACAGCCATAACTATTGGTTGGCAACTCTCTGAAATAACTGTCAACTTAGTCGGCTCTAAGGTTGGAAGAAAGGGATCGTTTATTTGGGCTTATATGGGTGACGCTTCGCTGGTCGTGCGGCTTGGTAAGCGCCTTTGAATGACAAGATCCTGAGTTCCGTACTTGCCAATGGATATTATTTTAGAGAAGGATTCAAATATTGATTTATGATGTTATATGTATGTAGTTTGTTATACACAAGCGACCCGCCCCTGCTTCGCCGTACAATTTGTTCGGTTTGACAGAACATCAAGATTTTTTTATTATATGTAAGTTTAGTATTAATGTAGATTACATATATACATTCCGAAATAAATTCTCTGAATGATGGTGAAAACTGCATCAAAATCCGTAGCGTAGATTAGAAGAATAATTCGGTCACACAGACTGACACGGAAAGTGATTTTTTTATAATAAGTATGTATAGATGAAGAATGTTGCTCAAGATCCATGATGTTTTTTTTTTGCCTTAGTAGACTATAAATGCAGATAATTCTAATGGAAAAATTGCATTGTCACTTTGTTTGACGACACTACTTTCCGCCTCGCTGATTCTCTGCGCCTAGGAGCACCTTGTTGTTCTCCTCATCGCTGTCACTGTAGCGAAGTTGTCAACAGCCTCGGACACCACGGCCTGTTTTGCAGCCGAAGTGCGGGTCGCTTAGCGCGGTACGCGAACATCGATGACATCATCCAACGAGCTCTTGTCAACCGCGTTCCAGCTATATTAGAACCCAATTGCTTGGCATGCGACGATGGCAAGAGACCGAATGGCATGTCTTTATTTCCATAGAAATGGATAGGGCTGTAGTGTGGGCTACAACGTTGTGTATCGATACTTTAGTGCCATCCTATCTTCCGAGCTCGGCCATGCTGTGCTGGCGGTACTGCTGCTGCTGGAAAACCTCAAGTGTCGAAAGTATAATAACCTTATCGGTAATTATATTTTCGAGCCGTTTGGGGTTGAAACATTCGGACCGAGGGATCGGAGTGCTCATGGTTTGTTCAACGAAAATTCCAATCGGTTGGTTGACACTCCCCGTGACCCAATAATAATAATAATAATAATAATAATACTTTGACTCAGCGATCATTGTACCGATAGTCGTTACAGCCAATGGACTAATAGCCAAGAGCCTCGACCAACACCTGAGGAGGCTCTCGTTGGGTGGCTGGATCAAGGGCTTGATTCAGAAGGCGGTACTTTTGGACACGGCCCGCATTGTTAGGAGGTTTCTCTCTCTGGAGCCCTGACCGCCGGTAACTTGGACCCTGTTCCCGATACCGGTGGGCCACTATTTTTTATATTTTTAAATGTTTTTATATTTTTATATTCTAATATTTAAAAATATAATTTATGTGTATATACAATGAAATAAAGGATCATAATAATAAAATTTATTCGCAAAAAACATGTGTATACATACACACACACGTAGGTGCATATATGTAGGATGACAAAATATAAACAAAGTAGTTGTGCTTAATACAAGGGCTGGCTTTTACCTTAGTCAGAGGCTAAGCATTACCAAACAATGTGGCAATGCCGCCAGTCTCTTGGGTACATTACCAGTCGACTGTGATGTGGAAGAATTTTTCGACGAGATATTTTAGTTAATAGTTTTAGATAACTTAGGATATTATATTTTAATTTTAACAGTTTGTTTGTTAATTTAGTATAAGAAGTGTATCCAGTGTAAGCATGGATTTTTGCCCCTTTAATAAAAATAAATCTTATGGAAATTAGACCTTGCGTAACAAACAATGGTCAAACAGTTCAAACGTAAAATACAAATATTTCCAACAAACCCACAGGACTTTGACAAGCAAACTCTCAGAACTTTTATTTGCCAAACAAAGCCAAAACAAATGATAACATTAAACTCCTTAAACTTCTCAAACTCGATCCAATACGTCCATGCAATTAAGACTTTTGCTAACAAAACGAGAACAAAAGAACCCACCATCATAAAATCAAAGAAAAACAATTGAAGGCTCTCGCCGCTCAAACTGCGTACACAAAGTTGACTAACAGTCGCGAAATTTGAACAAAACCAATAAGCTCAGGACCAAATTTAATATTCGGACCTAAGAATTTAATGCGTACCTCTCGAAGAAATACTGCGAAAGTTAGACCATTTCTAAGGGCAGTGTGGAAAGAAAGTTCCCGCGAACGTATCGGAGGGTGGCGGTGACCTATTCATTAATCAAGCGAATCAGTTTGATTGATGGTAGAAAGATTGTCGTTCATTTTTGCACCGCCCCCCTTTCTTGGTGTAATGAATTATACCCCTAATCGAAGATTGGTTGGATTGAAATGGAATCCAGTTATTGATCCTTTGCTTTTTGTGGGTGTCACGGTTTTTGTTCATTATTTTTACGTTGGTATGGTAACACTTTGTAAATTAAACTGGAAAAGGATATTATTTTGTTTGGGACCAGAATTGTAGGCCTACTATGGGAATATTTAAAAGCCATAATGGGCGTGCTATACTCGCCTTACAGATAAAGTTTTAAGAAAAAGCGAATGGTACTACAATGTCACCAATGTAATATACAGCAATAAAACAGCAATAAAAACTACACACTAAACTAACTAAAGTATAAACTATTTTTCTTTCTTTTTTCTTTCAATAGTTCTTGGCGGCAGATATACAGGCTGACAGGGAGATCGACGCATAACCTGTCACCATGGATTCAGTAAATGATTCTGGACCCCCGATGAATGATCAATGAGATGAAATTTATAGTCAGTTACTAAAAAAAAATCTGCTCTTTCCTACAAAAGTGCAATACCTATGCAGTCAAATTGTGTGGAACAGCAATTTTTTTTTTTATAACTTACGTAAAATTTCAACGCAGGGGGATCAGAATAATGTACTAAATCCATTAAAACAGGTTGCACGTCGATGTTCCTGCCACCCTATATTATGTAGGTATAAGTAAATAAAAGAAAAAATAAAGGGAAGATTATTTTCTAATTGGGAATGTGAGAAAGTTGTAGGCCTTGTAGACTCAAAGATGATTCGATTTCGGTTCGTTAACTATTTTCTACAGTGAAATATAAATAAACGTACATAAGTAGGTACTAACTAATAGTCTTAAAATAATAATAATATCTAGGTACATGTATAAAAAGGTGGATGAATAATAAGGAATTATAAAATACGAATAATTAATCGCGAACGACGTACTTAAATCCATTTATTCCCAATAACTAATATACAAAATTAAAAAGAACCTTATTTCATTAAATTAACTCGTGGAACATAGAAATTTAATAATATTGAAAGCGTATAAAACGTTTAAAGTTCAAGAACTGTTGTAAAACTATTAAAAGTATAATTTTAACTGGGTCCTATTACCTAATATATACTCGTATGTATTTTCGAGAATGGCATATGAATGGATGCAAAAGTTATTTAATCATTTCAGATATTGGGCTTAAGCTTCCGAAATTCTCGTTGGATTTCAAATTTAATATTGCTAGGAACCAGCGAAGTGAATTTCAGCGTAAAAACCCGCACTCCAATTACTCTTGAACATTTATATACTGCATATTTTATTATGTTATGAACATACGCATATGAACTGCATATTATGTTGGACCGGCATTATGGCATGCAGAACTGATGAGTTGAACGAGGAATGAGGCGTTCTTCATTCATGTATTTATTTGCACGAATTTATTTTTTAAACTCACGTATTTTGGTATTTTATACGGTCCACCTTATGCCAGATTTGCTTTAAAATTATTATTGATAATAATAATAATCAACATTGTCAAGGACGGTACGGTCGACATCTGTCGGGCATTTTTTTTTTTTTCTTTGGGTGGGAAATCATCAAATGACCTCTCCCGCTCTGGGCGGAGCGGAAGGGCGTGTCAGACTCTTACTGACTAAAACCCACCCGTGTTCCTTCAGTTGCCTGTGCGCCAGGGCCACGGTAACTTTTTCGAACAATCCGCGACCCCGACAGGCATCGGTCCTGTCGGACCCCGTCAATGGTGCTGACATCTCTTTGAGGCGCGCGTGGAACACGACGCGCCGTCGACCCGGGCCTGGTCCTTACCGGACGGCGAGCTGCCCATTGCTCGCCGTCCGCAAGCCCGCGCCTAAGGTGGCCGGAGGTCGGCAATCGACTCCCGACGCCCAGGGTGTCTCCTCCTCCTGCGGCCGCTAGGGGCGCGAGGGCGTAGAGACTGCCTCTCTCTTTCGCGCTCCGCCTCCTCCTTCGCGAGCATTACTGCTTCGCAGAAGGAGGTGACGGCTTCCCATTCCCTCTCGCTCCGTACCATGGCCTGAACCAGGGCTGGACGCGAGAGGTCGCCGCCGCCGATCGCCGCCACGAGGACACGGCGGTGCTCCGCCCAAGCCGGGCAGACCTCCACCGTATGCTCCACCGTGTCCTCCGGTCGATCCACACAATGGTAACACCCGGGCGTTTCCTCCCGCCTTATCCGAAACAGGAACCTCCCGAAACAGCTATGTCCGGTGAGGACCTGCGTCAGGCGGAAGGTGAGGACGCCGTGGCGCCTCTCAAGCCACTCCTCAAAGAGGGGTCTTACCGCCGCAATTGTGGCGTGCCCTGCGCTGGGTTGCGACAGTCGCACTCTCCATTCCGCCATGAGATCCCGCCGGAGCTCTGTCCGCTGTCTGTCGGGCATGCCATCGTCCCGGTGAATCAATTCGACATTTATAGTTTCCGGTTGTTCTCGTCTTGCTAACGGCGAGTACTTGCGCAGACACAATCTAGTGGCTAGGATTCTCCACCAGCAACTTGTCTTGCAGTACAACCTTGTGGAGTCCGAAGTACTACAGGTATGTGCCCGACCCAGTTCTCGAAAATGGTCACAACACATTGTACTGGGATCGATCTATCATCACTGACAAGACTATTGTAGCCAATAAGCCTGATATTTTAGTGATACATCGATGTGAGCGCCGTGGAATGATTTTTGATATAGCTGTCCCTCATGACAAGAATCTCGTGAAAGCTGAGAAAGAAAAAAAAACCAAGTATCTTGACTTAGCACACGAGGTTGTCGACATGTGGGACGTGGACTCTGCAATCATTGTACCGATAATCGTAACAGTAAATGACCTAATAGCGGAGAGCCTCGACCAACACCTCAGGAGGCTCTCATTGCGCAGCTGGGTCAAGGGCTTGATTCAGTGAGCAGTACTTCTGGACACGGCACGTATAGTGAGGAGGTTCCTCTCTCTAGAGCCCTGACCATCGGCAGATTGGACCCTGTTTCTGATGCTGATGGGCCACTATTTATTATATTTTTAAATGTTCTTGTATGTGTTTTGTAAAAAAATATTGAAAATGTATTTAATCTATACATACATGCAAATGCAAATAAATAAAATTGAAGTGTCTGTTTGTAATGTCATAATAACAGCTTTTTAATAAATTCATATGAACATATATACGGGACTTATAACAAAATACCAATTTTTTTTTTTTTGTCTGTCTGCTTGTTCCGGGTAATCTCCGAAACGGCTGGACCGATTTTGACGGGACTTTCACTGGCATATAGCTGATGTTATAAGGAGTAACATAGGCTACTTTTTGTACCGAGAGCACGGTCCCGTTGGATAATTTCCGACATCCACGCGGGCGAAGCCGCGGGCAGCAGCTAGTTTATAATAAGATAAATAAATGAAATAATAATCATTTTTATTTCAGGAAATTATTCCCATATTAAGCACTACAAATGAAAAATTACATATAGAAATAAACTTATAGATACATTATACAAAAATTAAAACATTACACATAAAAATCATTGCATTCAAAATAAATTTAAGTTACAGTACAATTATATTTAGTAGATTAAAATTCATTCGATTACATTTAATTATAATGATAAAACTATAATTACTTAATAAATGGTGACGAACTGGCATGCAGGTGTATCCACCTCTCCAACACCACCGAGTCCCACCGCTCGGACAATACGCTCAGGCCCTGTAGTCTCGACATTAGACAGCGACAACATCGGTCGCTAAGTCGTATCGTTGTCAAATTCCTTTAATAGATTTTCAACTTTATTTCGAAAGTATAACGTTGAAAATCTATTAGAGGAATTTGACAACGATACGACTTAGCGACCGATTTTTGTCGCTGTCTAATGTCGAGACTGCTGGCCCAGGATACTGTTAGTGCTGCGTCGGAACCGACTTAGTAGCGAGGCGCTCCGCTTCCAAATAATAGCATAAAAGTCATCGGTTTGCGCCTACGCAAACATAGTAGAAGCGCTGCAAAACCGCGGCAGCCCTACCAGCACCTTAAACGCATTGTTGTACTGCACGCCCATGGCACTGTATACTCGCTGCACATAATTGGCCAATAGGCTGAATGTATAAAAAGACTGATAATAGGCTTTAAATAAGGACACCTTCACTTGTTTAGTACAGCGTGCAAACCTACGTGCCAACATGTTACAGCGAATCGACAGCGCCCTACGTTACCGCTCGATGTCTACATTGTCAGACAAGTTATCTGTGAACCAGTGGTCCAAGTACTTACAATGGTTAACCCGATTCAGACTAACACCGCAAAGAGTGATCGGAGGTAGAAAAGAGAAACATTTCGTACCAACTTTGAAAATCGTGTACTCACTCTTCTTAGGGTTGTAACTGAGCCCATGAGTCCCAACGTATGTCTCACAAATGCGCAGGAGTTTCCGCAACCCCAACCGACAGGCTCAGCAATGCCATATCATCCACATTAAGAACGGGTTAAAATGACAGTGTCAAAAAGCTCTTAAACATAAAATTCATTTTATGTAATTTCTTACCAAATCTGAGACGAAGGAGTAGCATCAAAGTTTAAAACAACTTCCAAATATTAACATTGTTGTCAGTAGGTACTTTGTTAGATACATCACGATTAAACTACCCAGTATTTTTTACTTTTAGTCACGTCACAACCAAAAACTACAGCCACAGATTAAAATAATTTTTTGCCACTCAAAAAGTCATTCAACAACCCAGCCACCAAAAAAATCTCAATTTCTAAAACGCGAAAAACCCGCAGGGCTATCCATAACAATAATCCTGCCTAGTGCGTCACCATTCATTGTTACTATAAAAGTCACAGGCAGAGAGAGAGGCTCGAATTATGGTCGCTGTGATATGCGTCCGCAAACAACTGTGTGTTTACTATCTACTACTCGTAGTTGGTAAGTGCCGTGATGGAGTTACTAGAGGTTATTTTTTAGAGATTGGATTTGATGTTAAAGAAAAATTTACTGCTGAAGTGGCTCTTTGATGGGCTCGTGGATAGGCAACTGTCACGTGGGGCAATGAATCTCCGAGGTTAAGCTGAATTTGCGGCGGTAAGACCAAGGTTGCATAAAAAGTTTTTACGAACTAAGACACTTTCCTAACACTAGTAGCTCTGTGAGCAGCAGACCTCGCGAATCCGTCTTTGCATAGCTTAAAACTGAATAATTGTTCATCGTTCACCTTAAAACAAAATCCTTAAAATAAAAAGCGCGAAATGGCTTAAATATGTTTTTTTTTTACCGTTTTCAAACCCCATATCTCCGCCATTTTGAAAAAGTTCGAAAAACTGAATCGACAAAAAATTCCATACAATACCAAAAAATTCACGAGAATCGGATGAGAAATGCGACCTGCAGAAGAGAACAGCCATCCGCCGGACATCCGAACATACGAAAGCATTTTTGCCCAAGCTGAAACGTAGACGCTACGCTCGCACTACGCGCTCGCTCGGTCAAAAAGATCATATCGGTAAACCCCGATGACTTACACAGATGTTTCTTCTGTCCAAAATGTTGACCTTATTGTTTTACTAATCAAATTCAACAGGGGACGGGACTTTTACGATTTTTTAATAACCTATTTTGTCCCAATATTGCTGGGCAAAGTTCTCCCCATACTCTTTCTTCCAATCCTCTTTATCCTTCGCCTTCTCTGGCCAATCGGTCAGAAAAGAGTCGAAATCGTCACGCCACCGTTTCTGAGGCCTGCCCCGGTAACAACGCCCGTCTTCAGGGCATGTGAGCAATTAATCCCTGCGATTATTCGGTCGCATATCAAGAGTCTGGGCTGCTTTTCCTGATGGTAAATCCAAATGACACTTTGCTTACGAGCGCGACTTTGGCTAGTAACTCACTATTCTATGTAACCATAAATGTCACTGGCAGAGGACAAGGCGCGAAATATAACCGCACCATAGTGATATGCGAACACAGGTCGTGTTAGTTAACGATCTGGCAGGAAATTTACTTCGCTTGTTTCCGGAGAAATAGTGACTTTGAGTATACTCTGAAGCCCGTTTTAGATAATCGTGCTGGTCCGGAATGCAAGCTTTAAAGTGCATTTATACCGCAAACATTCGTTTGCGAACGAGTATGACATGCATCAAGCTATACATTTTCCAGTATGAGCTGATCTTTCATTGTTCGGAAAGCCTACAAAATGCAATGTCAGTTTATTCTGCAAATTTATAATATGTCGTTGTTAGACTACTCAACAGATGCTCACGGTGTAAATGCACCTTCGTAAATAGCAATGTAGTTAGATACACTGCTTCATAGATACGATTCCTTGCATGGCAACAGACAGCAAAGGGTCAAGCAGTTAGCAACTGACGCGTCAAAAGGATTCGAGAACAATCGCACCATCTGCCAAAAGAGAACTTGCCAAGGATGGTTGAAAACGATGCGCTACGGTCGTTTTTCTTTTGTTTTGAGTCACGTGTTGCGATCTGCTGCGTTTCATAAATAAATGAATAAAAAATCAAAGGTATGAAAAATTCGTAGAGAGGAAAAACAAATGCATATCGACCGCACTGCACCGGCTGTGCAGTCGTGAAGTACCCTGTGGCGTTGTGCAGCTACGGATTGACAGAAAACACATTGCTAAAAAAATTATAAAAGCACCTTTACAACTTTGTCTGATCAACATAGATATAGTATTACTACGATTGAAATTGTATTTTAATTTTGTTTTGCCATCTCACTTCATTATCATGATGATGCCAACGGCATTAACAATAACTTTATTAATACCTTACCTCCCATTTATAAACCGTATACCGATGTAATTTCCAAACAAAGTTTCGTGAATATCACATCCTCTATTCATATTTACGTCAAAAACAAATTCGTCAATTTCAGGCACTGTTTACTAGGGTACATTCATGTAGTCAACGGACACGATACCCTTTTATCACAATGAAGTTACAGCCAGCAGGATGTACAGTGGACGAGCATGGACAATATACCGCACACAATGGCCCACAGTGGACTTTGATGCGACACTAAGCTGTGTTATCAGACAGGTTTATATGGCTTGGAAAAACTATATTTTGTAGGGACGTGACAGTTATTTGTAGCGTGTGAGGTTTCAGAGTAAATTGAGATGTAGTGTCTTTGTCAGGGACAGTGAGCTGATCTAAACCTTAATTTAGGATAGAATTATAAAAAAGTACGTCGTAAAACACAAAAACACACCTACACACCCACAATTCACCAGTTATTTTTGAAGTCTCATGCAATAAAGGATGAGCATACGTCTATTTGCCGTATACAAAACCAAACTTCGGGCAGCTCGACCCAGGCTTCGAATCCAAGAATCCTTGCTGAAGCAGTCGTAAAGTTTTTGGTCCGGCTGATGCGCTGATTCAAACTAGAAAACTGTCTGGCTAATCTCTTCACTTGTTTTCACCATGACGTAAAGTATTCTGAAGAATAATATTTATTATTTATTTTTAAACATAAATACGGAGGACATACGAAGGTTCCACAAACATAAAAACAAGCGCAGTTGACCTACTTCGCGATACTTCCCAATTAAATTCAAAACTCCGTATGAACTGTCTCGTATATTGGATGCAAACGATGGTAGTGTAGTTCAGTGAAAGCAGTGGTCTAAGTTAGAATAATCAGCGAAGCTTTCAGTATAATCACAAGTAGCTCAGAAGCAGAACTTACCAATATTTATTCTTACCATGTCTGAGCAACACCATCCCAAAAGCCATCTCAGAAGTAATTACAAAATAAAAAAATATTTAGGCGATATATTGTAAACCTTTACCTATACAATATCGTCGTAGTATTCGGAAAACTACACACGTAATAGCAGTAGTTGTTTTTTACCGTTTTCACTTTTTGGGTAAACACTGGTCCAGTGTACTATTTACGAGATTTTGTAGAAAGGCAACTAAAATCACTTCGAAAGACAATTATTTCCAACTGTATCAACCACATCATTCAAAATGCGAATATGAGTTGTACTACTGCTTCAATGCTCTGTGGCCTCATCACGCTTAGGAAAAAAACCTCGTTTAAAATCAAACGGGCACAGCACGCAAAGTGCAAACGTACGCTCTATGGAAATACTGAAATAAAAATATAAAAGTCTTTGCTTGCTTCATGAAATATTTATGTCCTATCGCCATTTCTATATTTGTAGTGTGTACTATGGTTAGTTTACTGTAAGTGCTTCTTCAAATAGTGTTGACTCTAAGTTTATTTGGAGAGTTAGCACTCAGTACACTACCTACTTATTTTTCTCAAGATTTAATTTTATTGTAACTTTTTTTTACTGATTGTACCTAGTATAATGTAACCTACATTTAATGCTAGCAATGCATATTGAAAAAGTTTTTCGTTAATCTCTTTCCATAACATAAGATCACGCCTGTAATCCCCGAAGGGTTGGGCAGAAGTGTACCTACAGTACACCCACATTTCGCCAGTTATGTTTAAATCCCATGTAAAAGGGGACGAGTCTATTGCCGTCAACCGGGCACAAGTCCAAACTCCGAGCTGCTACTGCCAAACCCTGATGGAGAAAGTCCAATAACAGTTTTCCTGAGCTGGTAATCGAACCCAGGACGTAATGCTAAGCGGTAGCGTTTGCGACCGCGAGACCAACGGGACAGGCATACACAACATAATAACACTAGTGGCTCTGTGAGCTGTAGACCTCGCGAGTCTGTCTTTGCATAGCTTAAAACTGAATAAATGTTAACCTTAAAACAAAAAGCTCGCGCAAAGAGCGCGAAATGGCTGAAATATGTTTTTTTTTACGTTTTCAACCATATCTCATACATATCCGTTTTCCCATATCCTCGCCATTTTGAAAAAATATCTAAAAACTGAATCGACATAAAAAAAAACCATATAATCATCGAAACCTGCTCACAAAATTTTACGAGAATCGGTTGAGAAATGCGACTTGTAGAGGAGAACTGCCGGTCATCCGGACATACGAAAGCATTTTTGCCCAAGCTGAAACGGAGACGCTTCGCGGTCGTTCGGTCAATAATCAGCCTGTAACGAACCTACTACTCAGTCAGACATCTTCTTTAAAAAAATACTTAAACGAAAACTTTTTATCTTAGAAGAGGCGTCACATTTAAATAAAGGATTTGAACACGCAACATCTGGCTAGCTATGCTAAACCAACCAGTATCTTAGCCATAATAGGACCCATTTCACAACTCTTAACACAAGAAAAAACTAACAAATTACAGCAGATAGCGCAGGTGCTTCTTTCGCAGATATTTACATAATTACAACCACAAAATGTTACGACTTTATCCCCCCGACGACGCGATTTGGTGTGCAAGCTGGAAAAGTGACGGCGACCTGCAAGCATCGTCGCATATTTGGAAAGCAATTTCACAAATATGCGAATATTTTACGTCGTATGTGGGTCGACATTTTATTCTAACAGCTCCTTTTGGGAACACTGCCTTGAAGAACAAAAGGGAGGATTACATCTTTTAATTTATTTGAGATAATGCCCGAATTTTTGTTTATGTTAATGAATTTTTAATTGCTGTAAGTCCAGTGCTGATACCATGCTGATACTCTTAGGTGTTTTGTAGGACATAAATACTTCTAAGGATTTATTACATAATAATTGTACCTACCGGTGAAATGTGCGTGCACTACAAATACAACTCTTCCGACTCGTTCCAGTGATAATCTTGAAAGTTTAAAACGCTTACATGTCGTTTGATAAGTTGGCCGATTCGGTTTGTAGAGTTTCTCGAACACTGAATTATAAAAAGATGATTTGATTTTAAGTATGAAACCGTTGAAAGTACGAGGAAATTATACCAACAGTTATTTGGACAAAAGGGGCTCGTGGCTAAGAGGGACTCATGGCTAAAAAACATACACCCGTACGGATCGATCGAAGGTTGAGCTTCGCTTGCCGCTGTCGGTTTGTGGATGGGTGACCATCCATTACGTATCGAGACGGGTACGTATTACAATACCGAAATTTAAAAGACCGTATTTTAAAATACCTATGGATGTAATCCCGAAAAATTAAACGCCGAATGATTGTTTGGTCGAAAGTTTCAAATCCCGAAAGTTCATTTGCCGGAAAGTTTAAAATCCCGAAGATCCATATACCGAAGCTTAAAATCCCGAAGTTCTATATCCCGAAGTACAAAATCCCGAAATTACATCCCAAAGCCTAAAATCTGTAAGACTATGACAAAAAAGGAGCAACCACCAAGAAAAAGGAGGACCAATAACATATAATTAAAACTAAAGTTTAAATGATAATCATACGTATAATTAGGAAAAAAAAGAACACTTTATTACAAATTAAATTATCTAATGATTTTTTAAGATATTTGATATTTCAACTATGTAGATATGAAGTACCTAATGGACGACTCGCCTACAGTTTATTAAATTTAACGGATAATTAGACAATGGTGAAAACATTTCTGCGAGCAACTTGGAAGTAGCGCTCGCCGGCCGCTGCCGCGGCACCGCTCGCTTCGTTCGCTCGGCTCGCGCGCGGTTGGTCACAGTTTTAACCTAACCTAACCTACTCGTATTTCACTCAATTCAAAATGACGAATCATACAATTTGCCTGCGAGTGGATAATTAGCCAATGGTAAAAACATTTCTGCGGCAGATTGTATGATTCGTAATTTTGAATTGGGTGAAATAGGTTAGGTTAGGTTAAAACTGTGACCAACCGCGCGCGAGCCGAGCGAGCGTAGCGAGCGGTGCCGCGGCAGCGGCCGGCGAGCGCTAATTCCAAGTTGCTCGCAGAAATGTTTTTACCATTGTCTAATTATCCGTGTTTTCCCAATATCCCTAGGGTTTTCGCGAAAATTCGAATTAGCAAATCATCCAGTCAACATATACAAAATCTCCAGTAAATCAAACAAAACCACAGATTACGTAACCGTCATACCTGTGTTGTAGTACCATCTATGAGTAATCGCGGGAACTACGTCGCCGCTCTTTGGCATTTCATCCATCGGTATTTCGTCCATTCGGGATTTCGTCCATTCGGGGTTTCATCCTTTCGGGCATTTGGACATCGGTATTTTATGTTTCGATATAACGGCTATCGGCATTTAAAACTTTCGGTATTTTGAATTTCGTTGTTTTGGACGTCGGTATTTCAGTCATAGTTATTATGAAATTTCGGGATTTTAATACGTACCCATCGAGACCGTGTCTCCATGTCTCGGAAAATACATTAAACCGTTGGTCCCAGCTATCATATGTAGATTTTTGACAGTCGTTACGGGTAGTCAGAAGCCCAAAAGTCAGACAACCAGTCTTAGCAAGGAGTATCGTGTTACCCATTAACTGGGTTGTGAAGGTCAGATAGGCATTCGCTCCATGTAAAATATTGGTATTCATCTACATCCGGTTAGACTGGAGACCAACCCTAACATAGTTTGGAAAAGGCTAGGCAGATTGATTGAGTTATATAACTCAATAAATGAACGAATGAATACCAGTATTTTGCACAGAAGTATAGCAAAATATAATATTAAATAAAGTCACTAAAAATAAACACTCTGTTTAGACAATGTATCTTCGTATCTTGTATTTTAGGTGTACCGATTTAACATTTTAGACAAATAAGTAGAATACGTAACAGCGTCGTGATGGTTTGCACTGCGTGGCAACGTCGCTTTTCAATGTTTAAGGATTCACGTTCATGTAATCATTGACCTAGTGATAATTTTACAGTGTTCAAATTTGCTCAAAATGTAAACTCAACTTTTTGAGCTATTTACTGGACGTTAATTTTTTTTGTACATCGTCAGCTAAGACGATAACAAGTATGTGGTTTTATTTATTGCTTAGACGTGGTTTCCATACTGCATAAAACGCACAATAATCGTGCCAGCGGAAATATGTACTCGTATTGTTCCAGGTATTTTACAAAAAACGTGTAGGTAGGGGAGGGACGGGCAGTCGGGAGACATGGGCACCCCCCTTTTATTCTGATCCGGTCACAGATTTTATTTTTTTCCTAATTTGGTAGTTTACTTTACCGACTGGCAACACTGTTTATCCATAGACTATCTGTCATTTCTGTCAGTAGTTAAACACAGACACGTTTGATGGTTATGCTCTCGTAAAAGTAAATATTTTGTTGTGGTTTCGGATCGTAATAAAGAGAAAACTAACGAAAGGTATGTCTGTTTTTTATTATATATCTATTGTATATTTACTAACTTATAAATTAAACTGAAATTCACGCTTAAATACCTTAATAAAAAAATACCGGTAACTTATGTTGGAAATGTACACAGAGGGAGTACTGGGCATTCTGATGTGAGGGAGGTTTGGGCATGCCCAATGCTCCTATATAGTTGAGTATAGGAGGATTTTTAAAAATTCTAATTACCTGTTTTAATTAAACTATTTGAATTATTTTTAATTACAGAAAGATGCCGTTCAAATTCAAAAACAAAGGTTTGTGACGGGAAATTCCTAAAGATTTGATATTACGAGCCATAGAAGAGGTAAAAATATCAAATCCCTTGATCAAGTTAACAACGGTGCCTTAAACAAGATTCTGTAAAAGATTTTTCGCACAGATTTATAACCTCACAAATTTTCACCGACGAAGATGAACAAAAATTGTCAAATTACATGATAGTTTGTTCTAAACATAATTATAGATTGTCAAAGATTCAAGCACGTAAATTGGCCTATGACTATGCTGTAGCCATAAAGAAAACTAATATTCCTGATAATTGGATCAAGAAAGCAAATGAGCAGTGAGAGTGATGTAGAAAATGTTTTACTCGCTGACAGTTCTGAGGGATCATTTGTGGAAGAAACGTCTGAAGAAGAGTTAGATGAAGATGATGTGATAATGATTGGTATAAATTTTCAAATGAATGATTTTATGCTCGTCAAATTTAATACAAAAAAACTGTTGTACAGTATGTCGGCCGAATCGAAGACATTAGTCATACCATGGCTACAATAAAATTTATGAGGCTGAGTAAGATAAGAAACACCTTTTTTTCCTGAAGTAGAAGACATTGCTAGTGTCCCACTAGACGACATCAAAAGTAAACTGCCAGGTCCAAAGACATGCAATAAAACCAAACGTGGTAGCTCTAAGTACACATTTGATACACCCTTATGGCTTATACCTAATCTTAGATAAGTTAAGAAGATACTATTTAAGATGTTTTTTATTTGTTGTTAACTTTTATTTTTGGATTGTATTATGGATATAAAGTGTTTTATAGGCCATGCCCAAGCCTCCCACAGGGTGTATCCAAACCTTCCTGCCATAGGGAGCATTAGGCATTTTTTACTAATTTCTGAAATTATCTCGTAATGTCCTCTACTGATTATAATTTTAAGAAAGTTCTCTCTAAGATATCTAGCTAAATGTGTGGTGCAATAAGAATTGGCAATAAATGCTTATTATCTATAAAATCTGATTTTTTATGCATTAAATTGTGAAAAAGTGCCCATCCCTCCCCTACCTCCCCTACATTTCACGTCCACGTTCATGCGAATGTCACAATTTCTGGCCTGAGGCTTTCATTCTAGAATACAGAAAAAAACATTTAATAAAACTCCAAACATTGTACAATCAGTCGCACGTCAGTGGTGTAAAAATAGTAAAGCTGGCCGCGTATTCTTTTGAAACTGCGTACTACGCTAGGCCAGCTCAAGGTGTTACCATTGATGCGCAGTCAACTGTACACAATTGTATTGTATGGTACCTCTAGCTTTTTTGGTAATACCAGTATAATGGAGTATAAAATTTACATAATTTAAAAAATCTAAGTCATAAAATTAATACAATAATATGTAATTACTTACAAGTGTATAAAAAAGGTGGAGAAATAATCATAGGGCATCAAAAAATCAGTCCGCATCGTTGTCAACAGGAAAAGAGCCCAAAAGGCTGGCAGTATTACCATGTTGTATGGCAATGCTGATTCTTTGGCCAAACAATAGGCCAGCCCTCTGGTCACGTGAAGAATTGACCAACCGCTTAGCGACGTCTCGAAAAACTAAGTGGGCTCTCGGACCCCATGGTCCTTGTGTTTCAACCCCAAACGGCTCGAACATATAAGTTCCAATAAGATTAGAGTATTTGCGCTGTTTGAGGTTTTCCGCACCTACAGCAGTCGCCGTGCACGGAAGATGGGATAGCGCAAGGGTGTCGACACACGTTGCATCTTACACCAAAGGCCGACCTGCCTTTCAAGGCATTATGGTCATTATGTCTGGTCGCTTCCCATCGTCACGTGCCAAGCTATTGGGTTCACAATCAGCTGGCACCCCGGCAGTGCTTACAGCTTAGATAAAACTTCGCTAGCATCATCCTTTGGTCCAGTCCAAACTCTTAAAGCTTTATGTTTTAATGTCCTAGTGGTTAAACAATAAAATCGCATATCAAGTTTTATGTCCCAGTATTTTGTTATATCGCCATGATTTTTATATCGTTCATCATAAAACTGTACGGTTTGAAAATTTATTGCTATGCGTTTCAACGTTTTAGTACTTGTAGTTCAACTCTGCAACCATTTGGTTTCTAGTGGTGCCTGCTGTGCAATGGTTGTGGCACACTCATGGATTCATTTGAAATTTCTCTAAAAAAGCTTTTAAAACCACGAAATTGAAACCAGCACGGTAATTGCGAAACACACTTGCAATAGCAATGCCTTTCATTTTGACACTTCAACAACATTCGTTGCGTTATTTACGTTGCTGAGCAGACGAATTTTTCAAACTTATGAAGCAATCGATTTTCATTTTCCTTCAAAATCCTCGTATTGTGATTGAAAATGTGTTACGTAATTAGGGTTCTGGCCTACCACCAAATACTGCTGTTACACAATTTCCCGTGGACTTTAATGATCCAATGCATTTCACAAAACCTCTCATTAATTTTGGTATAACCCTTGTCTGTCACCCTCCATTCCCGTTTTTCGTATAAACGGGTTTAGCCTAGATCAAACTAGTTTGTAGGTACAAATAATGTTAGTAGCAACTCTGTTCCGTAAGCACAGAACAAACTTTGTTATGTGTGCTTGTTGTCATATCAACGTTCTGCAACCCTCCTTGACACCTCGCAAACTAATTGGGTTAATTGATTCCTCATCGAGAAATAGGCAAAGATTTAAATCGTTAGATTCGCCCGACCGCGTCAAAAGATAGTCGTGTTTTGACAGCTCTGACACATAATAATGCAGTGACTTGACTTGATTGTCATGGAAACGCTATTTAACAATGTGTGATCTCACTCTTTTCAGGATGGACATATTTTCGCAGTACTAATTAGGGTGAGGACTAATACAGCGATGATTTTTTTTTTGAAATAGTTCAATGATTCTATCTGGTTACTTGATGAACTGAAACCCTTATTGGTATATCAATTTAATTAAACTGCCCTCAAAATCACAATTTATCCATATCCATAACTTAATTTGTTTAAGATTAATTTCTCGACCAGTGACCCAGGCCGGGCAATAGGAAAACAATTGGATTAATTTCTAAACTAATTCAGTTTTGTGTCGGGCTGTCCTCTCAAGTCTAATTCATTATAAGGAGTTTCACGCTCGAGTGGTTACACAAACTTCTGTATACTTAAGGAGTTGGATGTATTCAACGGTTGGCGGTTGCAATCCCCCGTAATGCAGTTTTATTCTTTGTCTTTCAGTTTCCTCGGCTTGTGGATCTTATATTTAAAGAAGTTGGTCGTGTTCGATATTTGTAATACGTTGAAAAAGTTAAATATTTGGATTTCTAGTCTCATAATTTACTTTAAAGTTGCTCGAGCTCAACTGTCGCTAATGAAACACAATAACTTTTCTATTGTTACCGATCTTAATAAGTTCCATCGACAGATGAAGCGTAAGTAATAAATTTGCTGTAAAACGTAACATCTCAAGAGAAAGAATAGAATAGAATAGAATACTCTTTATTATGTACATGTAGCGGCATCTACAATCGCCACATGCGAGCTACGCGTCATACTGACGTCACGCAAAATCCTGCATCGCGCAAGCAGAGTTTACCGCGCAACTAGCATATATACAACATCCCGACATCAATCGTCGGGCAGTTGCCCACCAGACACAACACCCGTCTGGTCGGAGGATCCTCCCTTTTCTATGGAGGTGTGAGTGAACTTTACACCCTGTTCCTCATACCTCTATATACACCATAAAAATTACAGATATGAAAGATATAGTACATTTTTTTACAGAAAGTTATAGTAAATTACTGCAGCGGCCGACAACAGAAGCATTAATGGACTTACGTGAAACTTTGGGCCTAGGCAAAGCCAAGGCACACATACGTGAGTCCATCAATGCCTAATTGCGGCCAAGGCTTCTATAGTACTTTTCAAATGTTTAAAACGTCCACATTAACTGAAGACGAAAATATTCCATTTAGCAGTTTCAGTATGCATAAAAATGATGTTTATGCATAAAAAAGGCATGACATACACATAAACAATCCATCGATGCTGTATTCTTCAATATTTTATTAAATTTCTTTATTTCGTTTTAACTACTACCTTTCATAAGCGGATTTCAATCTCATGTTTCTTTATTTTATTCTGCACCGGATTAAATCTGAATAATCAATTACTTTAGCGTAAAATTGAATGTTTGTACCTATTATTAATGACATTAACGCCCCACTTCCCCCGTCCGTGGATTTCACATGAGAAGGTACAATAAATTTTTGTATGATGGGATGTATCTGGTTTAAGGAATAATTATATTTGCAAATTTAATTCAGAACAATTTCCAAACGTCAATTAATCTCGGACTAGACCTTCCGTATTGGGAATTTGTAATCGATTAAAGATTAAACATTCTGCCTAAAGCTATTCCTTAAAACACGGATAAAGAAGCTACGTTTAATTATTAGTATCTTAGGAACAGCGGGGTGATTGCATAACATACTAACAGTAGAAATGGCTATCATTTTGACAGTTCAACAACATTCATTGCGTTATTTACATTCTTGAGCAGACAAATTTTTCAAACATATCAAGCAATGGATTAGCAATAGGCTTCAAAATGATTCCGATTGTGATCGATAGTGTGTTACGCAATGAGGGTGCAGTTTTGAAGGTACAAGAAATAAGTAAAAGACCAGCTTTATTTTTGTCACTATCCGTTCTCCTTCAAGATTTTACTTTCGGACCGTGAGTTTACTCGCTAAATCTAACATCACCCTTCTGATAGGATATCTTTTTCCCATGTTTTATGACACCCAAACTGATTCGTGAAAGTTGCGATAGCTTCTTCGGTAACAGTTTCTGTGGTCCATTTTATTGCTCCGACTTGTACAACTCGATTGTAAACAACTTTGTTTGTCCTCAAGTGTCGTGTTTAATGTACTTGCTTGTGTATGTTTGGGTTGTGTATTGTTTTTGTTTAAACTGTATTTAAGTACATATAAAACAATTATGTTGCTGTGAAACAATGTTGTGTGAATTTGACACGGACGAAACATGAAGCTGCTACAAATATTTTTCATTTTGGAACAGGCAACTAGCTTCAACTTTCTAATTAAAAGACAGACTCCTTGACAGTAAAAAAAAAACATGTAAATGGTTTAATTGAGATAAATGCTAACCGTCTTAATCCTACTAAAGCCATTCGCTTCATAAACCTATTTTGGCTATCGAACTGTTTTGTCCCTTTCTGTCAAACTTCATTTTAACTTGACAGAATGGGACAAAATTGTTCTATAGCTAAAATAGGTTTATGAAGCGAATAGCGTTATTATGAATAAGACGGTTAGAGTTTAAGTTTGAAGTTTAGGATAATTATCTATTATGTCAGCTAGCCAGTCGCTCTATATAAAATACAGGTATAAGGCTGCATCTAGTTAGACTGGAGGTCGAACTCAATATAGTTACATTAAGACTAGGCAGATGAAGATGAATCTATTACGTGGTTGGAGTTTAAATGCAATTTGATGGTAAACCTCATCATTTTCATGCAAGATGTTGGTCATATCATGCACTTCTCTCGAGTCCGAATAGTTTATTATTATTATTTATTTTATTATTATTATAATAAACGTCTACAGACACTACACACACAGACCTGGACTGACTTTATTAATGATTATCTTTACAAAGATCAGGAATGTAGTAGGCCCGCAACCGGCGTCCGTGTGTGACCAGATGTATGAACGTAAACGAAGCAAAAGGAGTATGTAAGGATCGTAGCAGGTGGCGTTCTGTAGTTTCTGCCTATCCCTATGGGAAAAAGCGTAAGTTTATGAATGAACGTATGTATTACAGAAAGATAAGAAAAACTTTCACCGCCATCACTTTTTCGATCCATAACAAAACTACGCAAGCCTTCAACAAATGGCAAGCCAATAAAATAGGAAAAAAACAACTCAACCACGAATCCAGCCAATCCAGAGCAGGTCTCTACGAAATTATTCGTCTGTCAGTGACATATGAGACTCCCGCGCCAGTCGCAAGATAAATGTGTCGCTCATTGATGTGGACCGTGGTTGCCAAAGTTGAGAGAAAAAAATGAGCTATTTTATGGCTGTCTGAGTCCTTTATTTGGGTATTTAAAGAATTGGCTGGATGTCCCAATTTTTTGTGATAAAAATGATTTATACAATCATCTGCTTAGCCTTTTCCCAACTATGTTGGGGTTGGCTTCCAGTCTAACCGAATGCCGCTGAATACCAGTATTTTACATTGAGCGACTACCTATTATATTACATACAATTTAATTAAAATTTATTAAAAAAATATATTATTATACAATTATAAAATAACAATTAACACCATTCCTCTTCATCCCCAAACAAATTGAAAATAGTACCAAAACCACAAAAACCAATATGTAAACAAGCCACAATAACACGAGACGTAATCGTAGATTCGTTTTAGATACGAAATGATTTATGATTCGTCGGCTTCCATCGGAAACGTCCCTTGTACGTCGCGTAATGGATTCTGAAGACTCCCCAGGGAGGGATGGAAATGTTGAGGGCCGCTGTCATAGGACACGCATAATCGCATGTCGCGAGAATATCGCACTTAATGTAGCTACGACTGTAAGTGTGATTATGAAAAGGATTCCTTCTCTTTTTGAAAATGCTACCGCCCTTAAAACACCTCGTGTTAAAGGGGAGGCAGGTCTATTGTGGGATCTTGCGGCTCTGATTTTAAGTATAATTGATTATTTGTTTCCAAAGATAGAATAATTGCTAGCTGAAACAATAAACAAATAATAGATAATTATCTCTAAAAATACTACATTAGCTTTTAGAGACTCAACTAAATAAAATACTGGTGACTTATATATAAATCAAATAATTCGTTTCATCAGAATTATCTAAATCCCTTTCGAGATATATCGTTTACCTACTTACCTACGGCACCATGTACGATTATCCGGATAACTGTCTCCCTTCTCGATTCCAAAAAAACGAACGAACTCTCCAAATAAAATTATATTCTCCCCAAAACACTACTTCAGATTACAAGAAAGTAAAAGCAGAAACTAAACAATTTGCTAAACAAAATGATTTATTCAAAAACTTTAAAATTAAATTCAGATTGCTCTCTCTGGGGCGGTATGACAAGATTGAGCATCTCTGTCATAGGACTTCGAGCCAAACTTTGCCACTTAGGTCTGCTTCACCCGTTAGATAGGTGCCGATCCGTCGACGGTCTGTCTTTCAACTTGGGCTACATTAATATTTATTTCTACTTAGTTTAGGACTTAAATATTTATTTTTTGAGACAGATTTTTAGGGTCCTGTTTTCAAAATATCAAAATTACTGTAGCAGGCTTAGCTGTCTGTACGTCGCGCTACGCAAAGCCCTTATGTTATAAAGGTAGCCATTTCTTTTTTTAACCCGCGACGCAAAAGGAGAATTGTTGTATTAAATAAGTTTGACCACTATGTGTGTGTGTGTGTCTGTCTGTGGCACCGTAGCTCTTAAACAGGTGAACCGATTTGGATGCGGTTTTTTTTAAGTTGAAAGCAGGTTTTCTAGCGGTGGTTCTTAAACATGTTGTATCAAAATTGGTTCAGCCGTTTCAAGCTCATCAGCTTTTTGTTGTGTCGGGTTTTTATTTTATTTTACCTATTTATTGCAAATTGTGTTTTGTTTTGGAAAAACTCAAACAGGTCAACCCAAAAAAAACTACTGTACGTTTTGACTACGTTTTGACTGTCCCTTTCAGAATCAGTGGGTCATGTCTTGTGTAGGTGTGGCGAGTCATGGCAAATAAAAATGTACTAGGTTAAGGTTTCTATGGGTATATGCCACCCGAAATAAAGTTTTATTATTATTTATAATTTGACAAGATATTCAAAAGTAACGTGTTGGTTACTCAAACTACCAATGAATATTGGAGCCCTTAAAATAGTAGTGCTGTCACGATCTGGCTACTAATTTATGATATGAGTTTGTAAGTGGTTACTTTTGAGTAGCGTCGTGGACGACGGACCTAAGTTGTGTTTTCAAATCGGGAAAATTAGCAAATATTTAAAAGTAAGCATGATTATTTTAGTTGAAATAAAAATATCAAACAGCTGTCGCATATAAGATCAATTTTTAACCAGTGCACAAACTGTAACCATCAATTTAGCATATGATTCTATACCCCCTAGCGTAGACATTTTTCGTCAGTTATAATTTTTTTTCCATACATTTGACCGCGTAGGTATTGCACTTCTCTATGAAACAGAAGATTACTTTTTTGATAACCGACGAGAAAATTCTGCGCTAGAGGGTCTAAAATCATGTGCTGAATTCATGGTTACAGTTTGCGCACTGGTTAAAAATTTATCCTGTATAAAAGTAAATTACCACCAAAATCTAGCTTGGCACGAAAGCCCTTGAATTAAATATTCAAGAAGCTGACGAGTGTTTACTTTGTACGCCTGGTACGAGACCTTCTGTCGCTGAAAACACGAAATACAGCTAATATCATGATTTTCTTTCTAACATGCTGCGGGATAAACGAATGGAAAATTATAAGTACCGTAAGGTATTCAAAATGATTGACTGTGATTTGTGAATATATTTTTGTACACTGATCAAAAATAATAACGTTATGATTGAAGAAGCGGGTTCGTTAAGGTTTTCTGAAGGTAGGAGTAATCTGGAATTGGTAAAAATAGTTTTAGATCGCCACAACTATAAATAACTACACTATCGACAAAAACACAAATAAACTTGTTGAATATCACCCACCTTTTCGTTCTACTGGAAATTAAATTTTCTATATTTATATTGAAAGTCGTGAAACTGTAATGTTTAAGCCAATGACTTGAAAGTGGGTTTGAAGTCCTCTCGAAACTAACCGAGTAAAGAAATTAGCTAATGCGTCAATGTTTAACTTGGTTATTACTTGAAAAGGCTTGAAGATTCACTGGGCAATGACTCAGAATCCTTTTGCCATATTTACTTTTAGAGTACTGGAGGTAAATATCCTTCCTACTAATATTATAAATGTGAAAGTTTGTGAGGATGGATGGATTGATGGATGGATGTTTGTTACTCTTTCACGCAAAAACTAGTGAACGGATTTGGATGAAATTTGGCACACAGATAGACCATGACCTGGGTAAGAACCTAGACTACTTTTCATCCTGGATTGCAAACGAAGTCGCGAAAAACAGCTAGTTACATATAAAGACATACAGGTGGATTTTTGAGACGGGGCAGCAAGGGCAGCTACCTCAACCATCGCCGTCGCGTCGTAGCAACACAACAGGTAAACGTTCTTAGGAGGCTGTACTTAACTTTTGAAAAATTTTGATCCGCATTCACAGATTTAAAAAAAAAAGTACAATCAGTAATAAAAAGGGCTTTCAGAAAAACTTTTTTATTCTAATCGATCCTGCTTCTTAAAAGGATCAAGAACCTCTATTGGACCAACTGAGACTACCTAGAAAATCAAATTCGCAAAAAAAACTTTCCCCTTACATTTCGTAACAGACTCCAACCTTTTTTATCTTCGATAATCTATAGCCGCTACAAAAAAGACGGATCAAACACAAAAAACAAAACAAAATATCTTCTAGTTTGGGTCTCATTTCACCTTAAAATAAAAAACCTAAAACTTTAAAGGACTCGTCTAGAAATTTTACTTTTGTGCTCTAAGATTAATGAGTAGAAAGAAAAAAATAAAGAAAGAAAATACGTTTATTTGCTCAAGATGGGAGCCGTTTTGACGAGTTTTCAGGAACTCAAAGATTAACTTAGTATGATTCTCAATGGAATGAATTATTAAAATAAATTATGCACATTATTAGCTGCTACCCGTTTCGTAGTGCAGAGCGTAAACCTACCTTTATATACCTACGTCAAAACGGTCATATCTTAGAGCACAAAACTAAAATTTAACCTAACCATAAATAAAATATCTATTTTCAAACTCGACAACATCGCAAAAGTCAGAGCTCACAAATCCGTAGAACTATGCGGGGCATGTCACATTCATTTCAGTGTCTCGTATTTGCTGTGAATAGGCCAGAATCCTCCTATCCACAACCTTAGCCGGATATTTTTGTACATAAGGTTAGGTGTAGACTTGACGTAAACCAAATTGGCACGGGTCCTTTGCTAAGAAAATAGATACAATTGGACAGACTTTCAAAATATGTACCTGACCACACGTTGGTGGTAACACTTTGGCCGTGAGCTAACCTAGCGTAGTACGCAGTTTTAATAGCATAAGAGGCCAGCTTACACTGGATTTTCTTACTACTGATATGTACTCGACAAACCCACTTCTCCTTACCTCATTTCCCATGTTCAATACTTATGCTCCACGTATAGTAAAAATATTCGTTCCACCAACAATCGTCTTCCACGATGTCCTTCTCACCGCTCTGGTTTCATTCACTCTTCTTTCTTTGTCCAAGCGGTCTTTCTTTGGAATGCGCTCCCTCTGAACATCAGGATGGCAATCAGTCGGTTATCTTTTAAAGTGAAGGCACGTGAACATATTCGTAAGAAGTTGGCAGAATCATCCCAGCGCTGATTTACTGGATTCGTTTTCTCCTCTGCCTATCGTTATTTCTCTTGACAAAGTTTATTTTCGTTATATATATGTATGTATTAGTATTTATTCTTTTTCAAGTTGTCTATCCCTTATGTTGCACATGCCATGTTTTGTCTCTGCATCACCTTAAGGTTGACTGGTAGAAATTGCATCAGGCATTAACTCCGCCTTTGTACAGTATTTTTTTTTTTACTGGTGCATATAGTTTCAATAAATAATAACAAATAAATATATATGTTGCCTGCTGTTAAATTTAGCTGCTGCTAGTTAAATTTCCGACACTAAATTAAATTATTGCCGATTATAATGTGAGAATGTCACACTTGCCCTTTGATGCTTTCTTTCAAATAATGCTTGAATTTGCTCTTGAGCTATAAATTTTCCATGGAAACTTACAAGAATTTCAATCAATCAATTCAGCCTATCGCAGTCCACTGCTGGACATAGGCCTCTCCCAGACTGCGCCACAACACTCTGTCCTCCGCCTTCCGTATCCAGCCTGTCCCAGCCACATTTTTGAAGTCATCGGTCCATCTAGCTGGGGGGCGTCCCACACTACGCTTGCCGATACGCGATCTACACTCCAGGCATTTGAATTGCTCAAATAATTCACCAAACATCTAAATTTCACTTTACAGTAACACCTGTGCAAGTTTAATCAAAAATACACGTATTTCAGTTCAAATAGGAATATCGTACGTAGAAATAGCGACGCAATATTAATACGGTTCAACACTGAGCAATTTAGGTATCTATCTGACGGGCCACCAAAAATCCAGTCCGCTTGTACAAAATGCCGTGCAAAAAAACTGGCCGAAAAATCTGTTTCACAAAAATTCTCAATTCACCCGTTTGTTTTTATCGTATAGACGGGAAGCTAGTTGGGGATGTTTTATTTTTTACAATTTTGTGCTGTATATGTGCGTTGGAATCACGAAAAATGAACGGAACGATGTCAACGGGGGGACCTATTTTAGAAGCGCTTTTTTTTTCATCTTGCAACATCGATGCCTCGCTGTCAAGTGATAGCAATGACCTTTTTTGTCAGTTCTTTTTATTTTCAATTTCATGAGTCTTTTTGACTTCATAATATTTGGACACTTTAAGTACCAGGTATGGGCCTAAATTAAATTATCATCTGCTTTTTGGATATTGGAAAATTTCACAACAAACAAACAGACCTTTTTTTTTTTTTAACGGGTTGGAAATCCTCATGGATATCCTCCACCCTGGGACGGGCGAAGGGGTCTGTCAGACTTCTACTGACTAAAAACCACCCCGTGTTCCCACGCACACTTGCACCGGGGGCGACGGGGACACTTAAGCACTCTTCAACGTTACCCCCGGCTAGTGCCGGTCCGCCTCTGCGGGCTCCGTCTGGTCAAGCGGGGGGACTGAGGCGTTTAACTCCCCCGCGACGTCTAAGAGAGGCGCGCATGGAACATTACGCGCCGCCACCTCGGGTCTTATGTGATAGGGGGCGGCGGACGTCCCCGAGTCCGCCGTCCCTGGACCCATTTAGGGGGGCCGGAAGAGGGCATTATCTGCCCTCTGCCGATGCCCGGTGCGCCTGCTGCGGGCCGGGAGAGCAGTCGACATCTCTCTCTCCCTTTCCGCTGCCTCCTTCTGCGACATGACATTATCGCAGAAGGAGATCACCGCCTCAACTACGGCACAAGCTACGACTGCTGGAACTTTTCAAAAATAGTCCTCATAAGTTATCGTCTGTAGCTACGTATCAAAATGTAATATAAATAACTAAAGATTTAAATCTTTCGATTCGCCCTATCGCGTCAAAAGCTAGTCACGTTTCTGTTCCGTTTTGACAGCTCTGACACACAATGACCCAGTGACTTGACTCAATCGTCATGGAATCTCTATTTAATAATGTATGAGCTCACTCTTCTGAATAAGGACACTTTTATGCTTGATTAAGTACGGTGACGGCAAATCAAACGATTTAAATATTTGTAAATAACCAGAACGTTTTCTTGAGTAAACTGATAGGTACTTTTCGTAACCACAATTTATAGATATAGGCAAAAGGAATCATTTGTATTGATTTGCATAAAAGATATCCGAAATAAAACTTGAAGCCTTTACAAATACCAGAAAAACGCCGAAGGCATTGCCAATTGTCAAAGTTGATATTATTTCGGCGAAGTAGAACTTGTAATAGCAACCATATGTGGAAGTTATAGAGTCTATTTTCGAATGCGACGAAAGGAGTAAAGAGGGTGAATTTGCGGTAAAGAATCATGAACTGTAAATACAAACTGTTCGTTATCTGAGATAGCTTCGACTTGGAGTTTAAGAGTAATGCTATTAGATAATACAATATTATGAATCCTTATAATCTTTTAGAAGACTTAAGTAGTTCAGCCTTTGAACTCACGATATTCTGAGCTTGTGCTCAGGGAAACTGCAATTAACAAATAAGCAAGCTTTCCAATTAAAATTCAAATCAAAATAGCACATAGGATTCAAAGCTTTGTGTTTAACATAGGATCTTTACAAGAAACTTGCACGAACGCATTAAACAATACGGTTTCCTAACATCAAACGAAACAGTCAAAGAGTTAACCAAAACTACGAATATCCACCACAAGGTCTCCAAGGAGAGCTCCAGTGACTACCCAATCTTGTCCATCCAGAACTCCAATTTGCCCTTCCCAGTGATCACTGGGCAGAGCTTCGTTACTTTTATATGTAAATTACTGTCTGTATATTATGCAGTGGAAATGTTCCAGTTGGCTCGACAAACCCGCAAACTGGTAAACTATTAATTGGCCAACTGGGAGCAAACAATTTGGATTACAGATTCGGAAAGCTACAGCCGGCTACAGGCCGTCTCCAGTTTTCCAATGCAAATACCGCTGGACTAAGCAAAGCTACATGTAAGTTGGTTGACTGTAGCTTTACTAAAGTTGGGACTAAATGGTTTTTGTGGGTATGGATTTTCTAACTTAATTGGAATTAAGAATGCCTATTTAAGTAGCAACGGATATTTGTTTTTTATATTTGATTAAAAGTGTGTGTGTTTATTGACTAGAAGTCTGCGAAGGCTATTTTTATAAAAGAAACATTGATATAAAACACAAAGATATCGGAGTTTTTAGCCGAGAAAAGTAACGTGACTTTATTTTACAATAATACCCGCTTGTTTACTGTAACACTGCAGGGTAAATGCCCTTTCCACACGGAGAAGTACAGATAAATGATAAATGATTTTATTTCTGTAAGTAGGTTTGTACAAACACTTTTACACATCAATCATATTTTTTAAACTAGATGAGGTCACAGTCTCTTTTAAAGTCCAGACATAATCTTGGTCAGATCATGCAAAGACCATGTAGATTGGTATCTAAAATGGTCTTTTGAGGAAAGAACCACACATATTGAGTGGACCTGTCCTGTCAGTGCACGCATTTGTCAGTAATCGTGCAGCTCGACTCAAGAAGTCAGGACTTAAGGAGCTCAACGATTAAACGGACAATACCAAAGAAAGGAAATTTGGGTAGGCCGCATAAATTACTCAAACTGCCAGATCATGATCAAAATTAAATGAGAGAAAAAAAAGCAATTACCCACATAGTCCACACTTTCACAATAATTAAAATAAGTGTCGGCTGGCGATATTGGAACATTATAATGTCAATTCTTACAACGCTATCATCTATTTTTAATCAACGTTGTCCAAGATTAACTTGGAAACTGGAAATTATTCTATATACTTTAATAAACATGCAAAACTTTGCAACCCAACCCCGTCGTCACTTTATAATACTTATAAAAATACAGGCATACTTACAAATAAATATTGATCAAAACTTAACATCTCATACAAGCTCCCTACAAAGTTGGGGCAACTTTACAGCCAGCTTGTTCCTCCAATCCTCAAACTTGGCCCGATATGAGGTACCGAGCGTTATCTCGATACGTGCACGAAAACTTACGAGCACTCACGAAGACTTACGAACATTCGCGAAGATTCGGAATAGGATGACTTGGCTCAGCGTTTGTTTTATGTTCTTTGACCTAAAGGGAGATGAAATACTTCGTAGATAGGTATTTATACAGTTTTTTTTTTTTTCAGCTTGGATACTTTTGGTTGTTGCGGTTTTGCATAAGGATTTTGATTTTTTTCCGATTACTGCCAATAGGCTCGGCCTTTTTTTTTAATGTGACTTTATAGTGGTGAACAGTCACATCCAAAATCGTCAACACATCCTAAAGCGTGTTGTAACGTTACGTTTAAATTCTAATTCTGAATGTTTGTTTAATAAGTGTGCTAGAATAAGTCTGTCATTTTGTGTCATTGATGTTTTGTTGCGCTGAATTATACCTTTATCTATCTAGAATCCTAGATTACCTATTGTTTCAATCCTCTGAGATTTGTTTACAATTCCTTGAAAGTTTTTTGGACTAGTGTAATTTTTAAAACAGTAAAATGTCTAATAATATCGATTATTTAACATTACAAAGAGTTTTATTGAGTATAATATTATTTGTATAAGGAAATATAAATAATTACCATTTGATCAATTCCAAGAGCTTTCATGAGTGAGCTTTGAAGGCAAGTGAGGTCAATCCTGAAATAAACCAGCGCCCTAATTACTTAACACACTTTCAATCACAACCCGAGGGTGTTGAAGGATATTCCTTATCCATTGCATCATAGGTTTGCTGCTCAATAACGTAAATAACACTATGAATGTGGGTGAACAGTCAAAATTAAAATAATTTCGATCATTATGCAATTACGCAATTACGCCTAGAATTAATAAATGTTTAATTATTAGCATATTAATTTTGAATTATATTATCTTTTTAATTCTACTATTGTAAATATTGAAGATTTAATAACGAATTTTACCTTTATCCTTTGACCCCGGCAAGGTTAATATAGAATCGCGGGGTTTTTATTACCCATTAAGTCCTCAGAAACAAAAAAAAATACTCAATTCAATTTCAAATTACATAATCTCTTCTCATTATTCTCGCCGCTGCTAAATCTGAAACAAACATAAAGAACAACAATAAAATTAAAAACAACGAATTCAATTTCATGCCCAATTCCCAGCCAAATGAATATGAGAAGAATCTCTTTAAAAATCATCCATCTCTTCCCAAAATGTTAAGGGGAACAAAGTAATAAATTGCAAAGTGGTTATTTACACGGTACATGAATAATAGGCATTTCCCAGCCAGGAATAAGTCAGGCTATACAAACTGTGGAGAAATGATGTAATGTGTCACCGCGTACTTTGAGGAGCATGGGCACTGTTCTTCGCTAGGATCTGTTATGCACGGTATGCGTCATACATGTGGCTTATTTTAATTTTATTGTAGTTGGCTTCTCGGTGGTCAACCTAGGAGGTTGTCGGCTGCTTAACCGGACATGCCTGTGGTTGCCTTAATAAATTAAGGCTGCCAGCCAGGGCTTAAAAACTTACAAACTAGGCGACTACACGCTAAGGGCACGCCCTGTGGGGTACGGACCTCGGCTTAGGGCGTCGCTGGGGGACGGGAACCAAGAGACAGGTTAGATCGGAATTAAGTGGCTTATTAGTAGAAGGTAGGGGTTAATATACTGAAGATGCTGTCTTAAGAATATCTTCTATATCCGAAGATACCAAATCTCTTTGCAGGATTTTACATTAGCGCCTGAAGTCCAGCTGCACTGTTAACGCCAACTGCCTCGCTAGTGTAGTGAGTGCGTCGTTGGTCGCAAGCACTACTGTTGAGCATGAGGTCTTGGGTTCAAGTCCCAGGTCGGGCATAGTGTTATTGGGTTTTTCCATGAGGATTTTCTCTGTAGCAGCCCAGAGTCTGGATTTGTGGCCGGTTGATGGCACTCGCCCCCTATAAGACGGGACTTAAACATAACTGGCGAAATGTGGGTGTACTACAGGTAGGTACACCTCTGCCTAACCGTTCGGAGATACATGCGTGATGGTCTGATGTCTGACTTTTAATTGAAATACAAAAGAAAATTAAACAATGTCACTTGCGGCATCTGTGAATATTTTTTTTTTTAAGTTATGGTCTAAAGGGTAAAAAAAAACAAAGAACTTGGAAAAGATCTTACGATCTTAAGATCTTTTCCCAGTTTTTTGTTTTTAACGCATCTGCGTTTGGTAAATAAGGGCCCACGACGCTGCCCATTACTTCGTAAGTTGGATAGTCAGGCCGTCTAACTCCAGCTCGCCGTCCGGTAAGGACCAGGCCCGGGTCGACGGCGCGTCGTGTTCCACGCGCGCCTCAAAGAGATGTCAGCAAAATTGACGGGGTCCGACAGGACCGATGCCTGCCGGGGCTGCGGATTGTTCGAAAGAGTTACCGTGGCCCTGGCGCACAGGCAACTGAAGGAACACGGGTGGGTTTTAGTCAGTAAGAGTCTGACACGCCCTTCAGCTACGCCCAGAGCGGGAGAGGTCATTTGATGATTTCCCACCCAAAAAAAAAAAAAAATTTTGGACTTTTAACAGCACGTCATACGTCGTTTAAGGTGCCCACATAAAGTCAAGGAAATTAATTATTTGTCAAATTGACTACGAACTTAAATTTTCCGTATATTCAAAACACAATTTTCATTCTTTGACAGATGTATACGATGGCTTATAATACGGCAAATTGACGTAGTGTGTAATATATAATTAATTTCTCCTACTTTACATATGAATGTTTGCAAGTCAATGGAGAAGTTCATAAACATCATACAGAATATATGTCTTGTTATAATGAATGTATCACAGGTGACTTACCCCTTAAAGATTCACCGAAGTGTGTATAAGTAACGTGTTGAACGGCCTACCGCTCATTTCCACGAAAGGAAGACGAAACGTATTATACATGATTATCATTTTTTTTTGTATATACGTCACCTGAGGGGTTGTTATTGTATTTGTGGATGAAGGATCGTCTGATTATGATATTTGTGATGTTTTTGCTTAGGTAGGTGAGCAGAAGAACATAACCAAGCTAGTATACGTAAGAGGACAGTAATAGATGCCCGTGTATTACTGATTATATTAAAGCAGGAAGTAATTACTCGTAAAAAAGATTTGTATGTAGCAGCGCACCGTGGGGTGTGTAATATGTGGCATAATAACAGTATGCTATAAAAACAGAAAGCCTAATTTTATGTGATCTAGTGTTATATTTCGTATAACCTTCTTTTGCACTAATAACCAGTATAACGTTCACAATTACACAATTTATAAATTATACACAGTTTTTAACCGACTTCAAAAAAAGGAGGAGGTTCTCAATTCGACTGTATTTTTTTTATGTGTGTTAGCTCAGAACTTTTTTCTGCGTGAACCGATTTGGATGATTCCTTTTTAAATTTGAAAGCTGGTGCTTCACATGTGGTCCCATTTAAATTTGATCAAGTTCTGACCAGTAGTTTTTGAATTATCTGTAATACTGCGTATTTTTTCCACATAGTTTATATTGATGATGTTTTAATCATTTCCTGTCACGGTTATTTACATATCAAGTAGTGGTATACGAATGTGTGTGAGGTAGGTACCACAACTAAAAAGTCAAAAATAAAAACTTTTATACAAAAATAACCAACTTCCAAAAAAATCACAATAAAACGTGTAAAATAACTTTAATTTCGGAAGTCGGTGGCCAAAACTGAAAATACACAACCAAAGACACCGACTTCCGAAATTAAAGTTATTTTTCACATTTTTTTGTGATTTTTTGGAAGTTAGTTGCTTTTTGGAAAAAAGTTTTTTCAATTTGTGTAATGCTCTTTTTATATAACGTTCAGTTGATATAATTTTCATATTTACTCATTTTCAGCCAAAATTCTATAATCAAACTCAAACTCAAAGCATTTATTTCAAATAAACCAATTACAGGCACTTTTGAATTGTCAAGAGGTCGGTCAGTCAGAAAGATGAAGCTAGTTGCCCATTCCAAAGCTTAGTAGGTACCTATGGAGAAGAACGGGCAAGAAACTCCATGGACACTCTTTTAAATCAAAATATGGTTACAAAACATTGGTTACATCATTCATGTTGAAATTATGCATGTGAGAACGATGCAGAACGTTAAAAGCGTCCGTAATAAAGAGACAAAAACAATTCAAATAGTAAATTAAAATAAGCCGTGGCAGCCAAGAGATGACCAGTCCCCACTGACGGCGCCCGTTCACGAACATGACGTATGGATCAGCACCATTTAGCTCAACCATTTTGAAGGGAACTTAATGATCCAACACACACGCCACCACCAGCGAGACATTTGAGTGAGCATGACATACTCTGAGCCGCCAGGGCACATTCAAGTCAATGAAATACAAACCTAGTAAATGGTAGCTTTATAGTAGGTACATAGTACTCACACATGTGCTATGCAATTATATAATACTAAAAGATTCTTCAGTAGTTCCAAATGCTAGTCAATTAGTTAATGCGCCCTTGTGGAGCAGGACCAGCGTTGAGCCAAGCATTTTTATCAGCGATGTAATCCCCCAACTTATAATATGCGTGACTGCATAGTGTGCGTTTTATACAAGATTAAAATTTCGTTTCATTCAATTGAAGTATATGTGAAGGTAATTTGTTGTAACATTTTAAACAGTACTCCATGAAAGATGAGTCTACTTTGACCAGCCTGAAACCTGGTTGAACTAATTGGTCCCTATTTCTAGTGATATAATTGTGTCTTTCACCTCTTTTACTAAAAAGATGTAGATTTTTCCTTACGTACATGATGTTTTCA
This sequence comes from Dryobotodes eremita, assembly GCA_917490735.1. Lineage (NCBI taxonomy): Eukaryota > Metazoa > Arthropoda > Insecta > Lepidoptera > Noctuidae > Dryobotodes > Dryobotodes eremita. The sequence goes on along the minus strand of OU823249.1, from coordinate 21,957,233 downwards.
TAAATATATTGACAAGGTACCGTCGTGATGTTAATATCTTTAAACCGTTCCCTTAGAGAGTCGCGCCTGCGGAGGCCATATATGGCTCTGATGGCTCTTTTCTGCAGAATAAAAATAGACTCGACGTCTGCAGCCCGCCCCATAGTAAAATACCGTACGACATAATACTATGAAAGTAACTAAAATAGACTAGCCGCGCGGTACCTACATCAGTAAATTGACGGATTTTTCTCACAGCATATGCGGCTGAACTTAGCCGTCCTGCAAGGGATGTTAAATGAGGACCCCACTGAAGTCTTGAGTCGAGCGTGATTCCCAGGAAAACAGTTTTATCAATCAGTAAATATCCTCATCATATCGTAAACGATTTTTCTTTTTTGTATCATATCCTCATTTGGGTTAGATGAGGTTATATCTTTATATATATATATATATATAAATTACGTGTCACGATGTTTGTTCGCGATGGACTCCTAAACTACTGAACCGATTTGAAATTTGATTTGCACACCGTGTGCAATTTGATCCAACTTGAAAGATAGGATACCTTTTTTTTTTTTTTTTTTTTTTTTTTTTTTTTTTTTTTTTTTTTTTTTTTTTTGGGTGGGAAATCATCAAATGACCTCTCCCGCTCTGGGCGGAGCGGAAGGGCGTGTCAGACTCTTACTGACTAAAACCCACCCGTGTTCCTTCAGTTGCCTGTGCGCCAGGGCCACGGTAACTCTTTCGAACAATCCGCGACCCCGGCAGGCATCGGTCCTATCGGACCCCGTCAATGGTGCTGACATCTCTTTGAGACGCGCGTGGAACACGACGCGCCGTCGACCCGGGCCTGGTCCTTACCGGACGGCGAGCTGCCCATTGCTCGCCGTCCGCAAGCCCGCGCCTACGGTGGCCGGGAGTCGGCAATCGACTCCCGACGACCAGGGTGTCTCCTCCTCCTGCGGCAGCTAGGGGCGCGAGGGCGTAGAGATTGCCTCTCCCTCTCGCGCTCCGCCTCCTCCTTCGCGAGCATTACTGCTTCGCAGAAGGAGGTGACGGCTTCCCATTCCCTCTCGCTCCGTACCATGGCCTGAACCAGGGCCGGACGCGAGAGGTCGCCGCCGCCGATCGCCGCCACGAGGACACGGCGGTGCTCCGCCCAAGCCGGGCAGACCTCCACCGTATGCTCCACCGTGTCCTCCGGTCGATCCACACAATGGTAACACCCGGGCGTTTCCTCCCGCCTTATTCGGAACAGGAAACTCCCGAAACAGCCATGTCCGGTGAGGACCTGCGTCAGGCGGAAGGTGAGGACGCCGTGGCGCCTCTCAAGCCACTCCTCAAAGAGGGGTCTTACCGCCGCAATTGTGGCGTGCCCTGCGCTGGGTTGCGACAGTCGCACTCTCCATGCCGCCATGAGATCCCGCCGGAGCTCTGTCCGCTGTGCCGCGATTACTCGCGGCAGCGGAGTTACGCCCCGGCCTTTCGCCTCCTCGCGCCACTCCCAAACGTGCGCGAGGACCTTTGCCTCCAGATCCCACGGCGGTAATCCGGCAAGGAGGCTCGCCGCCTCGCAGGAGACCGTGCGGTATCCCCGTACCATCCGGATGGCCATGACCCTTTGGGACGCGTTCAACCGGCGGGCTGGCCGGAGCCTCAACGAACGCGCCCACACCGGCGCCCCGTAAAGGGCCATGGACCGCACGACCCCCGCGTAGAGCCTCCGGCAGGAGGCGTTTGGCCCCCCCAGATTGGGCAAGAGCCGCTTCAAAGCAGCCCCGGCCCGCTGCAGTCTGGGAGCCAAACGTCGGAAGTGCTCGACAAAGTTCCACCGGCTGTCGAGGACGAGTCCCAGGTACTTCATCGTCGACTCGACGCCGATGTGAACCCCTCCTACCGTTATTTGGGAACCCGACAGTGGCGCGTTCCGAGGACCATGAAAACACATGGCCTCGGACTTGTGCAAGGCCACCTCGAGTCCCAACTGCCGGATCCTCTGAACGACTGTCGCAACCCCGCGTGTCATTAGTTCGGCCGCCGCCTGGTGCGACCTCCCCTGCGCCAGGACCAGCGTGTCGTCAGCGTAGCACACCACGCTGACGCCGCTAGGGAGGTCGGCGCGCAGCACCCAGTCGTAACCGATGTCCCACAGATGCGGCCCCAAGACCGATCCCTGTGGGACACCGCACGACATCTCTCGCCGGTTCCATTCTCCCTGGTGACCGGGGTAGATAACTGCTCTATCTGCCAAATAGGCCTCGACTACACGACAGAGATAGGTCGGCATCCGGTGATACCGGAATGCCTCCCTAATGCAACTCCAGGGCAGGGTATTGAAGGCGTTGGCGATGTCTAGAGACACCGCCAAGACGACCCCACCCCGGGCCACAGCATCCCCCGTCGTGAGGGCTCGCACGCGCATGATGGCATCCACCGTAGAGCGCCCCCTGCGGAAACCAAACTGGCTCTCCGCCAAATCCGGCCCCACCCGCATCAGCTGCCCGACGAGGCGGTCTGCAATGACTCTTTCAAAGAGCTTGCCCACCTCGTCGAGCAGCACGATGGGCCGGTAAGCGGACGGAGAGTCCGCCGGGCGCCCCGGTTTCTTAATGAGGACCAGTTTCCCCGTCTTCCAACGAAGTGGGAACTGGCCCTCCTCCAAGCATGCGCTTAGGAGCCCTCTTAGTCGAGGCCCGAGAGCCTCCGAGGCCAGGACCCAAGCTTTTCCCGGTAAGCCGTCGGGTCCTGGGGCGGTATTTTTGGCACTTAGCCTACGTACCGCCGCAAGATAGGATACCTTACATCTCAATTTATAGTTGCAATATTATTTTATTGAAAATTATTAGTCTATTATTTGACAGTCACAATTATCTGTTAGCTCCAAACGATTCTAACAGATGGCGATATCTGTTGACTGGATTGAGTAAGTATTCAATAGATGGCGCTATGTTAAAAATACAAACGTTTAATATAAGCTACAATTTAATAGCATTACCACCACGTCGCACCTTTAAAGACAAACCGTTACTAAATGAAAATATAAAATTTTACACATGAGCTTAAATAAAAAGAAATACACGGCTTTTTGCAATAGAATTTAGGATTATGGTGCTTTGAGCCATCTTTTGAGGTCAAAATGATGGGTATTTATTTACATTATAACATAAGTTATATTGCAAAAAAGCCGTGTATTTCTTTTTATTTAAGCTTACGTGTTAAATTTTATATTTTCGTTTAGTAACGGTTTGTCTTTAAAGGTGCTGTTCAACCGTGAACATGCAACAACAGCATCGCACCGTCAGCGCTAAGAAGTGACCTACTGAGATCTTCGCCTCATCGGCTCGATACATATAAACACACATCTAAATAAGTATCGATGTGTATGGACCATAAAATTAGTATATAATTAAGTTAATTACTGTAATAAACTAGTCATCAAGCTGGAGTCGAGTGTGATTTATCTCCTGTACTTCCTCTTACTGTGGCCAAGACACCCTTAGCCGTCATCGATCCTATGAGTCTGTGGGATCGGCAGTAAGAAAACCATTTCCTGTGTACATTGCACGACGTACACAAACCCCTATTCCTTCCCAAATTCCGTCTGTTACCGTAGGTCTCCTCGTAACAGACTTCCCGCACGTATAACCAACGTAACTCACGTTTGGTATGGTTTGTATGGTAAGGGTAAGGGTGTTAGGATAACTAGGGTGCTAGGTCAATTTATACGGCTAGGTTTTTAGTCATTAGGGTCGTAGGTAGCTATTCGGTACCAGGCTCGATTGCCTTAAACATAGCCACACTGTACGCATTTGGGATAAGGCCGTACTAAGTTAAGTCCTGGTGCGTACATTTGGTCCTTCGAGCAATTTTTTAGGGAAACCAGGGTAAGGTTACTAATCGGTATTTTAACATTGTAACATTTAAATAATAATATTAAAAAAAGTTCTTCTTTTTGACTTGCGCTAATACTGACTGACTGACGTTTAGACGTACTTCAAACTAGCGTACACAACAAGCGCTTGGTTGTTGTATGTAAAAAGACTGACATACTTGCACGCCATTTGTACGATAGCGGATCGGAAATCGGCACCGACAATTGGGTTCACCAATATTCAGAGAAATCGCACTTATTGTATCAAAGGGCAATTAGGTCACGGTTTTAACAAACAATACTATTAGGGACAGTTAGGGAAAATGGACATACAAGAAATAAACGAAGTCATAAAAAGCCAAGAAGCAGATTACAATGAACTAAGACAAATATTCACCAACATCAAGAAAGACTCAGCATCAAGGAAAACTCTAAAATATATCACGGAGAGAAGAACTCGACTCACAGAAATATATACTAGAACGTCAAAAAACCACTCACGACTAGAAAACCAAGATGTGTTGTGTGATCACAAATACATCACGACCAATTATTTTGGTTCTATCACTACACATTATACGCAGGCTATTGAATATCTGTTGAAGTGTGAGAAAAGACTACAGGTGGTAAACCAACTGTATGAACCAGAAGATATAGAACCAGAAGAGGAAGAAGGCGTCAGCTCACCGAAACTATTTATTCAATTATTTCGGATTAACCAGATGCAGAAAAAGTTACACTCGGCTACTCAATCGATGACTGGAGAGAAAGCGAGTTGGTATTTAGAATCTGTAATGACGAATTTACAGAAACAGTGGCAAGAAATTGAAGAAACACATGTACTCATTCTAATGGAAGATAGTACGTTGGAACATAGCTATTTTCAAGAAAAGATGTTTGAACAAACACAAACGGAATTCGATCTTGTGATGGAAAAGTTAGTTGCAATAGTAGGTCGAAAATCGACACACAACAACCATAATACCTCGGTCAAGTTACCAAAAATAATAATACCAACATTTAGTGGAAGTTATGAGTCATGGAATTCTTTTTATGATTTATTCTTGAAAATAGTACACGAAGAAAAATATTTAAGTGACACAGAAAAAATGCAGTATTTAAAAACGCATGTTCAAGGTGACGCCGCTAAGCTGATCAAGCATTTAACAGTTTGTGATGCTAATTACATAACTGCATGGAATCTGTTAACAAGACGATACAAAAATGAAAGAATAATCATTACTAAGCATATCGACATCATTCTAAGTATGTCGAAAATAAAGAAAAGTAATGCCTCGAACTTAAGAAATCTGCATGATACATTCAACGAAAACCTGGAAGCATTGAAAAATCAGAACATCAACATTTCATCTTGGGACCCTATTTTGACAAAAATACTTAGTAGAATATGGGACTCCGAAACTGATGAAAAATACGAACATCAGTTAAAAGAGCCTAATAAATTACAAGAATTGTCAGCAATGATGCAATTCTTAGAAAAAAGATTTAAGTGTCTGGAAACTTCAAGCTCGTTGAGGGAAGAATCTGTAGCCATGCGCCATGAGTCACCAAGTTCGATAACCAAACAATTAGATAAACGCGTATGCTGGTTTTGCCAAAATCACGAACACAGCATTTACCAATGTACTAGTTTTAAAATGCTGTCAGTGCAAGATCGCAATAAAATCGTACACGAAAAACAGATGTGTAAAAATTGTTTGACTCATGAAACGTCAATACCATGTTACAGCAATAAAAGTTGCGGATACTGTGGGAAAAGAGGTCATCATTCCTATTTACACCAAAACAACAATAATATTACCATAAAACACGCAAATAATGAACCAAAAAAGTTCGGCTTGTCGACCCCATCGACAAGTAAATCCATGACGAGAACTGTATCTAACGTGTCTACTATTAACAAAACTAATATACCAAAAACTACACTACTAGCAACGGCCCTAATAAAAACTCACTCGTCGGATGGGACATCACATTTACTAAGGGTGCTATGTGATCAAGGTTCAGAGGCATCATTCTGCACAGAAGAGGTTGCCCAACTATTGTCATACCCACGTGTGAAGATACATACCGAAGTGGTCGGGATTGCTGACGAGAAACCTAAGACATCGAAAAACTCCATCAATGTCATGCTACAGCCTAGATTTCCGAGTGAATATAGGTTACCTGTCTCACTTATAATACTACCAAAACTAACTGGTTGTTTACCAGAGAAAAATTTACCAGAACTAGAATCAGATTGTTTACAACACAAACTATTTGCCGATCCTACGTACTACAAAAGAGGACCAATAGATATGATATTGGGGGCACAAGAATATAGTAACTTACTACTAAATGGGTTACACAAGGTGCAAGACGGAATAATCGCTCAAAATACCGAATTTGGGTGGATTCTATCCGGTATTTGCGGCGCTACTACCAATACTAACACAGTTATTAGTATGATGACACGTACTGCAGAAGTTCAACAACTAAACAGATTTTGGGAATTAGAAGAAATTCCTGAAAAGTACCAATTATCCAACGAGGATCAGATTTGTGAAAATTACTACCGAGAAACTACTATAAGAAATCCAGATGGAACATACACAGTGAAACTCCCATTCAAGAATTCCGACTTAGATTACGGGAATTCACGCAAAAAAGCTATTGCAAGACTATTACAATTAGAACGCAAGTTTGATAAAAACGATAATTTACGAAAAAAATACCAAGACTTCCTCAATGAGTACTTAGAAATGGGCCATATGAGGAAAGTTACTAGAACTGACTATGACCAAGGTAAATACTACATACCACATCAACCAGTAATCAGGGAAGATTCACTAACTACTAAGCTACGAGTAGTATTTGATGCGTCAAGCAAGTCAAGTACTAATATGAGTCTAAACGATAATATGTTTACGGGACCAAGACTACAGCAAGATTTGGCAGTTATACTATTACGTTGGCGTAAACACAAAATAGCATTTATGGCGGACATCGAAAAAATGTACCGATACATAAATGTTAACGAACAAGACTGCACATACCAACGAATAGTATGGAGGAAGTCTCCGAAACATGCTATCGACGAATACGAATTAACTACTGTAACGTATGGAACTGCAGCTGCCCCATACTTAGCGATTAAGACACTGCAACAACTCGCTATTGATGAGAAGGCGAACTACCCAATAGCCAGCCAAAAAACTCTCCAGGATTTCTACGTGGACGATGTATTGTCAGGATATGCTAGTGTTGAGTCAGCAAAAATGTTACAAGAAAGCTTAATAAAAATGCTACGGAAAGGCGGATTTAATTTACGAAAATGGTCGTCAAACAGTACTGAATTGTTAGAAAATATACCTAATGAAAGCAAGGACGACCAAGTGATGAAGATACCGCTAGATGAAGCTAGAAAATCATTAGGGGTATTATGGTCACCATTAGAGGATAGGTTCGGTTTTCAGATTACTGTTAATCACAATGAAAAACCAACAAAACGTTTTATTTTATCGGAAATCGCTAAGATATTTGATCCTCTGGGATGGTTAGCACCTGTCATCATAAATATGAAACTCATGATTCAGGAACTTTGGACAAATGGCTTAGAGTGGGATCAGCCCGTAGAGGAAACTATTAAAACAAGATGGATTGAACTACAAAAACAACTAAAAACAATTGAGAAGATTTCCATCCCAAGATGGTGTCATTTTTCAAATAATTCGAAAGTCGAGCTGTATGGGTACAGTGATGCTTCTGAAAAAGCCTACGGTGCAGTGATTTACTGTCGGATACAAAATAATAATATATTTAACGTAACCCTTCTACAAGCTAAATCAAAGGTAGCGCCAAAAAAGCAAAAAACTACATTACCAAAATTAGAGTTATGTGCTGCAGTATTATTAGCCCAACTGATGGAAAAAGTTGTCACGGGAATGGAAATGCCAATCGCGAATATCTATTGTTGGACGGATTCAATGATTACTCTCGGCTGGATCAAAGGTGAAGCTGAGCGATGGAAGACGTTCGTAGCTAACAGGGTATCCGAAATACAAAGAATATTACCACAAGCTAAATGGAATTATGTGAATACATTACAAAATCCAGCAGACCTAATTACAAGAGGAGTTTCGCCAAATAAATTACAAGATTTATCTCTGTGGTGGAATGGACCAGAATGGTTAAAAAGTGATAACATTCCTAGTACAAAAACTGTACCAGAGATATGTGAGGAGATTAAACGATGTTATCATATAACTATTATACCAAAGAACGAAATCTGGATAAGGTTTTCAAGCTTCCAAAGGATGATACGAGTATTATCTTATTGCTACAGATTCGTAAATAAACAAGAACACACAAAACCATTAAGTTGTTTGGAAATTAATTTAACAACTAAAAAAGTCCTTTTTCTAGTACAACAAGAGGTATTTTCTGAGGAGTACAAAACCATTAAAATTGGACAATCATTGAAGAAAGGAAACAGGTTATCATGCCTTGATCCGTTCATTGATGATGAGGGTTTACTGCGAGTGGGAGGAAGACTTCAAAACTCCAGTCTACCATATGATCGAAAACACCCAATTCTGTTATCTCATGACCATCATGTAACACTAATTATAGTTCGTGATGCCCATTTAACCACATTACATGGAAGTAATAGTTTGACCTTAGCGTACATACGACAGAAATATTGGATACTTGGAGGAAAGCGAACAGTGAAGAGTAGCATTAGAAAATGTGTAAAGTGTACTAGATACAAATCATCTACCGCCTCACAAAAAATGGGCTCATTACCAAAACCAAGAGTGACGGAATCGTACCCATTCAGTCACACAGGCGTGGATTATGCTGGACCAATATCAGTGAGAACCATGAAAGGTAGGGGCCACAAATCATACAAAGGCTACATTGCGATATTTGTTTGCCTATCCACGAAAGCGGTACATTTGGAGCTGGTAGGCGACTTATCAACAGAAACGTTTATAGCAGCACTACGAAGGTTTATGGCACGCAGAGGTCCAGTATCACACATGTACAGTGACAACGCGACGAATTTCGTAGGCACTGCCAATTACTTGTATAAAGAAATGTTAGACATAACCCAGTCTGACGACTTTCAAAATACGTTGACGAACATTGGAACACAATGGCACTTTATTCCTCCATTATCTCCCCACTTCGGAGGGATTTGGGAAGCAGGAGTAAAATCTATGAAACACCATTTGCGTAGAGTGATAGGAGAGCAAACACTCACTTATGAAGAAATGAGCACATTTTTACAACAAACTGAAGCATGTTTAAACTCAAGACCATTATGTGCACTAAGTGAAGATATAAACGACAACATCGTGTTAACACCTAGTCATTTCTTAATAGGAAGAGAAGCAGTAGGGGTACCAGACCCGCTATCGGAAACTAATACAGACCACATAAACAGATGGAAACAGATCCAAAAAATGAAAAAGGATTTCTGGAAAAGCTGGACTACAGATTATTTACACCAACTACAACAGAGGTACAAATGGAAAACTAATCAAGGAAACTTGTCAATTGGAACTCTAGTAATTATAAAAGACGAAAAAGTTTCTCCTAGCAAATGGCCGCTTGCAAAAATAAAGGAAATACATACGGGTAACGACGATTTAACCCGAGTGGTGACACTACAAAAATCGACAGGAACAATTCAAAAACGGTCAATCCACACATTAATACCATTGCCAATCGGTACGAATATGTGTAGTGATAGTAATAGTAATGAACCTGTGCATGCAATACTAACTAATACCGCTACAATCCGAAGAAATAATAAAACTAATCAACCCAAACGATGTAATAAAATATCCAAATGGTTCACGTTGCTTTTCATCATTTTACAAATGTTGGGTTCAGCAAAATCAACCACAACGACATACTCGTTAAAAACAGTACAACCAGGATTTTATGTTGAACAAATAGGAACGGCAAGCGTTGACAGAGGAATATTCAGGATAGAAATAAATTATGAAAAACAACATCTAGAGCAAGACTTTGTCAAAATAAAGACAATGACGTCACAATTTAGTCAACTATGTACAAATGTAGAAAAAATAACAAATTCCGCATTTTGCAAGCAATTACATCACCATTTGTTAGAAGAAGAATCCAAATTTGAACGAACAAAAGAATATTTGACAGAAGTGAACCAAACTAGAAAGAAAAGGGGTATATTGGGACAGTTACTCACGTCGATCTTCGGAGTGAATGATGAGGCATACCGAGATATAGAGTCTTTAAATTCAAACCAAAAACAATTAATTGAAGCTGCCAATCATCAAACCAAATTTATGATATCAACAATCTCACAAGTCAACAAAACTGAAGAAAGAATAAAACAGAAACTCATAGGATTTCAGAATAAACTAAACCAAGTTATAGGTTACATGGAAAGTTACAACCATTGGTTCAGTACAGTCGATCACAACAGTGTAAACATACGCATTATGCAGACTTACCAATTAGCATGTAATTACATGGAAGAAATCATGGATTACTATAACGGATTGTTAGAAATATACTTAACCAAGGCAACAGTATATAGTGTTTTAACACCAAAGAACGTCAGTGACCTAATATCATCAGCAAACAAAAAGCTACCTCCTAATTTAAAAATCGTTCAACAACAGTTACTGGACACCAAGATATCTGAAAACCATACTCATATAAAAGTCTACTCCTATTTTTCTATACAAGAGATAACCAAATATACATTAATGTATATTACACCAGTTCCAAAGATACACTCTGATAAAACTGCTCAAAGTCTAGAAGTACCTAAATCTAACATAGGGTTAGATTACAACAACGAACTATATTTTGACTTAAACTATGAGGAGTTCAAACGCTGTTTAGAATGGACCAACCATTTTATTTGCTTTCCTGGGGCCGTGAAAAACATGCAATTAAATGAAAATTGCATTGTTGATCAATTGTTTAAAAACCAAACACATACGAAATGTCCTACCAAAACGTTCTATTTATCAAATGAAATAATATGGAAACAACTTCACATGCCAAACACTTGGTTATTCATTGTAAGAGATCGGGTTACCACTTCAATACTTTGTGATGGACAAAGAGAAGAGCTTGAACTTCAAAATGTTGGTGTAATACGAATCGCAGATAACTGCGTCATTAAAACAACAAATAACATACTAACTGCCAAAAGAGTTGTTTCAGTACCGATTGTAACATCATACTCAAAACAAATAGATTTTCCCATTAACACGCATGTGATGACCAAATCCATGCTAAACATTACGAAAGAAGAAGTTATAGATAACTCAAAAGAGATTTTTCAACATTTAATTAATAAAGAAAGTGCCTTACAAACCGAATTAGATAGTACTGTTTGGAGTCAAATTACGTCTCACACATACTTAACAACTACATTATCTTGTGTAATCATGTTTTTAATCTTTATATTTTTAGTGTGCTACGGTCCAGCAATACTGAGATGGATTGGAGCCACAATGCAGCACAAGACCACAAGAACAGGTACCGAGCCAGCTAAGCAACCAGCAAGAGAACCAAACCTGCTCGCTATCAACGGAACATCTACCCAACGAACAACAGGCCAACCACCTATCACAACGGAACCGATATACAGTTTACCACACCAACACGAAACTATCGAGCTATACCAACTGGAGTCCAGGTCCTGAGAGGCGCCAGAATGTTCAACCGTGAACATGCAACAACAGCATCGCACCGTCAGCGCTAAGAAGTGACCTACTGAGATCTTCGCCTCATCGGCTCGATACATATAAACACACATCTAAATAAGTATCGATGTGTATGGACCATAAAATTAGTATATAATTAAGTTAATTACTGTAATAAACTAGTCATCAAGCTGGAGTCGAGTGTGATTTATCTCCTGTACTTCCTCTTACTGTGGCCAAGACACCCTTAGCCGTCATCGATCCTATGAGTCTGTGGGATCGGCAGTAAGAAAACCATTTCCTGTGTACATTGCACGACGTACACAAACCCCTATTCCTTCCCAAATTCCGTCTGTTACCGTAGGTCTCCTCGTAACAGACTTCCCGCACGTATAACCAACGTAACTCACGTTTGGTATGGTTTGTATGGTAAGGGTAAGGGTGTTAGGATAACTAGGGTGCTAGGTCAATTTATACGGCTAGGTTTTTAGTCATTAGGGTCGTAGGTAGCTATTCGGTACCAGGCTCGATTGCCTTAAACATAGCCACACTGTACGCATTTGGGATAAGGCCGTACTAAGTTAAGTCCTGGTGCGTACAGGTGCGACGTGTTGCTGAGGCTAAGGTATAACCTAAAGGGGTAGGGAAGCACTCCATAGTTTCCTGGGCCCAGGTGTTAACTCAATCAAACTAGCTTTATTTGTAAGAGGATATAATAACAAAGCCTCACTGAAATTTTGGTGAAATTTGGCTATCCAGGAATCAAGTTAAATGAAGTATTGTAAAAGCTAGGTCACATTACAACATTGTAGTTTTTTGATGTTATTTGCGAAATATTTTTGAATGGCTTCGGTTGTGTAATGATTTTATGCATGGAGTGCAAGTAGAGACCCTCCATGTGTGACGTGTCGAAGATTGCACGCCCTGGACAGTCGCTACAGTCAAAGACAAGTCTCTACATTCAATATCCTGCACTTAGAAGCAGTAGGTACGTACCTACCTTTTAAAAAAGGGAGAAGAGGAAGTAAAATAAAACACCAATATATGTCATGTAGACAATATTTATTATTCATCTTCAATAATTATGAGAATATCATCTTGCAGGAGGTAGGATATTTTCTTGGTATCTTGCCAAAGTGAGATACCATATTGTGCACATTACATGGGCACAGCAGCCTACAGTCCTTCTTGGCTTCTTGGCATACATAGTTCTCACTGGTTACCTGAAATAAGTTAACTATTTAAATCATGTTCAACCATAAACAAGCTACATTACATGTAGGTACCTATCCTAATGCGTGTTCAATCAAATCGCTACGTCCCAGCCGAGACCGAAATGGTCCAAATAACTGTCAATCACCAAAGCCTGCGACCGCATCGGTCCCACTGGGACTTGACGGTTACATACACCTTTTTTTGAGTCAAATGGTCATTCGGCACATCTTAGATTCGTATGGCTAATTAATAAACTAATTAGCTATTAAGTAAGTATTGTTTTAATATATGCTATCCAACAAAAAAGATAGCCGATGGACATGACGTCGGAGACCGTAAACAGTGGGTACATAAATCTGGTTTTGTTCGCTTGATAGGCTAAAAGCTGGATTTGAATAGGTATTTACAGGCTGAGATACACGCCACTGACGAATAACTGATAAAATCGCCTCATCGTCCAAGACTCTTCTGCCAATAGAGTGACTGCGACAAGTCGCAATGGTACAATTCACACAGCAATCCATGTCGTCAATATCCGATCGATAGGCGTAATCAGTTGTCCAAAATAGAGAGCCAAGTAATTCAAACTAGCAAGATCCGTCGAGTAGTCCTATATAATAATATTATGCAAAGCCGAGGTCGTGGGGTTATACAATACAACATGGAAAATACGTGCACACTCAGAACGAAAGACGAACGAGTGCCGGTTTTTTCCTGCCTGCCATCTGTCAGTTGGTGACTAGTATTGCCAACTGAAGAAAAATTAAAGGAACTCGATTCGCTATGAATCGATTCCACGAAACGATTGATAAGCACTTGTCACTCGATTTTCATACATATTCTGAGATTTTACCGATTTATTCACTATCGATTACTAAGAATTCAGGCTTGTATTTAATCGATTATTTAGTTTCTTAACTTAATTTAACTTTTCTCGCTTCTTAGATAGAAACATGGTACTGTATTTTGTGATTTCCTTAAGAAAAATATAACGGTTTTTTTTATACACATTTCAACTAATTAACTGCTGGGCCCAGGATTTCCCATCTCCTTTATTTTGTAATAAACGAAATACGGTGAAATATAATATTATAAAAAGAAAAGATATGATTGTTTGTTTGTATTGGATAGGCTCCGAAACTACTGAACCGATTTCAAAAATAATTTCACTGTTGGGAAGCTACACTATCTACGGGTGACATAGGCTATATTATAATATGCTTTACTACCCGGGCGAAGCCGGGGCGGGTCGCTAGTAGTAATATATAACCTCATCTAACGCAAATGATTCACCAACAATAGAGGGGATCTGGCGCTCGGCGGCCTCTGCCGCGGCACGCTCGCTTCGCTCGTTCGCCTTCGCGCATGTAGGTCACTGTTCTAACCTAACCTAACCTAACCCAAATGATTCAATAACAATAGATGGTATCTGACGTAGGTCAGGACCAGTTTTTGCAAAAATACACGAAACAAAGTACGTTTCTAAATTATATTAAACGTTATTTTTAGATTTTGAATATTATAGTAACTGAACATTATACCTACTAATTGAATATTAATTCAAACGTGCATTATAGAAAATGTTCATTAAACCATATCTTATTAGGTAAAATGAAATTATGTCACTAATTTATTATATCATTTCATCGTTATATTAAAAAAAAAAGTATATTTAATGAAATTAGTTCATATGATCATAAGAACTTTTGTTATTATTTCAAACGTTACACCCCCGCAGCGTGTGGGAGCTCATCATAAAAGATTGTCCGACGATCTAAACCAAATATTATGACATTATTAATACTTTGCCATTTGTGTTAACTATGTTAGCGTCAAATGGGGCATAATAACGTGCCTCAATTAGCGTTAAACACATGTCTTGGGTAACAGATAGCGCGAATCAACTAATTACCTATACCTACGCAAGAACCTCTCGCATACCTCAAAAGCAAGTTTGAAAGCGCAAGCAGAACATCCCAGTGTAATTACCGGTAATAGAAAACAACTTCAGTTGGTATTTCATTTGTAACACAAGCCAAAGTTAGATGCTCGTTTTAAAGTTTGATTCTTAATTGGAATGCGGCTTGCTTACACTTCAGTGTCAGTCTGTCTAGGGCACGCCACAATTGCGGCGGTAAGTCCCCTTTGAGGACTGGCTTGAGAGGCGCCACGGCGTCCTCACCTTCCGCCTGACGCAGGTCCTCACCTGACATGGCTGTTTCGGGTTCCTGTTTCGAATAAGGCGGGAGGAAACGCCCGGGTGTTACCATTGTGTGGATCGAGCGGAGGACACGGTGGAGCATACGGTGGAGGTCTGCCCGGCTTGGGCGGAGCACCGTCATGTCCTCATGGCGGCGATCGACGGCGGCGACCTCTCGCGTCCGGCCCTGGTTCAGGCCATGGTACGGAGCGAGAGGGAATGGGAAGCCGTCACCTCCTTCTGCGAAGCAGTAATGCTCGCAAAGGAGTAGGCGGAGCGCGTGAGGGAGAGGCAATCGTTGCGCCCTCACGCCCCTAGTCACCGCAGGAGGAGACACCCTGGGCGTCGGGAGTCGATTGCCGATTCCCAGCCACCATAGGCGCGGGCTTGCGGACGGCGAGTAATGGCCAGTTCGCCGTCGGGTAAGGACCAGGCCCGGGTCGACGGCGTGTCGTGTTCCACGCGCGCCTCAAAGAGATGTTAGCGCCATTGACGGGGTCCGATAGGGCCGATGCCTGCCGGGGTCGCGGATTGTTCGAAAGAGTTACCGTGGCCCTGGCGCACAGGCAACTGAAGGGATATAGGTGGGTATTAGTCAGTAAGAGTCTGACAAGCCCTTCCGCTCCGCCTAGAGCGGGAGAGGTCATTTGATGATGTCCAACCAAAAAAAATAAAAAAAATAGGTGTTGGTCTGTCTTTCCATCGTCCTTGTAATTCATAGAGTATTCAGCGTAGTCTGTTAAAGTTTACTGTATTGCCAGAAGGTTATGGTGCAAATGGTAGAGAGTTAAAAAGTGAATTGTTGTTCTAGGGATTCGGATATCTTTTAAAATAGCGCTTTAATGGTTACTATAAACTTTGCTAAGGTGTTGCTTCTTTGGTCTAGTGGTCGCTAGACTACTACTAATACTGAGCATGAGGTTCTGGGTTCGATTCCCGGGTCGGGAAAAATGTTATTGGGTTTCTCCAGAGTCTGGATTTGTGCCCGGTTGATGGTAATAAGCTCCCCGCTATTTCATGGGACTTAGATACAATTGGTGAAATATGAGTGTACCTACTATAGAGACACCTCTGCCTAACCTTTCGGGGGATACAGGCGTGATTTTATGTTATATACTTGCCAATAATTTGTACAAAAATATACAAGTAAGCTTGCATGTCCTGATGCCATATTAACAATTTCTGATTGGTGAATGTCGCATCGGTTTGTAAGTTTATACACTTTTGTGCAAGTTAAAATCATATGTATTACATACTTTTGCAAAAAAACTGAAAAGTTTACTAGCCTGCACAAAAAAAATACAAGCGCTACGCTTCCAGTGTTTTTACGACAAATTTGTAAAAACACTAGCTGCGTCCCGCAGTTTTACCCTTGATCCCGTGGAAATATCAGGATGAAAAGTACGCTGTGTCCTAATCCAGATCATGGTCTCTCCATGTGCTACATTTAATCAAAATCTATACAGCCGTTTTAGCGTGAAAGCGTAACAAACAAACATACAAAAAATCAAATCTTTTCTCTTTATAATATTAGTTTAGACAACATAATATCACGCCTGTAAGCCCAGAAGGGTCAGGCAGAGGTGTATCTTAGTACACCCACATTTCGCCAGTTATGTTTAAGTCCCATGTAACAGGCGGCGAACCTATTGCCATCAACCGGGCACAAATCCAAACTCCGGGCTGCTACTGAGAAATTCCTGATGGAAAAGGCTCAATAACACGTTGCCGACCCGGGAATCGCACCCTGGGTTTCATCCTCATCAGCAACTTGCAAACACTAGACCACGAGGCAGTAAAAAAAACTCAACAGCAGCAGTGAAATAAACAAAGGCACATATTCAAATCAATTCAGAAAACAAATCCCTTTTAACTTGAAACACTGCACCATCATTAAACATGTAGATTCCTCGTCGTGCGAATTCAATTCCAACATTTAACGGGAACTGAACATCTTTCTGCACGTAATAAAATCTCTGATAATAAAGTTAAAGCTTTCATTATGAGAGTCACAATCTGTATTGTGTAGTATTAAAGAGTAGCTGTTTAGGTCTAAGAAATGGGATGAAGCGTTGACGGTCGCATACATTTTTATAAAATTGACAACATGAACAAACCTAACGAGGGTTGGTCATGTTGAGGGATGAATGAATGGTGATCAACAAAAGGTATTTACAAGGCAGATGTGAGTGGAAACGCCGGGAGGGGACGCCCTAGGAGGACATAATAGTGACTTTATTGGTGATGTTCTTCAGAAAGATCAGGTGCGTAGTACTCGCAACCGGCGTGTATGATCTGATGTATGGACGTAAACGAGGCAAAAGGAATATGTAAGGATCGCAGCAGGTGGCGTTCTGTAGTTTCTGCTAAACCCCACGGGAAAAAGGCGTGAGTTTATGTATGTGTAGGTGTATGCTAACGCCATATGTCTGTCTTTCTTTCTGTTACAAGTCTCTATTAAATAAATAAGAAATAATCATCTTTTTAATCTAATTTTATTACAAGCTTTTGTTTAACTTGCCTTGTTAGTTAGTAAGTATGTATGGGTCAAATCTTGCGAGCTTATGTCCATTTCTTCTTATCCTACAGTATCGAAATTTTAATTGAAATTTTGATATTCCCATTCAATTATTATAGCCCTCTAAAGATCACCATGACAAGCCTGCTGCACCCAGACTTGGTTCCAAAAGAGGTAACTCCTCAGCGGTCAACAGCACAGACACAAAATTGTATCTACGCATTCATACACCATGACCTGTCTGCTGACCCAGGACTGACTCCATACGAGAGATCTCCTCTGCGGTCAACAGCACAGGCACGAAATTTTGTATATGCATTCAATTATGACAGCCCTTTCTATAGTTTGGCATGACTTGGATAGTGAAACTCGGTTTGCTTAACACCATGACTTGTGTAAAGGCGTGTTTGGGTTCGTTAGATTTGTCTTTTCAAATACCTTTCAAATGAAGGTGATAAAATAGAACAGATAAGCTTGAGGCGTGAACGACCTTATTAGCCACAAGCTTTTAAGAAAATATTAAAGTTGTATGTTTACGTAAGTTTTATTTTGTACTTTTGAGTTCATTAAAAGCTTGTTTTTAAAAAGGTTTTTACTTAAATTTTATTTACGGACACTGGGTATAGGGTGTCACAAATGAGAAAGGTATCTTTGTGTCCTGCCACAGCAAGTGGCAAACTAATATTACACAGTGGCATAATGTAGAAAATATCAAAGAAATTATTAAGACAATATAGGAAATATGCCAAAAATATAATTCATTAAATACTCAAAAGCTATACATAGAATTATCTACCACATTTCTGTTTATATGTATTTGAAGTATTTCAATAAGGAGAACGCAGAATTTTAAAGTAAACATCAAAGTGTTATGGATCTTTCTGCACTCGTATAAGTTTCTTTAACACGTGCTCCTTTAGACACGTGCAAAATTTTATATTATATAAACATAGCTTCGTAGAGTTTTCTTTTGCGCTGGAAAAGGTAAAGGAAATCTGCACAGCGTATGCTATGCTTACCAAATATAATATCGAATTGTTAACTTATCCTTTAAAATTCGTCAAAATAAATTTTCTTTTTCGAGGAAGATTGAACTGAATAAGCTGTGATTTAATGACGGTCGACTTGAAAAATCAGATGTATTCTGTTTAAAAATCAAACCTACTTGAATAGTTAAGTAGTTGGGTAAAAATATCAAAAATGTAGGTGCAGTCTCTGTCTTCAGACAATAATATTCGCAATAATATCGTACCGATTGATATCATACCGCAAAAAACCGCTAAAACCGTTTAAATTCTTATGGGTTTCATCATAAATAACACACAAACACAGACCAACTCATTATTTCCAAATGGGAACCTTTTAAACGTTGATCTCATCTCTCAAGTAGTGTCAATTTATTAGCCCATCGGCTATGAACAATGAAGGGCCATTCCCCTCGCCAGGTACTTAAGGAGAGGCCTATTTAAAATCTCGAGCCTACGGTTCGTGCCGGCCTTTTAATATTCCTGATTAAATTAACGTTTCCGACACTGCCTCCCCTTAAATGCTTACTTTTAATTATGGTTTCATTTTTTCTTTTTAGATAATGACTGTTGTTTTTGGTTATAAAAATTTTTTTGACCGATGTAATACAAATACCATCAAAAAAATAAATGTGCAGATAGGAGCCAAGTTCAATATAAAGACAAGGCTTATTTATCGAGTCCGCTGACAAAAGAATTGGGATCTAAATTGGTGCCAAGTTATGTAGATAATCCTGAAATTTATTTATAAGAACATTCAACATCATAAAATAAATTTAAAACACAATTTATTGTTTTTTTCTGCTACAACAATGGTCACTATTTAAAAATATAACTTCTTAAAGAACAGTTGAATTAGTTATACAAAGCAGATAACTTAGGATAATTTGAAGCTCAAGATTTGACTTGGCTAGATTTCACATACAAGCTTGGCTAATCAACTTATCTTCTTTATGTTATACGCAAGTTACTATTTTTATAAGGTAAGGTCCACCTTCATACTCTTCAAAAAAATGCTTTGCTGGTAAAAACTAGCCAAGTCAATATCTTGAGCTTCAATTTATTCTAAGTTATCTGCTTTGTGTAAATAATTCGACCGTCCAAATTTAAGAAGTTATATTTTTAAATAGCAATTCTGCCGGCGCTTGCTTACATAAACACCACCATCGCCTCTTCATGTATGTAGGTAAGTACAATAAGTTAAGCAAATAGGGTAAGTAAGGTATATCTACCATGTAAATGTGGAAAGACTAAGTGTTTTCTCTGCATTTCGACTAGCTTGCGTTCATATTAAATGTGCTATTGAATCCTTCCTTACATTACCTACATTTTTCGTAGTGTACATTTTCAAAGTGTTTATTAAACGTTTATAGACAACAGGGATCGAATCTGGGCTCTTTTGAATCACAGACTGACTAAGAATATATTTCTTTCATAATACAATTATTATAATTGTTCGCAATGATGTCAGATCGCTGAGCCGGCGCTGCCAGTTGCAG
Source organism: Dryobotodes eremita (assembly GCA_917490735.1). Taxonomy (NCBI): domain Eukaryota; kingdom Metazoa; phylum Arthropoda; class Insecta; order Lepidoptera; family Noctuidae; genus Dryobotodes; species Dryobotodes eremita. The sequence goes on along the minus strand of OU823249.1, from coordinate 21,937,211 downwards.
TTTGTGTTATTATTGGTTGACCAAGTTCTACAAATTATAAACAACCTGGTATACAAAACGATAAAAGCGACTTTTCATCATGAACCTATTCTCCAAGGAAAGAAAAAGTTTTTGTTGCTATTATAATTTCGAAATGCGCTAAGTGTTTATAAAATCGATTACTTGGTAAATATTTCAAATCGTAAAAATTCACTGTTTTCTGATTTTTGACTTTGTATACACATAATTAGCCAGCTGGACAACAAATTTCAACTTTCTAGGTCATTTGGATGTGGGTTACTGGAACCGTTTGAGCTGTATTTATGAAATTTGGGATTGTAGTTAATCTAAGGGGTTTTATTAAATAAACCAAATTTCATGTGTTTATGTTAAATAGATTTTGAATTAATAAGGGGACAAAAGTGTATCCAAATGGGTTCGTGTCATATAATACACGGCTGCTGCGACACCAGTTGCTTTTACTTTGAGCTTGGGTAGACACACTACCGTTTGTCTAGATGTTTTTGTTGTTGTATTTAGTTTTTATTTTTAATATTGTTTTCTACATTTTATTTTTGTATTTTATAAATAATACTTTTATGTTATTAGGAAAATGAGAATCCATGAATCCATCCAAAGGTTGTCTGTAAAAGATCGCTTTTAGCGATAAGACCGCCCATTGTGTCACCCTATGTAAAATGTCTACATTTATATCTGTTATTTTTATGGTGTACATAATAAAGAGTATTCTATTCTATTCTATTCTATTCTATGAGATTTCGGAAGAGGTTGTTTGTTTGGTGTTTTATAACAAGTGAACTAATTTAATAGTGCATGAATTTTAATTTTAAGACACTCAGGTACATTTTGACCTGGAAAAAAACAACTTCTACGTGGAAAAAGCTCGAGCACCCTTATTGCGTAATAAACTTTCAATCACCATCCGAGCGAGATGAAGAATATTCCTAATCCATAGTTATATAGGTTTGAAAAATTCGTGTGCTCAACAACGTTAATAACTCAATGAACGTGGCTGAACTGTCAAAATGAAAGGCACCGTCGGTCTCATAAAAAATAATAACATAAATGGAATTCCATAGTAAATTTAATTCTACTTAACTCAAATCGTCCTCCAAAACAATTCCTTCAATTACGTAACCCGAAAACATTTTAATCGTAAATCGTGGTAAATCAATCGTATAAACCCCGTCCATTTATCACTTGTACCCAATGCGACTTCGATGGAGGTCGGGGGTGTTATTATGCAAATCTATTGGCGACGGCCCGGCCCGCAGATTGAGCAGGGCTGCTATCTTCTCGAGTGTTCGACTTATATCTTTCATGTATTGGGGGACACTTTCTTTTGATGTGGAGGTATAGGTAAATTTGTGGATCGGACATAAAGTTGTAAGTAATACGTTGCAGGATTGGTTGAAATTGAGCTATTGTATTGGTCTATTCTGATACAAAGAATTGTTATATTATCCGTGTTTACGGGAGTTTACACTACATTTGACAAAAAGTGAAATGTCATGCGAAGTGTCAAGCGATTTTAAAGCATGTGTAGTGGATCTATGACTGTCAACTTGACTTGCCTGATTGAAAGAATTGTGGTACGGGCCCAGATCATAAGTGTTGTGTATAAATTTATATCTCATCAACTATTGATTTTGGCCATTAAATTATTGGGAAGAGTTAGGCACTAGTGATAATATCATTATATACAGGGTGGCAGGGACATTGACGCACATCCTGTTACCATGGATTCAGTAGATGATTCTAAATACCCCACGTTGAAATTTATCATCGGTTATTTAGAAAAAAACTACTGTTTCTTACAAAAGTGGAATACATACGCGGTCAAAATATATGAAATAGCAATTTTTTTATGTTTTTATTATTTATGTACACACCGTAAAATAGATACAGATACGGCATATTAGTATTAAGTACAAAGGTACTGCTTATTTCTTAAGTATTTTTTATTTTTTTGAATTTTGGAAATTTTATATAATTTACGGAAATTTTTCAACGCAAGGGGGTCCAGAATCATGTACTGAATCCATGGTAACAGGTTGTGTGCCGATGTCCCTGCCACTCTGTGCATTTTGTTGTAGAACTAACAAATACTACCATCGCTCATTAGCAAGTTGTAAAAAGTTATGAAGTTATTATAAACGAACAACGAAACCGACAATATCTTGTGCCCTATTATCAACATTCTATGATCAGCAATGCGATGTCGAAGTTGTTATTGTGCAAATCACCAGGGACACAAAAGCGTCCGAACAGAACGGGCGATCGAACAGGGCTGCTACAACATCTGTAGGACTATTCAAACTATTTATTACACCACAGAAATTATAAAACTTATTTAAATTTCTTAAGAAATATCTTTGTACTCAACATTATAATGATGTCATATCTCTATTTATTTTACTATGTGTACAGAAATAGTAAAGTAAATAAATAAACACGCCTTTGGAATTTTCAGATGTAGTCAGGGAAACACACATCATTGTGTACCTTAACCTAGGTCAGATAAATTTATTTTTCTTTCTTTTTTTCTCAGTGTGTCTGTCATAAACAGTTAATTTCCCTGACTGTACTTAACTACACACAAAATAGAAAAAAAAAACGTGTGCCGTCGGGGGTCCCCCGTCAGAACCGAAGGTTTCGTACGTGATACTAGCACGCACACACACTCGTATATAATAGAAAGAGACAGAGAGAGAGAGAGATAAAGTGTGAATTTTATACGTGTTTTTAATGCAGAGCCATCTAGTATAAGAATTTAGAAGCTCTCATGAAGTTGTCATCTTGGATTTTAATTTTTACTTCACTATTGGCTTCAGCATCCTCAAAAATCATGAAAACGACATATATGATGAATAAATTGAAAATGTTTGCAACCGTTATCTTGGATTTTCATATTGGCCTCACTATCGGCTTTAGCACCCTTGAAAGCCATAAAAATGACACATGAAGAAACATTTGAAACTTTTCGCAGCCGCCATCTTGAATTTTCATTTTGACCTCACTACCGGCTTTAACGCCCTCGATAACCATGTAAACGACACACATGATGAAAAAATTTAACATTTTTGCCGCCGCCATCTTGGATTTTTATTCTGACATCACTATTGGCTTCAGCACCCTCGAAAACCATGAAAACTATCTCTCTAAAGTCGCATGGAGGGGGCGTAACACTTTTTCGTTTCGTGACAATGTATATGAGTTTACTCCTACCGCAAGCCGCGTTAAAGACATTCTGGTTGCAAAAATTGTTGCAACACTACATCAATGTACCGAGTTATAGCCATTTCGTACAACTGTCAATATAGACTATTTAAGTTGGAAGTCAATTAGATAAACAACAAATTTTCCTTACTTTACACCTGTTTGCAGTAATTTCCATTATTCCTTTAGTTAGGATAAGGACATTATCCACCCTCAAAATAAATGATCTTTCGTAAACCGCGTGACCATAACGGCAACTGTAAGAATCTATACGTATTAGATATGTTACACCAAACCAATCAATCAATTTAACAGATTAATTGGGTCATACTCTCGAGAGATTAGCTAACTATTATGCTGGATATTGCGAATTGAAATGAAGACCCACATGGACGTATACCTAATTATAATATCTAATGGATATTTGATAACCAAAATCGATGGTGCAAGAATTTACAAGTTTTTTTCTGATTTCGAATCCCTAGAACTATAATTTGCTTATCCTTTAGTGAGGTATCATTGGCGATTTCAGACTATCAAATTATTTTCTCAATTAGTTTATACGAATAACAAAAATAGTTAAAAATTGTCTTAAATATTATCTTACACAAACTAACATAATTAATTTCCAAAACTGTCAGACGTCAAGTACCTAGGTAAAGTCAAGGAAATTAATTGTTAAGGAAATTGACTACCAACTTAAATTGTCCGTATATTCAACCACAACTGCCATTGTCAACATGATAGTTGTGGTAAATGTCTATAATACGGCAAATTGACTAGGGTGTAAATTTGCCTAACAATTAATTTCTCGGACTGGACATGCATACAAAAGCATGCTGGAATATGCAGAGATTAAACAACGTATTGATTTACGCCTGTATTCATTCAACTTTTTTAGATAATATATTTCTTATCAAACCTTATAGACCTATATCTAGGTAAGGTATATTAAGGTAATTAAGGTATATTTTCTACTTTCACCGTAATTTTTACTTCTAAAACCATGAATTACCCATAATTTTCTGAACCTCGCCCGCCAGCCCTTACGGCATACTGATTGAACGGGGCCTTCTAAGTCATCTATTAGATACAACTCAAATGGAATGATTTAGACGTGATTTGGAAACAGATCCCAGTAATTTTGAATGTTAATTTGCCTTAATAGGCAATTGATTGCGTTTGATCGACCTCATTTGCAGTCTGGGCTTGTAAGATCGGAATTACTTCCTTGAGACTATTTCTTATCTTAATCAGGAAACAGTTATATAGCGATAGATATTTGTTACGAGATTAGATTCTACATGTCTTTGTTCTTATTTAGTATCTGTTCTTATTTAATCGTGCAGCTGCCGACTATTTCTGTTGTGTGCTCCTGTTTATAGATCTATTTAGTTTTTCTAGTAAACTTATATTTTTGTATGCCAGTGTTTCTGTAATAAATCAACCTATTGTTCTTTCTTTTCTGCATTTTATTAGAACTCAAAGTTTTGCCTTCCAAATTGGTAAATAATACTTGAATTTGCTGTAGCTGTGTCAATGGAGCAGCTATAATTAAGCTGATAATATGATAGCACAGTTTCATACAAAAAAAAAACAAAATAATATAAATTGATTTACTTCGTGCACGTTATATTTTTATCGACAACGCAGTGTGATAGGTTTTGGTATGTAAAATATAGAATTTTTCATTTAAACTACCGGTAAATATCATCAATCTAACAAGCATTTTATTTTTCTTTCCTTGTAAGGAAATAAAAATGACGGTTAATACGGTGAAGTAAAACATAGTGAGGAAACCGGCAGGTCCCAGAACCAAACATTTGAAGACATGTGACATACACCAACCCGCACTGGGCTCACGTGGTGGATTACGGGCCGCTCCCTCTCACAGAGAGGAGGGCTGTGTCCCATGCTTATTCTTTCATAAGAGAATTTTCCCTTCATAGGTCGTCAGGACCATTAAAAATTTTCATGGGCCTCTTTCCTTTCATTTCCAGCTAGAATATTAAAGGCATTAAAGTTGAACTTTATCCACAAGTCACAAAAACTTTTGGCTCGTAAAACGATAGTTTATTATATTTCTGTGAATCTTGATGTAGAAATTTTAACTAAAGTGTATGTACTCGTAGGTCTAAGAAGTCTTCATAAAGAATCTTGTCTTTTCTTCAAACGTGTTACTGAACACGGACCTCTTTGGTAGCGAAATTATTTAATTAGGTAGGTACTTACGCTCGTGCTAAATAATAACAGCCGCACGCGTTGATCGAAGGTTAAGCTACGCTTGCTGAGGTCGGTCCGTGGATGGGTGACTACCCATTATTTATCAAGACTCCTCCGTGCCTCGAGAAGCACGTGAAACCGTTGGTCCCAGCTGTCATTTGTAGACCTTTGACCGTCGTTACGGGTAGTCAGAAGCCCGAAAGTCTGACAACCAGACTTACCAAGGGGTATCGTATTACCCAGTAACTGGGTTGTGGAGGTCTGATAGGCAGTCGTTCCATGTAAAATACTGGTATTCAGCTGCATCTAGATAGATTGGAAGCTGACCCCAACATAGTTAAGACAAGGCTATTGGCTGTTCTTTTTTGTTTCCTAGGTAATATTTTAAACACCATGAAAGATCCGCACTGAGCAAGTGTGTGGGTGATTTTACATTGCTTGGTTCTTCTTTGTATAAAAAGGCCTGTGCTCAATAAAAGGACAAACAATGATGGTGGTCATCTCTTCAATGATTTGCTATTTTAGGTTTAGGCTCTAGGTCTAATGATCATAAATCAAGAAGAAATTATCAACAGCGTTCTCTACTAACGACTTTTTAAAAATCATCTTCATCTTATTTCGCTTACAAAATGTTATTTCGCGTAAAACAGTAACTCCCCTCAATGTCTTTGACACTTAAAACTTGTTTAAAATTCAAACCCTTTCACCGATTTTTATGAATAAATTAGAAATCCATTAAATTGCTCGAAGCCATTTGATCCGATTAGGGTCCTCTTGAAAGGTTCCTTATAAATACATTTACACCACAATCTTGAACATTATGACCACCGTACAACCCCTTACTACCTCCTAATGAGTAATAAATATTTATCGCCGTCTCACCGTTGGGGAAGTACCTACCTATCTCCGAAAGATTGAAGTGGATGGAAAGCATCGGATTAACTGGCGGAGAAAATAGGTCATACGTGAAAGTGATGTCAATATTTAATGGATGAAAGTATGACTGGTGTTTTAAGGATTTAACCCTCAAATTCTGAGTGGTAATTCAATTGTATCTCATGTCAACTAATGTGATTGGTTGTTGTCAACTTACTCCATTGTCTAAAAAAACAAGGACTGGCACTTCGGGAGTGACACATGCTTACGCATGCTCATGCATAATCTTGGTCAGATCATGTGAAGACCATGTAGATTTGTGTCTGAAATGGTCTTTTGAGGAAAAACCACACAGATTGAGTGGACCTGTCCAGTCAGTGCACGCATTTGTCAGTAACCCTGCAGCTCAACTCAGAACTTAAGCAGCTCAATGATTCGACGAACAATACCAAAGAAAAGACATTTGGGTAGGCTACAGGAATTACTGAAACTGCCAGACCATGATTAAAATTAACTAAATACTCTAATTATGCATTAGTATTGTCTGTGTTTTCATTTATTATCGTACTAGCTGCGCCCCGCGGTTCCACCCGCATAAGTCTTGATCCCGATGAAATATCGGGATAGTAAGTATCCTATGTTTTAATCCAAGTCATGGTCTACCTATGTGCCAAATTTCATCCAAATCCGTTCAGCGGTTTTTGCGTGATTGAGTAACAAACATCCACACTTTCACATTTATAATATTATATATATATATATATATAGTAGGAAGTAGGATAGTAGGATAGTAGGATAAAGTAGGATATATATATAAAAGGATTAGCGTCTCCACATTGTATAAGCCCAAACCAATATATCAAGGAGTAATTTCGCCTGATTTTCGGCTTAGTACTCACGAGACAGTTTCAATTGTTCACAGTACGACTGTGACATTGAACGGCGTATTATGCGTCAGGAATGTCCTTGACTTTGTAAGATGTAAAGTTCGTTCTAAATGCGAAATTAATATGAATGAGTACGCAACCTTTTAAATTAATACTTAATCATGTGGGTAATGCCTTATCAAAATTCATGAAGAGAAATAGAAATTCTAATAAAAAAAATTGCTGTTATCGTTCACTAACACATTATAATATTTATTTTCCATTTACACTTAGTTCCTTAAAGATAAGCGCGAAATTAAACTTCCATTTATATTCAACGCTCTCTCCTAGACGGTTACCCTCACCCTTAAGTTCCTCTAACCAATATCAATAACCACAAAAATCGTTGTTCTATAAAATTTTATCTCGACAATAAGTGTTTTATTTTTCATACGATGACTGTCTTTCTTGTCTGTGCGGAGCCGCTGGACCCATTTTCGTTTTTATACTAACACACGTACCTACTTGCGTAGGTACTTTAAACACCCTTTCAGGAGACAGGAAATCTTCCCCTTTCAATGAAGCCTCCAAACCTCGTCTACATAATAATATACTTACTGAAAGTGGAGTCTTCCACGAGACGACGTGATATGCATACGAAATATTTCGTTCGTGCACTTTTGGCGTGGCATTTCAACTCAGTATACCTTGCTTTATTAGCGAGTGTTTCAAGAATTAAATACTGTTAGTGGAACGTTTGCTTGTAACGAAGATGCGTAGAGTTTAAATGAGCTAAAGAAAATAAGAGAATTACTACAATAAAGGATTCTCTTGATTATTCCTATTGCTTATGGAACACAGTGCAGAAATGAGCGTTTGCAAAGATAAAGCTAACCAATGCGCAAATAAAAAAACACAATAACGAAGTTTATTTGCAACGTCAACTTCTATATAGTCTGTTATCGCGCTACGATTGAGTTAATTCGGAATTGCAAATTGTCACCACAGATCGTAAGCCCTCACCGAAGCGACCACAATATGTTGTGGCGGCATCTACACTGCCACATCCGAACTACGCATAACACTGACGTCACACAAAATCTTGTATCCCGCAAGCAGAGTTTGCCGCTCAACTAGAATATATATAACGTCCCGACATCAATCGTCCTCGGGCCATTCGACCGTAAACAAAATTCCAAAGGACCTGTAATAAAAACACCTGTAATACACCTGTAATAAATTTGTTGTAAACAAATTCCATGTCATAAACTACATCACATTCGGGTGCAAAAGTTGAAAATTTAAAAGGTATGGGTGAGGGACGAATATATCGGTAGATACTCAATCAATCCTTTCTTCATTCCTGTTGCGGGAAAGGCATGCTTTTCCATTGCCTTTGCGGTGCGGTGTAACGTCAGAGAAATTAATTATTAATTCTCAAACTAAACTCAAACTCCAAGCATTTATTTCAATTAAACCATTTACACTTTTGAATTGTCAAAGAGTCGATCAGTTAGTCAGAAAGTTGAAGCTATAGTTGCCGATTCCAAAACGTAGATCTCTATTGGGAAGAACGGGCAAGAAACTCCAAGGACTCTCTTTTTAAATCAATATATTACAAAATCCTGGGTACATTATTCTTGTTGCTTCTGTATGTGAGAACAATTAAATATATATATATATATATATATATATATTAAGAAACAATTCAAAATATAAGATTAATAATAAAAATAAGCCGTGGCAGTTAAGAGATGACCAGTCTCAACTGACGGCGCTCGTTCACGAACATGACGCGTGGATCAGCACCATCCAGCTCAACTATTTTGTAGGGAACCGAATGATCCAACACGCGCCACCAACAGGCAGTGAGACATTTAAGTGAGCATGACCAAATAATCAAATTGACCGCCTATTTAATTGTCTGTATATTTAAGATAATCGTTGTTTTAATATGATTTGACTACTTAGTGTAATGTGTTTAGTATGTATTCGTTATTGCAGTGTAAAAGTGATTACAATTATATGATTTTATTATTAAAATATGTCTTTGAATGATAAAAATGGGAGAAAAATAACAAAACTCGTTTTTAATTTGAAACATGCTCGTTTTATTGTAAGCCAAATTACATGAAAGTAATACAACGAATAGCATATATAGAACAGATTACGAAACAGCTACAGTTTTATATGAGTTTCAGTAGTAAAATAGCGAGAAATCAGAGTTTAAACGCAAGCAGTCCGAAACGGGGCGGAGCCGCGTCAGACCCAATTTTGAAGAGTGAAGGTGTATTCTGTTTATTTAGATTATTTCAAATAAATAAATATTTAAATAGTTAAAAGTCATAAACTATGCGACTATCACAATGTATGCGACTGTTCCTTTAAATTAATTTTGAAATCATTTTATCATCGGTCCTTTGGAACGTAGACGATCTTTGTTTACGGTCGAATGGCCCGCGGTCGATTCACTTTGGGCCGTTCGGACTAAATACCCGACACACGTCTGGTCGGAGGACCCTCCCTTTTCTATGGAGGATGAGTGAACTGTACACCCTGTGCCTCATACTTCTATAATGTAGATTCCCCCATTCTTAGATCTATAGAGCTAGAGGTATGAGGAACAGGGTGTAAAGTTCACTCATACTCTATGGAAAAGGGAAGATCCTCCGACCAGACGGGTGTTGTGTCTGGTGGGCAACTGCCCGACGTTTGATGTTGGGACGTTGTATATATGCTAGTTGCACGGTAAACTCTGCTTACACGATGCAGGATTTTGCGTGACGTCAGTGTGACGTGTAGTTCGCATGTGGCGATGTAGATACCGCTACAGATCCGACCACACTTTTCCCGATTTTTTTTGCACTTCCGATTACGCACCAGGAAAATATTTTTCTGTTCCTTTTCGCTAGTGATTAAGTATGTGGTGATTTCTCTATGCGGGTTACTTTTCCTGCTGTCTTACTTATTTTATTTTTTCCTGACTAGCTATTGCCCGCGGCTTTATCCACGTTGAGGTTAGATAATATCCCACGGGAACGTACTACCGGGATAAATAGTATTCTATCATCCAAATCCATTCAGCCGTTATAGCGTGAAAAGGTAACAGACAGACATAATAAATGTAAATAATATTTTTTATTTTTATTAAACAGGTTTTTATTATTCTAAATGTCTAACTTAAAAATAATAATAATTAATTTTAATATCATCATCATTAATTTGAAACACTCTTGCGCCCGCCATTGACCACGTATTACCTAAATTAGGTAAGTAAGGTATTTTATAGCTTCAAATTGTAATAACTTTGGACCGATGTAAATGAAATAAATAACACCTCAAGATACGGGTTCTGACTATATTTTCAATTCCTTAAATCTCTTAGAAAGAGGTACTTACACAAAAAATTTAATAATCATGTGAAATTTATATTATCCCCTATTATACCCCGTTGGGGGACGGTTTTACGAAAACTCTAAAGCAATTTTTTCTTATTTCTTACCAAAAGCATAAATCAAAATTTTCATATCCCTAACTTAAGGAATGCTAAGTTTCCCATACAAACTTTCATCCCCTATATCAAGCCCTTTTACGATTATTTTTAGAGACAAAAAGTAGCCTATGTCCGTCCCCAGGATTCCATTTATCTCCTTGGCAAATATCACACAAACCAACATGGGCACTTATGAAACGTCAGAAGCTAGGTGCACGGTTCCAACTGGTAACAGGCGTGAGAAGGTAACATACAGGTAGACAGACAGACAGACGAGTTACTTTCGAATGTAGGTATAATATTAGTATGAAAGTATGGATTGGTATGGATACCTTCTTTTTCTCTCACAACCTATGCCTACAAGGAAAAAAGTTCTTGTCCAGGCCCTGCAGTCTCGACAATTATAACGACAAAAATCGGTCGTTAGGTCTAATCGATGTCAAATTTCTTTAATAGATTAAATGCCATTTTCTCGTGAAATAACTAATTGAATCAAATCTGTTCAGAAATTGATAAAATTCAAGGTTTTGAGTCCGAATAAAAAAAAACAATCGAGCCGGTTGCGTAAATGTCACTTTTTGTTCCTGACCTCCGCAATTTCTAACGTTACGATATTACCGAGGACGGCCACGTCCACGTCCAAAAAATGAGTGGGAATATGTTGTCGTGGACGGAAATTTAAAAGCTTCCTCATATATTTTACTTCCTTGTGTTATCGTTATGTCGTGACGTGGACGTGGACGTCCACGGTAAAATTGTGACGTTAGAAATGATAAAAGCACACAATCCCACTCGAGTCGTATATAGTAATATAATAAAGATTAACATTTCATCTACAAGGCAGTCGTTAATTCATTCCTGTTCCTACGCGTGCTCATAAATATACATACATGTGTTAAAGAATTTATCACGGCAACAAACGGTTAGGGAAAACATCACGGAAACCTGTGGTAATAAGACATTCTGAACGTGTGCCATTTTGTGTCGGATTTCCACTATTTTTGTTGGATGTGGAGGTTTTGTCAGATTTATAGGTGAAATAATGTTTAATGGTAAATATATTAGCCGGCACCCTAATTGCGTAACACACTATCGATCACAATCTGAATCATTTTGAAGCCTATTGCTAATCAATTGCTTCACATGTTCGAAACATTTGTCTTCTCCACAACCTAAGCAAATCAATGAATGTAGTTGAACTGTCAAAATGAAAGCTATTCCTACTGTTAGTGTGTTACGTAATTACCCCGCTGAGGAGTGCTGTTAAAAATCCACTCCTAAGATGACCTGCACTCTAATGGTAAAAAACACTCGCAATCACTTTCTCCCTCTTTTTGCCACTATTAAAGTTGTAGTTTGCCAAATCATACCTACAACAAAATCCATTTCTTCATAAGTTCAATATTAAGTTAATATAAATTGCTCTAGTGTAGTATCTGTACTCGAAAGTAAAATCAATGCACATAGTTAAATTGGCATGATAAAAGCGATCATGTGGTCCACAATTTGGTAGCCAGTCATCGAAATAGGCTGTTTTATAGGCCGATATTTCAATATTTATAACCTGTGTAATTCTTTTTAAGCTCAAGAACAAACTCCAAACATCAAAACCGGCGCGGTAATTACGTAACACACTAACAGTAGGAATGGGTTTTCTTTTTGACAGTTCAACAACATTCATTGCGTTATTTACGTTGTTGAGCCGACTTTATCGAACATATGAAGCAATGGATTAGCAATAGGCTTCAAAATGATTCAGATTGTGATAGATAGCGTGTTACGTAATTAGAGTGCGGGTACAAAATTGAAAATCTAAAACTCAAAAAAAAACATTTTATTACAGATTTATCTTGTTAAAAAAAGAGTAAAAGATGAAAAGAATGACTGAATGATGACGATGATGAATGATGAGAGATGTGTAAAATTTAACATATTAGTGTTCGTTTACGGGTTAGCATGATCTAGACATTCTATGTACCTAAGTATACTTAGTCCCTTCCATTATCGCAAAATGTACGAAATATTTTTCATCTTTTATTTCAAGTAAATGGCATTTTCGAAAGGCTTTCATCCAATTTAGGTTGAAATAAAAATTGCTGGTGAGAACACTGAGTCGTATCGATGTTCAATTATGTGGCCAAAGTAGAACTTATTACGCTAGGTGTAATATAAAGAAAAGGTGCATGAACTTATAAATAGGTACGCACGAGTTGTACTAGATATCTTGAGAAAGTATAAAGTAGGAAGTTTACTCAATGTGTTATATTTGCGTTATTTCCGATAAGGAGGTATTTAGTATAATCTTAAACAATATTTTCCGTATGAGTTATTTCAAACTGGTTAAGATCAATCTGTTGGTCTAACGCTTACCTTTCAATATTAGCCTCTTACTTTATTAAGATTTAATAGAAGACGAATAAGTTTTGTTATATTTACGTAAGTCTCAATAATATTAAGAGGACATTTAAAAAAAAATATATCTTAGGATTATTATTATTAATGTAATACTGTCTAAGAATTGGATGATGTTTTCTGCAAATATTTATAAAAAACATTGTATTATAGTTTTCCAATCACCTGACAAATAAAATTATATCGATGGAGTGCACCTTTCGAACTCATGAATTCTTCATAACTTAAGAAGTATATAAACTGATATAGTGCAAGTATACATAATAATACTTTACTTTTCTAAAGTGACTGCCAATTGCATCGGAACCGCATCTATTTTTTGGCTTTCACCCAAATCGATCCATCGTGTGACAACTTAATATACTTCAGGTACATTTAAAAGCCATTTCTGAGCTGACCGGAGATTGAAAAATGTTGATATAAGTTGTTTCTTTGTGACAAAAATATGGCATTTTTACAGCAAGTGGACTGTGATCCACTGCACATACAGGCACATACAGTGCCTTTGCCTCAAATAACAATTTATTTGGCTTAATTTATTAGTTTAAAAACTCTCCACGAGAGGCTATACTTCAATGTGCGTGTGGCACATACTGGGCAGTCCCCAAATTAGGTACCTTGCTAGCTGCCTTTTTACCACTCTTTAAACGGGCTTTTGGTAAGGGCAATTATCAAAAAATCCAAACATATTGCTGGGGTTGTAGTGTCAATTACATTTATTTATAATTACTTGTCTTTCTTGACCTTAAAATATCGCCATCAAATTAATAGGTAGGTAAGTGCTTTAATTTCTAATATTTGATCACTGTAATTAACAACATCCCATTTCTTAGTGTAGTTGGCTATTGCTAAACAATTATACCTATCATCATCATCTTTTCAGCCGAAAGACGTCCACTGCTGGACATAGAAAGACGTCCACAGCTGGACATAGAAAAACGGCCACTGCTGGACATAGAAAGACGTCCACTGCTGGACATATAAAGACGGCCACTGCTGGACATAGAAAGACGTCCACAGCTGGACATAGAAAAACGGCCACTGCTGGACATGGAAAGACGTCCACTGCTGGACATATAAAGACGGCCACTGCTGGACATAGAAAGACGTCCACTGCTGGACACAGAAAGACGTCCACTGCTGGACACAGAAAGACGTCCACTGCTGGACACAGAAAGACGTCCACTGCTGGACACAGAAAGACGTCCACTGCTGGACATAGAAAGATGTCCACTGCTGGACACAGAAAGACGTCCACTGCTGGACATAGAAAGACGTCCACTGCTGGACACAGAAAGACGTCCACTGCTGGACATAGAAAGACGTCCACTGCTGGACACAGAAAGACGTCCACTGCTGGACATAGAAAGACGTCCACTTCTGGACATAGAAAGACGTCCACTGCTGGACATAGGCCTCTCCCAAGCATCGCCACTTGGACCGGTTCTGAGTTCCTCGCAACCAGCGGATACCTGCGGCTTTTACAAGGTTATTGGTTCACGTTGTGGGAGGCCTCTGAACGCTAGGCCATCCAGTACGCGGTTATACCTATGTTAGATAAATATCTAAAGGATTAAACCAGCACCCATGTAAGGACCCATGATACATTTACCTACTTATTTATTGATCGCCATAATTCACATCACTTCCTTAACCCAGCTTCATATGTTGCAACTTGCTTCACATATCCTTCTGAACTTAGCGAATATAGTAATTAGTTAAGTACTTGAGAGTAAGTTCTCAGTACTTAGCAGGTTTCTACCTGTAAGATACACTATATCTCACTTACGTCAAGTTTCGGTATCAAATCGTGTTATCAAAAGTTGTAACATGTAGACTGAGGTACTTACAAATAACATAATATATTGGAGAGTGCAGATGAAGTAAAACAAAAAAAACAATGCATTTTGTTGCTTTTCGGCCATACTTACTACTTACTGTTAAGAGGGCGTACACCGGTCCACTAGCGCCACTTCTTTAAAAAAATATTATCTCGTGACTGAGAAGGAATTTTGAATAACGGCTCAATAAGCACCCTCAGTAAGTGTGTCTAGAATTTTCTAATACCTTATAAAAACATCAACAAAATTCGATCTAAAGAAAAGCGACCACATTCCCCTAGATCGTATTTTGTTGCTTCGTGTTTCAATATGAAAGTTTATAAAAGATATTAGAAAATTCTAGACACACTTACCGAGGGTGCTTATTGAGCCGTTATTCAAAATTCCTTCTTAATCACGAGACAGTATTTTTTTTACAGGAGCGGCGCTATTGGACCTATGTGCGCCCTATTAATAAGCGAAAATCTTGCTGTTTCAATGGGTACTTACGTTGAGATTCAAGCTAAAATATTCATTAATTCTAAATGTACTAATCTGGACATTAAAAAATCTGGCATAGTAACCTATTACCACTACATATAAACCAATAATACCTGAATGTCACGACGAGAAAAAGGTTCAGGACTGAAAAACGACAGAATAAGCTTTACTTTTTCAGTCAACAGTTTTTTAGTTTCTTCCTGAAGTTCTATAAATCACATAAAATAGCACACACAATGGAAATAGAGAAAATCAATATTTTAATTAAATATTTTTAATTAATTAGTTAGCAATAAGAAAGTTATCACTGTGTTAATGTTGCTTGGATGTGTTTTGAGTTCCATTGCCATTGTGTGTTAGCGGCACTTTGCTTCCTTCCTCCTTTTGCGTCGGACGTCGGAACAGAACACAGAGTAGATTATTTAATCTATTATTTAAACTATAGTTTTGAGTAATTTAGACGCATTTTGTCAATTTTGTGAATGTGAATACCATGGATTAGTTCCCTACGAAATGGTTGAGCTGGATGGTGCTGATCCACGCGCATGTTCGTGAACGGGCGCCGTCAGTTGAGACTGGTCATCTCTTAACTGTCACGGCTTATTTTTATTTTTATTCTTATTTGTTGAATTGTCTCCTAATTACTTTTTTTTTACATTGTTCTCACATATAGAAGCAACAAGAATAATGTACCCAGGATTTTGTACTATCTTGATTTAAAAGAGTGTCCTTGGAGTTTCTTGCCCGTTCTTCTCCATAGAGATCTACGTTTTGGAATGGGCAACTAGCTTCAATTTTCTGACTACCTGACCGACTCTGTGGCAATTCAAAAGTGCCTGTAAATGGTTTAATTGAAATAAATGGTTTGAGCTTGAATAATTATCGCTAGACCATGCCTAAGCAACAAAAAATTAAGAGAGACACACTATCTTTGTTAAGATAGCAAAAAGAGACTATGTTAGAGCAACCAAAGCTTTAGTACAGGTAGCAAAGGCAGAATAGTTAATTTGGCAAAATAAAGTTGTTGAATTAATTACATAATAATGTTACTACAACAGAGTAACAGTTACTGTCATTAGGTCCACTGACAATATTAGATTGTTGTAGTATCAAGGCATGCTGTTGTTAAAAATATTGTTACACTGACAACTTAATACGCGGCAATTAAAAAAAATTCTTACAGACTATTCTCTATGTTCGACTCCCCCTGTTAAAGTTTTGTTGTCGTCCCAACAATATGTTTTTCTTAGTGTAGTATATTATGTCAACTACCGTGTCAAACTACTCGTACAGTACAACTATTTTCTTAATGTCCCTCGGCAAACTTCGTGATTCGTCAGTCATCGGATTTCTATCAGTTGCCATTTGCACTTGATGCAGACTGGACGCTCTCAATCGACTTGGACTATAATTCCTATTCCAATCCGACGACTGACGAAACGTGAAGTTTGCCGAGGGACATTAAGAAAATAGTTGTACTGTAGTTTGGTGCGCAGAAATGTTTATTGTATGGCCCCAATTATTTATAATAAATTACCAAGTGGTTGGAAAGACTTGACAACAGCGCTCTTTATGAGTAGACTAAGTACATTTTTAATGGCTAAAACATACTACAGTGTGGCTGAGTTTTTATCCGAGAAAAAATGTAGCTGAACTGCTCTGGATTGATGGAACTGGCTTTTGATTTCACTCAAGTAAATTAAAATATGAATGTTTGCATGCCGAATGGTGAAATTTGACACATTTAATTTTAGTTTTAATTTAATATTTCATTTAATGGATGATACATTAAAGCTCAGCCATATTTCACCATTCGGCAGCACCTATTACCCATATTTGCAAAATAAATGCCTATTCTGTCTATTCTGTCTGTCTCATTCATTATGTAAGACGCATTACGTATTACGTATACGACGCATTATGTAAGATGTCATAAATATGTGAAAGACGCACACGGGCGGGCGCGGTTTGATTTTCAAAACTGGACTCTTTATGGTAGATCTAAAAGTGGTTTATTGTACGATAGGATGGTTGAAAGTAGAAAGATTTTTAAGAGTAAGTTAAAATGGTGTCAAAATAATGAAGACCAAATCAAAATGAATATCATTGCAAGTCATCATGATGCGAAAAATTTCAGTAGTTTTTGGAAAGCCACGAATAGTTTGAATCCCAGGTCGAGCTTGCCCGTGAGTATTGAGGGTGTTAGTGACCCCCGTGAGATTGCTAACCTATTTAGTAGGTCTTTTAAAGTGGATTCCCCCCTGGGTCCGTCGTCTGGTGGGTCGGGGGCAGTGGGGGGGGCCGGAGACATGCCTATGATTATGAGGTTCACGGCTGGGGAAATAGGCACTGTAATCAAAAGCATGAAAAGGGGGAAGTCGCCGGGACATGACAACTTAAGTGTAGAACATTTACGTTATGCAGGTAAGCACTTACCGCGGGTCCTGGCAATGCTATTTAGTTTTTGCTTGAATCACTCTTATCTTCCAGCTGACTTGGTGAAGACTATTGTAGTACCGATAGTTAAAAATAAGACTGGAGATGCGAGTGATAAGAGCAATTACAGACCTATATCCTTAGCGACTATTATTGCGCGGGTGTTGGACGGTTTGATTGACCGGCAGCTGGATAAGCACCTATCAACACACGATGCCCAGTTTGGTTTTAAGTCGCATTTATCCACTGAAACTGCTATTCTCTGTCTCAAACAAACTGTTCAATACTACGCTAATAGGAAAACTCCTGTGTATGCATGTTTTCTGGACCTCTCCAAGGCCTTCGACCTTGTGTCTTACGACTGCCTATGGAGGAAACTGTCTGCCACGAGCCTGCCTAGGGATCTCATGGAGGTGCTTAAGTACTGGTATAACAACCAGTACAACCATGTAAAGTGGGCGGGTGTCCTGTCGGATGCATATAGGTTGGAATGCGGGGTGAGGCAGGGGGGACTCAGCTCACCCAAGCTTTTCAACCTGTATGTTAATCAGCTGATCTGTGAGCTTAGCAATACTAATGTCGGTTGCTACATTGATGGGCATTGTGCTAATAACATCAGTTACGCAGATGATATGATGTTGCTGAGCCCATCAATCGGCGGACTTAGGAGGCTTCTTCGCACCTGTGAGGAGTATGCGTTGGCCCACGATCTCAGGTACAACGCTACCAAGAGCGAACTCCTAGTTTTTAAAGCGGGGAATAAATGTTATGACTCTGTCCCACCTGTTACCTTAGGGGACGCTCCGCTTACCAGAGTGACGCAGTTTAAGTACCTGGGACATTGGGTCACCGATAGTCTGTCCGATGTCGTAGACTTGGAAAGGGAACGCAGAGCATTGGCAGTTCGATGTAACATGCTGGCCCGTAGGTTTGCACGTTGTACTAGGGAGGTAAAAATTACACTATTTAGGGCGTTTTGCCAGTCTCTGTACACGTGTGCCCTATGGGTCAGTTATACAAAAAGCGCGTACAATGCTCTGCGTATCCAGTATAATAATGCCTTCAGGGTTATGTTGGGGCTACCACGATTTTGCAGTGCGTCAGGGATGTTTGCCGAAGCCGGTGTGCCTGATTTTTATGCACTTATCCGTACACGCATAGCATCCTTGATGCGGCGAGTGCGCGGTAGCTCCAACAGCCTGGTGTCCGTGATAGCCGGCAGGATGGATAGCCCAATAATGTGGCACTGGATGACGACAAATGGAGCATCATCCAGTTATGTTGAGTGAGAGCATATTTGTGTGTGTAATATTGACGTTTTATTATTATTATTATTATTTTACAAAATTCCAATTTTTATTTAAATTATGATTGTGTTGTATTGTTAATCAATTTCATATTTTTTATTTTTTTATGCTGACGATTATTTTATTTGCAATTTTGATTTTAATTCTGATGTTTATTTGTTTTTTGACTTAATTCTAATTTTAAATCTTGATTATTTTAAATCGCAATATTTATTTTTATTTTTTATGTTTTATTTTTCAAGTGTTTTATTTTTTTAATGCTGAATTGTAATTTTAATGTAATTTTAATTTATAACGCATGTTTTGTCTGTTCTTTTTCTATGGACCAAGGTCTGACAATAAAGTATATTATTATTATTATTATTATTATTATTTTAGGAACAGAATTCCCATCGTATGTCTGAAGTTGTTTTTGTGAAATTAGAGTTACGGGCAGTTTCAACGTTATAATAATATTCAAGAAAAGAAAATGGCCAAATTGTGAACATATAGTCTCTCGCCATAACTTTAAAGATGGCGTTGGTGAACTTTTAGATTTTTAGTCAAAGTACCATAAATATGGACGTGGTGTAATGATTTAATTCCACTCAAAATCATTCCTGATAGTATCTTTTAAATTCCATGCTATTACTTTTTACTTAAATCAACCCACCAGGAACGTATGTTGGAGGAAAACACGATGAGAAATCATGAAGTTAATGATCTGGAGGAAGGATTCCACGATCAAAGGTTCATTCCTTTGTGTGAAAAGACTCCATAAATAATATTATTCTGAAGAAACACGCATCACGTAGGAGTTTAATCACCTGAAACAGGAAACATACGAACATGCTTTTGTTAATATATTCCGAACGTGTGTGGGAGCAGCCGGCGCGATTTGTCACGGCAACCGTCAACTGCCGCGGCAACCGGCACACCTTGCAAGGTATACGTACGTTTATACCAGATTCGTATGCTCGTTTGTAGGTACTAAATCTGAGCTAAACCTTTGACAGTAAAAAGAAAAGCGTTTTCTGATCTTTGCTGTGTTTTATTAGCTTGTGATCATCATCATTTCAGCCGAAAGATGTCCACTGCTGGACACGGGCATGCGTAATCGTCGCCACATAGACCAGCACCCTAATTACGTAACACACTATCTATCACAATCTGTATAATTTTGAAGCCTATTGCTAATCCATTGCTTTTTAAGTTCGCAAACTTTGTCTGTTCAACAACGTAAATAACGCAATGAATGTTGTTGAACTGTCAAAATGAAACCCATTCCTACTGATTGGGCTCAATCGGACTTTAAGAGAAATGAAAGAGTGGACTGTATTAAAATAGGTGTAATACCATAACTAACAATATTAAAGAAATGCCCGTAGCGGTGCGCGTCTGTGAGCTGAGTGATGTGGAGGGCGTGCAGCGGTCGTCGCGTACGGGTTCGGTACCCCGACACCCCGCGCCTTCCGCCGTCAATCACGCGCATATGTGGTGCGCCGACATATTCCCCGGGTTGAAGGGAAGTCTTCAATGTTCGACTGGAAGGGGGCAGATGCAGTTGAAGGCACGACGAATGGTGCCCCGCTTCGTCTTCAGTTCGGCCACTCTCGTGACCCCGTCTACGCCGGGATAGGTCTTCGTGACCCGGCCCAGGGACCAGAGCAGAGGTGGCGTTGTTTTGTCCTTTATCAGGACTAAGGACCCCGGCTTCACTTCGCCTCTGGAATGAAACCACTTGGATTTTGCCTGCAGCAGAGAAGTATATTCGTTATGAAACCGTTGCCAGAAATGCTGCCTTATGTGCTGGATTCTCTTCCAGCGATCCAGATGCGTGAAGTTGGCTTCTGTCACCTGAGGATGTGGTACTGATAAGAACGGCCGTCCAATTAGGAAGTGAAAGGGAGTAAGTGCTGAAAAATCGTTAGGGTCTGAAGAAAGAGGAGTAAGAGGGCGTGAATTAAGAACTGCCTCAATGTGAGTGAGACAGGTAGCCATCTCTTCGAAGGTGAAATGAGTAAGATGCAGTAACCGTTTTAAATGATGCTTACATGATTTTACAGCAGCTTCAGCCAATGAATTAAAATGAGGGCTGTATGCAGGCGTGAAAATAAATTCGATACCCTGCTGTGCCATTTCAGATGCAACATTTGATGATTGCAAGAACCTATACATCTCGTTTGATGCGCCTACAAAGTTAGTCCCGTTATCGGACGTGATGCTTCGAGGCTTGCCACGACGCGCCACGAATCGATTTAAAGCGGCCATGTAGGCCTCAGTTGTGAGGTCGGTGACAAGCTCCAAATGTACGGCTTTCACTGCCGAGCAAACAAAGATGCACATATAGGATTTTGTAAGTTTGCATCCTCGGCCTTTACGATTGGCCACCAATACTGGCCCAGCATAGTCAACATAACTATTAAAAAAAGGAAACTCAAGATTTGTTCTTGAGCTAGGTAGTTGACCCATTATAGGCTGTATGTTCTGAGCCTTATGTCTGAAACATTTAAGACATCTATTCACTACAAATCTAGATAAGTTTCTTCCACCTAGAGGCCAATAAGTTTGTCGGATATGTGACAATAACAACTGTGGACCTGCATGTACAAGCTTTAAATGTTGCATTTGAAATATAAGTTTTGTAAGTATGTGCTTACTGCATAAAACAATAGGATGTTTCACACTAAAATCGTAGGGGGAGTTATCGAGCCTCCCGCCCACGCGAATGAGGTTATGACTGTCAATGAACGGTGTCAGAGGAAGCAATCTACTTTTGCGTGGTAATTTTTGTCCAGTTTTTATCAAATTATACTCTTCTTGAAACATTTCAAGCTGTGAATAATGTATAATTATATGTAATGATTTTTCTAGTTCTGTTGTTGAAAAATTACCATGCTGTTTATTTTTGTTTTTTACATTGTAAATAAAGCGTTGTATGTATGTAAATATATTTTGTATCTTTGCTAAGCTAGAATACTTTACTAATAAATCATGAATGATTGATGAATGAATTGTTACGTCTAAATGATTACTACTTAATGAATGATTGTCACTATCACTACCAATGAAATGAGTCACTACTTCCGGCAGACTATCTTTCCCGTTGTTTGGCAAGCTGGGCCACTCATTTTCACTATGCTGTAAAAATGAGGGTCCAGACCACCACAAAGGAGTGTCTATGATAACGTCGGCCCTAAGACCGCGGGAAACAAGATCCGCCGGGTTGTCCTTCGACGGTACGTAGCTCCAGGCATGACCACAAGTACTTTCCTGTATCTCATTGACTCTGTTTCTGACAAAAGGTTTTAATTGATTAGAAGGAGAAGAGATCCAACCCAGGACTATGGTTGAGTCGCACCAGAATCTACATTTATGAATGGGCATGGTAAGCGATTCCTGAACCTTAGTACACAGCCTTGCACCCAACAAGGCTCCACAAAGTTCAAGCCTAGGTATCGTCGTTGGTTTGATGGGCGCTACACGATTTCTAGAGACTAGAAGTTGTACGCCTATGGATCCACTGCCATTACAAGACCGAATGTACACACAAGCGCCATACGCCCTCTCGGACGCATCGGTAAAGACGTGTACTTCATGCGTAACAGAGTCTTCACGCAAAACCCAACGAGGAATTTTTAATTTATTTAATGCTGTTATTGTGCCTTCAAATGTAGACCAAAGGTTTCTGACTTCGTGCGATACTTCTTCATCCCAGTCATACTTATCTAGCCATAGACGCTGCATAATTATTTTTGCTTCGACGACGCACGGACCTACGAGGCCTAGTGGGTCAAAGATTTGACTGATAACTGAAAGAACATGACGTTTGGTGACTTTAGTAGTGGAGATGATATTTATGGTATAAGTAAGTGAATCAGAGTCACAAACCCAGTTAAGACCTAAAGTCTTAGATTGAGATGAGTTTGGACCTGGCTCAGAAAAATTTAATGTATTATGTAACTCGTTATTTTGTGTAATTTCTTTAAGAATTTGAGAATCATTTGACCGCCATTTTCGTAAATTGAATTTTGCTGATGATAGAACGGAATGTACCTTTTTAGAAATGGCAACAGTTTCTGCTATGGTATCCCCTCCACTAAGAAAGTCATCGACGTAGAAGTCACGTCGTATGGCACATTGGGCACGACTGTCCTCAATGTTATCAGCTAGACTTACAAGACACTTAGTGGCTAAATAGGGTGCAGAAGCGGTACCATAGGTTACCGTATTTAAAGTGTACGTTTTAAGAGGTTCTGAAGGATCAAACCTGAAAATAATTTTTTGAAGAGGTCGTTGGACTGGATTTAACTCTATGGCCCTGTACATTTTTTCCACGTCACCTGAGACCACGTACCTATGCTGACGAAAACGTGTTAAAATAGAAAACAGATCGTCTTGAACTACGGGACCGACCATCTGAATGTCGTTAAGCGACACCCCCGAACTGGTACAAGCTGATGCGTCGAATACTACGCGTAGTTGTGTAGTGGTGCTAGAACTGCGAATAACTCCATGATGTGGAATGTAATATTTATTCATGGAGTTTTCTGGTAGTGGAGTACAGTCTGACTCTAACGTCATATGACCTAGGCGCTCATATTCTTTTATGAACTCATTATATTTGTTATGAAATAAAGGATCGCGTTTAAATCGCCGTTCAAGGGAAAGAAAACGATTCCTAGCATTCGTAAAAGAATGACCTAATGTACTAGGATCCCCTTTTAAAGGCATAGTGACGACGAATCCCCCACCATCATTACGAACGGTGGTTTGAGCAAAAGACTGCTCACATATTCTCTCCTCTAGTGAGAGTGAATGTTTTGAAGCGACGTTGTCAAGCTCCCAAAATTGAGTGAGGTCGGGAGTGACTTTGGAATGATGGCAAAAATGATTAGCGGAAAAACAAGATTGGCGCGAAATACTACCTGAAACTAACCATCCTAACTTGGTCTCGCATAATTTAGGTAGGTTTTTCCCTAAATCGATCGTTTTGCTACCTAAGACATTCCAAAAAACTTCAGCCCCTACCAGGATATCTACGACCGACGGAACGTTAAAGTTCGGGTCTGCTAGCTTGAGACCTGAAGGAATAGGGACGTGATTGATATGCACGAATGAAGACGGTAGAACCTTTGTGATTTCAGGTAAAATGTGACACTCGATATCTACAGTAAAGGTACAGCATAAAGACTCCATTGTAAGGCGACAAGACTGTGTACTGGTGGATATGTGATTATTAATACCCGTTACCTTGGTGCTCGTACCGCGTCGTAACAAACCCAGCTTCTCAGATAAGCTCTGCGTAACAAAGTTCGCCGTACTGCCGTTGTCCAGCAGTAGGCGCGCAGTGTACTTCTTACCCGTCACGCCAGTCACGTTCACCATAGCTGTGGACAGTAAAACATGCGCAGAAGTAGCAAGCTGCATGGAATTGGCTGAAAGCACAACATTTGAAGAAGGCGAAGCAGAAGGCAGTGCACAAGGCATGGCAGAAGGCAATAGATTGGAAACAAGTTTGGGCTCATTACTTTCCAAATGCAAAAGCGTATTGTGCTTTGTTTTGCAATATTTGCAATGGGAAAATCTACATTTCTTAGAATTATGTCCAAAGCGTAAGCAATTAATACAAACATTAAATTCTGTTGCTTTTTGTATACGATTTTCTATTGACAAGTTTCTAAAAGATTCGCATTTGAACAATGTATGTGCTTGGGAGCAAAGTGGACATTTACTGTTTTTATTAATGTTATCTTTATTTTTACTTTGTTGATTGTACTTAGAATCAGTTTTATTTGAATGACTATTATTTAAGGCGACAATAGTATTCGTTTCAGAAGAACTATGATTAGACTCCACTGATTCTAACCAGTCCGCTTTCCTGCTTAAAAAAGAACAAAATTGTGTTAAAGTGGGATCATCTTTAAAAGTATTGTTTCTATGCTCTTCCCAGTCACGACTTGTTGTAAAATCTAGTTTTTTTACCATAAAATAAATAATTATATCGTCCCAATATTCAGTGGGCTTTTTTAATGTAGTTAGTGCCCTAATATTTTTATTGATAACATCAACAAGGTTTCTGATAGAAACACTTGACTCTTTTGTAATGGGTTCGACATCAAATAATGTCTGGAAATGATTATTCACAAGAAGTCGGTTGTTATTGTAACGTTCGCACAACAGGTCCCACGCAAGATTATAATGATCGGCTTTAAAGTCAATGTTTTTAATAATTAAAGCTGCATTTCCCTGGAGTGAAGCTCGCAGGTAGTGGAACTTATTAATGTCACCTATGCTAGAATTGCCGTGAATCAATGACCAAAAGGTATCCCTAAACTCAAGCCAGCATTGGTAGTTCCCATCGAAGTGTGGCAAATCTATTTTTGGCAAACGAACAAAAGAATTCCTAAATGAAACATGTGCACCTGAGTTAGCATCTCTGAAGCCCACCTCCGACGCAGCACCGTTGGCCGACACACCGAGCAGGCTGCGCGTGAGTGCCACCAGATTGAAAAACTGGCGGTCAAAGTCCTCACGCTCAGCTAACGCAGACTCGTCGTCATCGGAAAGCACTTCGATCTGTGTCTGTAAGGCATCAAAGTCGCTGTGTAAGGTTTCAAATTTATTAAAACGCTCCTCTAAATCTAAACGTTGCAACTCAGATATTGCGGAACTACTTTTGACTAAATTTAAATAGTTGCTGTAAATAGTAAGCTTCGATTTAATTGGACTACGTTTCTTGATCAATGTTTTTAAATTATCTGCCATTGTAAATTAAATATAATAGCTGGACGCACTGATGCTAATGTACTTAATAGATAAAAACTGCAAAACAGCTGTGCGTTAGTGAAAGGGATCGATAATCAATGTCAAGGTCAACGACTTGACACGCGTTAACAAAGTGTGAATAGTGCGAAATAGCTAATGACCAAACATTTTCAATACAAAGTATTCGTATTAAACAAGCAGTGCCGTAGAAACACTATGAACACACTAATATTAAAGCACTGTATGCAAACTGAAAGATGAAACAACGATTTTCGGTAAGAAAGAAAGCAGAAAAGAACTAATTGGAACGGACTCACTCAAATACAGTATTATACTCCCTTAGAATGACATCAGCTCCCACGATGACGATGCAGGCTGCTTCGGGAACGACTTCCTTTTTCTTTTCTTCGTGGTCGTACCGCGTGGTGCTCGCGAGCGATCAAAGTCCGCACGGGTAAACACGAAGACCGACGATGACGACGGCGTTAATTACGGCAAAAACTGGCGATTATTTTGCGCAATCGAAGGACCAATGATTGGGCTCAATCGGACTTTAAGAGAAATGAAAGAGTGGACTGTATTAAAATAGGTGTAATACCATAACTAACAATATTAAAGAAATGCCCGTAGCGGTGCGCGTCTGTGAGCTGAATGATGTGGAGGGCGTGCAGCGGTCGTCGCGTACGGGTTCGGTACCCCGACACCCCGCGCCTTCCGCCGTCAATCACGCGCATATGTGGTGCGCCGACACCTACTGTTAGTGTGTTACGTAATTACCCCGCGGACCTCGCTTCCAGTGGATTCCCACGACCCTCAACAGCACCCTAATTGCGTAATACACTTTGAATTACAATCTGAATCATTTTGAAGGATATTGCTAATTGGTGATTCATTTATGTTCGAAAAATGTGTCTGCTCAACAACGTAAATCAAAAATATTTTTTTTTAAAATCACATATACCAACATGGGCACAGAAACGCCAGAAGCTAGATGCACGGTTCCAATTGGTTGTTTCCTATGGAGAAGAGCCGGCAGGAAACTACGCGAAACAACGCGAAACACGTCGCGTAGAAATAACGCGATGAATTTTGTTGAACTGTCAAAATGAAAGCCATTGCTACTGTTAGTGTGTTACGCAATTACCCCGCTGACCACCATCGGTCCACCTCATAGGAAGCCTACCGCTGTCATCGTGCAATGAAAACGATGTTGACGTTTTTCTTTATTTATATTTATTTATACATGCTTTATTGTACACCACAAAAATACATACCAAAAATAAATGAAACACTACATAATATACAATGGGTGGCCTTATCACTATACTTTATATCTTACCAAGACTTAATTCCCAATGGGTTTGTCTTCACTTAGCTTGGCATGTTGGAGCAACAGCGGCTTACGAGCAACCGACCGTTACTGATGCAATTACCAGTCGTAAATTCAGCAATAACAAACGACGTTGTTTTCATTACAAAATACATTGAACAGAGACTTATCTTTAAGTAATCATGCTGAGATAGATACTCTATAACAACACTATTGGCAAACGTAGAGCTATAATAACAAAAATAGTCACTCGTACTACTAAAATAAATATAAATAAAATATTGATTAGGCACTGCAGAAATTCTAAGATGGAATTCTAAATAAGTTTAGTTGCTCAATAAATCAGGCATAGTCGCAGTGATCCGAGCTCAGCTGGAGTTAATACAATTTATATCTACGGCTTGCGCTGAGGGACTGAGTTTGATTCCCGCGTCGGATCCCGCATTTCAGATTCAGATAATGCTGTGTGACTGTTATAATAATATACTATATTATGTATGTATTGGAAAGGATTACTGAGGTCAGGACAGCTTAGTAAGGCTACCCATCCCGTTATCCCATCTTATTTTTGCAGAATAAACATTTTTTCTTTCTTCTTTCTTTCTTTAATGGTTATTGGTTCAATCAATCAATTAACTCATCCACTGCTGGACATAGGATACTTTTGAGTCGCGCCACAACACTCGCTTCTCCGTTTTCTGCCTTCAGTCTATCCCAGTCGCCTTTTAAAGTACCTACATTATTTGTCTTGTTATACTATTTGTAAATACGAGTATGTGAGCACCATGTATCTATCACATCATTAATTTGCCTGCCATAGCTTTATTTTTAATTATTTTTACCTATTGTGGTATAATAAGTTTATTCTAGGTGCATCGTCTTCACATATAATTATATTATAATGAATGTTTACAAAATATTGTAAACATTTTAATAGAGTAACGGTGTAGTTTCTTGTCCATTCTTCTTCATACGAAACTAGGTACCCTTTGGAAGGGGCAACTAGAATAAATTCTATTGTTTTGTAAATTTTGACGTTCAAAGGTGCCTTTTATGTGTCTATTTGGAATAAATGATTTGACTATGACTTTGACTCTCAACTATCATTTAAAACATTAGACTTGGAAATAGCTGATAATCGAAAGCAATAATAAGAACACCTTGAAACATTTAACCTTATCTCTTCTAAATTAATATCAAACCAAAGCCTCCCGAAGGTAGAACCCTTTATATCAACTGAAATACAAAAGCTGAAAGTACTAAATCAGGTGCTTATGCCTACGCGCCTAGATTTAAGAGATTAGGTCTGTACCCAATGCTTAAGCGTGAAATATTACTTATGCTCCTTGAATTAAATGCGACATACATTATCTTATAAGGGTTGAATGGAAGACAGAAGGTTTGGAATTATATTCGTATTCTGGGGTTAAATGTTTGTTTTTGAAGTGAAAACTTCTTTAAGCGTACTTTCCCCTTTTTTTGAACAGTGAACAAAAGTGAACCGTCACGCACGGGTCGGTGACGCTGAATCGGGTATACTCGACTCCTGTCGGTCGGTGACGCTGGATCGCGTATACTCGGCTCTAGTAGTCACCAGATTTTAAAATTAGAAAATCATATAAGTTTTGACTTTCTATCGTGTGGTCACCCACCCTAAGCACACACGCTCTTTTTTTTTGTAAATATGGCTCTATTGTTTTAGTACTGTTTTTCGCTTTACTCGAGAAGTTACTTCACTCGGTATTGTCCGACTAATGAGACCCAGCACCCTAATTACGTAACACACTATCTATCACAATCTGAATCATTTTGAAGCCTATTGCTAATCCATTGCTTCATATGTTGGAAAAATTTGTCTGCTCAACAACGTAAATAACGCAATGAATGTTATTGAACTGTCAAAAGGAAACCCATTCCAACTGTTAGTGTGTTACGTAATTACCCCGCTGTTTTTAAATGCTGATTAACATTCGCATTAGTTAAGTACCTTGACGTCTATAAGTGTACATTCACAATGAAAAACTCACTTGAACGAAGCAGAAGGAGTATGTAAAGATTGTAGCAGGTAACGTTCTGGAGTTTCTGCCTACCCCCTAAGTAAGAAGGCGTGAATTTATGTATGTATTTATGTGTAAAAACTCCCTTTTGGACTGACGTTTTGATACAGCTCTTCCTACTTGATCATAACTCACTACTTAACTAAATCATATCTAAATCAGCCATAAGATTATGTAATAAATTCACGTGTCTAACTTCAGTTCTGATTGAACTTTATATGGATCAGTCACACGTTCTTAAGTAGAATTAAAAGCTAAAACAATTTAACCTAGCTGATGTTATGTAGGCCGCTTCGAAAAGTTACATAACTCCCTTTAATTCTTTAGTAAGATTCCTTATAAAGTAGATCTAAGTTGCTCAATTGTTAAATTAAAATAAAAGCCTCATTTTTGAGCGGCCATTTATAAAATTTAATCCGGGTCCAATTTGAAATATCATCTCAATGATATAATATTCGGTTATAGGTTTTTTATTATCAAGCTGTCCAGTTTGATTTAACCTCGCAGATACTCTTGGCACAAATGTGTATTCAAAATCCTAATAATTTCGAATGTGAACGAAAAAAATACTCATAAAAAAATAATCATTCGAACAAAAGAAATATTTATTTTTCACTCTTCTTTCTATCTCTTGTTACTGAATATTTTCTTTGAGATTTATTCTTAAATGTCATTATCATTTATACAGCCTTACAACCTAGTATTTGAACAGTTTAAATAAGAGAACATTTAATCTTTTCACAGGGTGAGTTTTTCAGAAAAACGCTAGTCTAAAGAACTTAATTTTAAATATTTAATTTTAAAGAAGAGACAAATGCAGGTGTTTAGCGTTTTTCTCTAATTTAAAAATCTCTGTGTACTTACTAGCAGATATTGCCCATTCATCATATTTCTTTAGACCTTCTCCTTGGGACAAGATGGAGCACTTTACAATACAAAATAAACACGAGTCATTTCAAGTTAACATAATTTCAGCCGAAAGACGTTCACTACTGTACATAAGGCTTCCACTAGCATTGCCACAGCGAAATTCCGCGATCTTTGCCAAGTCGTCAGGCGAAAGTAAAAATAGAGGGATAAAATAAAGATAGAATAAACGGAAATATTAAATATGCCAATTCCATTAACTTTAATTAAGTAAAACGTGTTAATTGTTAATTATCTCCCATTGTAAATAATGAATTTTAATTTGCAAATCAGGCGCGATTCATTGGCGTGAACTCATTTTATCGACAGCTTATCGCCTTTTCAGTTGTTGTTTCCAGCTGATTCTGTGAAAACATTCGTTATTTTCATGATTATTTTAATTTTGTTACTGAAACCGGTGATAAACATTTTAACTGACAATTTACACGTTTATGTGCAATGCATAATATTTTACTACGCTTTATCCATATTTTATTCTAAATTATCACTACATTTCCCCATGAAAAATAGTAGGAATATTAAACTATTTCTTTCCTGCACCGTAGTCAGTTAAACCAAATTGACATGACGTTCAAATCAAAAGGAACCTTACCAAAAACCGTAACTCTCTCAATAAAATCCCTATAGCTAATTTAAACATCCACACGTCCATAAACAGAACATCCATCAGCATCCAACGCCAGAAAATAATAACACGCTGATAATTTCTATATAAGTTGCGTCATTGTGTTCGGCCCATTTAATAGGCGCAATGGGCCATAAATGTCAGTTTACTGTGAACGCTGGCCGTAACGACATTGTTTAGAGCTCAGCCGTCACGCCAAGACCGTTCGCGTTTTTCGAGTTAATGTGTCGGAGAACTCACACGGACTCTGTTTCGGCAGGGAACTTGAAATTGACGTCTACTTGGTAGAGATGACAATCCTAACTTCCTAACTATCCTAACTTCCTAATCCTAATCCTAACTATATAATATTATAAATGCGAAAGTAAGTTTGTTTGTTACCTTTTCACGCCTAAATCACTGAACCGATCATCCTGAAATTTTGCATATACGTTGTCAGGTGTACAGAAACAGATATAGGGTACCTTTCATCCCGAAAAAAAGTACTGTTTCCGAGGAAAACAACAATAACGTTCTTATGATAATAGATGGCGCCACGTGTCTTTCGAATCATGATTGAATTATAACCCGAATTGATAGTCAAAGTCTAAATTAACGCGAGCGAAGCCGCGGGCAAAAGCTAGTTGAATTGATAAAACTAAAGATATGCAAAGTGTTCGCTATAGCCAGAACAATCCAGAATAACTCTACGATCAAAAATCGAAGACGGCAAGAGCTTTGCTGTTAATGATTTTTGCTTTATAATGTTTAAAAAGCTTTCACTCTTCTGGCTTCTTCTTAGCAGCGTCTTTTGCTTCCTAGGCAGTTACCCTGCCCTGACTTTTCTGGGTAACTAGTAATTTCTGCCCACAGAACATGGGACACTCTTGAACAGCTCTTGTCAATAAAATAAAGTAGAATTCATTTCGACTCTTCAAAATCGTTAATCGTTAATGAGCCATGTTCTATTTTATGACTTATTGTCAAAAACAACACGTTTTTATGGACACAAGTTATAAGTTTCTTGACACCTGACTTTGCGTTAATTACTCAAGAACGCATTTTAACTCAAATTAAATCAACATTGCGCCTGTAATAAATTATACAACACTTTACTAAATGGCTAATATTTAACTTAGTAATTAATTAATTTAATTTAAGAGTACAATGGACTCAAGATAGTTTTCTGTCAGATAGCTTGATTGATTCAATAAATAATTATTATAATTGGAAGTGCTACTTATTAAGATAAGCTTAATAAATTATTTTGCATGCCAGCCGTCCGTCAGAAACCGACGCGTCATTAATTATTTAGGTATGATAAATAGTTTTAATTATTAAAATACCGCCTCACATTTTCTACGAAGTTCAAACGTAACGCGGTGGTTACTCAAAGGAAATTACTAGGCAGAACGAGGTATTTTGGCAGGCTTTTCTGGAAACCTATTTCAGCAAGAGCCCAATTACTTACTACTCTGAAATTTTTGGGTTTCTGTTCTTGAAATCACGGTCTTGACTACCAACAACTTACCTATTCATAAGTATTTTATGAAATAATAATATAATTTTTCAAAGCATAACCTCTTGCTCAGAAGCAGACCGATAAAATGCGCTTTTAAAATTAAAACTAACAGGAAAAAAATGCATTGATTTGCTCATTCCACAAGAAAATTTCCATAGAGAAGAATGGGCAAGAAATTCCACGGTCAGTCTTAAAAATAATCCTGTTACATCATTTTACAGAAACAGCTATGAAGCCAATAGTTAAATATAACAACAAAAAAATAGTCTGTCTACAAATTGTGGGGTCAAAACCGGTCTGTGTGAGACAACACTTCCCCTATTTCACTTTGTTTCGTCCGCGTATATCTTTGTTTATTCCTCTCACATAACGCATAATTCTGTGCTGATCCCAACGAAAGTGAAATGTATTTGCTGCTCGTTTCGAAGTACAATTCTTGTAAATGTCACCAACTAATGTCAGCGGTAAAAATCCAGCCATATTAAAATTTATGAATACTACAGACCAAAGAGATTTAAGATATAATAACAGGCAATCAGAAGAAATGTCATAGAACACTCGGGGACTGCCGCGGTAAAGCTATTGCATAGCATTTTTTGTCAACTTATGCAATTATATTTATGCAGTATTTTTTTATTTATGCAGTATTTCTTTTTTCTTTGATATTAATTCAAGTACAGTCGTACCATATACATACACGTTAAGCGAACGCTCGGTCGAGCTACATGGTAGGCAGAGTGGGGGTGTTAGGTTTTATTTTCGTTACGGAATTTCTTGATTCGGTCGCCGCGCTCAAAGCCCGCGATAAAAGCTATGCAATAGCTTTAAAACTGTGACCCCATGTCTCAGTGGCGCCATCTAGCATAATATAGCAAAATTATATAACAGCCAAGTTTGACACGATACACTATTACCGACATCAATCAACTTTTGATTACTAACCGCCTGATAGTTTGACATAATTATATAAGAACATTAGTTAATTTATCTAAATACTTAGTGTATTATAAAGAACTCACAAAAATAAACAGTAGTTAAGTCCAAAAATTTTATCACTACGGGGTTTGCTATAACAATTCAGCATATTTTCTTCGAAAATAATTTTCTTTTGCACCCAATACGACGTGTCATGTGGGGCTTATGACACGAGACATAATCTAAACTGACCGAAGTGTGATGCCTAGTAGATGTTGATATCGTTTGCTTTGTCCAGTCTATTGTAAGTATACTCGTATTTAAATGTTTTTACTACAGACCATTATCATTAGAAAATGGGATAGTAAAATCTGGTACCTATTCGCAAATGGCCTGACTCCTTTAAAGAGCATTGTTATGCAAATCTGGACGTGGAAAAATACCTGCGATTTGTCTTCGGGTATCCTCGGTGTTTTCTAGAAAATACTAAGCTCACGGTCTGTTCTGTGCTATTGGCTGACGCGACATGATACAAGTTTTCCGAGAAAATGGAAACAATTGCAAAGAAGTTAACGTAACGGTTGAGTGAATGTAATCCGTCTTTCTTTAACTTTTTATAGAACGTTGAGGAAGTAAATACGTGCTTGGCACATTAAAATAGGCGTTTTCATTTTGCAACTTTTGATAATAATACCTACTTACCTGTAAGGTACAATTTTTTAAATAAAGCCTGTAGATTGAAATGGCATTTATAAAATAATGATAGTCATATCCATTTTCATGTGTTGGATTTACAATTATTAACTACATACATCAAAAATAACTTGCGTGTTCAAACCAGGATAAAAATAATGCCCACCGGGCGACTATCTTTAATCGTTTTTAAACAGCTTACTAGTTTTTATTTTTATGTATCATCCACATTTGTCGAGAAGTACAAAAACATTTTATTTGTGTTTTCGCTTTCGACCGTAATTTTTACTGATAGGTACATACGTAACTTTCAACACGATAAAGATGCTTAGCATAAACCTAATAACTGCTGAAATAAACGTTCATGTGATATTTCGTCATAATCTACAAGCTTGACAAACAGATTGGTTTTCTCATAAGTTGTGACGAACACACACGCAGAGAACTGACCATCTAGTATACTATGACGACAAAATAATTTTCTACACATTTGGATGATGTATTCTTCGCAAAAGCCACACATGTTAATATGTATATGCATAAGATTACGGTGCTGATTCTAGAGTAGTTTTACATTGGTAACAGTTATAACATACTGTTCATTGGTTCAAATATCTTATTCATCTGAACAATCATCACTGCTCTCTGTCACACCCCAAGACTCACATGCTCCACGCAACTACCCCTATATCTTCGCAAAAGCCATCATAACTCCAGCATAAATAGGATCCATTGCACCATGACAGATGGTAGGAGAACACATAAATAAGATGGCGTCGAACAAATATGATGGCGTACGCTTTGTCTCTACGTTTTATATGCACATGACCGCAGTACTGGGTAGTGAAGACAGTAGTACAACGAAAGATGTTTCCAAATATATTTTTTTGCATAAAAAAAGTTTTTGTGAAAATTGCCCATTTTCCTGCTGACAGATTTTTTTTTTCAAAATTTGTGAATGCAAATCAAAATTCCTCAAAAAGTTAACGAAAGTCTCCTAAGACCGTTTCCCTGTAGCTACAACGGTTAAGGTAGCTGCCCTTGCCGCCCCATCTCAGAAATCCACCCTGTAGAAACTACTATGGAGTGGGTGAAAAAGAAAAAACAAAATAGCTAAGCCAGATGTTAGAGAGTTGAAGCAGAGTTGGGGGACGAATTGAATACGGTGACTATTTTTAATTTAGTACTAGCGGCACCCACCCGCCCAATCTTCACACATTTTTACGATTTGACAAAACATCGAAATTTCTTTATTAAAAATGTCAGATTAATTTGTCCTACAGACCTAATTTCGGCTAGCCATCGACCCGGAAGATATAAGCACAAACACAAGTGCGCAGATACAGGTGCACTCTCTCTTCCCCTCTCATAGTCTGATGGGGCGGCAATCTAACACGACACGACACGATAGGTACGCGGGTTCGTGTGGTCCATGGCCCTTTACGGGGCACCGGTGTAGGCGCGTTCATTGAGGCGCTGACCAGCCCACCGGTTGAACGCGTCCCAGAGGGTCATGGCCATCAGACTGGTACGGGAATACCGCACGGTCTCCTGTGAGACGGCGACCCTCCTTTCCGGATCGCCGCCATAGGATCTGGAGGCAAAAGTCCTCGCGGACATTTGGGAGTGGCGCGAGGAGTAAAAACTAACTCCGCTGCCTCGAGAAATCATGGCACAGCGGACAGAGCTCGGGCGAGATCTCATGGCGGCATGGAGAGTGCGACTGTCGAAACGCACGTCACAATTGCGGCGGTAAGTCCCCTCTTTCAGGAGTGGCTTGAGAGACGCCACGGCCTCCTCACCTTCTGCCTGACACAGGTCCTCACCGGACATGGCTGTTTCGGGAGGTTCCTGTTCCGGATAAGGCGGGAGGAAACGCCCGGGAAGTCATCACCTCCTTCTGCTAAGCAGTAATACTAGCGAAAGAGGAGGCGGAACGCGTGAGGGAGAGGCAATCGTTGCGCCCTCACGCCCCTAGTCGCCGCAGGATGAGACTACCTGGGCGTCGGCAATCGATAGCCGATTACCGGCTACCGTGGGCGCGGACTTGTGAACGGCGAGCAATGGGTGGCTCGCCGTTCGGTAAGGACCAGGTCCGGGTCGACAGGGTTGTATTCCACGCGCGCCTCAAAGAGATGTCAGCATAATTGACGGGGTCCGATAGGGCCGATGCCTGCCGGGGTCGCGGATTGTTCGAAAGAAGGAACACAGGTGGGTTTTAGTCAGTAAAAGTCTGACACGCTCTCCTGCTCCGCCCTGAGCGGGAGAAGTTATTTGATGATTTCCCACCCAAAAAAAAAAGCTGTTACTAAGAAGTTCCTAATGACTAAATCCCATACGACCCAACATAAGATAAATATGATTGTAACAATAGTTTAAAATTCTCTAAATGATGGTGAAATTCGCATCAAAATCCGTTGCTACACATTCCACACAGACAGACACGAAAAACGACTTCAATGTTTAATTATTTATTTATTATTTAAGGTAAGTAAGCAGTGTTTTCATTAATGTGGCTTCAGTTATGTGGAATACAAACTCAAAATTGTTTAAAATCGATCATCGTTTTGAAGAATGTTTTACACATAGCCATACACTGCACAACCACATCCTCGAGTTATCTCGAGAATCCAACCTCGTAATGTTTCTTCAAACCAATGAAACTGAACATTACCTACCCTATTTCATTACAAATACTAACCCACTAAAACTCCTCGATATTCCGTCCAGCGCCCATGTATTAGGAAAGGTCATTTATCTAGAGATTGCGCCTCTGCCTCAAAATAAATCACTATTGACGTAGAGACGCTTGAATAATATCTTTCTAAAATATGTTTGACTAGTGTTACAGCGAAGTTTCCTTTGTTAGAAGTAGCGGAGAAACGGAAACGTATAGAAACGTTATATGGATGTGTGTTTGCTCAAACTTGCCAATTTGTCTATCTTTAGGGTTTAGAGGTGATATCAGTAGAGTTATATTAGTTTCAAAGTTTCAACACTTCAATCCGCATCGATTTTTTGGCGATAGTAATTTTTAGGTCCTGTCAATCAAGAGCAGGTCATCCACAGGATAGCCCGGTTAAGCAGCCGACTACTTCCAAGGAAGAGCGGCGAGAGGCCCTTCAGAAAAAAAAAGTTATAAAAAATAGCAACATGGCATAGTTAGGTTCAAAGAAAAGCACTTAAATAGCATAAAACAGTTTTACATCTCTTTTCTAGAACAGAGATATTAACCACCAACTAACAAAGGTCATTAGTGTTCTATTTCATTGCACGGGGCGGTTATTACTAGAGGTCTAAAAGGTCCTTAATCACAAATTCAATGACTCTTTAACAATTATTATACACATAACCTCAGGATATTACTAATATTCAAACCGAACCTGCTAATATCTAATACATGTTTATCAGCGCGGTAATAATGGCACAGCTATTGTAACAAAACGTACAGTCAACCTCGTCATGTTAGGTGTGTGGTATTCTTTTTTTTGTCTTGGTTGAAATATCTTTTTTAAAGTAAGTATAAAGTCTCTTTTGTTTCCTTTTGTTTTGTGTTGTCATAAAACAACAAAGAGGATTGAAGATTTTTGTATAGAGCCTGGCATATGTGCCTATTACCCGCCATTTTCTTATTTTTTTTTCAAAATTGCGGCCACGCATGTAACCTATATAAATCGATAACTGACATCAATGCAAACAGAAAACAAAGGACCAACATGTTTCCAAGTTGATCACGTGACATCTATATTTTTTTGAACTTTATTCATTAACTTTATTTTTATTATTTTATAAATGTAGAATTTGTTGTCTCGGAGTTAAGTAATTAACATTTTAACTCTTATTACGCATTGCGCCACTAAAAAGTAACATTGGGTTAGTTAACCTGATATTTGTGTTTTTAGTTGCGAACATTGCAGTTCAATCGATGAACATAAAAATTAAATAGAATCCGACCAAAATGAATGAACGAACAATGAACGGAAATTTTATACCCATCTCTTTTACAATACATGACAATACGTAATACTTTCTGATCTTTGAATTCTATAACATGAAATTTCATTTTAATCGTATTATATGTGGTTTCCATGGAGATTAAGTTTATTGATTTATGACAACGTCAGTTCGGGAAAAATATGTTTTACGTTTTTTTATCATTTGTATTTATTTTTGTATGAGTTCGTTCATAAATATATTACCTGTTGATATAATACCAAATTTTCACTAACTACATCGAACAATAATATAAAAAAAAAACAAAATAAGTTATCAGCGGTACCTCACAACGTTAATTTTGTTTGACATTACTAACACTAACCCAGAGTTTAGCGAATTAACCCTCCCACATCGGTGGGTTTAATATTTAGAAGTTTAACTCTAGGTTTACCTATACCTCTTGGTGGCGTAAAATCAATTATTTGATTAACCCTGACTTAGCTGTTAACTCCGAGTTATTTAGGATAACTCATGAATGCGCAAGTGGACCTTAGACGTGCAAACGAGGTACATTCAACCTTAGAATGATAACGCAATTACGAGGTCGACGATACATATGGACCCAAACCGATTTAATTGTAATTTTAATTTACCAAATAAAGTGATCATGGAACTCACACGGGCTACAAATGAGGCATAATCGATTATAAACACTCGTTACGATTGATTGCGAGCCTATTCTATAAATTATTAATTCTGATATTCAGGTCGTTATGAATTTGGCTCCCGAGGGGAAATTTAAGGAAATTGAATCTGTCAGCTCGTTCAGTAACTTTTACAATCAATTTGAGGGATTGAATCAATGTTTCTAAGTCGTTAGTAGGTATCAAAGGAGCTAGGTACCTACCTAGCTCCTTTACCTCAAGCAACATTTTCAAACGGTTTTTTTTTTTTAAGCATTCTTATTTGTTATAAATATCACCGTATAATTATGACCATTGTTAGTTTATGATCTATCTCGCGAGATTATAAATTATAGAAAAATTGTGAACTGTACTATACTGCTTAAAACATAACGTATAAATTTTGAATATTTTAGTATAGTTTGCAATCTCGCGAGATAGATTATAAAATAACGGTGTCCACGATCATACGGTAACATAAATATCGCACCTTTAAAGACAAACCGTTACTAAACGAAAATATAAAATTTTACACAGGAGCTTAAATAAAAAGAAATACACGGCTTTTTT
Source organism: Dryobotodes eremita (assembly GCA_917490735.1). Taxonomy (NCBI): domain Eukaryota; kingdom Metazoa; phylum Arthropoda; class Insecta; order Lepidoptera; family Noctuidae; genus Dryobotodes; species Dryobotodes eremita. The sequence continues at coordinate 21,898,074 of OU823249.1, read as the reverse complement.
GCAATAGAATTTAGGATTATGGTGCTTTGAGTCATCTTTTGAAGTAATAATGATGGGTATTTATTTACACTATAACATAAGTTCTATTGCAAAAAAGTCGTGCATTTTTATATTTAATGTCCTGTGTAAAATTTTATATTTTCGTTTAGTAACGGTTTGTCTTTAAAGGTGCGATATGATCAAGGTGTAAACCACAAGTCAAAGATGAAATTAAGTGCGTAGTAAAATAACTGTCACTGTGTAGTAAATTACTGACAAATGCGTGCACTGACTGGACAGGTCCACTCAAACTGTGTGGTTCTTTCCTCAAAAGACCATTTCAGATACCAATCTGCATGGTCTTCGCATGACCTGACCAAGATTATGTCTGGACTTTAAAAGAGACTGTGACCTCTGAGTTTGTTTCGGCCTTTCTTCTCAGAGTAGTCAGATAGGAAACGCCGACCTCATCTAGTTTAAAAAACATGATTGACGTGTAAAAGTGTTTGTACAAACCTACTTACAGAAATAAAATTATTTATCATTTATTTATCATTTAACATGGAATGTTCGCTAGTGTGGGTAAACAACTACCCACTTTACGGAATATCAAAAGCGAAAATGTTTTAATGCTTTCATCCTTGTCTAACCTATTGTGCCTACCTAGTTTAGTGAATCATGCGGTCTCCTATACTAAATTGGAAGCGTAAACTTGTATTTGTCCCTGTTCTTGTAAACTTGCATGTACTTAATTGTGTTACCTCTGTTGGATCTAAGAAATAAATAAATAAAAGAAACAAAATAAGTAGCGAGAATTATGAATCGAAGGTATACTCCTATTTACATCCAGCATTTCGCTTCCCTGAATAAAATACAAGTCTTCGTTTCACTCATAAATAAATCAATCAATTATTTCGCGTAAACCTTTTCAATTCTCTTCAGGACCACAAAAAAATAATAGCAAAAGAAATTCGCGTTGTTCTGCCTTCAAATCGCGTTAACCATTCCGCTCAATAAAATAAAGGGGACCCATAGTCGAATAAACATAACAAAATAATATCTGAATTCAATTTCCAAGTACCTACCCTCAGTTTGGACGCAGATAAAATGGAACTTTCGGATGGCCTTCCTTCCTCATTATGTACTTATTAACTGCTTCGAGTTTGTTATTGTTTTTTCTTATGTATAGCTGGCTCGTACACTTTATATTGACTGCTGTATGTGCAATTTCATAGTTCTAGCTAGCTAGCTAGCCAGAACCGGTTATGCCCGCGACTTCGGCCGCATGAAATTTCTTGTTCCCCGACCCACATCGTCGCATCGCATCGCCTGCCCGTGCTGTTACTTCGTTTACGCTTAGCGTTCTTTCTGACCTTTTTTCATTTTGCTCGGCTCCTAAGTGTTCTAGCGTGATGTTAAATAGCCTTTTTAAAAAATTGGGCTATCAAATGCAAAACGTTCTTTTCAAATCCGCCCGGTTATTCCAAAGATTACCCCCTACATACAAACTTACAAACAAACAAACAAACAAACTTTTACCTCTTTATAACATTAGTATGATGTGAAATTTAATAGTTTATTAATGTTTTCATTACAGCTTACTTGTTGAAATAGTACATTTTGATAGAAGTGAAGAAATTTTGTTATTGCATTCAAGGCGGAATACACACACGATCCGTAGGCGAGGATTTTATGGAGCCGAGAACTGCAATAACAAATGTCCACGACCCACGTGTATCAAACGAAGTTTTTCAATACACCTTTGAAGAAATAAAATAAAAGAACAAAATATATTTTTGTCATTAAATAAATAAGACTGAATTTGCTTTTTTTCCCGCGCTTTACTTTCGCAGGTTTTTTTTTTTAAGCTATTACATAGCTTTTATCGCGGGCTTTGAGCGCGGCGACCGAATCAAGAAATTCCGTAACGAAAATAAAACCTAACACCCCCCACTCCGCCTACCATGTAGCTCGGCCGAGCGTTCGCTTAACGTGTATGTACGAGTATATGGTACGACTTTACTTGAATTAATATCAAAGAACAAAAAATACTGCATAAATAAAAAAATAAAAAAAAAATATAATTGCATAAGTTGATAAAAAATGCTATGCAATAGCTTTACCGCGGCAGTCCCCGAGTGCCACACGTGTTTTTTTTTTTTTAAGCTATTGCATAGCTTTTATCGCGGGCTTTGAGCGCGGCGACCGAATCAAGAAATTCCATAACGAAAATAAAACCTAACACCCCCCACTCCGCCTACCATGTAGCTCGGCCGAGCGTTCGCTTAACGTGTATGTACGAGTATATGGTACGACTTTACTTGAATTAATATCAAAGAACAAAAAATACTGCATAAATAAAAAATAAATAAATAATTATAATTGCATAAGTTGATAAAAAATGCTATGCAATAGCTTTACCGCGGCAGTCCCCGAGTGCCACATGTGGTTTTTTTTTTTCTTGTGGCTTCGCACGGTTTGTGCATTCAGCCAATGTCACGTTTGAAGAAACTTCTTCTAAATGAAGAAAACAAAGTTAGGGAAACGAAAATATTATTAGTAAAAATTATAACGGGATTTAGGATAGGACGGTTAAATCTATAGGATCAGTATTAATTACAGTGATATCATATTGAATAATGAACTAAATACAATGACGAAAAATTACAACTTAATACTATTTAAAATAATGAATGAGACTATGCATTTATATACAGGAAAGCTATTTGTACAAAGTAAAGAAAGTATTGAGGTAGGAAAAGGAGTACGGAGAGACAAGAGGTCACTGAGAAAGGATGAACGGTCATATAAACGACAGGAGACAAAAATGTGATTTAAATCGCCAACGTCTGCACCACACAGGCAAATGGGGTCGTCGATAATATGAAGTTTGGCAAGATGGGCTGGAGAGCAGATATGACCCAGTCTCATCCGTATTAGAATGGAGGTCTCCATCTTGCCGAACTTTGCCCTGCCAAACCACGGTTTTTCCAGAACGTCGGGTTGAATAAGTGAAAAATAACGACCCTTCGATTTGCTTCCGATATCCCAAGCTACCTTCCAGGTGTCCCGAAGAAAAAGTCTTTGGTAACGTCACGAGATCACAGCAAAAATTAATATACGGAACTAAGTCCCCACACTGCACAGCATCACCGGCGAGTGTATCAGCCACTTCATTGCCATGGATTCCAGCATGCGCCGGGATCCACGCAAATTGCAGTGTATTACCCTCAGATATGGTTCTGAACGCAAATTCTCTTATTAAATAAATTATAGGCAACTGTGATTTGTGTTCGAAAGGGGATTTGTTTATGGCTAGAAGAGCACTTTGAGAATCAGTAAAAATAATAGCTTTTTAAGCCTTAAAACACGAATATATTCTATGGCTTTTAAAATGCCGAAACATTCCCCCGTAAAAACAGAAGTCTCCGGAGGCAGTTTTATTTTTTGTACGATGTTGTATTGAGAATGTTAAGTACCTATTCCAACACAACCAGTCGGAGAACGCTTGGCAGCATCCGTAAAAATATGGTGGTGCTCTAAGTGTTCAACTAAAAAGTGATTAAAACTTAAATGGCAATCGGCATCTGATTTACTTACACAGTTATATTTTGTGATAGGACTGAATTGTAAACTCTCATAACTACTGCTAAATAGGGGAAGTTTATTGGAACGGTGAATAGAAGATAGTGAAAGGATTTTTTTATAGCTGACAACTAAACAGGGAGCACGTTTATGGGACCAGTAATTAGAAGATTCAATGTGCAACACTAAAGAGTCCAGTTTAGGAATGAGAGGATGAGTTGAGATCCGAAGAAACCGGAACAAATATTTGTCAGAAAGGAATTGTCTTCTAAGATGTAAAGGAGCTTCCCCGCATTCAACTTGGAGTGCATTAATGGGACTAGACTTCATGGCACCCGAAATAATGCGTAATGCCTTAGACTGGATCCGATCCAATTTTTTAAAAGCCATAGCACTAGCAGGTTCCAGAACGAACAATCCATAATCCAGAGTGCTTCTGATGATTGCGTTGTAAACGAGTTTCAAAGAAAAGGAGTGTGCATCCCACCACACACCAGAGAGGCATCTAAGCATGTTAAGGTGATTTTCACATTTGTTAACAATATAATCGCAATGAGGAACACTACTTAATTTACAATCGATTATTATACCTAAGTATCTGAATTTAACTGGAATAGGTATTTCCTTATAAAAGAGATTTAATAGGGGAATATTTATGTTCCGGGTGAATAAAACAGCTGCACTTTTAGACGTGGATACATCCAAACCGTTTAGATGTAACCATGACTCCAAAGTAGATAAAGCAGAATTGATAGCAAAGGTAGGTTGTTCAACAGATTGGCTTGAAGAATACAATAATAAATCGTCGGCATATTGAATAACCTTAACATGGTTAGTTAAGGACGAGTCTAAATCAAAAGTGTAAATATTGTATAGAAGGGGACTCAGCACGGAACCCTGTGGGAGACCTCTCCATACAAGACGAGTTACCGCATGATCTCCTATTAACATGTTAACGGAGCGTTCACTCAGGATATTAATAATGAAATTTGACAAAATCAATGGGACTTGTAAGGCTATTAATTTATTTTGTAAAACTGATAATATAACATTATCATAAGCTGCATTAATATCAAGGAAAACTGCAACGGTGGATTGGTTATTAGAGAAGGATAACCGAATATCGGACGTGAAAATACTACTACTTTTACCTTTTCTAAAACAATATTGTGTTTCTGCCAAAATACCCTTCTTTCAACATACCATTCTAAGCGATTTTTAATGAAGTGTTCCGGTAATTTCATCAAAATTGAAGAAAAAACTATGGGACGGTATGAAGAAACATCAGATGTAATTTTATTTGGTTTAAGGAATTGCAACACCATTTGACGTTTCCATTCAATAGGGATGTTTCCCGTATTCATAATAAAATTAATAACCTCTAAATAATAACTGAGGACGTCATCATTTAAGTTAGCAAAAAAGGAATACGGGATGCCATCAATGCCTGGTGCAGAATCCTTAGTTTTATGAATAACACCTTTTAATTCAGTGAGAGTGAATGGAAGATCTAGCGTTGTACGGGTGTCTTAGATAGTGGATACAAGAGACAGGTTAAGGTTAATACCCTCAGGAACAAAAGGAGGAGCTAATTTATCTAAAATCTCACTGGCTAAAGAGTCGGGTATTGGAGAAGATTGTTATAAATGGACCTAAATCTACGAATATTGCGCCAGATAATCGTAGGGTGCGTATTCGGTGAAATTGATGAGCAAAATGTACGCCAAGATTAAAATTTTTTCTTCTTAAAAACTTTATAAGTCTCACTTATTAAGTTAGTAATGATTTCAAAATTAACATCAGACATATTAAGATTATAATTGTGTTCAGCCTCTTTACGTTTGTTAATCAATTCTGTGCACTCTGAGTCCCACCATGGAGGCGAGGGAATTGTAGTAATATTGTTATTTTTTATAGGAAAAACTTCATCGGCCGCTGCTATTAAAATGAGTGCTAAAGCTTCAGCACAACTATTTTCATTGCCATCAGAAATAACAGGCAAGGAGCAAAGGTTTCTGTCGACAATGTTTCTAAATTTGTCCCAGTTATTACTATTTCTATTAGGAAGTTTATGTTTTAAGCATGATCTCCTGATGAATGGTGTATTTGATTTGGAAAGAGGATAAGAAATAACTATAGGAAAATGGTCACTACCATAAGTAGAGGTTAGAGTATGCCAAGTTAATGAAGAGGCTAAGTTTGGAAAACAGATAGAAAGGTCGAAAGGTCGATTGCGCTTTGGTTCTGATTGGGATCAGAACGGCGTGTGGCAGCTCCCGAGTTCAAGATGCAAAAGTTATGTAAGTCTATTATATCTAGTAATTCATCGCCATAACAATTAGAAGTGGAACAACCCCATGATCGGTGATGGCAATTAAAGTCCCCCAATATTAAGAATGGATTTGGAAGAAAGGAAAAGAGATTATTCATTTCTTGAAGAACAGAAAAAGAAGGGTGAGGAATGTAAATAGAAATAAGACAAGAATGATGCACTTAAATAGCTTCAATTGAAATTTCCTCACTATGAGGAGGTAAGGTAATGATAGAGAAAGGGATAGAATTCTTGATAAGTATAGCTACTCCACCATACCCATCAGATCTATCCTCTCTAATGGTTAAATAACCGTTAATTTTAAAAATATGATTAGATTTGAGCCAAGTCTCTGCTAAAGCAAAGGCAAATGGCTCATGTTTGTTTAAAAGATATATAACATCACTCTTTTTGTTTATTAGACTGCGGCAGTTCCACTGGATAATTTTGGATGTGTTGTCCATTATGGGTGGAGTGAGAAACATTAAAAGAAGGGGCAACGTTGGACGGTGAACTGTTGAACTGAGAGAGGAGATTGTGTAATGCGGAAAGAAAATCGTTTATGGAAAAATTTGTGTCTTTTGTTTCATTAATATGATTATTAGAAAAAGCACAACCATTAGATAGTTGGGGAATGTCAAAATCTTTAATAATGGCATTGTGAGCCACTTTATTATAATCTTGTATAGATTTGGGAGGAGAGCGTGGTTTGAGAAAGACAGTCTTTTTATAGCTACTTGAAGCAGGCATTCTATTAGCTGAAGAGATAGATGGAGAATCTGCGAATTTTTTGGAAGGAGAGGATAAAAGTGTATCAGCATATGATTTAGTTACTGGCGGATATACTTTTGTCGCTTCAGCATAAGATACTGAACTTTGTGCCATGTATGTTTTAATTAATTTTTGCGTAGAAAATTCTGGGCAGGACTTACTAGTAGCATAGTGAAAACCAGAGCAAAGGCAGCAAGATGCACTTTCTTGTTCTCTTTCACAACTGTCTCCAGTGTGGCCTTGGCCACATTTATAACAACGAGGTTTCGACCTGCATTGAATTTTAGTGTGACCAAAACGACAGCAACTGAAGCACTGTACAGTATGGAAAATATATAAATCTACAGGTAATGCATTATAGCACATACAAATTATTTTTGGTAAAACCTGCCCACCAAATGTAACAACTACGGATTGGGATGGTTTCCAAAGAGTTGTACCATCAACAATGGTTTTAAAATTGAGGCGTCTGACTTTTAAAATTGGGCCGCAACCAATTGGTGCTGTTATATTATCAATAACTACCTCCGGAGACCATTCCACAGGAACACCACACACTAAACCCATTCTAGTAACGTTAAAAGTAGGTTTTATACCTACTTTTAACGTTACTAGAATGGGTTTAGCTTTATAATTATATGTTTCAAGACTATTGTTAGTAATAAAGGAATTTGCGTCAAGGAAATTGGAAAAAGAAAGAGCTATTTTATTGCGTCCGATTTTTTTGACGCTACCGTTTATTATGTTTTGGAAGGCGTTGAGCTTTAAGAACTTGCCAAATGTGATTGGGTGCAATGTCGTTCCATCATCTGGTGAAATAGTTTTTTTTTGGACATGAATAACAAAAGGCGCGCTGTCAGTTTTTTCGTAAGATTTTCTACCTATCTGAGTGGGAACAACTAAGGACGGTGCAGGAACATCAGGTATTTTATTATTAGGCACATCGGTGGAAACAATTATTTCGGAGCAGTTAGGCTCAAATGCAGTAACTAGTGTTGAATCCGTACAACCACAACCCGAAGACTCGGAACCGTGGTTTTTACGGGTACGGCGTCGTTTATTGCAGTGTTTGCAAACATGCACACGACTTCTTTTTAAATGACGAGCCGAAGACGACCCATCGGTATCCATGCCCGATTTTTGGATATTGTAACAAAATTACCTACCGGGGGCACAAAGTCCCCCGGGTCAGGCGGTTCATTCATCTCGCGCTAACTAAATAAAATAAATAAAAACTTACACCAAACAAACTAATCAAAACTAAAATTAAATTACAAATAAAAGAAAATAAAACACTAAAACTACGACTACTGATCTTATATTACAGTTTTTTTTTATATTTTAAAATTTATCTCAAAAAGGACGCATCCGCCAAGTTTAAAGTTTCCCGCGCTTTCCTTTCGCAGCTTAAAGGAGAGGCAAAGGTATAAAGCCGCTAAATAGCCTAATACTCGTATGACAAATAGAAAATTCAAATATTTTTGAGTTTAGAACACAAAAAATGTTAATTTGTTCATAAACGTGTTTTCTTTTTCTTGTAATAATCATGGTTTTTGATGATATTCTATTTATAAACATAATTTAAATAATCAAAAAATAATAACGCCGTAAAGACGCATATCTCTTTGCCGAGATTAAAAAAAAAACAATCACCGCCGACTATAGGCATTGAACCAATTTGGACTAAGTATAGGTATGGTTATCTGTGGCAATAATTTTTATTTCCGCACACGTGTTGGTAAATGAAAAAAACGCACGCGTGTGAAATACATTGCATGTTGAACCTAATCGTAGTGCGATAAGAACCAGTTTTCGAAGACGTGTATTGAAAAGTAATTACCTAAATCTATAGATTTACAATTACTCTATATACGTAGCGTGACTACCGTAGAAACGAAAGCTAGGAAAGACAAAATTACAGAATTAAAAAAAAATATGACTAGTTGTCAAAAATGAAGAACAGATATATTATATGAATTTGTATAGACAAAAAAAAGGTATTGTCTATTATTTGTAGAGGAGAGAAATAACTGATTATGCTACGCGTGCTGCGAGGGGTTGCCCATGTCTCATTTTCTATAATATCACCAGAATCTATTTCCATGAAACCATACAAACCAATACTGCTTGGTGACAGAAATAGTTAAGTACGCCACAGTGAAATTAACGAGAGAGAGAAAGAAAGAAAATGTATTTATTGAGACTCGCACAGGAAGAAAAGAGACATAAGACTTTTCAACTTTATCTCTAAGCAACGATTGAGCTTGTTCTAGATATAGATGGACGGAACCCAGAACTAGCATTGCAGTTGTAATACATTAAGGTAACGAGGTGGTGGACACAACATGAGGTGGGCAGCCTGCCAGCTCCATTCGTTACCTAAATAAAAAATACCTAGCAATTTGGGGCTGCAAATGTGATAAGGCTTATTCTACGACTAATCCGGCAATTATTGCATAATATCACGCTTGTATTTTCCAGAGGGATAGATAGAAAACTACATTACACATTGCGCCAATTAATTATATCAGCTATAATTGTCATGTAATATTGGGCGTGAGTAAATTGTAATCCAGACTTCGGGTTGTTACGGAGAAATTTCGAATAAAATTTTTCCCGAAGATAGAAACCACGTTCAGAAATCACCTTTACGATTACAAAACTTATACTCCATTTGAAATAATAATAATAATATTAATCGTTTATTTCGGAAATCTGGTTCCATTTTGTTAGTGTTACAGTCTTAAAGAAAATGTTAGTACGTAAAATATTAAACTAATCGGGCATGAAAGGAGAACCACTCATCTTCTGTTGCAAAGAGAGTGCCACCCCATCCACGCCTGCAGCTTTGGTGAATCCCACCGTTCAGACAAAGTCTTCAGGAGAACGTTAGAGGTGATCCGTATCCGACTCAACAATGAAGCGCAGCGCGTGCGCATCACAGCGAAGAAATCCTGTGTGCGCGCTTCTGCGAACATGGCAGATGCGCTGCACCACCGCGGCAGCCCCAGCGTTCCCCTGAAGGTGTTGTTATATTGGACGCGAAGGGCACTGTACGCGCGATGCGTATAATTCACCCATAGCGCGCACGTGTACAGTGTCTGGCAGTACGACTTGAATAAAGTAATTTTTACGTCTCTTGTACAACGTGCGAACCTACGAGCGAGCATATTACACCGCACGGACAGCGCCCTTCGTTCCCTCTCAATGTCCATATCAAATAAGAAAAAAAATAAGATTAGAAAATTAAATAAACCTTTTTTACTGTCCTTTCAAATGATTTTGACTTCTATACTGTAGGCATAAGGATGGCATTAAAACAAAAACTTGGTTACAATACCAACTGTTTACTGCAGCTACCCTTTGGCATGCCACCAACGTAATAGAAGTCGAAATCGGTTGAACGAACTGTAAGAAAGGTTTAGTTAAATTTCTAATCGTATTTCAAATGGAGTATAGTTTTATACTTGCACCTCTGTAGAGAGTAGTGTTCGGCGCTGTGGTGACTTTTTTAACACTCGTTTTTCGTATTGATAGGATATGTATATGGTAAAAGCTTAAAGTTAAAGTCTTGACTGATAAAGAAAATTGCTATATTGAATCACCACAACACTTGTTACAAGAAATGGTAAACTATATCACTAACTTATTGGTAAAATGTATGGTAAAATGGTAATGGTTTTGAGTACGTGGTGTCTTTAACGAGATCTAAGCGCAACATGGCCCACATTTTGGTTAACGAGCGAATGTGCATACTTGTGTTCGATGCAATTATGCATTTTCGCTGAGTGTTCGATTGAAACTTGAACATATCCCCGAGAGCGCACTGTGATTCGAGTAGAACACTACAAGCTAGCTGGTCAAAAGCAACATTTTAATTCGTAGAAATTTGTCACGGTAATTTACCAAGGACCCCCACACGATAGCAAGTACAGGTATTTTTTTTCCTAACTACCCTGTAATGATGAGTAACATGAGTAAGTAGGTATATAAGGTAATCTGAAATTTTGATAGTATTCATTTGAATATTTGCTTTTCACTAGATAATATTCTGTGAGTACGGGTGTCTCTAATGAGATCTAAACGCGAACTGACCCACATATTGGTGAACGAGCGAATGTGCATACTTGCTTTGATGCAATTATGCATTTTCGCTGAGTGTTCGATTGAAACTCGAACAACCTCCTTACAAGATAACAAACACTGCAGACAACACCTTAATCACATCCCTCCTAACCCACTTTACAAACAATAACTCCAATCTCAACCATAAACTATTTAGTAACAAACTCTATTCCAATTCAGTACTGCACTCAATAATTAGATTGAGCACAACACTAGCAACCCGCTTACAATACTCTACTAAATAGGTTACGACTATACTATATATATACTAGACTCAGCTAAACCAAATTGTATTGTCGAGACACAATCTTGTGACATATTCATGGATTATGAGATTAAGTTTGAGTTAAACTGTTTAGTTAATATCAGGAGTAATGAGGATTTATTGTAATCGCCAGTGCGTTTGGCAGACATGGTTATTGAGGCATAAACTTCTTGTTGTTCTAAGCCAGAATACACAAGTCAAATGCCAGATACTTGCACAATGAATGCAAGTAGCCTTAGCGCCAGCAGCACGCCTTGGTATTACAGGTACTTCTGGAAACCTGCAATTGGAAGGCAACATACATGATGTCCAAAAAATCTTAGAAACAAAATAACCGTGAATTTTAAATGCCGATAGATTAATCGGTACATTTGCCACAAGCCATTTTCAATAATGGTAAAACGTAACTTCTGTACCAATGTACTTTCAGCCTGATAGTAACTTCATGACCCATCTTAGTAATGAGACGAACATAGACATTTATAAGTCGAAATAAAAAACAGCGTGATACAAAGTTAAAAGTAAATAAAGATAAATGAGGGTAATGTGTAGCCTTTAAGAGGGCCCTTCCCGGTCCGTCTATCGTCAACGCAAGCATGATTGAAAAGCTTGTTGTTTCATCCAACGCAATGTTTGAAAAAGAAGAAGAGTGAGAATGCGATAACATCGAACGAAATTGGCGCGCGGAGAGTTCACAAAAATCTTGTTCCAAGAAATACGTGTTTTTGAACACGTCTTAATTTTTTTTGTCATTTACAATTTACATTACATGTGCAAGGTCCCTATGAAGATGTTTTCTTTACTTTTACAATTTATGAGTATATTATGAACGACCAAAGTTCAGGTACATTTGTGCAAAAAAGCAGATTTTTGGAGGCTTATACTATATTTGTTTGTCCAAATTTAGATTTTTTGCTTGTATAGAAACCTAGATAAAGTGCACAAGATACATATTAGTTCAAAAATTTCAATGAAAGATGTGTTACAACGCCATAATCACGTACGAGCGTTTGTATGAAAAGTATGACGGGTTGGCCGCTCTTAAGAAACCATTAAGAAAATCAAGATATTCTGAGGATTTAACACGCTCAGCGAGGGTATAATAAAATTATATGGTATGTGATGAGATCTGTGATAAAATCCAACGGTGCTCACTGACGGTATATTTGATACAATCCTGTGCTTTATATTTTGAAGACGTTTCGAGTTATTGGGGATTTTCTGGAAAACCATGTTAGGTATATTATTTTTTCGGATGGTTTCACTGAAAATACGGTTTGGTGGATTTATACATTTATATTGGCGGTTTAGTTTTAGTGTGTTTAATTAATAATCAGAGAGTTCATTTTGATCTTTTGGAGGTGGCATCCACTTTTCGCACTAATGAGGAATGTCATTAGTTCCAAAATAATAGTAGGAAAACATACACAAAAATCTACTACTCCACTGACGCAGATAGGCAAAACATTTATGAATCATCTGTCAAAATGTAAATATTTCAGACATACCAAGAAACTTGTGGAAAACAGCTTTGGCCTTTAACAAAACTATTCCGACTTTTCGTCTAGTAGACTAGCTAAAAATCTCATCGAATCTCCAAGAATTCCGTCTTCCCAGAGATGCATCTCAAACGTCTCGAAAAAAATTTAATATCGCTACGTATTAAGTTGAAAGTCGAAACTCCGTCCAGAGGCAAGTCTGCAAAAATATATTTACAGGGAGAAGTTTGTCCGTTTTCTGAGCTAGCGATTTTAATCGAAGTTCGAGATAGTTCGATACGGCGTTTAATCTTCGTAGATATCGCGTACGGAAATTGAAAGGAGATAAAAATGTTGTCCCCCACCTGCCTCGCTGTCTGCCTTGCTGCAATTGCTGTAGAGAAACGCCTCGATGCACTTTTGTGTTGCTAGATTTGATAGGGTGAGCCGGACTGTTGTCGGTAACAGGGGCTTAGTAATATTTTTGGTATAATTTGTGAAGAGCTACTTTATGCAAATGTTTAATGTTAAACTTATGTCGTTTTTTTCACGTGAAATATTAGCGTGACTATGGTTTGCATAATAAAATAAGTAGAATGGCAAGGGACTGAGTGTACTGGAGTAAATTAATTAATTATCTGCAGCTGGTAGAATAAATTATTTACTAAAGCGTAACTTTATAACGATTTCTCAGAACCTTACGTTATTAATAAGGTGACTCATAAAATGTATGCGTACTTATAAGTTTAAGAATTTATAATTATATTAGTTTCTTGTACAAAAAGTAAAACAGGTCGTACTTTTAAATATTCAAGCACTTCGTTAATAAGTTAGAATTTTATTTTTCTGACAACACTCAAAATTGTTTAGAATAATTTTATTGTGCAAAATTTTAACTTTGCCCGCAGTAACAAATTGTTCACAAAATTTAATTTAATATGTACTTCATAAAATATCACTTTGAAAGAGTAAATAAAATTTAAGTTTCTTTAGTTCAAGCTTAAATAAAATTAAAGTTTCTTTAATCCAAGTAAGTTGCGTTAAAACTTTTCGTGTGATCAATATTAATTATTTCTAATTCACTCTAATTTACTCAATATGTTACTTGGCAAAGACTCAGGTGGCTTTTTGCTAAAAAAGGTTGATCCCTGCATGGCGTACTGTATTATAATTAATTAACTCAAAGCATTTATTTCAAAAGAACCAATTACAGGCACTTTTGAATTGTCAAGGGGTCGATCACTGCAGCTCGCCGTCCGGTAAGGACCAGGCCCGGGTCGACGGCGCGTCGTGTTCCACGCGCGCCTCAAAAAGATGTCAGCACCATTGACGGGGTCCGATAGGGCCGATGCTTGCCGAGGTCGCGGACTGTTCGAAAGAGTTACCGTAGCCCTGGCGCACAGGCAAATGAAGGAACTCGGGTGGGTTTTAGTCAGTAAGAGTCTGACACGCCCTTGCGCTCCGCCCAGAGCGGGAGAGGTCATTTGATGATTCCCCAAACAAAAAAAAAAAAAAAGGATTCGATTAGTCAGAAAGATGAAGCTAGTTGCTAAGTGAATTTATGTATTGGAGCACGGCAATCATTACAATCTAAAGAATTTGTAAAGCAATCCCTTGACAGCATTGCCTTCAGTCCTTCCACTTTCTTTGCCGTATTACCTATAGTATAAACTGGTGGTTGACGATAATAAAGAGATATTCACTTTTAATTTTGCACCATGAAACAATGATCCCATACAGCGGTAGACATTGTCAAGCCGTAATGATTATCCTCTTTCTGCCTTTCATTTTCACTCGTAAAAATGACTCCTTAATCGATTCGTTCTACGAAAGAATTTTCTATGAAGAAAATTGTGGATCATTGTTTTTTTTTCTTCTCAATTTATTTTAATCATGGTCTTACAGTTTGAGTAATTTATGCAGCCTACCCAAATGTCCTTTCTTTGGTATTGTTCGTCGAATCGTTAAGCTCCTTAATTTTTGAGTTGAGCTGCACGATTACTGACAAATGCGTGCACTGACTGGACAGGTCCACCCATTCTGTGTGGTTTTTTCTCAAAAGACCATTTCAGACACAAATCCACATGGTCTTCACATGATCTGCCCAAGATTATGTCTGGACTTTAAAAGAGACTGTGACCTCTGAGCTTGTTTCGGCCTTTCTTCTCAGAGTAGTCCGATAGGAAACGCCGACCTCATCTAGTTTTAAAATATGATTGACGTGTAAAAGTGTTTGTACAAACCTACTTACAGAAATAAAATCATTTATCATTTACCGCGTATTGTTCATACGCGGTATGACAATATACTGTCCAATTGGATCTATTTTCTTTAAAAATTAACCACGTCGCATAAAAAAAAAACAATCGCAAATATTTATTTATAGTTCACAGTCGCAAATGATTCTTTGTCCCTATAATATTTGTTTATCGAAAACCACGCCGTTTGCTCTCAGCACAGATTGGATGCTGATATTGTTGTATGCGGCTGTGATTCTTGTGGCCCGAATTGTTTACTGTACCACGTTTTATTTGCTGACGATATTTTGTTTCGAAGAAGAGGAAGGTGCAGCTTTCTAGTACAAGATTTATACAAACTTTTCATGACTCGTGAATGCTATAGATAATTCGGTTGCACGTTTAGTTGAATGTGCATTTACTTCATTCATTCGAACACAAAGACATATTTACATGCTCTTTGAAAATATTTCGTAGCCTTTAGTATGAGACACTCTTTAGACTAATTGTTTGATGTTGTTTTTAAAATACAATTTTTTTTTAAATGTTTTTATGAATTGTAACTGTCATGCATGAAAGGTTACCTCCTAGTGACTTTAAATTTTTATTTAATGGTAATCTGTGAACAGTGCTGTGGGCTACATATTTTTTTTGATTTTTGTTATATTTTTTTGTTTGTAATATTATATAATTAAAGCTGTTTGTTGTACCTACATAATAAAATAAAAAATATACAATACAACTAACAATTTACACTAGGTACTAAATGACTAACTATCTAGTAATACTGCATTTTACGTATCGGGAGTTGTAGTTTATAATATATTTTGGAACATCTCAAGTTATGACATGCTATCAGCCATTAAAACTTTGGATTAAGATCGAATACTTGAACACGACAGTATCCCAATAGAAAACTACAGACGTTTTAAATTGGGATATGAAACCCAGCATGCAATACATCAATCATTTACTTAAAATTTCTGTCATAAATGCGCCCTAGTATTTTGTATACCTACGTTAAAAATAATAAAGGATAAACCAGACACCAAGCTTTTAAATAAAATAAGTAGGTATTAGTATATTTTAGTATTATTCACGCCTTGCACTTTTACGAGAATACTGGAAAAGCAGAACACGGTCATTAGCCGAGGAATAACTTCAGCAAAGCTATGATAATGCCTGGATAATGAAAGATTGCAGCAGACGCGGACAAAATCTTTTAGTACGAATAATATCTTAGTAATTCTTGGCAAACAAGAAACTATGGTTTATATTACGAAATAAGCGCTTCTATTTATTTTATGCCTTTAATTTACTCGCTTGTGTACTTTTTGGTCGGAAATATTTGGTTTACATAATTTACCGAGTATTTTACATTGCTAGCAAAAATTCAAAGTTAAAATAATGTCTCAAACTCAAACTCAAAGCATTTCAGACATTTCTCACAGCAGAAAGTTGAAGCTAGTTGCCCATTCCAAAACGTATATCTCTATGGAGAAGAACGGGCAAGAAACTCCAAGGACACTCTTTTTAAATCAAGATGTTACCAAATCCTGGGTACATTATTCTTGTTGCTTCTATATGGGAGAATAATGAAGTCTCATAGAAACCTTATTTCGGCCGTTCATGTAAATTAAGTTTCACTCATACTTTTAAAGGTTAAACACAGCGAGGCCGCTGGGGTGCAGAAATAACTATTTACGGTGTCTCTGCATCCCCTGTTAGGTCCTTTCATATACGGCAATCGTTTCGCCCTCACGCCCCTAGTCGCCGCAGGAGACGCCCTGGGCGTCGGGAATCAATAGCCGATTCCCGGCCACCGTAGGCGCGGGCTTGCGGACGGTGAGCAATGGGCAGCTCGCCGTCCGGTAAGGACCAGTGGGGTAATTACGTAACACACTAACAGTAGGAATGGATTTTATTTTGACAGTTCAACAACACTCATTGCGTTATTTACGTTGTTGAGCAGACAAATCTTTCGAACATATGAAGCAATGGATTAGCAATAGGCTTCAAAATGATTCAGATTTTGATAACTAGTGTGTTACGTAATTAGGGTGCAGGCCCGGTCGATGGGGCGCGTTGTGTTACACGCGTGCCTCAGAGGTGTCAGCACAAATTGAAAGGGTCCGCCAGGACCGATGCCTGCCGGGATCGCGGGTTCGTCCGAAAAGGCTACCGTGGCCCTGGCACACAGGCAACTGAAGGAATACGGGTGTGTTTTAGTCAGTAAAAGTCTGACACGCACTCTCGCTCCGCCCAGAGTGGGAGAAGTTATTTGATGATTTCCCACCCAAAACAAAAAAGGTCCTTCATATACAAAAGTACTGCGTGGAGTCCTTAAAAGAAGGTCTAATAATCAGCACGTACTAAAACATTGCAGTGTACGATAATGCCCCGAAGCCTATTATGAATGTATATAATTGCTTTGCTGACTACCCGTTTACTGAGCGGGATCCATAAACAGGATGTGGCGTAAATAGTGTGCCAACGTTAAGAGGTCGAATATCTATATATTTAGCTATGACATACCACAATTTGAATATTCTTTTAAATATTAAAAAATATTTTTTGGGAAAATTGACACCTTGCTTCACTACATTGGCTGCTATTTCTATAAAATACATGCTTTTTATTTTGTTTTTTTTTTATGTCTGCTGAATACAAGTGCTATCACATGCAATAATTTTGTAAATGTAATTTAACAAATACTAAAGAAAAACTGTGTTTATTTCAAATTGCAACTCGAATCTCGAAAATTATGTGATTTGGGGTGCGAATGGTGTAAAAAAAATGTACTACACCGTCGGTGCCCATTACTTTAAAAAGTTGTCCCGTTAATGCAGATTCTAAATTTGTACAATAATAAGTGATACCAAAATTAAAAAATATGTAGCCATTTCTATTAAAAGGGAGCTGAATAAAAGAAAAATACACAATTTTATTTCGTTACATTACCGGTATTGCAAAATATTTTGGGCCAAATAAGAAGCTTTTGTTGAAACTTTATTATAACTAAAAATGTTATTTGAGGCCATGCGAAGAAAAAATTTCTCAATGGATTAATTTTTTATTGAATAATTCTTATCAAAAACTTAGGCACTGGCCATTAGGTACTGGCGGCTACGCATGCTCTGCACCATTGCATAATTGACCGTTTAATTCTCCGCGTAAAACCTAACCGCCCACAATTACCCACAAATATGAATAGGGCGGCTAGATCAATATAATATTGTGGCCCCCTTTCTCATTGATTTTAAATCCCTTAGATGTTTTTATTGGGGATGTCTAGAAGAAAAAGTTCACAAAAAAGATATTTATTCTTTTTCTTCTTTCCTCTTATAACTGAAAAGTAAAGCTTTAGTTGGTCAATGTCCGAAAGCACTAGCGCAAACGCGAATTAAAGAAATATTAAAAAATTCGAATTTACTCTACGTTTACTGCGCAAACGTAGAGTAAATTCGATTTTTTTAAATCGAATGTACAACATAACATCCTATACCAATTTGGTTTAAATTTAGCGACTAGCACAATTTGTATCATCCATAGATATGAATAGTCTTTGTACGGTCTCATCAACCGTGCATTTACTTTGCAAACGCAGCAACCTACTTGGATGTCATGCGTCACAAAGTACATTTTCGTTTGATGAGACCGTACTGTCTTAAAATTAAATAAATATAATTTTTAAAACGAGTATTTCCCATTTTAAAATCATTGGATTTTACGTTACGTTACCCTTGCGTTCGTATAACTGTCGAGCTAGGCCTACAGTTTATCTATTACATCGCTATAATATAACTACTAGATATTTAGTAGTACCAAGCAATCAAGTACAATGGGTAGGTACTCAACTATATGGCATGGCAATGTGAGTGAAATGCTCAAACATTTTCCACTCGCTGAACCGATTTGTCTATCAGTGGGTTAGTCTGTCACTGTATGGATACCGCATTTAAATAGCTTCCTCTCTCTTTGACTAACTTAGATTTGACATACCCTGAGCTGTCACTTTACTGACCAGAAAATTGGCCAAAGGATACACTCGTGACTCAGAAGCAGGCGTATTTTTAATCATTTTAATTTAATTTTATATTTTACATAATTTAATTTTATAACTTTAATTTTATATATATTATTAATTAATTAATTATTTTTATATAATTATATTTATTGTGACTAAAATTTTAATTTTATTTGAACATAATTATGAGCTTATAAATGATTTTTGAATTATTATTTTTTAATCCGTCATACGCCAAACTATGCTCGTACGTCGCCAGCCGAACTCGGCCGATTGAACCAAACAAACATCCTACTGATGTTTGTTACTCAATCACGCTAAAACGGCTGAACGGATTTGGATAAAATTTGGCACATGGGTAGACTATAACCTGGATTAGGACATAGGATACTTTTTATCCCGATATTCCCACGGGATCGAGATTTCTGCGGGTGAAACCGCGGGGCGCAGCTAGTAAACAAATAAACATAAACATACCATCACGCCTGTTTTCCCCTAAGGGTTAGGAAGAGGTGTATCTATAGTACATCCACGTTTTGTTTAAATTCAGTGTAAAACGGGTAACCTACTGCCATCAACTGGGGACAAATCCAGACTCCGGACTGCTACTAAGAAATTCCTGATGTAAAAACCCAATAACACTTTGCCTGAACTGGGAACCGAACCCAAGACCTCATGCTCAGCAGTAGCGCTAGCGACCACCAGACCAATGAGGCAATCAAATGTATGACGGAGAAGGTACGTCTCTCTCGTTATCATCAGCCATAATTATTTTAACTACTGTGGCCGTACTATGGGAAGTGTTGATTATTGCGCAATAGAAAAACAGTTAGCAGTTCAAATCAAATTATAATTTACGAACAAATTACTCACAATAGCGAATCACACACTGTAGGTACACGACACGACTATACAGAACGCGCGACAGTTTCAAAATGTGTTCACTGCTTGACAGCCACCAACAAACTCTGCTTTAACTCGGTCCAGCGTTATATGTTGTAGACTCTGACGAGCTCCGCCTGGTGGCGCTGGCGTCCCTATTATTCAAAGTCAAACGACTGAGTTAACGTATTTCCGACATGTAAAAGAAAGTGAGGGCATATACCTAGTTATCGGACGTCATCGGACGATGTCAGTTGAAGTAATGTACGCAGTCAGTTTCTTTTTCATAAATATGTTTGGTTCGATCAGCCGAATTCTGCCAATGGCATACGAAGTACACAGTACGAGCATAGTTGCTGATAGTGGATTAGGTGTACGCGAGCCGTAATAGTAATCAGCTCATAGTAAGTACTAAATTGTTACGAATTAATATACTAAGTTCTATGTGGTTTCATTTTAGTACTGGCTCTTTGCATCAATTTAGAGGACAGGGTTTCTGTAGAATATTCTAAGTTTTGTTTGTACTATTAGATTGATATTTGTCTCGCAAAGTGGGAGACATAGGCTGGGTAAGTGGTTTGAAACTTAGTGTCCTGATCCCTCGAGTCCCTTAGTGTCTTGTCGATATCTGATCCTCCCAAATTGACTACCTATGTCTTTAAACATACCTACAGAAACCGATAACAAAAAAAAAAATTGTAAACAACAATTTTATTTATTTAACAGTCAGGAAGAAAGGGACAACAAATACGTACAAAGGTGATGCTTTTTTCGAATGAAATCTCTTCCAGCATACCTTCAATAGGAGAGTATATTAAAATAAATGAAGACAATATGTGTAAGAATAGAAGGGAAAAGAAATACGTAAAATCGAAAACAATTTTCCAATTTAAATATAAACATAAAATATGAGAATATACTTACGTCCTCACTTCCCGAGTCGAGTTGCACGGCCTGCACGATTACTGACAAATGCGTGCACTGACCGGACAGGTCCACTCAATCTGTGTGGTTCTTTCCTCAAAAGACCATTTCAGATACCAATTTACATGGTCTTCACATGATCCGAGCAAGATTTTGTCAGGACTTTAAAAGAGACTGTGACCTCTGATTTTGTTTCGGCCTTTCTTCTCAGAGTAGTCAGATAGGAAACGCCGACCTCATCTAGTTTAAAAAATATGATTGACGTGTGAAAGAGTTTGTACAAACCTACTAACAGAAATAAAATCATTTATCATAACATACATACATACTTCTAAAATATATATCACTAAAATATATAAAAATAAAATTTAATTTAAATAATAAATACATATGCAATTATGGCAAAGTGCAAAGTAAGCGATCTTTCACTCTATTTTTAAATACTGCAACAGTTTTATGCGGATAATATCAATGTTATCTCCAATATCTGTGTATTTCAATTTGTGGCACACACCAGTTCATTAGCGACGGATTAGTAGTTGACACTGGGCATAATCCAGACACGTGAAATATTGTCAACTTTCCATCTCACAGCTCAGTATTTCTATTTCCGACAAATTGGTTAACGCGAACTGAAAGTGACTGTAACTCATTAGGGATTATTCACGTTAAATGTAGGTACGTAATTAAATACAAACACTATACAATCACGATTTAATAACAAACCGTGCTAACGGAGCTTGATAGACATCATTCAATGTATAACAAACTCATTTGAAATCACGCGTCGTTTATTCTGTACATTACCGCTATTGTTTGTTGCTCAAATTGACAAATCAGATAAAGCCGTATTCAGTGAATTGACGAGGGGACACTGATGTGAATGTTGTAATTTGTGGGACATTATTTTATTTGTCAACTGGTTCGTGTTATCAAGAGTGTGGTCGAATTTGTGGCAGAGATTGGGAACGTGTTTAACGTGGAAACAACGAGGATTCACAATTCCAATTCAATATTATGGCTTATCATAATCAACTTGCGAGAGATAAATCAGGAAATATTAACAAAGCTACTTTTAGTGAAAAGTTAATTTAGGGACTAACAAAAATGTAACTCAAACTCAAACTCAAACTCAAAGCATTTATTTCAATTAAACCATTTACAGGCACTTTTGAATTGTCAAAGAGTCGGTCAGTTAGTCAGAAAGTTGAAGCTAGTTGCCCATTCCAAAACGTAGATCTCTATGGAGAAGAACGGGCAAGAAACTCCAAGGACACTCTTTTTAAATC
This sequence comes from Dryobotodes eremita, assembly GCA_917490735.1. Lineage (NCBI taxonomy): Eukaryota > Metazoa > Arthropoda > Insecta > Lepidoptera > Noctuidae > Dryobotodes > Dryobotodes eremita. Next base: position 21,876,201 of record OU823249.1, on the reverse strand, counting down.
AAGATATTACAAAATCCTGGGTACATTATTCGTGTTGCTTCTATATGCGAGAACAATGAAAAAAAAATATATAAAAAAACAATTCAAAATATAAGATTAATAATAAAAATAAGCCGTGGCAGTTAAGAGATGACCAGTCTCAACTGACGGCGCCCGTTCACGAACATGACGCGTGGATCAGCACCATCCAGCTCAACCATTTTGTAGGGAACCGAATGATCCAACACACGCGCCACCAACAGTGAGACATTTAAGTGAGCATGACATAGTCTCTACTGCCATGCTGTCAAGTCAACATAATTATATAATAAACGAATCCATTGTACTCACATTTACAAAAATTGCAATATGCTTCTAAATTATACAAAACTATAGTTTGCTATGTATTTGAGCAATGAATAAAATTTTACTACATAAAAGAAAATAATCATTAAAATATCTATTGAATTATTCAATAATAAAACATATTTTATAAAAAATAAACAAACATTAAGTTCGCAATGTCAGAAAAATAAAAAGGGGAATAAGAAAGGAGTATCTCTTCCAAACATTCAAATTTTAACTAGTGCGCCCGGCTGTGGAGCAGGACCAGCATTAAGCCAAGCATTTTTATCTACTATATAGTCATTGAACTTATAATATGCTTGTCTACATAGTGTGCGTTTAATGCATGTTTTAAATTTCTTCTCATTTAGTTGAAGAATATCGAGTGGTATTTTATTATAACATTTTACACAGTACCCCATAAAAGAAGTACCTACTTTAGATAACCTGAAACGTGGTTGATCTAATTTGTTCCTATTTCTAGTGTTAAAATTATGCCTGTCACTTATCTTACTAAAAAGATGTAGATTTTTTCGAACATACATAATGTTTTCATATATATATTGACAAGGTACTGTCATGATGTTAATTTTTTTAAACAGTTCCCTTAGAGATTCGCGTTTGCGGAGGTTGTAGATGGCTCTGACAGCCCTCTTTTGCAGAATAAAGATAGAATCAATATCCGCAGCCCGTCCCCACAGCAGAATACCGTAAGACATGATGCTATGAAAGTAACTAAAATATACTAGTCTCGCGGTATCCACGTCTGTTAATTGACGGATTTTCCAAACAGCGTAAGCGGCTGAACTTAGCCGCCCTGCAAGTGATGTTAAGTGAGGACCCCACTGTAGCTTTGAATCTAGCGTAATCCCCAGGAAAACCGTTTTTTCGACGAATTCTAGTATCTCCTTATTCAATACAACGTGACATTTACTACTTCTAACATTCGGTAACGAGAATCTTATGCATTTAGTCTTCTTCTCATTTAATACCAAATTATTTACAGTAAACCAATTATGAACCTTAAGCATGGCGTTATTTACGTCGTCAAGCTCATGTGCATGTCTGTTTATTTCAAAAATCAGTGATGTATCATCAGCAAATAACACCATTTGAGGTCGGATTTTCAGTAAATGAGGTAAATCATTTATATATACTAAAAAGAGGAACGGACCCAATATTGAACCCTGCGGTACACCCATTTTGACTTTTAAGCCCAATGAATTTACACCGTTTATTTGAACTTGCTGCAGTCTATCATTCAAATATGATTTTACTAAGCTAACCGCAAGTTTACCCAGTCCGTAATGCTCAAGTTTCAAGAGCAGTGTTTCGTGATTCACGCAATCAAATGCCTTGGATAGGTCGCAAAAGATGCCTATTGCATCTTGTGCCTCCTCCCATGCGTTAAAAATATGTTTTAATAATGTAACACCGGCGTCGGTTGTACAACGTCCTTTGGTGAAACCATACTGTTGATCATGTAGGATGTTATTACGATTAAAATGATTGAGCATTTGATTTAACATTACTTTTTCAAACACCTTGCTGAAAACTGGCAAAACCGATACGGGTCTATAATTATTAGTGTCTTTGCTGTCCCCAGATTTGAAAAGTGGAATTACTTTACTATACTTCATTAAATCTGGGAATACCCCTTGATCTACACATAAATTAAATATTAAAGCTAAATAGGGTGCAATTGTCTCAATAATAGATTGACAAACTTTAGTAGACATGCCCCACAGATCTTCTGTAATTTTAATCTTAAGTTGCTTAAATGCCTTTACAACGACCACAGGGCTTATATGTTTAAATTTAAATTCTATAGAACAGGCTGAAACATTCGCTCTTAATAAATCAATAGCAAGAGAGGGCGAGGAATTTAAAGTTACTGTAGTTTTAATTGGAATATTAGTAAAGAAAGTTGCAAATTCCTGAGCAACATCGATGTTATCGCTAATGAGACCGCGGGAAGTGTCCAGTGTGTAATCAGTATTATGCCTTTTGTTCCTGTTCGTTTCATTGTTAATAATTTTCCAAACTGTCTTTATTTTATTGTCTGCTGATTTAACCTTGTTGCTAATGAATGACGCTTTAGCTGCTTTGCAGACATTTTTAAAAGTTTTCGAGTAAGTAGCAACATACTTATTGAAAGTTTCCGTGTTAATATACGGCTTAAGGCCATACAGTTCAAATAATCTTTCCCTACTTTTCCTAATGCCTTTAGTTGCCCAGTCACTGAATAAAAACTTAGGGCAAATAGTTTTAGATTTCTTCTTAAAATAATTATTGAACTCTGTTTGCACTAATGAAAAGAATTCTTTATACAAAATATTACCATCATTCATATTTAGGCCCTGAGCATTTAACTTGCTAATTAAAGCGCTATTAAACTTATTTAAGTTAGCCGATGTTATTGGTCTAGTTTGTATCTGCACTTTTTGTATTGGTGTGTTGGACTCAAAAGTAACAGTTTGACCGCTGTGATCAGAAGGGAGATAATTTACAATGGCTTTATCTAAATAGTCGCAGCAACAAAAAACATTATCAATACATGTAGCAGTAGCCGTAGTTATTCGCGTTGGTTCCAAAAACACATTTGACAGATTGAATGATTTGAAGAGGCTTAAGAATCTACTGCTATTTGAATTAGTTTCCAAAATATTAATATTAAAGTCACCACAAATAATTACTGATTTATTACCAGTTGCAAGTTTTCCCAAAACATCTTCCATTACTGACTCAAATATAGAGTAGTTTTGATAATTTGGAGGTCTGTAAACGCACACTATAAAATGCTTATCTAGCTCAACACAGGACAGTTCAATGCTATGTTCCACCGATAGTTCAACTATGTCTTTACGAGACTTAGATTTTATACAATTTTTAATTAAGATTAGTGAACCTCCACGCAGCATGGATTTTCGGTTAAAACAACTGCCCACACTATAGTTTTCATAATTAATTAGCATTTCATAATCTTTCAACCAATGCTCAGTTATACAAATAATATCAAACATTGTTTTTTCTAATAACAATTCAATTTCTAATTGTTTGGAAGAAAAACCTTGAATATTTTGGTGAAACAATTTCAAGGAATTCTGCTTAGCCCCTTTTTTACCATTAAATAATTGAGTGCTAGAAGGTACCTTGTTGGTGGCGAGATTAATAACATTATTACTGGTACCCTCTGTTGTCTTACTGACTAGTTTAAACTATTATGGCTAACCACCTTAATATTAGTATTATTACTAATTTTTGTGGTGCTAATTACAGCAGACTTCGACATACTACTTATGTCTGAGTTTATATTAAAAGCTAATAGCCATGCTATTTGACGTCTAAAACTAATAGGCAGATACGCAGTATCCCTAGTCGATCTTAATTTCTCAACAAAAGTGTTGGTGTCAAAAAATATAAGTTTGTCACTATAGTGATTAACTAATAAATGCATATGGTTATTTAGCATATGTATATTATGATTTTGCCTACTTGACAAGTGCTCAAAGTATGGAAAAGCACACAATATTATTTTCTGACAATTAACCTTCAAGATTTCAGTGACATTGTCAGTGATGTCATCTTTTTTTACATTAGTACTATTACCTACAAATACAGAAATAATGGCTTTCGGATCATATTTATTCCCAGTTATTGATAACATTATCTCTTCATAGGATTTCCCAGGCATACAATAATTAACAGAAGATTGACTAAGGTTGTTGCTCAATAATTTACCTAACCCTCTCCCTAAACTATCTGAAAACATAATTGAAGAATAACAAACTTTACTCGAACAAGCGAGAGCACAAGTCTCTGTCTGTGCTACTTGAGATGAACCCTGTACAAGATGTGGTGTATCTTGATCGGGGATACAGTCAAGAGCTCCCCCAGCTTGGGACTGGTCCTCCGTTGCCTCAGGCTGGGGAGCCTCGAGGTTGGATTTCCTTTGACAAGAACAATGAGTGCTGCTCAAAGTCATCGGGTCCACTCTAGCTGCCTCATCATTACACATTTCCACTAACTCATTTGCAGCAAGGATGTGTTCCTTTATTTGTTTTTGAGAGCTCACATACTTAATATAAAGTAAATGTAGTGACTCTTCAAGTACCTCAATTCCAGACTGTAATTGTTGAGTGTCAATTTGATAAATGTTTTTACTATCTTCTAATTTAATTTCATAGTTTTTTAATTTATTTATTAGAAAAACACGTTCTTTTCTTAGTTTAATATTATTAGAACTGTGTTTTTGTTGTTTCCTGAATTTATTGCATCTATTTATGATTTTGTTTAGTTTTGCATATTTTTTGATTTTATTTTGACTTACTTTATAACTACTATTATTATGTTTCAATATAGAATCTTCAGTAAGGTCTATTGTTATTAAGGAATGAGGGTTGCAGTTAGAATTAAATAACTCCTTATATAAATTATGAGTTTCCTTAGCCTGAGTACATTCATTTTGTTTCTGATACTTAGTAATTCGAACATTTGCATGAATTAATTCTTCTTCTAGGTCCCTAACCTTACACAAAGCCTCCTCATATAAGTTACTGCAGTTATTGAAACCATCCGTGACCAACCGCAGTTTGTCCCGTTCATCGACAACATCCAGGTATTGTTGATGTAGGTCTACTAGCTCCTGTTTTAAGCTTGTATTCTTGTGTATGACCTTCTCGACTTCCTTCTCACTATCATCTATTTCCTGTAATAGCTGTTCACATTTTCTGTTTGAAGCCTTAAGATCTTGAAGGGTCGTTTTTAATTTAAGCTCCAACTCCTGAGCTACGGCCTTACGGGTCATCACAGGCATGGTTTCAGGAATAAGAACTGAAAGTAGAATTAAAGAAACGGTGAGAACTAATTAGACAGCCAAACAAAAAAGGAAAGCTAGAAATGAAAAGAAAAAATGGGAGAAGTTAGTGTTGCTTAATAGGTAAATGAGATAGGCTGCTGAATCTAATTGAAATGTAACTGATATGAATAGATCAAGTACAATTACAATTACAACAACAGTTACATTGATTCTATTGTCTTACGATTTTACTTTTGCATAAGTGGGTAGGATGCTTAGATAAAAAAAAAAAAAACAAAAACTAGTTTTGCATAAAGATTACAATTGCAAATAAACGATAGCCAACGTTATTGTTGTTATGTACACTAAAACACTAAAATAATTACAGTATTTTGATAATTTCACTAAAATAAGTTTCGTTATGATAGGTAACTACTATGTAAACAAAGTGACTTAGACCCAGTGCAGGGTGGCAAACCAACCAAAATTGTGATACTAAGACTCAATGAAGTCTAAGTGACGATTGTGCGTTAATTATAAAATAAAAGTAAACAATACTCCCCGTTTAAATCCGCAGGTCAACATCAGCTGTTCGTGATAGGTTACCGGTACCGGTGGGCAACTAAACACTGTGTTTTACTTTGTAAATTTACAGGAAAACAATAATCCTGAGTATTAATGCAGTTATTTTACATTTAGATATATTATTACACATTAAATACACTTAAAAATTAAATAAAACTAATTTTAAAATACGGAACAAAATTTTGACATGTCACTCGGCCGGTGTTGCCAGTCTATATCATGTAGCATCTGCTCACCGTTGGCTTCCCATACCAACTTGTAAAATATGAATCAGGAAAGAATCGAAGGAAAATTTAAGATGTGCTCATGGCAACCAAATAAATTAATAGGTAGGTACCAAGTTATTTTTTGGTACCTTGAACCGTACTTAAAAGTATTTTCAATCCATAATTAAAATCACAGTAATTAAATGCATTTTCAATCGCGTTTCTTTATACCTGAACACCTTTTTTTTTTTTTTGGGTGGGAAATCATCAAATGACCTCTCTCGCTGTGGGCGGAGCGGAAGGGCGTGTCAGACTCTTACTGACTAAAACCCACCCGTGTTCCTTCAGTTGCTTGTGCGCCAGGGCCACGGTAACTCTTTCGAACAATCCACGACCCCGGCAGGCATCGGTCCTATCGGACCCCGTCAATGGTGCTGACATCTCTTTTAGGCGCGCGAGGAACACGACGCGCCGTCGACCCGGGCCTGGTCCTTACCGGACGGAGAGCTGCCCATTGCTCGCCGTCCGCAAGCCCGCGCCTACGGTGGCCGGGAGTCGGCAATCGACTCCCGACGCCCAGGGTGTCTCCTCCTCCTGCGGCGGCTAGGGGCGCGAGGGCGCAGAGATTGCCTCTCTCTTTCGCGCTCCGCCTCCTCCTTCGCGAGCATTACTGCTTCGCAGAAGGAGGTGACGGCTTCCCATTCCCTCTCGCTCCGTACTATGGCCTGAACCAGGGCCGGACGCGAGAGGTCGCCGCCGCCGATCGCCGCCACGAGGACACGGCGGTGTTCCGCCCAAGCCGGGCAGACCTCCACCGTATGCTCCACCGTGATACCTGAACCCCTGGATTTTATATTAGTTCTTCTCCTTAGAAGTCATCAAAAAAAAAAAAAACATAGTAAACCAACATGGGCACTTATGATACGTCAGAAGCTAGATGCACGGTTCCAATTGGTTGTTTCCTATGGGAAAGAGCCGGCAAGAAACTCCACGGTCACTCTTTTTAACATAATTAGCTGAAAAGAGTAACCGGACAATTACAGTGCATTTTTAACTAGCTAAGTATTCATCATTGCCCAAGATATAGTACTGCGAACTTAAATTACCAGTTATTTCCGACCTCAACCTGAATTAAACAGTAGCAGCATCAGTCTTAATCAGTCTAGATCTGAAACCACACTTGACTGGAGTCTGGCAACACCGACACAATGGAGGAGGTTATTCTTACCCTCAATCGATAGCTTGATTTGCATACTGACTGCATTGTTAACGGAATAGCTTAGCATATCTACAAGGCCTTTAATTAGCTTGGAAATATTTTAGCTGATCATTTATTTTACTGGAGGGAAATCTATACCTACCTACATCCTACTAATAATATTACAAATGTGAAAGTTTTTATGTTTGTTACTCAATCATGGAAACATACATGGCTGAACGGATTTGATAAAGTTTGGCACACAGATATACGAGTACCATGACCTGGGTTAGGACATTGGATACTTTTATTCGGGTACATTCCCGTGACATAATTTCCGATCTCCATGAGGGCGAAGCCGCGGGCAAAAGTTAGTAATATTATAAATTAAGAGGGCGCAGTAAGACAGAAAAAAATCAAGTTTCACCCGCGCCTCTTTCCCTACCCCTCTCATCAAACACGACAAAAACAAAACACAATCCCTTCCCGCCAGCAGAAACTTTTCGCCCGGCGTATATTTAGGCATTTGAATTTGAATCTTGTGTGTAGTATGTATACGCAAAATAATCAGATGAAACTGTTCTATTCAATGTACCTATGTATGATTGCTGTGTACAAGTAGGTATATTATTCAATATTATTGTATGTCCGTGAATCTGTAACCGATGCTGGTAGGTAGTTAGATAAAGATTAAATGTTACTTTAAGATACGGCCTATAAATTTTCGATTCCGAACTGAAAGACAAACCTAACGTTGTAGTTGAAAAAATATCGTTCCATACATTATGTAACATAACTACAAATGAACGATTTTCAGATATTTTCCTGTAGCTATTTGTGCAGTGAGACCTTGCTTCTTGTCAAATTTCATGATTCTAGGTCAACGACATGTATCTTATGGGTTTTAATTTATTTGCGAGTGTCAAAATATGCGAAATGAATGGCAATTTATGCCAAGATACTAAGTCAACGTCTTAGAAGCCCGTTTTTTTTTTACAGCTCCAAAGGACGTTTATCGAAGTATTTGATGTCAATTTCAACTTGATACCCCTCACGCATTCCTGAGAAAAGCGGTCAGAAAGATGGATAACAAAGTGATCCCATAAGGGTTTCGATTTTTTCTTTTTAGGTACCGAACTCTAAAAAGGAAAGCACTTCCATCAAAGTACTATAATACTACATACTCATGATACTACCTACATGATGATGAAAACAATTTCGATAAAATTACTTTTTTGACGATATAAAAGCGTATAATTATAATCGCATCACTTACCTTCCGCTTTTTTACTTTGAGAAAACGAAATCAATTGAACAAAAATATCAATAGTCTAAGAAAATAAACACTCACAAATAAATTAAAATCCATATGATACATCCCGTTGACCTAGAATCATGAAATTTGGCAAGATGCAAGGTCTCACAGCACAAATAGGTACCTCGAATGGTTTTTCAATTGCAATATTTAAACGAATTATGATCATTGTCCATTCCCTTTATTTTCAATGAAATTCTTCAGTTGGTAAAACATCTGTTTATTTTGCCTATACTATACGCTAAGCTTGAATTCAGAATCTTAGATCATAGTCATGTTTTGGAGCTAGAAACTCAATGCTGGCGTGACAAAGTTTAAATTCCAATGTAACCAAATTTTATTTAGGGCCTTGTACAAGTTGGACCTCACGACGTATTTGTGGAAACCAGTGTTAACCAAGTAAAAAAATATAATGGTATATCATGGAAATTGCTTTGCAGGATTGTGCAAAGTCAATTAGCAACAGTGATACCAAGTAAAAAATAATATTGGTATGGTGGATTTTGCACTGTATTGTGCAAAGTCAACTGGCATGTGTCATGAAAACATTGACATAAAATTATATGTACCTACTTGAAATGTTTGCCTATAGAAAAAAAAAGTTATATAAATATCAGGCCTATCGACGCGACGCCAAAATCATAAAAATACTGGTATCTCTTTTTAACTTTGTTAATTTTGCGTAAGTGAAAAAGGATAATAGTGTTTTTGACACTAACTATAATGGCAATCCTTCATTCCTAGTGTCAATGAAAATACCTATTTGCGGCCGGGTCGCCATTTTATCCGCTCGCTGTTTGGTACAGTCGCCGGTACATCAAGTTACCACAAACTGTCAGATTTTCTCATTCGATTTTGAACTTAACAATCAACATTTTAAGGATTAAAATCGTTTGGAGAAATTTGTCAATTTCGTGTAGCTTGACCTGCTGGCGACTGTAACAAAGTTGGGTTCGTCAACAGTCAAATGCTCTTGAGCTGTGGATATAATTTGTGAATTTTGGAGTAATTTGCTGTGTTATTGCGTTAGAAATCGGTTCTATAGTGGAAATCGTCAATAGCAAGATGCTCAATTTGCAATACAATCGCTGTTATTTTATAGAAATATCAATATGGGCTTATTTTTTTGGGTGGGAAATCATCAAATGACCTCTCCCGCTCTGGGCGGAGCGGAAGAGCGTGTCAGACTCTTACTGACTAAAACCCACCCGTGTTCCTTCAGTTGCCTGTGCGCCAGGGCCACGGTAACTCATTCGAACAATCCACGACCCCGGCAGGCATCGGCCCTATCAGACCCCATCAATGGTGCTGACATCTCTTTGAGGTGCGCGTGGAACACGACGCGGTGTCGACCCGGGCCTGGTCCTTACCGGACGGCGAGCTGCCCATTGCTCGCCGTCCGTAAGTCATGTCCTTCATGTCCCGTGCACACCGTTTCCGCCGTGTGTTCGCCGTTTCCGTTGTGTCCGCCAAATCCCATAAACCCATTACCTATTTTAGTTTTCCGATTTATTTATTTTAAACTCCAATAATATTTTTATACCAATAACCTACCTATATGTTTCAACTTGATTCGGGGGTGGTCAAAAATCGCTCGAAATGGTTCGTCTAAGGTTACCCTTATACGAAGTTTGTCAACGAAAGTGGGAGTAAACGAATTTGGTTCTTTACCTAATAGCAATAAGATCTAAAATCTCCAGCACGAACTCTATGTTGTAAATTTTCTCCGCAAGAAAATTGACCGAAGTGCAGAACAATGGCGCTAGTTATACTATACCAGTCAAAAATCTGTCAAATAATTGTATGTCATCTTGAGTTTTCAAATATCAACATGAAATTATCATAATATTTTTATTTTATAGTTTAGCCGCGGTATTTATTTAGTTTATCAATTCATAACGATTTTAATAATCGTTTCGGAAGTGGTTTTAGTGATATTTTCATGTTTTGTATTTCACAGTTTCGTTCGAAGAATGTGATAAATTACGAAAATATTATTTACGCAAATAAATTAAATCGCAGAGCAGCAGAAAATTCAAGCGCAGTCCTCTCGTCTCAACAGAGCGACGGCGACTGATTTGTGAAACAAAAATATGCCTGAAGTTCCCGCAACGTGCGACGGAAGATGACTTCTTCCACGAACTAAAAACGTCGTAAGTGCTTAAAGCTTCTATTCGTAATAAAACCAAAAATAAAAGGAATTTCAAAAAATGCCTGCACAATTTTTTTCGCCTTGTCTTGATACAGATAATCATTAAAAAATTATCCTATTAGTCATTAGCATATTAAGTACAAATTGAAAAAACGTGAAAATTAGGGGTAACTTCGTGATGTTATTTTATCGAGAAAATTTTAACGTATTGTGTTTCTGTTCCACAAAAAGTTTCAAAATATCATGTAGTTACTCATATTATTTTTATTTTACACCTACGTATTATGAATTTCATGAAAAATTAAATTGAAGATAGGCAATTTTGGTTACTACCCGCTCTTAAGGCGGTTCCCTGACCAAACGACCTTGAGCGTTCGGTCCTTCTCTGTTCCGTCGCTGAGTCTCACTCTGTCCCGCTCCCTGCGCACTCCCATTTATCATAGAATTCACAAAAATTGTATAATTAATTTAATAAAAAAAGACTAGTGATCTTTTGAAATAAAATAAAACGAGGATTATTTAGATTTTTAAATTATCTATCCATTAGTGTAATCCTCAAGTTATTAGAACGTCACCTTTACCAAAAGATAAAAAAGTAAAGTAAAGTAAGTAAAGTTTTAATTTAATTTTTTATATAATGTGTTTTATTTTGAGTGCAACGTTTTTATATGTTTTATATTTCTATGTAGTTTGTATTTTGTTGTGATTAATATGGGAATAATTTCCTGAAATAAAATGATTATTATTATTATCCTTTATTTCATATATATACATATAAATTATATTTTTAAATATTAGAATATAAAAATAAAAAACATTTAAAAATATAAAAAATAGTGGCCCACCGGTATCGGGAACAGGGTCCAAGCTACCGGCGGTCAGGGCTCCAGAGAGAGAAACCTCCTAACAATGCGGGCCGTGTCCAAAAGTACCGCCTTCTGAATCAAGCCCTTGATCCAGCTACCCAACGAGAGCCTCCTCAGGTGTTGGTCGAGGCTCTTGGCTATTAATCCATTGGCTGTAACGACTATCAGTACAATGATCGCTGAGTCCACATCCCACATGTCGACAACCTCGCGAGCCAAGTCAAGATATTTGATTTGTTTATCTTTCTCGGCTTTCACGAGGTTCCCGTCGTGTGGGACCGTTATGTCAACAATCATTGCACGCCGCTCTAATCGATCCACCACCACTATATCAGGCTTATTGGCAACAATAGTCCTGTCAGTGATGATGGATCGATCCCAGTACAATGTGATATTTCCATTTTCGAGAACTGGGTCGGGCACATACCTGTAGTACGGCACTTCCGGTTCTACAAGGCTGTATTTGAGAGCAAGTTGCTGATGGATAATCCTGGCTACAAGGTTGTGTCTATGCAAGTATTCTCCGTTAGCTAGACTAGAACATCCGGAGATAATGTGTCTGATTGATTCACCTGGACGGTGGCATGCCCGACAAATGTCAACCGTGCCGTCTTTCACAATAAATCTCCGGTAGTTGTTTGTCATCATAACTTCGTCCATAATTGCACAGACAAAACCTTCGGTTTCTCCAAAGAGATCACCGAAACGCAGCCAGGCTACGGACGCTAGTTAATCTATATCGGGTCCATGTAGGGCCCGAAAAAAGCGTCCGTGAAGCTCCTTACTCTGCCATACTTCCATGCGATCATTAGTGTCAAGCACTACTGGCTTGCGCCAGTTCTCTTTAGCCAAGGAGCGCGGGTTGAGACCCTTGTCCACTTTGACTACATCTCGATGCATCCCCACGTCGGCCTCTAAGAAATATTCCCTGAGACTGCATATCTCGCGATTGTGGAGGTTTTTAGCATTTAAAAAGCCTCGACCTCCACATTTTCGCGGGATATACAGCCTCATTACCGATGACCGTGGATGATGCATTCGATTTGCAGTCAGCAGTGTACGGACCTTCCTATCCAGGGCGTCGAGTTCGGTCTGAGTCCATTTGAGTATGCCGAAAGAGTACATCAAAACTGGCATGACCCAACCGTTAAAGGCGCGTACCTTGTTTCCGCCTGATAGAAGACTATTAAATACTTTTTTCAGGCGGCCAAAGAAGCGTTCCTTTAACGATTGCTTCATGTCAGTATCATTGATGCTCAATGCTTCCGACATACCCAAATACTTATAGGTTTCGGATGCAGAGAGGGTTCTAAGGTTTATAGAATCCGAGAGTTGGGTTCCGACGGATTCCACAATCTCCCCTCGCTTTATATGCATGACCGCACATTTGTCTACACCAAATTCCATTCTGATGGCGCTACTGAAAATTTCAGTTACTTTCAGTAGCTCCATCAGTTGCAAATTGTTGGAGGCAAAGAGTATTAGGTCATCCATGTAAAGGAGGTGAGATATAACCTGACCACCTCTCCTCAGCCGATAGCCTAGACCTGAATCTTCCAGCAGTGTGCTAAAAGGATTCAAGGCTAAGCAGAACCAAAGCGAACTCAAACTATCACCCTGAAATATGCCGCGCTCGATCCTTATTGGTTCGCTATTCCTCTGGATATTTCGACATCCTGGATAGTGAAGGACCGTTCTCCATGCCCCATACATGACATCAGGAAGGTGCGCAGAGTTGCATCTACTTTATACAACTCCAGCACCCTCATAACCCATGTATGTGGCACCGAGTCATAGGCCTTCTTGTAATCTATCCAACATGTCGAGGGATCCTTTCGGGAACGACGAACTTGTTGGCTAATGGCCATATCAATGAGGAGTAGCTCCTTAGTACCACGGGACCCGTTCCTACATCCATTTTGAGAAGGAGACATGATAGAGTTGGTGTCTATATGTTTGTTGATTTTAGCTCTCAAAATGGATGTAAGAACTTTATAGACCGTCGGTAAACACGTGATCGGTCTATAATTTTTGGGTTCCGCAGTGCTACCTGATTTATGGAGCAGGTGGGTAACTCCTGTTGTTAGGAACTGGGGTAGCGAACCAGACTCCAAAGCAGTCTGGTACTGAGCCGCCAAGCGAGCGTGCGACCCAACGAACCATTTGATCCAAAAGTTTTGCAGTCCGTCCGGCCCTGGAGACTTCCAGTTAGGCAACGGACGGACTGCACGAGTTACATCTTGGGGGCAGATGGTAATAGCGCCCATTTCTGGTATTGGATCGCAAGCTCGCTCAACTCTCCGAGCCCAATCGCCTTCGGTGTGACTGACAGGCACCGACCAGATATTGCGCCAGAAAGAACACATGGCATAATCATCTGGTAGGCACGTGTCAGCCACATCTTGATCAGGTCGCTCCCAACCCCTATAAACCCACCTTTGATCGCGTTGGAAAGTACGATTCTGAGTGTATCGCTCCACTCGCCGCTTATACCTACGAATACGGTTTGCCCATGCATACACTTTCTGCTTCAGGAAGTCGATGCGCTCTGTGACACTTGACATATAATCCTGAGGGCTGATATCAGTCCCTGCGAACGCGCGTCTCACAAAGCGCATCACTCTAGGGCGAGTATTGCCCTCCCTGAAGCAGATTAGTTTGCCGATGAGCGCTCTGGCCCCACCAATACGGCGTTCAATTCTGCACTGCCAAGCTGGTACGGCTGGTTTCGGTCGTGTAGCTCTAGAATCAGTAGAAAATTTGACGTGAGCTACACGACATGCCGCTACAGTCGCGCAGTACAGAATCGAATGAGTATCGGTGAGGTCTACGCAGTCATCAAAATAATTTGATAACTGCGCATCCAGGACCGCCACCAGCGCCCTATTTTTATTATGCATGGGCAAACGAGGTAAGCGTGGTCTAAGTTCGGGCGATATGAACCGATATTCTCGAATCGCATCCTCCAAAGCACTCCTCAATTCCTCATAGCACTGGGTACTTACGTTTGTAGCCCTGTCATCACTCTCCTCGTCTACTTGACTCGTGTTAGACTGTGGTAGTATTACAACAGTCTGAGACGAGGGGGCGATGACATGACTACTCTGCATTTCATTTCGCAGGCGATCAAGTACAGTGTCATCCAACATATGATTACGTTGGATGACCCGCACCTGATCCGACAGTCGTTGTGCCGAAACGTTGATAGCTGGCTCAAGCACCTGAAAAAGAGAGAGCATCCGGACACGGTACGCGGTCAGATTTTTTCCCCCGTCTGTAGCCCCATAGTATGAGCGCATGACGTTTTCATTGATGGATCGTGTCCATCTCATGCGCTGCACACTTCCGCCGGGAGCTGGGACCCTGTCAGAGGCCAGTGGGCCTCGAGGTTCTAAGCCGTCCGGCGGCCGGTGTCCTCCACGTCGACGAACAGGTGGTGGCGTCGTGGGCGGGGAGAAATACTCGTCGCTCGAGCTTGACGCAACTACCGCAGCCGGTGTCGTCACAGCGTTCTCAGTGAGGCTGGGTACCGGCGGCGGCGAGGCGGAGCTGAGCGAAGAGTCCGGAGGTGGTGGGCGTGTTCGTAGTGCGGCCGATCTTGTCAACATACTCGTATCTTCATTTTTCTATTTTGTTATTCTGATTGTTTTATCGGAGGTGACAACTGTCATGTCACCTCCGATTCGGCAGTTTTTTATCAAATCTTTTACATTATGGTGAATATTATATACTTTTTTGGTTTATTACTGATTTTCGGGTTTTATATTTGGTTTTAAAATGGAAAACTATTGCAAGAATGGGTAAAATTTATTTTCACTATTGATATTAACAAGAATTAAAAAACCGGACATTTTGTTGACACGGTGTTGCCATTATTATTATTATTATTAAAAGATGCACGCAATCAATAATTTTAGTCACTTTTTTATAAAGAGTTTTTAAATGTATTTATAAAACATAAAAATAAATAAGAACTTGCAATGTGATGATAGAATAACGAACATTAATAATGTGCTTTTAGATGTAGTTTATTACTCTTAATTAATGAGTTATTAGCCTCTGAATAACGCACTATCGCAAGGTTTTGCTCGGGGTAGCGCCTTAACGTGGGTTTGCGCTGTATATGTTTTATGTATGTATGTATTTGTTGTATATGTAAATGGTACACCACTGATTACCTGCATTATAGTCTCTCCTTCTCCCTTGAATCCATCCAAAGGTTGTCTGTAAAATATCGCTTTTAGCGATAAGACCGCCCATTGTGTCACCCTGTGTAAAATGTCTACATTTATTTATATCTGTAATTTGTATGGTGTACATAATAAAGAGTATTCTATTCAATTCTATCACCACGTTGCTCATCTAAGCTCCACAAAGGATATTGATGCGATGCTCACCACCACTCAGAGAATTTATTCGGTAAAGTTAGTGTGTTATACCAATATGTAGCAGCAGCGGTGAGGTTTTGTAAAAACTCAGGTGTTTGATAGATTGTGTTGAGGGTTTTTACAATGAAAAACGATGCGTTAGTTTAACGAGCAAATTATGTATTCGCCATCTTACTTACCACATTCAAGGAGACGGGTGTGGGAAACATATTTTAAATAAAATCAATCACGGTCGAGAGATAAGAATGATGTTGCGTGTGGTATTGTTTCTTGCCTCGAAATGTCACTATAAGTCCTTGATGTGCATTCATGGAGTAGGAGTTCACGACATGCCCCAGGCTTTGGAAGCAGCAGTTCTCAATGGTTTTCAGTTACTGCATCAGTGTCGATCACGTCCTGTAGTAGAGGAAAAATCTTTGTGAATACACGCCTTACCACGCCCGATGACGTGTGTATATCAGCCACCCGAGATACACCATCCTTTCCTGGAATAGTGCAGAGAACACGTCCCAAAGCCACTCCTCCTCACACACACTTCCTTAATAACCACTAAGAAGTTTGATTTGAGCTCGTCCTTATTCGCCGTCCATTTTGTACAGTTGCCAGCAGATCAAGCTACACGAAACTGTCAAATTTCTGCAAACGAGTTTAAACCTTAAAATGTTGATCGTTACGTTCAAAATCGAATGACAAAATCTGACAGTTTGTGGTAACTTGATGTGCTAGCGACTGTACATTATAAATATTAGACTTACATAGTAATAAAGAAATCTCGATGTTTTGTCAAGTCATAAAAGCCGTGCGAGTGGCGGGTTGCTAGTAAGGAATAAATAATGTTATGTAACTTCCCTTGTTTTCCCGAGAGCTTATAGTTTTTGAATTAAGTATGTAGAGAAGGCTTACCAAGACGGTTTTAGCCTTATATTTAGGTGTTATATACGACAGAATCGAGAAAATAAACGACTTGCGAAAATTTTTTTTTTTTTGGCGAATAATGTTTGTCTTTTTTCCTCAGTGCCCCGTAACGTACCTACACTCCAAATAAAATATCAAATACACGTTAAACTTTTGAAATTGATTAATACAGGGACATTAAAGTACCTTTGTACTTAATACTAATATTTTTTTTTTTTTTTTTTTTATTTTTGTAAACATTGCCTCACACTAGGAATTTCTCCTGTATTGTGGGTGCGTTTACAGACATAAAACTCACATACACAAACAGCCAGACCCGGAACAACTACTTGTAGGTCATACAAATATTTGTTCCGTGCGGGAATCGAACCCGCGACACGCAGCGCAGCAGTCATTCGCTTAACCACTGCGCCGACCGAACATAACATAACCGAACCATATGCCGTATCTGTATCTATTTTACTGTGTGTACATAAATAATAAAATAAATAAATAAATAAAAATAACCAACACATTATTCACGTTGTGTCCTAAAATAAAATAGATCTTGATGTTGTCTATTTTTATCTTTTGCCTAGTTTTATATACGTAAATTGATCAAATTATATGATTACATGTGTACCTATTTATAATTACCGATGACTTGAATTTGTGGTGCAAACTGTAAATATATGTTAGTTATTAACAAATAAAAAGTTTCATTATAAAAGAGTTTCCTTTAATTCAGCTCCTCAGCACACAAACTCAAATAGATTCCAACATACATGTAAAAAATTAAAGTATTACCTCACATACAACGGCTTTTACCCCAAACATGCCTTCCGTCAAGCGTAAAAAACATAAAAAGCATAAAAATGAAGAGAAGAAGGATGAAAATGAGAAAAAGCAAAATAAAGTAAATAAAACAAGCGCGAGAATAGAATAATAAACTCATCCGAGCCGTGAACGAAAAGTCTCTTGTTAACGCCATAAAGAGAAAAGATAATCTAAAGACTGTCATGTCTTTTCTGGGAACTAAACTAAAGCATTGTAAACGTCTTGATATTTATGAAGCTTCTGCATTGGTAGCAACATTTGTTACATTTTCAAAATGGGAACTTTATCATCATAATAGCCGAAATACTCCTACGACATCTCCCAATTCTCGACCGGTACTTTGAACTTTATTGTAGAGGTATAGTTTTTCTTCAGTCTACTTAGCCGTTGAGAAAATAATGTCACTTACTTCATCTTTGCTGGGGTCATATAGGAACTCTACAGAATTCGTAACAATATGCAGTTCTTTATAAATTCTTATTGAGTGGAGCTCCTACAAAATCCAATTAAATCCATGTAATTATAATTTTACGCTCATGTTATTGCTCTATTTTCTGCATATAAATCATAAAGGTCAAACATATTCAGTTACCAAAATTACACAATAATAAGTACAGTCAGCAACGAAAGTCAATTAATAATGAAATATATTTATTTGTCCAATAAAATAAAAAACATATTTAACACGCTTAACATACATAAAAGTATTGCCAAGCGTATCCTACAAAACGGCTTCATTCATCTAAATTATGATCCAAGTGGATATTTACGGGCTGAGAAAATGCGCTACTGTATACGTACGATTCTGATAAATGATTTTATTTCTGTAAGTAAGTTTGTAAAAACACTTTTACACGTCAGTCATATTTTCTAAACTAGATGAGGTCGGCGTTTCCTATCTGACTACTCTGAGAAGAAAGGCCGAAACAAACTCATAGGGCACAGTCTCTTTTAAAGTCCAGACATAATCTTTGTCAAGTCATGCGAAGACCATGCAGATTGGAATCTGAAATGGTCTTTTGAGGAAAGAACCACACAGATTGAGTGGACCTGTCCAGTCAGTGCACGCATTTGTCAGTAACCGTGCAGCTCGAATCAGGAAGTCAGGACTTAAGGAGCTCATCGATTCTAGCATGCCTAGCTAGTATACTTTTCTAAAATCATTCAATTACGACATTCACAATAAGCCACGTACATGCTAAAACAATGGCTGATTTCACCCATTGTTTTAGGATGTCAGTAAATATTTCGAATACAAATAGAAATTACAGTTAACTATTGCTCCACACTGCAAATCAGCTGTGTTTTGGCAAACCACAGCAATCATGATGACTCTAGTTTATTATAAACTGAATATGTTCGGAAAATGTTACGTTAAATTTCATGGAATCATTTGCAACGCCCACGATTTAAATATAATATTAATGAAGGTTATAAATGGCACAGCATAAGTGTTAAAAACATATTATGATTTTCAGTTTTCACGCAGATTAAAACAGAATGCTTTATAATATGTGTCAAATTGGTTTCATTTACATTCCAACGCTAATTTCGTTTTTTTTTTAACTTTTATGATGTATACCAATGATGTTATGTTATTACCGACTTCATGATTCCTGAAACAGGAAGTTTATGAATGGGCAAATCGTACCCGACGGTATAGCAACTAGAGAGAGTGTCGATGCTTAGAACCGCATGTTTTGGAGTGAATAAAGGTGGAGCAATATCTACATAAGTTTTGTTATAGACTGGAGTTCAAAATTATATGAACCCCTATTTCTTTAAATAGGTATTCCATTTCCATTATTTTATTTAGGAATTTATTGTAACTGAGTGTCATTAACCCTTCTCAAAGCCATTACTGAAAAGTAAGATAATACTATAGAAATAAAGATAAACTGAACTAACTGAACAGTGAAAGGGTTAACTAGTCTGACATCACGTGGGCAGTATGGTATACGTCTGGTATACCTACAACAAAAACCAATCAAAATGCTACCCAACACAATTCAAAACTTTAATAAATAATTATCACAATCCATTGTCTTTTTACAGACCCGAAAACTGACCTTCCCATATTTACGCCCCATTCCGCCTTATTGCCCCTTATGTAGCCTTCACCAGCAGACCTCCCATCTCATTATTGAGTCCGTTGGACCTGACATTCACACGCCACTTCCTAATTAAAACGATATTCTAAACGTCGATTCCGAAAATGAGATATAACATGGGTGCTATTTTTAGGGTTCCGTACCCAAAGGGTACCAACGGCACCCTGTTACGAAAGCTCCGCTGTCCGTCCGTCCGTCCATCCGTTTGTCACAGGGCTGTATCTTTTGAACTGTAATAGATAAGACACTTAAAATTTTCACAGTGTGTACTACTATGGCTGCTATAACAACAAATATTAAAAATAAAGACAAAAATTAAAAAGGGCCCCATACAAGAAACGTGTTTAGTGTTTAATATTGTACAGTGGTACGGAACCCTTTGTACGCGAGTTCGACTAGCACTTGGCCGCTTTTTTTACAAATTAATTTATTTTCGGTGGGCGGCGGGATTCTTGTTAAAATAAAAATGGCGCGCCTTGGATTAACAATAAAGATTAGGATGCCTAAATGAAAGTTAAACAAAAGGTGTCGTTTGACGGCCTCCCTGGGCACAGATAAAAAATATGAATAAATTGTCCGGTTAATAGTGTAGAAGAGGTCACATTTGGTTGTGCTCTTTTTTTGTGCTTCAGTTTCAAATTACTGAAGCGAGCAAATACTGTGCCACGATAATTATATTACTGACTGAAAAGATTGATGTTAAAAGTTATGACTAGACACTAATTTGTAATTACGTAAGAGTAATTTTAAAACATTAGTTTTAAAATCAACTTGTGCTCATTATTTAACTATGCCTTGTATCAAAGTAAGTGGCAACCTTAGCTTATTAGATTTTGATTTTAAATTAGTAAGTTCATAAGTTTACTATTTTGTTGTAGAAGCCATCTGCTGTTAATTGGAAAATCCAATTATAAAAATTAACATCAACCAATTCAAATTTAAAATTCAGAATAAATAGAAAGCGAACGAGTAAAGGATTTTCATTCAATCGAATAACTTGTATAAGTATTCCAATAGCCGAACGTTATCAAACCTTCTCGAGACTCCTAAGGCCCGCTTCAAACTTTAATTTCAAACAAAGCGCATAAAACAATCAACAAACGGCGCATCAGGATCGTTTGTAAGCCGTTTTATTATACGTACAGCTGAAACCGAGTGAAAATAATCAGAACTTTTAATAACCTTTGTTCGGGGAGGCGGTATTATTTTAGAGCAGGGGTGGCAAACATGTGGTAAGCTTTCCGTAGCATCCTCTCACCTTGTAACGATAATTTAATCTATACAAATAAAAATGAAATGCTGTTCGTTGGTAAGCGCATCACTTGAGAGCGGCTGGATCGATTTTGCTATTTTTTGTTTTAAAATGTTCGTTATAGTCCGAATAATATTTTTAGGGAATGATGTTTTTTTAAGTTTCCCGAAAATGTTCAAATTCGGGAAAAACTAAAGGTCCTTCTTTCTATGGAATATGTGTATGAACTTTTAGACTGGACAACGTCTGTCGGGGATAACAATTTTTTCTTTGAAAGAGCACTGCAGCTTTAATTGGTATCACCTAGATACCAATTATAACTGCAGTACACTTTCAGAATACATGTTGTTCTTAAAAATCTACATGTATGATATGATTGTGACATGAAAACAATGAAAGTAATACGTACGTTGATCTGTGTTGGATACAGCTAGTTACTCGAAGGTTTTTAGGGTTCTTCTGAAACATAATTATCTCTAAAAGTACCTATTTGAGCTATTTGAGTTGCATTTTTTTGTGCTTAAGGGTTAAGGAAATTATAATGTTGTTTTCCGTTGAAATCTAAAAATGGATCAGAAATAATAAAAAACCAATCATTAAGGAAACAAAACAAAATGTTAACGTAAAAGTAAATTATTATTAAATATTATTCAATATTCTTTTCGTCAAAAGATTTGTCAGAACGCAAACAAAAAAGTTAAAAAGTCAACACTAAAAGGTTTGTCATCCCTAATGCAGATGCTTGATTGAAATTGCAACTCTCTGGGTGTCTGACCTTCGTTGCAAATAATTATAAGTAATTACGACGCTTCTTCTAATTATTATTTTATTCATGCCAATTACTTTGAAAGTTGCATTAAGATTTTAGTTTTGAGTAGAATTGGATAGAACTTTTGACGGAGTGAAGTATCAAACGATCCTGGCTTTTTGGAATAATTTAATGGTAATTTAGAAAGATAGTGGAGCAATTTTAGTTTTTCATTTAATTTTGAAAGATAATATTTTTTGGCACAAGATTTATATTAAGTAGGTAAGTCACTTAGAAGTAAACTGAAAAAGTGAATAAATATGAGAATAGGATTAATATTGGTCACTTTTCAAATTGGTCCTCGGTTTCTAAAACGCATTCTAAAGGCATTCAATTATTTATTCTGTAGTTTAAATACCTCGCCGTCTTAAATTATTGCCTAGTTTTTTTTCGTACAGCCACTTGACAGGAGATTTAAGGCTCGTTCACACTAGCGTGACACAAGGGCTCTTTGTGCCGCGCTGTCGCGTCGCACCAGTTTGCTTCACTTTTTAGAGAGTTGATTAGGCTTCCAGCAACTATACGAATACTAAATAATAGATCGGCGAGTTTCTTCGTATTTTATAGATATAAAGTTGTAGTAAAATCTCTTTGGCTCTACTGTTTGTATCTGGCTGGTTTTGATACCATTAAATAGATGACATTTAAAAAAAGAAAATAAAAAGTTAAAACGATTTCCCGCCATTTTTCAATTGTTTTTCTGTCCGCCAAAATGTGTGAATCTAACGAAGAAATTCGATACGTTTTTAAGTTTTATTACAAAAAAGGGTAAACTGGGCAACAAGCCGTGAAAAAAAAAATGTGACGTTTATAGACTTAACACAGGGTCAGTAAGAGTAGTACAAAGTTAGTTCAAGCGTTTTTAGTCCGGGATTTTGATGTCAAAGATGCAGCTGGCTCTGTTCGTCCTGTTGCGGAAAAAGTCGAAGCCATTTTTGAGAAAGTGGAGCAAGATGCCAGTAGTAGTAGTTACGACATAGCTGAAGAGTTAGGGATTGACTACAAAATAGTTTTGACCTATTTGAAAAAGTCTAGGTATACAAAAAAGCTCTTAGTCTTGAATTTGTATACCAAATACGAAAGAACTTTTTCCCCGACCTAATATAATTCCGTATCTAATTATAATGAGATTTACTTTGGCATACCAAGCTACGGCCACAAAAAATATTCTTTTGAAGTATAACAGAATTAGGTTACTTCTAACTATTAGGAATTAATTCAGATTGTAATGTTTCTGTCTACTACAGTAGGTAATTGGTGAACTATTATTTATATATATATGTATACAGGGTTATTGGTAAAACACCAGCAACCTCTTAAGGGGTCATTGTGCTCATCATTATAAACAACTTTTATTATGGACCAAACCTGAAATCGCGAAAAACATATCAGCTGTTCCCTACATTTTGACGTGTTATGCGAATATAAATATAGGGAAAATCTGTTTTTTTTTTTCGTGATTTCTGGTTTGGTCCATAGTAAAAGTTGTTTATAATGATGAGTACAATAACCCCTTAAGAGGTTGCTGGTGTTTTACCAATAACCCTGTATACACAATGACATGAGTAACTTGTAAAATATTATGTTATTTTAATTATTGTGAATGGTGAGGACTATGTGGGTCATTCCTTTTTTTTTCTTTCTCATTAAGTTTAATCATGATCTGGCAGTTTGAGTAATTTATGCGGCCTACCCAAATGTCCTTTCTTTGGTATTGTTCGTCGAATCGTTGAGCTCCTTAAGTCCTGACTTCCTGAGTCGAGCTGCACGATTACTGACAAATGCGTACACTGACTGGACAGGTCCACTCAATCTGTGTGGTTCTTTCCTCAAAAGACCATTTCAGATACCAATCTACATGGTCTTCACATGATCTGACCAAGATTATGTCTGGACTTTAAAAGAGACTGTGATCTCTGAGTTTGTTTCGGCCTTTCTTCTCAGAGTAGTCAGATAGGAAACAACGCCGACCTCATCTAGTTTAAAAAATATGATTGACGTGTAAAAGTGTTTGTACAAACCTACTTACAGAAATAAAATCATTTATCATTTAACTATTGCGATTTCATAAACTTCGTCTGAGATAAACTACGTTTGGATATTTACTTTAATTTAGATTTGATATTAAACTACAGTTTAATCTTGGGAATATTCGTGTAGTTTCCAAGAAGTTCTACTCAAACATATGCATAATTTTAAATTAAGTAGCTTGCCAAGTCATTTATTTGTACTTAGACTTATTTTTTGCCACAATAAGAATTTAATCAGAGATATAATAATTTAGATTAATTTAGATTTAGATTTTTTGATTAATTCTTATTGCATAAAACTCGACTCATAATTATTGGGAGAAGACACTGGCTCCTGTAACACAGGTACTATACCTAGCGCAGGAGTCAGGGCCTCACTACTTTTGTAAAAATATTTATGTCAATAAAGAAATATTTATATTTATTTATTTACAATACTTGAATTGGTGAAAAAATTAACCATGTTTCATCCCCTTTCTTTTCCATACAAATATACGCTTTGATTTTCTAAATTACATGTATGAGAAGAACTTTTTAATTTTGGGTAAGTAGGTAGACTTCATTGTCAATTGTCCAGGTAAAGGGTCAAACTGGAGTTAAGGGTCGCCACGCGTGACGATTTAAGCTTATTAGCCAGTTTCAGTGTCTTGCTTCCTCACAAATGTCGTGTGTAATGGCCTAAAACCCTAAACGTGTGGCCAGGAAGAGCGAGTTGACGTCCTCGTTTTGTGGTTTATGAGGTTTTTCTGAAATGACGTCCACTAGTTGGCAGCACTGAGACGTCAAGTCTGGACACCTGTACAAAAGTGTCAAAGCACCTATATTTTCTTTAGTCGTAACTGAATGATGAACGAATGAATTAAACGAATGATGAACGTCATCTTATATATTCTAAATTCATTGTGGAAATGGAAGACCTCTTGTCGAAGTGAGGTCAACTGGTGGCGTGAATTTTCATTTAAACCCACATCAAAATATCTCTAAAGATCAGACAGGGTCGAGAAACTCGAACCGCAAAAATGGAAAAAAAAAACACGTGAGGCACTTGGGGACTGCCGCGGTAAAGCTATTGCATAGCATTTTTTATCAACTTATACAATTATAATTATTTATTAATTTTTTATTTATGCAGTATTTTTTTTTCTTTGATATTAATTCAAGTACAGTCGTACCATATACATACACGTTAAGCGAACGCTCGGCCGAGCTACATGGTAGGCGGAGGCGGTGGTTGGTGGTTAGGTTTTATTTTCGTTACGGAATTTCTTAATTCGGTCGCCGCGCTCAAAGCCCGCGATAAAAGCTATGCAATAGCTTAAAAAAACCATTAGACAGTTGTTACATGCATTTAAGATCTCGAAAGTCTGTCAACCAATTCGTGCTCAATGAATCCAGAAACCGACGTCAACTTAGTTGTGGACAATACAAATGCTTAAAAATACTCATTGCGGATCTCGGCGACCAACGCAGAGAAATTCATCTATAAATTCCAGCATATTTTTCATTAAGCTTATTCCAAAACGCTCGTACCATTCCGCCGCTGTTTTAGCGCCCTCGGTACATTCGATCCGGTTCACATTCATTAGCTGGATTGGGCAGCGCGCTTAACGTTTATGTGTCCTGACCCTACTGTCATGCTGATGACCAGCTCTGTTATAGCTGGAATGTTAATGAGTTTGTCTGGAATGGAATACGAATTGTACCGTTGTCAGCCTCAAAAAGATCTATACATCGACAAAAATGTATTTAAGTGTCTAATATTTTGTTCCATAATATTATATCAATGTCTGTAGCCATAAAATATATTACATATTGGGTACCTACTTAATTGTAGCTTCACATTGATACAGAATTAAGGCTCACGCAGATAGGTGCGACGCGACAGCGCGACGCGACTTTAGTAGAACAATTTCTATGAAAAATTCAAGGAAATTGTTCTACCAGAATCGCGTCGCACCGTCGCGTTGCGCCTGTCTGCGCGAGCCTTTATGGAACACAAATTGTAAATCAAATGATTTTTGTCGAGATATACCTACCTGAATTGTTTTTAGGGTTGAGTGTACCGCTAGCATCTCACTGAAAGCATAGTAACTTGTGATTTTCTACACATTTTTTCTTCAGGTCTGCCTGATGTCTATTTTATAACCATCGAGCATCGGCGATGAAAATGGAGTTGTCAAAATATATATTATATTTGTGCTTCTCATCGTTTATTTTCAAATGCGACGAAGTGCGACGTGTGCTATGTTTATGCAAAGTGAATATCGATATATTTTGTATATAGTTACAAATAAGTAAACAAAAAAAAAAACATTTTCACTTTTTAATTGTTGTACCTACTATACATAAATTCATCTTAAGGCTCCCACAAACAGGCGCGCCGCGACAGCACGACACTATAGCACCGATCGTCGCGCGACACGCAGTTCCTTTGGGTCGCGCTGTTGCTGTCGCGTCGAGCCAATGTGCACAAGCCTTTACCCGTACAAGAAGGAAGTTCGTTTTAACTTTTGATGATATAAATATAATGAATAAACTATTGACAAACATTAAATATGCATCGTTGTTATTGTTTTGTTGTTGTTGTGTGTTGTTTTGTTGTTGTTGTGTGTTGTGTTGCCTTGTGTGTGTTTTGTTGTTGTTGCTATGTGTTGTTTTGTGTGTGTGTGTTGTTTTGTTGTTGTTTAACGTCTACGAAACCAAAAAGGTGAATACTTTTTCACTAACTCCAGTCCAAGCTTTCCTGTACTTAAATATTTAATCGTCTACTATTACACGTCTCTGTACAACCCACAACATGTTGCCTTTGTTTCAGAATGCAAGTAAATTAATTAATTCTAGTGTAAGTTAATACCGACGTAATTATTTCCCAAATTAACACTGTTGTTGACTGTACCCGAAAAGCTTTGTGAATGAGAGAAGCTATAGTAGATTATTTGTTGCAAGTTAACGAGAACGTAGATAGGTAATTATGGTATGCATGAGGTCCTGGGTTCGATTCCCAGGTCGGGCAGTGTTATTGGGTTTTCCCAACAGGAATTTCTAAAGTAGCAGCCGGAGTCTGGATCTATGCCCGGTTGATGGCAATGGGTTCGCCCCCACATGGGACTTAAACATAACTTGAATAATGTGGGTGTACTGTTATACCTGTACCTACACCTAATATTCTTGAATCGGACACCCATGTAATTTATAAAGAAAGCGTAACAAAAAAAGCATAATTCCAGCAAAATATATCTTTTTTAAAAACAACCGACTTCCAAAAAAAAAAAAACACTCAAAAACGTGAAAAATAACTTTAATTTCGGAAGTCGGTGTCTTTGGTTGTGTATTTTCATTTTCGGCCACGGACTTCCGAAATTAAAGTTATTTTTCACGTTTTTTTAATAAATTTTTTGGAAGTCGGTTGATTTGACGTTTTTTAATATATTTTTTGGAAGTCGGTCGTTTTTGGGTAAAATTGTTTTTATTTTTCACCTTTTAGTTGTGGTACCTACCCCACACACATTCGTACACCACTACTTGATATGTAAATAACCGTGACAGGAAATTATTAAAACATCATCGATATAAACTTAGTGGAAAAAATACGCAGTATTAAGGATAACTCAAAAACTACTGATCAGAACTTGATCAAATTTAAATGGGACCACATGTCACCTGGGCACCAGCCATCAAATAAAAAAAGAATCATCCAAATCTGTTCGCCCAGAAACAAGTTCTGAGCTAACACACATTTTTAAAAAACTGTCGAATTGAGAACCTCCTCCTTTTTTTGAAGTCGGTTAAAAATTACCTAAAATACCTCCGTTTCCTACATTCAATAAATATTGCCAAGCTCATAAATCTTGGTGGAAATGGGTAGTGACGCAATGATAGTAATTTTCTAAAGAAACTTTTCCACGACAAAAACTCTTTGTCTTTCAACAAAAATAAGACAAAGAAACCTTTTATACCGACATAACTAAGCTCAGTAGTATCTCTAGATGTACAGCAATCTTATTGAACGAACCAAGTAATCCCTTAATGCAATATTTTATGTAATCTATTCCACAGTCCAATATTTGTTCGCCAACTTTGTTCTTACGTCTCCGCCACAGAATAGATAGGTACAGAAGTACGACCCCATACAACAAGCGAAAACAGGCGCACACGCACATATTATATATTAAATTAAAATTCATTTATTTCAGGTACAATTCAATAATACATACAAAATCATACATAAATGAATACAAACGAATAAATACAATATAAATACAACATCAACACACAAATTAAATAATTTAAATTCATATTCAATCATAATTAATTCATATTTATTAGAGTAGTCTCTTACGTACGACACTGTATGTAACTTGTCTGTCACAACAGTGTCGCACATAAGGACAGTCCAACGTATTTCCTGTCATAGTCAGAACAGTATTTGAGCTGGCCCGCACTCTGCGCACAAGAGACACGCAGCGCTTCCGCATGATTGCATGAAAACAGTCTGTGCGCGCCCACGCGAACATACCCGAAGCACTGCAGTAGCGAGGCAGACCCAAAGTCGCTTTGAAAGCGTTGTTAAATTGAATGCGGAGGGATATAACTGCACGGCGGCGGCGACCAGAAACGAATGCTTGTCGCAATTGATTGCCTTGATTATGTACTAAGTATAGTGGATATCCCTGCGGGGTAGTTGCAAAGCACACAGTGGCAATGCCTTTAACTTTTACAATTTAGCAATATTTATTGCGTTAATATATAACGTTATCGAGCAGACGAATTTTTCCAAACATAAGAAGCAATGGATTAGCAATTTCCATAAAAATCCTTCGGATTGTTATTGAGAGTGTGTTACCCAATTGGGGTGCTGTATTTTAGTTTCTGGGCGAGACAGTGCCAAGACAGAGTCGGTCCGTGCACTCCAGGCATAATTAGGGTGTGAGTGAGTTTCCGCTCGACGTATAAAGCCAACCTTCTGTACTCATCTTGTTTGTGACTCCACTCTGCTTGCTTGGCACAAGTACCTACATGGCAAATACATAAAATGTATTAGGTAATAGAGGAAATAGAAACGTTTTGGTAATGAAGCGAGTTAATTAAAATTAAACTAGTGTGTGGATAAACTGTTTATGAAAGATGTTGGGATAAAGTTTTGCTGAGTAAAGGTGGGTTTTTGTTATTGATAGTATTTTTTTTATAAATTCTTATTTTAGTACATAAAAGGATCTCTGACTGCCTCGTTGGTCACAAGCGCTGCTGCTGAGCATGAGGTGCTGGGTTCGATTCCTAGGTCGGGCAAAGTATTATTGGGTTTTTCCATCAAAAATTTCTCAGTAGCAGCCCGGAGTCTGGAGTTGTGTCCGGTTGATGGCGATGGGCTCGCCCCCTATTAAGGCTCCCCCAGACAGGCGCGACACCACAGCGCGTCACAAAGGCGCCGCTCGTCGTGCGATTCGCGTCGCGTGTCGCACCTGTTTGTAGGAGCCTTTACATGGGACTAAAAATATAACTGGGGAAACGTGGGTGTACTAATACTTACACCTCTACCAAACCCTGTGTTATGAATTTATGTACGTAAAAAGATTTCATTCCGATAATATTGAAAAGTCATATTATTTTAAAACGATCAGGCTAAAATTTAGTGACTGCCTGAGCAAAAAATTAACGGTACATCTATGGCGTTGAAAAATCTAAAAATTATTGGCATTTTCATGTTTAATGAAGCGAAAGCCTTGGTCTTTATTCTTAAGACCCAGTCTCTGAACTGATAAAACCTAATCGTTGTTCAAGGTTCGCCGGTTCAGCCTACGTTTGGTCATAAAATAGAGGCTCGCGTTTTATTTTAAAGAAAAACCTAGAAAGTTCAGCGTACTGTGAATTAACAGTGTTCGAAGATACTATAATGAGAATATGCGAATTTTACTGAAGTTAAAAAGCGTGCTAATACGGAACCTTAATTCCAATCTTGGATTTAACGTTGAATTAATTTTCCGGCAAAGGGAAAGTCCAAGCAATCCACATTAACCCTGGACCGAAATAGCTGGAAGATATGGAGAGAAATATTTGCCCAGCAGTCAGCAACTTCCAGCGATCCTGCGCAAGAACGAGCTCCGCGTCGGGTACCAATTTTACCCGCGTGGCGGCGTCGAGCTCGCTCCGAAGGTCTGGCAAAACCATCTGCTGACCGTCACCTTTCCTGGCGTCTGCAGCGTGCCACACCGCTGCGGGCTTCATCACACCAGGGTGAGCCAGGAGAGTACTGCGCTACTCCCAAGGGAGTTAGGGAACTTGTGACCATAAACTTACCTACCCCCTTTTTCTCATTTTTTTAACCAATATACTTTTATGTTGACAAGGTACGTGTTATCATTTAATATAGACCACGTAAACCTCTTCCGTCACACGGGCCTGAAGTGCCAATGTGTTACCCAGCCAGCAGTGGGACGATTTAGGCTGACAGAACTGTACTGTACTAGTAAGAGAAAGTCAGGACCTGGTCAAGGTAGCGGAAATCTCCTGGATGCGAGAAGCACAGTTCAGATGTGGTGACGCTTGGCGAAGGCCCATCTCCCGCAGAGGACGTCTTTCTGCTGAAATCATGCTGGTGATGAAGAGAATTTAAGGTCATGTTAGATTTAATTATAAATTTAAATCTGTTTTCGTGTCTGTCTACGTGTCAGCGTTGTTCTTCTAAACTCCGCAACGACTTTTGATGCTGTTTTCATCACTATTTAGAGAATTTATTCCAGAAGGTCTATGCGTAAGTATATATAATACATAACAAAGAATTCTCGATGTTGTGTCAAGTCGTTAAAACTGTTATAAGCAGAGCTTCGCTAGTGTTAGAATAATGCAGGATAAATTTGTACCATTTTCACCATAACATAACAAATCCCACAGCTATCATACAACGAGAAAATTAACAAAAAAACCTCACACTTGCGACCAGACAATACAATATACAGAATGATAAACGGGGTCCACCACATGAAATATTAACGTCGTCAGTCCTAGCCCACTTACATTCGCTATGTAAGCTTTGCATTCCCCAGCGTGGCCGCTGCAGGATTAATATTATTCCTACGTTTATGCAGTTATAACTGTATTAAAAGTTCACTGGTTATTTATATATGAATCTAGGAATGTTCTTGGGATTTACAAGGTTGATTAACGGTGGTTTACGTAATATTACTGAAGTAATAAAATACCTATGAGGATTACAAACAAAACGTGGTCTAGGTATATGCAAAATAAACTATAACCCACTTTTAAGGTCCATCGTCCACGACTTAACTCAAAAGTAACAAACGCAAATCATCAATGAATAGTCAAAATTTTACAGTACAATATTTCAATTGCATATGTATACACGACTACATATCGAGGGCTTCTTAAGAAATGAGCGTGCACGCAAAAATGACATTTTAATTTTTTTGCTGCAATATATAGTACAAAACGAAGTCCATAACATAGTTAAACTCTTATATTTTTCTGTTTTTAGAAAATTACAAAACTTTAACTTTGTCCAAAATTAATGTACTAGTACAAAACGAGGCCCATATCATAGTTAAAGTCTTAAAAATATAAGACTAACTATGTAATGGACCTCGTTTTGTACTATCTATTGCAGCAAAAAATGAAAACTGTCATTATTACGTGTACGCCCATTTGTTATGAAGCCCTCGATATCAAGCTATACATTTGCAGTATAAGCTGACTTCTTATTGTACGAAAAACCTATACATTGCGAGGTCAGATAAAACTGGAAATGTATAGCTTGATACGTATCTACACGACGTAGTACACGACGCGACTTACTAACGCCTTATTAACTAAAATCGGTTGAACGGACGGTAAAAAAGGTCTATTTAAATTTATTATCTTATTTCAAATGAAGTATAGCTGTTTAGGATGGGTCGTCTACAGACCGCCATTGAAATACTATTCCTTTGAAATTCTGGCTACTCATTGGTCATGGACGATGGACCTACAAAGCGAATGCAATACCTATCTCGATTCTAGCGTTAAATTAAAATCGACACCAAGATTCAAAAGATCGAAGGCGGCAAAATGCACGAGACTTACTGACAGGTGGATATTGACTCCACGCAGCTCATGCTGACACCTGTTAACTCTGTAAGTTCCCGTATATTACGAGTATGTGCATGTTTTTCACTCTTTTCGTTTTGCACCAAATATACGGACACACAGTTTCATCAGCTAGGTACCTACCCGGTCGGGCGATGCGTTTGTTCGGATCCACGTCAAGCTGTTCTCTTTTTGTAAAAATTTCTTAGGATAGTCGTAACAAATTTAATATTAATTTAAAATTTGAGGGGTCCCCACATAGTAACGCTGGTAAAAAAACAATTAAGGCTAATGGTGCTTAATTGTATCACTGCCACACTGATATCCAAATCAAATAAACATTCAAAGCCAATCATTAATCTACTACCACGTTCGTATTACTACTCACTTAAACAAACACACCAATCAAACACAAAATACACAAACAAATCATTGAAACACACAGAACAAACACACATTTGTGTCATCCAAACACGCAAAATCGGTACTAAAATGTTTCTGGCAATACAAACAGGCCCCCATTCTATAAGCCATCGACATAACATCACAAAAAGCAATTACTTGCTATGTCGAACACGCACAATAAATATACGCGACTTTTGCCCTGACGCTGCAAATAGCAAGTGGAATCGGCTTTTAGAAGAGTATGGAACTAAGGACAAGGGTCATTCGTTGGCTTCTCGATTGAGTAGGTATGGCAAAATCGGACATATTACGTACTGCAAGAATAATAACTTAATAAGTTATAGTGTTCAAATTACGAAGATTGAAAGTCACTTAAAATAAGCTTATTACCGGAACCGTTGCTAAAGACAAGGCCTTAATGTAAGCATATTGCAGAAACACCCAGTTCGTGCTTGATATTTGGTTCCTAAGTATGTCAAAACTAGGCTATAACGTCCCCCGGTCACTACCTTTCAGTTCTATTAATACACTGCTGAGATATTTTGCATTAGTTCCCGTCTGTTGAACATACCGAGTTCCAAATAGTCGTAAAGGGAACGTAGCATTGCCCTTATTTCAACGCTCGAGGAATTTTACTGATAAATAAATAACGTTTGATATCGTAAAATTACTATCGCCATATTATGCACATAACAATTACTGTTAATTGCTGGCGGTAGACTGGATTTTAATTGCAATTCACTCGCCTCTGACGGCGAGGACACAATGTGAGGGGAGGAAGAAGATCCACTTCGAACACTTGAACACTCCAACCGAAAACATTTTATTAAGCTATTGCATAGCTTTTATCGCGGGCTTTGAGCGCGGCGACCGAATCAAGAAATTCCGTAACGAAAATAAAACCTAACACCCCCCACTCGGCCTACCATGTAGCTCGGCCGAGCGTTCGCTTAACGTGTATATATATGGTACGACTGTACTTGAATTAATATCAAAGAAAATAAAATACTGCATAAATCAATAATTATAATTGCATAAGTTGATAAAAAATGCTATGCAATAGCTTTACCGCGGCAGTCCCCGAGTGCCACACGTGTTTTTTTTACATATGACTAATTATAATGATACTAGAGCCTACTACTAGAGATTTTATGTACACATATTTTATTAAGCATAAATATACGGCGTATGGGAAATTGACGCGCAAACTTTTAACGTGAATTCAACACATAATTCTAGACACCCAATGTTCAAAATCGTCGGTTATTTAAAAAAATACAGCTATTCAATACAAAAGTGCAATACCTACACTGTCAAAATGTATGGAACAGCGATTTCTTTTTATAACCAAACAATTTTTTTTACCGCTGTTGCGTCCTGAATCATGCATCAACTGAATCCATGGTAACAGAATGCCCGTCGACGTCCCATACGCCCTACAATATAGGTACATTGTAAAATTAAATTAATTGACAAAACTTCACAGATCGAAACTCGTCACGTTTGTAAAGATTCACAAGTTCATTTAATTTTACCTTCTATAGTGTTTCGCCAACTATTAGTGTACCAAACATGGATACAGTATGTAGCAGTTCGGTAATATTATGCGCATGCAGAAGGAATGATGAATATAATTATGCAACATGCAATTAAAATCGAAACTCCATCCGGAGTATCAGATTGGAAACAGAATTTGTGTTCCGATAATGTCTGTACTCGCCCCTTATTATCATGGGACTTATAAATAGCGCAAAAAAGCTAATGTGCGTAAATAATGCACACGAGCAAAAAATCTAGCTATACATTTCAAGTAAAAGCTGATCTCGTAGAAGCTTTCCGGACAATGAGAGGTTTAATATCTATTATGTCGGATTCTCTACATAGGACCGTGATTAGACATACATACATACACACATAAACTCACGCCTTCTTCCCATGGGGGTAGCCAGACACTACAGAACGCCACTAGACATAGTGTCAGACAAACCTCCCGTAGGCGGCAGAACTGGGACACGGGTTACGGTTTACGGGTCTAGTTTACTAGAGTTTACTGGAGGTTAAAGAAATCACCATGTCATTAGGTTACAATAATAAGTATTTGGATTCCAAAATCGGAACCCTTTCTTACCAAGGAGCCCTTCAAGAAAATTAACAGCTGTCTTTGTAGCAACGTTACTCAATCAATTAATCAGTCCAACAATTTCGCAGTCTTCCGTGTGGTTTCTGGTAATCATCGCAATATCAAGCCACCACAACAGTCATCCCTGTGACCATTTCACGCAAAATCATGATCTCCCATGTGATCATGTTACTTAACCATTCCTGTGATTACAACCGTAGTCATTCTTATGACCACATTTACGAAAATCTCTCGCCATCGCTGTGACACTATCACGTAATCAACTTGTGATTACAAAAACTCTGTCATCCTAATCTCCACTCACACAGCTGTAGTCATCCTTGTGCCCATGTCTCGTAATCATTTAATGATTACAACCGTAGTCATCCCCGTGACCGCACACATTACTAAGCCATTGTCACTTCAGTGACCAGCACCCTAATAACGTATCACACTATCTATCACAATCTGAATCATTTTGAAGCCTATTGCTAA
Source organism: Dryobotodes eremita (assembly GCA_917490735.1). Taxonomy (NCBI): domain Eukaryota; kingdom Metazoa; phylum Arthropoda; class Insecta; order Lepidoptera; family Noctuidae; genus Dryobotodes; species Dryobotodes eremita. Next base: position 21,841,342 of record OU823249.1, on the reverse strand, counting down.
TCCATTGCTTCATATGTTCGAAAAATTTGTCTGCTCAACAACGTAAATAACGCAATTAATGTTGATGAACTGTCAAAATGAAACCTATTCTCACTGTTAGTGTGTTACGTGATTGCCCCGCAGGTCTCGTAATCACACCAGTGATTACAACTCATACGAGTATCTCCATATTACTCGATGTATTTAAAATTAATCGGCAATCAACTGAGTACATTCAATTACGCCAATCAATGGTTATTAAGCTTTCTAGCATTCTTCTAATTCATCATGAGCATACTTGATAGTATATACTGCAGTATTTTATAAAGGCATTTTTTTTTATATTCGCCCTTCTTTTAAATCATATTCAACCTTTTTTTTAGCTTTACTTGACCGGCAATTAATTTCATCTTTGAATTTTTTGAAATTTAGGACTCTTTCGTTTGGCATGCAAACTCTTACAATGGATGTCACTGTAAATTATTTTTTTAAACCGACTGGGTGGTTTGATTAGAAAAATAAACAAAATTCATCGAGTGAACTATAATTTATTTTGATTGATTAACGGTAATCAGTCGGATTATCCAAAGTAGTAATTAGTTATTCCGTTATTCTTTCTTATTCTTTCTTATTCGTTCAAATTGTCGAAAGCTCCGTGTCTCGATATTATAAGCTCTTTGTCTCGATATTAGATTCTATTTCTTTGTCATAGGAACAATCATTCAGTGAAATGTACGCTTTTCTCCGAGTGCCTTATAGCAGTAGGAATCATACCTTCAACAAAACGGTATGTACATTTTCTCGTCTTCTGTCTTACAAAAAATTCTGCTTGTATGACGGACCTTTATATTATTATTTGTCTTATTATTGTGGCATATTATTTTACTTAGATATTAATCATGTTTATCAAATCGAATTTCAGTCTCAACCCTCAGGCTAAATCTAGCCTATGAGTCGTAATGAATCAGCCTCTCGAGCTACAATGAGACTACACCACCTCGTGATCCTATCACGAAGGCGCACTGTGATGGGTGGATGCTCCAGATATTTTTATTTTTATTATTATAAACGACATTGTCATAATAATTTTTATCAGTCTTTTTCTTCTTAATTTAAGACCGTGCCACGACCACGGTTTACCTTAGCGCCGTCTCTCAAACAATATATTTCCTTGAAACCTTATATTTAAAGTGCGCGTCCTGAGAATACCGATTGCAATCGAGTTCTCTCTGACATATAGGAAAAACAAGATTAAAAAAGGTATTAACGATCTTTTGCGTCTAAACTTTTCTCGTGTAATTATTTTTGATTATCATTTGATTGTTTAAATTTTGATTGTCTTTCTTACTTTTTATATATTTGTAATTTTCGGTGTATTTTCAATGTTTTATCAAAATTAAACGTATTACAAGTGGCGGATGTGTTTTCTTCAATCTATTTCGCTAGAATAACTACGTGCGTTTTGAATTTAAAGCCTTCAAGATATAGTCGAAGTTTAGGACCTTAATAACCTTAAGCGGCACCTTTAAACTTTTTAGCCTGTTTCTACTACCCTTCAAGAACCTAAGCTTTGCAACATTGTCTGTCATCACTTCAAGTGGTGAGCACATAATCACACACATAGCTTTAAAGTTTAACGTCACATAATTAATTTTGCCAGGATCTCTCAGAATAAACATTTACTGCCGTAGGTAAGCATTATAGGTTTCACCCACCCACCAAACCAAAAACCCATAAACCTAGTTTTCTTTATTTCTTTTCTTTCTTTTCTTTCTTTTCTTTCTTTTCTTTCTTTTCTTTCTTTTCTTTCTTTTCTTTCTTTTCTTTCTTTTCTTTCTTTCTTTCTTTCTTTGTACCTTTTATTTCAGTATGATCAATACACAGTTTACTTGCCCGTTTGCACCAGTGGCAATTTTTTATTTTTTATTTACTTTTATCAACTTTGGATCATAAAATTAAACTAAATTAAAAATATTAATGAAATTAAAGAATTACATTTAAGTTGAAAATTATACAGCAATATAACCAAAATTAAAATATCTTAACATTAGTCAGTACCTACGTGAACCATGCAGCAGTGGTTCACGTACTGACAGTCGAAACGGCAATTTTTCAGCGATATTATTTGCATAACGTGACATGTTTTACTAATAGTGACCATTGACCTTCGACTCCAATATCTTTTCCATCAAAGATAAACAAGAAAGTCATGAACATAGTTAATAACATCACAACATAAAGCAATGCTAGAAAACATCGGATTCTGACATTTCACTTACTTCTTCGATGCAATGCCACATTGGAGCTCAGAAGTGCATATTTGCTCCACTATACTGCAACTTGTCACTTCTTAAGTTATCCATAATCGTTACAATTTCGGTATATACCTACTATAAAGCTACCATTCACTAGGTTCGTCTTTCATTGATTTGAATGTGCCCTGGCGGCTGAGAGTGTGTCATGCTCACTCAAATGTCTCGCTGGTGGTGGCGTGTATGTTGGATCATTAAGTTCCCTTCAAAATGGTTGAGCTGAATGGTGCTGATCCATACATCATGTTCGTGAACAGGCGCCGTCCGTAGGGACTTGTCATCTCTTAGTTGCTACGGCTTATTTTAATTTCTGAATTGCTTTTATGTTTTTTATTACGGACGCTTTTATACCGTGCACGTCTTTCTACATCGTTCTCACATGCATAATTTCAACATGAATGATAAAACCAACTTTTTTTGTAACTATAATAATTATGTTGATTTAAAAGAGTGTCCATTGAGTTGCTTGCCCGTTCTTCTCCATAGGTACCTACTACGCTTTGGAATGGGCGTTTTGGAATGGGAGCTTCATCTTTCTGACTGACCGACTCCTTGACAATTCAAAAGTGCCTGTAATTGGTTTATTTGAAATAAATGCTTTGAGTTGGAGTTATCGCACATCGGTCGGCGCAGAGCCAGTAAAATCAGCGTGTAGCATTCGTTTGCCTTCTCAGCACTCTAGATCAAAATCAAAGGGCTAAAACATGCCCACCATCTAGAAAGAAAGAAACAATGTAAAACAAAAATAAAACAAACAAAATAAATCTATAATCACGAGCACAAAACAGAAATAGTCGACAGCTGCACGTCATGACTGTGACAAGAAGGCTTCCACTCAGCATGATGCTGTGATATGGGGGACCCACAGCACAGCACTGATTTTCAGTGGTTACCCAAAAGGTTTTTCAGTGGTTACCCCCTATGTACTCTCCCTAATAATCTAATATCTTAATAGGCTTCCCGTATTAAAGTTGACTTAATCTCGTAACATTAAGTCAACTTTAATACGGGAAGCCTTCTGCGAGATACAAATGTTAAACTTTAAAATTACTTTTGGGTTAATCTCATAATCAGGTTTTCCACCCAAGTTTCATTTAATACATTAAATTACCATCAACAGGCACATTTTAAATCGATCTGTCTAAGCTGTTTACCTATGTTGCAGTTTCAGGAGGTAGTAAAGTAGCTAATGACTTGATCCAACGGCTTACGCTTATTTGTTTATCATTTCCGCCGCCACACCTCACAGCCTAAGAACTCGATAAACTTTAGGAAACATAAATGATAAATGATTTTATTTCCGTAAGTAGGTTTGTACAAACACTTTTACACGTCAATCATATTTCTTAAACTAGATGAGGTCGGTGTTTCCTATCTGACTACTCTGAGAAGAAAGACCGAGACAAACTCAGAGGTCACAGTCTCTTTTAAAATCCAGACATAATCTTGGTCTCATCATGTGAAGACCATGTAGATTAGTGTCTGAAATGGTCTGGAAATGGTCTGGTCTTGGAATAACTTTGGAAAACATTGATTGCTGGCACTAACGTCGCGTTAACAATATAAAACTATTATTTTTTGACTAAGAGGAAATCTCATAAATATAACACACACAACATTACGCTGGCACTGTCCGAAGGAACAAGCAGGACACTGACGGGGTCCTCTAGGGCCGATGCCTGCCAGGGTCGCGGGTTTCTCCGAAAGGGTTACCGTGGCCCTGGCACACAGGCAACTGAAGGAACACACCACACGCACACTTTACCAAATTACTAAGTCAAAGTAGCTGCAACCATGAATTGAATTGTGAAATATGCGCTAACACGGTAAATAATATGTGATTCTTGCAGTAAAGAGATTCTCAATTTCTCTTCATTTGCGTACCTTCGTTGAGTTAGCGACACCGTAACAGCTTATCGCGGTTCAATTGTCTATCAATTTAGATAAAGCAAGCAAACTGCAACAAGCAAACATTAAAGGGAATTACATAACATAACATCACGCCCGCACTCCCAGAAGAGTCAGGGTCAGGGTCAGGGTCACCTATAGTGCACCGACACAAGGGAAAAGGAATCATCCTATGTAAATACCTATTATTTCTGCATCTTTCAACCAGTTTCAACCAATTCGGTTAAACAGTGTAATATCTCAATAAGAAAAAAAACGCAACAAAGTCAAGTTGCTTTCAAGTTTCATTTCAAAAGCAAGACAACTACTTGAAATAAAAGTTTCACACCAAACTATCATAACCGGGGGGTAACTTAAAATGGTATCGACTCATCGGATGCATCTCCATTTCCTCGTTCTCAGTGAATCACTCAATTTCACATAATTGTCAGTGAGACAGTATGAAGGCATGATAGTGGATAGATATCCTTAATATGATATTAGCATGTCTGAGTAATAGGACGGTCAGGTAACTAACGCACGGATAGCTGTCGAAGCAACTGACGAATCCATGTTGCACCTGTTTTTCGTACAACTCTTGCCGGTGTCCATTCAATTCAATTCATTTATTTCAGATAAATTACAATCTGTAATTATAAATCCATACATGTTTTATTTTTAAATAATATAATATAATAAGAATAAGAATACAAGAAATAGACACACAACAATGCATTGTCGTGTGTCTACTTCCTGTATGGAAACATTGGATCAGGACCGCACTACTCGCACATGTAGTTTTGTCCAATGCTCCATGAAGGAGCAATCCACATCCATTCTCTCTGCGATGAGCTTCAGGAAGCTGTTGGGGCTGCCCCGTATGCGGCGCATCAGAGACGCTATTCTTTTGCGATATATCGCTTGAAAGCCATCCACTTGAGCGTCTGCAAACATACCTGATGCGCTACAAAAGCGTGGCAACCGCATCAACATCCTGAACGCATTATTGCAATGATCTTACTATCAGGAGAATTCTCAGCCCGCTCGTATCTTACTTCTTATGTCGGATTCTCTGTATAGGATCATGATCAGACATAGTATCAGACATACCTACTGTCGGCGCAGAACTAGGATACAGGTAAACTAGAGAAATAACTTCTTAATACAACGTCCACATTTGTAATTGTTATAATCAATGAACTAATACCCTGAACCTGAAAAGGAAACACTGAGCAGTTTCCAGCCCAGTATGCCGATGCCTGCCGGGGTCGCGGATTGTTCGAAAGAGTTACCGTGGCCCTGGCGCACAGGCAACTGAAGGAACACGGGTGGGTTTTAGTCAGTAAGAGTCTGACACGCCCTTCCGCTCCGCCCAGAGCAGGAGAGGTCATTTGATGATTTCCCACATAAAAAATAAATTAAAAAAAACCAGTAAGTACCGCAACCTCGTATCAACAATCACTGTCGATCCACGGTCCCTAACGACACCATACCGCTCGACTCCACACAACGTCAAACTAAGACGTTTGTATCTCGTTTTTATGTGCATACTCATCTTATCAGATCCGACATATATATTATATAAAACATAATTATAATAAAATAGTAAAGAAATCAAAACAGTACATTGTTTTTTTTTTAAGTAATTGTTCAAGGTGTGGAAGTGAGTCTGACACCGAAGATATAGTTTTTAGAATTTTTATCCGTATGTTCCGGATTGGCGCAAAAACGGCTAAACGGATTTGGATGAAATTTGGCACACAGATAGTTTGTAACCTGAATTAACACATAAGATAGTTTTTTTTTTGTTAGTTAGTTCCCGTGGGATATTTTCCGACATTTAGGCGGGCAAAAGATTGTCGTCGATTTATAAATAAAATCAATTTTGACTTTCGAAAAAGTAAAAATTACGAATGCGTTCCAGAAATAACAGAATATTATCGTAGACTCTGATAAGCAAGAGATTTATTTTTGAAGACTATTGTCTATTAACCCATTTAAAAATATATAAATGTAATGATTGTATTAACAATGTACATCATTTTGGTAACAGTCTCATCACAGTAACAAATTCTGCTTTTTCCTGGTCCAAAAAGGGCATTGTTTTTTCATCGAATTCCGTTCAGCCGTGAAAGGTAACATACAGTATTACTTTCGCATGTTTACAATATTAGTATGGAGTAGGCTTCATTTTTATGCAAGAGTAGATTTTCTGTTCTTGATATTTAGTGGCAAGTACAATGGAGTTTACTCTTGAAACAAAATCGATTTAAATGAATTGCGAGGTTTTGGAGTCGAGCTAGAATAGATGGTGATTTGTTTAGAACGAAGTTTGGAAATTCGTTATAGTGTTCTGGCTCTAGTTTTAAGCCTTGATTAGTATTTGTTTTGGTTTAGTGTTTGAATGTTTCTGTGGTATCTGTTTCTAGGATAGGTCTACTAAAAGGCATTGGTGTTTTCATTTCCATTTTAACCGACTTCAAAAAGGAAGAGGTTCTCAATTTATCTGTATATGTTTGTTACGCGATATCTCCGGCAATTGTGGATCGATTTCCAAAAAACAACACTACAAAGTGAAAAATAACCTTAATTTCAGAATTTGGTGTCTTTGGTTTTTGTATTTTCTTTTTCTGCCACCGACGTCAGAAATTAAAGTTATTTTTCACTTTGTAGTGTTCTTTTTTTTTGGAAATCGTTTTTTTTTTTTTTTAGTTGTGTTACTTAACCCACACAAAATCGTATATCACTATGCTATGTAAATAACAGTGACAGGAAATTATTATAACATCATCATTATACACTAAGTGGAAAAAATACGTATTATTGGAGCTAACTGAAAAACTACCCAATCAAATTAATCAAATTTATATGGGACGAAACTTTTTTTTTTTTTTTGGGTGGGAAATCATCAAATGACGTCTCCCGCTCTGGGCGGAGCGGAAGGGCGTGTCAGACTCTTACTGACTAAAACCCACCCGTGTTCCTTCAGTTGCCTGTGCGCCAGGGCCACGGTAACTCTTTCGAACAATCCGCAGCCCCGGCAGGCATCGGTCCTGTCGGACCCCGTCAGTGGTGCTGACATCTCTTTGAGGCGCGCGTGGAACACGACGCGCCGTCGACCCGGGCCTGGTCCTTACCGGACGGCAAGCTGCCCATTGCTCGCCGTCCGCAAGCCCGCGCCTACGGTGGCCGGGAGTCGGCAATCGACTCCCGACGCCCAGGGTGTCTCCTCCTCCTGCGGATGGGACGACCCCTGAGGCATAACCTACCTATTAAAAAAAAAAAAAAAAAAAAAGGATACAGATAAATCGAGAACCTCCTCCTCTTTGGAGTCGACCAAAGAACCAACTTCCAAAATTAAAGTTATTTTTCACATTGTACCAAGTGTTTTTTTTTTTTTGGAACTCTATTGTTTTTTTAGTATAAGTATTTTCTTGGCTTGGCAACACTGAGATTCCAACAATAAAACACATTTCTGTTTCATGATCAGAAATCTCACTTATTCGATGACTGCTAAGTTAGTCTTCGAAAGAATGATGCTGCTGCGTGAAGCAGCCGACTTGGGAAAAACATGTACTCAACAGTGCAACTGTGTGGTGGTCTTCAATGATTGGTTGAGAAATTTGAAAAATATATAGACAGCAGCCTTGTTGCCTGCATTTGTGCCTGGTTGATGACAGTAGTCTCGCCTTCTATTACATGGGACTTTTACATAACAGGCAAATGTGATACACCTCTGCGTACCTAAACCCTTCGATAAAAATAAAGCGTACTCCAAAATGTCTTCAAAGTCTATTCACATAGGTACCATTTATCAGTATCAAATCTTGTAAGGCTGACTTTACCTAAGTTCTAACAAAAGCAAACACAGGCAACGTTATATTAATTGAAGGGTAGTTCTCACATAGCATAGGTAGAATGGTTTATTGCATTGAAATAGGGTAGGACAAAGAAACTGAGGCAATAACCGCAGGCGACACGACGTGACTATGGCACTGCTTAGAACTAAACAGGAACCCACATAGTGCCTACTGTTGGTTCACGAATGAGAAAAAGTGAGAACCTAGGTGGGAGTGTGTTAATTTTTCCTTAAAATAATAATATAAAATTTATTTCAGGCTACAATTACCTCATAGATATGTAACGGCATCTACAACACACATGCGAGCTACGCGTCACACTGACGTCACGAAAAATCCTGCCTCGCGCAAGCAGAATTTACCGCGCAACTCGCAATATACAACGTCCCGACATCAATAGTCGGGCAGTTGCCCACCAGACACGACACCCGTCTGGTCGGAGGATCGTCCCTTTTCCATAGAGGATGAGTGAACTTATCCACGCTGTTCCTCATATCTCTATAGATATTATACCTTACAAACTAACCTACCTAGATACATAAAGAAAATATAAAATTGTGTTAATAAATAAGACTTAAGACTATGCTAGCAGCACTTAACGGTGCACTAGCTTGACTTTGTGCTGTCCTGCGGTACAAAAAAATAATGATATCCTAAATGAGTTGGATCGAACACCCAACTGGTAATCCGCCGTCCTTGTCTTGTCGAAGAGATTTGGTCACCAGCGAGACAAATTAAGTGTACACGTTCTATTTCGGTTAGTTGGTTTTTACTCCGAGCTTACAACATAACCTTAAAATAGTTTGTCTTTGTGACATTTTCTTAAAGCGTAGCATGTTTTCTTCCTGTCTAACTTAACTAAAGTAAGGATCCAACTTATTTTCTTTACAAAGAAGTAAGCAAACTGTTCAGTTCAATAACTTAGATCGCTTGAAACTTGAGGGTACTTTGTCGAAGAATCGACGCTATTCGAGTTAAGTAGATATATTAGCATTTCTTTACCATGTCGTAAAAGAAACTAGGGGATTCATGAGGCTAAGCGGTAAAACACAGTTTAAAAAAACTAGATCTTACATTAGTTCTAGCCTTTAGGCTAGCTAACAGGCTAGCCAGTTGTAGGCTAGAAACTTATAAAGTAAAACGGACAAGAAACTCAGTCGGTCTTATTATACAACAAGGTTTATCTTGAGAACCAGATTTAAACCATAGAGCCATTTTTGAAGTTCGATCTTTTTGATTTATTCCGAAAAATCTCGAAAGTTCCAATTTCAAAAACTGACGTTAAAACCGGTTTTAAATTGTCTACTTTGTACGGAATAAAGTTCGAAAATCAAAAATGACTGTATGGTTTAACCCTAGTTCTAAAGATAAACCTTGTTTTTAATAAGACCGACTTTCTTGCTCGTTTTTCTTCATACTTTTCTAGACGAGAAATGGGCAAGTGTTCAAGTTATAACTAACAGTCTCCTTGCCTATTCAAATATTCATACCTACGTATAAAAATGTATGTTTTAAAAGTTGTTTCAACATTTAGAACATACCCAATCTGCCTGCCAAGCGCGAGCGTGGTGAGTTCAAAAATAATTATATTATTATTTTAGTGGATCAGCAGTGAAAAATTTAAGCTCAGATCCAAAGTTCATTTAGAGTATACTATGTAGGTAGATAGAGTGTTTATTTCTAAGCAGGTACACAATCAAGTGGTATGAAACTTAAGCTTTACCCTCGAGTTTGAACAAGTCTTCAATAACACTTCGCACATCGGCGCATAGTAAACAGGAATCCAATTTTTAAAAGGCTGGCCCATTTTTTTGCCAAAGAATCAGCATCGCCATACAACGTGGCAATACTACCAGCCTTTTGGGCACTTTTCCTGTCGACAGTAATGCGGACGAATTTTTTGATGCCCTATGATTCTTTAACTTCTTTATTTTTATTTAGATGTACATACTATTGACAACTCAAATTAAATAAGATTTTAAAGTATTAACATAACAATTAAGTACGCTACGGTAAAGTTGTTACAGTCACAATTCACGTGTACCTACCTACTTATCACAATCAAAAACTTAAAAGTAAAAGTATCGGTTGTTGCAACTTTTCCTGACAAAGCCTATTTCTTTCATAGGAACTTACTTACACTGCCGATACCTTCTTAGAGGTTTTACAAAAGATGTCTTCGATAGAGATCATTACGTATATTTTTTCATACAAAGCATACTACGAGTATAGCCTAACAGAATTCTTGAGTGAAAAAAAAATTGAAACTTAGACTGTTTATAATGTTTTGTTTTTATTTTTTTTTTGTTCTGTTTGTTAAAGTTTAGTTGATAATTTTAGTGGATTAATCAAATTTATATGGGACCACCCCTGAGGCATAATCTATCTATTAAAAAAAAATCGAAATCGATCCACAATTGCCAGAGATATCGCATAAAAACATTTAAAAAAACAAACAGATAAATTGAGAACCTCCTCCTCTTTGAACTCTGTTAAAAACCAAAGAACCAACTTCCAAAATTAAAGTTATTTTTCACAATATTGTAGTTTTTTGTCTTGTAACTTTTGCATGCCTTTTTTTTTTTGGTGGGAAATCATCAAATGACCTCTCCCGCTCCGGGCGGAGCGGAAGGGCGTGTCAGACTCTTACTGACTAAAACCCACCCGTGTTCCTTCAGTTGCCTGTGCGCCAGTGCCAGGGCCACGGTAACTCTTTCGAATAATCCGCGACCCCGGCAGGCATCGGCCCTATTGGACCCCGTCAATGGTGCTGACATCTCTTTGAGGCGCGCGTGGAACACGACGCGCCGTCGACCCGGGCCTGGTCATTACCGGACGACGAGCTAACTTTTGCATGCCTACCGGTAAAATATGGCTGAACCTATTCCCTTTAACACCATGTACTGTACCCATATTTGCAAAATAAAATCTGGGGGCACGGTAGTGCCCCCGCCAAGACGAGCCAAGCGAAGCACAAGGGCACTACCTACCCTTTCTCGAAGTGTTTCGTCGTTTTTTTGAACCCTCATAGAGTTGGTTTCCGATGTACCAGATAGTTCATATTCTCAGGATATGATGTCAATAATAGACTAATTAAACGTACAAAGTCTCAATTGAATAGCTGTAATATTTTAGATTCTATTGATATCTAAAATACACCGATTTCGTCACTGACACACTGATACACTGACACACTGATGATGATCAAAATATTTGGCTACTTCCTGAAGTGCTAGAAAGCTGAAATTTGGTATGTAATCTAAGTTTAGTATACAACCAACAAAAAAATTCATAAACTTATAACTTTCGCCCCCCATCCCCTAAAATGGGGGGGTGGAAGTTTGTATGAGACTTCAAAATGTTAGGGTACTTCCTGAAGTGCTAGAAAGCCAAAATTTGGTATGTAAACAAAGTTCATTATTCAAAAAAACACTACCGTGCCCCCAGATAAACTTATAGCTTTTGCCCCCATCCCCCAAAATTGGAGGGGGGGTGGAAGTTTGAATGAGACTTTCACCAATTTTATGAATTAGGACATGAAAGTTTACACGGGACTGTAGACAGTAACTAAAAAACCTATTAATAAGTACTTACAAGAACCTCCGCCATAATCAAGAGTCTCATAGTAGGTCTCCGTTATTTACGCCCTTTGACGACGAGGTGAGCAAATCGACTGGAATTACTTAATTAATACGATAAGATATAATACTAAGTTAGGTATATAATTAAAATAATTTTATTAACCGGCACTGCTGATGTGCAAGAAATAGACCCCAAAAAAAGAAGAAAAAAATAAACACTAAAAAGACTGCCTAGCAACTTACAAAAAGAACTGAAATCCCACCAAAAACATTTCATGTAAAATGTTGCCAAGACGACCACATAGGGTTTGCCCCGTGAAATAGAATCTCATGTAGAGCCAAGCTTCTGAATCTACACGGCCTAACTCTACCGACCCTAATTTCACATTTTCTACATATCTATGTACGGCTTGGCTGTATCGTTACTTACTTCAGAAACTAAATATTCGCATCACCTCCACGATGGTAGCGAAACGGCGAAGCCATAATTTTTTACTGATATGTAGAATTTGTTAAGTTAGGGTCGGTAGAGTTAGGCCGTGTAGATTCAGAAGCTTGGCTCTACATGCGATCTGATATCTTTTTCACAGGGCAAACCTTATGTGGTCGTCTTGGCAACATTTTACATGAAATATTTTTGGTGGGATATTTTTATCTATATCTTTACTGTATAAGCGCCTTATTTAATGTCAACGTCTCGGTAACATGATGCCACAGGCTCTAATTAAAGCCAAGCTAAATGGTATTCCAACTTGTGATTAAGCTCTACTTAATCATAGTTTAATTTACCCGTTCAAGCTGTCCTTAGCTATCTACCTAATTATAGCTTCACTTAACAGTTAAAGGGTATATAGATACGTAATGATATCGTGCAGATATTCCTGTAATTACAAACCTCATCGCTGAAATACAAATCCTGTTTCAATGAGGGCTATCTCGCTTGAGTTCGCGCTAGAGGCGCTAGTGTTGAGTAAGGTCTCTAGATGTCAAAATATGTACTGAACGTTCACTGTTTACGGGATTTTTATCACGGATTTTTACGAATGATTCATAATAGCTGTGCCATTCTTGATTACTTATGGCTTAAGATTTTAAGTAAAAAGTTAGGATCTAATTTGGTAGCACTTGAAGGAAGAATAAGATTTGTCTGCTTCATGCTTGCCAATTTGAGGTACATTATAATCTAAATATTCATTTGAAGTTTTAAAATGTAATAAAATAAACGTACTATGAATATAAGGGCACTTAAACATATCCAAAATATCAAATAAAAGTACTGCAACAGGACCATACTCGACAGTGGCGCCAACTGGTGAGCACAAAAACGATAGCCCATTTCAGCAATTATACAGGGTGTCAAAGTCTTCGCAAGCCGTGACCTTGTTAACATAGACGTAACAAACTTCCCGGTTCTTGAAAACCTTGTGTACATAGGGAGATATGTATAGGCAGTATATTATACGTCACTTCAAACTACGCTGTTTGTCATTATTAACATAAACCCGACGATGTTACTTGGCGGAAAATTACACTATATTCGCCTTAAGCGTAGACGCACAATATCGACTAAGGGCGAATTTCACCAAACTTTTATACCTAGAATAAGTCTTACTCTGAGATTTTTTATTTTTTATTGTTGACAATTTTTTCATACTAGAACTGTCAGACGTCAGTTTTATTCCACGAATAAAATATATCTGACTTTGGTAAAATAAGCCCTAAGTAAGAAATGTTCTATACGAAGGTAACTATGGATAATATTATGTACCGTGTAGAAGTTACTTCAAACTACGCTACTGACGGAAAAGTGTGGGTGCACATTTTGACTAAAAAGTACCTTTTTTTTTGTTTTTTTTTTCAGGGGTAAACCTTCAAAAGGCGCCCTACCTCTGCGGAGGGAAGTCGGGGAGTGTGGGATTTTTTCTTCACTCACCCCGGTGTTCACCATTAGCACATACGGGGGTCCCGATACCTCTTAAAAGGACTATGAGATGTTTTATAAGTAACTGTGAATCTGTCGTATTAAAACTAGTAGAGCCGTTAATTTAGTCAAGAGATGGTCAATTATGCAGTAAGGACATAACATTCCATTCCGTCCTAGCTTCAAAGCAATATCAATTAATTCTGGTTATTACATCGTATCGCTATTTACCCTTCCCACAATTTCTGAATATTTATTCCCACATTTTGTTTGGCATACCGCTAGCATTAGTTAAAACATATATGCTTGCTTAATTATACAGATAAAAGAACCCCAAATTGACATAATGCAACGACAATGGGGTCACCACAAATGAAAACCAAAGCTCCCATTTCAGACGACAAAAACAAATAACAAAGTACATATTGACTTCTAGAATGTAAAACAGATGCTATTTCTCATCTCCGTCAGTTAGTTGAACCAACCACAGAAAATGCGCCACAAAATGCTATTGTCCTTGCTTGTTATGTAAAGCGAGGAGGTTGATTTATCGTTCCCCTCTGAAACCGGTATGCTGAGTCAATGCCGCCGATTTACTATAACACAGACTTTATTAAAAACAGAAGCTAAGGGATTGAATTTAGTAGAGATTGAAAGGGTATTGAAGATGGTATTACCATGTCTCTTTCTGCCGCCAAGCAGCTTTCACAGTTTCCTGAAGACCACAATGCACATAGAAAGAAAACGATCAAAAGAATTAATTGATAAAATAGGTGCAATCATACAAGCTTGTCAAAAATCAGCGCTCGTTTACAGAAAACACAGAAATTGCTATTTGATTGTGCAAAGTAATCAAGTTTACTTATCTTCTATGAGGATAACTGCTTGCGTGGAAAAGATTAGCGTCAGCAAGTTTGGTGGGCAAAACTGTCAGTCCTATTTACCAGTCTCGCTGACGGTTGTGACAATGACAGTGACTCCTGACAGCCCAGCCGGTCAATGGGGGCTACCGTTTTTGTGCTCACCAGTTGGCGTCACTGGCGAGTAAAGTGCTGTCAGTACTTTTATTTGATGTTTTGGTTATTTTTTAGTTCCCCTTAAATCCATATTATGTTTATTAAGCTATTGCATAGCTTTTATCGCGGGCTTTGAGCGCGGCGACCGAATCAAGAAATTCCGTAACGAAAATAAAACCTAACACCCCCCACTCCGCCTACCATGTAGCTCGGCCGAGCGTTCGCTTAACGTGTATGTATATGGTACGACTGTACTTGAATTAATATCAAAGAAAAAAAAATACTGCATAAATAAAAAATAAGTAAATAATTATAAGTGCATAAGTTGATAAAAAATGCTATGCAATAGCTTTACCGCGGCAGGCCCCGAGTGCCACATGTGTTTTTTTTTATTACATTTTAAAACTTCAAATGAATATTTAGATTATAATGTTCCTAAAATTGGCAAGCATGGAGCAGACAAATATTATTCTTTCTTCAAGTGCTACCAAACTAGATCATAACTTTTTACTTAAAATCTTAAGCCTTGTTTAATCAGGAATGGCACAACCATTAAAACAATGATCAATCATTAGTTAAAATCCGTGATAAAAAAATCCGCAAACAGTGAACGTTCAGTACATTTGACATCTAGAGATCTTACTCTACACTAGCGCCTCTAGCGGCGAACTCAAGCGCGATAGCCCTCATTATGTTAAAATGTCACCGTGAAAACTTAAACTGATGTAGGCCTGTTGGCAGAATAGTCGTGTAGGCGTGGGAAAATCGGCTTTGCTTACCATAACAAAAAATAGAGTAGAATAGATGTAGGCCTGAAGTTTTTTATTCCCTCTGATGACCTCCCTCTTTACTTGAGTTTTCACGGTGAGATTTTAACAGAATAGATCGGCCGGACTAGAGGTTCTTAAGTACTTATCGTCGGTCTTGAATGCCCGTCACCCCAAAATTCGCCACAATTTAAAAACATCAGTCACCATCAAACTGATTTCAAATCATAATTCTCCAATGTCTACAACTTAACCTTCCACAGAATACCCGCTTCGATCCAGATAAACAGATGCAATTTTTCTTCGCAAGTCAGCTCTTACTACAACATGGCACACGGCACACGGCACAAACTGCTATTGTCCCTGGTTGTTATGCAAAGCAACCGAGTTGATTTATAGTCGGTTGATTGTGTCTGCCGTTTAATGTCGGATCCACGGCGGCTCATTAAGGGAGGCAAGTATACTTGTTTTGTTTTGTAATTGTGGTTGCAGTGGCTTTGAAAAATGTTGGAAGTAATTTTGGATTTGTGTAAGGTTTTGAATTTTATGAAGTGTTTTTTTCTGTCAGTTCTGTAAAGTAGGTATTTGTTCTTTAAAAGTTTTTTGGGGATTGAGATTGACTGTCTGTGTGTGTTTGTCTGTTATTTATGATTCTACGACTGAACTATAAATTCGATTACAAGAAATAATCTATACAAATAAATAAAATAAAATGTCTGTTTGTAATCTCAAAATAACACCTTTTTACTAAATACATGTGAAAGTTTATACGGTAATTATAACAATTTTTTTTTTTTTTTTTATAAATGTTGTCATTGTGTCTGTCTGTTTGTTCCGGTTAATCTCCGAAACGGCTGGACCAATTTTGACGGGACTTTCACTGGCAGATAGCTGATGTTATAAGAAATAACATAGGCTACTTTTTGTCCCGATAACACGTTCCCGTGGGATAATTTCCGACGTCCACGCGAGTGAAGCCGCGTGCAACAGCTAGTAATATGATAAATATGAAGCTTTTTAAAGAAAGGTGAAGACTATAGAACTTGAAAACCGTTTAAAAAAATCAATAATTTACCACAATTTTATTTCAAAAAACCTGAAAAAGGCTACCGAAAAATGTAGGTCAGATGAGCTAGATATAGCAGTGGTCTACCATTCTGCTGTATACTTAGGATTCTGTATTCAAGACCCGCATTACACAAATATTAGTCAGAGCTAAATGCGGATATGACATTGACATAGGCAACCGTAAGGATCAAGGAGAGTCTTGAAAAATATAAGTTATCCTTCTTTTGAGGTTCGCGGCAGTCGGGTAAAGAACAGTTATATAAGACATTTCAGAAACTGAAATAATGAACAAGGTTTCTCTATATAGGTTTTATATGGACCTAGAATTTTATTAATGATGCAGGGTCTACATGCGGTGGTAGACACTAACCGTCAGATGCAAACGGCAAATAAAAATATTACTGTAGCTGTTGTAAAACCAGGTGGATAGAGATTTGTATGACAGCATGCTCAGGGAGAAGAAAGGTGAATGCAGGCTACCCTCACTACGAAGGTAGATCCCGAATGGAGTTTGCCGATCGGCATGCGCCGAATATATGGAGCAGGTACTTATTTCGGGTCGACTTTGTTGTTCAACAAATACTACCGAGTCGAATGTGTCGACCTGAACACCTCTGTGTAGCACCTAACAGTCGGGAAAAAAGAAAGACTTCCAAAAACTCTGCGGAAGCGTAAAATAGGCGTATTGTAGCAAAGTCGCAAGCGTGTAAAGGCTCCCACAGACAGGCGCAACGCAACTCTTGTAGAACCATTTCCATGAAGTTTTCATAGAAATTGTTCTAATAGAGTCGCGTCTGTTTGCAGGAGCCTTAACAAGGAAGGGTCGCTGAAACAATTTGAAGAGTGCGTGTGTGTCGTAACTCCCAGTTGTTAGTATACACCCCTGGTTAATATTCTTTACTACCTTGCTTAGCATTCTCTATAATTATGACGGCCCTAGGACCTTGGGTATGAAATCAAAAGGATGCCTTAGTCAAAACTAGCAGACTAGAATCATAAATATATTCACAAACAAAAATACGTTCTCCCATCCTGATAAATCCCTTTTAAGACTTCTTAATATTTGATGAACATCGACATGTTAGAATAAATATACATAGCTCACAATCTTTAGTACATCAATTTTATGATCATCCATAATGTTCAATACTATAAAAGACGCAGAAAGTATGTCAGATTTACGACAGCCTGCTAAACTAGAATAATCATAATATTTTTGCATTTTATCATACTTTTGCAAGAAAAAGAGGTACATGTACTGCCCTCTTGAAAAGGACACAAGGGCCGAGTCAAATCAGCGACAAGCTAGAATTAAAACATGAAAGTAAGTACTACAACACTATTTGAATTAGTAATTGAAACTAAACCTCATGCAAAGCTTAATACCTACAGCTAATCTTCAAAAATTGGAGAAGCAATTTAAGAAGAACACAAACGATTTTAATCGCCTTTTACCAGCACTTAGCAAAAGAAACACTAACTTATTAAAACTCCCTTCACCATCATCAAACTCAAACTCAAAACATTTATTTCAAATAAACCAACTATAGGCACTTTTGTATTGTCAAGAGATTAGTCAGTCATAAAGATGAAGCTAGTTGCCCTTTCCAAAGCGTAGTAGTTACCTATGGAGAAGAACTGGCAAGAAGCTCCACGGACACTCTTTTAATCAAAATATGGTTACAATTTTTTTACATTTATGGTTGTTACATCATCATAGATAGGCTTGTTCCATCCACTGCTGGTATTGTATTTGGCCTCCTCCCTTTTGTGCCATGCTGCCTTGGTCTGACTGAGTCTCAATCAGGTCGTCCCCACGCAAACCCTTAGCTACAGCAATTTCCTCAGATCAAACATTCAGCACGTTTTAACAAAATAAAACCAGCATTTTCTTAGAACAAAAACATATAACAGTCCTTTTTAACTTTATTTTATTTCTTTTAACTTAAACAGCTATAAAGTGCTGATGTATTTTGATCTATTTAAGTATTCATACCTACAAACGTATCTAAATCGTTAATGTAATCTTCGTCGTTCGCAGATTGTTTTCCCTTTTACGACTCCAGCATAATGCTGTGTCTACGAGACGCCTATAAAAATATTATTATACCGAATAGTATTCTGCGTTTTATTCCAACTGTACTAAGACTTTTACAGGAAGGTTTTATATTCTATTTTCTTGAAGGGCTTTCCGTTTAAGTGCCAATTGCGCTGGAGTGTCAATACTTCTTTGTTTTTGAAATGTTCTTGTGATAAAACTATCCGGGTATAAGATTTAAATTGTATCGAGTTGTTAGCGTATTGAAAGTGTAAGTAAATTCTTTTACGAATAAATATATTATCTTCTTGAGTTTTTGATTTATTCCGCTCTCAGAGGTTTAAGGTACGACTACAGACTCGGATCATAAAGGAGAACATAATAATATTTTCTGTATACTAAATATAATGGTATGTAATTTGATAAATTACCTGTTTGTTTTCTATTAATTTTATTTAATTTTATTCGTAAACATTAATCGGTTTCTTACAAAACTTCAACAATATCCGACGACCCTGGATACTTATCTCTTTTGCTGACTGTACTATGGAAAGTTAAGAGACAAAACAGCTTACTTTTTTATTTCCAAAAGCTTCTAAAACTATGATTATAAGGTTTCAGCTTAACGACGGCAACTTAGTTAAAGTTGTTACTTACATAACGCAGTAAAAAAGTAAAACAATCAACAACGAACACCCAAAAACCAAAGCTAACGGAACTAGCTTGCAGTATCAACCATGACTCGTCACAGCCTAGCTCACTCACAATCGTATCCAGTAGATAAACATGTTACAGTGACACGCTCCGCTTTAACGTGGTTAGGACCTCATTGAAAAACTGGAACCAGTGAACGCACATGGTAGTTTAGTCTTCGTAATTACGTTACCACTTTTGACAACAATTCCCAGTAAATTTAAACTTCACTACGGTTGAAATGATCTAACTGTCACATTGACAAATATACTTTGTCATTTTATGACGAGTATGAGACATTTAACTTTAGAATAGAACAGAATAGAATACTCTTTATTATGTACACCATAAAAAATACATATATAAATGGAGAGATTGTCGTCAGAACGCTAAAAGCGATCTTTTACAAACAACCTTTGGATGGATTAAAGGGAGAATGAGAGACAATAATGCAGGTAGTCAGTGGTGTATCATTTACATATACAACAAATTCATACATACATAAAACATATACTTATCTACATATAATATATACAATAATAAACGTGAAACAAGAGCAAAGAAACTAAAAATGTAATGATGTTTAAGGAGAGAGGAAGTGTTTTTTAACCAGCGGGGTAATTGCGTAACACTCTACCAGTAGGAATGGCTTTCATTTTGACAGTTCAATAACATTCATTGCGTTATTTGCGTTGTTGAGCAGACAAATTTTTCGAACATATGAAGCAATGGATTAGCAATAGGCTTCAAAATTATTCAAATTGTGACTGATAGTATGTTACGCAATTAGGGTACAGAATTTTAAAAGTGGACAATGATTGAGCAAGCCTTATCGAAAAGGACAAGGCATTCTATAACCGTACTGCTTGAACTGTAAAAGACTTGTCTTAAGTTTTCCGATGACCTCAGATATATATTATGTGTGTCATGAAGGAACTTGAAACATTCTTTAAGATAAGAGGGGTTGTAACCTTAGGTTGCTATAGCAGTTACGAGGTCGATTAAAAATTAGATACGACACTGATTGTTATACTGACATCCGATAATGGATTCAGCGAATGGAATAATAGGTTTTAGAAGGACTTTTTAAATCAGCTCGGGAATCCTAGAGAATAATACTTAGTCTAACATTTATTCACTAAAATATGTAGCGAAGGAAAAATTGTAGCTTAAACAATAAGGATTCTGCTACTAAAGTAGCACAGGTGCAGTCCTATATAAGAATATTGATAATTTTAGTAACACTCAGTCCACGTTTCCACGGTCGTACGGGATTTTATCGTGCATTGGATTTCCAGTTCTCGGTGTTGAGCCGAGCGTTTGGAATCTAACAGAGTACATCACAGTGTGTCTAAAAACCACACTAGGATTATCAACTTTCGGCGCTAAATAAACCGTTGAAAATCCGGTGTGCGATAAATCCTGCCGCGATACTTTTATGTCCGTGCGAACGTGGGCTTATAAACAGGGCGTAATATTTCGTCGACTATTACAAGATGGAGACGACAATATGACCTAAATTAAGCATCGTATATCTAATGAGAAATGACGCTCAAAGTCAAAGTTAAAGTTTTTATTTGTAAAACATAGGTGGGTGTGAAAACAGGTGTTGTAAATAAAATATGTATACGTACACTATGTTTTGTTGTTGACAGCGTAACGTTTCCAGTCTGCTTACAAAAATTCAACCTAAATATATCCAATATTTTAATCACTACTTATAAATAATAGCCAGTCAAAGATTGGCAAAACCTGTTTAATTAATATTTTTGAAAAATCACATATTTAATTTCGATGCTAGGATTTATTTGATAATTCCAAAATACTCTTATGCATTAGTATTGCCAGTATTTTCATTTATTGTCGTATTATTGTCTCAACATTTTAAACCTAACCTAAAAACAAACAACGCTGCGATTCCACGCGATCTTACAACACGTGTATTAAAAAACGGTTGTGTTTAAACGCCTACCAGAAAAGTACCTATTTTACTACCAAAACATTCGAAATAATCACCAAATTGGAATGGATAAATGCTCACCAAATTGTGTCCAGCAGAATGGATAAATGCTCACCAAATTGTGTCCAGCAGAATGGATAAATGCTCACCAAATTGTGTTTCATAAAGTATTTCAGAAATTAACCTATTTTCCTATTTTATTAACCGACTTCAAAAAGGAGGAGGTTATCAATTCAGATGTTTATATTTTTTTTTTTATGTATGTTCGGGCATAACTCCGTCATATATAGACGGATTTGCAAAATTATTTTTTTGTTTGAAAGGGTATACTCTCGAGGTGGTCCCATTGTTACCAAGTCTGAATCCGATGAAGGGATCCCATGGAAATCGAGGGAAATCCTCAAATTTTATAAGCACACCAATAGCGATTTGGGAATTTTTTATAGTTACTCTTGCTTTTGCTCTCGGAAAGCACCATTCCGTGAAATGGAACTGATGATGAAGACCAGAGGTGGCCACCGGAACTACTCAATAATAAGTATTTCACGGGTTGCGATTCGATTACTTTAATATGGTTGCTAAGCAATTTTTGCTCGTCACAATGCATATGGTGAAATAGAGCTGATGGTGGCTTCACCGTCAGCTCAGTTCTTTTTCAGGAGAACTCCTCAATAATTAACGCATCGGAAAAAGGAATATTTCGTAAACGCAACAATTTAAATGCTCACCAAAATAATTTTTAGACCCTAAGACTAAGTACCAAGTAAAATATGTTAACTTCAAATAATATAAACCCACTCTATACCGAGGTGCCTAAAGAACAACGTTTTAAGTTCCAAAATAATTATACACTCATCAGAATAATTGTAGGTGTTGTATTTATATTCCTTTTGCCTACCAAAATGGATGAATGCTCACCAAATCTTGTTTAAGTTGCTCACCAAATCTTGTTTAAGTTGCTCACCAAAAATAAGTTTGCTTCAAAATGTAAGGGTGGGATAGAATGCAAGAGCGAGGCAAGCGAGCTCGGGACTTGGGGCACCCCGACTCGGACAGGTTAGGTTAGAAGGGGATGGCGGGGTCTGAAATACCCCGCCATCCCCTACGTGGTATTTTTTTTAAACTACGCAGAAGTAGGAGCCCCGCCGAGTGGGGCTCCGTCGACTACGCCTTATAAATAAAAAAGGAAAATAGATTAATGTCTAGAATACTTTTTTAAAACACAATTTGGTGAGTATTTCGAATTTTTTGGTAGTAAAATAGATACTTTTCTGGTAGGCGTTTAAACACAAGCCTTTTGTAAAAGGTGATGAGCAGTTGACATTAGGCTATTATAACTTAGATAAATTAATAACTGAATCACTAAAAAGTGAAAAATAAAAAACTTTTTACAAAAAAAACCAACCAACTTCAAAAAAAGACACTACATAGTGAAAAATAACTTTAATTTCGGAAGTTGGTGGAAAAAAAACTAAAATACAGATCCAAGGACACCGACTTCCGAAATTAAAGTTATTTTTTACTATGTAGTGTCTTTTTTTGAAGTTGGTTGTTTTTTTTTGTAAAAAGTTTTTTTATAAGGCGTAGTCGATGGAGCCCCGCTGGGTGGTTTAAAAAATAACTACGAAGGAGATGGCGGCTTCTAACCTAACCTATCCGAGTCGGGGTGTCCCAAGTCCCGAGCTCGCTTTGCTCGCTCTTGCATCCTATCCCACCCTTGCATTTTGAAGCAAACTTATTTTTGGTGAGCAACTTAAACAAGATTTGGTGAACATTTATTCATTTTGTTAGGCAAAAAGAATATAAATACAACACGTACAATAATTCTGATGAGTGTTTAATTATTTTGGAACTTAAACCGTTGTTCTCGGTTTAAAGTAGGTTTATTTTATTTGAAGTTAACATATTTTACTTGGTACTTAGTCTTAGGGTCTGAAAATTCTTTTGGTGAGCATATAAATTGTAGCCTTAAAAAACCACACTAGTCGAGTCAAGAAGTATTATTTTCTGTGTTTATTATACAAGTTTAACTTAAACTAACTTTAGACTTTACTTGTTTAACTTAAGACTACTTTAAAATAAGTGAAACAGTCAAAATTCCGAAGAAATACAGATCTATGTCACGGAGGTGGAGACCTTCGCCTTCCAGGCGGAGATCGCCCAGCTCATGTCCCTGTTCATCAACACGTCCTACTCCAACAAAGAGATCTTTCTTCGTGAGCTGATCTCCAACTCCTCAGACGCCTTGGCCATGATCCTGTATGAGTCACTCACCGGCCCATCGAAGGTGGACAGCGGCAAGGAGCTGTACATCAAGATCATTCCCAACAAGACCATAAAATCAAACACCAACCATTAGATTAGTACTAATTTATTCAAAAACTGCACCTGCGGCTACAAATTGAATTCGACATTAATTGTTATACAGATATCCGATCCGATAATGGATTTAGGAGTCTGGACAATCTGATTTGTTGAATAATACATAGATTCTGGATGGATACTGTTTTTAATAAACCGTTACTATGGGTGATTCATCTTAACAGAATGGGATTTCAGTCTGTAAACTAAGTTTAAGTACTTTGCTGTGGATTTCGCTTCAATAGAATAATTAAAATAGTGGATTGTTAATGACCTTATTATTCGTTTCCTTCTTATTGTACTGTATAATTGCATAGCACATGTGTGAGTCCTATGTTCCTACTATATAGCTACCATTTACTAGGTTTGTCTTTCATTGACTTGAATGTGCCCTGGCGGCTGAGAGTATGTCATGCTCACTCAAATGTCTCCCTGGTGGTGCGTGTGTGTTGGATCATTAAGTTCCCTTCAAAATGGTTGAGCTGAATGGTGCTAATCCAAACGTCATGATCATGAACGGGCGCTCACAGAAGGGACTGGTCATTTCTTAGCTGCCACGACTTATTTTAATTTAATTTAATATTTGAATTATTTGTGTATTTTTATTACAGACGCTTTTAACGTTCTGCATCGTTCTCACATGCATAATTTTAACATGAATGATGTAACCAATATTTTGTAACCATATTTTGATTTGAAAGAATGTCAATGGAGTTTCTTGCCCATTCTTCTCCATAGGTACCTACTGCGCTTTGGAATGGACAACTACCTTCATCTTTCTGACTGACCGACCCCTTGATAATTCAAAAGTGCCTGTAATTGTTTTATTTGAAATAAATGCTTTGAGTTTGAATGTGATTATAAATAAAGGGTCTCGCCTCGTAATAAATGCAGTGACTTTAGTCGCCGGCGACTCGCAATCTCACGTCCACACACTAATTTGAAAATCGGTAGATTTGCAGTATCTGAATTAGGTACAGATGCTAATTGTATTGAAAATAAACTGAATATTTAAAATACTTTTGTTAGCCGTTGTTTCAGAAGACCTATAATTTAACAACGCATGCATTGTTAACACAGTAACAAGAATAATCAACATCTTATCAACCCGCTTTCGCTCGACGCGTATTATCTCATTCCCATGTCGTATATTATCAAGTACATGTAGATTATTTTGGTCTTACCATTTTTAGAAGTATGTCTGTAATTTGTCGGGTTACAAAATACTCCTTTTCAAAAAAGTTTCAGACTACAAGGGTTCGATGGCAGTATTGTATAGTTCAACAAATTCGATCAAGCGACACCGCCTTGCAAAACGTTTGTCTGATTACCGCGGGTCTACTGTATCTGTAATACCCATAAGCTGTTATAATCAAGTGCGTGTTCCCGGGTTTTTTTTTCTTTTCTCCCTCATGAGAAATGGGCTCAATGATGCATACATGAATTGTTTATTTTCTTAGTTTGCTCCGGTGGTTGTCCGTGAGTTCAAATGATCGATTTTCCGGTAAATTGTTCTATTTACATATTAAGACACGTTGTTGAACTAAGTTTTCTTGATAACAATTGAATCGTTTTAACTTTTTTGTATTAAGTGAAAAAGCATTTGACTCAGGGCTAGAATTGATATTTAAGTTATTAAAACCACAACATTAATTTCGCTTTCGGCTCAAATTTTTACTTTTTTCTATTATTTACTCTACAATCTAATAGATTTCGAGTTAACAAAAGTATCTAAATTTATCCTAAAGTGGTGTGATGATTTGAAAACTATCGAGAAATAGTTTAGTCTCGAAGGACCAATACCCATATCCTAAAACCTTTCCCCGAAAACCTACTTGAATGGGGCAAAATGATGACAATGTCGCTTTGACTGACGTTCAGTGGATTTCAAGAAATTTTCGGTCCTATATCCACTTAAAATACGGGTTTCAAAAACTCAACCTCATAAGTGCCGAAAAAAATCTTACGTAAGTGTAGGTATAGTCAGCCCCAAAAAGATGTATACACGGACAAGGAACCATTTTATTGTCTATAAGCATTGTTCCATAAAATTGTATCCACCGCACAGGTATTAATACTCGAATCTGAACTGTTACATTACACGCAAATGCTCCCGGTGAGTGACTACCTTAAGATGTGATCGTTGTCATGACAATAATATGTCAGTCTGACGCGTTAAAGTAAATGGCACTTCTTTATGGCATCGTATTTTTAATTAAATACTTTTTTCTAACACTCCTCTCGAAGTTGAACTATTGAGTTAAATTAACGTTTAAATTTGTTTACCTCGGTACTGAATGATTTCTGTATACATTATTTAAAAGATTTATGTAGGTATCCTTGTTTTAGTCACAGTGTGTATAGATTTTTGGTTTTACTTTATTTTGGTAAAATAAATAATTGTATACTATGTTTTGTACCTATGCGGTGGATACAATCTTATGGAACGAAGGTTGTTAATAATAAATGATTCCTTGTCTGTGTGTAGATCTATTTGGGGCTGTCTGTACATAGATACGTAGATTATATATGAAAAAACCAGCTGAAAACGTGTCGGACTACGCACAATGAAAGGTTCCGTAGTTGGAATGAATTTATCCCAAGAACAAAACCGATTTAATAATAATTCTCCAACTGCAAATGTAAGTTTGTAATCACATTTTTTTTACTAGACAAAACTAAAAATTTACGTGTTTAGGACTTTTCCTTTACTTGTGCTGTGAGATCTTAGTTCTTGCCCGGTTTCATGATTCTAGGTCAACAGGAAATAGCCTATAGGTTTTGATTTATTTGCGAGTATCAAAATATGTCGTATAAATGGCCGTATTTTTTTATTGCATTGACTTAGAAGCTCAATTTTTTTAGAGGTCTAAGGGGCTGTAGATCTACGCATTTAATATTAATTTCAACTTGATACCTCCACGCATTCCTGAGAAAAAGGGTCTTGGTCTAGACAGATGGATGGACCACAAAGCGATACAATGAGGGTTCCGTTTTTTCCTTTTGTTGTACGGAACCCTAAAAATACTGGGAGACATCGTATAAAAAGTCGAGGAAAAATAATACATTTCTCCCTTGGAAGTAATAAAATGTTGGGGCAATGGCGTCGCTGAGAAACAGGACGAAAAGGAAAGTGCATAAAGCGCCGCGACGATTGAAATTCCAACGTTATTTTTTCCAACTTGTTGAAATTGTTCTCCGTTCTTTGGTTCAATTATTGTTACCTATATTGTTCTCGGGATATTTTCTTAATTGTTCTATATTTTTTTTTTATTGTATCCTCCATGGGTTTGTTGTTTGTTACGACATTCTTTTCTTTTTAATTTATGAGTCCCGTTGGCTCCAATAAATTTTAGATTCTCTTCTTTTTTTATCTGGATTTGTTGCACGTTAGAACAATTTATTTTAAACTAGCTTATTAACCGCTCACAACGCCAGAGCAAAAAGCATCTATTGAACCTAGCAAGGTAGCAGTACATAAACCCAAAACCAAGCAACTTTCAAATGAGTTATTATGCCAAAATGCAAAAAAAGTAACGGTTACAAAAATAACAAAGGTCCGTTATCAAAAAAAAAAAAATGCTATTTCATAGAAAAGTGCAATGCCCTACGCGGTCAAAATGTACGAAACTTTTTTTTTTAATAACTGACAAAAACATTCAACGCAGGGGTTCAAAATCTTGTACCGAATCCATGGTAACAGGTTGCGCGTCATGTCCCTGGTTAACTGTATACAAATAAAGAAATTATTTACCAAAAATCCGTACCTTTACCTTCATAAAGATCCCACCACCATCACCACAACCATTATTTACTTAGCATATTATTATCTTTGCAGATGATCCCACATGCTAAATTAGAACGACAAGACAAAATCTTCTCAATATCCGGATATTCCAAACCACAAAAAGCCATTTACGAAAATCGATCGCTCCATCATTTGTTGACTCAGAACTTCTACAGAACACGACACGTCTATTTGTCTTCTCTTACGTCACTTCGGATCAAAAAGACCAAAAGTTTCCCTGTTTGCGGAAAAAGTTTCAGACATATCCCCTGACACTAATCCCGGGAGAAAGGACCGGGAATTATAATCCGGGAAAGTTTGTTAAGAAAGAATTTTATCTAATATTATAATGTAGGTCGAGCTGTCGAACTGTGTTCACCAATCCGTCTTCTGCTGAGATTATAAATCGTTCACTGTTGCGGTCTTTGGGTCACCCGTCGATCCATCGCCGTTTACTGTAACGGATTGATTTTTGATATAATATAAAATAATAAATATGACGGGTTGGCCGCTCTTAAAAAGATCTAATAAACGTAGTAGTACGTTTCGGTGATAATTAATAAAATTCGGCGACCGGACCTCCGATTCCGACCTCCACGCGCGCGAAGCCGCGGGCTAAAGCTAGTATTGTTTAACGGTTTTTTTTTTTTTTTTTGTGGGTGGGAAATCATCAAATGACGTCTCCCGCTCTGGGCGGAGCGGAAGGGCGTGTCAGACTCTTACTGACTAAAACCCACCCGTGTTCCTTCAGTTGCCTGTGCGCCAGGGCCACGGTAACTCTTTCGAACAATCCGCGACCCCGGCAGGGTATTGTTTAACGGTGATTATAGTATTTTGCTAAATGTTCATGCTGGGTCAACAAGTCTAGAAATAATAACAACAAACATTGTTTTGAAGATGAAAGTGATTGCCAGACCGATACCAAATTAAGTTCTCAGCTCAGCAAAATTATGAATCAAATTGGTCTTTTGATTCATAATCAGCCTATAATGTTCCCACTGCTGGGACACAGGCCTCCTCTCTTCGAGAGGTAGCGGGCTGTAATCTACTACGTGGGCCCAGTGCGGGTTGGTAAATGTCACATGTCTTCGACTTCTTTTTTTGGTTCCAAGACATGCCGGTTTCCTCATGATTCCTTCACCGTTTCGAAAGCAGTGGCGATGAATTATTTACACAAAGTAAAGTGATACAAGTCAGAGCCGATGCCACTGGGCCACCACTGCAATTTGATTATAAAGTAATTAATTTGAGTTGCATCCCGTACTTGGTTAAAACTAAAATTCAATAAACATCGCAGGCTCGCATTCACAAAACTTAAAACGGTCATAGGCAAAGTGTTAATGTACAATCTATACTAAATAATAATATAAGAAAGATGAAGAATTTGTTTTGTTACTTGAACGCGCTAATATGGAACTACAAGTCGCATTTGAAAAAAATGTTTTGCATTTGATAGCCCTATTCTTGAGGAAGGTTATAGGCTATTAAAGATTACACTACGACCCTTAGGACGCGAGCGAGGCGAGTGAAACCGCAAGGTACAGTTGGTATTTCTTAATTTATGGTCCTATACGACGGGAGATGAATCCCAAACGGAACATATATTTATAAGGCCTAGTACAGATACTTCCGGGTTTGGATGTTTGTGCATCTGAGATTATTTGTGTTTGTGAACGCACTCATGATATAGGAGAAATCCTAGTGAACCAAAACAACTAGGTAAATATTTTTGAGAGGTTTTGCGCATTAAAATGATTATTTGTTGATTCAATTGTGTGTGAAACATAACTCATTGTGAGTTCTTAACTTAACTGGATGTAGGCGTAGTGCTGGTTTTTGGACCGAATATGGATAACATTTGAACGAGTTGATAATTCATTTCTTTTTTCTAGATTAAATATTAGGGTCTTCCTCCTTGATATTGGAAAATATCATACCATTTAAATCTACCTATAATCTTGTATCTATCTATATTTTATAGTCTTCTGAGTCATACCATTGCTTCACTAAGTGTCACTGATGAGCAAGAGTTAGTCATTTCTGACAACTGCTTTGTCACAATTTGGTCCTTCGACTTTCGGTCCTCCAACATTTAATACGAAACCCTGTTTTAATGTGAAGACGCCGTAGTAATAACTGTATGTTCAGTATATAGGTCGGAAGGTACATAAGTGCGTCCACATGGAACCGTAAGATGCGATTAAAGGCTTATATAAAGTGGATGGGTCACAAAAGTCGTCTTGTACGGGAATAATATTGAAGTTTATGCCCAAGGCTAGCTTAACTGTTTCGTTTTTATTATAGGCACGAATAGTAAGGATAGTTTGAGCTTTGGATGATGTGACATTCTTCTGATTTATAGTGGCTTTAAGAGCAGTCGTGATAATTTATTTTGTTAAGTGACAACAGGTCTTACCAAGGGGTATCGTATTATCCAGTAACTGGGTCGTGGAGGTCAGACAGGCATTCGCTACATATAAAATACTGGTACCAGCTGTATCCGGTTAGGCTGGAAGCCAACCCCAATGTTGTTTAGAAAAGGCTAGTCAGATGATGATGAGCTAAGGTAGTCTTCTTCTTGTACTTCTTCTTCATGTCGCTGGCACGACTTTTCTCAAATTTTGTTGGCCCAAAACTTAGCCACTTCCACGGCGTCATCGGTGGCAGCGCAGAGGTCACTTTGACTGCAAGTTTTGGGACACAAAGGGCAAGATAGAAGGTGGAGCATAGATTGCGATATAGCCACATCCACATCCAGCTGCCGTACCATCGAGGTAACCCCACTTTGCCAGGTTGGAGTTACATCTTCCCACAAGTGTCCGGAGACGGTTCAGGGACTTCCAAGTGGACCACGAAAGGTTACACCCTGCAGGAAGATGTTGCTTAGGTGGTAGATAGTAAGTGGGAGGAGGAATAGTGTCTTGCCACAGTTTAACACACACACACAGAGCTAGGGTAATGTGATGGCCTGACAACTATCGAGCAAATTTAAATCAGAAAATAAAATATCTAAAGAGAATACTTAATACTCGAAGGACCAAACCCACATCCTTAGTCCTTTTCCCTGAAATACCTGCTCGAAACGAAAATTATTTTGACAACTTGTCACTTGGACTGACGTTGAGTGGATTCGAATATTGATTTAGCTAAAACGCCTTACATATACTTCGTTTAATTCAATATTTTACGATAATTTGCAAGACAATTATATTTTTAGAGCTGTGTGGTTAATCGAGAATTGGATATTCGAAATTATTAAGTAAATTATATAGATAAATAGATAAACCATCTATTTAGTGCACATAAACGAAATAGCACACCAAAAAAGCACAATTAAATGATAACAAATTAGGTACCTACATGAGTATACACAAAATACAACTAGCCAAAAAAAAAATATAAAAAAATTACACTATTACTATGATACCCTTTAAATTAAATAACAAACATAGGTACAAAGTGCGGTGTTCATCTCACGGTTAGGTATTCAAACAACTTTTTACTTATGCTATTTTTGTACCTCTGTGTCTTATCAATCATCATTAAATAAGGAATTCGATTGTTTCTACTTCCTCCAGTCTTTTATTTCCCCATAGCAACGTATGTTCGTACAGTACAACTATTTTCTTAATGTCCCTCAGGAATCATCACATTTCCGAATACAAACACATGCTAATTTCCAATTCCATAAATTATTTAGATTTATTGTGTATCATAATTTGAATTCAGAACTAAGTACTTTATTGTACTTTTGTTTTGACTTAACAACACAATAAAGTACTTAGTTCGGAATTCAAATTATAATAATAATAATAACGTTTATTGTGTCCAAAAATTATACACAAATAATTTTGGGTTTGGAGTCTTCATTTAAGCAATGCCTGTATTAGAGGACTCCGCTCCTTCACAACAGTAAGTACTTACTTAAAACACAATAAAATCAGTACAAAAAAACAAAAAATACAGTAAAAAAACAATTTATAATTATGTGAACTTGTGTGAGCGTGTGTATGTGCTGTTGAGTGTACATGAGTGTTTTGAATGTGTGATTGTATGAGTATGTGTGTGTGAATGTATGTGTAGAATGAGCGGGTCGTATACTTGTTAAGTTGCGTTTTGTAGGAGAGCTTCAGTATTATCATATGTCAGTGGACTTATCCAGTCAATCAACATTTCTTTACATAAATGATAAGATTTTTCATATATGAAAAATTCTTTATTTATTTTGTTGTATAATTGAGCTGATCGTTTACTAAATTGCATAATTATGATACACAATAAATCTAATAATTAATGGAATTAGAAATTAGCATTCGTTTGTATTAGGAAATGCGATGATTCCTGAGGGACATTAAGAATATAGTTGTACTGTACCATGTACACGTACCCATTCCTTCCTTGTTTTCCCCCACCCTTGCCCCCATATAAACCAACCGTCATTGGGTCGGGTTTCTTTATTTTTTCTCTCTTTACTCTGTCAGTACCGTCGCATTGTGACATGTTGCCTCTAATATATGTCCCGTAGCAACACAGATTGCTCTAGGATTTTATTTTGTGTTCGCCGGTACTGCAGTTGCTGTTTATTTACGAGTATGTTGCAGACGAATGCTGTGCCAAATCTTATATGTGAAATTCTGGAAATAAAATATTAGGTATAGCTATTTTTAAGTATTCAATTCGTAAGATTGTATATAAGATCACAGGAAACAGTAAAACCACACCCCAAATGAGTAAAGGCTCCCGCAAGCAGGCGCGACGCGACTGTAATAGAACTATTTCTATGAAATTTTATGGAAATTGTTCTACAAGAGTCGCGTCGTGCTGTCGCGTCGGGCCTGTCCGCGGGAGCCTTAGAATAGGATAGAATAGAATACTCATGTACATCATAAAAATTACAGATATAAATGTAGAAATAACACACACACCTTAACACACTTTCACTCTCAATCCGACGAATTTTGAAGGAAATTGCTAATCCATTGGTTCATAATGTTTGAAGAATTCGACTGCTCGACATCGTGAAGGACGCAACGAATGTAGCTGAATGAAAGGCATTGCCCTTGTAAGTGTGTTACGGAATTACCCCGTCGGTTATTGTACAATTTCATAAAACTGTTGTATTTTAATTAGGTAGGTACCTACTTGTTAAGTTATTATGTGGTGTGTAGTTGACCTCGTAATTTCTTTACCACTTTTGACAACAATTCATTCACATTGAAACTCCTTTCAGGTTGAAAATATCTAACTGTCAAATATACCATATAATTTTTATGACGCGCAAGTAATATTTAATCTTACTGTGGTAGAACAATTACGAGTACGACCACCTATATATGCTTACAATAAAGAGAAAGAGAACAAACTTAACATTATTGTAGTAGAAAAACAAGCTCTCGCATACATCCCAACTGCAAATGTAAGTTTGTACGCACAATATTGAGAGATTTACCACGTTATTTTAAGAACATAGACTTCTTATAGGTTTTCCTGTAATATTTTATAGAACTACATATTTTATGTTTAAAAAAAATGGCTTAGTAGTTTCGAAGATAATGGCCAATGGTCAATTTTCATCTATTTTCTTAAATAACTTTGAAACTATTTATTATTAACAATTTTTTTTTATAATATTGTGGTCTTCACCGTAAGCCCTTTCATTTGACATGTGATACGGTACAGCGTGCAAAACATTTTTTGTTTTCTTATTTGCCTCCCAAAATTA
The DNA here is from genome assembly GCA_917490735.1 of Dryobotodes eremita. Classification (NCBI taxonomy): domain Eukaryota; kingdom Metazoa; phylum Arthropoda; class Insecta; order Lepidoptera; family Noctuidae; genus Dryobotodes; species Dryobotodes eremita. The sequence goes on along the minus strand of OU823249.1, from coordinate 21,808,390 downwards.
TCCTCCATATTCAAAATTAATTTATCTACGTTACACGTCCGTGTTTGGGTCAAAGAAATTCATTGAACTTAATCGGCCCATTAGATTCTGAGCAAATTGGCTGTGATAGACGGACAGACAGACACACAAGTGATCCTATAAGGGTTACCCTTTATTCATTCGGACGTACGGAACCCTTAAAATCTAATAAATACGACTTACCTGTTTTTGATAAATGTAAAGCAATTACACCGGGTCCTTTCTGTGTTTCCATCGATTGCAAAGCAACAATGCGTTGTGCCATTTAATTAATTCCTAAGCACTGAGTCCGGTCTTTGAGCTTGGAATTCCGTAAAGGTTCTCTTGTTTGGTACAAAGCTGATGCTTATACGCGTACCTTTTGCTGCAGTATACTGGTTTGTTTTAATTCTAAATGAATAATTTAATCAGTTTATTATGTCAGTTTGGTCATGTCGAGAGGAAAAGGAAAAGAAAGGCGACTAACAAAAGGTATTTAGGAGGCAGATGTGAGTAGAAACGCCGGGAGGACACGCGCTTTCTTTTTTTTTTTTGCTTGGGTAATCATCATATAACTTCTCCCGCTCTGGGCAGAGCGGAAGGGCGTGTCAGACTTTTACTAACTAAAACCCACCCGTGTTCATTCAGTTGCCTGTGCGCCAGGGCCACGGTTACCCTTTCGGACAAACCCGCGACCCCGGCAGGCATCGGCCTTAATTTACCCCGTCAATGTGTGCTGACATCTTTACGAGGCGCGCGTGGAACACAACGCGCCGTCGACCCGGGCCTGGTCCTTCCTGGACTGCGAGCTGCGCATTGCTCGCCATCCGCAAGCCCGCGCCTACGGTGGCCGGGAATCGGCTATCGACTCCCGATGCCCAGGGCGTCTCCTCCTGCGGTGACCAGGGGCGTGAGGGCACAACGATTGCCTCTCCCTCACGCGCTCCACCTCCTCCTTTGCGAGCATTACTGCTTCGCAGAAGGAGGTGATGGCTTTGTAGCGGCATCTACAAACGCCACATACGCGCTACGCGTCAGACTGACGTCACGCGAAATCCTGCATCGCGCAAGCAGAGTTTACCGCGCAACTAGCATATATACAACATCCCGACATCAACCGTTGGGCAGTTGCCCACCAGACACAACACCCGTCTGGTCGGAGGATCCTCCCTTTTCCATAGAGTATGAGTGAATTTTACACCCTGTTCCTCATACCTCTATACTGATGACCACGAACATGAACGTCAGCGCAGCCTTCGTGCATCTACATCAGCGTGACGTCATCATCACTTCCTTCAAGCTTTCGAGCGGCGAGTCACACAGCCAGCCAACACCCACGGCTTCCACGGGTATCCTGACCACCAGCATGCAGCGACCGCGCATACCTGGTCAACACCCTCAGCCTCATCAAGTAACCTTGGCACAGGACACTGCAGTTTCGGCCGGTCAACAAGAAGAGCTCGTAATCCCTCTCCTGGTCGACGCCAGCAGTCAGCCTCAACCCGGCGCTGTACCACATCCGACGCACTGAAGCATAACGTAGCGCCACCCCGACTCACTGGGGAATCTTCGCAGACAGTTCCGACTCATCGCGAACTATGCGACACCCGGTTCCGACACACTGGAACCTCACCTGGCCCTGGCAATCATCGCAAGATACAGGACTCAGCCCACTATCGACCTCCGGTCTCCGGGGGGGAGTGATGTAGCGGCATCTACAAACGCCACATACGCGCTACGCGTCAGACTGACGTCACGCAAAATCCTGCATCGCACAAGCAGAGTTTACCGCGCAACTAGCATATATACAACATCCCGACATCAATCGTCGGGCAGTTGCCCACCAGACACAAGACCCGTCTGGTCGGAGGATCCTCCCTTTTCTATGGAGGTTTGAGTGAACTTTACACCCTGTTCCTCATACCTCTATAGCTTCCCACCACGGCCGGACGCGAACGCCTCGCCTCCGCGAGGACACGGCGGTGCCCCGCCCAAGCCGGGCAGTCCTCCACCGTATACTCCACCGTGTCCTCCCGGCGATCCACACAGTGGTAACACCCGGGCATTTCCTCCCGCCTTATGCGAAACAGGAACTTCCTAAAACAACCATGTCCGGTGAGGACCTGCATCAGGCGGAAGGTGACGACACCGTGGCGCCTCTCAATACACTCCTCAAAGAGGGGACTTACCGCCGCAATTTTGGCGTACCCAGGAAGTGATGCCAGGAGGACATACAGTGACCTTATTGCTGATGTTCTTCAGAAAAATCAGGTGCATAGTACTCGCAACCGGCGTGCGTGTATGACTAGATTTAAGAACGTAAACGAGGCAAAAGGAGTATGTAAGGATCGTAGCAGGTGGCGTTCTGTAGTTTCTGCCTACCACCATAGGAAGTAGGCGTAAGTTTATGTATTTATGTATTATGTTGAAATCATAAAAACAAAAATATTTTACTCGAAGTCCATAAAAGGGTATTATTCTATTCAAATTAATAGGTAAAATTATCATCAGCGAGAAAACTTCATTTATACTATCACAGATCAGGAATTCCTCAACTTCAGCATTACATGAAAATGATGATGTAAAGAAAAAGCAAATAACCTAAATTAATTGTTAAAGAAAATTAAAAATTTACCTTAATGATTTTGGTATCATCCTTGACCGATCTAAGTTTCTGTTGACTTTTTAAATTCTGGCAATTATTAATTAATTTTCAATACATTGTAGTGATTTCAAAATGAGATGCATTGGCAACACTAAACCCTGATTTAATCTGCATACGTATGAGCAGCTACCGATATTAAAACTTTCCTTATCCTGGGATGCGAGCAACAAGTCCAGAAAGCGTATATTCGCCAAATTACCGACCCGGCACGAACGAGCCCGCGGGAGGACGATAGTCTTTGAATTTTACAAACCCTGCCATTTTTCATTTCCGCCAACTTTGAATAATATCGTTTCTTAAGTTTTTATGACGTTTATTTTTAAAATCGATTTTTCCGTTATTAATTTCTATTAGGTATATATTATCATGGGAAATCATCACAAAAGCCAAAAAAAAATTCAAAATCAAATCATTTATTTCAAATGGGATCCCTTCTTTTCGCATAATGTTCTTTGTCCTAATATACTTCGGCATAACGATTTTGGCACAATTTGTTTTGGCATAATCATCTTAAAGACTAATTTGTTTTGGCATAAATTTGATTCGCATAACGTTAGTAGGCCTAATGACTATTAGCATAATATTGTTGGTTAAAAATTTAATATGCTGTGCAACAAAAGTTAGTGACAGAACCGAATTGCTGCAAAACCGACTCCACGTAGTCTTGTTTGTCCTACCCCTAGAGTGTAATTTAAAATCGCGTAGGCGCGTGGGGCCGCCGGAGGCCCGCAGCGCCGGAGCCGTGACAGAAACCCTGCCTGCTGCATGCTGCATGCTTGCTTGCATGCTGCATGCTTGCTTGTTTGCTGCATGCTTGCTTGCATGCTTGCTTGCATGCTGTATGCTTGCTTGCATGCTGTATGCTTGCTTGCTTCATGCTTCCTATAGCGAAAAAAAACCCACAAAATTGTTCATAAAAAAGTTATGCTTTAGAACTTTATGCTTAATAAATTTATGCTTTAGAATATTATGCTTAATCATTATTATGGTTAGAAAAATTATGCTTAAAAAAATTATGCGTAAGCTGTTATGCGTAATTATATTATGCGAAAATATAATTATGCCAAACAAAATTATGCTAAGTTATATTAGGTCTTAAAATTTTATGCAAATGGATCGGGAACCATTTCAAATAGGCACATAAAAGGCACTTTTGAACGTCAAAATTCACACTGGATTCTAGAAGGTGGATCTAAACAGTCTTGTGTAACATTTCTGGTAATGACGATCCTGTGACAGATTTAGGACCGTCGAGGGGATTTTCTGGAGTAAATAGTCAAAAGAGAATAGTTAAATGAATTTGAATTGCACGTCGCAACAAACTGGTTTTAGACCGCGTGATATTACATCTGTAACATTGTATACTCGTATTGATCTAGTAAGTACCCATTTTGTTATCCCCGTAAGGGGTTTTTAACGATTAGGTAGGTGGATACTTTACTTACGAAAACTTTGATGTAAAAATGTAGCTGTGTACGACTTCGATTGACACCGTCACATTTTGGTGGAGCCATTAGCATCATATTCTGTACCACAAGGCACATGCTTGGTGCTTAGACAGGCACGACCAAGGTTTTCTTAGCCCAACTGTAGTACCTACACGTAAAAATTTAACAATATGCTCATCAGATTCTACTAGAATGTCTCTTTCTACCATCGAGAAGGTATATAACCCAAAACATAGCCCTATAACCTTGACCATGGACAAATTACTTTCAGGAGCAGAATATTTCGCCACCCATAATCTTACACATACGATTACATAGCATACTAAGTTAATCGATGTTGGAACCGTTGCCAAGAATCCCAGCTCGTTCAATAAGATTTCTATTAGCTGATAGTCTTAGTTCTAAATGATAAATGATTTTATTTCTGTAAGTAGGTTTGAACAAACACTTTTACACGTCAATTATATTTTAAAAATTAGATGAGGTCGGCGTTTCCTATCTGACTACTCTGAGAAGAAAAGCCGAAACAAACTCAGAGGTCACAGTCTCTTTTAAAGTCCAGACATAATCTTGATCAGATTATGTGGAGACCATGTAGATGTGTGTCTGAAATGGTCTTTTGAGGAAAAACTACACAGATTGAGCGGACCTGTCCAGTCAGTGCACGCATTTGTCAGTAATCGTGCAGCTCAACTCAGAACTTAAGGAAACTACTTTACTTCTATTCCAAACAATAATATATTTGTCCATACATAGTTTATACAAACTATGTATGGAGAAATATATTATTGACACCCCAATTTCTTACACCTCTACAGGTGTAAGAAATTGGGGTGTGTAATATAATTATGGTATAATAACAGATAGTATAATATAACTTCAAATAACGTTCACATGATATAATTTTCAAAAACAAATAACCTAATTTCATGTGATCTAATGTTATATTTCAATTAACCTTCTTTTGCTCTAATAACATTTAGTACAACATTCATTTTATATAATTTTCAATTTGTATAATGTTTTTCTAACCCTAATGATCCACCAATAATAGAGGGGAAATGGCCCTCCTACCTATCCTAACCCTTATTTAACAGAATATTATACTAATTGAATATTAATTTAAATGTGCATTATAGAAAATGTTCATTAAACCATATAAAATTAGGTAAAATGAAATTGTATTAATAATTCATTATATAATTTCATCGTTATATTAAAAAAGTATATTAAATGAAATAAGATCATATGATCATAGAACTTTTGTTAATATTTCCAACGTTACACACCCAAGAAATTGTTATTATCAATCTTTTTCCTTAAGGTAGACATACATAAATGACTATAGGAAAAATATCCTGTTTTTATGAAGCAAATAGTATTAATTAAAAAAAAAAAAAAATTAAAAAAAAAAAAATTGTTCCTATTTGGCTATTTTATGGGGCTTAAATTATGTTTTATCTATACATAGTATAAAACAAAGTTGCTGATCGTGTTTACCTGTGTGTGTGTGTGTGTTAGATCTTCTAAACTGCACAATGAATTTTGATGCAATTTTCACCATCAGAGCATTTATTTCGGAAGGTTAAGTGTATTATACATTCATATTTAAATTAGATATACCTACTAAAGAAATCTAGATCTTTTGACATGTCGCCATCGCAGCCGTGCGAAACAAGGGGCGTGTCGCTAGGTTCTATCGAAACAGCAATAACCTTAATAGGTACCTACAGAACTACAATTACTTTTGGCATGACAAAAAAAAAACTTCTAATTCGATACCTATTCTTTCTCTGCGTTCTTTTGCTGCTCAAATCACACTCAACAATAACACGGTAATCATTATGGCGGCGATCAACCGAACATATTGAGTGTATTATTCAGTTACCCTGGAAGAGACTGAAGAGAAGATTTAGATAAGACTCGCACAGACCAGGCCCTGCAGTCTCGACATAGATACCGACGAAAATCGGTCGCTAAGTCGTATCGATGTCAAATTCCTTTAATAGATTTTCAACTTTATTTCCAAAGCATAAGGTTGAAAATCTATTAAAGAAATTTGACATCGATACGACTTAGCGACAGATTTTTGTCGCTATCCATGTCGAGACTGCAGGGCCTGGGAAGCATGGCACAAAAGGGAGGAGGCCTATAATCAGCAGTCGGTGGAAGCAGGCTGCTAATTATGACGATGATGATGATTCAGTTACCATCTAATGCTATAAATCTCTTCTTCCCAGCTAAAGCACTAGAAAGTGGTGAAAGGCGGGCGTTTTAGGGGACCCTCTTAATAGTTTTGACGTTCAAAAAGTGCTGATTCTCAGCCTGGTTTGAATAAACGACTTTTGATTGATCAATACGACAAAATCATTCACCCAATCAACTGCAGTACACCTTCACAAAACTCAAACTAAATACAACAAACTAACAGCCTCCTCAACTAACACAGAGTTCTGCTTAAACCCGGCTTTAACTAGATAATACTTAGCCAAATTCATAGTAATGAACTAATAGTTTACCATATATCACCTGAACTTTACGAGTTACGACATTATCAATTAATGTTAAATAGGTATGTTGTTTAAGACAGGAGTTTGTATAGGTCGGTAGTTATTTGTTAGGTCAAGAATTGCACATCTTGGTCTTGTTTTGGAAACTCAAAATCAGAATATACGTGACGTCTATTTATACCAGAGGGCCTAGACAAGTTACTATCGCTTGCAAACCGTTAAGTCTCCCTCAAACAGGCGCGACGCGACAGCGCGACGCGACAGCGCGACACAAAGGCACCGCTCGTAGCGCGACACGCGGTGCCTTTGTGTTGCACGTGCCGTGTGCACAAGCCTTTACGCATTTCTACAACGACTTTCAACAGCGTTGACATCAGGTTTTCGGTAGCTTATGTCAGTCCCATACATGTTTCGGTCGTTATCGGTAATAGAATGTCGATTTGTCTAGGCCCTCAGGTCTGTACCTCTCTTTGTCTTTGTCATTTGCATTCATAACCTTGACCATGGACAAATTACTTTCATGAGCCGAATATTTCGCCACCCATAATCTTACACATACATAGCATACTAAGTTAATCGATGTTGGAACCGTTGCCAAGAATCCCAGCTCGTTCAATAAGATTTCTATTAGCTGATAGTCTTAGTTCTAAATGATAAATGATTTTATTTCTGTAAGTAGGTTTGTACAAACACTTTTACACGTCAATCATATTTTAAAAACTAGATGAGGTCGGCGTTTCCTATCTGACTACTCTGAGAAGAAAGGCCGAAACAAACTCAGAGGTCACAGTCTCTTTTAAAGTCCAGACATAATCTTGATCAGATCATGTGAAGACCATGTAGATTGGTATGTCTTTTGTGGAAAGAACCACACAGATTGAGTGGACCTGTCCAGTCAGTGCACGCATTTGTCAGTAATCGTGCAGCTCAACTCAGAACTTAAGGAAACTTCTTTACTTCTATTCCATACAATAATATATTTCTCCATACAAAGTTTGTATAGGTGTAAGAAATTGGGGTGTGTAATATAATTATGGTATAATAACAGATAATATAATATCACTTCAAATAACGTTCTCAGGATATAATTTTCATATGCTATAAAAAAAAAAAAACCTAATTTCATGTGATCTAATCTTATATTTCATATAACCTTCTTTTGCTCTAATAACATTTAGTGCAACATTCATTTCATATAATTTTCAATTTGTATAATGTTTTTCTAACCCTATTGATCCACCAACAATAGAGGGGAAATGGCCCTCTAACCTAACCTAACCCTTATTTAACTGAATATTATACTAATTGAATATTAATTTAAATGTGCATTATCGAAAATGTTCATTAAACCATATAAAATCAGGTAAAATGAAATTGTATCAATAATTCATTATATAATTTCATCGTTATATTAAAAAAAAGGATATTAAATGGAATTAGGTCATATGATCATCAGAACTTTTGTTAATATTTCCAACGTTACACACCCAAGAAATTGTTATATCAATCTTTTTCCTTAAGGTAGACATACATAAATGGCTATAGGAAAAAATATCCTGTTGTTATGAAGCAAATATATTAATTGTTCCTGTTTGGATATTTTATGGGGCTTAAATTATGTTTTATCTATACATAGTATAAAACAAAGTTGCTGATCGTGTTTACCTGTGTGTGTGTTAGATCTTCTAAACTGCACAATGAATTTTGACGCAATTTTCACCATCAGAGCATTTATTTCGGAAGGTTTAAGTGTATTATACATTCATATTTAAATTAGATATACCTAGCATCTTTTTAACTTTTGAAATCTAGATCTTTTGACATGTCGCCATCGCAGCCGTGCGAAACAAAGGGCGTGTCGCTAGAATCTTTCGATACAGCAAAAAACTTAGTCGTTACCTACAGAACTACAATTAATTTTTGGCTTAACAAAATGTTTTACTTCTAATGCATTGCATGCATTGTTTTGCTGCTCAAATCACGCTCAACAATAACACGGCAATCATTATGGCGGCGATCAACCGAACATATTGAGTGTATTATTCTGTCACCCTGGAAGAGACTGAAGAGAAGATTTAGATAAGACTCGCACAGACCAGGGAAGCATGACACAAAAGGGAGGAGCCCAATAATCAGCAGTGGGTGGAAGAAGGCTGCCAAATATGACGATGATGATGATTCAATTACCATCTAAAGCTATCAATCTCTTCTTCCCACCTAAAGTACTAGGACGTGGTGAAAGGCGACCGTTTTGGGGGGCTCTCTTATGGAGTTTTGACGTTCAAAAAGTGCTGATTCTCAGCCTGGTTTGAATAAACGACTTTTGATTGATCAATACGACAAAATAATTCACCCAATCAACTACAATACACCTTCACAAAACTCAAACTAAGTACAACAAACTAACAGCCTCCTCAACTAACACACAGTTCTGCTTAAACCCGGCTTTAACTTGATAATACTTAGCCAAGTTCAAAGTAATGAACTAATAGTTTATCATATATCACCTGAACTTTACGAGTTACGACATTATCAATTAATGTTAAATAGGTATGTTGTTTAAGACGGGAATTTGTATAGGTCGGTAGTTATTTGTTAGGTCGAGAATGGCACATCCAGGTCTTGTTTTGGAAACTCATAATCAGGATATACGTGACGTCTATTTATACCAGAGGGCCTAGACAAGTTACTATCGCTTGCAAACCGTTAAGTCTCCCTCAAACAGGCGCGACGCGACAGCGCGACACAAAGGCACCGCTCGTAGCGCGACACGCGGTGCCTTTGCGTTGCATGTGCCGTGTGGACAAGCCTTTACGCATTTCTACAACGACTTTCAACAGCGTTGACATCAGCGGGGTAATTACGTAACACACTAACAGTAGGAATGGGTTTCATTTTGACAGTTCAACAACATTCATTGCATTATTTACGTTGTTGAGCAGACAAATTTTTCGAACATATGAAGCAATGGATTAGCAATAGGCTTCACAATGATCCAGATAGTGATAGATAGTGTGTTACGTAATTAGGGTGCAGGTTTTCGGTAGCTTATGTCAGTCCCATACATTTTTCGGTCGATATCGGTAATAGAATGTCGATTTGTCTAGGCCCTCAGGTCTGTACCTCTCTTTGTCTTTGTCATTTGCATTGCAATAAAGTGAGAGAGAGAACAATATATTGGATCACCGTTTTGGTTAGCACTTGTTGAAAAATAAAAAGTAACGCTTAAGATCAGGGGCCTATTTATATTAATAACTATTGACAATGCGATAGATTTGTCAAAAAATTACAAAATGACACATTTTCACGACAGTAAGTTGCTGTTCATTACAGGTACCTACACCTCTGACGACCCTTCGATTACAGGCGTGATATTATGTTATGTTAAGTATAATAAAAATGATGACAAAAAAGACGTTTATTTGTGGTGAAATGCTGTTTTACAAAAATAATATTACTTCTGCCAAACTGCAAAGCAGTTTGTTGGCGGATGTAGCTCCCATATACAATTTTATAATTTATGTCGTACGTACTTTTCCATCAATAATAAGAATACAAATTACCTATAACTAAACACACATATTTTACAGCAGCACAAAGGCTGACTGTTAAGTAATAATATTTTATAATATTGTTACTAATATTATTATTATAATAACATTTTTAATTGCGGAATAGCAATTCAATTCACGAAAAATTACTTGTAAAATTGTCGGGTTAGCGCCTGTCACCTGTCGCCTGTCGGTTTTATTAAATAGGCACCTGTACTGACCACATTCAAGAAAATAATGATAATGGAATATCACTTTTTAATATAAGTATTTCATATTTTTTTTATTCATTTCATTTCTATTTTATACATCAATTTGGAACTATTTATTCTGACATAATATTATTAAAAATTAAGTTAATGCTTGGATTTATTGTATTGTATCTATTCATTGTAAGTTACATTAATTTTATCTATAAAATCACATTTTATAAGACATGTAGGTTTCACGTGTCGTATGAGTGAACAGTAATGTATTCTCCAAAACGTTTGACTCACATTTGAATTTCGTATTGGCTTGCAGATATACGCTTACAATTTCACCGACGTTCAATACATAGTTTAGAACAAAATCAACTTTGAATTTTCATCTTTTATATGTTAGTGTTCCATTCTTCATCTCGTGACGTGTCGGTTTTTACCGAGCATCGATATCATTGTACCCCTTATTGCATAAAAAATTGTAAGCTTGGCAAAATAGCTTAGGTTGGGCTGGGATGATGGGACTTAGAATGTCAAAATTACAACAACCAGTGCAAATCAAGCCAAATCAAATAAGTTTATTTGTGCACACAGGTACCAGGAAGGTGTTACAAAATTTATATTATATGACGGAGAAGGTATGTGTCTCTCGTTATTATCAGCTATAATTTAACTACTGTGGGCGTACTATGGGAAGTGTTGGTTATTGCGCAATAGAAAAACCGTTTGCAGTTCAAATCAAATTATAATTTACGAATAAATTTATCATACTAGCAAATCACACACTGTAGGTACACGGCACAACTATACGGAACGCGCGACAGTTTCTAAACGTGTTCACTGCTTAACCGCCAACAACATACTCTTTCTTTAACTCTGGTCAAGCGTTATGTTATAGACTCTGTCGAGCGCCACCTGGTGGCGCTGGCGTCCCGATTTTTCAAAGTCAAACGATTGATTTAACGTATTTCCGACATATATAACTCTGTGTCCTGCCACAGTAAGTGCATAAAATAATCCGTAATATTTAATCAAATAATTTATAAGATAGGTTATCACTTCCAAATTTATCAATGAATACAGTTTATAGTTCGCCTGAGTACTTAAGTTGCATTAATTATAAACAAATTATTTGACCAAACAAGACAGCACAGAGACTGAAGTACTCACCCAAGTTTTCACTTGCTTTGTCATCTATCACTATACAAACAAACCATTTACGTAACACCCCATTGTCTCCGGCATCTTTACCCTTGCTTGGCCCACTAACCCATTTCACACAAACAAGTTGCTGTACAAACAACAAAATGTAACCGACAGTTGGAAACTTAACAAAGCTGTGACGTGCTTCCTTGTGTTTCTATCAATGGACTGATATTAAGGGCACCCTTCTACCTTAAAATAGAGTTTAAAATCGATGACGAAAGCTGCCGAGAGGAAATCGAAATGTTCTCCAACCAAAAATTTGAAGGCATGTGACATCTACCAACCCGCACTGGGCCTGCGTGATATATTACGGCCCACTCCCTCTTGAAGAGAGGAGTCCTGAGTCCCAGCAGTGGGAACATTATAGGCTGATTATGCTATATGCCGTCCACCAACCCGTACTCGAGTTGTCGATTACGTTCCACTCCATCTCAAAGAGAGAAGGCTTGACTCCCACCGGTAAAACATAATGCGCTGATGAAGTTTTTAAAATAGTCGCTTTTTTCTGACCATATCAATTAAACCCGGAGCAAACGTGCTATGTAGGCACATCAGTGAAAATAAATAAATAACACTAGTGACTCTTAACAATTAGCCGGGCCCTATCTGAATACCCGCGTTGCGGTATTTATTAATTTTTTAAATATCGCAGCATTATGCTGAGATAGAAGCCTTTTTGGCCTCGCACAGGTCTTTCATTTTTGCTTTTAATTTTATTGTTATGTTGTATGTTTTATTGTTAGTTTTAAATGCTCCTTTATTATATACTTTTTTATTTTTGTATGGATTTCCTGTGTGTATCCCAAATAAAATATTTTCCTTTCTTTAATTAGTAGCTTGGCTACAACCGCTTCGATTTAACCCTACACCGACCCAAATAAAATAATAACAGCCATAACATAACATAACATCACGCCTGTATTCTTTGAAGGGTTAGGCAGAGGTGTACCTGTAGCGGCATCTACAATCGCCACATGCGAGCTACGCGTCATACTGACGTCACGCAAATCCTGCATCGCGCAATCAGAGTTTACCGCGCAACTAGCATATATACAACATCCCGACATCAATCGTCGGGCAGTTGCCCACCAGACACGACACCCGTCTGGTCGGAGGATCCTCCCTTTTCAATAGAGTATGAGTGAGCTTTACACCCTGTTCCTCATACCTCTATATACCTACAGTAGGTACACACACAGTTCACCATTTATGTTTAAATTCCATGTAGTAGGGGAAGAGACTATTGCCATCAACCGGGCAAAAATCCAGACTCCGCGCTGCTACTGCACGACCTGGAAATCAAACTCAGAACCTTATGCTCAGCAGTAGCACTAGCGACCACATGACCAACGAGGCAGAAAATAAAATAGTAATAATTCATAATAGTTATTACTAATATAATTATTCTACCTCCATCTCCATTCACCTTTCAACGATTCCTCAATCTGAGCGTAAAGGTTGACAATTATAAGCTCTTCAAGTCTCCATTAAGCCGGTCGTTTGACTTGAAAACCGTTAATTGACTATCATACAGCATTGTTCTGACAGCGTCTAATGTCACAACATAATTACGGTAGTACAATTAGGAATAATGCCAGGTGGATGGGAAATCGAGCGATTACTATAATGAAATGAAATACTGTAAAATTAATAGGGTGAAAGAAATTGGTGAGGTGAAAGGAAGGAAAAACAGCGGGGTTATTGCGTAACATACTTACAATGGCAATGGCTTTCAGTTTGACAATTCAACAACATTAATTGCGTCATTTACGTTGTTGAGCAGATGAATTTTTCAAAGACTTGTGTTTAAACGTCTACCAGAAAAGTACCTATTTAACTATCAAAAAAATCGAAATACTCACCAAATTGTGTCCACCAGAATGGATAAATGCTTACCAAATTGTTTCATAAAGTATTGTAGAAATGAACCTATTTTCCTTTTTTATTTATAAGGCGTAGTCGACGGAGCCCCGCCTGGCGGGGCTCCTATTTCTAGGTGGTTTAAAAAAAATAACCACGAAGGGGATGGAGGGGTCTGAAAGACCCCACCATCCCCTTCTAACCTAACCTGTTTGAGTCGGGGTGCCCCAAGTCCCGAGCTCGCTTCGCTCGCTCATGCATCCTATCCCACCCTTGCATTTTGAAGAAAACTTATTTTTGGTGAGTAAACAAGATTTGGTGAGCATTTATCCATTTTGGTAGGCAAAAAGAATATAAATACAACACGTACAATTATTCGGATGAGTGTATAATTATTTTGGAACTTAAAACGTTGTTTTTTTTTTTTTTTATTTGAAGTTAAAATATTTTACTTGGTACTTAGTCTTAGGGTCTAAAAATTAATTTGGTGAGCATTTAAATTGTAGCCTTTTTCAAACATCAATAGTTTGGCAAACTCCTTCAAATTCTTTCGGATTTTGATTGAATCCGAAAGGTTTTGCATGCTCTATTTCTTAATACAAGAATTGGGTAACCTTATTTTTACATGCATAATTATATGCATTCCATCCTCCGGTCCTTCTTCCTCCTGTTTCCATCAGCTGTTTTTCTCGTCCTCTGCAAGTTTGTAAGCTATCCATTCTTGATGGAGTCAATAGTTTTTTGAAAGGCCTTCCTAAAAGTCCTGAAAAATAAAAACATGTTAGCCAATACAGGCCAGTGGAGTGAAAACTAACTAGAACGAAATTAGCAGTCACTTTCATTCCAAATCCTCATTAAAAAAAACCTTGCAATTCAGCGTCAGTCCATTTCAGATTTGCATTCTATCTGCACAAGAGGAGAGCACAAAGAACCAATAGTGGTGAACGATCGAGTTTTGTTCTCACAACGGATATTACATTCTGTCTGCAACATTCCCCAATTTCGTTCAACAACCCGAGGACTAGATTATTTTTATGAAAATTGCTATGAATCTGTAGCCTATGGTGACTTTATTTTTTATGAAAATTGAGATACTCACCATGATTTCGGTCATAACACGTGATTGAAAAAATACAACAAGCAGAGGTGTACTTTTGAACATTTGATGAATCATTCCAATGATGACGTTAATTGGATGTTATCAGTGATGTGATTGGATCAAAAAGGGTTATATACAAAATGTGCTTATTCACAGAGCACCTACATAGAAAGCTTAAAGAAATATAAAAAAACATAGTTCAATTCGCTGCACACACACGCTTCGCGCTTAATGTTATTAGTGATCCAAATAAAACTTGTAAAACCTAAAAGATTCCGATTTTACAACAATCATAAAAAGGAAATAGTAAAATATTTCCAAGCGATTATTTTTATGGTAGCTCAGATAGCTCTCACAATCAGGGTTTATAGCTTAGCTCCAGACGAATATTTTAGAACAAGCTGTAAAGTGAACTGCGCTACTCATGTTCTAGTGATGTGCTGCAGCGCTTCGCTAGCTGTAAAGCGCAGACAGCGTGTTCGGGTAGATTCTCTAAATTCAGTTTCGACATAAGTGAATTTTAAGAATTTTTACCCAACTTCGGAGAAAATGTATTATGCTACTTTATTTATATTTCATACTAAAACATACGAGTATTTTATATTATGAATAGCTTCATTGAAATTCAGAAAACCTCTTTCAAGCAACTGAAAAAGCCTTCTTCGGAAAAGCGCATTGTCTTTGTAATGAACTTACGATTATATTTTATAACCGACGTCATTTCATTGTGCGTCAAATTTTAATTTTACAATATTTTTATATTTTTTTTTTTACTTTCTCGAAAACTGGTTCTTATCGCACTACGATTAGGTTCAACATGCAATGTATTTCACACGCGTGCGTTTTTTTTTCATTTAGCAACACGTGTGCGAAAATAAAAATTGCCACAGATAACCATACCTATACTTAGTCCAAATTGGTTCAATGCCTATAGTCAGCAGTGATTGTTTTTTTTTTTAAATCTTGGCTAAGAAATATGCGCCTTTACGGAGTTATTATTTTTTGAATATATAAATTATGTTTATAAATAGAATATCATCAAAAACCATGATTATTACAAGAAAAAATGATACGTTTATGAACAAATTAAAATTTATTTGTGTTCTAAACTCAAAAATATTTGAATTTTCTATCTGTCATATTAGGCTGTTTAGCGGCTTTATACCTTTGCCTCTCTTTTATCCTGCGAAGGTAAAGCGCGGGAAAAAAGGAAATTCAGACAAAAATATTATGCACATATACATACTGAGACAAAAATATTTTTCGTTATTTTGTTTTATTTCTTCAAAAGTGTATTGAAAAACGTCGTTTGATACACGTGGACATTTGTTATTGCAGTTCTCGGCTCCATAACGCGAGGGCGTTATGGAGCCGAGAACTGCAATAACAAAATTTCTCCACTTGTATCAAAATGTACTATAACAAAATAAATCACAATACACACACACAAATCATTATAATAATTGTTTCACATTAGGTATGCACTATAAAACTTAACACATATCAGTATTAAGTGGACAACAAATATTTTTTTTTTATAATACTATATACCAATTTACCAAAATGGCCCGACAACCCACACAGAACCAAAACACTTCTGCTTCCAAAACAAAAAAAAGAATAACATTGACTTAGTAACATCAGGGCTATTATTTACTTTCTTGTCGACTAGTTACTCGCCACTAGTCCGCTAGTTACTCGTACTAGCATAGTTCGGCAGTTTCCTGAGTTTACGCTCGAAATTTAATTAGATGTGCAATGAAACTCTCAACTTTTGATAGTCAACTTTATTTTTAGTTGGGTTTCATTTAGTAATTTTTTTATCATACATGGGTATAATAGGATATAGCATTATTAATGTTATTTTGCGTTTTTGTTTCTTTATCTTCAAACCACACTAGATCCTTTAACAAACTAACCTATCTCAGTAGAGCATCCTCATCAAAAACCATTTCCACGAAATCAGTTTTCACCAGACAAAAACGGGTCCAAGCACGTACCCGACACATCACAGACAGGGTAAAGAGGTCATGAATACGTTTGTAAAAAATCTCTCATTCAAATTAAGTCCCCTTCTGAATAATTCATACAATTTGACAGGAGTGCCACTTTACTGACACAATTTGAATCTAAAAACGTTGTATCTAGAAAAATCCCCGTGATCCTGAAAAGTGGGTTCTTGGGCGGCTTTTGAGGAAACTACATTACCATACATGGCTTATCTTGTGCCAACGAACAGAGCTTATTCACGCTGCGTACAAAATTCAAGGAGGAATAAGGATAAGTGCTCACAATGGCTGTGGGATAAATATTTCCGCGTCACAACTGTGTAGACTTGGCGTTATGAGTGGGGTGACTGCCTGTTATGTTGTTTTGGGATAGTGTTGTTTTAAATGACTATGGAGGAATGGTAAGGGGAGAGTAATACTTACTTACTTAATTTAACTGACTAGCACACCATAATTGCCTTTATTTTTAATTTTTAGTGATTTACAAATTTTTCAATTTAGTTTTGTTCAAATCTTTAACTATCCAATCTAAATATATCTAATAATCTTATTTATATATATTATTAACCAATATAATTATATTAATGAATTATTATTACCATTTTTTTTTGGCCAAAGAATCAGCATCGCCATACAACGTGGCAATGCCGCCAGCCTTCCGGGCACTTTTTCTGTTAACAGCGATGCGGACGAATTTTTTGATGCCATTTGATTATTCCCCCTCATTTTTATATCCTATTACATATTATTATTTTAAGACTGTTAGCTTTATAAATTATGTAAATATAATCTTGGAAATTGTAATTAAGGGTAGTAAGTGTAATCTTCGTACTTAAGTTTTTTTTTTAATTATTTTCTAAAGTTCGAACATACTTCGTTTTCTAAAGTAAGCTTGTTAATATCACTAACTAATATATTATATTAGTAATTAATTCATTATTTCTATCATCATTATGATGCTTTACAGCATATTAAATTTGCATAGTCCGTACCTTTGTGGTATTCTCTTGACCTTCCCTGATCTACCCATCTCTTAGTACGTTATCTGTGCATGCTTTTTACACCTTCCAACACAAACCTCACAATCACTGATCTCATCATCTATTATCAATGTATCACTTACTGAACGTCAATTTCGTAATTTGCGTAACACCACATAACACGTCAAGATAGGTTTTATAGGTCTGGGATCTTTTGACGCATAATCGGAACTAACGCCGCCATGTTGTTTCTTCTGAGCGATCTTATTTTGTAGACATGTGGTGTACCACGACTCTGGTTGCAAACTATGGAAGGATGACAAAATCAACATCTTTTTCCCTTAGCCGCCAAACACAACAAACAAGAGCTCGCCTAAATCCTATTAATTTAATATTTACGGTGATGTCAAAGTAACTGACGTATAAGGAACATAACTTTTATATCTTTGCCTCATAGCACATAAAAAATGCGTGTGTCTTTAACCTCAAAGTTTTTACGAGCTGTGTTGATAGCCAGATCTTCGGGATAGCACTTAATTCGCATAATTAAGCGCATTTAGGACTTAATTAAGTACATGAGGTACCTATGTTTTAGTGTTATGCAATCGCTAGGTATTAATTAAATTATGTGAATGAGTGAGTTTAAAAATTACCTTTTTCTTGGAATAATTTTTGATAAGTTTGAAATAACAAAAAACTTCTTTCATCCCTGTTCTCTTTGTGTTGCTGATCGTGCGGTTTTTTTCCTTATGCCCGTAAGCAATGTTTTATTATTCACAATGTTGTTGCCCTGCATGTTTTAATAACTTATTTACCTACTTTAAATATTGTTTTCACTCCTCTTGCTCAAAAAGTTCGTCATTGTAGCGTACCGGAGCGGAAATTAAATAGCACATTTTCCTCTAAGGGGAAAAGTTTTTTTTTGTCTGTTTCCAACAAGCCTACAACAACGAAAAAGTATTTATTAATAAGTAGAATAATCATTAATAAAGATTCGACTTATTTACTGTTTCATAAAAAAGAAGAACATTTAATTTTTGAAAATGTAACTAATAGCGGCGATCTCTTCGGTAGAATGCGTGAATTGCGTTGCGGCAACAGAAGGAATTAAAAAAAGTGAAATATTTAATATTTTATTCGATCATTTTATTATCTCGTAATCATAGTCTAAACTAGTGTAACAAACGGCGCTAAGAACCCATTATAACTCGGTTTCTATTTACTCCCTCGCTACAGCTCGAGAGTAAAACTACCTCGTATATAATGGGTCATTTTAGCCCCTTGTCTAACAATCTACTATTTATATCATTGCCTGGTTCAATGAAAAAGCGCATATGTTTTGTCAAGCCTGGCTTTTTTGGTTTCTGCACTCTCAGAAAAAAATATAGAGAGAAGAACAATAAAATTGGCAATGTGACCGTGATTGTCACAAATGTCCCGTTTAAATCAAAACTGTTGTCAGCCTAGTTCTTAAAGCTCCTTACTGCAATAGCTTGATAGACAGGTGGCTCCCTCTGGGATAGCATGAAGGTGTAATGCGCGCTAGGTGTGTGTAATACGTTTCCAGCTGAATAATTCCATAAACTGTATGCTGTTGTTTTTATTATTTTAAATAAGTTACAATACAGTGCAGTGGTTTAATATTATTTATATATTTTACATTATTTTCTGTACATATTAAATTACCGTTTTGTTTAATTGTCTTTTTTGTAGGGTTACTATATTCAATAGAATTCCAATCTTTGTTCTGTGAATGACGTACCCTCTTTGTAAGGTCTCTCGGCCTCGAGCAATGCGACTTGCGACGCGTCTTGCGTCCGTATCGCGTCACCGGTTTCCGTCCATCGTTCCGCAAGTCGCGTCGCGGTGACTCGTGGCGCGCTCTAAACAACTTCTTTCAATGTTTGCTTTTATAACACATTTTTCTGACGCTTTTATATTACATCATTATTTACTTCTTTTTACTTTTCTGTTATCGTGATGCTGTAGAAGTCCTCTATAATATTGTCACGTTAGAAATTATTAAAGTGCATGTTGGTTTTCTCCGCAGTCGCTGTCGCAAGACGCGAGCTTAAACGTATAGCTCACGGTGCATCGTCTTCACATATAATTATATAATTAATGTTTACAAAATATTGTAAAACATTTTAAGGAAGGGGCAACTAGAATCAATTCTATTTTCTTGTAAATTTTGACGTTCAAAAGTGCCT
Source organism: Dryobotodes eremita (assembly GCA_917490735.1). NCBI lineage: Eukaryota > Metazoa > Arthropoda > Insecta > Lepidoptera > Noctuidae > Dryobotodes > Dryobotodes eremita. The sequence goes on along the minus strand of OU823249.1, from coordinate 21,788,655 downwards.
TTTATATGCCTATTTGAAATGAAATTTATTTGCAAGAATTGTAGTACATACAGATGGTCGGGTTTTTTTTAAACAGTTTCTAAAACAATTCGCTAGAACTAGCATGCAAAATTATTGTTACATTAATTAAATAAATGAAGCTAATAAATTTGGTACATAAATCATAGTTATTTAATTTAAAATGTCAAATTATGATAGTCAATATATGTCAATATATGAAATAAATGATTTAACTTTGAATTTCACGGGAGAAGCTTATCAAACTCTTTATTTGTTATTCCTACCATTTTGCCTCTCATACAGCCACATAACAAAGCCTATCTAGAAGAAAATCTTCAGGCCTTTAAGTTCATTATTAAATAAACAAGTTATAACAAACTTATACTGTATACTGTAGATGTAGTATTATACTTGATAAAGATACCCGTATTACAGAACAACTTAAAGAAGAAGTGAGCGATGAAACTTGACGCACGGAGGGAATTACGCACTTATCAACTTTTATGAAAGGACAGGCTCTTTATCTGGGCTTGATGTGTTATTTATTTGGTATTGGATTTATATTATTTGTTTTTCTGTGTTATTTTTTGTTGCATAAGATTTAACACAAGAGAGAATGATGCTTAAAACAATTTTGATGTTGTAACATTTTCGGCATGAAATTGAAGTAATTACTTGGCAGGTCAAGGACATCTTCTTGTATAGATAATGAATGGGCATTGATTACAAAGCTGCACAAATTTGGAGTCGCGTATTTTAATTATAAAATTAAGGATTTTTACACAACATTATCCTTCGCCACTAATCCAGTGACGTTTTAAAAGTCGCATTATTTAATTCTAGAAACAGAAACAGCAACATACTGCTGAAAAAACGCGTTCATGTTCTCCAGCACCCCAATTGCGTGACACACTTTTAATCACAATCCGAAGGATTTTGAAAGAAATTGCCTCATAATGTTTGAAAAATTATGTCTGCTCAACAACAAAAATGACGCAAGGAATATTGTTGAATTGCCAAAATGAAAGGCATGGCCATTGGAAGTGTGTTACGTAATTACCCCACCGGCTACCGCAAGCGCCTGTTTTTAGCAAAATATTCCTTTCTATCCTACAACATCCCCTTTAAAACTCAAACTCGTGGACTCTTAAGCTGCATAAACTGATAGACAGCCATCTCCCCAGGCGGTGCTTACACCACCAACCATTTATAAACCGCTTATAAACGGTAAAACACAAGTATATCCTCTAGTTTATTCAAGGCAGGGTGTAAAACGTGGGAATTATTTCGCCATTTTATTTTGTTACGCCCGCCAATTCCACTCATTGGTCCCAACGTTCGCCCCAACGCCACTCGTTCAACGTATAGATGGCGAGTACAGCATTGGCCCCAACTTTTCCCAATGCCTGTTCTCCTTCCACAAGTTGGGGCCAACGTTGGGACCAACGTGCGGAACCGGAGACATTTGCAGCGTCCATGGTTATACTGCAGTATAGATATTGTTTACTGTGGCAGTATAAAAGCATTGTCTTGCAACATAATGCTTGGCAGATATTATGTTTGGAGATGGTAAAGGCGCTCTGACATTGACAGCTCCGAAATAAAGAAGCATGTTCACAAAGAGACAATACAAATCGGCCAAAGGCAGGACGTGCTTATTACGTTGAGAGTTTTGTGCATCCAGGCATATAAAAAAATACAACAAAAAAGAACAACCGACTTCCAAACAAAAAACCCAACAATGTGAAAAATTACTTTACTTTCGGAAGTCGATGTCTTTGGTTTTGAATTCTCATTTTTTTCCACCGACTTCCAAAATGAAAGTTATTTTTCACTATGTAGTGTTTTTTTTTGGAAGTCGGTTGTTTATTGGTCACTTAACGTGAAATGTATTTTCTGACTTCAATAAAATAACAAGTTGATAAAGTCGACTTATCACATACCAATTAAAAGTGAATGAGATGTACCCTATCATCATAAAACAAATATAAATAAAATCACATATTTATTGGTAAAAATCTCCACCAAATTCAATCACTTAAGAAATTTATCCATTGGCCATGAAATCACAGTAATAATTTTTTTATTGTTTTTTATTTCAGACATACATTCCTTATAAATATTACAAAGAAAGCGTTAGTAGAGTTGTTACCAGTACACAAAAAAATAAAATAAAAAGGTGTTAGTAAACGACATCGATCAACAATTGCCGGACATATCGCGTAACAAACCTCCTTTTCCTTTTTGAAGTTGGTTACTTAATAAAATATAGCAGTGTTTCTTATCGGGATCACGAAAGATTATTGTTAGTCAAGATTTTAATTATGTCACAATATATATGATAATATGATATGATAATATGATAATTTTAACTGCCTGTCGTACTATGTTACTTAGAAATAATGTTATGATTGTGACATACGGTTAGACTAGTAATAGACAATTTTGAATGGACTTACTTAAGTATAAAAAGAAAAGAAAATTAAGAGCATCAGGTACATACATAAACTCACGCCTTCTTCCCATGGGGGTAGGCAGAAACTACAGAACGCTACCTGCTTACATACTTATTTTAATTTGCCACGTTTACGTACATCAGTTAATTTCTTCAATTACCACTATTTTTTGGATCCTTACCACAAACAGTTTTTAAATAAATATATATCGATACTTATATTACTTCCAAGTCCCGCAAAACATCCGTTTTTATCAAAAAGCTAGCTTATAAATAAATACCAACATTATTACTTCAAGATTTTTCCTCCAAAGTACAAGATATGAATAAATAAACAGGTAACGATCTCATTACTTACAATTTCAAATATCTCACCCCTACCCTGAATACGAAAAAGAATCTTTCTTTCTATATTTGAGAACCACGTATAGGTATAGATAAGCAATCGTCCTCAAGAGATCTCATTGATCTTCTTAATCAATGGCCTGAGTTACAACTCCACATGCGACCCCACTAAGGCCTTGTTTACGGCCTCAGGCGATGTGACTTGCAACGCGACTTGCGTCAGGCCGCGTCCTAACCAAAAGTGATCGTCATGCGAGTATGCGATCATCGCGCTCTTTTATATGAATATGACGGTTCAATAATGTTTAACAAAAAACGAATGACAAATGATCATTTTAAAAATAACATTATACAAACTAATCATTTGATAAACATCTCATTTTGCAAACATATTACTTTATAAGTAATCATTTGACAAAATACAGATTTCGTAAATGTTTTTCTTTGCAAATATTTCATATGTTAAAATATCATTCCAAAAATATTCATTTGACCAAGTCAGTACTTCGTTTGTCAAATTTGCGATTATACAAAATGACGGTAGATAATTTGTTACATAATAAAATTTATTGATGTACCCATGAAAAAATACACGCTGTCCTAACCAAGTAAAATAGGTAGAATTCGGTTCTGGCACTCGTCGGCCGCTGCCGCGGCATGCTCGCTGGGCTCGTGCGTTGTGGTAGCAGTTCTAACCAAATCTAAACCTAGCCATTTCTGTTTAATTGACCTACCCTACTAATTACTGATGGTTTCGTACTGAAAGTAACCTATCCTATTTGGTAAATTAAGTAATTAATTATCAAGCAATGTATTTTGTCAACGTTATTTATGCTTTGCGTTGTTTTACCAGTTAACATGTTTATAAAAATATTAGTTTGCCAAATGATGTTTTGATGTAACGAACTGTCGTCTTTCAATTATTTGTCAAATGAGTTATTTACAAAAATAATAGTTTGTAAAGTGATAACATTATAAAGTATAAAACTTAGCGTTATTTTTAAAATGAACATTTGTGATTCGTTTTTGTCAAATGACAGGACACCAAATATGACATACTCGCGCCATCGACGAAGTCGCATTACGTCAAAATTCACACAAACGATCGCGTTGATCGCGTACCCGTGCGACGATCGCTTTTGGTTAGGACGCGGGGTCAAGCGACACGCGCGCGCGTCTCCTGTTTCCGTCCGACCGTCGCTTCGCAGGTCGCGTCGCGGTGACTCGTGGCATGCTCTAACTTCTTCCATTTGTTTTCTCTGCAGTCGCTGTCGCAAGACGCGTGTCGCTTGAGTGTGTAGCTCGCGGCCACGGGGTAAGTCGTTAAGTTACTTAATAACAGTCCACTAGGCTAAGAGCTGGGGGCAATCTTGTTGTTTTTACTTCATGCTAGAAATACACACCGTTTTTATTAGGTAGGTACAGTCACGAGTATAAATTCAAAAGCGATTCTCTTTTAAAGTATGGATAAGTACATATTTTATGGTGTTACGATCATAGAATCGAAACCATGTTATTATTTAATAGGTCTTCACCAAAAGTTTACATTTTTATTTCACTAGCAAAACGCTTTTGAATTTTGCTGCACTGTGACAGAATGATTTGTCAACCTCTTACTGACAAAAACCATACGGTCGAGCCTGTTATGGAAAAACATCATAAATGACAGAATGCAAGTACTTCACTTTTTTGTTGTAACGTACAGCTAAAATAGTTTAGATCCTGATACAACGGCTCTTAAACCCATATTTGCATAAATGTCAAAATTATAATTGGAAATACATAACATCGCAAACGACAGAAGTAAAAGTTTAATATAAAAGAACTATCAGAATTATTGTAACCAACTTATCGTAAGTAACGTTTTTCTTACTTACGATAAAACATAGTTTTAAGATCTACCCAAAATCTGTGTTGCATTTAGTTATTTTATTAAGTATGTTGTTTGTTTGTAGGAAATACTCTAATCGGATTGTTTGATTGCCTATTTATTTGAATGAAGTAATATTTAATTTGGCATTTTTATAATATTGAAATGTATTATTTATTATAGACGATAATAAAAAAAAAAAGATTTATGCACGTGTTTTCGTTTTATTTTGAGAACCTGATTTTGATATACGTGATATCAGGAGCAAAAAATACATTGAAGTACAATAGTTAGCCCTAATTATAGAGAAAATTAATAGCGTGACAGACGATTTTTGAATAACAACAATGAATCATGACCTTTATTTTTATCTTGAGCAACAAAAGTAGCTTCTCATTATTTAACCTTTTCTGCAATGATTTAAGTGTCTACGTAAAGCATAAAGTATTTTACAATAACTACAAAAACCTGAGATCTATAAATAACTGATGAAAAATAATCAATAAATTACCGCTCCTGTAAAATTTCAAATATGTCGCTTACGATGTTCTTCCATAACAGGCTCGCGGTGTTACACCCATTACATTTGACAGTGGTGCAAAAATCCTTACAAATTCTTCCTCATCTCGACAGAGCTCATAATGTAACTAAAATAAACCTTGTGAGCCTTCGTAGGTATATCATAATCAGCACACTTTGGTGACAGCATTTGTTGATATTTGCGAAAACGCGGAAATTTATTTAACATAGCTTCCTACAGTCATGAACCTATTAAAACACCCTTGAGTAATGAAGGAGTAACTCATTCTTACACTAAAACGGAACCACACAATACAGGAAACGTTGTAAATCAACATAAAGTTACAGAAAACGTTTAAGAAAATTCGCTATTCAATAAACATTGAGTAAAGCGTTTTGTCGCCAGCTCCCCGCCTATAAAGAATCATTAATGTCCGCATTTTATATAGAACTGTCTGCTGAAAGATTCAATTACTACACTTTCAACGCTTAGTATTGACTACTATTACTGTTTCTTGACTAAGTACGTTTTAAATTGTAGACGTACTACATTTTGACTGAAAAATAGAAAATAGTAGTAGTTTTTTTGTGTCCTAAAAACTTCGACTCTATTGTATAAGATGCAACTACCTAAAGTTCTTTCTTGGAGATTGTTACTGAAAGAAAAAAAAAACAATTGTTTGAGACACGCACAAGAAATCCAAAAAAGGAGCATTTAAAACTAACAAAATTACCATTAAATACAACAATAAACAAGTAACAAATAAAAGACCCGTGCGAGGCCAAAAAGGCTCCTATCTCAGCACCACACAATCCCTATCCTAGTCCTATCTATTGACTGACCATCACACAAAATCGATGCTGCCAGTAGAATTTTGGTACTTTATAGAGCCGGTATTCAGGACTGCTGTTTGTCCGTAACAGCGTACATGCAGTTGCCATACACAAAGCTCCCATAATTGTAACGAAATCATGATAACAACTTCGATTATTGGAGTGACGAGGACTCCAATATTCGTTCAAACCTTTGTATTAATCGTACGCACTTAGATCTAACCATGGCCTAAAAAAACAAAGTCTGGCGTCCCGGAAGTGACACATGCTTACGTCACTATCCAGTTGCCACTTTATTGCAACAAAACACAAATTATGGAAACATTTTCAGTCACCATTCTGTAAAAAAATATATATAAAGCATTTAAATTGTCGTTTAGTTTTTCTAATCAAACGAAACAATTCAATTTAAACATATACCACCGTAATTGTTAGTCAAAACCTCATTCTTTTATCGGACTCGCACAAGTAATAAAGGCGATTGGGGAGTTATTATTACACACTACTGGTAACATAGCGGTGACGACGTAGCCTTAGGTCTCCCACGTGACCACTGTGTCTCGGAATGCTATACCTGGCAAAGTTTATTATTACACTATGGATCTAACTAGCTTCTGCCCGCGACTTCGTCCGCGTGAAATTTCTTGTTCCCCGACCCACCCCGTCAAATTGCATCGCCTGCCCGCGTATTACTTTGTTTTCGATTATCGTTCTTTTTGACTTTGTTTCTTTTTGCACGGCTCCTTAAAGTCATAGCGTGATGTTAAATAGCCTATAGCTTTCCTCAAGAATTGTGCTATAAAATGCAAAAAGATTTTTTCAAATCCGACCGGTAGTTCCAGAGATTACCCCCTACATATAAAGTTACAAATAAATTTTACTTCTTTATAGTATTATTAAAAATGTTTGCTTATTCATAGGGATTACCTGCAACAGTGAGGACAGGCTGCGTCATTAAACATCATTCGCGTTGCTGAATTTTTGCCCAACGAAAAAAAGATATATATAACTTCTTTTTTTTTATAAGTCGTTGCCCCACACTAGGCATTTCTCCTGTGTTGTGGGTGCGTTTACAAACATTTAAACTCACATACACAAACAGCATATTATATATATTTTGTTTTATTTTTGCCATCGATGCGCTGCGCTGAGATTATAAGGATTACCAAGAATACTATCATGTTACAAGTCATATTATTTTAAAAGACTGCAGTGCATCTGTTAGCATAAGCTAGGGACCTCCCTGAACGCTCTAGGGGCAGCTGTGATTAATCTGTTAAATACATTGTTCGCTTGCACTAAAGAAAAATTGCGGTCATTAACTGTGCTCGTGTAAGTTAAGAGGCGATTTAAAAGTAATGTGGTTTGATTAACGATGTACTTTTTGTTTATAATTCTTACAGTTGTGGGTAAATCTGGATTTAAAATGTTTAATTACTTATGCTATTAAAAGTAGGAGCTCAAAATAATTTTTGGTTGGTAATTTTAAATTCAGTAATCTTTTTCGTGCGTATGCGATGGTAATATTTTTAACTCGACATGTGAAAATCACCGGCATGCGTCAGCAAGAGCTTTTGTATTCCGATTTTTGACTTTAAGTTGAAGTATCTCATTCAGATACTTCAACTTCACCTACTTAGTATCATACCTGAGAACACAATTACCTACACCGAACAACAATATATTAGCCAACAATTTAGTAAATATTAATGTTACTATAAGATCACGTAGATTATGACAATGTTCTATTGTTCCACTAAGTTCCAGTTGTCCAATCCTTTCACAAACTCTTATCATATCCTCATACTTATCTCCACAATAATTTTACCTACTCCATGAAATTGCATCGCATTTAAAGCTCAATACTCCCCCTCCTCCTCCACGTCAATTCTTTCTATTGTGCTGCTCCTCTTCACTGCAGCACCCTCTGCCTTCCCCACATTATTGTTCGGTTCCCCGGTGTTCTACTCGAACATTGGTTAACTATACGGCAGACATCAATATTTATATTTATAAATTGTGGCACCCTAGGTGAGGGAATGAAGCAATGGTATGCGATAAGGGGCGATGTAAAAATGGCATACGATATGCGAAATTGATTGACTACTGCAAAATCTTAGGTGGTTGCAGTTAAAAATCTATACTGTATAGATTTTTTATTTATTTATTTATTTATTTATTTAAACTTCTCGCACACAATAACATACAAAGGCGGACTTAATGCCTTAGGCATTCTCTACCAGTCAACCAAGGGTGGTGTAGAGATAAGATGGCAGGTGCTCTGCTTAACAGGCGTTAATAATAATAAAAAAATAAATAAAAAGATAACATAATTAATTATACATGCATACAAACTTATAATACACATACATATATATTTACTATAATATATACCTACATTATATAATACATATATATATACACTAAAAGGGAAGGAGGTAAATGAGATGACTCTACACTATTTATTTTGAAAATAACTCTGCAATTTTCGCTTAAATGCATACCGACTGGTGGCCGTCCTGATATCAAGAGGAAGCGCATTCCAGAGAACAATGGACTGAATATGAAAGGACGAATGAACGAAATCAGAAGTATGAGGAGGGCAGAGTAGGAGAAGATTATTGGAAGAACGCAGATTCTTAGCGTGTGAAGAACATAAATATCGAAAGTGAGACATAAGATAAGAAGGAGGGGTGGGGGAGTTGAGAAAGGAGAAAAGTGTGGTCAAAGCGCGCAAACTTCTCCTTTGGCGAATGGACATCCACTTGAGCTCAGTCCTATAACTCGACACATGGTCATATTTCCTAAGGTTGAAAATGAACCGGATACCATTGTTGAGCAGTCTGTCGAGCTTATCTAGCAAAACCGCATTCAAGTCAAAGTAGCACACATCACCATAGTCAATGATGGGGAAAATCAAAGTCTGCACAAGCATAGTTTTCGTCTTAGCGGGCAAAAAGTTTCTCAAACGATATAGGGATCGCAGAGTACCATTGACCCTTTGACTAACACTAGAAACCTGGCGCTGCCAGCTAAGTGTCGAGTCAAGATGCAAACCGAGATCTTTCACCGTAGGGGTAATAGGTATGATGGTACCATTAAAAATAAGAGGAGGAAGAGAGCTAAGCGCCACCCTACCCATCATGCGCGAGCTTCCAATTACAATGGCCTGACACTTCAAGGGGTTTACTGACACCCCAAAACTATCAGACCATTCCTTGATAGCAGCTAAATCTCGGTTTACATCAGCTATAGCGTCCGATAAAACTTCTACCCGCCCAGCTGTATACAACTGTAGATCATCAGCATAAAGATGATACGGACACCGAAGACAGTGAGTTATAAAATTGATGAAGATGGAGAATAACAATGGGGAAAGAATACCGCCTTGTGGAACACCAGCATCCAGGTCGCGCCAACTCGATGAGCTCTCATCAACACGAACCGACTGCTGACGTCCCCGAAGATAAGAAGAGAACCATTCCAGGGCCTCGGGTGAAACCATAAGATGAGAGAGGATAGAAAGGAGAATATCATGGCTGACGGCGTTAAAGGCATTGGAGAAATCAATTAACACCAGAACGGTAATCTTGGTATCCTCCATCGCTTCTCTAATGTCACCAGTCACTTTAAGGAGAGCGGAGGCTGTACTGTGCCCAGGCCTGAATCCAGATTGAAAAGCGCTAACAAGGTTGTTACGGTGAACAAAACCAGAAAACTGCTTGTGTACACAGGCCTCAAGCACTTTAGATAGGAATGGGAGAATGGAAATAGGTCGAAAGTGGCTGGATAGGGAGGGATTTGAAATTTTAGGGAGTGGGCGGACGTAGGCCATACGCCACAAGGATGGGAATTGTCCGGAATCAAGAGAAAAGTTGATGATGTGAGTAATCGGAGGGAGAAGGATATCGAGGATCCAAACGACCATATTGCGACTGATGCCGTCACAGCCCACAGCCTTGGATTTTATGGACATAATGATCTTTTTAATTTCGTCCAAGGTGACCGGGGAGAAGTGAAATGGTTCTATGATGGGACTAGCTAGGCTAGTAATGAAATCGATCGTCTGGGACAACATTTGGGAATCAAAATGGCAAGTGCTTGTGAAGTGACGGTTGATATCACCAAGACCAATCGTATTAGGAAAATCCACATGACGTGGTCTACCGATACCAAGAGTACCAAGGAACTTCCAGATATCAGCAGGTGAAGAAGAAGATATGTTCTCGAGAATATGGCGGCGTTTTGCGTTGCGTATCATCTGATTACACCGATTTCTAGCAGCTTTGAAAATGTTCCTATTTTCTTCACTACGATCCTTTTTAAATTTACGAAAGGCCCGATCCCTGCGCCTCATCGCCATTCGAACACCTGTCGTCATCCAAGGAGCAGGAGAACGCCGAAGTTTAATCTTCTTAACAGGAGCGTGTTTGTCGTACAGAGCAAGGACCGTCCGATCGAAAATACGCAGTTTTTCGTCTACAGCTGCCGCCGCTGCTAGGTGTTCCCAACTGAGGTCTAACGCATCCTGACGAAGCTTCTCAACGTCCATGCGCGCAAAACATCGCATGTGCAGAACTTTTGGGACAGGTTTAGGCGGTTTTAGGACATACGAGAGGAAAACGAGGTCATGATGGGAAAAACCAGGAGCAGGACATTGACCATGAGAGGAAACAAGAGAGGGAGTGGATGTAAGGATTAAGTCGAGCCAGGTGTCGTCGCCTGAGATATTGAAATGGGTAGGTTGCAATGAAAGTACATGGAGACTAACGGACTCGACGATATTAAGGAGTTTACGGGATCGAGGGGTGTGGTGAGCAAGGTCAGTGTTGAAATCGCCCATGATGATGCAATGTGCATACTCTGACCCTACGGATTCTAGCGCCAATTCGAGTTTGGAGAAATAGTCAACGGCGGGTGGACAATAGACAACACCAAGAAGGGTCTTGACGCCCTTGACATGGACCTCCAAAAAGAGGTACTCAGCAGAAGCATGGTATTGTGAGGGAGATGAGGCGATGATTTTTAAAGGGAAATCGCTACGAAGATAGATAGCTACACCACCTCCTCCCTTACCAATTCTATCATTGCGGATAAGAGTGAAACCTGGAAGAGAGTAGGTGGTGGAGAGAAGATGAGGTTTGAGCCAACTCTCAGATACCAGAACGGCATGAACATTGGCGTCGGAAAAGGTGTCCAACAGATCACTGTAGTGACTTGGCACGCTTTGCGCATTTATATGGCAGACATTAAACAAATGACCTTTCTGTTGACTGAAACTCCGACGCACAAAGTCACCAAGAGTGTCAGTGGAAGAGCTAAAACTTGCATTAGCGGATGAGCAAGAGGAATCAATGGCAGAGTAAAAAGAATCATCATCAGATAACATAAAATACAAATAAAATAAATATAAATAACTGTTAAATATACTAGCAAATTATGGCTGAGATTGCTTTCACTTTAGGTGTAACACCACTATCAGTGCACCACCCACCAGCAGCACCAGCACAGATGCACATGGATCCCTTGGCGCGTGACCTAAATCGGAACTAAGCGTTTTTGTTTCCCAAAATACGAAATAATTACACAAATGCTAGACAATAACACCCGTCAAAGTTATTCAAGCGCCAAAAGATACCTGTAACACTGTACAATAATACAATAAAAATCCAAAAAAATAATACAAATCAATTCCGATGAGAAAGACAGCATCACAAACAAACATAAAATATTATGCAAGCTAAGAATAAAACGATACATGACAAAGTTGAGCAAAAACGAAACGCAATTTACAAAATACAACACAAACGTGGGACAAGAAACATGGGACGTCAGAATATAGACAAATTCAAGATTGACAGATGACTTGACAGAAGACATGACAGTGACAACTATTATTGACGAAAAGAAAGAAAAAAAAACTTTTACTAACACAAACAATTGAGCAAATTATCAACAGAAAATGAATAATGTAGTGTTGAAGTGAAAATAAGAAATAGTTAGCAGGTAGACGTGCACGACAAAACTATAATGATAACGTGAACTGACGTCCCAAGCGCAAAAAAATGATAAGTTGGAGAAAGAACACACAGTAATAGGTTGCAAACTTAGTTTAACGCGTTCCACCATCAGGCTTGCCTCCTGTAACGGCAGATGATTCTCCGGTCTTCTTAGGGTACTTAGCCAACAAGGGATTGAGTTCCTCTAAAGAACAAATCTTATGCCGTGTTCCATCGGGGGATCTGATGACAATAACCCCGTCCTGAGTCCAGCATGCCGGCATCCCGAAATGCAAGCGCGCCCTGCTGAATACAGTTTGTCTAGGCTTAGTCAAGAACTCTTTGACTGTGACTGTGGAGCCCTTCAACGCAGACTTTGCCTTCCAAACGGAGGATTTCTGATCAACATTGGAAAACCTTACCAATATGGGTCTGCTAATTGTTGGTCCCTTACTTGATGTTCCAAGTCTGTGGCACGCTTTGATGGAAGATGCAGTGATGTCAGGCAGTGCCAGTTTGTTCTTCAAAACATCTAACACCAGAGCCTTGCAATCCTCCTTGTCCGCTTCAGCAAATCCGGTGAAAATGAGAGCTTTCCGACGAGATCTAGTCTCCAATCCATCAATCACTCTAGAGCACTCCATGATCTGCTTCCTAAGAAGACCCAGCATGCTAAACATAAGCTCACGAAATGACCGGAACTCTTCAGCAAGCTTTGCTACGGTGTCCTTTGCGGGTCCAGCACATTGGATCTGTGCCTCAAGCTCACCCATCCTTTTAAGGAAACAATCCTCGAGGTTCTTCTGGGCCGATTGGATATCATCCATTTGAGATGCCATCATGAATTAATGTAAATAATTTGCAGTGACTATGACAGTACTAGTAAGAAGCTGGCAGGTGGTGTAGTTTTAAGTGCTTGTTTTACATGGAATGTTTCACCAATGTAAGTACAGCTTATTTTGATGTTTATACAACAAATATTGTACTCGAAAGCAAGTAAAAAAACTTAATAATATTTATAATTAAAATAGATTACGAAATAACGTGTTAACTTTTCTTACACCTACCCGCGAAAAAAAAAAGGAAATCCCAAAGATTTAAATCGTTAGATTCCACCTACGCGACCGCGTCAAAAGATGGCCAGGGCCACGTATTGACACTGACATTTGAATAGTATTGTCTCTCTCACTCATACTGAAATCGTATTTATCGTTCCATGCAGGATGTTTGAGCTCACTGTTATCAGTATGGAAATTTTTTCGCGAGATCTAAGTACGATTAGGGGAAATCTAATGATTTAAATATTTGAGAAATATTTAGTAAAGTAACAGTGCTGCGTAAAATTCAAAATTGTTCGTAAACTATAGTCTGGTATATAATAGTGACTGTATCTTTTGGCTGACTCCAATTAGAATATTATTATCAACTAGATGAGCATCTTTTTAATTAGAAATCATTTTGCGTAGGTCTAATATTTCAACGAAAGTTGTTTAATTATTAGCTTGTAATCGGGGCATCATTCGATAATATTTTCCATCGCATGGTGGAGCTCTGTTGCATTCAACGCTCACGTAGGATGTTGGGAAAACTTCTCTCGAAACGTACGTCAAATAACAAAAATGAGAAATGCTATTTTATTTTGTGTCGCACAATAAATTGTGTTCTACTTCATAGACTGTCCAGTTGGATACGAACAGTTATATTTACAAAACGTTGTTCGTATTTTGTAAGAAAATATACTTCATTTTGTTAGGAGAAAAATATTGACTGAATGCCGAAGAGTCTCAGACTCATTTTCTAAGTCAGCTACATTCCACAGAATTACACTCATTCTTTTTAATTATTTACCAGAATATCCGCAGATCTATAATTGTGACAAAGACTGTGGGCTTAAAGCTGTTTATTTGTTTAGTTGGTAAACCTTTATATAAATGAACTAGTTGCGACCCGCGGTTTCACCCGCATAAGTTTCGATCCCGAAGGAATATTGAGACAAAAAGTACCCTATGTCCTAATCCAGGTCATTGGTGTAGACCAATGACCTGGATTAGGACATAGGATACTTTACGGCTGCTGTACGGATTTGGATGAATTTTGGCACATGGGTAGCCATGTGCCCAAATTCATTCAAATCCGTACAGCCGTTCTAGCGTGGAAGCGTAACCAACAAACATACAAATACGCAAATATTTTCTCTTTATAATATTAGTCTACAAGATAAACCCAAAAAAACGATGAAGGATTATTCAGAACAGGATAAAGGGAATTACACTTTCTGAAAATTGCAAAAGTTCTTCCAATTCAAAACCAGCAATACTCAAGTCAATAATAAAATAAAATAAAAACCCATAAATACACCAAATAATTCGTTCCAATCCCAAAATAACAAATAAACATCGCTAACAAACGCAAAATGGCGTTTCGCCCCAACGTAACCGCAGTACCACGGCCGATGACGTGCGATCCCGTACGATCACGTACAAAGTAGAGCTAAAATAGTCTGCAACGCAATCACGCCTGATTTTGCAGTCTGACTGTCATGATTGCGGGTTGCATTTACAGTCAGCTTTGAACCTTAGTTCGTAATTATATCTGCTTGGAAATGCGTTTTCGTGGTGCTACTCCAACCGTATTTAATGAACACGTTATTTGAATACGGATTACACCGCTAAGAATGTAGTCACGTTGGCACTAAGATACTGCATTCACTCAAAGAATATATAAAACAAGAAAAATAAAATATTTTTTTAAGCTACTACAGCTGGCGATCGAGGAACTCTTTGCTAAATAGAAAGAAAGAAAGAAAGAAAGAAAAAGTATTTATTGAGACTCGCACAGAATCAAAATCATCAATCATCATCATCTTACGAGTATATAATAAAAACTACTACTCGCTTCGTTCTAAATACGGATTTGTTCCCACATCTGTACTTAAACCGACCACAAAATAAAAAGTGGAGAAAGAACAGAAGGAAAGAAAAAAAAAAAAATCCGAAAGACCGTGGACTATCTACTATCTACTAGATATCTTCCAAATTGTAATCCACCCTCAAATTTGAAACATTTCCCGTTCGTAACCGCAGCTGCAAAACATTGAATATTCTATGAAACTCATCGCCTATAAACGCAAATCACCGTAAACGCTCGCGAGAGAACTGAACCCCGTATTTATCTAAGCTGCTTTCCCGGCTATAATTGTGTGCCAGAAATGTCTTGCGTCTAGACTGATTCCGCTTCCAATTACCTAACACGGCTTGGCTTGCGTCGCCGAAAACGCGATCCGCTTTGGGAACCACAGAGGAGTTTAAATGGAATTCTCACACGAATATTTTATCAACGTCTCAGAGTACTACACCGTATGTATTTTTAGACCATGTTTGTATGTTATTCCTAAGCCAACGTAAACGAAGCAGAAGGAATATGTTAGGACCATAGCAGGTGGCGTTCTGTAGTCTCTGCATTGGAAGAAGGCGTGAGTTTATATATGGATATCCTAAGCCAAGTCAGCGAATAGCATTTATAAAAATGCAATATTTAAGCTTACAGTACTGTTAAACCAAATCGCGTTTAGTGCTAGAAGACAAACCAGAGTTTTTAAGATATGTTATTTTTTTAACATATATCTATATCATATCATATATCTTTTTTATATATATATATTTATATCATAGCAAAACGTAAAAAAAAACAACAAGAGTTTTCTTTATAGTTAATTAATATTATTAGTCATGGTCTGTGATGAAGACAGAAGCTTTTTTTTCAGATATGTCAGCTGGTGACAATTCATACAACCAACATAAAAGTTACCTTTCAAAGTCAAAAAGTCAAAGTCTAATCATTTATTTCAAATAGGCACATAAAAGCCACTTTTGAACGTCAAAATTTACAAAAAAAATTGAATTGATTCTAGTTTCCTCTTCCAAAAGGTAGTTTCGTATGGAGAAGAATGGGCAAGAAACTCCACCGTTACTCTTTTAAAATGTTTTACAATATTATGTAGGTTCACATTAATTATGTAATTATATATGAAGACGATGCATCTAGAATACTTTAACTGTGTCAACCTATTGCTCCATTTGCTACTAATCTGTGGCTAAGAACATTAGAACCATTTGTATGTATAGGGCAAAGATTTCCGAGGAACTTTATGCTACACTTTAGATTGAGGATTGAAGGAACCTGTGTTAGGTTTTCTTATACTTAGAAAGCGATGCAGAGGACATAGAAATTCGTCTCATAAACGTGGCAATCGCTATTTGAGAATTAACTTACGTGAGCGATCTTGGATTCTGCTACATTCAGCACAAAGATGCTGGGCGATCGCTAAATATTGATACTTTTCTGTTCACCCTTCGACTATTCTTTGCGGTTCAAGAAAGGGAGAAAGGCTCTTTCAAGTCAAGCACGGATTTTAAAACAAATTTAATCAAATATAAAATAATAATTAAACGTATTCAATTTTACTTTAAAAAGGAGAAATGAAAATGCGGATGACGCACTGGACTAATAAACTGTGGCGGTATGCTACTGCAGAACAAGATGACTTATTTTACTCCGTTGTAGCGATATTACGTACCGCTAAAATATCTACTTAGATAAGATAAGATAATAATTTATTTGTTAAAAACATGAGTATACACACAATAACATGGCATGCAAGATGTTACATTAAATTAAATCACAGTCATGTTTTGCCTCAACGGCGTACAAATATAAATAGGTAAACATCAATTATAAGTAAATTTATCCATTATTCAACACGACGACTAGGGACGATTAGGGACGTCACATTTTTGACAAACGAACAGATTGAAACAGCAGCTTCTTGTTCTGCAGTAAATTAATTAAGAAAAATATACTGAAAAAAAAAACATTGTTCTTAAAATTGACATCGTTTGTAGTACTTAAAGCGTTTACCGCCTAACTGCCGAACTTTAACACCTAGTGCGTCATCAAGGTAAACGAATAAACAAAAAAGATATAAAATTTCAAATTTGTTTATCACAGATTCAGTGCAACAGGTGAAACGAGAATGCATTTTGAAGGTTTATTTGTTTTTTTTAAAGCCATTTATAACACAAGGTATGAAAACGGCTGTAAATAATAAATTGCAGGAGTTTTTATGAAAGTTACTGAACAGTTGCTACTGCACTATTCAATTTTGGTACCTTTTTATCTGTTACGTAAAATTTGATTTTTAGTTTTTCAATTTGGTTCTGGTTTGTTTTTGAATTCACGTACTCGTAATCGTCGTGTGTTTCTTCAAATCCTATGACAGACAACTGAAGACAATGCATAATCAGCCTATAACGTTCCCACTGCTGGGACACAGACCTCCTCGAGAGAGTGGGCCATAATCCACCACGCGGGCACAGTATGTCTGGTAGAAGGTCACAAATGTCTTCGAATTGTTGGTTCTAGAATATGACGGTTTCCTCACGATGTTTTCCTTCACCGTTTTGAGAGCAGTGGTGATGAAATAAATTACACAAAGTTTAGTGCCTGCCTGTGATCGAAGCCATTACCTACGACACGGATGTCGGAGCCGTTACCACTGCGCCACCACAGTTGGAGAAGATGCACTGGCATCGTTTTGATTATGGTGATGGGCAAATGTTTGTAAACAAAGTAACTAAAAAAAAAAATCTGTGCAGTCGGGGGACCCCCGTCAGGAACGAATTTCCTCACGCGATAATCGAACGCACATGCACTCGTATACTCGTATAATAGAAAAAAAACAACATTTTTGAAGCTCTGATAAAGTTGTCGCCATCTTGGATTTCATTTTGACCTCGCTATCGGCTTTAGCATCCTCGTAAACCATGAAAACTATCTCTCTCTATATTTCTTTCATGTCGGAAATATGTTAAATCAATCGTTTGACTTTGACTAATCGGAACGCCAGCGCCACCAGGCGGCGCTCGACAGAGTCTTTAAAATAACGCTTGACCAGAGTGAAAACAGAGTTTGTTGTTGGCGGCTAAGCAGTGAACACATTTAGAAACTGTCGCGCGTTCCGTGTAGTTGTGTCGTGTACCTACAATATGCGAATGGCTACTGTGATTAGTTCCATCGTAAATTATAATTTGGTTTGAACTGCAAACGGTTTTTCTATTGCGCAATAACCAACACTTCCCATAGTACGCCCACAGTAGTTAAAATATAACTTATGATAACGAGAAATATGGACCTTCTCCGTCATATATAATAGAAAGAGACAGAAAGAGAGAAAGAAAGTCGCATGCGCATAACGCTTTTTCGTTATGTGACGATTTCTACTAGTTTACTCCTACCGCAATCTGCGTTTAAGGAACTTCGTTCCAAAAAGCTTGACTAATTCGATTTGTTTTCTGTTTTGCTAATTCTACCAACTCTGATGAATTTAGACAGTATTTATTATTATATTAGACTCATGGTCCAAAACAAGCCAGCGATTACGAGTTCCTTATAAATGATAAAAGACAAACGTATACAGTCAATAAACACACCGCCCTAGCTTACGAAACTTTCAAATAATGAAACATTGAAAAACAAACACTGCTTTATCAAAAAATTCACAACGCATATAACGCCATACCGACAACATCTTTATAATATTAATCTTCATACTCTTTATACGAGTCAATTTCACAAAAACATACTCCGACGTCTCCATTCAAAGGAAAACGGTTAAATTATTGCAATGTTTTTACATAAACCTCACATAAAACTAATTTATTGCCGTTAAAAGAAAGTATCAAACATTCTTGTGTGAAACAATTTGTGTATAACTGTTGTTTTTGAGAGTAGGACAAACAAGCGGTTGGTGTGTAGGCTAAATAGATTTGTTTTAGTCTAGGCTGAGAATAATGTTAGGGTTAAACTAGAAAGTAATACAGCAAATTCCTTCAATAACACAAAATATAACTTCACCTTCATAAGAATCAAAATTGATATGTTCTACTGAGATACTGACGCATCCGTTACGCAATTTGTCCAAAACAGTTTTTTTAATTGACACCTAACTCTTTTTCGCAGACGGGTAAAGAAATTTCAAACTCAAACACAAACTCAAAGCATTTATTTCAAATAAACCAATTACAGGCACTTTTGAATTGTCAAGGGGTCTGTCAGTCACACAGATGAAGCAAGTTGCCCATTCCAAAGCGCAGTAGGTACCTATGGAGAAGAACGGGCAAGAAACTCCACGGATACTCTTTTAAATCAAAATATGGTTACAAAATATTGGTTACATCATTCATGTTGAAATTATGCATGTGAGAACGATGCAGAACGTTAAAAGCGTTCGTAATAAAAAGACATAAACAATTCAAATATTAAATTAAATTAAAATAAGCCGTGACAGCTAAGAAATGACCAGTCCCTACTGACGGCGCCCGTTCATGAACATGACGCATAGATTAGCACCATTTAGCTCAACCATTTTGAAGGGAACTTAATGATCCAACACTTAATATTCAGTATGACAGACCACGGTGGCCATTTGCAGCAAACTGAAATACACTTTAACCCCTTTACCCATGAAATAGCCTATCATAAACAGGATATGTGTTGGATCGTGGAAGTCTGACATCGTTCAAAACAGGTTTTGTTATAAAAATTAAAAGATTTCTAGATCATGCGTCACATCATCGATCATGCGTCTGTCTCATTTTATTTGTCAATTTGTTTGTCTTTTATTATGCAATTTTATGTAATATTATACTTGACGGCGCGTTTGATTATTTAAGAGTGAATGTCAACCGGATATGCCTAACGCCATCTATCGAAGAATTCGGTTGTCATTCACTCTGACGCAACACCAACAGCTAGCGTGGGGAGGACGAACGGTGCGACGAGGCAGTTCGAATCCGAGAGGCGACCCGTTCGCATCACGAATACGCGCTACGTTTTTGGTGGAGTGTCTAGTGATTTAGTGTTCCTAATAATTGATGCTTGTAATAAGATCCTGATTATATTTTGTGTAAAATACGTCGTTTGATTCTTCTCGCCCGATCATCCACGTCCTAGTAAAATCGACCATGGATCCAAATGATATTGTGGACCGTCCTGACGTCCCTTTATCAGAAGTGGGATGCGAAGGGCATTTACAAGGAGAAGATATCAATGCGCACGTGGCATCGTCGCAGAATTTACTGCGCAATATGGAAGCCTTATTATCTCGCCTCTTGAAGACTCCGCCGCCCACCGAAGATTAAAACCGCATGACAATACAACTAGTGCGGTTTGACCCCGATGAAAAAGATGCGGACATAGAAGGTTGGTGCAGGATAACGGAAATAGTAGTGAATAGCAGGAAACTAGATGGTGCAGAACTTTTGCTAGCGCTTACACACGCTCTGAGAGGACGGGCAGCCACGTGTTTGACCAGATTGCAAACTTCACAGTTAACATGGATGCAAATAAAGGAATTACCCCTAGCAAAATTTGGAAAACCAATGCTACCGCAAGATCACTTCGACGAGATATTAAGATTCCAACTTGGTACGAAAGAAACCGCAAGTGAAGCTGCAACACGTGTCTGGAGCATGATAGAGCGCATTCCTCGCACCAATATGTCAGAAGACGTCATCACGGGGTTTGTAGCTTCTGTGCTATGCCAAAAAGATGGTACTATACGACGAGAGCTGCAGTCTTGTAATGTATCTACCAGAGCTCAGTTGCTAAGAGTTCTCAACGGTGTTCCGTCGAAACGAAAATACGAAGGACCAGAAAGCAACGAGACCGAAGTCAAAAGAAGCCGCTACTGCAACGAACCACGCTTTACTGGATCGTGTCATCGGTGTGGTGTATCAGGCCACCGAGCCGTGGACTGTCGCAGACGCCGCGAAGAGCCTGTTGCTAAAGCAACTACGAAGACAGCCGAGCAGCCTATGAAGACGCACGTCCATCCGCGTCCTGTCACTTGTTACGTTTGTGGACAACAAGGGCACGTGGCATCGGCGTGTCCAGACCGCAAAGGGAGCAACGAGAAACCGGCTGTCAGGGAGGTTCATCTGTGCGAGCGAAGGCCGGCAACCGGCACCTTTACTACGTCCGCGGGTGAGCTCGTTTCTTTTCTTTTTGATAGCGGTTCCGCCTGTTCATTGGTGACTTCCGATATGGCTAGCAGGCTACCGGGTACATTATCTAAAGAAATTGTTCATCTCACGGGTATTGGAGATAATAATGTAGTGAAGTGCAACTTGCAGATACTTAGCCCCATCAAGGTTGAAGGCATTCAATTAGATGTATTGTTTCATGTAGTTCCCAACGCTGCTATTAGCGAACCAGTTATTATAGGCAGGGATATTTTAGACAAGTGTGTTAATGTCGAAATTAGTAATGAGCGCATTCATTTCTCGTTACGCAGGGAGGTTAGCCTTGTAGAGAAATCGAGTCAGTATGATTTTACTAACATTGATACAGATTTACAAGGTGAGCATAGGGTAGCCCTCATCAGATTATTACAAAAATACCGCGCGTTCTTCATAGGAGGCATACCGACACGTCGCGTCTCTACAGGTTTTATGCGAATAGAGTTAATTGACCCAAATAAAACTGTACATATGCGTCCTTATAGGTTGTCACCAGCAGAAAAAGAGATAGTTAGGGATAAAATAAGAAGTCTTTTAGAAGCGGAAGTTATTCGCGAGAGCACGTCACCCTTTGCCAGTCCGATACTACTCGTTAAAAAGAAAGACAATTCTGATAGAATGTGTGTAGACTATCGCGAGCTTAACGCTAATACCCGGCCAGAACATTACCCGTTACCGATAATTGATGAGCAAATAGATCGTCTTCACGGTGCTTGTTATTTTTCGTCATTGGACATGGCATCAGGCTACCATCAAATTTTGATAGACCCCAATGGCGACAGCATAGCTCGTACATCTTTCGTGACCCCGGAGGGGCAATAAGAGTTCCTTGCCATGCCCTTTGGCTTACGAAATGCAGCGTCGGTCTATCAAAGGTGTATTAACAAAGCTCTAGGTACACTTAAGGATACGGTGGCATTGGCTTATATGGATGACGTCCTCTGTTATTCTGATGACGTCGCACGCGGCCTTGAGCGTTTAGACCTTACACTTAAAGCTCTATCTGAAGCGGGTTTTTCGCTAAATGTTCATAAATGTAAATTCATGAAAAATGAAGTAGATTTCCTCGGTTATGTCGTAAAATCAGGTCAAGTAACTCCCAATCCTAGGAAGGTCCAAGCACTAACTGATGCACCTACTCCACGAACAGCCAGTCAAGTTCGTCAATTTTTAGGTCTTGCATCTTATTTTCGGCGTTTTATTCCAAATTATACCCGCTTAGTAGGTCCTTTATACCCCCTAACAAAACTAAAAGGTCCGATAACCTGGACGAGCCAACATAGTGAGATCCACAAAACCATAGTTAGCATATTGACATCAGAGCCGGTCTTGACGATCTTTGACCCTAAATCCCCAGTAGAGCTTCATACAGATGCGAGCTCAGAAGGGTATGGTGCAATTCTTATTCAGCGACGTAATAATCTACCACATGTGATATCCTACTTTAGTCGTCGGACAGCCGAAACTGAATCTCGTTACCATTCCTACGAACTTGAAACCTTGGCGGTGGTCCGAGCAGTCGAGCATTTTAGACATTATCTGTATGGACAGCACTTCAGTTTTCACGGACTGTAATTCTCTTAAGGCGTCAAAGTCTAAAACCGATCTTACACCCCGAGTCCATCGGTGGTGGGCCTTTCTCCAGGCTTATGACTTTGACATTGTCCACAAGCAAGGCAGTAGCATGGAACATGCCGATTTCCTCTCCAGAAATCCACTCGACGAACCTACTGCAAACCAGCCCGATACCAATCTGTCCAAGAGATACAAGTCTGTTCAATTCGTTGAACTTCATCAGGGTTGGCTGACAGTTGAACAAAAGAGAGATATTGAAATACAGGACCTAATTATTAAGCACAACAACAAAGAACTCCCTGAAGCCGTTGCCCATACCTACGATGTTCGAAAAGGGATACTTTATAGAAAAATTGAGCGTAACAAAAGTAGCTATTGGCTCCCCGTTGTACCGCGCTCCCTCACTTGGACTTTAATCAACCACGTCCATACAGAGATTAAGCACCTCGGCGCGGAAAAGACGCTAGACAAACTATACGAGCAGTATTGGTTCCCACAAATGTCAAAGTTAGTGCGCAAATTTGTAGATTCTTGTATAGTGTGCAAAGCTTCAAAGGGTCCATCGGGTGCTACCCAGATAAGACTTCATCCGATTCCTAAAGTTTCTACTCCTTGGCATACCATACACATTGATATCACGGGTAAACTCAGTGGAAAAAGCGATCGCAAAGAATATTCATCGGTAATTATCGATTCCTTTACCAAATATGTTCTGCTTGAATATACCCCCTCGTTAGATTCAGCAAGTGCTATTAAAGCTTTAAAAAAAGCGGTTTGCCTTTTTGGAGCACCTAAACGTGTTATAGCTGACCAAGGGAGATGCTATATAAGCGCCGAGTTTAGAGAATTTTGTAGTGACCATTCCATAGACCTTCATCTCATCGCAACAGGATCTAGTAGAGCAAACGGACAGGTAGAACGCGTAATGCGCACCCTGAAAAGCATTCTCACTATAATTGAGAACGACCCGAACAAAACTTGGCGAGATGAACTTCTAGATTTGCAGTTAGCTATAAATAGTACGCGATCTAGGGTAACTGGATTTTCACCCACAGAACTAATGTTTGGAATAAAAGCTCAATCGTTAGGTATGTCAAAAATTGTACTTGGTTCCGAACCCCAACCCCGATCAGACTTAGACACCATTAGACGTAACGCCTCTGATAACATTGCGAAAGCGGCTTCAGCAGAAGTAGAACGGTTCAATCGAGGCAAGGCAATCGTGAAGCCATTCTCTATAGGCGAGTATGTTTTTATAAGAAACAACGAGCGCAATCAGACAAAACTTCACAAAAAATTCAAAGGTCCATTTTTTATTACCAAGGTGTTAGAAAATGATAGGTATGAGCTGAAAAACATTGATGGGTCTAATCGGACTTATAAATATGCGCACGAAAATCTGCGTTTAGTACCCAGGGGCCATGACGGTCTAGTAGAGATAGCTACCTCATTGATTAATAATGATGAGGAGGAGGCCGAGACGGCGGAGCAGGGCCAGATCGATAGGGCACTAACATTAGATGATGATAGTGACACACTATCGGTGTCCAGCGGTCATACTGAAACTGCAAGCTCAGTAACCCTCTCAGCATCAGAGCGTGAGGAACTTCAAGGTTAGTAATGTCAGTTTTATGAGAATTAATTACTGCTACAGAATGTCTAAGAAGCCGTCATAGGAGATGACAGGTAGAGAGCCAGTTGTCGGACCATGTTGTCATTTGAGATGATGACTGGTCGAAGGATCGCTGTCACTCTCTGGGCTGGGTGTGGTCATATGAGATGATGACTAGTCGAGGGCTAGGTTGTCCGGTCCACGTCATCATAGGAGATGATGGCTGGTCGAAGGGACGCCTTGGCCAGTGTTGGGTTGCATGAGGTCAAACTTAATCGCCTTGCGTATATGTGAACTTATGTGTGGGTCCTTAAATGTCCAAAGACAAAGACAGTGTACCTATCATGTACGTATGTATGTATGTATCATAGGACGAGCAAACTGAAAGTGGTAATCCCAGCGGGTTTTATTTTCCTATTTTTACAGAGTAACTCAACGCTGAAAGAAACTGAGCAGCACGAGGACGTGCTAGTGTCAGTCTGGCCGTGACGGCGCGTTTGATTATTTAAGAGTGAATGTCAACCGGATATGCCTAACGCCATCTATCGAAGAATTCGGTTGTCATTCACTCTGACGCAACACCAACAGCTAGCGTGGGGAGGACGAACGGTGCGACGAGGCAGTTCGAATCCGAGAGGCGACCCGTTCGCATCACGAATACGCGCTACGTTTTTGGTGGAGTGTCTAGTGATTTAGTGTTCCTAATAATTGATGCTTGTAATAAGATCCTGATTATATTTTGTGTAAAATACGTCGTTTGATTCTTCTCGCCCGATCATCCACGTCCTAGTAAAATCGACCATGGATCCAAATGATATTGTGGACCGTCCTGACATCCCTTTATACTAATTATTTAAAAATTCGTTATTATTATTATTTTCCAATCATTTATTTTATTTATATAAGTATACATACGTATACACACTGCAGTATAAAACTGATTTACATCCGTCTCCTCACACTTCAGGTTCAGTTGGAAACCAGCGTCAGGCACTAGTTGTGTGACATGTTTGCTGAACTGGACCTATTTGGCGCAGCCGCGAGGCACACTTTCCTGCTAATTTCTCACTACGCACTTTACACTTTTTTAAGCTATTGCATAGCTTTTATCGCGGGCTTTGAGCGCGGCGACCGAATCAAGAAATTCCGTAACGAAAATAAAACCTAACACCCCCCACTCCGCCTACCATGTAGCTCGGCCGAGCGTTCGCTTAACGTGTATGTTTATGGTACGACTTTACTTGAATTAATATCAAAGAAAAAAAACCGGCATAAATAAAAAAATTAAAAAAATATTATTGCATAAGTTGATAAAAAATGCTATGCAATAGCTTTACCGCGGCAGTCCCCGAGTGCCACACGTGTTTTTTTTTTATTTTTTACTTGTAGGTATATGTTGTGTTGTGTGCTTTGTAGTCTGTGCTAAGTAAACGTATTTTCCTTCTTTATTCTTTCTTTCTTTCTTTCATATATCAAATAGGTGTGGTCATATATACCAGAAAAAAAACTCAGCCGTCCCATAGAATTAAGTTGAGTAAGAATTCAAGTTTTGTATTGGACAGTGCATAATTTTTTCGCGATGACGATTTTGGTCTAGTGGAAAAAGTTGTTCATTTTGACTCAAACTCAAACTCAAAGCATTTATTTCAATTAAACCATTTACAGGCACTTCTGAATTGACAAAGGGTTGGTCAGTTAGTCAGTAAGTTGGAGCTAGTTGCCCATTCCAAAACGTAGATCTCTATGGAGAAGAACGGGCAAGAAACTCCAAGGACACTCTTTTTAAATCAAGATATTACAAAATCCTGGGTACATTATTCTTGTTGCTTCTATATGATGGTCTGTACCCTTAAATATCTCCACACCTTTCTAATACATGCTGAAGAACCAGTTAAAGTTTCATGAATTAATTAGCTTGCACGGTTTAAAGCCAACGTATTTATTAATGAAATATATGTATTAATAGCCTATCTGAGGCAATATTAATCGCATCTCCGTTCCACGCAATTATAGCTTAAAGCTTGGATTTGTAGCGATAATCGCCAATTGTTGTGATAACCGCTACATTGACTTTTGATTACAGTAATAAGGGCCTAATATTAAGTTTGAGAGGCCACATTAAAATCTGTATCTCTGGTTTAATTTTACAGACCATTGAGGCGTTTGAAACAGTTCTGTAAATGTCTTTATTGTGAATTGTTTTTTGATACTATAGTATTAAAGGTTTTCTCAGAGAAAATTGTTTAAATTGCTTAATTAAAAACGAGTGTTTCACGGAATTTCCAAAAAAGAACTCCGAACTATTTTCATAATTATTTCAGTTGCAGGTGACAGTTTTCAATTTGAAAAGACAGCTATTATAGCCGGCTGAGTACACACAAAATAAAACTAAACAAAAACCATTTAATTTAACAAAAAAACCTTCCTATTTCAAACTGCAACCCTACGACCTACAAAAACCTTCTGACTTACTAATTTTATTGCATAGCAACATTACCTCTTACACACCCGCAAGTCTGAAACAGCCTTAACATAAACTTCTCCGTCTATCCGTCCATGTTTCCGTAGTTTTCGCTCGATGTGACTCCCATTCTCCGAAACAATGGACTTGCGCCTATAAATAAGATACATTACGCTACATAATACAGTTTTCTTAATAAATAACTAGTTTGTATGAGGAATTCTGCTGATAGTTTCAGGGCGAGTATTTGTGAGAGGAAGTTTTTGATAATACATAGAAACTCTTTTATATTAAGATTATTCGCATAAATAATGGCTAAATAATAACAGCTGCACGGGTCGATCTTCAAGGTTAAGCAACGCTTGCCAAGGTCGGTCCGTGGATGGGTGACCATCTATTACATACTGAGACCCCTCCGTGCCTCGGAAAGCACGTTAAGCCGTTGGTCCCGGCTGACATTTGTAGATCTTTGATAACTGTTACGGGTAGTCAGAAGCCCGAAAGTCTGACAACCAGTCTTGCCAAGGGGTATCGTGTTACCCAGTAGTTGGTTGTGGAGGTTAGATAGGCATTCGCTCCAAACTCAACTCAAACTCAAATGTTTTATTTCAAATAAACCAATTACAGGCACTTTTGAATTGCAAGGGGTCGGTCAGTCAGAAAGATGATGTTAGTTGCCCATTCCAAAGCGTAGTAGGTACTGGCGAAGAACGGGCAAGAAACTCCACGGACACTCTTTTAAATCAAAATATGGTTACAAAATATTGGTTACATCATTCATGTTGAAATTATGCATGTGAGAACGATGCAGAACGTTAAAAGCGTCCGTAATAAAAATCCAAAAACAATTCAAATATTAAATTTAATAAGCCGTGGCAGCTAAGAGATGACCAGCACCCTAATTACGCAACACACTATGTATCACAATTTGCATCATTTTAAAGCCTATTGCTAATCCATTGCTTCATATGTTCGAAAAATTTGTCTGCTCTACACCGTAAATAACGCAATGAATGTTGTTGAACTGTCAAAATGAAACCCATTCCTACTGTTAGTGTGTTACGTAACTACCCCGCAGTCCCATACTGACGGCGCCCGTTCACGAACATGACGTGTAATGTAAAAAACTGATATTATGCTGCATCCTGTTCGACTGAAAGCCAACCCCAACATAGTTGGGAACAAAAGTCAGATAATGATATTCAATTATTCACGCAAAGAATTGTAACAAAAGATACGTTAACAGGGCACATCGAATTTTAGAAAGAGTTAGGTTTTTAACCGTCTTCACAAAAGAAGGAGGTTATATGTTTGTGTGTATATATTTTTTTATGTATGTTCACATAGAGCGACGTCTCTGTCACTCATACTTGTGTGACTATAAGGTATTTGACTAGTATCAAAAATAAACATGAATTAATACTTATTTTAAAGATGTTACATAAAAGACGATTCGTGAAGAAACAAATAAAATCGGTGGCAAAATGGAGAAGTTATGCGCTTTTAAAATTATTCTTCTATCCTTGTCACGCAAAACGATCGTGCTATTGAATGGCGCGAAGTTACTATGGCGATGCTGAGTTGTGACCTCAGACCGCAGCAGTTCTATCTCTGTCTAGCATAGACTTAAAAATGCATACAATTATGCAATTTTTTTATATATAAAAAAAAAATACAATTGGCAAATTTTTTCTAGTTTTATAAAATTCACATTTAAAAAGGCCAGTCACATACCCTATCCTTTTCTAATGCTCGATGGCCGACCGACTATTAAGCAGTCGGTTGGCTGTTTTTCAGGTAGAACAAAAAAAATCCTAAAACATCTTCTGTATAAGTACTTCTCGTGCAACATTGCGTCTCAAAGGGAAAATTACAAAACCATTAAATATCAGTATAATACATATTTCCTTTTTCGCGAATTACGTTTCGAATACAGCCACTCGAGCAACAAAAGCTAAGCCTTCCAAGTGACGCGGAAGGTGCTTCGATATAATTTATTTGATGAAAGGAACCACCATTCGCTTTCACTTCACAAATAAAATTGTTTTGCTCTTCAATTGGTACGTCGTAATACGTCTTCAATTTTCTTGAAAATTGTAAAATTTTCAAATGTAATGAATTAATTTCTTAAAATGCAAGATCCGGGAAACATGGCTTAGCATGGTTGCACTGTCCTTCCACACCTATTAACAATATGATTTGAAAAGATTGTAAAAACCAATTATTTTTAAAATAGTAACCGTGGAGTTTCTTGCCGGCTCATTTCCATAGGAAACGACCAATTGGAACCGTGCTCCTAGCTTCTGAAGTTTAATAAATGTACGTTTATGTGAAATAAAATATTGTTGAATTTGAATTCAATATTTTTCCGATGAAAGCAAAATTTTGACTGACTATTAATAATAATAATAATAAAACCCGCAGGGCAGCATGTGGCGAGCTGTTGGGCAGTAGCGACCCCACGGACCCTGTCTCCCAGGAGAAGTCTTGTTCCTCACCTCTGGCTTGCCTTTATTGGCCGGCTGGAGTGAACAATGACGAGGAACAGAGCTCCCACCTCTTTCTTGCCTTTATTGGCTGGCGTGAGTGGAGATTCGCAAGAGTAAACGTGCTCGGAGGAAGTAAGTATTTCAGTAAGTGCTGGTAGGGATCTTGACCATCTTCCGGGCTCTGGGATTGTTCTGATAGCCGTGGAATACCTCTCCACTCCTCAAGCACCTCAGGAACTGTTGCCTCCTTGTCGCTACGTCACTATGTGCTAGCGACGGTTTGCGGGGGCCCATTATTGAGTGTGCAAGTCACCCCCTGCCATTTTATCCGTGTATTTTATATATAAAACATTGGTCAGGCAGGGGCCATAGCCGTTCCATAGTTCTTGGTAACCAGTCGATCTTAGCCACAGAAACCCATAGTTTAATAATTATTTTTGTTTCTATATCCTGCAATAGTCCAACACCTACCGGGGATTGTCCTTGGGTGCACTTACACAGTGCATACAGGGATAATCGTCGGTTGGTACCTCATTCCATTTAAAATTGTCTAAGGGGCCTCTGCGAGTTGGCTTCGGCCCCTCGTACGCCTTCCAAAGGACCGGGATTTCATGACCCCGAGCTATGTTAACATATAAAAATAATAATAATAATAAAATCTTTATTTATCCAAAAACATACAGAGTTTGAAAATACAGTGTGATATTTGGTTTAGAAAATACATTTATAGTTTGTTGCAAAATCTGTGTTATGAACTGGTTCTTTCCTACTTCCAGGCACATGACTAATTACTGATTTGTCTCTGAGATGTCACAAGGAATACCATGGTCTAAAAAAACAAGGTCTGGCATTCCGGGAGTGACACATGCTTACGTCACTATCCAGTTGCCACTTTATTCCAACAAAACACGAATTATGGAAACATTTTCAGTCACCATTCTGTTAAAAAATATATTTATAGCATTTAAATTGTCGTTTCGTTTTTATAATCAAATGAAACAATTCAATTTAAACATATACCAACGTAATTGTTAGTTAAACCCTCATTGTTGTATCGGATTCGTACAGGTAATAATGGCGGTTGGGGAGTTATTATTACACACTACTGGTAACACAGCGGTGATGACGTAGGCTTGTGTCACCCTGTGTCTCGGAATGCTATACCTGGCGAAGTATATTATTATACCATGAGGAATACTTCTGGGGGTTGCAGATGTGCATAGGCGGCAGTCGTAGGGCAATAAATTCATGCTTGACATCTAGTCTTTGAAGGATAACATTCGAAACGAGGTTCGCCAGAGAACCAAGGTAATCGACATAGCCCAAAGACTAAGCAAGCTGAAGTGGCAATGGGCTGGTCACATCTCTCGCAGAACCGACAATACTTGGGGAAAACGAGTTCTATAGTGGAGACCGCATTTAGGAAAACGTAATATGGGACGCCCGCCGGCCAGGCGGAGTGACGACTTGCGAAAGGCGACTGGCAGAGACTGGATGAGGAGAGCCGAGGATCGGGCTCAGTGGCGTTCACTAGGAGAGGCCTACGTCCAGGAGTGGACGAATATAGGATGATGATGATGATGATCTAGTCTTTACTTTTATCACGGCAGTGGGTCACACGCCACAGTTGGTTTGATGCGCGCTATCGTGTTAATATTTAGTATTCGTAGGGTTTTTTTAGGTACAATTCTTTGATGTATATTGTGCATCTATAACTGCTACCAAAAAATAGGGTCTTTGTTATTTTTAATTTTTGAACGAAACCCAAGAGGTACAATCATTTTCAATGGAGGTACTAAATAGAACAATTTCGGTACTATCCCCTCGCGAAATTTCAACCGAGTTGGAGATTTTTGCCGTTTGTGGCGAGTGACGCATGGCAGCCTTTAAATAGCGTGTTTCAAGTACAAGTCGAAGATTTTTTTATTTGCCCAAACCATCTTTTGAATTTTCAAGAACTCGTTACACATGGCTCCTTGGTGGTCAGAAGAAAAATTGCTTTGATCACTCTTGAAAAACAGATTTGTGATCGTCGTTTTGTAAATCCCAAATACACATATAAACCTGGCCCTTCAGTAAATATTATCATAGCACATACAAGTAAAAATATTTCACGTTCGTAATATAATCCTCAGAGGTCCTTCATTGGGATTCCTCCCCGATTGTCGGGAACTCGTAAAGATCCGCTAAAGTTAAATTAGGGCCACTTGTTACTGTCGCCGTGCTTATCTGAGCACCGTTTGTTTTTCGATAACACCATCCAATGACGAGATAAAAATAATTTGCGAACCTTGGAGTGAAAAGTTTAATTAATTTTGTAGGCGAACCGTTTGGGCGGGATTGATTGGGGAAACTTGACCTTTTGCGTGGAGGACTCGGCGTTTATAGTATGCTGGGTTTTGACCTACATTAGGGGGATTGCTGCATCGAGGGCTCCTTGTAACTGTTGCCCTAGTGAGGTCTATACAGCAACCTGGTCATAGCTCAAAACGTTGGTTGGACGGCAGTTATTCTAATCCTTTATGTAATTTTATGTTATCAAGTAACTAAGCATTAACACTGCAGTTTTGTTATGACTTTTAATTATTCTCTCTAGGTCACGGGTGCAATGTTTAGTACGGCTCAAACATGGGTGAATATTACCTAAAGGTTGTAATAGGCAATGGTTACCACATTCTTATCATTGTTGACCATTAGCCAGCACCATGATTTATTGAATAATACCTACATAAAAAAGAAAGCCATTAAATAAACCAAATTGACATAAAAACTAACCATTTAATCTGCCGTCCACATTTCCTTGCGGACAAACAATTCGCTAGACAGCATTTCCCTTCCCAGAAGCTATTAGAGCAGATTTTTGTCTTTCCCCCAAAATTGTATGTTGATCGGTGGATGAATAAACATGTGTCGGCAGTTTATCATCACGTGTGAGTCGTAAAATTGGGGATGAGAGGGTTACGGCGAGATAAGCCGACGATCTGTCACCGGAATATTATCGTATCTGTGGCCTGACGCTGCTTTTCTTTTATAGTATCAAGTTGGAGTGCCTACTGAGATGTTTTCTCACTCTTTCTTTGAGCGGACTACATTTTTATTTTCAATTACTTTTTACGCGATGTTTATTGGTAACTCAAAAAATGTGGTGTAGTTGGTTGTTTAATAATTTACTATTGTATGTAAGCATTGCGTGTTAATAAACTTAAATTGCCTCGTCGGTCTAGCGGTGGCAAATGCTACTGCTGAGCATGTGGTCCTAGGTTTGATTCCCAGGCTGGGCCAATTGTTATTGGGTTTCTTCATCAGGAATTTCTCAGTAGCACCCCGGAGTCTGGGTTGCCAGGTTTATGGCAATAGGCTCGTCCCCTATTGCATGGGAATTTCTTTATTACTTATCGATGATTGATTATTTAACTTAAATCTTTAACCGACTTCAAAATAAAAGAGGTTCTTTATTCGATCCGTATGTTTTTAAGCATAACCGGCAAAATGCGGGTGTAGTGTACAGTGTACTATACGTACACCTCTGTCTAAACCTTCGTGGAAAAACAGACTTAAAAATACTATTAATGCTTTTCCTCCTTCAAAATGTACCTCAAACATAACGAATGCAAAACATTTTTCTTTTTACGTTTTTTTTTAAGAATAAGACAAGACTAAGTACAACAAGTAAAACGATGATAGCTGCAAAAGTATAAACTGTAGCGCAGCTAACAACGCCCTTCTCCAGATACAGAATGGAATGACGTTCCATGCAAAAGTTCTTAAACGGTAAAGTTAATATATTTAATTTGGAATTAGTCAATTAATAATAAAAACAAAAAATAAAATAAAAATAAACAGCAGAGGACATATGAATTGGGATGTTGAGTTAATGTGGTGAGTGTAGGGTGAATGGGAGTGTGGATGAGAGTTAATTAGTTAATGAGTGATAGTAAATACATATAACCCATTTTCCAATTTAAATCGAGCTCGTTAGACAAAAATCAAAATCTATCTGAATCCATTATACCCTAGTGGAATATGTTAAATGAGACATATTCTATTTGACCCGAAGCGTTTTTTTAATGTATATTTTTTCTGTATAATTTGAAAGGTTTTTGTGAAGGATTAATTTATTCAGGGCTCATATTTCATCTGTTTAGATTCAAGAAAAATATTGAAGGATATTATTTTTTTCTTCTTTACTCGACGGATTGAAGAGTGGGTAAATATTTGTTAGCTTTGATTGTCAAAAATAAATAATTATATTGGATTCTATCATTTTGATCAATCCTTCACCATGAGTTACGATTATGAATAAAAAGTTACATATTAGGTATGAAGTTTCTGCTGAATCAAATGAATTATACTTTTGTCTTCTATACCCTGAGGCCATAGAAATTGATTCGTATTTGGACGTTTAATACAAAAAAGCATTAAAATATTATTCCATTGACAACGAAGATTCAAGAATGATCAAAGACTAGGATGCCCAGTCATTAAACCAACTCATTAAATCTCAAAAAGCGAGCCATTTGAAGTAACTTAGTGCTCCCTAATTCTGATTAAAATAAAACGGTAAATTAATTAACATTTTCCTAAAACTTTCAGTTTAAAAGGTTGCCAAGATTAAGCAATTAAATTTAACTAAATAAGTCTTATGAGTGCCGAATAGTAAATTAGGAAGCTGAAGACTGTTTGCTGACTAAAGTGTCAGGCGCTGTTGATCGTACCGCTCAAAGTTAGGGAATTGACACGTACTGACACAGACAAGCTCAAGTAATTCCCTGTGATTAATTAGGCACACTAATTTCCTTGCTTTTCGAGCTCGAGTTTAGTTGAAAGCGTTTAAGATCTTCGAGATTCTGAGAAATGACGTCAGCAAATTTGTGCTCGCGAAGTGCATAGTTACGACCTATAGATTCTCGCTAGAGCCTTTAAAATTTAAATGAACGGGTTTTCAGTAATACATTATATTGTATTCGGAATATCAGAGTGTAAAAGCGATGACTGCACCAAACAAAATGATATCAACAATTGCATTGAAACTTCGCTTTAATGTATGTTTAGGTTAAGGTATTTTTCTATGGGCCTGTGTCGCCTGAAATAAATGGTTTTATTATTATTATTATAATTTCGAAAAATTTATAAAAATTTGCAACAATAAACAAAATGTACATTTATTTATCACAAGTTTTATTATAAAACTTATATAACAACACGAAAATAATTCCTACACGCAAGCGGGTCCATGGCCGAAAACAGGTTCAAACATAAATTGAGAGGGGAAACCCATTTTTATGACGCGTAAAAAAATCTTTATCGAACAATTTCTCTTTTAGTTTTCTGTGAAATAAACGAGTACAGTTTTGTTCCAAATAAATTTATGTGCGCACCACTTCTTGCCGCGGTTTCGGGTTGTGTGGGCGTCTATTTTTTGGTACCCAATCTGTTGAAATAAATAATGGTTTGATATTGGCTTCATGTTTTAGTGGGCCAATGGTTCGTGGACATGCTTTTCAAGTATTGTGTACAGGGTTCAAAACCTGGCAAGTACCAATTAAAAGTTTTTCAATGCTACCTGCCTCTTTATTGAGTTCTTTCATAGACACTAATGCATCTAAACATCTTGTAATATCTTGATTTAAAAAGAGTGTCCTTGGAGTTTCTTGCCCGTTCTTCTCCATAGAGATCTACGTTTTGGAATGGGCAACTAGCTTCAACTTTCTGACAAACTGACCGACTCTTTGACAATTCAAAAGTGCCTGTAAATGGTTTAATTGAAATAAATGCTTTGAGTTTGAGTTTTGAGTTTTGAGTCATCCCTATAAAGCATGAACTTAATAGTTGAAAATCACAAAAACTCAGCAAGCATGGTTATCAAGTCACGTATCAAATGAAATGAGGCCTTTCCACAGAAAAAAGAAGGGAAAAACTACAAGCAATTATTAATATTTACAAATTCCATCAATAAGTAAAAGGCAGGGAAATTAATTGTTAAGCAATTTTAGGGTATCAATTTGCTTAACAATTAATTTCCCTAGCTGTACTCATATTATTACTAATTACAACTTATACATTATTCCGTAAAATAAAAAGCATCTTACGATAAACATAGACATGAATGATGAATGCCTAAGTGGTTTAGCTCCGCTCGCACGAATTATTTCCTCACGATCCCAGGGGCACTACATATTTCTACACGATAAAATGCTGGTATGTCTCTCATGTAGCCTTGAGGAATCTGTATAAATTATGTTTCACGGAAACTCTCGTTCATTCTCTTGTTTATTTATACTGAATGAGCGGATTATGTACTAGAACTTGGAATATAGGTTGTATTTTACGAGTATGTAATCATTTTTGATGCTATTGTCTGTGCGTTACAAAGGTCCGTCCTTAGGTCCATCATTTTCTGTTTCTTTGGGGTTGTATTGTGGGTATTAGCTGAACTTTTTCAAGCTTATCTTTGGTGGTATAATTATTATAGTGTTAATACGTGAAGCAAAAACTTTGTACCCCTTTTTACGAAAATTGCGCGGACGGAGGAGTATGAAATTTCGAACACTTATAGTTTACACACACGCATGTAATGCCATGTAAACAAACGGTTGCTATGGTTTCAGATGACCAAAGTAAAGGTTTATAAAAAAATAAAGAGCAGATTGAAACCTATTTTGTTTATCCTACAATTTGTCTAATAGATATTTGTGCTTCATTTATAATGAATTAAAGTCGAATTTCGACCAATGGGTGACCTCTACTACCTATAATTTATCCAATCCAAGCAGACTACATAGAAAGGCAATTTGACAAAAAAATAAACTAAATAATATTCATAGTGTTTGCACTGACGATGACGATGACGTGACGCCTGCATTACTTTCGTAAGTGTCATTTATTCATGAATAAAATGCCTCAGAAATTATTGTCAAACGTAAAGTACGTGTACAACGGTGCCGTAATAAAAGGTAACCCTATTTAGAGCATGTGGCGAAAGTTAACGATATTCTCAACAATCGTCGAATCCTATTGGCACGTGGAAGATCCTATTTTCATACACTTAAAATGTATTTAGGTACGTGTGACAGGGGACAAGAAAACCGCTTAACGCTTAGGACTATATTCGACATAAGGCGAAAATAGCCAAAGGCTAGTGTTTCGCCACTATCTTCAATATCGTTATCTTAGAAAACACCAACCCTTCGGGAAAATCGTCGACCCGAATAATTGAAAACGGGTCAGAAATAGAGACAACCTTTGCATATTGAGGTTTCTTTCTTCCTACTTCCATCGAGATTCGAGATTTTGTTGTTCTAACAATGCAAAGTTTCATCTCGACGAATCACCGGCAGTCTTACAAACTACAATATGCAAGGAAGGTTACATAACCGTTAGTTCGTATAAAATACCGGACATACTACCTTGAGGCTGAAGTTTTACTTGTAAGATAAAGGCTGTATTTATTTACGCGTACCACAACAGCGTAGCCTCTGAGTTATGTTCGCTATTGAATGTTACGTTACACGCTCGGTACTTAAAGCTAGTACAATCGAACAGACTGTGTATACAAATGTACGATAAATATATATGTATGTGTATTATAAGTTTATAACCTATTTAGGTACTTGTATACCTATTTCATGTATAATTAATTATGTTATGTTTTTAATATTTTTTTTATTATTATTAACGCCTGTTAAGCAGAGCACCTGCCATCTTATCTCTACACCACCCTTAGAGAATGCCTAAGGCATTAAGTCCGCCTTTGTATGTTATTGTGTGCGAGAAGTTTAAATAAATAAATAAATAAATGGTCGTATTTGTGTTTCATGGGGGATTTGAAGGAAACACTATAGGGATTGTTGTTGATAGATTCATAATTATTGTTTATATGTTGCTTATGTTTGATGAAATCTCAAATTGGTTTCATGTTTTATAACAGTTTTCTGGAAACATTGACATGGCGTGTGAGGTAGTTTGTTATGTTAGTAAAATAGGCAACAATTTCCATTTAATTATATATTTTTGAGTACATCTCGTTAACAGACGTATGGAAAAAAATCAGTCTTGCAACCAATTGGTTGTAATCATTCAAAAAACTTCAGTCGGCGCAGTAAAGGGTTGCTAAATTATCATAAGAATTACCTATAGACGTACGCCACACACATACAGGTCAAATTGCTTCACCAAAACGCCCCCACACATTACGACATGGAGAATGTTACCTTGCATTAACCGTGGCACGTTGATAAAAACGATAAGTACATATCTGCCTAATATTTTCCTCCGTAAGGCAATTAAAGCGATCGCTTTATCACTTACCTAGCTAAAACGGCACCGACTCCCTTATCTTAATTACCCCATAAAAGTAACCGATTTACACACTTTCAACAAAAAATACTCTCTTTTGAAAGTAATTAAAAATCAATATAAAAATCATTACTACCCGACTTCCCAATAAAACGGAAAAACAGTATTAAAAAAAAAGCTTAATAAAATTTTATGCCGACCGTTATTACATTCGTAGACAATAATAAAATTGAGGAAAAAATTTATGTTGATCGCGTAGAATAAATGGTGGTTTTATCCGATATATTATTCGTGTTGGGTTACCTGCAACTTTTTAACATATATCGTTGCATTTTATAAGATAAGCAGAAAGTTCAAGCTTGAGATTTATGACAACCATTTCTACACGCCCTGTAGTTTTTGAAATAGTATGAAACTAGTTATAGTTCAAGAGCTGGCAAGTCAAGTCAACTTGCACATAAGAATTCATGAAAACAGTACGGAAAGTTATATTGAAATATTTCTTCTCATCCTCTTGCTTATCTCAATTATATCAGTAGTCGTGGCAGCACGACTCTTTCTAAATTACATGCATTTAAATATTGATGTAAGTACAGTAGATAAAGGCGTAGGTCAAAAACGATCTATTTTATTTAAGGTTCAACAAACCTCTATTACTCGTATTGGCAATAAATTGCAATTCATTATTAAAGTACTAAACTGTTCATCATAAAAATCTGTAGATACAAACAAGAACCCATATTTCACATTTTTATGATGCAACTTTACGTCTCTTATTACTTATGTAACAGTAATATTTTAGTAGCGGGCTCTCGAACTATTGCAACTAGGTTACGAATTGCTGTATGCGGTAAAAAAAAAAGAAAATTTACGAGTGCACGTTACACGGAACGAACAGACATGCCGTGGTCTATGCTTGTTCTTTTTTTAAAGATTTTTTTGTTTTTAGTGTCAGAGCTTAAGTGAAGTGATGTTTTTAGGACATCGGCAGTACAAGTGTTGCCAACATAAAGACAGTAAAACATTTATTTTTCTGCTGGAGTTTTTGTTCGATGTTATTCCTGAGGGATTGTAACCTGTTCATGATTATTCGAAAATAGTAGTGCAAACCGTATCCAGATCTCCGCAATTTATTAGAATAAATAGAAACAAACGTGGAGCTCATTGTGTACAAGTGTACGTTGAATTAACATATGCTTTAACATAAACCTTTGCCATGGGTAATCAAAATTCAAACCGTGATTTACAAATGAATACCGTTATTATTTTAATTAATATAGTCACATACCATGTATTACGCCCCCTGCTGAACACAAATCAATAAAGGCGTCCCCCTTCCCCCACTCTGCTACACACAACACATTAAACAACTTTGCATACATACTATTTCACTTTCACTAACAACGTCGGATCAGCGGTGCTCAAACTGAGGCTTAATGTGATCCGCCTAGCTTATTGTTACGACCCACCAAGACTTCTGTGTGACGTCTTCAAATATACCTACTGCGTACTACATATATAAAAAGAAAGAAAGAAAATAACTTTATTGGCATAATTACAAACAAAACACCCCAAAAGTAATTTTAAAAAAACGTACTTATGCCAAAAGGGCCTTAGCTCATAGTGGTATGCTTTACTTTTTATTTTATTTTTATATTTTTATTTTAAGTATAGATTTTTATTGTATTTGTTGGTATATTGGCATGGCTAGCTAATATATAGCAAATAATTTAATTTAATGTTCTGTGTCTCGTAATGTTAATTACTTTGCATAGCTACTATTGTATAGAATCAAGTTATTTCTTTCTAACTGAACAGACAGCTGTGCTGCTCGGGAGTTTATTGCGCCAGTTCTTCTTCCCTGCTAAAGCACTAGGAAGTGGTGAAGGGCGGGCGTTTTGGGGGGCTATCTTATGTAATTTTGCGTTTGTAAAGTGCTGATTCTCCGCCTAATTTGAATAAAAGACTTTGGATATCGATTTTGAAAAAAAAAAAACAGCATCGTGTTAAAAAAAAAATAGAAAAGTAGGTACCTACTGCCTAAGAATTAGTTTGATGGTAACCCTGACGGTGTGTTTTGAATTCATGCATCTTTTATTATATGAACCTTCCATATATAGTCCTACAAATCTCCAACCAAATGACGAAGAGCAATCGTACTGTCACACTCTTCCTAACAATATCTCAATGTCAAGGTTATAATGTTCCCACTACTGGGTCACAGACCTGCTCTCTTTGAGAGGAAGTGGGCCATAATCCACCATGCAGGCCCAGTGCGGGTTGCTGGATCTAACATGTCTTCGAATTTTTTGGTTCTAGGACATGCCGGTTTTGAGAGCAGTGGTGATGAAATTAAATTAACAGAATGCCTCTCTGGGTTCAAACTCCGACCTACAACTCGTAAGTCGGCGCCAATACCACTGAGCCACCACTGCTCATCAATAATATAATACGAGTAATATCTTATATCAAGCTGTGATCATTGAATATGCTAACAAGTCTTATGGTAGCTCTTTTAATTTGTTAAGAAGTATACCAACAACGTATCATAGTATTGAATAATCAAGCTTTAATTTTTGACTTCTAGAAATACGTTTCGGTCATTCTTTTTTTCGAGAAAATATTCGAAATCTGCGACCCTTCACAGCTCAACTTTGAGCACCACTGAACTAGATACTTCTCACCATTTCTCAATATTCAGTAAACCAGGCGTTTTCGCTGTCACCGACACCCGTCGGTTAATTAATGTTCATATTAAGAGAAATAATTATGTAAACTGTATCGGTAGCGGATAGATGAAGCGACTTTAGAAGGTTTTATTTTAGACTGGATGTTGGTTTTAGAATCTCATTCACCTTCCTGAACGAAGCTGCTGCCTGAACCCAAACACACGTCTTCTGATGAACTACTTGTGGCGTCACGTTGAACTAGCATTTCCACAGCGGCTGACCTCGTGCATCTTGCTGGACAAAGCTGTTGCTGCCTCTGCGGGATGTCCGGTACCGCTGTTGTAGCGATCCACTGCGAATACACTGTGGTGCGGTCTAAAGCTGGCATCGCTAACTTCAAAAACTTCAGACTGTCTGGGGCTGAATCCGGCTCGAAGGACCAATGTTTATCACCGAACTGGGTAATGTTTTGGACTAATCAACACGAATAGGGTTGAAAATTAATAAAACCACAGGGTTATCCTGATCTGAGCTGGTATATTTCAATATTTGATTAAAATAGCGAAACCCTAACCAAATCATTGTAACGTAACCATAGCGAGACTATGCCATGCGCCATCTATCGAGCTTAACATCAAACCTTTAACATTTTACAGTAATGACTATGGTTTCTTCACGAACACTGTTTGATTAAGTAACTGGAATATGGCTAACCAAACCTATAACTAGCTCTCGATGAAGTTGTATACTATAAATATACATAATATATATATATATATATATACAGACTACTGACTGACTATATAATATACAGATACCTGGCGAAATATGGATGTATTATAGGTGCACCTCTGCCGAACCCTTCGGGGAAAATAGGCGTGATATTATGATGTTATGTTACGTACTATAAAAATATTCGTCATATTAATTTCCATACAGTTGCCCTTAGATCGATTACAACAGACATCTGCCAAGATTATGTAATAAACGAAAACCATCCGCTCTTTTTTAACTAAAACTCATAGAATCTCAATTGGTAACAGTTTCGTACTACGAGAATAGTTTACAAACTTACTAATGAGCAACCATTTATTTCTTCCAAGAAAGCCGAAAAGATATCAAACATAAGGCTATCCCACAATTTTACAACAACGCTAACAAATTCAGAGCATGCATAACACGTAGCGCGATATAAATAAAATGTTTACAACTGTTGTTTACGACTTGTGCACTTATGCACTTGTGACCCCAACACATATTATTACTGTTCTGCAAAGGAGTCTACAAAGGGTTAACATCCATGTCATTTGTAAGAGAAGGGTTAAAACAAAACTTCAACTATTCATGTTAACAGTTTCTATAATGTGCATCGTAGCCATATCGTAGAGTTTCGTAGCGCTACGTCACAGCGTAGTCGCGTAGCCGCGTTGCGAACGCGCTACGACGTAGCTTGTTCTGAATCAAATCAAAGGCATTGAAAACCAATTGGAGTAGTCTTAGTCGCAAAGCAAAACAGTATAATTATTTACAAATAATAAATTACTTATTACATAATGATGGTGCCTTGTCTGAACATTATTATCTCACCAAATGTGGTTTATTCCGCAAGCAGACTAACGCACACACAAAACCGCTTTGATCGATTAAACAGTCGGCGTTAACATGAAATAAATTAGTTTGTAATTCTATGTAGGTCAGTTTGTATACCCATCGCTTATAATTAACTAAATGTGGATTAACCAACAACGCAAAACCGAGTTAAATTAAATAATTCGTTCCTATGAATTAGTTGGTGTTGTTTTTTGAATAGATAAATAATACAATATTCTGTGAATTTATTGTTGTGAAATGAATACTGACCAATAACAATAATTGTATTGCTGAAAACAGCATTGTTGTTTTCCGGATTAAAAGGTGTAAGCGCAAATATACATAAACTCACGCTTTCTTCCCATGGAGGTAGGCAGAAACTACAGAACACACGATTGAATCGATTGATACGATCCTCAAATACTCATTTTGCTTCATTTGCGCAGGAAATGTGAAATAAACGAGCCTTCTATTAAGTCTACAAACTTTTTTTGGCCAAGACTTAGGAGTTGTTCCTAACACACAGCATTTACCGTGCATTATCAAATGGACCATGTAGCAGTATTGTCACTTCGTCAAATGGACCATGTGGCAGAACTGTCACTTCGTCAATTGGACCATGTGGCAGCACTGTCACTTCATCAAATGAACCATGTGGCAGCACTGTCACTTCGTCAAATGAACCATGTGGCAGCACTGTCACTTCATCGAATGAACCATGTGGCAGCACTGTCACTTCGTCAAATGGACCATGTGGCAGCACTGTCACTTCGTCAAATGAACCATGTGGTAGCACTGTCACTTCGTCAAATGGACCATGTGGCAGCACTGTCACTTCGTCAAATGGACCATGTGGCAGCACTGTCACTTCATCAAATGAACCATGTGGCAGCACTGTCACTTCATCAAATGGACCATGTGGCAGCACTGTCACTTCGTCAAATGGACCATGTGGCAGCACTATCACTTCGTCAAATAAACCATGTGGCAGCACTGTCACTTCATCAAATGGACCATGTGGCAGCACTGTCACTTCGTCAAATGGACCGTGTGGCAGCCTCACTTTATATAAAATCATCATTATCAATATTATGATGAAGTCATAATTTTTCGCAAATTACCCAAAATAACCTTTAAGAAAATTGCCTCAGAACGTAATTTATTTCATGCAAAACGTTCCTTAGAAACGCAATCGCATAAAAATGGGTAGGTAATTAAAAATCTAAAGAAATAAAAACATCTTGAAGGGGAAATAATTTAGCACCAGAATGAAATGAAAAAGAGAAAAATGTAGGAAGATCCGCCCCAATGAATAGGCTAGAAGATTTATATTTATTCAAGATCATAATTAACGATGTTTCGTAACGATTTCAATAATTATTCATTTACTTTTTTCGGAAAATTAAGCTTTTAAAAAGGGTTTGTAGGTAAACATAACGGGTTGGGGCGATCGTTTTGAGGTTCAGCAACGCTTAATGCGGTCAGTGAGCGGATGGGTGACTATCGTTATTTAGATAACTCTCTTTTACGATTTTTTATTGAGACCTCTCTGTGTTTTGAAAAGTGTATTTGACATCTTGGGCCCTGCTTTATATTTAGCTAAAACATTCGCTACAGACAACCAGAGACCCTACCCGACGCGCTATTTAAACGTAAAGTAAATTGAAAAAAAAAAATCGTGCGGTCGTTTATATTTTTTATTAAACACAATAGGGAATATGCATGTGATTCAAAAAAGAGTTTTTTTTTTCTAAATAAAATGTATTACTACCGAATTATGCCTTCATCAACATTTATGATTATAATTTATTGTTGAGCAAGAAATTAATTTTTAAGAAGTGCAATAAAACTATGGGAAATTCAAATATTTGAAAAGCGACGTCATTGGTCAGATATAATGAGACGTAAAAGTCTGTGACCACAATCAATGTCAATGTGTTTTATAAGTGTGTTTGCGAATTCAAAAGTGCCTGTAATTGGTTTATTTGAAATAAATGCTTTGAGTTGAGTTGAATCAGTCCGTTGTCAGTGTCATAGACTATGACGTCACACCAAGTGCGCCAAAATGGAGAGCGTTTAAGGTGCCCGTCTCGGTAGGCTATTTTATACTTTTTTTAAGTACTTTCCTTTG
This sequence comes from Dryobotodes eremita, assembly GCA_917490735.1. NCBI lineage: Eukaryota > Metazoa > Arthropoda > Insecta > Lepidoptera > Noctuidae > Dryobotodes > Dryobotodes eremita. The sequence goes on along the minus strand of OU823249.1, from coordinate 21,744,734 downwards.
CTGTTTTGGGGTTGAATATTTTTTTACTGTTATATGGCGATGTAAACCATTGAATAAAAATATTTCAAAAACACATGCATATTCCCTATTAGTATCAAACATAAATAATGTCTTAAAACTAAGTAAATATTCTATACAAAACGAATATTTTTACGCTAGGCCCATAGGAGCCCGGATATCCTTTTTATCAAACTCAAACTCAAAGCATTTATTTCAATTAAACCATTTACAGGCACTTTTGAATTGTCAAAGAGTCGGTCAGTTAGACAGAAAGTTGAATCTAGTTGCCCATTCCAAAACGTAGATCCCTATGGATAAGAACGGGCAAGAAACTCCAAGGAATCCTCCTCTTTTTAAATCAAGATATTACAAAATCCTGGGTACATTATTCTTGTTGCTTCTATATGCGAGAACAATGAAAAAAAATATATAAAGAAACAATTCAAAGTATAAGATTAATAATAAAAATAAGCCGTGGCAGTTAAGAGATGACCAGTCTCAACTGACGGCGCCCGTTCACGAACATGACGAGTGGATCAGCACCATCCAGCTCAACCATTTTGTAGGGAACCGAATAATCCAACACACGCGCCACCAACAGTGAGACATTTAAGTGAGTATGACATAGTCTCAACTGCCATGCTGTCAAGTCAACATAATTATATAATAAACGAATCCATGGTACTCACATTTACAAAATTGAAAAAATGCTTCTAAATTGTAGTATAGTATGTAGTTAGATTCCAAGATTACATATCTGTAAAAACTGTTTCACCCGGAAAAAAACAAACCAGACGATCTCTTCACGCACGCACGCATGATTTTGATAAGTAGATGTGAGTGATTTTGAAAAATATTGTTCCATACTTTATGTAACATAACTACAATTGAACAATTTTCAGATACTTTCCTGTACCTATTCCTGTACCTTACTTCTTGTCAAATTTCATGATTCTAGGTCAACGACATGTATCTTATGGGTTTTAATTTATTTGCGAGTGGCAAGATATGCGAAATGAATGGCAATTTATGCCAAGATACTAAGTCAACGTTTTAGAAGTTCGTTTTTTTTACAGCTCCAAAGGACCGTTTATCTAAGTATTTGATATCAATTTCAACTTGATACCCCCACGCATTCCTGGGATAAGCGGTCAGATAGATGGATAACAAAGTGATCCCATAAGGGTTTCGATTTTTTCTTTTGAGGTACCGAACTCTAAAAAGCAAAGCACTTCCATCAAAGTACTATAATACTACATACTCATGATACTACCTACATGATGGTGAAAACAATTTCGATAAAATTGCTTTTTTGACGTTATAAAAGCGTATAATTATAATCGCATCACTTACCTTCCGCTTTTTTACTTTGAGAAAATGAAATCAATTGAACAAAAATGTCAATAAAATAAGAAAATAAACATTCGCAAATAAATTAAAATCCATATGATACATCCCGTTGACCTAGAATCATGATTTTTTGGCAAGAAGCAAGGTCTCACAGCACAAATTGGTACCTCGACTGGTTTTTCAATTAAAATATTTAAACGAAGTATGACCATTGTCCACGCCCTTTATTTTCAATGAAATTCTTCAGTAGGTAAAACATCTGTTTATTTTGCCTATACTATACGCTAAGCTTGAATTCATAATCTTAGATCCTAGTCATGTTTTGGAACTAGAAACTCAATGCTGGCGTGACAAAGTTCAAATTCCAATGTAACCAAATTTTATTTAGGGCCTTGTACAAGTTGGACATCACGACGTCTTCGTGGAAACCAGTGTTAACCAAGTATAAAAATATAATGGTATATCGTGGAAATTGCATTGCAGGATCGTGCAAATTCAATTAGCAACAGTGTTACCAAGTAAAAAATTATATTGGTATGGTGGATTTTGCACTGTATTGTGCAAAGTCAAATGGCATGTGTCATGAAAACCTATCCTGCGCGGATCACGAGTAGAAAAAAGTCCTCGCCGAAAACATTTGTGAAAAACAGGCCAATTTTTATAACTAGGGTACATTATTCGGCTTTACCGACAAAATAATTGGCATCTATTTATATGGGTGCCAAAAAAGTCGAAAGTTTATTAGGTTCCTCTTTTGTAACTGTTGAAACTTTAGCTTTGAAAAGCAAGCTGGCAGTCACAAACAATGTGATCCGTCACAATCTTTACTCATCCCCACCATAAGAAGGGATCTAGTCAGGAGAACACTATCCGTATGAAAACTGTCATGTCCCGTGCACACCGTTTCGTACTTGTGTTCGCAATAAACCCTATTTTAGTTTGCCGATTTATTTATTTTGTAAACTCCAATAATATTATTACACCAATAACCTACCCATATGTTAAATTTTGAGTTTCAACTTGATTCGGGGGTTTTGGTCAAGTCGCTCGAAATGGGTCGTCTAAGGTTACCCTTACACGAAGTTTGTCAACGAAAGTGGGAGTAAACGAATTTGGTTCTTTATTTAATAGTAATAAGATCTAAAATCTCCAGCACGAACTCTATGTTGTAAATTTTCTCCGCAAGAAAATGACTGAAGTGGAGAACAATGGCGCTAGTTGTACTATACCAGTCAAAAATCTGTCAAATAATTGTATGTCATCTTGAGTTTTCAAATATCAACATTGAATTATTATAATATTTTTATTTTATAGTTTAGCCGCGGTATTTATTTAGTTTATCAATTCTTAACGATTTTAATAATCGTTTCGGAAGTGGTTTTAGTGATTTTTTCATGTTTTGTATTTCACAGTTTCATTCCAACAATGTGATAAATTACGAAAATATTATTTACGCAAATAAATTAAATCGCAGAGCAGCAGAAAATTCAAGCGCAGTCCTCTCGTCTCAACAGAGCGACGGCGACTGATTTGTGAAACAAAAATATGCTTGAAGTTCCCGCAACGTGCGACGGAAGATGACTTCTTCCACGAACTAAAAACGTCGTAAGTGCTTAAAGCTTCTAGTCGTAATAATACCAAAAATAAAAGGAATTTCAAAAAATGCCTGCACAATTTTTTTCGCCTTGTCTTAATACAGATAATCATCAAAAAAAATTCCTATTAGTCATTAGCATATTAAGTACAAATTGAAAAAACGTAAAAATTAGGGGTAACTTCGTGATGATATTTTATCGAGAAAATTTTAACGTATTGTGTTTCTGTTCCACAAAAAGTTTCAAAATATCATGTAGTTACTCATACTATTTTTATTTTATACCTAAGTCTTATGAATTTCATGAAAAATTAAATTGAAGATAGGCAATTTTGGTTACTACCCGCTCTTAATCGCAGGGCAGATGTGAGTGGAAACGCCGGAAGGGGACGCCCCAGGAAGACATATAGTGACCGTATTGGTGAAGTTCTTCAGAAAGGTCAGGTGCGTAGTACTCGCAACCGGCGTGCGTATATGACCAGATGTATGAACGTAAACGAGGCAATAGGAGTATGTAAAGATCGTAGCAGGTGGCGTCCTGTAGTTTCTGCCTACCCCCATGGGAAGATGGCGTGAGTTTATATATGTATGTAGTTAATTTTATTCCCGAATAACAAATAAACGACCAATTTACAAGCAATCACGTGAACTGTACTTTAAATCAATGTTTTGTTTAAACACAACGATTTAACAAGCTCTTTCTGCATACCTAAATAAAAACTTAAATTGTTCACAATACGGCGTTAAACGGATTTCATGTTCATTTTGAAAATGTTCATTTTCCAGCTATTTTGTGTAACTATGATAGTTTTTACGTAGGTATTGAGTTGCAACTGAATTGTAATAATAAGAAAGCATGAGAATATTATCACTAAATAAACATGAAATCAGTAAAAAAACCTGGCGAAATATGAGTGTACTAAACACCTTTGCCGTTTTTTTTTCGATGCGAAGTCATCAAATAACTTCTCCCGTTATGGGTGGAGCGAGAAGGGATGTCAGACTCTGACTGACTAAAACCCACCCGTGTTCCTTCAGTTGCCTGTGTGCTAGGGTCATGGTAATTATTTCGTACAATCCGCGACCCCGGCAGGCATCGGTCCTATCAGACCCCGTCTATGGTGCTGACATCTCTTTGAGGCGCTCGTGGAACACAACGCGCCGTCTACCCGGGCCTGGTCCTTATCGGACGGCGAGCTACCCATTGCTCGCCGTCCGCATGCCCGCGCCTACGGTGGCCGGGAATCGGCTTTCAACTCCCGGCGCCCAGGGTGTTTCCTCCTGCGGCGACTAGGGGCGTGAGGGCGCAACGATTGCCTCACCCTAACGCGCTCCGCCTCCTCCTTCGCAAGCATTACTGCTTCGCAGAAAGAGGTGACGGCTTCCCATGCCCCCTCGCCCCATACCATAACCTGGACCAGGGCCGGACGCGAGAGGTGTCATGTCGGATTGCCGTCCCATTGGACTATGAAAGTGACGCAAGAGAGAGTGCACTTGTGTCTGCACACACACTTGTGCACTATAATATCTCCCGTGCCGAAGGCTAGTCTCCGTTGAGATTGGCCGTCATGGCCGAAATACGGTCTGAAAGAAAGAAAGAAAGAAAAAGTATTTATTGAGACTCGTACAGGATTATCACAAACTAAACTAAACACACTCATAAAAATAAAATAAAAATATAAAAATAATAAAATAAAAACAAATAACAACAGTAAGTTCTGTACGAGGCCAAAATGCCCCTATCACAACATGATGCTGCGACATTTAAGAAAAATTAGTGTCGCAGCGCTGGTATTCTGATAGGGCCCGCTGCTGTGATGTCCACGGACAGATAGAAAAATAAATAATAAATTTAAATAAAATAAAAAATTGCCTGGAGGACTATACAGGGTGTTTGGTGCATCGTGTGCCAAATTAAAATGGTCGACTGAAGGGGTCATCCGCTAGCCTTTCAGACCCCTTAACACCCCTCATGCTCTGTGGATTTTTTTTTATCGACTATTTATTGGTTTCCAAAAAAAAGACCCAAATTTTACATTCAAATACAGATTTAAAAAAAAATATAAGGCGTAGACTCTGAATTTTAATTTTATTTCGATGTGTATTGTTTAAGAATACTTTTAAATACAAAATTAGTGATATTAGTCACCTATTTTTTTTTTTAATTCACTCGCAAAGGTAAAACTTAAATTGAAGCTGTACATGTTACAGCTATTTATAAGGCTACAAAAAAAAAACCAAAAGCGACCGGGATCTTCCAACTCCCTCATTAATTCTCCAGTCTATCCTCTTTCTAATGATGTGCCACATGCCATAAAAGTATTTTAACAACTTTGTGAATTCGCTAGAATTGTGAATCAAGTCACATAAAACTACATTCCAAATTCTAATGAAAAAATATTTATTGCGGAACTGTTACTTGAGAAAGAGGTAAAATTTGTTTTCTCACTCTTTCACAGTAAAATCTATCTTCTATCTCTTTCTCGCATACCTTAAATCGGTTTGAACAAATCGCGCCGCCCGACCCGGCATTTTTTTTGTCGAGACATGACTGCCTCTGCTACCTAACGTGTGTGCTAGTTCACCATACTCCGCGATTCTTTTATTACTTTGTTATCGTTAAGTTTTGCTGGTTCTTGTTACATTTGTTTAATTTTTGTTGTTATTGTTAAACTTTGAGTTTTTTGTTATTGCAATGGCGACATTCTGTAACGAAGAATATGCGGACATCATGATGGCTTACGGAGTCGCTAATGGCGTCGCTCGTGCAGCGCAACGACTTTACCAGGAACGCTTTCCTGGTAGACGATTACCTGGCCGCAGAGTCTTCCAAGACACATACCGACGCATACGCGAGACTGGCAGTGTTACTTTAAAAGAACCAAGGGGCCATATTGTGCGACATAATGTTGAAGTAGACGAGAGAATACTGGCACTTTTTGAGGAAGACCCTACAAGAAGCATTAGAAATGTGGCATCACATCTTGATATTTCAATATGGAAAGTGTGGAAAGTACTTCGTCAAAACAAAAAGCATCCATTCCACTACACTCCGGTGCAAGGTACGTAATTTTAAACTAACTTTAAACCCGTGCAAGCTTTGTTTGACCTTGCCTTAGTTTAGCAGGTAATGGGTATGGTATGGCGTCACTTCCAGGTAGTGAATCTATTAGCACGAACAGCGGGTCCTTTCTTGTGCAATTACTTATTGCCCAAGAGAAATTTAAAAGAGTTTTTTGTTTGTTGCAGGTCTTGAGGGTGGCGACTTTGAGAGACGAGTGGCTTTTTGTCGGTTTCTTTTACACACGGATGTGGATGATCCTGATTTTTTAAAAAGAATACTGTGGACGGATGAATCCAAATTTACCAAGGATGGGATCCCCAATTTACACAATTTGCACCACTGGACAACGAAAACGCAAAACCCACGTGTTAAAAGACAGAAATCTTCTCAAAGAAGGTTTAGTGTAAACGTTTGGGCAGGAGTGATTGGGAATCAGGTAATTGGACCGCATTACCTGCCCGATAATCTCAATGGCGAAGACTACCTGGAATTCCTACAAAATGACCTGCCCGAATTAGTGACCGATGTGCCCGTATTTAATGAACGTGTGCCCATTGTATTTCAAAATGACGGATGTCCCGCGCATTGGCGATTGACTGTGAGGGAATATCTCGACAATGTGTTCCCCAATGCATGGATTGGACGCGATGGCCCTATTCCATGGCCGCCACGTTCCCCAGATCTAACTCCGTTAGACTTTTATGTCTGGGGACGTGCCAAAGAGTTGGTATATGCCACGGAGGTTCCAACTAGGGAGGTATTAGTCCACCGCATATAAGCTGCATTCAATACTATTAAGGAGGAAATACGACTTCGTACAACAACTGTTGAAATACGAAACAGGTGTCGGGCCTGCATTCGCAACAGAGGCCAACAATTTGAGCAAGATTTGTAACAATGAATAAATAAATGTTAAAAATGCAATTTTGTTTTTTTATTTCAAGTAAATCCCACGAAAGATACAGATATGAGACACGAATTTACCTAACCATAAGAATGAGATAGCAGATTTATAGGTTTGACAGGTATCATTTAAGAGATTTTTTTTTAAATCATGATTTTGAATATTAGCCTTAGGTGCCTCGATTCACAATTCTAGCGAATTCACAAAGTTGTTAAAATACTTTTATGGCATGTGGCACATCATTAGAAAGAGGATAGACTGGAGAATTAATGAGGGAGTTGGAAGATCCCGGTCGCTTTTGTTTTTTTTTTTGTAGCCTTATAAATAGCTGTAACATGTACAGCTTTAATTTAAGTTTTCCCTTTGCGAGTGAATTAAAAAAGAACTAGGTGACTAATATCACTAATTTTGTATTTAAAAGTATTCTTAAACAATACACATCGAAATAAAAATAAAATTCAGAGTCTACGCCTTATATTTTTTTTTTAATCTGTATTTGAATGTAAAATTTGGGTCTTTTTTTTGGAAACCAATAAATAGTCGATAAAAAAAATCCACAGAGCATGAGGGGTGTTAAAGGGTCTAAAAGGCTAGCGGATGACTCCTTCAGTCGACCATTTCAATTTGGCACACGATGCACCAAACACCCTGTATATACATATAATTATGTACTCAAAAGTAACGTGTTACAAACTCAAATCATCAATGAGTAGCCAGAATTTTACAGCACTAACAATGGCGGTCCGTTCACGACGGAACTTAATAACGCGTTATTAACTAGTTTGTGATTGGTTGCGTCATCTGAATTTTAAATCGTCACCGTTGCTATCTCTGTCACTTTACGGTGTATTGCAGCGACATAAAGACTTTCAAAGCTATCATTAAATGTTGAGTGTCGTCTGAGAATTTGCAAGCTAGTCATACTGTTCACCGCAAAACAGTTGAACATCTACACACGAAAATGCTGACAGAAAACCAAACGCTCAAACAACTTACCATCATCAGCTTAAAACTTTAATCCAAAAAGCGATCCCCTACTAAAAAACAAGGACGGTTCCTGTCGCCCTTCCGTCTGGCGGCGACTTAGTAATTGAAATGATTAATGTCTCTCTCGGATGCGTGCGGCCGAGTAGCTAATTATAAATAATGAATGGATGGATCGCGACAACGATGCAAGAATGAGCCGAGTTGATTATGAAGGATTAGAGGGTAGATACTGATTTTAGGGAGTTATTTTGTGTGAAATATTAATATTGCTGAAGGTGCTTCGATCATTTTGCTAGCTATTATAACAGACGGGGATTTTTAATTAATACATCAATTGTTATGATACTGCTTGATTGCCATCCGCGAATTAGTAGATTATTGACTGAGGGGATAAAGCAGTATATTATGTCTCGAAAGACTAGAATAATTCTGAGCGCAGCGAGGGATTCAAGCTCAACCAAGACGAAAACACCTTTATCCCCGAGGAGAATACTTTTCACACCTTCGGCGAGGTAATAAATAATAATACGACTTTCGATTTTCTTTTTGTAAAAGTTATCATACGAAGTTTTAGTTGAGTTTCCGAATTCAAATTACATTATTGATAAGCGAGTTATAATGATGATTCATGTTCAGTACAATATTATTGCCCGGCTAGCCCCAGCTCTTTAATAATAACTTACTTAAGGTTAAATTTGCATTACGTAATAATTTGTCATCATCGGGCAGAAGGTATGAAAAATATAATATATTATGTATTTACTTAAATCAAGGAGTTCTACGTATTGTGAAAATAAAAAGTCCATTAGATGCGACGTCACTATAGTGTAGCGGCATCCACAAACGCCACATGTGAGCTACGCGTCACACTGACGTCACGCAAAATCCTGCATCGCGCAAGTAGAGTTTACCGCGCAACTAGCATATATACAACGTCCCGACATCAATCGTCGGGCAGTTGCCCACCAGACATGAAACCCGTCTGGTCGGCGAATCCTTCCTTTTCTGTGGAGGTATGAGTGAACTTTACACTCTGTTCCTCATACCTCTACAATAGTACAGTCAACTACACGTTTACGGTAACAATATTTAAGTTTGACAGCACTCTCATTTCCAACTGACGAGAAAACGTGCGATTGTCGATACGTTCAGCGCACCTGAAACAGGTGTTTATTGGTAAGCCAATATGTTCGGTATGACATGAACAACTCCCACGTGAGTGTTGCTTATACGAGAAAATAAAAACAAAAATATTTCCAACTCAATAGATTTTCTGGAATAGTGGCTCTTATTGCACTTATGTGATACATGTAGTTATCTATTCTTTATTGACGACAGTCCTTTGTTTCTTGTGCAACCATACCATTTTATTTATTTCCATAAACACCACTATATTATTATCTATAATTATGTTTAAACAAATATCTGATCGATTTTATTAATCTTTATTACACATATATATCTATTTCTTATTTAAATATTTACACACACTATAAAACTGATTTACATCCGTAAGAAGTCCTCGTAACATTAGGTTCAGTTGAAAACTAGCGTCAGGCACTAGTTGTCTGGTATATATGCTGAACTGGGCCTATTTGGCGCAGCCGTGAGGCACACAATACTATTTTTAAGTATTTTTCTATTTTTAGTTTTTGTGTGAATATTGGTACCTGGGTCCAATCAATTCATTTTCTTTCTTTCTTTCACCACTTTTAGGTTCACGAAAATTGAAAATCCGCTGGCATGTTTACACAAATATTTATTACAAAATATTTTATTTATGACATTTTATTATTTATTTCTTCGCAAGTGTGTTGAAAAACGTCGTTTGTTACGCGTGAGCATTTGTCATTGCACTAGAGGGTAGAAACTTTTCACACTTGCATCAAAATGTACCAACTAATGTACTAGGTAAATTAATGCAGTTCTGTAACGAAACATCAGGAAAACACTGCCCCTTTACAACCTACCCTTCATATCACAAGTTTTTTCTAATCAAGTGCCCTCGTGTACCTATACAACCTTTTCACAAACTTTGTTATAAGAGAAACGTACCCACATGGCCTGCGGGTACACTTGTACACTGACTCGTTCTGGACCCTGCAAGGATTTGTAATTTAAAACGACATGCTAAAGAAAGAATAGTGTAATACAAGTGAGGCTAATAAAAGCGTGTTAAAAACATTGGGTTCCATTTTATATGCTATCGACAGATGGGGTTTGTTACATGAATTTGTTTGGGAACCTTTCATAGACCGACTTTATTATAATACCTACTAGTGACCCGTCCCTGCTTCGCGCGATATTTACGACTTGACACAATATCTGGATGTCTTTATATATAAAGTTGAATATAACAATTTACTTCGCACTAACCTTCCGAAGTAAATTCTCTAAATGATGGTGGAAACCGTATCCAAATCCGTTACGTAGTTTAGAAGAACAATGCGGTCATACTATAATATCATACTGTTTTAGTAAACATATTGACTGGGAAATTCATGTTTAATAGTCCAAATGTTTCTAACATGGTTAAATTACACTATCAATGAAGTCGTTAGACGACAAATCTTTGAAGAATTAGCTAATACTAAGCTTAACCACAGCGATAATATACAATCATATAAAAAAAAAACCTCAGTTCAATCATCACCGAATCATTATTTAATTAATAGTTACCCACAACGCTTGTATCTGGGCATCCATCCTCATTAGTCTCCCGCCATTTTGGCCGCCAAAGAAATCTAGTGTCAAACCTAAGCATTTGTAAAGTGTCCCCTCACTTCACCGCGTTAAGTCATGTCGCAATTTAGCAGGCTTTAGAGGACTGAAAGGGTTTTCGTATTCCAGCTTAATAAATTGTTTAGTATATGAAACCGCTGTAAATATTTCATGCATCAGATTTTACTTTATTACTCGTATTTCGTGTCGGTTCTTTCTCGGAGAACTAGAATTTTGGAACTGCAGTTTCATTTGTCACACAAGTACAAGTATTTTTAAGAACTTATATGGCACAGTAAATGTGACTTATTTCATAGATCAACCGTATTTGATCAAATACGCTTGCTTAGTTGAACCACATATCATATTAAAACAGGGTATCCCGTAAAAAACCGGACTGTATCCGTCACGGATATCTATGGTCTCCGTAGTTCAAACTGTTCAGTATATCCGCTTACTCTAGATTTTAAATTTAAAACTCAAAATAAATCCATTACCGTAAAAAAGCAAGCCACAAAAAGCTAGTTAAGATGTAAATCATGAATATTCACACCAAAAGATACTGATAACACAGTTAAGAGGTTTAAATGTAATCCTTCCGAAACAAAGCGCTCCTGAGTGTTTCAGGAAGAATTTCAGGTAAACAAGAGATTAATCTTGCAAATCTTGTCGCTTTCGCGTTTGAGTCTTGCCTTTTTGTCAGAAATTATCACAGCCTCGTTTGAATGAATGAAATTTTATCCTGAGAATGATGTTGTAGATGTTTAAATCATTCAAACTGTGGATTTATAATTTTATATTCAGCAATATGACGTTTTCAATCAAATTCGTGGTTAATTTAAGACATCAGTTAAAGGAAGGAAAGCAATCAAAATTATTTACAATCCTTCGGAAAGCCTATAAGGAAATTTAAATTTCGCTACCATCCGAATTCCAATCAAACCACTCCATTAATACCCTATTTAAACATGTTTTAACAGCTATAAAGAGTCAATCAACTTTGAGGAAAGTTAAGTAGGTTATTATTTCCATATAAATAAGTATTTATAAATAAATTTAATTTCGGAAAGGAAACCCTAAGTTCCGATCTGAAATAACTTTGTGAAATTAAAAAACAAGCTTTTGGGAACCTACAATAAATATTCTTGCAAACTCCGTCCGCCATCGAACTAAAAACTTACAATATCCACGATAACCGGTTCAATCCGCCTTAGACCGGTCCAAACTTACCCAAACGGGTCCAAACTTGTACTAGCCAAGTTCATTTCACGGAACTATGGGCGAAGTATAAATTTTTCATAAAACTGACGTCGGAATTAAGTGGTTCTGTACTTTTTGATGAGGGTTTCTAACTTGCTGGCAAGTTCAGAGTTGCTAATTTATCTGAGGAACGTCTGGACCCGACTCAATGGCGAGAATTTTGAGTGTTTGAACGGTTTTTACTTGTGGTTGTTTGATGGTGTGGCTGATATGGGAAACTTGTGTGTGGCTGCTAATTTTGATGTGATATAAGTTTGATAGTAGGGCTTATTGTGAAAGGGGTCGTATCTTATGGATTTTAACGGAGTTGTATCCGGGTTTCAAGAGTTATACTGTAAGTTAAATAACAAGGGAATTTCAACCTACTTACTTTCGCAAAAATGTGAAGAAGCCAAAACGTACCATCTCGACGAAATTAATATTATTATAATTATTGACTTCAAGTGGCTTTCCTTAGAAGGTGGAATCATAGGCTTCCAGGAAGATTTAACTGTTAAAGTAATTAAATTAAATACTTCCAAAGTTAAAATTGCGTAGCTTATTTTTTTTTCTTCTAAGTACTCAATTTTAGCGAGCTTTGAGTAGCTGGTTGATTATTTAAGTTTATAAATTTAAATAATCAACCAACAACTTTCATTTTGTGAATTTTTCCAGAATGAGCATTTTCCATATCAAAATCCATAACGGGTCGCTTTGCTTAGATACTTTTTAAACATCCAGCAGTCCTATTAAAATATTTTTGAAATAAGCAATTTTACATTTTCCACAACAGTGAAAGAATTTTCAAAATCGGATTAGTTGTTCCGAAGATTACCTCATGCATACGAACTCACGATTTTTACCTCTATCCTATCCTAACTTCCTAATCCTAATCCTAACTTCCTAACTTAATATTATAAATGCGAAAGTAAGTTTGTTTGTTTGTTTGTTTGTTACCTTTTCACGCCTAAACCACTGAACCGATCATCCTGTAATTTTGTATATATATAGTCAGGTGTACAGAAATGGACATAGGGTACCATTCATCCCGAAAAAAAGTACTGTTCCCGAGGAAAACCACAATAACGTTCGTATGATAGTAGATGGCGCCACGTGTCTTCCAATCATGATTTAATTATAACCCGAATTGATAGTCAAAGTCTAAATTAACGCGAGCGAAGCCGCGGGCAAAAGCTAGTATAATATAAGTATAGACCACCATACCTTCTCCAATTCGACCATGGACAGTATTTGGACATACCTACATACAACAAGTATATTTAACTATACATCTCTCTGCACACTACTTAAACAATGTTGTAACCACGGACTAGAAAAAAAAGAAGGACTCCGCGCCACGCGTATCGAAAGTGAAGCACTATAAGTATACCGGACCGTTTGTACAAACAGGCCTCACGCACACATTTACATCATAAGGTGCCATTACGCGGCACTACGGCGTCATTGTTGTCAGGTACTGTTTACGTCAAGTAATAAAATAAAATAATGCATTCTTGTGTTGTGAAATGGTGTAAAAATAATTCTACATCCCAGAAAAAGTATCAAGGAATAACATATCACAAGTAAGACACTTATTTACATAGATAGGAAACGCCGACCTCATCTAGTTTAAAAAATATGATTGACGTGTAGAAGTCTTTGTACAAACCTACTTACAGAAATAAAATCATTTATCATTTATCAAACACACACACATAGATCGGTACGGTGCTTCACTTTCGAGATGCGTGGCGCGGAGTCCTTTTTTTCTAGTCCGTGGTTGTAACCATATAAGTTATTTTCTTCCACACAGTCTCTTACAACGCAATTATTGACACTAGGCATTACCATATCGTAGCTCACCGCTAGCAATTTCTTCATGTGTAGACACAAATAACAAATGCACAAACATGTAAAAACTATTTGTTCAGCAAATACACCGTCTGTATCTACCTTCAAAATTGAACCCAACTCCCAAGGCTGGCAACACCATTTTATTCAAGAAAAACTATTAAGAAGTTTATATAATAAAGTAGAAAGTACCAGCTGGGTCTTATTACACAAGTGTCATAACTATCCAAGAGCTTTATTGTCTTCATTATAAGTGTGAAATATTAGCTATCAAATAAAGAAAATGAACATTCAATTAAATTAAATAAGGCGATGTTGGGAGCTGTAACTTACACAAATACAAGCGAAACAGAACCTAACTACTAGATGGTAGAGTTTATTTTCCTTTGTATGTCTTTCCCCATCAGTTGCCGCCGAGATAAGGAAAGAGGCACTCGAGGTCTAATTCTAGCCGTTAATTATTTTTGTATCTCCTGTCAAAGCAAAACAAAATTAAAGAATATTTCATAACTAAATAATGTATCTCAATAATGAGGTCGCCGTTATTAATGGGAAAGTTAGAATGATATAATTGTACATACTTCATCTTTGTTAAAATGTTGGATTGGCAATTGTATTTCATATGTGGGTATATGTCTGGTAAGTCTTTACTTACCCGGCAGCATGTGTCATTTTGTTAATTCAGTAATAATACTTGAATTAGTACTTTAATTAATGAAAGTGTATTCAAATGTATTTGGGAAAATTAAAGTGTATTTTCTTCACCATAGCGTTTTAAAAGGTATTTGTAGTTTTGTTACTGCTACAGCTCTAAAGTGTACATGATTGTTTTTATTTAAGTTTCCATATGAAACAAACATACTGTAAAGGTGGGTGTATACCGGCGAGGCGAGGCGTGGATGGGTGGGCGAGAATTAAAATTTGTATGGCAAAATTTATATCCATGCCCTGGAGAATTGAAATATTTGTTAGTACAATATTGTACTTTATTGTTGTAAGAATAGTTTTTATTAACTTTGTAAAAAGGATATACAAATCTCGCACCGGCCATCGAGGAAACCGCACGGTCTCTCTCTGTCAAGTGCTGACTCGCGAATACTCGCGGTCTCGCGCCGGTACGCGCCGGCTCTCGCCGACCATCGCGAGTCATCGCTTCATACTATACTCTCCAGCTCGCAGTGCTTAGTTTACACGTTTTCGTTATGATATTTAATTTTAATGCTTTTAGCATCAGCGGGTTATGCTGTGCGTTTGCTGTTAGTGAATGAATTTAAGATTTTTTGAATTTGAGAATTTCGTTCGATGTTATCGCGTTCTCACTCTTGCTTCTTTTTTCAAACATTGCGTTGGATGAAACAACAAGCTTTTCAATCATGCTTGCGTTGACGATAGACGGGCCGGGAAGGGCCCTCTTAAGTAGATGTGTTGGTGGTGGTGGTGGTAGTGTGCGTGGTATGGTGTGTGTTAATTTATGTTAACCCCTAAATGCACCTATTGAAAATAGATCACATCAAAATCAAATTCTTCTCTTCTTGTTCTCGCACAATTTTGTCTACATTTCTTTTTCATTTCTCCTTTCACAGGTCTGCTGGAAGAAATTTCTTAAGAAATAAGCACTACATTTGTACTCAATACTATCTGTATCTAAAAATGTGTAAAATGTGTGTGTGTGTGTAATAGTATCTGCATCTATTCTACAGTGTGTACATAAATAATAAAATAAATAAACATTGCTAAAACACGTTCATTCTGTTCTCTCACATATCGAACAGCGAGTAACTGGAAAAACGGGCCCATACTAAAGTAAAGACAATGACAAATACACGCGAATGTAGACCGTCCCAAATTTTGCACTAGTGTTGTACCGATGATGTGATGATTTTTGTGGGACATTGCATTTCTTATTTTTGTTTGATAGAGTGATACAACGGTGGTTAAAGTGTCTAACTGTTGTGAAGCAATTACCCATACCTACTTAGATTACTCGTTATACTCTGGTCTTTCGGCCTCAATTAACAAAGTTATTAAATCTTGTGTAATTTTTTTACCAACGCTTATAGGTTAACACGTGCAACGGAATATTTAATTTATTATGTTTAATTTAAAAGCTTACATTATTATCATTGCAACACCATTCAATAACGCTGCTAAGATTTAGACAGGTCATAAACAAGACATTTTCAGGAGTCATAACAGTACAACACTAAAATAAAAAATAAAATAAATAAAGATAATACACCAATGAAGCTCTTTAACGATAATTTGACCACTTATTACTAATTGTACAACCACAATGCGATGCTAGCAATATTAAACACAATGTTGCCTAACATAATTATATGGCTAATTTACAAGATTCCGATGGCCTATCCCATCCATCGTAAAAGGGATTATAGCATATCATCTTAGAGGGAGGGAAGCAGATAAGAAGCGTTTTCCATTTCTGTCTTAGGTTGTTTCTAATCCACGCTTAAAGCAGGGTCCATTTAAACACGAAATTCTGGCAACCAGTCTTACCAAGGGGTATCGTGTTACACAGTAACAGGGTTGTGGAGGTCAGATAGACAGTCGCTCCATTTAGAATACTGGTATTCAGCTGCATTCGGTTAGACTGGAAGCTGACCCCAACATAGTTGGGTAAAGGCTGGGCAGATTATGATGATATAATTTCATATGCATTTAGTAAAAAGCTGTTATTTTGACATTACGAATAAACACTTCAATTTAATTTATTTGTACAGATTAATGTCGCTTTTCGTGTCTGTCGTTGTGACCGCGTTCTTCTTAACTACGCAACGGATTTTGATGTGGTTTCCACCATATTTTAGAGTATTTATTGCTTATAATTTAAACTTATATACATTTTAAAAACAACAACAACAACATCCAACAACAACAAAACCCAACCACAACCAACAACAACACCAACTAACAACAACAGCATCCACAACAACAACCAACAACATCTTGATGTTTGTCAAGACGTGAAAATCGTGAGAAGCAGGGGCGGGTCGCTAGTAACACATTATTTCAAGTTTAGTCTATAAACCTTTATTACCTACCACAAAAAATTAACAGCATTCATTTTCATACTAGTTTATAATATTATATTATTATCATCTTGGACTAGGTGTACCTAAGATTAAGCTCAAGTATGCTTATACCATGAGTAAGTATGTTATATGCATAACTTATAACGACTTCCCAAGATCTCGGCCTTGAACGACATTTTGGCCTCTCGAGTATATTATGGCGTTGTTGTCAAACAGAGGTAGGTCGGGTACAGAGGGTGCATATTTAAATAATGTAACCACAGCGCTTTGAAGGTTTGAGAGCTCAGCTACACTGCTGTTACTTAAAAATTGAGACTCTTCACTCTAACTCGATGACACGGTTGATTGCCATATGAAGTACGTTTTTGCAATGCTTGCAAATAAATGTTTGGGGTGTGAGTTTGAATACACTATACCGGAGAAAACTGAAAACACAGAATGAGAAAAAAACGTAATTCAGTTCTAAAAATATCTTATTTGAAGCCTTTCTAGCTACATTCTAATTAAGTTTAATTAATAATTTGGGGCCACAAGGCCCCAAAAAAAAATGTTTTGTCAAAATAGCTAATGGAGTTCCTAAAGTACGCGTAAGTTAACAATTTATCACGGCTATTCCATTATTCGCCTGAAAAGCTAGGCTTTGAAGGTAAGTAGTTCACCTTCATCTCAAATAAGTGCCTAAGCGATGACCAAGATGAGAATGACTGACCAATCCAGTTCGAACTCGTTTACAATTGCATGTTTGTTATTTTCTTTCCTTGTGTAAGGCGTCGTTATGTAACGCAAATAATCAAAAAGTCCAAACAAACACCATTAAATTAGGATGAGGACGACGTTGATTAGCTGACCTACAATTTATCCAAGCTAATCGAAGCTCCTGCCTCCATACTAAAATTGATGTAAATTCGTCCTGTCCCAAAATTGCCCAATCACATATTCACACAACACTATTCGGGCCTTGTTTCATCTGGCCCACAAAATGGCTGCGGTCCGGCCGTTCCATATATACGAACAATAGATGCATTAGCAGCATTTTTTCTGTTCCCGCCGAAAATAATGGATATTTCGATTGGCTGGGGACAGTTCCAAAGCATTTGTTTGTAGGTAAGTAAGACTTTAGTAGTCTTTTGTTGTCGTGACGAGAATAAACCACGATGGCTGAGTAATTTGGAGGACAATAAGGAGTAATGGATTTGTCAAAAACAGATATTAGGGAAGAATAGCGAATAATTCGATTTGTAAAACAAGGGGCTACGAGGGCTAACATTGCTTGACAGTGAGTCTAAAAGCGGTGAATTGTATAATTGGTGTTGAAAGATGGTTACTTGGTAGGTACTCTAAAATAAATGTTAATACAAGCAATAAAAGAAGACTATTATTATCTACTTTGACATAAAAGCTCTCAGCATTTTCATTTGTTAATGCTCTCTATGTCTTTAATAAAATTAATCTATTCAAAATGATGCTTTTTCGATTAATGAACTCAAAAACTCATTTAACGAATTAGCCATCCAGCAAAAGTAACGTGTTCTGAATGCATATTACGATATTTTTAATATCATCGTCTGTGGAGGCTTTTCTCTTCTATAATTAGCAATCGACGTCGTCCAATGGGAGCTATCGTTTTTGTGCTCACTAGTTTGCGCCACTGTTGTGTAAGGTCCTGTTGCAGTACCTACTTATATTTGATGTTTTGGATATGTTTAAGTACCCTTATATTCATAATATGTTTATTTTATTACATTTTAAAACTTCAAATGAATATTTAGATTATAATGTTCCTAAAATTGGCAAGCATGAAGCAGACAAATCTTATTCTTCCCTCAAGTGCTACCAAATTAAATCCTAACTTTTTACTTAAAATTTTAAGCCATAATTAATCAAGACTGGCACAACCGTTACAGCTATTATGAATCATTCGTTAAAATCCGTGACAAAAAATCCCGCAAACAGTGAACGTTCAGTACATATTTTGACATCTAGAGACCTCACTCTACACTAGCGCCTCTAACGGCGAACTCAAGCGCGATAGCCCTCATTGATGTTATTTGTCTCTCATTTCTATCACATCAATGATTGATTGTAGTAGTACGATTCGACCATTTACTTACTGTCGATTTTAGGTTTTGTACCCAAAATTTCATGTGTCGAATTAATCGTATTTTAAATTCATCCAACTGAATTGGTTGATACTAATGCAATTGTTATCTGATCTCTTTTACGCTACATTTTATCCAGCGCTTTCAATAAAATTAAATCCCTTTTATTATATCAGCTGGTTCAATGCTGGCCTCTCAATGACCAGTCAAAGAGAAAAAGTCATGAATACCACGCTTGTCAAATGGATTCATGATCGTAGTTTGTTGCTAGGCAACCAATAACAAACTATAATACCTTAGTTAAAAATTACGTGTTACTAAAGGCCCGTTGTTTGATCAGTAGTCAAACATACTAATAGTTAATATGCGTTAGTTAAACTAACAATTTGTTAAAAATGACAGAAGTTTGATGTTTGACAAATGGTTAAGCTAATGGTTAAGATAATGGTTAGTTAAAAAAAAATACAATTTGCTATAAAAGTTAACCATGCGCAGACAGAGTAGTTAAACTTTGACAGCTATTGACTATTGTGAAGTGACTAATTGTTAAATTGACTATTGGTCATGTTTGACTATGTATCAAACAACGGGCCGTAAATCGCATCCGTTACGGACCGCCATTGTCCTACTACTGTGACATTTTGGCTACTCATTCACGTTACTTTTGAGTGGCATCGTGGACGTAGGGCCTTACTGAAATAATGTATTTATGTAGGTTAAGAATTAAGTAGGTACCAAAAGTTTTGACTTTCACTAATACAAAGACTCCCGATACCCATAATGAGATTGAACTTACAGCCAATTCAGGAATATATGTTCCATAAGGAATTAAGCCATCAATGCTTTCCAAAAATGTACAGATCAATCTTATCATTCAGCTGGAATTGAAGGCTCCTTTACGAATCGACAGAGCATTGATTGAAGGGTCTTGATTATTTATTAAACTGTATTGAATCCAACCGAGCAAACGTGAGTATTTGCACTTCGGAAATATTTTTATATACCCTTGGATTTTTTCCGGCCAAATTGAAAGAGATGATTCAGGTCAGGAAGAGGCCTTTTTCGGATGGACCTAAGCTCATATTCGGGCTAGAAAAATATTTGATTTAGTACTTGGCAGTCGATACCTAAGCCACTGGCTATGTCAAGGGATTTCACATAAAAATATCAGCTCAGATGTCGATAGGTACTGAAGGCTTATTTCGGCTCAGAATATAAATTTTCTTTCGGAATAAATTACTTCTCAGACTGTTTGTGTGGTCTGGCATAACAATTTTTTTAAGGGACGCTATTTCGTCTGCATCGGCACTATCCAAGAATACATAACCCTTCACAGTTTATTTTCCGTTTCGGTAAGTACCTACCTGGTATTTGTTGACAGGCTTGCACTGTCCTCCCATGACTATTGCCACTGTAATTTGAAAATAATTATTGTAAAAGCCAATCTCAAACTCAAACTCAAAGCATTTATTTCAATTAAACCATTTACAGGCAGGAATTGTCAAAGAGTCGGTCAGTTAGTCAGAAAGTGGAAGCTAGTGGCCCATTCCAAAACGTAGATCTCTATGGAGAAGAACGGGCAAGAAACTCCAAGGACACTCTTTTTAAATCAAGATATTACAAAATACTGGGTACATTATTCTTGTGGCTTCTATAAGCGAGAACAATGAAATTGTTTTTAAAGATTAATCCTGGAGCTTCTGGCCGGCTCCTCCCCAGAGGAAACGACCAATTGGAACCGTGCACCTTGATTCTGACGTTTCATAAGTGTCCATGTAGGTTTATGTGAAATAAAATATTTTGAATTTAAATGTGATTTTTTATAAAATCTTGTTTCATAATTATAGCATGAAATACTTACATACTGCAAAATATGCCAACATAATCCATTGTACGTCCGCTAACAAAGCTGGTTCTATTCATAAAATAAAATCAATAAAATGAATGAGCGCAATACATCCATTGAATGAATAAAAAGAGTTAGACTATTCCGGACATAATCTAAAGCTTTCAACGGTGCAGAGCGGCGGGATTAAGGCTCTTACAAATAGGCGCGACACGCGACACGAATCGCGCGCGGCACAAAGGAACCGATCATCGTGCGACGAGCGGCGCCTTTGTGTTGCACTGTCGCGTCGCGCCAGTCTTGGGAGCCTTTATCCGAGGTTTTAAGGTACATTTATGGCTGTAATAATTTAATAATAATTTATTTATTATAAAAAACAGTGGTACAGTCTGTTACATAAATATAATAATAAATATAATTTTACAGTTTAGAGATAAATCCTATAGAGTAACAATTAACAGAATTGAATCTGGCGTCCTAGCTAGGTTACATGGTAACCTGTATTAAGGTTCGTCAGCCCAGGTTCCCACAGAGGCCGGGGCTGCGGATTGTTGCCGGGGCTGCGGATTGTTCGAAAGAGTTACCGTGGCCCTGGCGCACAGGCAACTGAAGGAACACGGGTGGGTTTTAGTCAGTAAGAGTCTGACGCGCCCTTCCGCTCCGCCCAGAGCGGGAGAGGTCATTTGTTGATTTCCCACCCCAAAAAAAAAAAAAAAAAAAGGTTCCCACAGAGGGAGTACACAAATTTTAATAGAGACTGCTTAGGACTATATGGTGCAAAACTGCTAACGTATGTTAAATTGTACTAAGTGTGTTGTTAGTATGTGTGTGAGTGTTTTGTGCTGTAGGTGTGGCGTGTGTGTGTTTTGTGCTGTAGGTGTGGCGTGTGTGTGTTTTGTGATGTAGCTGTGGTGTGTAAGTGTTTTGTGATGTAATGTGTGTGTAAACATTTAATCAATTAGGCTCTCCCTGCTTGGTAATGTAATAACTATGCTAAGAAGTATTGCCTGATTGTTATTATGACGATGATGATGATTAGATTGAATGTCACGCCAGTTTTCCCCGAAGGGTTAGGAAGAGGTGACCACCCACTTTTATTATATGCTAAATTATATTTTTTATTTATTTATTTATTTAACCATTTATGTACACACTGCAGTATAATTCCTGCAATTAGATACTTTTTGTTGTCGTTTCGATTAAATTCTTTTTAGGAGTCATTCGGTCAGCTTTTTTACTTTTTCGTTTTTTTGAATTATTCAAAAATTGACAGTTGTTCTGAACATTTTCAAGAAGAAAAAAATTTAACGCATTCTGTCGTTGGAATTCCTATTGTGTGGATATTTTATTCAATAATATTGAATCTTTCTTTGAAAGTGAATTTCAAAATTTTAACCACGATTAGTAGTCAGTGGATACAATCGACTGTACGTTCCCTGGAACTTCAAATTTTTAACCACGATATGTGAGTAGTCAGCGGATACGTTCCCTGGAATTTCTCGTCACTTTTTTTCTTTGATTGTTTGAAAGGCCACCTTTTTTGGCCTTACCCTGCCGTTTATTGTTCGCCTGTCTTCTTCCTTCGTCTGCCAGCCGCCGAAGTCCGAGCGAGCTTGCGGAGAGAAGCGCAGGATCGTTGCCGAGCAAGGTCGACGACACAGGTGCCTAATGGACACATCAGGTGCTAAATAAGTCATTTGTGAGGCGCAATAACGCCCAACCATCAATATAATAGAAGTGTTCTGTGTTATACCGTCGTGTGACATTTTAATTTTAAGGTGTTTTCCTAAATTCACAATATCAGATCTTATTCTCTTTAAAATTTATCTTAACGAAATTATGTAAAGAAAAACCTTAATCTTGAGCTTATTTGTGTTAAATAATTTATTGAGCGGCACGAATTTCGTACGATTGCAATCGAATTTAAATTGGTCTATATACTTAAATTCCTAAATATTTGGAAACATCCATAAGTTTTTTCCTCGAAAATCTTCTTGTGATATTTTTTTTTTTGGTAGCCTTTTACAATTTCCAACGACTGAATATTTACATTTTTTGACTTGTTATTTCTTATTTATTTCGGATGTTCTTTTTAATAATAAATTTTACGTGTACCAGCTGTGTGAGTTTGATTTTTTAGCTACCTCACGCCGGGGTTCGAGTCCCCGGCGTGTTAGCAACACATATATAAACAGACAAGAAGAAAGGAACAGAAAAATACGTACAAAGGTGATGCTTATTTCTAAAGAAATCTCTTCCAGCATACCTGCGATAGGAGAGTATATTAAAGAGATGTAGACAACGTGCGTAAGAGTAGAAGGGAAAACAAAATACATAAAATCTTAAATAATTTTCCAATTTAAATATAAACATACAATATGAGAATATACTTACATACATACATACATACATACTACTAAAATAAATATCACTATAATATATAACAATATAATGTAATTCAAATAATAAATACATATGCAATTATGACAAAGTGGAAAGATAGTGCTCTTTCACTCTACTTTTAAATACTCCAACAGTATGGCAGTTCCTAATGTCAGGCGGAAGTGAATTCCACAATCGTACCGCGTGCACAGTGAAAGAGTAGGAGTAGAAGTCTGTTGAGTGGGGAGGGGATTTGAGGAGATTTCTAAGATGCGACCTGCAAGGTGCATCAAAAGGACGGGCGTACGAGAAGCGTTCCCGCAGATAGGATGGCGTTTTAGGGTTGTGAAGTATGTTGTTGTTGTTGTTGTTGTATGTTGTTATTGTTGTATGTTGTTGAGTATGTTGTTGTTGTGTTGTTTTTTGTGAGTAGGTTCTTTAAATGCTTTTAACGTCGATAATATTTCCACAACTAAATGAGGACGGTGTTTCCTATCCCACTACTCATAATAGAAAAAGATTTTTTGTACAATTAAGGGTATCTTTTAATGTATAGAGTGTGAAGTAAATAGCGAATTTAAACCACGCGACGCGCCCTGAGAGTTCCGTACCAAATCTGTGCCTGGCTGCCCGCGGCTTCACTCAAGTGATACAGCCTTTTTTCCAATTCCGGACTGAAGGATAAATTTAACATAGTAGTTGAAAAACATGTTCCCGTATACATTCCAACTGCAAATGGAAGTTTGTATGCACAATATTGTGAGATTGTGTCGCAACACAGAGCAACGTGTATTGTCTTTGGTCTCTGGCTTTAGCATCAGGCAATAGACAAAATTGTCAAACTTTCATAGCTTGAATGCGAGGCTTTTGGCTATTTTGTATGTGTCTATTAAATTAATGTCGTTCGTTTGTAAGGTGCGTTTTGTTTGTGCAGAATAAACTATTTTTCTTTCTTCTTTTAGATTTACCTTCTTATTTTAAGACCATGGAATTCTTATAGTTTTTCTGTAATCTGTTTGTAAAGAACTACATGCTGATTTTTTTTTTTAAATTTAGGCTCTGCAGTTTCGGAGATAAGGGGGATGGTCAATGTTCATCAATTTTATTAAATAAATATAATTTTTTTATTTAAAAAGTATTGAAAAATATAGTTTGAGTCCCTCACAATAAGCTCTTTCATTTGATATGTCACATGGTACAGTTGGCAAAATATTTTTTTTCTTGTCACGCTTTATTGACCCCCGTATTTAAAATTCATTTATTTACGTTACACGTCCGAGTTTGGGTCACAGAAGTTCAAGTGTTGTAAGTGTACCAAATTTCAACCATACCGGTCCAGTAGATTCGGAGCAAATTGTCTACGAGAGACGGTTCCGTTTTTCATTCGGACGAACGGAACTCAAAAAAATTTGGCATTTTCATCTTTTAATTTTCCTTATAACTGATACAAAAAAATATTGTTTCCTTTCTATTCATATTTTCATTTCAACCGAGTCATACCTACGTCAGTTTCATAAAAAAAGGAGGAAATACATAAACGGTCTGGCATACTTTTCGTAATTATTCCGAACAAGTTCCGCAAAGGAATGCCTTTAAAAAAAACATTACTTGCGGGCAATCTTTTAAAAAGGGTCGTAAAATAATGATTGTGTAATCTCTCTGGTCGAACCGTGGTACCTACTCCAATTTACGGGCTGAGAATAAATAATATTGAAAGCTTCGTGGTTTCATGGCTGCCATACCAAGCGTACACATCGGGAACCTCATTCATTTCCATCTGAGTGTCATACTTTATCAATATTGGAGATAAGCAGTCATCAGTGCAAGTGATCTCTTTTGTACTGATCCCGACTGTCATGTGAAAATACATTAATCATTTCAGAAGGAAAAAAATCTTTAGGAAGCCATGTGGCTGCATGCAATGCCAGACCAAATTAAGTAAAAGCTAATATACAGGCTGCCAGGGACATCGACGAACAAATTGTAGCCATTAATTCAGCACATGATTCTAGACCCCCTAGTGAAGAAATTTTTAGTCGGTTATCAAAAAAAAATCAGCAGATAGTTTATAAATTATTGACGAAAAATTTCAACGCACGGGGCTTCAGAATCATGAACTGGATCCTTGGTAACAGGTTGCGCATCGATATCCCTGCCACCCTGTATAATGTCACAAAATAGCCTTGCTATTCCTAAGTACAAGTATTGTATTAACACTGTATTTTTGCCATCCCTTTAAGGAACAACATGGCCCTACAAAAACAATGAATTAAGAGACAACCGACCCGAACATACACAAACTCAAAATGATGACTACAGAATACCCTCAATGTTTAATTTCAGTAATTAGAGGAAAAATTTTATCCGAGTTTCGAATTTAATGCTTCATAATACACGCAGAGTGGAAAATTTTGTTTATTTATTCGAAAGTCTACATTATCTCGGACGTTTTGCTTACAATCGATTACCAATTACTTAATCGGGTAGTATTCAACGGTCTGAATCGAATGTTTAATCGGTAATTTCAGTTATTATCACACAATACCTACGAAACCCGAAATCCAGCCACTGGTGTGTCTTTTAGAGTATCGGCATTGCCGAATAACTGGATTGAAAACAAGTCAAATAACAGTGTTGCTTTGAGTAAGAACTAATATCCTGGAAGTTTATCTCAACATACACATACATACATAAACTCACGCCTCCTTCCCATGGGTTTAGGTAGTACCTACAGAACGCCATCTGCTACGATCCTTACTCCTTTTGCTCCGTTTACGTTCATACATATGATCATACACGCACGCCGGTTACGAATACTATGCGCCTAACCTTTCTGAAGAACATCACTTATGGTCACTAGGCGTCCCCTCCCGGCATCTAAACATCTACTTAATAAAATCTTAAATTCACTGACAGACAACGCAGCGTCTTAACGGCTTGGTCTAGACGCATGAAATTTTGCGCAAGAGTTTAATAAATAAACAAGGAACACAAAGAAAGGATTTTTGAAAACTCAACCTATAAAGGGATTGCGTTTTGGGGTCAAAACGCTCGGGTCATGGGGCCCGAGTGTGCGTCTCCATTTTAAGGAAATTTCTCGCCACTGGTCGACACTTCACGTGGCCAGAGGGCTCGGATGTTCTTTGGCCAAAAAAATTGTCTTCTTTGGCCAGTCTTCTGCGTACGTTTCCGGATGACAGCGATGCAGACGAGAACTTCGACGCCTAGGAGTCCTTTTGTTTTTGTATTTATTTATACAGTTAGTTAATAAGTCATTTAATTTAGTACCTAGTGTTGATAGTTAGTTGTGTTAAATATTGTCAAAAAATATTTATTCTGTCATTAGTAAATTATTTATATGGTATAAAGGGCTAAAATAGAGGATGAAAGTTTGTGTAGAAATTCGTCATGTTTGCCCACGGGAAATCCCATCGGGCACATGGCTTGTAGCTAAGAAAACGTTAGCCAAATTAGAAATTAAAGCCAACATTTTCCTACAATCTACCAACTTTTCCTAAACCATCTGATGCTTTTCCAAATCAAGTTAACTCCCGAAAACTCCGGGAGGTCCCTCGGCAATGCTAAACATTACAATGACACAACTGCTTTGCTTGGGGGTCAGTTGCCCCAATTTCGTTTATTGCAGCCAACATGCGTGACGAGCCCAGCTGTATTAGAAATCTGTGGAGACACATTTAAGATGTATGAGTCAGAGATCCCTTTATTGGATTCGTAGTGAGATCTGAGGAATACGGATGTGTAATGTTGCGAGGCTGTTTCCTTAGAGATTTACCAGCACATATACAACACAATCTCAAACACTTCAACACACCCCCACGCAAACGTTTAACATTACTACACTCATTTCTACATACAACCCCTCACATACATACCTTCATTCTAACATACACACCCTCAATCTAACATACACACCCTCAATCTAACATACACACCCTCAATCTCACATACACACCCTCAATCTCACATACACACCCTCAATCTCACATACGCACCCTCAATGTAATATACACATACATGTACATGTACACCTTAAAAGTCTTTTTTCAATATACCTTCATATTATTTTTTTTAATATACCTTTATTATTTTCGTTGTTAATTTTAATATACATACTTTGTAACCTACAATGTCAGTGACTATTTTTGTAATGTTAGAACATAACATAATAGGTTGTTTTTTTTTTGGTGTCACAGTAACAGCAGGACATTGACTCTTAAGTAACTGGATCACCTAGTTAAGGAGTCAGGGTTTACCTTATCCGTATGACCTTTAGTTAAGTTATGTATCCTAGTCTTAAGCAATGTATGCACGGTTGGCGCAGTGGTTAAGCGATTGACTGCTGCGCTGCGTGCCGCGGGTTCGATTCCCGCACGGAGCAAATATTTGTATGACCTACAAGTAGTTGTTCCGGGTCTGGCTGTTTGTGTATGTGAGTTTACATGTTTTTAAACTCACCCATAATACAGGAGAAATTCCTAGTGTGGGGCAAAGTGTTAAGAAAAAAAAAATGTCAAAGGTTTTTGTATCAATAAAGGTTTTTATTTTATTATTATTATTTAAGAATGTAAAAGGCTCCTTTTTCAGCTGTGGAACACGACCGAAGAATGCTGCGTGTGTTTCTTATGTAATACGTTCGCGGGCACAAACAGAAAATAGTAACTACTGTTTACCGATATCGATTGACTCAAAACTAAAAATCTCAAAACAAAATCTCAAAAATCTATCAAAACTTTTGGTGTCACTACACCAAAAGTTTTATCGATGTATCGAAATGCCTCGCTACCTCTTCAAATCGAAACTTAAATATCCTTGCTTCCCCAGACGTCACACGTCAAGAAACCCAACCACAAATGTTGTTTTTGCCGTGGATACTTACTTCTTATTTTTTTTTACTAATAGACGCGCATCAAATCTTGACGACGTAATTAACGCCCTACTGCAGATCCAAAATTGGTTCACTGCTAATAATTTTGTATTAAATGAGAAAAAAATAAGTACATAAGATTTTCTTTACCAAATGTCAAAAGTACGAATTGTGAGAGTATTGAATCATGAGAAACTAGAATTCGTCGATAAAACTGTTTTCCGGATCATGCTCGACCCAAGGCTTCAACGGGGTCGTCATTTAACATCACTTTTTTTTTTTTTTTTTTTTTTGGTTTGGGAAATCATCAAATGACGTCTCCCGCTCTGGGCGGAGCGGAAGGGCGTGTCAGACTCTTACTGACTAAAACCCACCCGTGTTCCTTCAGTTGCCTGTGCGCCAGGGCCACGGTAACTCTTTCGAACAATCCGCGACCCCGGCAGGCATCGGTCCTATCGGACCCCGTCAATGGTGCTGACATCTCTTTGAGGCGCGCGTGGAACACGACGCGCCGTCGACCCGGGCCTGGTCCTTACCGGACGGCGAGCTGCCCATTGCTCGCCGTCCGCAAGCCCGCGCCTACGGTGGCCGGGAGTCGGCAATCGACTCCCGACGCCCAGGGTGTCTCCTCCTCCTGCGGCGGCTAGGGGCGCGAGGGCGTAGAGATTGCCTCTCCCTCTCGCGCTCCGCCTCCTCCTTCGCGAGCATTACTGCTTCGCAGAAGGAGGTGACGGCTTCCCATTCCCTCTCGCTCCGTACCATGGCCTGAACCAGGGCTGGACGCGAGAGGTCGCCGCCGCCGATCGCCGCCACGAGGACACGGCGGTGCTCCGCCCAAGCCGGGCAGACCTCCACCGTATGCTCCACCGTGTCCTCCGGTCGATCCACACAATAGTAACACCCGGGCGTTTCCTCCCGCCTTATTCGAAACAGGAACCTCCCGAAACAGCCATGTCCGGTGAGGACCCGCGTCAGGCGGAAGGTGAGGACGCCGTGGCGCCTCTCAAGCCACTCCTCAAAGAGGGGTCTTACCGCCGCAATTGTGGCGTGCCCTGCACTGGGTTGCGACAGTCGCACTCTCCATGCCGCCATGAGATCCCGCCGGAGCTCTGTCCGCTGTGCCGTGATTTCTCGCGGCAGCGGAGTTACGCCCCGGCGTTTCGCCTCCTCGCGCCACTCCCAAACGTGCGCGAGGACCTTTGCCTCCAGATCCCACGGCGGCAATCCGGCAAGGAGGCTCGCCGCCTCGCAGGAGACCGTGCGGTATCCCCGTACCATCCGGATGGCCATGACCCTTTGGGACGCTTTCAACCGGCGGGCTGGCCGGAGCCTTAGTGAACGCGCCCACACCGGTGCCCCGTAAAGGGCCATGGACCGCACGACCCCCGCGTAGAGCCTCCGGCAGGAGGCGTTTGGCCCCCCCAGATTGGGCAAGAGCCGCTTCAAAGCAGCCCCGGCCCGCTGCAGTCTGGGAGCCAAACATCGGAAGTGCTCGACGAAGTTCCACCGGCTGTCGAGGACGAGTCCCAGGTACTTCATCGTCGACTCGACGCCGATGTGAACCCTTCCTACCGTTATTTGGGAACCCGACAGTGGCGCGTTCCGAGGACCATGAAAACACATGGCCTCGGACTTGTGCAAGGCCACCTCGAGTCCCAACTGCCGGATCCTCTCAACGACTGTCGCAACCCCGCGTGTCATTAGTTCGGCCGCCGCCTGGTGCGACCTCCCCTGCGCCATGACCAGCGTGTCGTCAGCGTAGCACACTACGCTGACGCCGCTAGGGAGGTCGGCGCGCAGCACCCAGTCGTAACCGATGTCCCACAGATGCGGCCCCAGGACCGATCCCTGTGGGACACCGCACGACATCTCTCGCCGGTTCCATTCTCCTTGGTGACCGGGGTAGATCACCGCCCTATCCGTCAAATAGGCGTCATTTAACATCCCTTGCAGGACGGCTAAGTTCAGCAGCATAATTAAGTTGTGAGAAAAATCCGTCAAAAAAAGTGATCAGTTTACTGATGTAGGTATCGCGAGGCTAGTCTATGTTAGTTACTTTCATAGTATTATGTCGTACAGTATTTTACTATGGGGACGGGCTGCAGACATCAAGTCTATTTTTATTCTGCAGAAAAGAGCCACCAGAGCCGTATATGGCTTCCTCAGCTGCACGATTACTGACAAATGCGTGCACTGACTGGACAGGTCCACTCAAACTGTGTGGTTCTTTCCTCAAAAGACCATTTCAGATACCAATCTGCATGGTTTTCACATGACCTGACCAAGATTATGTCTGGACTTTAAAAGAGACTTTGACCTCTGAGTTTGTTTCGGCCTTTCTTCTCAGAGTAGTCAGATAGGAAACGCCGACCTCATCTAGTTTAAAAAACATGATTGACGTGTAAAAGTGTTTGTACAAACCTACTTACAGAAATAAAATCATTTATCATTTATCAGGCGCGGCTCTCTAAGGGAACTGTTTAAAGATATTAACATCATGACGGTACCTTGTCAATATATTTATGAAAACATCATCTCCGTAAGGAAAAGTCTACATCATTTTAGTAAAAGAGGTGAAAGACCTTTATATAACTAGAAATAGGGACCAATTAGTTGAACCACGTATCAGGGTGGCTAAACTAGACTCGTCTTTCATGGGGTACTGTTTAAAATGTTACAATAAAATACCTCCCCACATGCTTCAACTGAATGAAACGAAATTTAAATCTTTTCATAAACACACACTATGCAGCCAAGCGTATTATAACTTGGGAGATTACATCGCTGATAAAAATGCTTGACTCAACGCTGGTCCCGCTCCACAAGGGCTAACTAAACTAATACTAACTAAACTAAACTAATTGATTAGCTTTTGAAAATACTGTTGGAGCTGCTGAAGATTTTCAAAACTATCTTTGCATTGTATAAGTTCAATATTTTAGAATTGGATAATTGCATAGCACATGTGTGGGTATTATGTACGTACTACAAAGCAACCATTTACCGGGTACGTCTTCCATTGACATGAATGTGTCCTGGCGGCTGAGAGTATGTCATGCTCACTATAATGTCTCGCTGATGGTGGCGCATGTGTTGGATCAATTAACTCCCTTCAAAATGATTGAGCGAATGCTGCTAATCCATGCGTCATGTTCGTGAAAGGGCGCCGTTAGTAGGGACTGGTTATCTCTTAGCTGCCACGGCTTATTTTAATTTAATTTAATATTTAAATTGTTTTTGTATTTTTATTACGGACGCTTTTAACAATATGCATCCTTCTCACGTGCATAATTTCAACATGAATGATGTAACCAATATTTTGTAACCATATTTTGATTTAAAAGAGTGTCCGTGGAGCTTCTTGCCCGTTCTTCTCCATAAGTATCTACTTCGCTTTGGAATGGGCAACTAGCTCCATGTTTCTGACTGACCAACCCCTTTACACTTCAAAAGTGGCGTAATTCGTTTATGTGAAATCAACTCTTTGAGTTTGGTGTCACCTTTCACAAGAAGCGTACTTACCTACGTTCTTACATAATAATATTGCTATTCAAAAATTCTCATTTCTAGCAACGTAAAGCTTTCCCAAAAACTTGTTTCATCCAAAACAATCAACTAAATACCGCCAAAATTAAAACCATACAATTACGACTAAAGTCCGCTACAAAGTTGGATGCAAGCCGAAAACTTCGCGACGTCGGACGTCATACGATATTAAATAACTACTTACTCTTCCCACTCCCCTACAATTTCAAATGAAGATGAGTAGCACTCAAGTCTTAACTTCGAAGTTCTACAATACGAAGTTTCTCGCACTAGATATTCAGATGCAAACGCAATCTAGGATCACAGCATAACTACGAACAGCGATTCACCATCATCACGAATACATTTGACAGAACCTGAGAAATATTTTGTTTTACATTTCTATATACTATAGTACATTGTACAAACATATAATATATCCAGAAATTCAGTTTGGTGGTTTGGGAAATTTTGGGTTAGATTAAATTAGCTAGCTAAACTCCGCAGACGCGATGGGTATCTAAACATCATAAAACAAAAAATAAAATAATTTGATGATTTTTTTGTGAGGTTATCGACCGCAGTTATTGCAGTTACTTGAAATATCAGTTTCTAAAATATGTTTTTTTTTTTTTTTGTAAAATTCACAGACGTGATGGGTATCAATATCTTTACACGATAAAATATAAGAAAACAGTTTTTCTCAACTCATACTTCAAGTAACACCACTAACCGCGGTCTTTAACCTCCCAAAAAAAAACACAATTATTGTTATTTTTTTATTTTATCGTGTTTAGATATTTATACCCATTGCGTTTGTTAGGTTTAGCTAGCCAATTTAAAATAACCCTATATACTCCACCCACTTAGGTACGGGAGCATTTTCGCAGAGCATTCTTATGGAGGTAGGTACCTCCATAAGATTGCTTTGCGAAAATGCTCCCGTTGAACAACTGTAAGTAGCTACACTGTGCCAGAATCTAGATATTATGCACTTACAAATATGAGGAATTTGTTATGTAAACAGCTCATTGCCATGGTTTCCTTCAGGGGGAATTAGATATCATCCCTCCTTAGGGAGCGGGAATTAAGGCGGAAACACACATATGATCATCTATCTGAATTTGGTTGGGTTGATCTTGATTGAAAATCTAATTTCCTAACATGATTTGTGGAAGCTTAAATTCGCAGTCGGACCACGTAAAAGCATTTTTGGTATTTTCGCCTTTACCTACGGCACTGCGGAATTTTGAACTACAGTAATAATGAAAAAATATAGGGCCACTAGAAAATTACTTTAGTCTCCTTGTAAGTTCTTTCGAGTATTTTTTATTTTATTTAGCCGTTCTGTTCCACTGCTGGGCAATGTCCTCCCTCAAGTCCTTCCAGAAACTCTTTTCCCGCTACCTCGAACCACGGTTGAGTTAATTTATTTATTTCGTAACATACATTAAAATGCTTGTATACGATATATAACACAACTAACTATTAACACTAGGTACTAAATTAAATTACTTATTAACTAACTATACAAATAAATACAAAAGCATAAGGTCACTTAGGCGTCGAAGTACTCGTCCGCATCGCTGTCATCCGGAAACGTGCCCAGGAGACTGGCAGCATTCATAAATGATAAATTTATTTCTGTAAGTAGGTTTGTACAAACACTCTTACACGTCAATCATATTTTTTAAACTAGATGAGGCCGGCGTTTCCTATCTGACTACCTACTCGGAGAAGAAAGGCCGAAACAATGTCACAGGTCACAGTCTCTTTTAAAGTCCAGACATAATCTTGGTCGGATAATATGAAGACCATGTAGATTGATATCTGAAATGGTCTTTTTAGGAAAGACCACACAGATTGAGTGGACCCGTCCACTCAGTGCAAGCATTTGACAGTAATCGTGCAGCTCAACTCAACTCAAAACATAAGGAGCTCAACGATTCCACGAACAATACCAAAGAAAGGACATTTGGGTAGGCCGCATAAATTACTTAAACTGCCAGATCATGATTAAAACTAACTGGGAAAAAAAGCAAGAAAGCAATGATCCACATATTCGTCACATTCACAATAATTAAAATAATATAATACTTTACAAAGTGAATACTCGTGTCATTGTTTACCTATATCAAATTCATCAATGTCAATGTGTATATAAAAATTCGGATATAATCTTTGAGGACCAAGTAGATTGGTGTTTGAAATGTCTTTTGAGAAATTCAATGCCACGTTGAATGGCAATGCTAATTCTTTGGCCAAAGAACGAGCCAGCCATCTGGTCACCTAAAGTGTCGACAAGTCGGCGAGAAATTTCCTTAAAAAAGAGTATTATTATTATATGTTACAATATTATTACATTACAATATTATTATATTACAATATTATTATTACTACCTACGTAAACGCACGCTCCGCTACGATGAAAGTGTAAGTAATGTTATTTCAAAAATGTGACAAAAAAAGTGATAATCCTTTTAGTTTCAAACATTCTCGTGTTGACCTAGAAAACGAGGCAACAAATATCTAGCCTTGTGCTCATAATATTATGCAAGAAGTGTTTATTTCACACAATGTACACATATAAGGCTTTTCTTCGTCGTCATTTTCTTGGAAGTTTATCTTCAGAGCTCTCATACAATTTTAGATGAAGTTATTCGTAGAACTTAGGTGTCAAGGATATCAAAAGTAATCATATTTAAAAAAAAAACTTTAAAAAAGAAGTTCTTAATTCAAACACGGAGAATAAATGCCCTGCTATGAGTTCCCCGTGAGGTTTTTAAAGGCGCACCTTTAAACATGATCGTATATAGCATAATCAGCCTATAATATTCCCACTGCTGAGGCACAGGCCTCATCTCTGTGAGAGGGAGTGAGACATAATCTACCACGGGGGCCCTATGCGGGTTGGTGGATATAATGACCAGTAAACGTCTACTCTGCTCTAAGCTTCACATGAGCCTTCCAATAATCTACGCTTTGCAGACAGACGACTTAGATAAGACAGCCTTAATGATACTGCTACCTTTCGTCTTGATACTATTCATTACAAAGCTGGAGAGGGTGTGGCCTTATGTTCTTTACTGCATTCTACAGCAACATTACGAGTACAAGCGGGACAGCCAAACGTAGAATTTTTACTCCGATCCAATTCTGTATAATATAAATATATTCTGTAAAATAAACGTGTGTCGATCTTTTTTTCTGCTTAAATATTTACGTGATCTAAATAAAATGACGTCTAACCAAATAAACGTACCCAAAAATCAATCAGGGATCTACCTGATCAGGAATTAAACACTCCAGCCCCATCAACTGAATGCAATCAGTTCGTCTCATTTCCAAGTGGGATGCGTCGTTTGCCGCGTACCTCGTGCCACGGGATACGGAGACACAGAAGTCTGACTCCATACGAATTACTTATAAAAAGTTTGGGTTGGTTTCACACTTCTTCGGTAATAATTATTAGGGTTCTTGCCCACGCAATAAGTCAGGCCATTTTTTCTACTGACCTGTCCTCCTTGGGCCCGCGTGGTAGATTACGGCCCACTCCCTCTCAAAAAGAGGAGGCCTGTGTCTCAGCAGTGGGAACATTATAGGCTGATTATGATTATGCTAGAACAATTTTACAGCTACCCTTGGAAACTGATACTGAATCTCTTCACTATACAATAATATATTCTCGAATTATACTTGAACTAAGCTAACAAAGAAGAGAAAAAAATTGCCTTTTAGGAATGATCCTTCTGAATTAATTTATTTCCTATTCAAAGGTACGCTGTGGTGTATGTACGTATGTTTACAGAATTCAATTTACCTGCAGACAGGCGTTTGCCCGCGGCTTGACTTCGACATTTATGCTAATATTACACTTTTATTGATCCGTCTGCGTGTTATATTCGATGTAGGAAAATGGATTGAGTTTATGTAATTCTGGATCATGGGTGTGGGTTAAAGTGTATGTTCGATTACATCTGTGGGTTTAGTAAAATGAGATGCTACTTTCTATATAGATAGATATATATGTGAAAACTATTGTGATGGAGTATTTGCGCTGCGACTGTGCTTTATTTTTTACAGCGAGGTGATGTTTTGTTTCTACAAGACTCGTTCAAATCTGGCTGCTTGTGAAACTGTTACAAGTTTTTATATTTCTTATCCTTAATGTGATACATATTTATTTAAACGCCACTATATTTAAAAGTTCTGAGTTTCTCTGTCCTACGTGTCAGCACTTAGGTATATCGAATAAGTAAATATTTATTTAATGTGTGTGGTCAATTTGCAATTCTAAAAATCACTTAATACCGAACAAAAAGCAACCCACCCACAACCGGCTTACCAGCGACAAAACCTTTTTTTATAAACAAAATAAATGTAAGCCACATCTCCATCCCTTTTAAGGTACAGCCAGTTTGAGTGGTTCATTCGATTTTCAATTTCAACCCAATCACTGCGCAGCCGGGTTGAACTCCAGCGACAAATTGGGTTCCGTACCGTGCAGTCAAAGGCGCATGTTATCAGGTCAGGCAGAGATGTAGAGATATGAAGTCTTAAGGATTAATGACAAAGTTCTCTTGTTTACCTTAAATAAGGTCTATTTTGAAAATTCTAAATGTTGCAGGACTAAAACGTTCGCTCTTGTGCTAGTTGATCAATAATGTAGCTTAATATTTCTATTCATAGCTTTCTATAACATTTCAATTTTGTGTGTTTCATTCAGTTTATTTGAATAAAGCGCCTACATCTAATTTATATCTACATAAATAATTATTACGTTTTCTGTTATAGTATGTCAGTAGTGGCGCCCAGCTGGGACTGAATGACGCCCAACCTGGCTTATAATGGCATCTAACTATCTTAGAATGGCGCCCAACTAACTTAATGTGGCGGCCAAAAATCTTAGGATAATGCCCATCGGACACTGCTGACTGTCGTCTGCGTAAACTGTCGATGATCAAAACCTCCACTTAAGAATTAGTTGCTTGAGTGTTCTTCAAAACTACATCACGCAACGTAAGGAGTTTCCAGATGTTTCCAATATTCAATTATAGTAAAGGAATCGACAAGATGTAGCAATGCAGCCGGTATTTTCAACCAATTGAAAGTCCATTTACTGGGTATCCTTTCATTGATAGAGTGAATGAACTTTCTATAAATTACGTAATATCTACCCTTCTACGAATGTAGGATAAAGTTATATCGTTCCGGTTTCTACCGGTTATTACAGAGTCATTTATCAATGTGATGTTGCAATTTAAAACAAGTCATATTTCTAAGCAGCTGATTTTAATAACATAACATCACGCCTTTAATTCCCGAAGGGTAAGGCAGAGATGCACCTATAGAACACCCGCATTTCGCCAGTAATGTGTAAGTCCCATGTAATAGGGGGCGAGCATATTGCCATCAACCGGGCACAAATCCATGCTCCGGGCTGCTACTGAGAAATCCCTGACGGAAAAACCCAATAAGACTTTGCCCGAACTGGGAATCGAAGCCAGAACTCGGAGCCAGAGCCCAGAACCCATTGTATGGTGACAAAACATTATCATGTAAATCTTGTTTGGTCAATTCTTAGCTGACAAAGCAAGAACACGAAAAAAAACAGTGTGAAAAACTCGACAGCCCAGGCAATTATGAGAATCAATGCAAATAGCACTCAAACAACAACTCGAGTTCAATAAATAACTTAACTTTATTTAACTGCACAATAAAAACAATTGTACTTTATTTTATGGCGACCTTTTATACGTTATTGCTTACGTGGGGTTCGTATTACATGCATTGGTCCCGCCTGGTAAGCAATTCTGGTTCCGCAAAGGAAAAAGTGGTGGATTAAATAAATGTCTTGCACAACACACTTTATTCTTTTAATGCTTTTTTATGTTATGTGGTTTCCAGCTCGAGAAAAAGGTATTTTCTTATACATAGAGATTTCAAGGCAGAATACATTGACGACAATTTGTTATCCAAGGAGCATCCATGTGCTTTATTAACAAATATGATGATCCGACCAGAGTGTAAGTCTAGGACTTACAAGTTTCAGGAACATAAACGAAGTGCATTTGTTATACCTTTTTTTTGGGTGGGAAATCATCAAATGACTTCTCCCACTCTGGACGGAGCGGAAGCGCGTGTCAGAATCTACTGACTAAAACCCACCCGTGTTCCTTCAGTTGCCTGTGCGCCAGGGCCACGGTAACTCTTTCGAACAATCCGCAACCCCGGCAGGGCATTTGTATGTTATTTTTCAAAGATGCCTATAGACAGGTACCTTAAATACTAGCTAATACAACCCCTTAAAGGCACAGCCCTCTATAGTACTTCATAAAATAGTAGTTTACTTCTAATAATATTAAGATTACTTTAAGGAGAAACATTTTAACTAAATTCGAACCCAGCTTATATTTCTACATTTGTCGAAGATGGCGCCGAAAATGGCTTAACGTTTGTGGATTTTACTTAAAAGGTTTTGACATGCTTAAATATATACAGTATTTATGTGGCCTTTTACCTCTTTTAATGAGAGACAGAGAGATGGCTAGTGTTTCCCTATCTCGCTCATTGAAAATCTTTAGAATAGTGACGATAACCCCATTTCGAAAACACAGTTTGATGAATACTACCATTTCAATGATACCGTTTATTTGAATAGACTAGTGGGGTATTAATTATTGAATGTGTTTCTAATCAATAAACTGTTCTATTGCAGAGGTTTGTTACCAAAGAACAAGCGCCGCGTGTTTTGTTTTCGTTTGTATATAAAGGCAAATAAGTAAAAAGAATAGATATTATAATGTCACAAGAAAGTCAAAAGTATCTTGAGTCTAGTTACCTCAGGGCTATTGTAAAATTAACATGAAAATGTAATGGCTTTTACAATAAATAGATGCAACCAAAAACTTCACTAAGTATATCAACGTGGACAGTCAAAAACCCTAAAATTTATTCATAGCTAAGTTTGCAAACATCTCGAAAGGATCAAAACTACAATAAAATCTGTAGCACGTGGCCATAAAACGTAAAAGTACAAACGTAAACGAACTCGCAATTGTGGCTGTAACTCGAATGTGGCAACTTTGTTGTTGACGTTTAATAAACTGTCAAATGTTGCCAGACTTCGGGTTAGTGTTGTAACGGAGCGGTTATTATGGTGTTTATTTGTTGTGTACTTTCTGAATGCTGTTGTGATGATTTTAAGAGTTGTTACATGACGTTATTGTGATTAAGTGTCATAATATTTTATAGTAGGTTATGATCTATAGTTACTTCTAGGGGATTTATTACTAACTAGCTGTTCCGACCGACGTTGTCCTGTCCTTTCAATAATTAATACAAAAATCCGATAGAAAAAAAGACGTTCAGTTTTTCCCGAATTTGTAAATTTCCCGGGATTTTTTTCTAATTTTTCTTTCCATAAAATCCTACTGCGGATTATCATAAACATTGTAAAATAAGAAAAGCCAAATCGGTCCAGGCGCTCATAAGTGATGCGCTTACCAACGAACAGCATTTCATTTTTATTTATGTAGAAGGTAGATGGTGTAAAGCAACTTCTAGGGGGTTGAGTGCCCTGGTAAGTTGAGCCTCCTTTAATGCACTTCCGCCAATTTTAGTCATTTTATTTTAGCCTTACAAAATGATGCTAACCGAATTTAAAACTGTTATAACAGCCTTCGCCCAAAAGCGCCCAAATAAAATTATAAATTTGATAATATATCGCAAATTGGGTGAAAACTATTCGGGGCAGTGATGGCCTGAACAGATTAGTGAACTAATTAAATTGTAATAATAAAGTTAATTTTGTATAAACCCAAATCGCCTCTCACAAAATGTAGCAACACCAATAGTAAACATAATCAATTTCATTTTAGTAGAGTTGTTTTCTGTTCTAAACATTTCAAAGGTCAAACGAACCTGATTAACATAGAAATTACAAGATAAAACGAAGTTTCTTATGTAAATGTTTTATTTCCATGCTAATTTCACAATGGCGAAAAAAGTTTTAAAACTCTTAAGGATTCCTGTGGTATTTGGCAGTGAGATAATTTTATTCTACTTTGTATTGAAGAAGTCTGAACACGAGCTAAAATGGAATTGAGCAGGAATCCGCTTGATGGAATGATATTATGGAGGTATGAGGAACAAGAAATGTCAGCTCAATTGACGGGGTCCGGCCGATGCCTGCCAGGGTCGCGGATTGTTCGAAAGAGTTACCGTGGCCCTGGCGCACAGACAACTGAAGGAACACGGATAGGTTTTAGTCAGTAAGAGTCTGACACGCCCTCCCGCTCCGCCCAGAGCGGGAGAAGTCATTTGATGATTTCCCACCCAAAAAATTAATAAAAAATGGATGTAAAGTTCACTCGTACCTCCATAGAAAAGGAAGGATACTCCGACCAGACGGATGTCGTGCCTGATGGGCAACTGCCCGAAGTTTGATGTCGGGACGTTGTATATATGCTAGTTGCGCGGTAAACTCTGCTTGCGCAATGCAAGATTTTGCGTGACGTCAGTGTGACGCGTAACTCGCATGTAGCGGTGTAGATACCGCTACTAATTTACTGATTTAATCACAGAAGGTAACGCTGCTGTGTTCAGATGGTTCTGATAACATTTTTCCTTAACACCTTTAAAGACAAGCTTTTCTGGAATCGATCTGCCTTGTTCTTCACCAGGAAATACATGAAACTTCGCCATTTTCTTTATCCAAATTACAACAATGTTTTTCATTATTAATATTCAGACGTAAAGCAAAAACTGCTTCCTCATAACACCATCTCTTCAAAACCTCAACAATGTAATCTTGAGTGCTGCTAATGCAACAAACTTTGTAGTTGTCAGTAAACAGTGGCTGTTCCCGGGAGCTTCAACCACAACGTTTATCTTTTTATCTTTGAACCTCTGCACTCCTGGTACGTATAAAAACGCTACTTACTTTTTTCAGTTCCATCTTTGTTTTAATGTGGATAAAAAGCAGTGGGAAGAGCACCCTTGTTAATATGCGGTGAAAAGGCAAGGGGAACTTGTGAGAAAATGTGTGTGGTTTTGACCACAACTGAAGTATCTTATTTATTCTCATGAGTGTTGAAAGGGGTGTTATTAAGATATAGTATGGAGGGAGTTTAATATTATACCTATTAACAAACAATAACAAAGGTAATCTACAAACTCTCTGGTGACCAGTAAATTCCATGCGCAGTTTTATGGAAAAACGTAATTTTTTAAAGGAAGTTTCTGGTACTTTGTGATACAGTGGCAAATTGCGTTATTAAGAGCTTCGACCACAAAAGTAACTACGCTGCATGGGCGGTGGTAGTCACCAAATCCCGCTATGCTTAGTAGTTTGCGGCGGACGCAGATAACAATCTTAGGTGATGTGATAAAACAACTCTTGTAGCCCCTAACGTACAATGGCACCTTCAAATAACCACCCTTTGTCGACGGCGTCCTTACCCGCCATCGCAATATCACTGCTATACCCCGTTGCTTAGCAACTCGTCATTAAAGTTAACGCAAATATTGTGGTTTCCGCCCCAACACTTACTTAGAAGACACTATACAGTATACACGTGTTCTTTGAAGGTAATGTGGTTAACTAGCGTTAATGCTTGAGTGTTCTATACTCACCGCAATAAGAACCAAACTTGGAAATCACAAATGGTTATATAATGTAGTAAATAACTAGACATGTTCTTGAAGAATGATATTCTTTCTCGTTTCTCTCATATCAGTGTTATTTCGGATTGTTACTAAGCAACGTTCTATTTGCGGACGATATCTCTCTGCTCACCTCATGCGCGAACCATAACAATATAAACGCCAAATGAAACTCCCTTATTTCTACAGCTGTGAACTAGATGGATAACAATAATCTAGAAATTAACTTCACTAAAACAAAATTAATTACTTTACATCCCCATCAAAAATCCCCGTTAAAACTAAATTTCATTTTTAATAATGCAAAATTGGAACAAGTAAATGAGTTTACTATCCTGTTTGCATAAAGATACCTACATAGATTGGAAATTCCATATACAGAACATAAGAGCAAAACTATCGAAATTTTCATATGCCCTACGCGAAATTAAAAAAAAACAACCTGCTAACTGCAATTGTCACTTACTATGCATATTACTGCAATTGTCACTAGGCATGGCTCAGCTATAGGGTCATGCTGTGAGGTAACAGTACACATTCACAAACATTATTTATTTTACATAAAAACTTTTTTACAAACAAAACACAAAAAGTCGTGAAAAATAACTTTATTTTCGGAAGTCGGTGTTTTTGGTTTTGTGTTTTCGTTTGGCCACCGACTTCCGAAATTAAAGGTATTTTTCACGTCTTTTTGTGTTTTTTTGGAAGTCAGTTGTTTTTTTTTTGTAAAATGTTTTTATTTTTCACTTTTTAGTTGTGGCACCTACCCCACACACATTCGTATACCACCACTTGATATGTAAATAACCGTGACAGGAAATCATTAAAACATCATCAATATAAACTAAGTGGAAAAAATACGCAGTATTAAGGATAACTCAAAAACTTCTGGTCAGAACTTGATCAAATTTAAATGGGACCACATGTGAAGTACCAGCTTTCAAATAAAAAAGAATCATCTAAATCAGTTCACCCAGAAAAAAGTTCTGAGCTAAGACACATAAAAAAAACAGTCGAATTGAGAACCTCCTCCTTTTTGTGAAGTCGGTTAAATAGAAGTTAATTCGAATAATAACCAACTTAGAACAAACAGATAGCTGCAAAACACACTTCCGAAAACACAAAATACTCACACTTCCCTGTTTATATATCTTAGAATTATGTAAATTTGTCAGAAAACACCCAGATTTTTACACCACTTGCGAAGAAACACAAACAAGATACACCTTTCGACACAACAAAAACAAAATAAACATACCTCAATCCCGACTCAAAATGCACTCAACCAGCCCTTTAGTTGTGTCCATAAAAATGTACCTATAATAAATTACCAAATCATATTAGAGAAGTAAGCAAAACAAACATATTTATGAATAAATTGAAACAATTCCTGGAATCCAAGTCATACTACTCAGTTAAGAAGTTTTTACAGGACAAATCGAATGCAAAATAAAATTATTCTCTCTCTTATACACCAAACATTATGAAATATATGGAATATAGAAAATGAAATATAAAAATATGAAATTAAGAACACATAAATAATAACATAATTTAATAATAATGAAAATACTTCTAAGAATTTCATAATAATTACTAATAATGCTAGAAGATTGAGTAAACCTAGGTTTACTTAGAATCACCCAACCTTTTTTGGGTAAAGTCCG
Source organism: Dryobotodes eremita (assembly GCA_917490735.1). NCBI lineage: Eukaryota > Metazoa > Arthropoda > Insecta > Lepidoptera > Noctuidae > Dryobotodes > Dryobotodes eremita. The sequence goes on along the minus strand of OU823249.1, from coordinate 21,701,901 downwards.
AATAATAATTCAAATACATTTTAATTCGGGATTTACCCGTACACACCTAGGTCTACCGAACATTGGCTGGGTAATGTTAGGTATTACGTCATTTTTGAGCACGTCGCACAAAGCGCGTGCCCGCGGTCCCACGCTAAATTTGCTACGAAGAAGTGTACATGCAAGGATGCAGGAAATTTCTGCAATTCAAAGTGTCACAGCAGTTTGTCTTGCTTAAATAAATAATATCTATTTTTATGACATCATTAGTAATTTATGAAATTTTATTTGTGGCATGCATTTTGTGAACTACTAAACTACTTCAAGTAATTGTGGTATGCTTAGAAAAGCTATTATGTTTTTCTTTTCTGTGTTTTTTTATTAAACAAAAGCTATCAATGCACTTGGTTTTAAATTTCACAAATTATTTTAACATTACCCGGCCAGCATTGGGTAGATCTAGGTGACTATGGGTAAATCCCGAATTAAAATTTATTTTAATTAGTATTCGGACATTACCCAAACCTAAGTAAGCCCGGGTAAACCTAGATTTACTGAATCTTCTAGCATTACCCGTAACATATATATAAATATTATATGACGGAGACGGTACGTCTCTTTCGTTATCAGCAGCCATATTTTAACTACTGCGGGCGTACTATAGGAAGTGTTGGTTATTGCGCAATAGAAAAGCCGTTTGCAGTTCAAATCAAGTTATAATTTACGATCAAACTAATCACACCAGCAATTCGCACACTGTAGGTACACGACACAACTATACAGAACGCGCGACAGTTTCTAAACGTATTTCCGACATATACATATATATACACCCAATTAAACTCATCTAATAATTTATAATAATATTGAATTGCTTGAATTGAGGGCTTCCTCTCTTCTAATCTTGCTGTTGCCCGATAGGGTCCATATTGATCTTCTACTTTTTAACACCATCTATGTAATACTTATGGAATGCAATAAAGAATTGAGTATTGAGTAAAACAGGTTATTTGATCAAGAGGGCTTCAAGACAGCTTGATCATTACTTATTTTATTAAAGACTAGCGACCCGCCCCTGCTTCGCACGGTTTTACGACTTGACAAAACATCTAAATTTCTAAATGTTAGTTTAATATTTTACCTACACATAAACCTTCTGGAACAAATTTTCTGTTGAAGCGGTGTTGAAAACCGCATCAAAATCCATTGTGTTGTTTAGACACACACACAGACTTAAATTCTACTTTAATTTATAATATTTATGTATAGATTCTAGTATTTTCCACTTCATTGTTTTTTTTTATCGAACATAGCTTCGTATCCAATCACTCTACCGATGGTGTTAGGCGGAACAAACAACTGGAGGCCATACAAATATTGTAATTTACAAACATCCATATTATGAGCGCATCCAATGGTCGCACGCACTGGTTGACGTCATCACGTCAGCGCCGGCTATCGCTGAAAACCAGCGCTGGGGCTCTGTCTCGCATAGGGTCGTAGCATTATGCTGAGCGATTGCCGTTTTGCATGAATGTGACGCATATTTTCCTCCAACTCGTTCTTTTTTGTGTTTGTGTGTTTTTTCTTTGCGTCATGTTTACCACAAATAAATGTATTTTCTTTCTTCTCTTTCTTTATAACATGATAAATGGGTTAACAGTCAACCATAGGTCCCCATGATTCACCTCTATCTACCCTCGTTAGTAATTGGCGAACGTGACGTCATGATATCAATTTACAACCGCGAGGTTAAGCAAATCAAGGGTTTCAAATTCAATAAGCAACTCATCGCACCCTCATTAATCGATTCGGTTAAAGCAAAGGTCCCCATCGATAAATAATTAATCGATTCAGTTAAAGCAGAGGTATCTAAACGGACGCGCGTGTCGGAAAATGTCCTCGATTACAAATTAATCGAGTCCCGAGCGAGCGAGTGTGAATTTGCGAATGTATCCACGTTTAATGTAACGGATCATTAACGGGCTGCTTAGGATAGTTTGCGTATCAACTGTTTTATGGCTTTATTTCGAAAGGTTTTTTATTTTTTATTATTGTGATGAAGATTTAAACAGTACTTAGATACCTACCAACTGATCATTAGTTGCTAACCTTTTCTATTGATGTTGGTTGAAAGAACGGCCATCATACATCGGTTTTGTGGTGACCACGGGTCTTTACTTCTGCTAAAATAAAAAACGCTACGATACAAGTAGGCTAAAAACACAACTTTTTAAAAGCTGGTCCTTATTAGTATTTATCCGTGTTTTTAACATACCACGCTGCGTCTGTTAGTTTACAATGGCCATTTAAGGATTTGTCAGCCAGCACGTTGGTGTTGGCTCGACGTTGATGTTGTTTAAAGACGGCGTTGGCCGGCTTTAGACAAAAGTACCTATTGTTTTCTTCCGAATAATTTGTGATCACATTGCCTCTCCAGCTTCCTGACTCTATGTAAATATTTCAGTGTCTCCAATTCTTAGAATTATAATATAAATAACGTTAAGCAGGGCATACAATATACCTACACATATTACCCATTATTGTCGTATGCACGGCGCAATCAGCGTACTACTTGATACTGCATCCAATTAGGTATAATGACAGTGTTCACGGATGAATCAAGTGTCAGTATGTTCGAAGTTAACCCATTTTCACAGAGTAATTTATTAAACACTAATAATTATTAGAGTTTAATAAAAAAATACAGTAATTAGTTACCGAACTGGTATGTGTTTTCTTACTAGGTGTACTTAGTTACATAGATTTGTTTATTTAAAAAATGTTATTAATTTATTGCTCACCTTAAATTTTATAGTTCATTTATTGTTTACTGTATAAAAGCGTTGTATGCAGAGCGCCAATAATTTATAATAATATCCCTGTGTTAAAAAATTAAATAAGTACAGACCAGTTTAAGAAAACATTTAAAAAAAATACTGACAGATAAAGCCTATTATAATGTTAATGAATTTTTAAACGATAAATCGCTCTTAAGATACTGACTGAATCTATTCTATTTATTTTGAATCCTACTTTTTTAATTTATAATAATGATGAATTTAATTTAATTGACATAATTTTTCAATTTATTATTTATGTTAATTGTTGATTTATTTTTTTATATTATTATTTGTATTTTTTAAGCTATTGCATAGCTTTTATCGCGGGCTTTGAGCGCGGCGACCGAATCAAGAAATTCTGTAACGAAAACAAAACCTAATACCCCCCACTCCGCCTACCGTGTAGCTCGGCCGAGCGTTCGCTTAACGTGTATATATATGGTACGACTGTACTTGAATTAATATCAAAGAAAAAAAAATACTGCATAAATAAATAATTATAATTGCATAAGTTGATAAAAAATGCTATGCAATAGCTTTACCGCGGTGGCTTTACCCGAGAGCCACACGTGTTTTTTTATATTTTAAATCGATCTATCGATACGATCTAATTTGTACACCAGCCATGGTCCAACATGTTGAGCCAAAAAAATACATTGTAACATCTATAATAAGCATCATACCATGTATATTATCTACACATGTTTTTGCTAATAAATGAATCTGAATCTGAACCAGTTTTGAGTTTCTTTTGTCTACTGAGATTTAAAAAACCACGTTTGTTTCAATTCTATAGTTAACTCCTATGTTGTTACAAAATATGTTTTTTTTATTCTATTCGTTTCAATAAGAGACATCTGTTGGCATAGTCATGAAGCGTAACGACTATCCAACCTCATTCTTGGTTTCGTTTTGAAAGTTCACATAGATAACAACAGATGGCGATATGTTCAATATTCGTTTTGGTACCGAATTTAAATCAATACGGTGCACGGTGTCAAGGCTAGTCAAGGGGTTCGGTCGGGGGTTCTTTTTGATGAACTTGCTTCCCGACCCGCCATTTTACGTTTCAAACACGTGACATTAAAAATAAAAAATAAAATCATAAGACGTTATGACATTATCCTTCCAAGTAACTTTGTGTATGTAGACAGTTTGAAATACTTTTTCAAAAAATATACAACCGACTCCCAAAAAGAAAACACTATAAAGTGCAAAATACCTTTAGTTTCGGAAGTCGGTGACAACTGAAAAGAAATAAAACAAATCCAAAGACACCAACTTTTCATTTTGGAAGTCGGTTGTAATTTTTGTAAAAAAGTTTAATTTATTGTTGTGGTTTGACAAATTCCTAAACCACTAGTTACAAGCTCAGACCCTTTATTAAATTTTCCGTGCGATGACCTATTCACAATAAACATGTGTACTGTTCCTCGATTAGGAGTTCCATGTGGAGTGCCTTCTGCAGTCTACTTCAGCTGATAACTAAAATATTGTAAAACATTTTAACTGAGGAGTTTCTTGCCTATTGTTCTCCATACGAAACTAGGAAAACTCAGAAGGGGCAACTAGATTCAATTCTATTTTCTTGTAAATTTTGACGTTTGAAGTGCCTTTAAGTGCCTATTTGAAATAAATAATTTGACTTTGACTTTACTTCATTCTGGTAGCAAACTGCATGGACATGTTGGTTTCTTTAGAACTCATAGATGTGTGAAGATTAGGTACTGATTCAAACAACAACATTATAAAAATCACAGTCGTTTATTTAATAATAAATACTGGTAATTAGGATAGACATAGAGATTTACGAAAAAATCTTTAGCGTAATGAAAGGTACTTTAAAATACTAATTAAATACCTAAGAATGTTGAGTACATACAAGTTGATATCGCCTACGCGTGATGTTATAAATGAATCATAAACTAACGTATGAAAAATCACTAAATAAGGAACTTAAAAATTAAGTCATGGGCCCGATTTCCTATAAAACCTTAACGACTATCCCCTATGGGTACGTATAAACAATCTATACTTTATCTGCGTACTAAAAAGCTAAAGTATTTGTATTTCGAAAACTATTTTTTATTATTATAACTACGAACTTGCTATCAGAATCCGTGATGATCAAAGAATTTTGGAATAGAATCGGACTTAAGACCGTTGAGCTATATGGGGCATACCCCATTAAGTACATCCTTAATATTAAAGCATAGCTAGCTGTGACAACACGTTTATATTAAAAAACAAACTCCCATTAACTCTACGAGCCTGAACACCTCTCAGCAAACATACGAAGCTCAAACCAACTTAAAACATAATAATTTATCCTTAGGAATGATTCATTAATATCCTTTTGGTACACACACACCCTACGGAATCACGCAAAGATTCACTTAACTCCGATTCCATCAAAATCGACAAATTGAAAGAAATTGTCATCGCCAACGAAGCTGATCGTCCTGATCGTTTTGTGCATGCGCCTACTGCATCATCTTCAATTTAAACCTTAAGACTAAGTAAGAGATTACCCTAATGAAGACGAAGAGTGCGCTTAGTGCGCCGACATCGATCCAGAAATTCGCCTTATCCATAGTCATTTCCTTCAGGAACAAGTTAGGATTCCTGAAGTGGCAGTAGGCTTCAGAGCAGTGAAGTTTTTCTCTTCCGAAGCCGTAGACTGAGAGCATTGCTCCTTCGAATCCGTATCGAACGTAGCTGAGGTAAGTAAGCCATTGCAGGTAGCTGGGTATTGCGTTGAAATTAACAAAGAAGCCTGAGAAGAGTACTACAGGGATGGTAGTGACTGGTCCCAGGTAGACCCCGGTTTCGATCTTCATGGCGGCCCCGATGAGCAACCCGAGGGATTGCGCCACCAGGGCCGTCAGGATGTTAATGGTCGTGAACATGAGCACCCGGTCTGTCTGCATCGGCTGGCCTGTCATAAAGTAGACTATCATCACGTACACGCCGCTGAAGACGATCTGGAAAAGGAGAAAAGTTTTTGTGAGTTAAATTTTTAGATGACTGTTACATTTTACATATAAAATAGAAGTTAACCTAGATGTATGTAGAGTAGACATGCCGGCGAAGATGCCGAATGTGGCAGAATCATTGTCGCGCGAAGAACCTAGATATGAAGAGGAAAATGTCTTGACGGATTTTTATATTGTATTTGGAACTCATAAATCAAATACAAAAATATAGAAACGTCTTGCAGATATAATATTTGCATGAACTATAAATGAAACAAAAGATGGAGCAACATTATAATATTAATACTATAGTCAGAGTAGATTTACATTTTTTCCTATTTCTCACGATGAGACATCTTTTATTATTTGTTGGTGATGATAAACATACAGCTGCACTAATCCGTCTTTTGTTTATTCTTTTTATCACGTGTACTTTAATTACGTTCTTTACTTTATCAACAAAGAAATAAATATTTCCTTACAAATTGCGTCTATTTCATTGTTGACTCGGTGTTTGACATTGACAGGCTCGTGTCAATGTTTAACTTCCAATTGTTGCTTGATTGTAGTCAAGTACCTAACAGTAGCGGTGCCTTTATGAGCAATTAAGGCCTTGTCAGTATCGAATGGACAAATATTATTAGTCATAAAACATTTTTGCCATAGTTCATCGACTACAATCTACCTTTGTATCTCGGTCTAAATCTTCTAAGCTAATATTACAAAGAGGTAACATAATGTTATTATTTGTATGTTCGTAAGAGGTAATCTCTGAAAGTACTGATCCAATTACAAAAGCTGATAGAAAGATCATAGGATAGGTCATAGGATTTATTTTATATTAAAAAAGGACGAAATTGTGTGCCTACTACTAATCGAACTTTCTAACGTCAACGATGACCATAATTATTATGATCCTATTTTATTAGAAATTTAGCCTAGCTAGACTTACTTGCCCATAATATCTACGATAATTAATATTTGAGCCTAAAACTGTCATACAATAAAGATCGTTTTGGAAGAATACACGACGTTTTTTTTGGTCTAAGAAAGTGTATTTTGTATCAAAGTATCACCGGGCTATCATAACAATCGCAATAAAGCAAAAATCTGCAATATAAAGTCCTCAACTTCCTAAACTTTTATGATAAGTTTACAGCAATGAGGATTATACATTGCATATTTGTTTATGTATTGCGTGCTACGAGTATATACACATATTTGTGAAGTTTACATTTAAGTGAATAAGCATTACTTATGTAATTTTTTGCATGGATGTGCACTTTTATTGCAGGTATGCTGGAAGAGATTTCTTTAGAAATAAAAATCACCTTAGTACTTATTTTTCTGTTCTTTACTTCTTGTTTGTTTATATGTGTGTGCTTGTATGGTGAAATAAAATAAATAAAAAATATTAAAATATTTACTATCCTCATTTGCAAACCTCTCTTTCCCACTGAGGTTTGCTGTTCATCATGTCAGCCCGGAAACACCCACTGCTGGGTATAGACCTCCCCTTTTTTCTGTCATACTTCCCCCTTCCGTGCGTCCCTCACCCAGGTTTGCTTTAGATCCTAATTCTGGGTTAAGCTGGCCTTTGTACATAAGCTGCCCGTATAATATTTTAACATTATTTTTGTAACCATGTGTACAATAAAGAATAAAAAATGAGTTGTATTTACCTGGAACGGTAGATCCGCCATTGTTTTAGCGAAGTAGAAGGCTTTTAACGAGTACCAGTAGTTCAAATGCTCTCTCACAAACACGCTCATCTCAGTAGGGACTGACAAAGAACAAAACACAATCTTTATTACAATGTTACTCAAGAAAAGATTGTCTACCTGTGATTTATCTAATGCTGGCACATTTTCTCATAGTGGTTTAGTGGGAGTTCACCAAGGGATTGTACTAAGCCCACCTAGGCTTTGCAGCAATTCCATAGTTTTAAGGAGGTAGGATAATATTTTTCCAGAGTGAAACAACAGTCTCACTATGTTCATGAAAGAAATTACTTTATTATTGACTCTCGCAACTAGTAAATAGTAAATATTTACAGGCAACATTGCATCACCGACAATAGACTATGAACAATGTGTCAAATAGGTATAAAAGGTAAAATACTCACATGTAAGAATAGTAGGCATCATAGCAGTGAACATAGTGAACATCACAGTAAAGAATATACAGCCAGCATTGCTCATCACTTTCGCGGCATCTCTCCCAATATCATAATACAGGAATCCGATCAGCAGCCCAACCACCGTATGAGAACAGAGCCTTAAGTGCGTCAACATCTGATCCCGCAAAATGCTTCTAAAAGTACGTTTCAATAAGATCCAGAATTGCTTCCATCCTGATGTAGGAAAACCGGTCTTGATGGGTTTCTTCGTGAAGCTTTCGCTGGAGTCGAGGAGTGATGTGGTGCAGGTAACTGGTGCGAGGTTTGTAGAGTTGGGTAAAGCGATTTGCTTTTCTGTATTAAGGACTGGTTCGGACATATCTATCACAGTGCAGGTTGGTTTATCTGGAAACAAGAAAATAAAAATAAGCGTGATTATCTAGAAATGTTAAGAATTTTAAGTGTCTCTTGCAATTAAGTAAGAAACCTTGGTCACTGTGCTGGATATTGTGGCAAAAACTCAAATGTCTACTTAGCCGGCTAGAGTAAAATGTTGCATGTATTTCTCTTTCGTAGTATCGTACCAAAATCTTATCATCTGCATTAAATCTCTTACAAATTTATGCTGCATCTGTGAAAAACGTTGCTATAAAAGAATAGCAACAGTGAATTTTACAGCAAATATTACCAATCCAGCAATAACGTTAGTTACTTTCATTCTATTGCATTATGTCTTACAATTGCTTGTTATAACATGACAAGTGATTAGATTGATCCAGTCTCGGCAAGTACTTAATCCTTTAATAGCTCCTTTATTATTCTAAATTAAATCTTTTTGTCCATTACTGCCAAAAAAAACACATATTTTGTATCCTTACCTATCACAATGGCAAGTGCCTGTTGTTCCGCTTTCTGAGCGTTATTCTTGCTAGTCTGGTTGTTGTAGTTCAAGTTCTGAGGTACGGAGGACGATGATGATGAGGATGATGACTGGCCGCGGCCGCAGTTGCCTTTGTTGACAGCCATCACCAGCTTGTGTACCCAGTCACCGTGCTCGCCCGTTGCTACTTCCATCACTGGAAAAGATAATACAAAGAAAGTTAGTACTGGAGATAATGAACTTAAAGGTATAGATGGCAGAAAAAGGTTTTGTTTCAAAGTTAATGAACGGTACTACATTTTAAAGATAGTCTCGTGAAAAACTGACTTTAGAAAAATTACATCAGCGGTGAAATCTAGTAAAATTTCACCAAACCTGTTGCTAGTCACAATTGTTCTAAATTATCAAAGTGAACATCTTACAAGAGTCTAGACTCTTAATACATTTGTGTTCTAAAGAAAAGTGGCCGTACAGTCAACCGTACATTATTGGAACTTTTGCACTAGGCTCTTACAGCTACGACATAAAGGCTTTGTCAGTTATCAACCACAGATGTGCGGTTGAATTTATCTTCTACAATTATAGTAAATAATAGAACACAAGTAATTTTCATTGCATCCGAGATATAAGATTCTTTAGATTGCATGTCATAAATAAACATCTCTATAATGTTGAAAAGAATTGATGCTGAACAAATGTTTTCACTTTCCGTGCCGCTGATTCAAAAGTAAAGACAAACAGTGCAAGCGATGAAGAAAAAAATTGATCTTTTATGCTCATAGGAAGTTATAAAGTCAAACAGACGTAACTAGGTTATTGCAGTGCTAAAAAGTTATTGTTTTGCTATATTTCCCTTTCGTGCCCTGATCTGAATAATATAGGACGTTCTACATACATAAACTCACGCCTTCTTCCCATGGGGGTAGGCAGAAACTACAGAACGCCACCGGCTACGATCCTTACTTTTGCTTCGTTTACGTTCATACATCTAGTCATACACGCACGCCGGTTGCGAGTACTACGCACCTGACCTTTCTAAAGAACATCACCAATAAGGTCACCATATCTCTTCCTGGGGCGTCCCCTTCCGGCGTTTCCACTCACATCTGCCTTGTATAAATATACCTTTCGTTAGTAGCTCTTCATTCATTCTCTCAACATGACCAAGCCATCTAAGCATACTCTATTAAATTTTTGTTACTACATCTTTTTTTAAAACGCACTGTTGCCTTACCACATCATTCTTCAGCCTACCATTCATAGTCACACCACACATGCTTCGCAAGGAACGCATTTCCACAGCATTTATTCTACTTTCATGCTTCTTTTGCCACACCTATCACTCACTTCCGTACATAAGCGTAGGCACCAGCACACCATTGTGAACAGCCAGTCGTGTTTTTTTGGACATCAACTGGTTGGTCACAATTGCATGTGTAGCACCATTTACTTTATTTCTCGCATTTATTCTACTTTCCACATCTCCATCAACCATCTCCATGGGACGTTCTTTTGGAGTAATATTACACTCAGCGGCAGTAAATGTGGCAAAAGCCCTAAACGTGAATTTGTGAACAAACAACCTATTCTAAGGTATTTTTAATGAGAATAGCTAGTAGCTATTCTTTTTCTAGCTAGAATTTTCCACATTAGGTTAGTTTTGAAATGATTTGAGTAAAAAACAAGTCGTTTAACCTAAATTCCTGGGGAACTTTAAAGCAGCTCTGGCAATTTTTTTTACACAAATCAATTTTAAACTAACCAAATGTGAACGTGTTCGCTTATCCCAACTAGAAAAGCTACTTGGCATTTATTCTCATTGAAAAATCCAATAGAATAAATAGGTCTAGTTAGTTCAAAATTTCGCATTAGTTTGTGGTTCACATTTACTGCCGCTGCTGGGTGTATAAAAAGGCCTATTTTTAGAAGTACATTTAGAAGATGAAGGGTTTGATAACTTTATTTAAGGTTGAATTTGGGTCAGTCGGGTAAACATACAAATATTGATTGATCAAAAAGGTTTCCTTACATATTGAGAGAGGATTCTCCAAGGTCAGATGCTCCCCCTACACTGTTAGTACAATAATCTTTTTAGTGGTAGACAAAATTTATACAGCCTTGTTAATTGTGTAGCAACACAATATTGTAGACGAGACATTTATCTATTTAATTACCCGCATGTTAACTACGATTGACGGTTTTTTTTGTCTTCATTTCGTCAGTCAGTCTGCTATGTGTTTAAAAATAAAACTTAACCAATTCAACCTTCATCATATTACATCAAAACGAGTCCGGCCTATGGTGTAGAATTAAACAGGTTACATTATGTTTTTTGTATTTCTTGTTATTGCATCTAGCAGTGTAAATCTTCTTAAACCAATCCCAAACATTTTTGGAATATACAAAAGAGTGATAGAGATTTATTACAAGTTATTCTTAACACCGGCTTGAGTATCCGAATGTAAATATTTTTAAGCCGAATGTAAATATTTTTCAGCTGTTTCATATGTCTAACCGAACCTTTTTTATTGAAATTAACACGAGTCAAGAAAAAATTATGAAACAGAACACACGTGTACCGAATAATTTTTCGTGAAATATAATTTATTTCTTATACTCGTAACAAGTTTCGGTCAATACCATTTCAGTTTTAGTTGGTATTGATCACTAAAAAGTGGAGCAAAGAAGTATAAAAACGGATGTGCATGTGACTTCAATAGTTGATTCATTTTGTTTACGACACAAATAAATTGTGCGCCTGAAATTAGACTGAACTAGTTGCGCCAATGAAAACAAATTTCATTCGCTTTCAGCTCCGTGTACTATATTATATCCTCCTAATATTGTTAATGTGAAAGTTTGTGAGAATGGATGCATGAATGTTTGTCACTCTTTCACGCAAAAACTACTGAACGGATTTGGATGGAATTTGGGACACAGATAGTTTCTAACCTAGATTAACATGTAGGGTACTTTTTATCCCAGTAGTACGTTCCCGTGGGATAATTTCCAACCTCCACGCGGGCGAAGCCGCGGGCAAAAGCTAGTACTATATAAATGTATATTGCGATACCAACTGATTATGTGGTTCAAATTACTGCCGCTGCTGGATGTATGAAAAACCAGACAAGTGCGTGTCGGACCATGCGCAATAAAGGGTTCCGTAGTTGGGATGAATTTATCCCAAGAACAAGCTTAACATTGTAGTTGAAAAACATGGTCTCCGATATGTTCCAACTGCAAATGTAAGTTGGTCGACTATTACTCGTAAACTTGTAAAGCTGTGATAGATTTACATTAAATTTCATTATATGTACCTACTACTGCCGTAATTTTTTACACATATCCAAAAGCAACCATTTGGCTGGCCGGGGGGGACGCTCGACTCTAACAAAAATTTGCAATTTAAAGCTTAATTTTACGCAAACGAATTCCTGAATCGTAAAATGGTTTTCATAGACCCGTAATATTTTTGAATGGCCTATCAGACGATACCCCACACCAAGGAATAGAGTAGAAAAAAAAACAACCCCTCTTTACGTGTACTGGAGGTACCCTAAAACATGATTTTATTTTACCACTTTGTGGGCGTATATCCATACCAAATTATAGCTTTCTCGGACGGACAGACGGACATGACGAAACTATAAGGGTTCCTTGTTGACTACGGAACCCTATTTTTAGAAGTACATCTCCAAGAGTAAGGGTTTGATTGTCGCTCTTTATTTAAGGGTGAATTTGGGTTTAAGTTCACACAGTACCAATTATGTGAACTAGACACGAAATATTTTCAGATGTAAAAACTGTTATGATCGAAATGTCGATACGATTACGACTTTATTTATTCATAGTGAGTTAAAAATGTACGACATCAATTACCTACATAATATTAACAATTATATTGTTTATAATTTAAAACTAAAATGGAACCGTGAACACATTTTCTCTCACAGAACACTAGACCAGAAGATGAGGTAAAGGAAATTCTTGTTACTGAATTTAGTTTAACTGCTGGAAATGAAATATAAGTAACTATATATATAACCGAATGACAGCAAAAGAGTGGACAATGAAAACACTATATTTTTTTTATTTCATATTAATATCTCTAGAAAATGTTACAGTTCTCATCATACAGCAAAGATACATTCATTCATCATTTATTACACGATCGGGAAACGCAATATATCAGCACAATCATATTTTCTTTTAAACGAACAACAACTGAATAAAGAAGCGTGTTAATTTAATAACATTTACATATAATTTACTAATTTAACAAGCCTTTGTTTGAAAATCAAGTATTGAATTTCCTTCAACTAACCTTATAGTTGTATCGAGTCCTTCCATGTTTAACGGTAGTCATGTTACTTCGATAACTGATATTATAATCAATTTTGTTTAAAATAAGTAGAACAAAAATAAGTTATCCAGCAATAATAATAAATTAGAAATAGCTGAATCTTGATAGCACAGCTTGATAGATTGGTACGGTAAGCGCCCCGCATTACCGGACCCCTCTTACAAAGAAGAAGATGAGAAAAGGGGTCAGGTTATGCAGAACACAGACTGACTTAATCCCATAAAAGTACCACTATAGAATAATTGACTCAATAACACTACTTTACTACTGTTTGCCTTTAATTTCAAGTCAACATATCTTACTTTAATTAGTTGGTATTTATGAACACTTACCGTAATCAGCAGGATTGTGGTAACTCGGACAGTGAAGACCCATTGAAGACAAAAACGGCACTAAACCACTAACTCTTCCTTGATATATACACTGCCCGTCGGCCAAAGTGTACAAAAAGTCAAACATCTCAAAAAGCCTTGCGGACGGCTGATGTATTGTGCATATGATAGTCCTACCGCCTCGCGCTAGTGACTTCAGAAGTGATATACACTGGAAACACGATGAGCTGTCCAGTCCTGACGTAGGCTCATCGAAGAACATCACAGGTGGGTTGTTAACTAACTCTAAAGCTATGGACAGCCGTTTCTTCTGGCCGCCTGATAAGTTTATAGTCCTGGTATCTTTCGCCTCTACGAGCCCCAACATTTCCAAAATTTCGTCTATAACGATCTTCTTAGCAGTGACTGTCATGTCTTTCCCTAACTTTAGATTCGCCGCGACGTGCATAGCCTCTTTTACGGTGAGATGTGGTAGCAAACAGTCGTCCTGCATTATGTAACAGGATAACTTTCTGAACCGTCTCAAGTTCCTCTCCTTGCCGTTTATGAGTATCGATCCGCTGACATTAGACGTTCTGAAAGTAAAAAGTATATTGTAAACGCAAAAGGAATATGGTTTTTTTTTTGGCAATACTCCAATAGTAGCAATTTTCACGTAATTCGTCATTTTCAAAGCCACGAACTGAAGGAAAAATATTTTGTCTTTGTCTACGACGCACATTGTGAGACCTAGGAAGATGACGTTGTTCAACTTTTTGTGAGTACCTTGATACTAGAGGTGACGTTAAGTTCAACTCACATGAATTAGATATATCAAACCCGGAATAGATTAACTGTTGCTGACTTTTTTTGATAATGTAATGAATAAAAACCTATTTATTTATAAAGGATTAATGATTTACTTACTTATATCCCGCTAAGATATTCATAAGCGTACTTTTTCCAGCCCCAGAAGGTCCCATAATGGCCGTAAGTTCACCAGATCTAAATGTGCCATTTATGCATTTGAGCAAAGCTTTGTAGCCCCTTTTTCTTCCCTCACTGACTGAGTATGATAAGTCTGAGAACTCGATGTCTACCGGAGGGCGTTTGGGCAAGTGTGTGAGTGTAGCCATGGGTTTTTTCTGGTCTCCATACCCGTTGGGTATCTTAGGAAGGCCTGTCATGGCTGTTGTGCCGGCACCACCGTTGCACAGGTTAATCTGTGAGCCTCTGTAACAAAATTGAAGGGAAGATTAATAACTTAGGTATTACAAATATCTTTACATAATATTTAATTATGCATTATCGTAAGATATAAATAAAGGTCAGCTGTTGATTTCACTTTTGTATCAGTACACGCAAAAAAACCAATAAAGTGATATAAGCATTCAAATGCTGCTACGCATAACGCTTTTCTGTCAATATTGCCTTTTTCTGTCTCGCCATCTGCGACGGACACGGTTTTTTCTCTTGCACAAACGAATAATCAATATTGCCTAGCACGACTGGCTGTAATAGGCTTGTTACTGAAATAGACGTAATTGAAGTTTTCATTTTATTCTTAGTAAAATTTTGAATCTACGAAAATGGTTTTTACGATTCATGTCGTCAAGAATACTATGGTTTTTAAAGTGTCTTTCAAGTACCTAATACAGCCAAGGCACTTATAAATAGAACTAAAGTAATAAGTTTGTCTAAATTAAGACTGTCTAGACCACATCATGCTTAAATTAACTAGATGCTAGTGTTTTGATTATATAGACGACATCATTATTCCTATTGTGTGTAGGTCGTGGATTCGAACCCAGGCAGGCGCTTTACTTTGTGTAAATAATTTCATCACCACTGCTCTCAAAACGGTGAAGGAAAACATCGTGAGGAAACTGGCATGTCCTAGTACCAAAAATTCGAAGACATGTGACATCTACCAACCCACACTCGGCCCGCGTGGTAAATTACAGACCTTTCCCTCTCAAAGAGAGGAGGCCTGTGTCCCAGCAGTGAGAACATTATAGGCTGATTTTGTATTATTGCTATCACTGCTGTATTCATTATGGGCATGTATAAAACCTTGAACTGCTACTTTATTATATTCTGACCTGCTTTTTATGGGACATGTATTGTGTACTGTACCACCAATATTTATTTTCTTTCCCGCCATAAGAGATTACGCAAAGGTAGTAAAAGCTATTCTTTTTAAACGTCAAATGTTTTCACAGCTTTTTGTTACCAAACCGACCAATTTGTTTTCATCCATAATTTGCTTAATTATATTATGGCTTTCCACGTTCCCCGGACAGGTATGAATTTTTTTCATAATTATTCCAAACACGGCCATTACAGAATTTTGAGCATAAAGTGCTTTCATGTCAGTTATTCTGTCATTTACAACGCGTTGGACTGTTGCCAAGTGACATTGTTGGTTTCGCGAAACAGTTAAACGGAATTCAGTTTCATGCTTGAATTTTATAATTCTTTGCTGAAGATGGAGTAAGAGTATCAGTTAGCGAAAGTGTAAAAAAACTAAAATTATAAAAAAAATACTTGAATCTGGAAATAATTTTATTTATTTATTTATTGAAACGTGGAAGACTTACAGCTTAAAAACTTAATAAAAAGGAATCCATAGTTAAATGTGATTGTAAATTAACGTGATACATTCTGAAATAATACTGCTTAACTTGAACTGACACTGATTAAAACAATAAGATACTACTGCTACACCACCATTAAATAATATGCAAAGATATTCAGAGAGCAAAATTTTATACAACCGTTGACAAATAAAGCCAATTTTAAAGTAATCATTCTACTTTACATAATACTTTTAGTAAAAACGACAGTAAAATTGTATTGTAAAAACTATCTTTGCATTAGGTATATAAATTCAATCTCTTAGTATTGTATAATTGCATAGCACATGTGTGAGCACTATGTACTTACTATAAAGCCACCATTTACTAGGTTCGTCTTTCATTGATTTGAATGTGCCCTGGCGGCTGAGAGTATGTCATGCTCACTCAAATGACTCGCTGGTGGTGGCGTGTGTGTTAGATCATTAAGTTCCCTTCAAAATGGTTAAGCTGAATGGTGCTGATCCATATGTCATGTTCGTGAACGGACGCCGTCAGTAAGGGCTGGTCATCTCTTAGTTACCACGGCTTATTTTAATTTCTGTTTTTTTTTTCTTTTATCTTTTTATTACGTACACTTTTAACGTGCACGTCTTTCTACATCGATCTCACATGTATAATTTCAACATGAATGATGTAACCAATTTTTTTGTAACTATATATTGATTTAAAAGAGTGTCCATGAAGGTTCTTGCTCGTTCGTCTCCATAGGTACCTACTATGCTTCGGAATGGGCAACTAGCTTCATCTTTCTGACTGACCGACCCCTTGACAATTCAAAAGTGCCTGTAATGAGTTTATTTGACATAAATGCTTTGAGTTTAAGTTTGAATATTATTAATAGTTCACTACGCGATATCATTGTTTGCGGAAACCGAACCAAGGGCGATATCGCAATTCGCGTAATGGATGAGTTCCATTCAATTATATTCTGACATCATGACACAGAATCATAATATTTATGTTATAGAATGGTCAACAATGTAAATATATTATTATTATACACTTTTAACTTTGTTTCGAAATATTATTGTAAAATGTACTCGAAGTCTTGTTTTGCATGTTCATAATACATTATCTTCAGTTATTGTGTTTATCTGGCAACCCTGTAGACTTAAATTGCCACATTTTAAATAAACCGTATAAAAATCAACTTGCCCTTTATACACTAGTTTGTAAAACGCCAGATAAAAAGACTAAGTGGTACTAGGGTGTAATGAATTACAAGTAATTAATGCTAATGCACCACTGCATGTTACAAGTGATGAACCAACTTTCCCTATGGGACTTCTAATGGTACTATTAAACCCGAGTGTACTTGGCAATCAACTTACAACGAAAGATATAAAAGTGTTGGTAAATATAAAGCCAGTGACGGCAGTGGCCTAAATACTTAAACACTGAGCTTGCGGCTTTCTGTATTTCGGGCCGTGATTTCGATTTCAGTATTGTCCTAAATATTTCGAACCCAGAAACTTTAAGGAGTTTACAATTTTGTGCAGTTAATAACTCACGTATCCATTTTGAGTTTTCTCAATTACTTTCCAACTCGTACGGAGCTCATAGGAGAGCTTATCACGCGTCAAGATCACGAATTGAACTGAAAATATCGGTTCACCCTAGATGACATTGCATGATCTGATTTGAATCAGGCACCACACCAATTGGATGTTTTATTTATTTGCTAGATTGTGTTCGGCACATTTGACGGAAAAAATCCAATATTTATATGCCTACGATGAGACAATTACCTTATTAATATTGTAGAAGCCATTGACGTCAGCGTTGTATTTCATTCACAAGTTACATCTGAATATTGCATCCGGAGTGATCCCGTTATCAACACTGTTAGTAGACTAGTCATTTTGTTTTGAGCGAGAAATTTTGGAGTAAAAAACAATCATATTTACTGTATATTTACGAATATTATTCACAGTATAAATGTCCGTTTGACTGTGTTATTCTATCCGGGTTCTTGTTGTTTGCCTTTAATATGATATGTATGTATTTCACTGCGTTATGACTTTATTTCAGTGTTCCCCAAACCGTTGATCTTCGCATAGTGACAGGATTTTATTAGGGTAAAAGACTTTTGCATTTTGATATTCTTTTCATTGAATATCAGTATCAGTATATTATGATATTACATAACACTAGTTTGTTAAACAAATCTGGCGAAGGATAAAAATACTTTTGCAACCTGCCTACTACTCTCTTTTGCATGCCTATGTGGTAAAATATGGCTGAACTTTTATATTAGTTGTCATAATTTACTGTTACCTATATTTGCAAAATAAAATTATCTTTATCTTTACTAGTATCTAATTGAACCAAAATTAAATCATATTTTAATGATAGCGATATAATATCAAAGCAATTTATAATAAAAGTAATGTGCTATTTATTTTGAAGCACCATATTTACGATTTAATTTATGCCTGACCCACGGATATCTATGGCCTGACCTTATCCTGTACCATCACTTATAAAATTACTTAATGATGTTGAACTTTCATACCTATAGTTATGCTTTTTCTTTATCACACCCTATATAAAATCACCCTATATATCCGCACGTCAGTTTATGACCTCCAAGCTGTTACAAAGGTCACACCAGTTTTCAACCACCCTTTTTGTATACCGTGTGAAATATTGACGCCTCGTGGAATGCCGAATATTCGACATACCGACTGACACCCTTTCGACAATGTCTGTTTGTGTAAAAGGGAAATAGATTTGAGCTCAAGGGTTAGTAGGCTGTTATTGCAAAAGGTTGGATTTATCCGATAAAAGCAGAAATCTGGCAAATAGTTCTAGAATGAGAAAACCATGACTAAAACCACAACCTAAGGTCAAGAAAAGTTAAAGTTAAGTTAGTTTAAAGTAACGAAACTAATGATCAAAGAGGTAACAGAAGCTATTGGATAGAAAAGAACCAGATTGCTTTAATTAATGGAAATTAATGAATAATAATATCGCGACAATGTTTAACAAAGAAGATCTTACAGCTGATTATGAAGACAATCATACTCTTAATAACGAAGAACACCGTTAGCCATAATTATTAAAAGAAGTTTCGTATAATTTGTGTAATAATAATAACCTCTTTAATGTAACAACGGGTATTATGTTTAGCCTTGAAACATATAATAGTAGAGCATCATACAAAATTAACGAACTAAGCAATGGGAGGGACAGCAGCGTCGTTCCGACAAACCGAGCCGACGCCCTTAATAATGTTTACCCCGAATCTTGTTCATGAAAATATAAACATGCCTGTAGATAGGAACCAGAATATCTGAAAGGAAGCGTTATTAAACAGAGACCCTCAAGAAACTGGGGCAGAAATAAAAGATAATTGCGCTCTTAGTACGATTGTGTGAGCAGTTTAAAAACCACAAAAAAAACATATTAAAGTGCTTCATTCAAATCATTTAAACCCTAAAAAGGGTTTTACTTTAATGTTACTCATTTCTTTTGGTGGGGATGTTCTAAAGTAAATTCTGGATATTTTAAAAATGAAATTTGCAAATCTGCAAACTGTGGGAGCCAAATTTTTTACTCCTTACAAATTCATTAATATGGGAGACCTGGGCTTAGCAATGGACATTTATATTCTGGTTTCATTTAAAACAATGGCCGTCCGAGCTCTACAATACAACCTTTAGGAAAATTAGGTTTCTGTTGTACTAGCATACCTGGGTAATGCTGTTGCCTATCTACCTATACGACGTTGCCCCAGGAAAACGATTAGAAAAAGTTTATCAGTGGTGAGGCAAATACCACAAATGTATGTGTTGAATGACACTTGAGTACTCCTCACGATGTCTAATGATATTGTAGCCAAATTTCTAAGTGACTCTTCAACAAGATTAGAAAAAGAACATTTAATAGCACGGATTTATGTATATGTAAGTGTGCACGTAAGTTTACAAGGAGGGAAGCCTGTGAAGTGGCTCTTGAGAATCGTCAGTAACATACATGAATCTGCTGGTGTGTTATAAATAGGGTGGGGATGGAGGAATCGTGTGTTAGAAATAAGGAAATGTGGTAGTAACAGAAAATCTAATAGTGGTCTTAACTGAATTTTATACAAGCTTATACATTTTATATCCTGGGTGTTATTTTCTCATTGTCTAACAATCTTTCATGGAAATCATGGTCCAACTTTTTTTGTTCGTGAGCATGAAGCTTATTAATAACCATTACCAAATTAATCTTAGGTCGAAATATAAATTAATTGAAATTATTTTCAAATTACTGTTAAGATGCCTTAGCCGGCTGAGTTTACCGTTTCAAAAACTGACGTTAAATACGCAGAATCATACCAAATAATGCTGCTACCAGAGAAGAGCAAAAATAATTTCACTCACGCAAAAAGCATGCTTCTAAAAATACTTCTATCATTCAACCTTTTATGGTGCTAATTGTAGTAATTAAAAGCCAATCATAAAGTACTTCACATGAGTGCTCTAATGGTAACGTGGAGAGCACTTAGAACTTAATTATAGGATTAGACTTAAGTAGCCATTATATTTCTGTATCTATCGATAGTTATGTAGCTGGATTGAACATTACCTTTGAATAGGGCCTAAGATGTAAAGGGCACGCAATTATCCTGATTGCCTTAATCAAGTAATAAACTTAGCTTCAAATGAATTACCACATATTTTCTAATCCATACTATACATCCATATATCCATACTATTTTTTTTCTTATTATTATAAAAGCAAAAGTAACTCTGTATGTCTATATGTTGTTTTCACGCTTAAACTACTGAATCGTTATGAAATTTTACAGTTATGTAGCCTCGGACCTTGAGAAAGATATAATCTATTTTTCATCTTGGATCGCAGAGGAAGTCGCGAGCAGAGCTAGTCGTTAGATTTATTTATCATAGCAATTATTTTTTTAGATTTGATTAACTTTATCAATAGAAAGTAGCAATTTTGTATCACAATAGAGCGACAGATACTAATACCAAACCATTTATTATTATATATGATTTTAGTTGTAACATTTTATAATATGGATGTTTCATACTGTTCATACTTTCACCAAATTCATGATCTACCGTGACTTTTTACAGTTATTATTCTGTCACGAATCCTAAAGCAACAATATTAATGAATAGAGTGTTGTTCTAAAGTTTCATAACTAAATTTTTTGGCTGTTTTCCAAACATGGCCTCAGCCAAGTCTGTGGTAACTGCCATGTTGTTTACCATCACGTTTATTTACGCTCGCTTTCATACAGGGTTGGCGGAAAATTAGTCCTCCTAACCTTTTCCCTAGAAAGGACACGTTTTTACACAAAATGTGTTTGCCTTAATTAAAATTCTACACCAGTATGTTGGTTTAAAATTTTACGTCTACACGAAAATGTACATGTTCTAGCTACTCTTGAGATAAAATATGTTTGAAGTTTTAAAAGATCTTCCTGTGTTCATGTCTTATATAGAAAATTAAGATGTGGTGCTTGTCTTATACTGCTGAGTAATTAATCTTCATTAATTAGGAAATCCCTTCATGAGTTCATGGTGATACAGTTAGAATAATAATTAGATGCTTCTATTAGTTAATGCTATACTGCTGCTTAATGCTTTGTTATACAAATAAACTATATTTTATCTTTATCTTTGTTATGAATGTAATCGAAGCCGGTATTTTACGTTTTATATCTTTCAATAACATTATAAATTCTTACTTATTACAAAAAACTTCATCAATACCTAGACTCTGATATACGTAGACGTCTCTACAGAAACCGCAAAATAATTCCGCGTCTCTTCAACTTTAAATAATTCTCGCCTTGAACCTGAGTTCGACCAAAAAACATGAGCAAGCATAGGACAATGAACAATCTATTATTTATACTTGTTTGTTACCTACCTAGTTTAATAACATACATCAGATGGGCGGATGACGGCCGTAACATGGAGAAGAAACGGCTACGTACGTTTTCAAACTTTTTTGGTAACAGCAAAAAGTTTTGGGTTCATTCGCACTGGGAAACAAAGAGTACAAAGTTTGAAGACCCCTTTTTTTAGCAGATCTTGTATTGAATTCAGAATGTCTAGGTTCTAGCTACTTTATTGTATGTACGTGGGTTCACGTCACCCTTTCCGACTAAGAAGTGAGCCAAGTGCCTACGATTTAGATGTCTTCACATTTTCCAGCTATCTATACTTTTTTCTGTTACATTTCTTTTGATATTTGACAAGAGAATTTTTTATGTACATATTGAGTGTACTTTCCATAAACTTTTCTAAAAGAATATGGTATCATTTTAGTGACCAAAAAGTTTTAAACTTAATTATGTAATTGTACATCCCCAATTTGACCTTTCTGTCCCAGATTATTTTCATTTGTGACTTATTTTGCCGGGTCCGTAACCGTTATTTAACTTATTATACACCATCAAAACATTGACTGTTCCATTTTCATTTCATTCAGAAAGTTATAAGCAAACTGAAATTGGTTTTGGCCTTTTCCAGACTGCTAAGGATTATTATTCTCTGTCCGTATCTCACTGGGGGATTCCAAAAGTCTGCCTATATGTTTAATAAATTGTATCTTGGTCTTTGTGTATTTTCATCACAGAATTTTCTTATTCTGACTGTTAGAAATAACCAGTAGTACCTACCATAGTTTAATTGGCTTTTGGCTTGCTATAGGCAAAATTATGGCATCATATCCTGTGACATTTTTTTCTTTAAAAGTCCTCGCTTCCTTGTGTCGATCTTTGATTTTATTAAGCCTTAACATCTATTGTAGATTATTAGTTACGATATAGTCTATTCGAGTCTAATCAAATCCTCACAAATTCGCCGATCTATGACCGTGTCCATCCATCACTTCAAAAACTTTATTGGACTTACCAACTAGACTGTTCCAAACAGATTGTCACCTAATCCTATCCAACAAGATATCATAAAAAGATATTTACCCCAACAGCTGTCCATTATTGAGCGGCTCAGAGTACGGCGGTGACTTGACTTGGGCGAAGGTCACCTTGTCGTTCAGCTCTCCTCGGCTGCCGCGACCCATCAGCGGCAGATGAATCTGGGTGCCTTTTGACTCCATCTTTAGGCCAGACGTCATCGCTGCATTGGCATCGTGTGATTTGGGGCCCTGGAAAGAGGGAGACAGAAGACTTAATAGAAGGTTTTTGATGGTTGTGAATCTTTGAAGGTTGTGAAGCTGCTGTTAAAGAAAATATTACGAGCTATTGGCACAATCACGTTATTTATAGTCATAATTATCATCAGCATCCCAGTGTATGTAGGGTTGGTGCAGTATTGACTGGCTTCTTCTTTCATTCATCTCCATTAACTGTCATCTCATTTACCATTAACTCAAATTATCATCTTAACAATCAACCACTCAGCTTATTATCTTAACAGTTCAATGAAATTTAGCAGAATTATTACAATACACTACCTATTGTAATATTTCTCCGAAAACGAAATGTTGGTTATCATATGGAAACATTACCTTGATAAGAAAACCAGCATGTTTTACCATTTAAAACATTTACAAAATGATGATGCGACAGTTTCAAAATATATAAAATACAAATTCCCAAATCCTAAAACGACATTACATTGATATAATTTTTTGCATAATATAAACTTTGCACAGGTTAAAAATAAGTTAAAATAAGCAAGGTTGAACAGATATTTTAAAAAGCAATAAAAACTTGAGCACAAAACTTGTTACTTTTTTGGCTCCTCGGGTCTTAGGAATGAGATTCAACTTTTAAACTTTTTAAAAAACAAGCAAAATTTTATGCTGCAAACTGTTTTAAAAAGCATTCAAAATGACATTCCTAATTGTTACAAACATGAGTAGGTAACACGAATTCAATATTATAGTAGATTATTTAAAGTTCAAATTATAATATTATCCAAACAACGATTTTAAATCAAGCTAGCTTAACAGTAATAAATTAAAGGTATACATTTTCCTTATTCAAGATAAAAACGGTATAATATAAATAATATGATGGCAATAAAAAAAAGCATAATCATCCCATCTCGTAAATTCGCCCCAGATATGAACTGATTGGACGAAATGAACAAAATTCAAGAAAAATCTAGTCATGAATTGATAAATGGAAGCTGTGAGTTAATGGTCTGAGAAACAAAATAAATCTACCAGCTTTTTTAACTGCATAAGAAAAGTAATAACTTGAGCAGAGGCTTGTATCGTCAACCGAGTGGATAACGACTGCCAATCAAAGTGAAGAAGACTGATTCATTACAGACGTCACAATATCTTCTAACATTCGCAAAAAAATGAAGCGGCGTTTTGACAACACACAACAGCTCAAATGAGAAAAAGATATGAGTAGATATATCATTTTTAAAGTAAAAAAGACCTTTTCACATCACAATGATACGAATACAAATGATACGAAATACACAGCGACATATGCAATGTGGGACGAGCTCTTACTGGATATGTATAGCTTTGTGTGGCCGTGTGTACGTAAAAGTCCCAAGGTCTACGACTCTCATTGGGTTAATCAGTTACAATTAGAGCCCAAAACCTCAGATAAGACCGCGTTCATTTGGCACAGGTGTTGTTAAAAGTTGATGAAACCACAAATTTTATTATCAGCATATGCCAGTGTTGCTAAACCCACGTCATTTAACTTTGGATGATCATAGGCGAAATGTTTAATCTTCATATTTTGTTTTTTTCTTAAGTACCATCATATCTTCAATTAGGCACTTCTATCAGAGAAGATCTTAACAAGCCAGGATCCAAGATAAATAATCGTCTTTTGCAGCAAGTACTCGATAATAGTTCAACCTATCAAACCTTTCACACCAATATTCACTTGATTGATTCACCAGCTGCATGTTTTCCAAATATACTTATAACCTCACTACGTACTACAAACTTACGTTCCTAAAATGGATCAAAATTGAATAGTAACTGTGACGCAACTCGTATGGGAGAAACACTGACCGCGACATTTGTCAGACGTAGGAGGACTATCGACTTTCTTTCGCATGACGTCACACTAACAGAATTGAACAACAAAATGGATCGGACAAACATACAGCTCGTTTGTGATTTATTTATAGGGTTAGAGTGGAAATTCCATTTTTATATTGCTGAAACAGACCAGATTCCAACGAAGAATATGCAAACAGACCTTTAAAATGATAAATGGTTTTTTGAAATTGGACATTCCATGGTTTGAAGTATTTTGTGAATATTTTATTAAATATATCCAAAATGTTACAATAATAAACTATTACGCCGGGAAGGAACGCCCTAGAAAGACATATGGTGACCTTATTGGCGCTATACTTCAGAAAAGTCAGGTGCGTAGTACTCGCAACCGCAAGTTTATGAACATCAACGAAGCAAAACGAGTGCATAAGGATCGTAGCAGGTGGGATTCTGTACTTTCTGCCTATCCCCATGGGAAGAAGGCGTGAGTTTATTTGTATGTAAACTATTAACTAATAAGAATTAGTAGACCACAATCCAACCACACATCGATAAAGTAGATCATCATCGCAAATATTTGGAAAAGTACCGCACCATTGTAATGGCACTAAAAGGTCTACAAACAATAACAACGAGAAATAGAAGTGGAAGTCAAACAAATCAATTAGCCAAATCATTGTAACCACTCCCAAGGGTACGAACAATATTTTCACGACGACAATTTTATATATAGTTTGGTCTTGTTTATTTTAGTTATTTTTAACAACTACGTGGAGGCAAAAAGTAAGAGCTGACAAAAGGTCTACTATTACTAACATACGATAAGGAACTAACACCTTTGACCAAGTGGTTTAAAACCAATTTCGTTGCAGACAGCACGCGTTTTTGCAATGTTTCTATCTTTATCAATGTCTACGAGAGTGCTGTCTTCTGTCTCGCTTAGTACATTCAATTGTACTTCTGTATTCAAACTATAGTCTTTCGTTAGGCCTTAAAATATGTATGTAACACCCACCTCTGCTCGCTGTCTAGTAGCTATTTCGGGCGTGGAAAAATGTATTACATTATTCATGTTACGACTAGGAAATGAAAATTAAATTATTTACCTTTCTATCATCGTAAAAGATTAAGGGGTTAGGGAGCCATGTTTAATTTGGTTGTAAATATTCAAGACACTGATGGTACATTTGTTTAGAAAAAATACGGGCGGTATCAAATACCGACTCCTCAAGTCGCTACCGACGAGTATTTGCCATTACTACAAATCGTTGATGGCCAAGGCTAAGCAACTACGCGTGTACCTACGGTGTACGTCATTTGCCACAAAACCCAGTATTACTTATTTAAAGTTGTATACGTATTTCATTATTTTAATGAGATTATACGACAACCATGGCGTTTTGCAGGTTAATGATCTTTTCAGTACCTACACTGAATAATTCAGATAATCGGATGATATTTAGAATCATTATGGCCTCAAATGATACCTTCGAAAAATTGCCTTTGTTTTCTACCATCATTTATTTCACTGTGTATATCTATTGGAATCTACACCATGTTATCGCTCTCCCAAAAAATATCTAATATATTGGTGTATTCCTGAAATAAAAATGATTTGATTTTGATTTGATATACCTACAATATCCGTAGTTAGTTCTCAAACCTCCACCACAACAATATGTTAGTAGAGGAAAATCCATAGTAAAGGATCCAGCTAATATCACGTAAGATATTCAATGAAACTGTCGGGAGCAAGTTAAGTATTCACAACACGACGCAAGGTGACACTCAGAGTTTGAAAAACGATGGCGGTCAATCTTTTTTTATGATGCTCATCTATGATCATTGGATACCATTCTTCGGACTTTTATTACCTTATTGTGTGGGCTTGTATCAACGCTGCAATTAAAATTCGGGGAAATTAGTGCTGCCTTTGAAAATTATCACGTTCAAACTCAACTCAAACTCAAAGCATTTATTTCAATTAAACCATTTACAGGCACTTTTGAATTGTCAAAGAGTCGGTCAGTTAGTCAGAAAGTTGAAGCTAGTTGCCCATTCCAAAACGTAGATCTCTATGGAGAAGAACGGGCAAGAAACTCCAAGGACACTCTTTTTAAATCAAGATATTACAAAATCCTGGGTACATTATTCGTGTTGCTTCTATATGCGAGAACAATGAAAAAAAAATATATAAAAAAACAATTCAAAATATAAGATTAATAATAAAAATAAGCCGTGGCAGTTAAGAGATGACCAGTCTCAACTGACGGCGCCCGTTCACGAACATGACGCGTGGATCAGCACCATCCAGCTCAACCATTTTGTAGGGAACCGAATGATCCAACACACGCGCCACCAACAGTGAGACATTTAAGTGAGCATGACATAGTCTCTACTGCCATGCTGTCAAGTCAACATAATTATATAATAAACGAATCCATTGTACTCACATTTACAAAATTGCAATATGCTTCTAAATTATACAAAACTATAGTTTGCTATGTATTTGAGCAATGAATAAAATTTTACTACATAAAAGAAAATAATCATTAAAATATCTATTGAGTTATTCAATAATAAAACATATTTTATAAAAAATAAACAAACATTAAGTTCGCAATGTCAGAAAAATAAAAGGGGGAATAAGAAAGGAGTATCTCTTCCAAACATTCAAATTTTAACTAGTGCGCCCGGCTGTGGAGCAGGACCAGCATTAAGCCAAGCATTTTTATCTACTATATAGTCATTGAACTTATAATATGCTTGTCTACATAGTGTGCGTTTAATGCATGTTTTAAATTTCTTCTCATTTAGTTGAAGAATATCGAGTGGTATTTTATTATAACATTTTACACAGTACCCCATAAAAGAAGTACCTACTTTAGATAACCTGAAACGTGGTTGATCTAATTTGTTCCTATTTCTAGTGTTAAAATTATGCCTGTCACTTATCTTACTAAAAAGATGTAGTCTTACTAAAAAGATGTAGTGTGTGTGAATGTAGTTCAAAGTTATCTTCTCTTTGCTATTGAAACGATCCTTCAGACGATGATTTCTTTCCACTTGCCTCACGAGTAGCAAAAGGCATGTGTCCTCTTCCAATTTAATGTATATTGCCTGGGTTATTTCATTACTTAGTATCCAGTTTAAACCAGTTTTCTAGCTAAGAACAGTTTTTGCTACAGATGATTCAAGTGTACACATTACAGTAGATTTAAATTTTAGCCACTCATGCAAAATCCTGTTATTAATAGTCAATTATAATGTTAAGACATTATAAATCAAGTTTTTCATTTCCTTGCCATAATTATTATTTACGTGATATAACTGGTTTCCCACAAACATCAGTTTTTGCTTCAATGACCGGTTATCAGAAGGTCGTACTTGAACTTCTTTTAATAATAATGTTTCGATGAGAAACCTCTCAGGTGTTAATTATCCTGATGCACGATGAAACTACCACTTTATAGCATTCCAAGAAGCAAGTCATGGGGTGTACAAAGAAAGAGACGACAACGAAGATATAACAAGACTAATGACTGAAACGTCTTGGGATTACGATTAGTACGTAGGCAGCATAAACAGACGAAGAGGATAGCCTGTTTTTCCTCGTTTCCTTTCGGAAGACGCCAATACCTACTAAGTGGAGGACTATGACAGACACAATAGAAAAAAGAAAGCCACATCTTTCATCAGTAACAAAAAATCCCTCGAATTCTTATTGAATATTTTTCACTCAAAGGTGTAAAATCAAAAACATTATTGAAAAATTGCCCTTTAACCAATACGCACATAGCAAGCCACGCCGTTCCGTGTTCCTTCCTTTTCATATAAATTGTAACTAACATTCAGCTTTACCCGACTGCCCGAACAAACGAAATTGGTTTCATGCATAAATAATGCCTGCTCTATACGTTTTCCGATAACATCATACACCGAATTCATGTTAACATGGGAACTGTTCTAGAGATCATTAGCCTATTGGACATAGTCAACAATGATTGTTAGATGGTAATCACTTGCTACAGATATTTAACACCGGTCCCATATAAATAAAGAAAAAGTATAGATGAACACCTGTGTAGTTTAACAGGATTAGACTGATAAATTGTGTAATTTATGATGATAAAATTTAGATACCTAAGATGATACTTGCTATGATTGTAATCGTCACAACAATAGAAAAAAAACACGCGTGGCACTCGGGGACTGCTGCGGTAAAGCTATTGCATAGCATTTTTATCAACTTATGCAATTATAATTATTTATTTATTTTTTATTTATGCAGTATTTTTTTTCTTTGATATTAATTCAAGTACAGTCGTACCATATACATACACGTTAAGCGAACGCTCGGCCGAGCTACATGGTAGACGGAATGGGGGGTGTTAGGTTTTATTTTCGTTACGGAATTTCTTGATTCGGTCGCCGCGCTCAAAGCCCGCGATAAAAGCTATGCAATAGCTTAAAAATCATGAAGATTATTTTTTACATAACTGTGAGATAACAACTGAAAACTAAACAAAACAAAGAACTACAAAACGTTTCTAAATGCGATATCAATGAACTTATGGATACAACGAAACTGATGATCGATAAAACTGATTGGTCAACAACTCCAACGATCCAGTTAATTCGATTGCGCTAGCCACTACAACCCACACTGTTTTCATACGTGGGCGTTGCTAACCAATTACAGATATTTTTATCTTTTCACAGTAGGTATTTTATTAACAAGTGCAGTGTTTGGAAGAACATTGTCATTGTAAAGATCAATCAGTCAATGAAGTAAGAGAACTACCAGGTATGCCACATAGGCATGAAAATATCAGGAAAACTAATAACGGCATGAAAGTTTTGAAATGTTTTTCCAATTAGGCTTAGAGACACTTTACTCTAGCGAATGACGCTCATTCTTTGTATTGTATGCTTGTCGCGTCATAGTCATGAGGACTAGGGGAGGCTTATGAGAGACGTGGAAAGCATTCTTTATATCACTATGACGTAGACGGGTTTTTACAAACTTATGTTAATGGATATAATTATGAAATATTTTGTTAGTGAGACTATTTAATATTTTATCATTGTTAAATGTTAGCCTAATGAAGAAAGTAGTTAAGCAAAATATGAATTCCTGGGCTACTGAAATTCATTATGTTTTACAAAGCCAATGTTTTAAAATCAGTGAAAACCTGAAAAAAAAACAGACTTGGTGAAGCCTTAGACGGAATGACAAAACTTTAACTCAAGAGACTTTTTTTTATTACCTTCTTAAATATTAAATCATCATTTATTACACCTATCAAAGTAAAATCATCATCACCTTAAACGATGGAATCAAACTGAGGTATTGAGGTAACATTCATCAGTAGAAACATTAACGGTAGCTTGATGAGAATAATGTTTACCAGAATCAATAATAAATAAATGAACGACTGTGTCAGTACGTAGAAATATAACGTTATCGTACACAGCCTTTCTTTGTTTAAAATCTGATAAAGACACTAATTACTAAAGGTCGACGATGATTAACCTGATTTTAGATTCTTGAAAGCGTTCTTCTTTATGGAAATTCGATGAAAGGAAACGCTGAGAACTAAATTATAGAAAATGAGATTATTAGGTGGAACGACAAAAGCTTCTATTTGAACTCAATCAATAATATTTTCAACAAAAAGCTCAGTTTATGAGGTCAGACTGTATTCTCACAGAAATCTATCATAATGGTCAAAGGTTTATCAGGATCTTGCCACTAAAGATGTCCTTCAAAATCTTAAATAAACAAACTCAGAGACGTGATAAATTTTAACAGATTGTCATGCTTATTAACTAAGATAATGCTATATGTTTATTAATAGACGGTGTGACAAGAATATCAAACAATCAACTGATTATGCTGCACATCATAATGCATTACGTAAGAAAGTGTTAGGTAATGGATCTATCTGATCTAAGAGTTTACATCATGTTGGTACTGACTAACATAGTCAAGTGGGAGAAACACCAAATAAACGTACAATAGACAGAAAAGAACTGTGGCTATATATACTAGACAATGAAATAGTAGGAAAAGATACCTTCAGTAATATTAATAATAACGATGAACTAAAACAAACTAATAACATTAAGGTAGAAGTTGGATCCAAAATTGCTACAAAAGCTAACTTTAAAACGATTCCATTCATATACAAAACGATTCAGACGATTCGCCTTCTGAAAAGCTTACTGAACTAAAATACCGCTAGCATTTCGCGAATAGTTGGATGGCAGTACAATAACTTTGTGCAGACTTGGTTCTAGACAGTTTGGAAAGTAAACTCAGATCTGTTTCCGCAACTGAAATTACTAGAATGTAAATATTTAGTAAAGAAAATCTTTCTACGTGTTTTGCCTTTGATCTTGTTACAAAATTAGCCCGACCGTGCAATCCTTTGCATTTTGTAAGAGCTACATTCAAGTTGTTTCTTTGGAGGATAATCATCTTTGACAAAATATTTATTCTGAATTGTACTGTTATTATCTATCCATCAGGCCGCCTAGTTTGTTTGCTATGGCAGTTATACTGTGGCTTGACGACCTTCATACTATTTTTAAAATCCAATATTACTTACAATACACTAGAGTCACTTCTCTACAAAAACATATAGCAGATATAAAATACGTAACATATTAGTTAGTTCTATTGTTTTCTCATTAAATTATTTGTATTTTTTTATTATTCTCATCAAATAATTATTTAAACACTAAATTAGGCTTCACATTGTGTCTGGCAGGGAGGAACGCTGAACTTGAGATACAGGACATGTCCTAATGCTCTATTCCCATCCAATACCAAGAGCTAATACCATTTGGTATTAGTTTATTTCCGAATTTATTTTCTATTCCCAACGAGTACCACATTTTAAAACCAATACCAAAACAAGTTTGAAGAAATCCGATACAGTCAGGTTCAGTAAAATTAAAATGCTTTGAGTGACGAACTAAGTTTCCGAAAAGATAATAAATGTTCCCGAAAATCCTAACCCTAGACGGTCGACGTCAGTGGCATCCCGAGGTTCGGTTGGTTAGGTTCCTTTAAACCCTTTAGACAGAAATAGGAGCCCCGCGTAGCGGGGCTCCATCGACCAGCTTATTAACCCTAACCCTATATTTAGATTACCCTAGATTTCGGTAAAACGCAATTTAAATAAAACTTTGTGTAGCTGAGTGTACAAAAAGTCACGCTTTGGTATTCGTTAGTAATAGATTTTTTATTTAAAAAAATGTGGTACTCGTTGGGAATAGAAAATAAATTCGGAAATAAACTAATACCAAATGGTATTAGCTCTTGGTATTGGATGGGAATAGATCGTCCTAATTAGGGTGTCAGGAGTTTCATGAAATCGAGCATATATTTAGTCTAATTATCATAATATAAGGATCTAAGTTACTGAAGTAATGCATTGTTAACCCATTTTCTTTCCTTATGTATTAGGATAATGAAATAAATTATTATTATTGTTCTCAATTATGTTCACATATATCGGGACCATAGGGTCCCGAACCTTTGAAAGGCGTACGAGGGCCCGAAACCAACTCGCAGAGGCCCCTTAGACAATTTTAAATGGAATGATGCACCAACCGACGATTATCCTTGTACGCACTGTGCAAGTGCACCCAAGGACAACCCCCGGTTGGTGTCGGACTATTGCATGATATAGAAACAAAGATATTGGACTATAGATTTGTGTAGCTAATGTGGACTGGTTATCTAAGAATATGGAAAGACTATGGCCCCTGCCTGACCAATGTTTTATATAAAATACACAGATAAAATGGCAGGGGGTGACTTGCACACTCAATAATGGGCCCCCGAAAACGGTCGCTAGCACATAGTGTCGTAGCGAAAAGGGGGCAACATGTCCTGAGGTGCTTTTGAGTAGTGGAGAGGTATCCCACGGCTATCAGGACACTCCCGTAAGTACGGTCAAGATCCGTACCAGCATCATACTGGAATATTTCCTTCCCCGAGCACTTTTGCTCTTGCTAATCTCCACTCAAGCCGGCCAATAAAGGCAAGAAAGAGGTGGGAGCTCTATTCCTCATCATTGTTCCTTTCAGCCGGCCAATAAAGGCAAGCCAGAGATGAGGAAGAACAAGACTTCTCACGGGAGATATAGTCCGTGGGGTCGCTACTGCCCAACAGCTCGCCACAT
Organism: Dryobotodes eremita; assembly: GCA_917490735.1. Classification (NCBI taxonomy): domain Eukaryota; kingdom Metazoa; phylum Arthropoda; class Insecta; order Lepidoptera; family Noctuidae; genus Dryobotodes; species Dryobotodes eremita. Next base: position 21,668,627 of record OU823249.1, on the reverse strand, counting down.
GCTGCCCTGCGGGTTTCTGTATCTCTCTTGATCTGGCTCCTCACCCTAGACCTGTTTGGCGCCGTCCGTTTGCATACTGTCGCCATTATGTATAATGCCTAAGGCAAAATGTATAATGCCCAGGCATTATGTAAAACTCCTTGAAATCCAATGTATGATTTGATCGCCGTATACATAATGCCTAGGCGAATTGATTCAACTAGTTATATTTTCTGCCACCCGACGCGCTTCGAAACACAACAACAAAAATGGCGTCGAATAGTGCAAGTGTTTCCGAAAACAGAAATGAAAACATTTGTGTACCGGAAGATACAGGTGATTTTAAAGAAGTTTACTATAAACAATTTTTACGAATCTCAAACAGGGTCATTAAAAATCCGAGGACTACAGAAAAGTTTTGGAGGTTATCCGGGTTTTTAAAACACGCTCAAGTGTCCATGCAACCTGGCGTTCGGCGGAACCCTGCTAATAAATAACTAAAGGGAAATAATTTTGAAGACGGTTATTTGGTAAATATTTCGGCACTTCATAGGTTAGGTTGGAACTGTGTGAATTTTTCGCAGTAACTTAGCCAGGGCATCCCGACCAAATCGGTTAGGATAGGTTAAAACTTTAACCCATTGCGCGCGAGTCGAGCAAGCATTACTGACATGTTAGATTTCTTACAAACTTATTCAGATTTGTTAGCTGCTCACACGTAACGTTAAGCCATTTTACTGCTTAATATTTCTTTAATTACCCATTTAAAAATGTGCTATGATGACTCATTTTTATTTAGTTTACTATTCAGTTTTACTACTGAACTTGTTAATAATCATGGTTACCCTAACATATGACTACGGACGAAATGAATGCGATCAGAAGCGTCATCAATTTACCTTAGGCATTATACATAACGCCGACAGTATGCAAACGGACGCTGCCGTATGTATAATGATGAATCATACAATCGGCCTGCGACATATCTATAACAATGATTATCAGAATTTAAATTGTAAAAGAGTACCTAGAACATAAAAAAAAATATTGAAATCTTAAAGGCTCCCACAGACAGGCGCGACGCGACGCCCGACACAAAGGCGCCACTCGTCTCGCGACGCGCGGTGCCTTTGTGTCGGGCGTCGCGTCGCGCCAGTGTGTACGAGCCTTAAATGTTGAAACTACACAACCCACTAGTCCACAGACACAGTGACCTATATTTCTAAAACATTGCTCGAGCACTCCCTGTGTTTTCTTTGACCCACTGCATAGGAGTAAACAACATGAAAAGCAGAAATGAGAAAAACGTTATAATAATGAAAATAATAAATTTTAGGCTAGATCAATAGGAACCTTTGGAATGAAGCCAATAGATATATATATTAGCATAAAAACAATGCTACCAGACAATTTAGTGTACCCAAATAGTACGTACGCGAGTACAATTTCTACATGTACGGAGGTACTCAATAGTATATTTGATTGAACATAGCCAATCTCTAGCCTGTACCAGCAATTTCAATCCAATTAATTCTGTTTAGAGCTCCTAATATACAAAGAGCTGACACAAAATTAGTAAATATTTTATGTGTTCTGAACAAGCTCAAATTAGTATAATTTTACCCCAAAATGACGAGAGTTTGGCGTGAGTTTATGTAGGTATGGACCTCAAAATACTCTTACCACGTAGTAATATAATTAAGTAAATCAACCCTACTTACATACAAGAGTTCACATTTACCAATAAACGTCATAATACTAAGAACAGTAACACAATCCCCAAAAGTATAATAAGCCTCGGACTCTGCACAGAGTTAGTTTCCTAAGAATCTTGTAAGTTAAACCACATTGGTGAATATTACAGAATTATGTTGCGCACGTTTCGCCCGTGATTTAGTAAGCAAAGGTAAAACAGGATTACCTATTTTAAACGAAGTTCGTGGAACAAAATATAATGTATTATACCCTCGCGGACTACATTATCCAAATTTTTCGTCGAAATATTTTCTGGCTTGAAAATAGCCCCTTTTTGTTACAAGCATCATGATATAATTTGTCTATGACATAATTTTAATATACGAAAAAAATAATCCCTTTTCATTTTTGAAAAATACGTCACTTGATTTATTCTCAAACAATTTTTTTTTTTAATTGATTAATAAAGCTGATGATGATTTATTGATGATTAAGATCTTACGTATTTTCAAAACATCGAAACGGAAAACCGAGCCCCGATTGTTGTAATTATCAGCATTACAAAGTTTCAGTAGATACTCTATAATCAAAATAATCTCCATTCCAACACATGTTTATAGGTGATATGAAAAGTCTGTCACTCAAATAAAGTCATTATCTATGCTTAATAATATTATAAAGAGGTATAATTTCTTTGTTTGTAAGTTTGTACGTAGGGGATTATCTCTGGAACAACCGGTCAGATTTCAAAATTCTTTTTGAATTTGATAGCCCCATTCTTGAGGAAGGAAGGTTAGGAAGGTTATTTAACTTCACGCTAGAACCCTTAGGACCCGAGCAAAAAGAAAAAGTCAGAAAGAACGCTAAGCGAAAATTAAGTAATAACGCAGGCAGGCGTTGCGATGCAACGGGGTGGGTCGGGTGAGCAATAAATTTCACGCAGACGAAGTCGCGGGCAGAAGCTAGTACAAAATATAAGCATTGGACATTTCAAAATAATTTTAACCAGTTCATACCACTATTCCTTTATAAACTAAGTCAACGTTTGCTGCTTTTTTCGTTCGCCTGATGAGGGAAAGTTATTTAAAAAGAAGTTCTATTGAAGTAATTCTAATTCATCAGACCAACAACAATCAAATTAAACCTTCAAACTAAGACCTCTGTGTGTCATTGCTCCTAACTGAACAAGAAAGATCGTTGCTAAATGACTAAATAAACAGTTAATACTCAAAATATAGTCAGTTACCTACTCAAAATGTAGGATTTCAAACAACAATCCACTTTGCCGTTAATTTTCTTTACGTGAACCAAAATAAATACAATAGGTACGCAATTTGTCGGTAACATTGACTAGTTCAACTTACAAGGTTTCAGTTTAAATAATAATAACAGTATACGCGGCAATTCCGAATTAACCAATGAAACAACATTTTCTGAGTTTCCTTTCTAAACATACACCAATAACAAAGAAACTAAACAAGATAAATAACTCTACTAGCCACAAGGACCTGCAATAAAATCATTCTCTAACGCAGAGCTCTGATCGTAAATCAATGACCGAAACAGCAAATTTTGCAGACTGACAAAAAACAACGACTAGTTCCTACCTACACCTAAACGATTCAATTCGGATGCTGAACCAAACTGCAGCTTTGAACTTAAAGCGATAAATCTCTCCATATGAACATCGGAATTTCATAGATTCTAGCATTTGTATCCTTTCATATGCATTTTTACGTTTCAGAGGGAACGTTTATTCCATTCTCACGATAAACTACCATTACTGAATCAAGAACATTGTCTTGTATAGATTGTTCAAGTACTTCTATTGTAACTATACAGGATACATTTTTAACCAGTGCGCAAACTGTAGCCATGAATTCAGCACATGATTCTAGACCCTCTAGCGCAGAATTTTCTCGTCGGTTATCAAAAAAGTAATCTGCTGTTTCATAGAAAAGTGCAATACCTACGCAGTCAAAATGTATGGAACAACTAATAAAAAAAAAAATTACCGACGAAAAATTTCTGCGCTAGAGGGTTTAGAATCAGATGCTGAATTCATGGTTTTACATTTTGCTCACTGGTTAAAAATTTATCCTGTATAAGTAATTTGTTCCCCTCTTCTTTAGACGACTGCGAAGAATCAACTATGACAAAAGCACAATTACTTTAGTTAAGGAGCTCAAAAGGTTAATACGCCTTCCAAGCTAAAAAAACAATGTAGGCCAGAGACATTGAACTCACTTCTCCATTAACGCTACCAGAAATTTGTTTCATCTTAACTAAATTCAATTGATCTAATAATTTTCGTGTTGTATACTAAGGTTCGTGAACGAAAATTTTGTTAAAAATCGACTCCCGAGGCATTTTCAGTTCATTGAACGAATATAATATTTGATCTACTTATAAGGTTTCAGGCTAAGGCACGAATAAATCCATGTTTAGATTTTAATGCTCTTTGACTAAGCTAATCTTTTGCTAACTAGTGGACAACCACTAGTGACACTTGTGACACTGACCCAAATCGAATCTTCGAATGATTAGTTTGTCCTTTTTTGTAAAGATTTTAGTTAAGACTTATGCACTTTTTCTTCGTCTTTGAACAAAATATCGGTTTAACAATAAGCGTCTTTCAATTTCAGCTAAGTTTGAAGATTGTTCAAGTTTATTGTTAATACAAGTTTGGGTTTCGCCATGTTAGCTTTTGTAGTTAGAAACTGAAATTGGTCTTGTAACCAAGTTTTATCATTAAAGCTCTAATTGTTTTCATGACTTTCAAGCAGTTTGGAACAATGTTTCGAATCGAAAAATAAAAGGCCAAGTCAGACTGGACACAGTCTGACTTGGGTAAAAAGGACATGCAACGAATAAGGTGCCAATTGAAATCATCAAGCCTGTAAAGGTTGACAATAGCGTACGAGGTTGTGATTATTCAGATAAGGAAGCGCCTATAAGGAAAGTATATACCTAGCCGTTTAGACGAAGGTAAAACAGATTTTAATAACAAGAACTCAAGTTTGAAGATCTATTGCGTTTACCATTTTGTGATTCAATTTTGTTGATTTTAATCAAATTATTAAAGACAAATCAACTGAGGCCAAAAATAAACAGCTACAAAGGTTCGTTTTATAACTTCGAAACAAAACCAAAAACAAATATCCACATTCTTGAACTTTTGTGGGCGGAGACAATGCCAACTTTCCGAATGAGAAAGTTTCATGTAAATAACGTATGTATAAAATACATATTAAACCAAAAGTAATCAGTTTCTTCTTCCAAGCATATGACAAGAATACATTGAAGAGTAATGATATTTCAACAGTGTCTGTAATAGACTACATGATAATAAATCATTTAAATTAATACCATATACATTATATTATAATATGCAGGAGTATGCTTAGCAAGTAGCTACTTCCCCTGGAAGCGTTTTATTAACCTACTTTCATACATTGGCGCGGGAGAATTTACTACTACAATGTATGTTTTGCTTTTATACCTATAGTCAAGAAGAAAAATATAGCTTGAAATATAGCTAAGCTGATTTGCCTAGCCGTTTCCCAACTATATTGGGGTAGGCTTCCAGTCTAACTGGATGCAGCTGAATACCAGTATTTTACTGGGAGCGAATATAGCTAAGCTGATAAAAGGTTAAAAGGGAAGTATCACCAACGAACAGATATGTTGTGCTGAAGTAATTAATGTCTTTCTTTAGACAAGAATCACAATACAACAGTTTTTAAAAGCGCTCCACAAGCAGAGAAAGTAAAGAAAAGAAAGAAAGAAAATACATTTATTTGCGGTAAACATGACGCAAAGAAAAAACACACAAACACAAAAAGGAACGAGTTAGGGGAAAATATGCGTCACATTCACGCAAAACGGCAATTGCTCAGTATAATGCTATGACCCCATGCGAGACAGAGGCCCAGCGCTGGTTTTCAGCGATAGCCGACGCTGACGTGATGACGTCAACCAGTGCAGCATACGAAAATTAAAAATAAACATTAAAATAAGAAATCAAATAAATACACTATACCTAGTAAAGTATGATAACTCAATGCAGTTAGTTACAGCTGTACTTTTAGCTTTAAACTGCATGATTTAGGCCATTTCGTTCAAATATACATCATAAAGCTGTTACTCCTGTTACGAAAGACATAAAACAGAGTTATGACGTAGACATAATGGCGCACTATGTTACGAAAAATCACTATTTCGAATTTGTCAACACAAATGTATTGGAGAGAAGAGACTTACTAAAATACTGCAGTTCCAGTAAAAACGTGACGAAATAAATTTCAAAGGCACAATCAAGCGGTATAATTATAGATTTAGGGACTTATTTATAAATGATGATCAAAGTTAAGAGACGTTTAAACGATAAAAATGTATGGTTAAACAATCACTTATCATTTCTTAAGTTTAAGCAGCGTTTATAAATAAAGGGGTTATAGTCCACTTAGTTCGATCAAAATTGGTATGCAAGTCACGTTACGCACCGAAGTAAACGTGGGTTTATAATTAATAATAAAGACCTACCTGCACCCAAGTCGCGCCTAAATTAAGCATTATGCAATTTTGAACCACAAACACGTCTAACACTTGCGGGACATCGGCACTAATTATGACAATTGATTACCTACTTATCGATTAGTCTGAATTAATTAGCGATACTCGCGTGCCCGCTTAGCAACTATCCGAAATCTTTTGATAACAATTCACGTCAGACCGGTTTGTGGATAGGAAAATGCGTATTGACCATTGGGGATTAAGTATTAACAATACATGATAGACTTTGAAATTCTGAAGATTGTATGTTGCAAAATTCGAGTGACTCAACAGTTGACTTCGCTAAAGTCTTAACCATCTTATGGAAGACGATGTGAGATAAATCAGTAGCTGAACACCCCAAAGAGCATCACGAAGAAACAAAACAAACAAAAGAAAGTTAGCATGAAACAAAAAGGCAAGATTTATGCCATAGTGTCCAGTAGTCAAACAATTCTTTGAGAAGACGGACGATGGCTTGGCAAACGGTGACCACATATACCAACATTAGATGTAATTTCAAGTAGTACTTTGGCACTATCTGTTACACTCAACGCTGCTTATCCCGTCTGGGAGCATAGACCTAGCTGTATGTAGGTGTGTAGGTATATAGGTCGTGTAAACGTCGAGAAGGGTGAAATTGAGGGCGATGGTAACACCTGGCCCAACATCCAGTGCCAAGCATTGATTACAACTATTGGCAAACGTGAAAGCAATTTAGTATGTAAGATTATGGAAGCTAGAATTCAAAATGTAATTACTAAAGCAAACGTGGAAGAATTTGTAACAATCCAAGACTGAATACAGAAATTAATCTAGAACATTATGCAAATGGATAACGATAAAGCAGTACACAGATACGAGTTAACAATGAATTAAGTGAGCAATCATTTTAATAAAACACTGATAAGTGAGAATAGGTTTTATATCAAAGAAATGGATACAAAAATAATCAATATCCTCCAAGTTAGACACTCAATAAAGAATACAAAGTTAATAACAAGTAGCAATAATTCGCACAAACTGATAATAATCTATCTACAGAAGTAAAGTCGTCAACACAATTAAGAACAAATATAATATTTATAACACGTATGACCTATGTCGATTCAGTTAACTAAGACGACATAACAACACTTGAAACAAGAATAGCATTTCAATTACTTTCTGACCACGCCCTAAGATATATAAAACTAGGACTGCCCCGTAGTTTCACTAGCATAAGCGTCGAACCCGTGGGAATATCAGGAAAAAAAAAAGTATCCTAAGTGTTAATCCAGATTATAAATTATGCGTGCCGAATTTCATCCAAATCCGTTCAGCCGTTTTTGCGTGATTGAGTAACAAACATCCAAACATACAAACTTTCACATTTTTAATATTACTATCTGCTCCCCGCGGTTTCACCCACAGAAGCCTAGATCCCGTGGGAATATCGGGATAAAAATTATCCTATGTTTTAATCCAGGCCATGGTCTACTTGATTTTAAAGTGAAAGCGAAACAAAGAAACATTTAAAAAAAATCGAATCTTTTCTCTTTATAATACATATTAGTTTAGAATTAGATATTCATACAGGGTGTAAAAAGACCCACCACATAACCGTCAACTACGCATTCTGTACTAACTACTAAGTAAGAATGCACACAAATAATTTCTAGGAAACGACTTTTATTTTTGATGTGAAAAGCTGTTTGCGGTAGTACACAATGTAACACACGTAAAACATTGTACATAAGGGTGCATGCAACGGTATAAAATAATAATATAAAATAATACGGTATAAACGGTCGTGGGGGTATAAACTTGTTTTTGTAAAAAAAACCGTCAGTAAGTTGGAATTTTGACCTTCAATATCTCCGTAACCAGATGGTTCCCAGGGCCTGCTGTCTCGACATTAGACAGCGTCAAAAATCAGTCGTTAAGTCTAATCGATGTCAAATTTCTTTAATAGATTTTCAACCTTATACTTTCGAAATAAAATTGAAAATCTATTAAAGGAATTTGATAACGATACGACTTGATTTTTGTCGCTGTCTAATGTCGAGACTGCAGAGGCAGGTATGGTCCAGTACTAAAAACAGATTACAATGACGGGGAGTACAAGTGACTCTCGGCTCCTTTTACCCCCTACATATTAGGATGTAAAGGGTCCCCGAAACGATCAACTGCAATTGTCAATATTTACGTGATTGATATACATTAATGCGCAAATTGATCGTCTACCAAATGCAATTGAAGCAATTGACAATATTACTACAATAGCAATTGATCAATGGCAGTTAATCGTTTCGGGGACCCTTTATATCTGCTTCTGTTGATACTTGATAGGCAACTAATTTTAACAGCGATGATTACAATCATTTGCCATGACATAGGTGTTGATTGATTCGATAAAGGTCAAGTTAACAAGTTAGATTAGATTAATGTGTTGTTTGATCATTTTGATAAGAAGTTATGAACGGAATTATAAAAATCATAAATCAATAAATAAATTCAAATTTTCTAGGTGTTAAGACAGATTTTGTTTTAAAACAAAATGTGTTTTTTTTTTCTTTTTTTGGTTTGATTTAATTTCGTTTTTTTTTTGTTTTAAATCAAAGTTCAAGATAGCCTTTACTTCGAATTATAGTTAAAGTTAGATTCTCTCTTATTCTCTTGTTTACTCGTAGCTAGCAATTTATCACTTGCATAACGATTGTGATCTTCAAGCTTACTCTACTACTATTGGAAATAGCATCAATAAATTTGAATATTTTCCAGTGCTATTTCGAATTTTGTTCCACCCGTATTTTATCAGTATGCCCAACGTATATTGCTGATAAACCAGCAGCTTTATACAGTTCTAAGAATAGACTAGGTACCCTATTTCATCATGTAGGTGACATAAGGGGCAACCTAGGAAATACCTACCGTAGCGTTGGCGTGTGGCTTTATTAAGTTAATTGCAAGACGTGGTTTCCTTAAGGGTGTGGGTTTGTTTAACTCGAACATCGCAATAATATAATTAAGTTTACTATTTCTACTAAGAGATCTAACAAGGGAAAAAGTCACGAGAATAAATAATTTTAATTTATCGAAACAATATTAGAAGCAGTTGGGGATTTATACATATAATAAAATAGTAACGAATAATTTTTGTCAGTTTGTCTGTCTGGATGTATGTTCCAGATTGGCGCAAAAACAGCTGAACGGATTTGGATGAAATTTGGCACACAGATAGTTAATAACATGGATTAACACATAAGGTACCTACTTTTATTCCCGTGGGATATTTTCCGACATCCACGCGGGTGAAGCCGCGAGAAAAGCTAGTTCTAAATACGTAGCAACAACTCCATGACTCTTAAATAAAAAAATATATATATTGGCCTAAACAAAACTTAGTAGACATAAGGCCCTCACATAATATGAGTGGTCTTAGAATCATAAAAGGAAAGATGGAGGTAAGGTCGAAGCAGCAGAAAAGAACGATCATAATCTCCATAACGAATACTTGGGTATCTTGATTGTACGAGCGAGTTCATGTTTAGGTACACCTATAGGATATTTACGAAATATAATACAAGACTTTCCTTCATAATATTTGTTTTATGTAACATTATAAAACATGGAAGCTTTACTTTAATAATAAAGGCCTAAGTGAAGATATAAACCACACCTTTGGGAATTGTATTACGAAATATAATATATTCTCCACCGAATCTCCAAGCATCGCAGATGGATAGCTGACCGCAGTAATATTTTGAAAGACGCTACTTTTTACAACGTAACTGAAATACTTTAGAAATTAATGCACCCTTCTCACCTGTATCATTTCCATGAGTAAATTAAACAACCACGAAATCCCAAAGATACAGGACCAAAACCAATACATTTTAAAGACTCCATTTTGCCCGTAGTCTTGCCTTAGCCCATAGTGAGATTGTCATCAATTTATTTCGTATCATAATGGCCAACCTTCAAAGGTTATGCCACTATTTTACCTTTATATCACCACGTGTTATCTATCTAATTTATGTAATGGAAAAATATTCAATAGAACGAAATAAATTGGTTTTTATGAATACTAAAATATCTTTAAGCTCTTTTTCTAAGAGCTGCTTTGAAATGAACGTTCATTTTACCCTGTTAAAAAATACATAAAGAACTGGGAGAGTCATGGTTCCATTTATTTTCTTGGAAACTGTCTGTTTTAACGACAGATAAATGGAATTTTAAATTTATTTCTGCATAAAACCATTTGCTTTCGTGACCGGGAAGTACAACACAACGTCGGATCGAATCGGGTCGTCCTTAAATCTTTCTTGGATCAATTTTCTTAGTAACACAAAACAAAACGTTACGTTTTAAAAATACACACCACATTATTGTTTTTTTTTTTATAAATGCATTTTGTTTCTTTTCTTTTTGTTTAATCAAAGAAATATGATAAAACCAGTCAATCAATTAACATGGTATGCTATTAATGGTCGCTTCTTTGTTCGTTAGTTAGAGGAAGCGATAGTTTTAGCATCGGCCAGGAAGTTTCCGGCTGCGCCAAGGTCCTATCTATTAGGTCTCGCATAAATATCATGGCGTAAACAGCTGACAACCAGTTTGGTCCGCCTTTGAGATTTATAGTCCCATTTCCATAATTAATATTAAAAACTGCTTTTGTAAAATCTGGGACAGATTTATCGAATGACACATTTAATTTCACAGCTGAGGAACTATTTATTACATTTATCACTCATGAATTGGTCACAAAACAAGTACGTTAGTAACACAACCACAACGAAATAGATAAGGATGGAAAAATCGTTAAAATTTAACAGCTGTACCTTTCATTTGGTAATGAAAATGTAAAAAGATTGTTTGACATCTTATTATAATTTACTAAAACTTCGTCATTATTCTGAAGTTACAAACAAAAAAGACATCTTGGACTAATTCTTGAATAATAGGAGATAAAACAGCACTAGACATAATATTTGTTTGACACATTTTATTAACATTATCTCAAAATTATATTTCAACTGCTGTCGACGATTGTACATCGGATAACGTCATAGCATCAAATTATTGCCAGCGTAAGAAAAACAGATTTATTACTTGTAAAATTGTTGGCTTTATCTGTGAAATCTGTGTTATCTCTTTATGCCGGTACTTACACTATCTCAGACGTCAGACGTATGGGCTATAAATTAGTAGTAATCAGATTTGTATGATTTGATATCCAAACAGTCGTCAAATAACGTCATTGATAACAATATAAAAATATTAATGATGTATTTAAAACTTTAAATTCTTTTGTGATTGGAGAAGAATCAGATCAGGTAATAAGAACTATTCTTAACATCAAAGAGGCTCAGGCTACTATTGATAATCCAACGACTGTTGATGATTTAAAAATTTTAGAACATGGAGAGTTTAGTGAGAGTTGGAAATAAGGAAATAACTTCAGTAGTTTACTTCAGCTACAATATAGGCAAAGCGATAAGATAATGAGATTGCGAAGTGTTAGTGAACTTAATAATGAAAGGATTACAAATATCCATGTTTACAGGTTGCCTTACAAACAGTACTTACTGTTTGTAAGGCAAATGATATGAATGCAATGAACTGTGAAACATCATCGCAAGATCTTTGTTGATGGGTGAATCATTGATTTAAATCTTTAGATCCTCAGAAGGAGGCGAGTCTGCTTCAATTCTTATATCTTCTTGAAAATGTTAAGGAAAATATTTCCAAGCTGGCTAATATTTCAAAAAATTCGCGACAAAATTTTATGATTTTAGTTTGTAATGGCATCAAACATTTTTAAATTGTTTTTTTTTTGTACAATTTTTGCTTAAAAGTAAGAAATAAATGAATCATTTCAAAGCAGTTAAAACCTGCTGACAAAAGGGAAATAACAAAGAAAATTCTTGTACAAAATATACTCAGTATTTCCATAATTGGACACAAAGAGTCGTAGGCGAGCTGAAATGAAAAATTCGTACCTCAACTATTCAGGTTCAAGAAACAAAGAAATATTTGAAATCCTTAGAATGAAAAAATTGCTCATGACGTAAATTAAATTCCTTCAAATCATACCGATCAAAATACCGAGATAATAAATAAGAAACTTGTCGGTATTTTAACAGAAGCTGAAAACACTTAGGACTTTACAATGGACTTGCTTTTAATTGGTCGTTGGCACGGACCCTTTATTTAGAAGGGTCCTAACCTTGCAAGAATCTTGCTTAATTTGTTGGAATGAACCTTAGTAAGTAAATAAAATAGGCTTGATATTACTTTGCAGCAGTTTTTGTATAAGAATGTAAAAATACCGAAATTCTCTTACATGTCTAGAAATAGAAGAATAGACGGATAGAAACAGCAAGTCCCATTTAATTCATAGAACATTAAATGATAGCCTCGACAACGCCTGGGCTCTATTATTAACAGACATTCTACAGTTGAACTAAAATAAGTAACTATTCTTAATTATTGCACTACTAGCTTTTTCTCGCGGCTTCGCCCGCGTGGACGTCGAAAAATATATACTTAACTAGGTGCCAACTTTCATGGGGTTCGGTCAGACGGTGTTGGAGTTCACTCTAGACTCACAAAATGTAGTACTTATATTTTTTTTTTATAAAGTCTTAACACACTACTAAAGTTTCTAATACACGAAAGACACGTAGCGCTATCTAGCGTCCTAAAGCAAGTAAGACCGTTGAAAGTTATTGTTCTTTCCCTCGGGAAAAGTATTTTTTTCTGGATGAAAGGTACCCTATGTCCTTTTCGGTACCTCTGACAACGTATTTGCAAAATTTCAGGATGATCAGTTCAGTGGTTTAGGTGTGAAAATGTAACAAAGAAACTTACTTTCGCATTTGTAATATTAGTTAGGATTACACGATTTTGAAGTGATAACACGATGAGAACATTGACAAAACTTGAAAAATGGATATAATATATAATGGGTAATTAAATGAGTACGAGGAACTCAACGCAATTTGGGAAATAACGTTACAATCATCAAATAAGCAATGTGAAATGGGACAATAAAACCGAATGGCCATTGGCTAAACTAATCGCACACACAATCCTATAGCACAACTCGGCTTGTTCTAAAGCTCCAATCAAATTCCATGATAAAACAGTAATCCTCGATTCTCTCAAACAAGATGAAATTCGAAGCAGTAAATGCAAATGAGGGCAGAACAGTCGTAGAACTGCCGACTGAACATGAAAGCCGGAATATAAACGTATACCATGTACCGTTTATTACCCAGGCAGTATATGATTAAGTTCAGGCTGACTGTCAGGTGGAGCAATTGCTGAAAGTCATGAAATCCTGTTCGGATCGAGTACGGAATTGGTAAGAAATTCATTACAGCTAAAATATAAATATCAGAGCATGATAATTCATGAAAAGAAACAAAATGGAAGTGTTCATATTGAAGTATATATTAATCCATAGATAGGAATAATAATTTTGGGTTTCATTGTGTAAGAAACTTATTCGAAAATAGGTTACGCTACGGAAGGTAGGCAGCTTAACGACTTAACTGAGCTACAGTTTACGCCGGCATGTTTCAACCACGTTGCTATGCCAACTAGTTTATTGCCTGAATAATGAATAGATTTGATTTATTAGAACCATCATGAAGCCTTACGTAACCATTGAACACAAAGGATCATACTTCAATGTCTGTCGCAAAGACCATTCGTATATGGCTTTGGTTGAATAATGGGCCTTTTGGAGCTTACGTCCACGTTAAAGGTTTTTCGGTAACAGTCAAACTACACGAAGTTGAAACTGAATAAAATGAAGTGACGTTGCAAAATAAATATGTTGCAGAACTTAACCCAGCTGTTGTACATAATCCATGAATGAACGCTAAAATGTAACTAGCATTGGACAATGTAGGCGAGAGTCTTGTCATAAGAATAGAAGAAGCCACACGTTTTCAAGATCAAGTATAATGACATACAGTTTTATATCATAATACCTACATTATTCTTGTCCTCGTATTATCTCATTTTCTCGAGCTCGAGTAAAATTAAAAATATGTAGATTTTCTATGGAATTTAATGCATTCCTTCCTGTAGCAAATATGAGAATGCTGGACATAATCTCAAGTTTTATCGAGCCGTTTCTAAGAACATGTTCCATTACGATTATGATCATAGCCTGGAAAACCCTGATTACAGACATATTGATCAAAAACGCGCACTACTTGATCACCTGGAAATATTCAGCCAGAGAACCTCAAAACTGTTCACTTTCTTCAATAACAATGATTACAAAAGTTAACATAATACTTCTCCTTGTAGCTGACGTAATAGAAACACTACTAAAGCCACTGTAACAATGTTGGCGATCGATACGCTTTTGACTGTTCTAGAGCACGCGACCCTTACACGCAAATTTCCATATAAAAATTCTGACCTTCGCACAAGTTCGAATAGGTTCAATTTTATATCGGATTACCGATCCTTGCTTACCCGAGGAACACACGCAACTGTTACTGTTTATCGATAAGAAATGAAAGCTTGAGATTCCTTTTGCGATGGAACAATTTCACTAATGATTTACAAAATAAATGCTGGGGCAAAATGAAATGGTATGAATTATACTTTATTAGATGAAGACAAACATGTAGATGAAGAACTCAAAGTAATAAAGCTAAAGGAAAATGGTAATGGAACAGAATTTCAAACACAGTGTATTAATAATTCCATTTCGGTCACAAAAGTAAAGCAAAATATCATTCCTTCAACATAATTTCAGCGCAAATGGCACTCCAAATTAGATTAACTTTTTTATTTATTTCAAGACTCGGGGGCCTTATAGGTTTTCTGTTTCGCCTTAAACTAGAGTTCATATCGCTGTAGTTCCATCATATACTTCAAATTCCTATATAGTTACTTGCTTTATGATTTCAAGTAGAACGAACAATTGCGCTGCACGGGAGAGCGTCACAATCAATTTCTGTTGAAAATTGACGGTCTAAATTACGTTGATTATTGGAACGTCTGCATTCAGTTTCATTGAAATGTTTGACTCCATTGGGGGTTCAAGGTTCAAAGAACATTTTCGGTTTGCTAAATAGTGTTTGATTTGAGTATCTGTCATATTAAAAACCTCCTCCTCAACCTCTTTACAGGGTAATGCTCTTTTTCGTTTAGATTTGTTTTTACTTAAAGAAACTAGTCCTTGGTACGAGATTTTCTATCCTTCATTTTGATGTTTTGTTGTCTTCGTCACATTGTTTTTCGAAACATTCTTATTGTTAATAAAGTTATACTTATGTTATGTAACAAGGTGGCCTCGTTTACCATTGTCTGTTATATTTGCTCTCACAAGTAATATCGCGTTGTCAGCCCGGAATCTACAAGGATAGATTTCCCTTTTCTATTGACTTTGGGTGTTTGCGCAGGAAACTAGTCAACAGATAAATCTACACTTCGCCCCGACTCTTATTAACTTTTTTTTTTATATTAGTTTCCTAAGGCCTCGCGGAGCGCTACTAAGATTCCAAGCTTGCCATTTTATCTGCCTCTAGAGAATCTCAGGGCTTAAACCCTATTTAAAAGTAAATTTTAATTATAGGCCAATCTCCAAGGGCCTTTGCGTCCATAGTAATTAACTGCTACGTCCCAAAATATTGACACACGGGTCCGTAAGAGAAAACTCATTAATAGCTCGTCAAAGTCCAGTAATAATCCATTCAGCAATTGTGAACAGCCGACTCTCTCCAAAAGCTCGGAAACTAGCCTAGTTTACCGTGATTGATTACTTTACCAACTTTCAGTTCGTACCCTACTTATGTGGAGTTGGGTCTCATCCTCAATGCGCTGGTACTGTAGCTACAACTTCTATATAGTTTACGTAATAGCATTTAACGGCTTCTTAACCCAATTTGAGGGATTATAAGAACTGTTTCGGTAAGTTTGATTCTTATTATGTAGGCATAACATTGTTATAATCATCTTCAGAGTCAGGCATGACAAATTGTGCGATTATGGAACGGTGCCAGGTTCTCAAGGTAATTTAGGTGCATTGTACTACGAATTCCGTACCTAAAGTACTCGCTGTCTGGTGAAGCACTTGTACATACATAATGAGTCTGTAATTTCATGTAATGCATAAGATGCTGCCTATTATGAAACTTGTTGTTACACTTTGTTTATTATAAAGGTCAGACTAATTTATATTGCTGCCTTCTTCTGAGCAATGACTATGTAACTATATTCTAAAAAAAATATCAAAGAAAGTAACGAGAAATGCAATTAAAAGAGGTCTTAACATTTTCTCATCAAACTCGAATGGCAGAGTGCCCATTCGAGTCTGATGAGAAAATTTTCAAAATTCATAAAAAAATTCTCAATTTGAAATTCATTGTCAGCTTAGCTTACACCACTGAAGAAAAGAAACGTATCCGTCCAAGTCTACTTATCTAACATTGCAATGAAGATCTTAAACCAACGACTTAAGGAAACATTTGCTTGAACGAGGTTTGGCATACAGACTCCGCGGGAGATTCGACATTATATTTGCCCTGCGCCTGGTGTTACTTTAGATTCTGAATCATCATTTAAAGACATGTCCAATACATATTTCGTATTTAGTGGTTTATGAGCTAAGAAATCTAGTTTAAATAAAACTGGATTTTTTTATTACCACACTTAGAATTCATTAGGTTCTGTTACTGTCACTCCCTCGCTTCTTGTTGAATGACGCGACGCTAAAGTCTAGACTTGTGTCCATCGGTGCTCTAGTATAGGACAACCGTACTAAAGGCATTAGTAACGGAGAAATGGATGCTGTATTTTAACGTTTTATGGATGTAGATGAAGCTAGTTTTGCTTCAGATGCAAATCAAATGTCGTCAAGCAAATCAAAATAAAAAAATTGCTGCCAAGTGCGAATCGGGCTCGCACGAGAAGACTACTGACAATATTTAACATTACATTATATTTTTTTAACTTTAGTAAATATATACACGTATCTTGTATGCTTTAATTACTAACTTTTTAAAATTATTATTTGTTGTTATATCGGCCATAGTAGTACATACTCTATGAAAATTTCAAGTGTTTACCTATTACAGTTCAATAGGTTTCTGTGACAGACGAACGGACGAACTTTGGAGCCATACAGAACCCAAAAAAACAATTTTGTTGCAATTTTTTGCGGTGAAAAGTGGATTATTTTAAGAGCAGAATAACGTTAAACATATGAGTGCAAATGAAAAGCATGTGGAACATTTATGTTCCACAATAACGATTCTGGCTGTTCCTTGCGCGTTTCCGATCTCCGATAAAATCTCGTATCGATTGCCTAGTACCAACTGCTAGTACCTAATCGTTAATTCTAAACACGTTACACAAAGCTCTTTTATTCCGAGAAATTCCTTCCAAGGTCTTTCGTTTAGTGGTAATATTAACAATCGAATTGATATCAATTTCTGCAGACAGCGTTGCTAGCAATATGGTATGGTTTTCTTGTGAATATTTTATGATCAATGAACAATCTTCAGATGATTGAGTAACTTACGAGGACATGCAATGCGATAATGTGATAGTAATCTAGTAGCCGCCATCTTACAAATGACATTAAGCAAGCGCTAACAACGCACGTCAATGTTGTTTTGAAATATATTCAAAATAAGTTAAGATCAAATCTCATTCTTGAGCTCATTTCAATCGCAAATATTTATATAGTCCCGCAAAAAGCCCATCCTTCACTGACATTCTTCCAGAGTCGATAAATTCTGCTTCATGTGGGATCACATTAACCAAATACCCGAAAATTTCAGTATGATACGAAAGCTCTTACATAAATTCTAGTACCGCAAAGGACTCAACTGGTCTACGAGCAACGTACATTTATCGGGAAATGTCCTTTTTCGAGTCAAACGTGTATCCTTTTGAGGTCAAGGGCATAGAAGGGTGTGTTTTAGGCCTGATCCTTTAGTTAGTTAAGTTTACTCGAATTTTAGACGAAAAGATAAATTATTTGATGTTAGGTTAGCATTATTATTTTGGTGCAGAACCGTGTTGCTTAGTCCAAAAACTTGACGTAGGATTTTGAGATTATGTTGGATTTTTTTTCAGAATTGTGATGAGTTTTGCAAGGGTTTTGTGTTTCTAACATAAAATCTAATTGTAATTAATCTTGATGAAAGAATTATAATACGTTTCATAGAATCCATAATAAGCAAAATCAAATAATATCCTCCGTTTAGCCCCCAAAAATTTCATTATAGACATTCATGACATGTGCAATTCATTTGTTTATTGTTTCACTTACCTTGATGATTGTCACAGGAATTAATGTGAAATTGGGAGATGCTCCTTTGAGTCACCTCAATTTAACCGCATCTGGGTTGGATTCTATCCAAATGAGCACTTTTTAATTGTCATTACTAATAGCATGGAAGAAAACAGCAGTGATTAAAATAATCTGCGTTGCTTTTTAGCTGTTTTCTTATTTCGTAAGATAATCCAATGCGTGACCCCTACTTTTTTTGTCGGTCTTAGGAGCTGTTACAAAAGGGATTCTCCGAAATCCTAAGAGATTTGACCGTTTTTGAGATACAGAGCTTGGATATCTTTGCCTTTATATCTGATTACTACTAGAAAAAATAAGCTTAAGAGACTTATATTATGTTTGTTTTTTTTTGCGTATTATTTTATATTTTAATAGTTAAGGAGGTAGTGGTTTATGTGTATTTAATTATACAGTTATACCTAGGTAGAAATGCTGTGGAATCATTAAACTGACAATATTTTTGTTATGATGTCGAGTGTTGTTCAGTCAATGGGAAATAAAATGAGTAAATTATGAAGAATTCCAATGATTTTGGGCCGAATTCGCAACTATAACATTCAGTGTTGTTTACTCATATCTCGTAGTTCTTTACGAGGAATCGATGGATATTATCCAAAATTCTAACAGTACTGCCTTCTTTAAAATATTTTGATGGTTGATAATTTTTTACAGAAGGGCGTGTACAGTCACTAAAAGTGATACGTAACCAGGGTCGTCGGATATAGTTGAAGTTTAGTAAGAAACCGATGGTTGTTTTTGAATAAAATTTAATTTAATTAATAGAAAACAAATAGTTTATTGATCAAATTAAATTTCATTCGAAAACATTCATCGGTTTTTTACTAAACTTCAAACTATATCCGGTGATCCTGGTTACTTAACTCTTTTGATGACTGTACCAAGATAGTTAGTTCAAGACCATATTTTTGACGATGAACATACCTATAGGTGATAAAAGATCTTCATATAATTTTCATTAAATGGAGAATCAAGTTATAGATTAGGAGCCAAGCTACAATTTTAAGAATAAAATATTTCATTTATTTTTTACTCAAGTGCAGTCAGTATATTTGGAAATGGAACGCGCACTAACAGTTTTTTGTTTTTCTTATCAACTTGGCAGAACAACACGGGTTTAGCTGTTGTTGCCATAATTATTTTAATGTTAACTTTGTAGCATACATCAAGAACATACATTTACCACCGTGCCAATATTATTTTTATGCAATTAGCGAAGTTCCTAACAGTGTACCTAGTCTTAGAGCTCTCTCATAAGCACCACTTAAAAGCATCTATGCACTTAAAGTCATCGTCACATTTAAGTGCTTCAAATTGAGCCTCGTGAATTTGAACACAGTTCATTAATTATATTTGCACGTGCTGCCGTTGTTAATGCTTTTACTGTAATTAACTAAAAAGCGTATTAAATTAATATTTAAATGTAATTACGGAAAAGAATATAGAGACGATAACATGTATTTTTATTTATAATTTAACAAATCATATGTACCTATCTACGTACATTTTCTCAATTTCTTTTGCAAGATATTAATTTTCCTTTCTTCATAATGTATTTTTTATTTGTTTTGTATACATGCTGCATTCTTTTGCTTATAATTTGATTCCATAAATCAATTTTATTTACAATGCTTATAAATAACAGTTCTTTCTAATTCACAGAAACATTAAGCTTGTTGTTTTGTGGTTTAATGAGTCATGACAGAATCACCAATAGGCACAGACGCATAATACATTTCACCTACCTAACTATTTGGTGTACTTATAAAAAAACATTGTTTGGATGAGACAGCCCTCGTCATGGTCCCAAAATAATAATGAAAAAATTATTATTGAGTTTAATAGAGCTTGATGCGTAGGGTAAAATGTTTTTTGAGCAGAATTTCGATGAATAGAAGATCAGCATCTAGATTTATAGGCATTATACGTGGCTAAAGGCTTTCTACTCAAACCAATTTGTATTTTCTACACTGTATCGTGTGAATATGAAGATGTGAACAAAAGTAGAAATTTCTCCTGGATTCAGAATATTCAATGACTGGAAACAAAAGTAGGATGTATTAAGTTAAAACTACGATGTGAAGTCACGACATCACAGCCAGGGAGCCACATGGGGACACTTTTCATTTATGAATGTGACAATCTTGTTCAAAAAGAGTACCTACATCTCTTATAATAAAGTTACAATTTCTTAACCTTCATCTGTAAGTGTTACTTCATGTGTACTCAGACAGAATAAACAATTTCTGCATACTTGTTTTTCACAGATTCTGAAAAATCACTCCAGATTACAATCAATTTGCAATAAAGTGTTTTGATGGAGGTAGGTCAAAATGACAAAGATAATTAAATAATTCATATGTTTTGTTTAAATGCCAATTTTGTTCATTTGCTTTCATTTTCATTGGTTTTCAGAAAAAGCGAACTGAAAGTAAAAATCATTCAGCTGCTACCCACCCAACTTGGCTCTATAATGAGCCTAATTACTACAAAGCACGCAATTTTTATAGCTCTGAAATTGGATCATTTATTTTATATTTTTTGTACGTTAAATTCTTTTGGAGCTCGATTTGCATTCATCCTGCTGCGACTTAAACGTGGGCCAGAAACAAAACAAAAACATTACAAAAAAAAATTCTTACTCGAATGGCGTCGACCAATTTTTACACTAAAATGGTCGCAGCGATAATTTTTACAGCAAGAAATAAATTATTGAATATTCATACGACCTGTTTTAAACAAAAGCGGACATTTTGTCATTCAAAATGAAGTAAATATTTGAGAAAATAAATAAACATTTCTTACCTGATTCTCAATATGGCTATCCAAATCCAGGGATTGTAAACAATTTTCTGTCACAATATACACACGCCTGTCACACACATTAAAATTTAAAAAATAATGAAACGAAATGTCTACGCACTACAAAGGATTTGGTTAATATTTTATTGTTGTGTGCGGCAGCTCGCGGTAACGCGCTCTCTCACTACTAACGCTCATGTGCTACTGATTCATCACGACAACGAACTCAACACGGCGGCGCTTGGACTATACGTACTGGATGTACTTGTGTGTCCCTGGCACCGAACAAAGACGATGGTGGCCGAAGCTCTACAGCTGTTTAATGTTTGTGAACCCGACATATCGCCAATCGATTGTCAATTCTAACAGCGTGTGATGTAAGGTAAGGCATTTGGTATTATAATGTCGATTTTAGTCTCATGTTTCTACAATTTAAACGAATTTCTTTTCTTTTCTATTTAATCAATTCGTAATTTTTTTTTGTGTGATATCGATCCATTCCATAATCAACGTGACTAAACCGCGGAAGTCGATTTAATCCCAACATAAAAAAATCAAACCGATTCGCAACGCTGATTACGTTTCAATTTATCGTTTCCAGTACGGTTTGGTTACATCAGAATGAGTGCGAATCGAGTACACCACGCACTGTCGCTCGGCGCGCGGGTGCATTCTTAGTGCGGGTGTACCGGCGGCGAGCGAGACAGGTTTATGTAGCACTCGCTCTTTCTAACATCGATTTCGGTCATTGTGCCCGTCCTTTTCTGGCGCAATGTGCCCCTCTTTCTGGCGGAGCGGCCGCGCACTGCGGATGTAGCGGCTCGGGAAATAACTGCCCTATTTTAGGATAAAGTTTTGAATGCATTCTCTAACCACGTCAGTTAAAAATAATGCTAGTAATATCGTAGACACGCTCGACTCCATTGAGAAATCGGTTCGTTCGTTTTAAATGGAATTTATTTTAGAATAAATCAATACTGCCAGTTTTGATTTTTAAATATTTATCTTGTATAGTTTATCAAGTAATTTCATTCTTGGGTAGAATTCAAAGTTGAATTTTTATTTTGAGCGCTAGCCGTGCATACAGAAATGAAAAGGCAAATGTATTAATTTATTCTCTACTAGCTTCTGCCCTTGGCTTCGCCAACGTGGATGTCAGAAATTATCTTCCAGGAACGTGCTCCCGGAACAAAAAGTAGCCTATGTCCTTTCCCAGGATGCCATCTATCTCCCCGCCAATTTTTATCGAAATCCATTCAGTGGTTTAGGCGTAAAAAGGTAATATACAGACGGGTTATATTCGAATTTATAATATTAGTATGTGGATTTACAGCTCAACCTGCTTTTTTATTTTATTTTAATAAAATGTTTGTTCTGCATAATTTATGCGCACAAATGTTTTAATTTACTTAATCATAAATAAAATATATTCTAGTGTTCATTTGGACTTTTGTTTCGCTGTGCATAACAATCTACTTGTTAGAATTATTAACAATATTTATGAATATTCTAAAATGTTTGCAATAAACATATTGTACTGAAATGGCAAGTTTGTGTTAATTTATATGCCAACGAATTTCCAAAAAAAAAAAATGTTTCTATTTCTTCTTTTCACAATTTAAACTTATTTGAATTTGTAATTCCAATTGTAGCATTTAATATGCACTCTTTTAAGAATGCGCAAAAATATATGAAAATCGTTCTAAAATAAATAACGATTATTAAAATTAATCTAGGTCGAGCTCCTAAACTAGGACAACAATTTTATGTTAAAAAAAAAAATTATAAACACTGATTATAATCGGGAATAAATTGCCAAGAAAAAGGCATAAAAACAGGGGTATAATTTAAAACTTTTGATTGTTCTTTTAGCTTGAAAATGTAGAAAGAAAGATCTTTCGGTTGATCTTATAATTAACATTTTTTTAGACATAGTCGGCAGCCTGGCAAATGGGTTGATGATGGCAATAAGTTTTAATTGTAACATAGAGTGATCCTGCTGCCTACCCCCTTGTTGACTTTTTAATATTTGAAGACCTACAGGGATACCTACCCCTGGGTGTCTTTTTAGGGTACTTGGCTACACTACCCGTGTTACTTACTGAAAGAATCTCTAAGTAGCCAGAAATATACGAAAATAAATAAGATTTTGTATTCCCCTACTCGAGTTGTATTTTTTCATGAGTTTTCATAATAATTATACAACCATCTGTACGCAGAAAAT
The DNA here is from genome assembly GCA_917490735.1 of Dryobotodes eremita. Lineage (NCBI taxonomy): Eukaryota > Metazoa > Arthropoda > Insecta > Lepidoptera > Noctuidae > Dryobotodes > Dryobotodes eremita. The sequence goes on along the minus strand of OU823249.1, from coordinate 21,645,042 downwards.
GTATGTTGGAATGACTGAGTTGGCAACTTGACAGTCACTCCGCGTAGGTTTTATATTAGATTAGAATATACATTAAGGATGTCTGAAATTAATTGATTCATTTTTTGTTTTTTTTTTTTGTTACTGAATTTTATCTAAGAAAGGTCAGGTGCGTAGTACTCGCAACTGGCGTGCGTCTATGACCAGATGTATGAACGTAAACGAGGCAAAAGGAGAATGTAAGGATCGTAGCAGATAGCGTTCTGTAGTTTCTGCCTAACCCCATGGGAAGCAGGTGTAAGTTTATGTATGTACTTTTTTATGGACCATGTGGTCTGCAATAAATATGTTTATTATTATTAATTATTACTTTTAATTTCTATCTCGATGTAGTGAGAAACATCACGCCTGATAACCCCCGCACGTTTAGGCAGAGGTGTACCTATAGTACACCCACATTTCACCCATTATGTTAGAACCTCCATATAATAGGAGGCGAGCCTATTGCCATCAACCGCGCACAAATCCAGACTCCGGGCTGCTACTGAGAAAAACCAGTCCAATTACTGTTGTTAATTATTGGCTTTGAATAGTTCATCGGACCCTTCGATCTAATATCGACGAGCAGTGAACTGTGATACATGTTATTACACCTCTGTCACGCTCCGGGTAGCAGAGGGAGCCACTAGATAGTTTTGTTTTTTTTTTTTTTTGGGTGGGAAATCATCAAATGACCTCTCCCGCTCTGGGCAGAGCGGAAGGGCGTGTCAGACTCTTACTGACTAAAACCCACCCGTGTTCCTTCAGTTGCCTGTGCGCCAGGGCCACGGTAACTCTTTCGAACAATCCGCAGCCCCGGCAGGCATCGGTCCTGTCGGACCCCGTCAATTTTACTGACATCTCTTTGAGGCACTAGATAGATGATGGTAGGTTAGCAACATACAGAGGGAAAGTACTAACTTATTAAAGTAAAACGTTAAGGGGGATGCGCTAAGGTAGCCCGCGAAATTCAAAATTACTTACGTTTTTTTGCAATTTGCTGGTCAGTGTTTAGTTGTATGTTGATCTAAATATGATTCGCGGCCGTAACAAATATGGTTTTACAGAATTATAATCATTAGAATCAGCAATACAACTCCTTAAGTTAGAATTGGCCTCAAATATCATGATTGCATGAAATAGTCATTCAATACGGTAATATGAATTTAGAGAGATTTATTGATGATTTTTAAGATTATAATTCTATAAATAAATATTTGATATGACTGCGAATCATATTTAGATCAACATACAACCGGACACTGACCTGCAAATTGCAAAAATTATAAGAAAATTTGAATTTCGCGGGCTACCTTGTCGCAACCCCCTTAATGAACCAAAACAACTTTCAATTTGGAAGTAACCTAAAAGTCGAAGAAAAAAGTAATCAAATATTCTGTAAGAACTGAAAATATCAATCTTCTTTAACCATAGTTGAATTTTTTAACAGTTCCAAAACAATGTAAGTATACTTACTTACTAGCAAGTAATAATTTAGCCAAGGTAACACTAGTGTTGTTTCAATATCAAATGAATTACTTTAGACCTGACTTTGCAATTGAATAAAGCTATTTCACCCCACAGCTAAACAATTGAACTCATTGACAAAACTCCTAACAATTCTAATTACAATCATGTATTGTATTCATTGGTTTAGAGTAGACTTTGTTTACTCACTAAAATGTCGTAGGCGTTCTAAATATAAACCTATATTATTGGCAGGCACGTGAATTTAGGTCCAACTCAGCAATGCAAGGCTTAAAATATATCAAACTAGCTTTCGGCCGCGGCTTCGCCCACGTACCTATCGGAAATTATCCCACGGGAATGCACAACCGCAATAAAACAAATAATACACTAATACGGGGTAATTACGTAACACACTGACAGTAGGAATGGGTTTCATTTTGACAGTTCAACAACATTCATTGCGTTATTTACGTTGCTGAGCAGACAAATTTTTCGAACAAATGAAGCATTGGATTAGCAATAGGCTTCAAAATGATTCAGATTGAGATAAATAGTGTGTTACGTAATTAGGGTGCTGGTTGCCAGTTGCATAACCTATCATCGTCGGTACAACAATTACGATTTTAATGTTATGCAATTTAAAAATGTGATTATCCTAGCCTCGTGTAGGAAAAGTACTAAATGAAGTAATTGTCAGTACTTGTGTTTGGTAACACCCAACAACTCGAAGACTCTCGAAGTTTCTTTGGTGCTGTCTTATTGTTAATTCACAAATACAGGATCAAATTAAATTAGCTAGCAAAACTCCGCAGACGTGATGGGTATTATATCTAAACGTGATAAAACAAAAAAATCATGATTTTATTTTGTAGGGTCATCGACCGTACTTAGTGTATTCAATTGAAATATCAGTTTAAAAAAACAGTTTTTTTGTGTAAACTTCACAGACGTGATTGTTATCGACAAACAACAACAAACATATTTTTTCAACTCGTACTTCATGTAACAACACTACCAGCGGTCGTTGACCCCTAAAAAATAACATCAAATCTTTTTAATTTTTATTTTATTATCCACGCCCATCACGTGTGCGAAGTTTCTCTAGCTAATTTAATTTGAACCTGTATAAGGCAATTAATACCTATTACCAACCTACTGCTGCACATAAGCTTCCCATCAATCGATTTTAAGAGGAAACAAATAAAAATGATCACGCCTGTTCCCCCGAATGGATGGGCCGAGGTGAACATAGAGTACAAACACCGGACAAGTGCGAGTTGAACTTGCGCGGAGAGGGTTTCGTACGATAAATATGTTACCTACCAAAAATATTACATGTAAAGTAGGTTGCCAAGATTTACAAATCAAAAAGTTATCAATTCTAATGTAGAGTCAAGCCCCTTTCTCTAGAAGGCTTAACTCTACAAACCTTACATCTTGGTCAAAATTTACGTCTTGGCCGTTTCGCGGCCGTCGCACAGACACTCCGATGGGCATACGGTAAGAAATTCAGTCACACTGGTATTTAATGTTATGTCATGCAATAGTTTAATAGAACGGCCAAGTCATACATTTTGACCAAGATGTAAGGTTTGTAGGTTTAAGCCTCGTAGAGTTAGGGGCTTGGCTCTACATTAGATCTGATAACTTTTTAACAATGAAAGTATTATCTTGGCAACCTACTTTGCATGTTTTTGGTGGGATTTCATTTCTTTTTGTAGGGTGCTCTATTTCTTTTTATTTTAGTGGAGATATTGTACTGAGAGATGTTAAAATTATAACCCTTGGTTCTAATATAGTTGGATAAAAAAGGTATTTGTTGCTTTTTTGTTGTTTATATACACGCTAATCTAGGTTTAATAATAAATGGAAGTAGGTATACCGATTAGCCGTAAGAAATACAAAATTGCACCTCCTTTTAAGGGACTTAGATGGTGAAAGCTACAAATTTCTTATTTTTTGGTAGTTTGTGTGCAAATCCTAGCGTGAATACCAAATTTCAGCTTTCTAGGACTTCGAGAAGTACCCTAGAGGTTTTATTTTATAAACAGACCTGCACTCCCCATTTCAAGGGTTGGAGGATAAAAGTTACAAATTTATTCATTTTTATGTTGTTTTTGTACCAAATTTCAACTTTCTAGGATTCCGAGAAGTACCCTAGAGATTTTATTTTGTATACAGACCTGCACTCCCCATTTCGAGGGTTGGAGGGTAAACGTTACAATTTTTTTTTTTTGTTGTTTGTGTGCATTTCCTAGCTTGCATAACAAATTTCAGCTTTCTAGGACTTCGGGAAGTGCCTTAGAGGTTTTAATGAGCAGGTGAGTGAGTCAGTCAGTGACGAGATTGACGTATGTTAGGTATTAATAAAATCCTATAACTAGTCACATGAAACTTTGTGTGTTTTATAAGCTTGCTAACTACATTTTATCCTGAGCATTTGAACTCTCTAGCATTATCCAGGCCGAAGCTATGAGGGTATGAAAATATGACGAAACGCTTCAAGAAACGGTAGGTAGTGCCCCTGCTTTTTGTTTTTGGCCCGTCTTGGCAGGGTACTACCGTGCCCCCAGATCCCAAGAACAAACTAAGTAGACATTGTAGTTGTAAGGCTTAGCGCGCACTACGAATTTTAATCGTTGCGGATAATAATCGCAAATCTGTGAACAATACCAATATACTAGAGTCCGCGCACTGCGGTAAAAAGTCGCTTGAGAATTCGCTTGAAAAATTATTTTCTTTTCCGATTTGATTTCGCATTTTAGAAATGGGAGCGATTAAAATCGTAATACGCGCGAAGTCTCAAACATGTTCTCCCATACATTCCAACTGCAATTGTAAGTTTGTACTCTCAATATTGAAAGATTTACCATGTTATTTTAAGACCCTAGACATTTTATAGGTTTTCTTGCAATCTATAAGTAAAGAACTAATTTCTGCATTTAAAAAAAAAATATCCTCAATAGTTAGCGTGCTTAGTGTGGTTATGTAAGAATCGTAGCAGGTGGCGTTCTGTAGTTTCTGCCTACCCCCATGGGAAGAAGGCGTGAGTTTATGTATGTATGTAGTTTCGAAGATATGTGGGGGGAATGGTGAATTTTCATTTATTTTCTTAAATAATTTCAAAACTGTTTATTTTAAAATTATAAAATAAATATATTTGGGACTCTTACCATAAGCCCTTTCATTTGATATGTGACACGGTACAGTTTGCAAAACTTTTGTTTTTAATTTTGTAGTTTGCCCCCCAAAAGTAACCCCATATTCAAAATTCATTTATTTACGTTACACATCCGTGTTTGGGTCACAGAAATTCATATGTGTACCAAATTTCAACTTAATCAGTCTAATAGATTCGGCGCAAATTGGCTGTGACAGACGGACAGACAAACACACGAGCATATATATAACACACACAACTACACTCGGCGTCACAAAAATCGCACCTCTTTAAGAATTCCCTTCAAAGTCATTTTAACCCTATTAATCAACGGTAGACATATGACTATAAGGTATCATTGGAATGACAATTTATTTAAATTTCAGAATAAATCAATAGATTTGGTTTTTTGTTTACCAGGGAATAAAAAAAACCAAGCTAATGCAAATGATTAAAAAGTTTAATTTTATTTTATCAGCAAAAATTGCAACAAAGTCCATAAAAACAACTTAAAACCTAGTGTTACCCCCCCTAGCCCTGATGACTGCTTCCATGCGTTCTCTCATGGACCTAATTAATGTGACAACAGTCTCTTGAGGAATGTTGTCCCATTCTGCAACGACGGCATCTTGGAAGTCTTGGAGAGTGGTAGGGGCAGGATCACGTGCCCGTACTCGCCGTTTCAGTTCATCCCAAAGGTGCTCAATAGGGTTCAGGTCTGGACTACGCGCCGGCCAGCGCATAACAGGGATCCCAACTTCTTGCAGGTAGTCACTTTCAATTAATGCGGTGTGACAGCGGGCGTTATCGTGCATTAACGTGAACCCACTGCCAACAAAACCCGCATAACGGACAACCTGCTCCTCTAAGATCTCTGTTATGTACCGATGAGCAGTCAGCGACCCTTGCCCGCGAGCACTTCCAGTCCGAGAAACACACACAAGGTTCATTTTGCCGTCGATAGACATGCCGCCTCAGAACATGCACGAGCCACCCCCGTATTCCACTGTCTCTTGAATACAGGCTTGTGCGAATCGTTCCCCTTGCCTCCTGTACACTCTTCTACGCCTGTCGTTGCAGAAAAGACACACCCTCGTCTCATCCGAGAAGAGCACAGCTCTCCATTGGTCTATTGTCCAATCCACATGGTCACGGGCAAATTGCCACCGGTCTCTCCTATGCTGTGCAGTCAATTTTGGCCCTGTAGCAGCCCTGTGAGCTGCAATTTTCTTCTCCCGCATTTTTCTTCTAATCGTGGAGACGCTTACAGAAGTTCTGCGAGTTGATCGCAGTTGTTGTTGCAGCTCAACAGCATTGGAGAACCGATTACGTAAAGACGTCGAAACAATGAAGCGTTCGTCTCTTTCGGATGTGCACCATTGTCTTCCAGATCCACGTCTTCGGATATAGCCACCAGTCTCTTGGATGCGTTGGAACACTCGTCGAACGGAAAAGCGACTTAAGTTCAGTTGCCGAGCAACATCACATTGCCGCATCCCTGATTGCAGTAATGCAATGACTTGAGCGGCTTCATCTGCAGTGGTATCCATTTTCTGGGGTATTTCTTGCTGTAGTTGTTCACGTGTGTTCACTTCTAAGGTTGGATAGCGAATGACCCATTTTTTTTTTTTTTTTTTTTGGAATGGCAGCTCGTAGTTTTGACCACTGGGGGTCGTGGCTACTTAACCGGACTGTCCTGTGGGTGCCTTTAGGATTTTACTCAAAAAAGCCTTCAGCCAGGAGTGGAATTTTTAATACTAAACTTATAATTTAAATGACCGCACGCTAAGGGTACGGTACGGACCCGTTCGGGGGGGGTTCGCTATATCGAAGAATACGGCACCGGTCATAGAACCGCGTTGGAAACCGACGCTTATGTGTTCGATGATCCGGTGGGACCCACATTTAACCCGGGTCGCCCTTTTTATACCCTTGTAGGGAGGTGCAATTAGTGGCCGTTGTAATGCGTATTTTGACAATTTTTTTTTTATTTTACGTGCTAATGAGATCTGTTTTGTTTAGGAATTCTAACTAATGTTAATTTAAAGGTCGTTAAATATACTTTCAATTGATACTAATATTAATTAGGTTTAATGTATTCGTTGATGGCGGGACATGCTTGAAACTTATTTTCGGAGAGGTGCGATTTTTGTGACGCCGAGTGTATAAGGGTTCCGTTTTTTCATTAGGACGTACGGAACCCTAAAAAAGAATAAAAATAAGGAAAATATTATAATAATCACGTTTGACAGACAGATCAACGAATGTCTATTATTTTTATTATTAAAAGCCAAAAAAGGGAACATTTTATCCGTAACACAATGAAATACTGAAATTATTTGCAATCCTTTTTGGTCATAACGTTTGCAACTAACATTACAATCGATCGATATTACTCGGACACAGCTGCTAAGACAATGACCTATAAAAAAATACGAGTGTGCATTTTACTACAAGTGTTCTGAAAACCAATATTGGAACTTACAAGGGCAACCGCAACGCAACTGTGGCACGATTATCATTAACTTGAGTTATACAAAGATAACTTGAAACCAGCTGCGACCTAGTTATGTAGTCACTCCCTGCTACTATGCTAATAAATTACACTAGTGAAGGTGACTATGGATCTTCTCATCATCATCTGCCTAGCCTGTCACAACTATGTTGGGGTCAGCTTCCAGTCTAACCGGATGCAGCTGATTGGCAGTATTTTACATGACGCAACTACCAATCTGACCACATTGATAAACTCACACCTCCCGTGGAGATAGGCAGAAACTACAGAACGCCACCTGCTATGATCCTTATATACTCCTTTTGCCTCGTTTCCGTTCATACATCTGGTCAAACACACACGCCGGTTGCAAGTACTACGCACTTGAACTTTCTGAAGAACATCACCATCACCATCATCATAAGGTAATACGATGCCCCTTGGTAAGACTGGTTGTCGACTTTAGGTCTTCAAAAGAAAGAATAACAATTTGTGAAAATGACAAACAATTTACGTAGGAACATAAAATATGTTCAAAGGATGCCCAAGCACTCAATACTAAACAATATCTTGAAGGTGGACAAATATTTAGTTAAAGCGGAGATAGAACCCTTGCTAAGTAGAGCAGAAAATTAAAGTTTCTGCGTGAGATGACCCAAACCCAATAAAGGTGTAAGATTAGTCTTATACCACCTCGCCAACTCCTCGCCTTAATATCGAAAAAGGCAACGAAGGGTTCACATCAAGTAGATAAATGTTCTCGACCTCTCATCGCAGTTAACTGCTGGACATAAGCCTCTCCTAAGTTGCCAGCTAGACTCTAATGGTCATCAGTCTTTCGATAGACATAGCCAGCTCTCTACCACTAGACATGGCCAGCTCACTACCACTAAACATAGCCAGCTCACTACCACTAGACATGGCCAGCTCACTACCACTAGACATGGCCAGCTCACTACCACTAGACATGGCCAGCTCACTACCACTAGACATGGCCAGCTCACTACCACTAGACATGGCCAGCTCACTACCACTAGACATGGCCAGCTCACTACCACTGGACATGGCCAGCTCACTACCACTAGACATGGCCAGCTCACTACCACTAGACATGGCCAGCTCACTACCACTAGACATGGCCAGCTCACTACCACTGGACATGGCCAGCTCACTACCACTGGACATGGCCAGCTCACTACCACTGGACATGGCCAGCTCACTACCACTGGACATGGCCAGCTCACTACCACTGGACATGGCCAGCTCACTACCACTGGACATGGCCAGCTCACTACCACTGGACATGGCCAGCTCACTACCACTGGACATGGCCAGCTCACTACCACCAAACATGGCCAGCTCACTAACACCAAACATGGCCAGACCACTACCACTAGACATGGCCAGCTCACTACCACTAGACATGACCAGCTCACTACCACTAGACATGGCCAGCTCACTACCACCAAACATGGCCAGACCACTACCACTAGACATGGCCAGCTCACTACCACTAGACATGGCCAGCTCACTACCACTAGACATGGCCAGCTCACTACCACTAGACATGGCCAGCTCACTACCACTAGACATGGCCAGCTCACTACCACTAGACATGGCCAGCTCACTACCACTAGACATGGCCAGCTCACTACCACTAGACATGGCCAGCTCACTACCACTGGACATGGCCAGCTCACTACCACTAGACATGGCCAGCTCACTACCACTAGACATGGCCAGCTCACTACCACTAGACATGGCCAGCTCACTACCACTGGACATGGCCAGCTCACTACCACTGGACATGGCCAGCTCACTACCACTGGACATGGCCAGCTCACTACCACTGGACATGGCCAGCTCACTACCACTGGACATGGCCAGCTCACTACCACTGGACATGGCCAGCTCACTACCACTGGACATGGCCAGCTCACTACCACCAAACATGGCCAGCTCACTAACACCAAACATGGCCAGACCACTACCACTAGACATGGCCAGCTCACTACCACTAGACATGACCAGCTCACTACCACTAGACATGGCCAGCTCACTACCACCAAACATGGCCAGACCACTACCACTAGACATGGCCAGCTCACTACCACCAAACATGGCCAGACCACTACCACTAGACATGGCCAGCACACTACCACTAGACATAACCAGCTCACTACCACCAAACATGGCCAGATCACTACCACTAGACATGGCCAGCTCACTACCACCAAACATGGCCAGACCACTACCACTAGACATGGCCAGCTCACTACCACTAGACATGACCAGCTCACTGCCACCAAACATGGCCAGATCACTACCACTAGACATGGCCAGCTCACTACCACCAAACATGGCCAGACCACTACCACTAGACATGGCCAGCTCACTACCACTAGACATGGCCAGCTCACTACCACCAAACATGGCCAGACCACTACCACTAGACATGGCCAGTACACTACCACTAGACATAACCAGCTCACTACCACCAAACATGGATAGATCACTACCACTAGACATGGCCAGCTCACTACCACTAGACATGACCAGCTCACTGCCACCAAACATGGCCAGATCACTACCACTAGACATGGCCAGCTCACTACCACCAAACATGGCCAGACCACTACCACTAGACATGGCCAGTACACTACCACTAGACATAACCAGCTCACTACCACCAAACATGGCCAGATCACTGCCACTAGACATGGCCAGCTCACTACCACCAAACATGGCCAGACCACTACCACTAGACATGGCCAGCTCACTACCACTAGACATGGCCAGCTCACTATCACTAGACATGGCCAGCTCACTACCACCAAACATGGCCAGACCACTACCACTAGACATGGCCAGCTCACTACCACTAGACATGGCCAGCTCACTACCACTAGACATGGCCAGCTCACTATCACTAGACATGGCCAGCTCACTACCACCAAACATGGCCAGACCACTACCACTAGACATGGCCAGCTCACTACCACTAGACATGACCAGCTCACTGCCACCAAACATGGCCAGATCACTACCACTAGACATGGCCAGCTCACTACCACTAGACATGGCCAGCTCACTACCACTGGACATGGCCAGCTCACTACCACTGGACATGGCCAGCTCACTACCACTGGACATGGCCAGCTCACTACCACTGGACATGGCCAGCTCACTACCACCAAACATGGCCAGCTCACTACCACCAAACATGGCCAGACCACTACCACTAGACATGGCCAGCTCACTACCACTAGACATGACCAGCTCACTACCACTAGACATGGCCAGCTCACTACCACCAAACATGGCCAGACCACTACCACTAGACATGGCCAGCTCACTACCACTAGACATGACCAGCTCACTGCCACCAAACATGGCCAGATCACTATCACTAGACATGGCCAGCTCACTACCACCAAACATGGCCAGACCACTACCACTAGACATGGCCAGCACACTACCACTAGACATAACCAGCTCACTACCACCAAACATGGCCAGATCACTACCACTAGACATGGCCAGCTCACTACCACCAAACATGGCCAGACCACTACCACTAGACATGGCCAGCTCACTACCACTAGACATGACCAGCTCACTGCCACCAAACATGGCCAGATCACTACCACTAGACATGGCCAGCTCACTACCACCAAACATGGCCAGACCACTACCACTAGACATGGCCAGCTCACTACCACTAGACATGGCCAGCTCACTACCACCAAACATGGCCAGACCACTACCACTAGACATGGCCAGTACACTACCACTAGACATAACCAGCTCACTACCACCAAACATGGATAGATCACTACCACTAGACATGGCCAGCTCACTACCACTAGACATGACCAGCTCACTGCCACCAAACATGGCCAGATCACTACCACTAGACATGGCCAGCTCACTACCACCAAACATGGCCAGACCACTACCACTAGACATGGCCAGTACACTACCACTAGACATAACCAGCTCACTACCACCAAACATGGCCAGATCACTGCCACTAGACATGGCCAGCTCACTACCACCAAACATGGCCAGACCACTACCACTAGACATGGCCAGCTCACTACCACTAGACATGGCCAGCTCACTATCACTAGACATGGCCAGCTCACTACCACCAAACATGGCCAGACCACTACCACTAGACATGGCCAGCTCACTACCACTAGACATGACCAGCTCACTGCCACCAAACATGGCCAGATCACTACCACTAGACATGGCCAGCTCACTACCACCAAACATGGCCAGACCACTACCACTAGACATGGCCAGTACACTACCACTAGACATAACCAGCTCACTACCACCAAACATGGCCAGATCACTACCACTAGACATGGCCAGCTCACTACCACCAAACATGGCCAGACCACTACCACTAGACATGGCCAGCTCACTACCACTAGACATGACCAGCTCACTGCCACCAAACATGGCCAGATCACTACCACTAGACATGGCCAGCTCGCTACCACTAGACATGGCCAGCTCACTGCCACTAGACATGGCCAGCTCACTACCACTTCACCCAATCAACTATGTAAAAATCACACCGTAAAAACTAAGGTGAAGTGAACTGTCAATCCCTAGAATCAAGTGGAATGACAGATGACGTCACCTATGTTTTCACGGTGAGATTTTTACAGAATTGACCTGCCGATTGCAAACTCTGCAAGTTACGAGTTTGTCGGCAGAGCGTCCTCCTGTCAGCATATAAAAATAATCTACTATCACCAAGCCGCCTGGTAAGTAAGGTACGCTCTGTTAAGGCTGGTGCACACAGGCGCGACGCGGCGCCCGACACAAAGGCACCGCGTGTCGCGCGAAGAGCGGCGCCTTTGTGTAGCGCTGTCGCGTCGCGCCTGTCCGAGAGAGCCTTTATTCCCTAGTTACACGCGTCCCTACGCGCACGACGAACGTAGTTTTGATTGTGTTAATATAGGTATTTGGTCTGAAATAGGTACAGTCACGAGCACTAATATGTCAACACTTGGCAACTTTCAAGAGCGAGTGTTCGTGAAATAACGAATGCAACGTTGAAATGCGACATACTGCATAAACATATGGGTTGGAAAATACAATGTTCGTAACAACATAACTACCTTTTCCTATATTTCACGAACAGATAAAGATGAAACGCAATCTTTGTATTTTCCTACCACAGGATGATGTTATGATAAAATAGCTTCCTGTAACATTTTATTCAAGTACATACATAATTTATGTTTGTATAAGTGTGGTGGCCATTTTTATTTCTTTTGTCCGTATTGCCCTATTTGCCAAACGTTTCCATAAAATCATTGACCCTTATACTTGCTTTATAAAAACTCCATTATTCTTCGGCCCTACCCAAAGCTTGGGAAAGGTTTAAAGGGCCCATTATTTTGCTTTGAAAAACAACTTTGTTGATTTACCTCAAGTATAATTTCTTAGAATTAAATAACTTGAAAGAAGGTGATTCTTTATTGTTATTAAAGTTAATATTTACATAAAATATATCTTACATAATCTACAAATAATATTAATAGTATGTACAACTAAATAACAATAAATAAAAATAAAAAAAAAGAAGGAAAAGAATCATAGGGCATCAAAAAATTCATCCGCATCGCTGTCGACAGGAAAAGTGCCCAAAAGGCTGGCAGCATTGCCACGTTGTATGGCGATACTGATTCTTTGGCCAAAAAATAGGCCAGCCCTCTGGTCACGTGAAGAGTCGACCAACCGCTTAGCGATGTCTGCAAAAACCAAGTGGGCACTCGGACCCCACGGCCCTAGTGTTTCAACCCCAAACGGCTCGAACATATAACTCCCAATAAGATTCGAATATTTTCGCCGTTTGAGGTTTTCCGCACTTGCAGCAGCCGCCCCAGCACAGCCCGCCGTGCTAGGAAGATGGGATGGCGCAAGGGTGTCGACACACGTTGCATCCCACACCAAAGGCCTGCCTAACTTCCAGGGCATTATGGTCATTCCGTCTGGTCTCTTCCCATCGTCGCGTGCCAAGCCGTTGGGTTCTAAAATAGCTGGCACCCCGGCGGTGGCAAGAGCACGGCGGATTATGTCATTAATGCTGGCGTGTCGTGCTATCCGGCCTGCGCTCTTACTGCAAGATAGGCCATGGTGTCCGAGGCAGTCGACAGCTTCACCGCACTGGCAGCGATGCGGAGCCCCGCAAGGAGCGCCCAGACGGAGACAAGTAGCGAGCCGGAAAGTGGTGTCACCCAACATAGTGCCTATGTTAGGTGATGGAAGCGCCTGAAGCCAGAGGCCCGACTCCCATTCTCCCACAGCCAGCAGACGGGCACGCTCAGCAGTATTGGAGGACGTATTGAAAAGTTTATTCCGTACCAACCTGCAGAGCGGCTCATCCCATTGTCTCTGGGAAGATGGGTTTACGGGCCGATCTGTATCTGGGCAAGCCGCTGTCCAGGCGTTCACCGCATCAGTCAAGCATGGCACTTCAAAGTCAACCAGGGAGGGGGCTAAAATTTTCCTGGTTAACTTTTCGGTGCTGTGGACAGAGGACAGGAACGCCGGTAAGCTAATACTGGTAATTTTGCGGACGCCGAGGCCACCAAAACGGATGGGTAGTGTGGCTTGAAGCCATGCTCGGTCGTCCAAGGCCACGTTTAAAATGGATGTTACTGTGCTGCGAATAATTTGGTCAATTTTGTCTAAAAGATGTGGCTGCTTCCATAAAGGGGAAGAACGTAGAAAATATATAAAATTTGGGCCAAAACAACAATATCTAATCAGGGTGAATGCCGAATGTAAATTAATTTTGAAAAGTCTGGCCGAAATTTCGTTGAAGTTTTTGATTTTTTCGTCGATGAAAGGAGAAAAGCTGTCTTCTAAAATTGGGGACCCTAGGAGATGCAGTGAACTTTTTTCTAGAATTTTGATTTGTGGGGCTATTGCATTAAATTTCTCTATGGTCAGTTCTCTGTCGGTAATGTCAGAAAGGTAAATTTCACATTTTGAGGGGTTGAGGTCCAAGCCAATAGATTTAAATTGCTGTTTGAGCAATTGAAGGTCTTTTAAAACAGTGTCTACATCACCTCCTAGCGTTCCATCATCTAAATACCACACGTTAAATTTAGAATTAAATTTTTGGATAATTGGATGAATAGCCAAGCTGAAAATCACAGGCCCAAGAGGGTCACCTTGTTGGCATCCTACTGCAGATTCCAAAACACTGTCCTTGTATAATAATTTGGAAGGGTACCTGTAACATTGCCACAAAAAACCATAAATTTCGGGTAGTTCCTTTTTGACTTCAGCCAACAAAGTGTCCCTGTTTACAGAGTTAAAGGCATTCTTCACATCAACCTTGAGGATGACCTCACCTCTGTTGGAGTTTAAAAAGGTGGAAAGGGCATGTACGGCAGCCTCACAGCCCCCTTTCGAGCCAAAACCAAGCTGTAGGGGCTGAAACTTAGCTGTAAGCGATTCGCTATACAGCTTACAGCATATTTTGGCTGCCGTACGCCTGTAGGTGCACCCAACGGCGATGGGACGAATGCCACCGTCCCTTTTGCGCAGGGCACATAGGTTGGCCCCGTACAAAATGTCGACGACGACCTCGTTCACACCGCCGGAGAGCATGAGGTTAATCAGGGCCGCAAGCTCTTTCAAAAGCGACTCACCAGCTTCCCCGGCGCCTGAACTCAGTAGATCTTTTAAGTGTTGTGGAGTCAGGCCGTCGAGGCCGCCGGCGGAACCACTTCGAAAAGAGCTCACGGCTGCAATCAACTGGGGGGCCGAAACGTTTAGAATGGTTGAATTAAGATTGGGAGGGTCAGGTGGGTCGGGAAAGGTGAGACCATCCGCAGGCGCTGGGTGTTTACTCTCTAGAGCTGTTAGCGTTTCTGGAGAGTAAGGCGCCACCACATCGCTGCTAAACAGTATCCTGGCCGCGCCCCTGATGTCACCTTCACTTAATTTGGATTCCACATGTGAACATAAGCCTTT
Organism: Dryobotodes eremita; assembly: GCA_917490735.1. Classification (NCBI taxonomy): domain Eukaryota; kingdom Metazoa; phylum Arthropoda; class Insecta; order Lepidoptera; family Noctuidae; genus Dryobotodes; species Dryobotodes eremita. Next base: position 21,629,887 of record OU823249.1, on the reverse strand, counting down.
TTGTGGTTGGTTGTTAAATTTAGGTAATTTTGGATCTAAAATTAGGGTCGAATTGTTACAATTGTCTTTAATTTGGTTAGTTAGTGTTTTTTTGGGTGCCAAATTTTTTTGCACATGAAGAATCCTATAAGGGAAGGTAAGTAATTGCTCCCAGGCACTTTGTGAGTTCTCCTGGGTCGCAAGACGGAGACATCGCGCCAAACTTAGAGCAACAGATCGTCTCGCGCCCCGGGGAACTCTCTTTAAAACCGGGGTTGAATTTTTTAATTTTGTTAGCGTTTGCCACAATGTTTGGTCCGGAGGTGTTGATGTTGGGAATGTAGCTGGGGGGCACAAGGGTACACTATGTGATCTGTGGATCTTTCCATAGTGTATCCTCAGCCCCCGTTCGCCTTTAAAAAAGCGTGCCTGTGAGCAATACGGGCATCTCACAAGCTGGACATCGAGCGATGTGATAGGTTGACTGGCACTGTTTCCGGCATCGCAACTGCCGTCATTGAACATATATTAAACTTACCTATCAAAATTAATATTAACGAAGTATATACACATCCACTAAAAGCAAAAACAAACAAAATAAATCACAAAACCAATTTTTCACTATTTATGAAAGAAGGTAGGTAGTTCTTTACGAGGTTTTCCATGACATGGAAAAAAACAACAATTGTACTAACGAAGTTCAAAACATAACATAACATCACACAAGGGTTGGGCACTAGTGTACCTATAGTTCAAAACGTTGATCCAGATTCCTGATCCTGAATCCAGATTCCTGACTAAATTCTATGTTCGCCTAAATCCAGTCAGTTAGAGCTGGCGATTACAAAATTTAATTACTTTAGCATTTAGCTATTAGTCTGTCTATGATTTGTGACGTCATTTTGTCATGGTGGGTGTGTTTTAATGGCTGTGACTTATAAGAACTTTGTACTGAGTATTCTATAGGACTATTAAGGTGAGTACGTCATTAAAGTAGTAGGGATTACTTTCAATCGATCATCATGGTGAATAATAATAATAATAATAAATTTATTCAAGTATAAAATAAAATTATGATTTACATTAATTACAATCGAGGAAAATTTTAATTCTAACTGTAATGTAGACCTGCCTGATCTAGGTTTATAAAACCTGTGTTTCAGGCCATCAATTTACATCAAGCATTTAAAAATATGACAACAATAAATTTATTAAAAGCTTAATTGAAAGTAGACATAATATTTTCAATGACTTAAAGAGTAACTAAATGATTATATTATTATAAAACTAGATTATGTAAGATATATTTATGTTTAAATAAATTAGCAAATAATATTAAAGTAGATAAAACGGAGACTATTATAAATTAGGTAAAAGAAGAGACTTATATTTGAGTAGGTAGATAGAAATTTTATTTTAAAATCTCTAGTAGTTTTTCCGTGTCTGCATAATTAAGTTTTGCCAAATATTCCTGTACTAGTAAATTACACCTATTATAAGTTAAACTATAAATCTTTAGCACTCTGTTAAACTGGTTATACAGGTAGGGTCCTAAAAATAAATAAAATCGACTAGCAAAAGCATGTTTAGTCTGAGAGTTAGCACAAACCAAATCTTTTCTTCTCCTATCTGAAGGTAATGGGTTAAAATAAAGTTCAGTGTGTTGGAATAAAACTACATTCAAAACAAATAATTGACGTACTGTTAGCAACTTACATGCCATATAAAGCTGGTGTGTAGGAAATCTAAATGGACGAAAAGTAGCAACCTTTAAAACTGCTCTTTGGGCACGTTCAAGGTGCAGTAAAGTTGTTTTAGCGGCACCACCCCAGGACGTTATGCAGTAGGTAATAATAGATTGACACAAAGCCAAATAAACCTGTCTAATTAATTTAAAGTCGGCAAAGTTACGTAAATTTTTAAAAACTTAGTAGTTATAAAACTAGACTACTAGATTACTAGTTAGTAAACTCATTAGTTTACGCACTCTGATGCATAATAAATCGATGTGTTTGCGGAAATTCAGGATTGTGTCAATCGTGACGCCTAGATATTTAATATGGTCGGTTTTAGCTAAAGTGGGACAAGTGCATGCAATGTCAGCATACTGTAAATTACTATTGTTATGCGCTTGAATGTCTAGATTAGTAAGCGTTGAATTAGTGTTTCTCATTGTAAATAATAGGTACTTGGTTTTATCTGTATTTAATGTTAAGAGATTTTTATGAAGCCAATTAGACACAGTATTAAAACCATTCTGTGCTACCTCATAGACCTCGGCCTTTGATTTAGCTGCGAACAGTAGAGCTGTGTCATCCGCATATGAAATAATTTCACCCTTTTGGAGTGTCAAATTGCACAGGTCATTTATGTAGATTAAAAACAAAGTGGGACCCAAAATACTGCCTTGTGGGATTCCATAACAGCTATTCTTAAGTTCAAAACTCATGGACTGACCTATTTTTACTCTCTGATGGCGGTCGCTAAGGTAATCAACAGCAATAACAGTTCCAATTGTACTCCCCGTATTCCGAGCATTTCCAGCTTGTGCAAAAGCAAAGTACAAGAAATTGTATCAAAAGCCTTGAATCCTGACTGTAAGATACTTTTCATTTATTTATTTTCTCTGGACGACTTACAGCTAAACAAAATAGAATAAAAATTGTAAATGTGTTTGTCAGCAAGTCACTCATCAGCACCATCTACCTGCCTTTTCCGAACTACGTTGTGGTCGGCTCCCAGTCTAACCGAATGCAGCTGAATACCAATATTTTACATGGAAGGACTGACTATCTGACCTCTATTACATTATGTTTATCGAATGTTTCTGTTATATTAAATGAGTATGCATCTTGCTGAAAATGAGCTCTAGTATGATAATAATAATCCTACTATCCTACTAATATATATATATATATATATATAATAAATAATAATATTATATTATATTATCCTAACTAATATTATAAATGCGAAAGTAAGTTTGTTTGTTTGTTTGTTACCTTTCACGCCTAAACCGCTGAACCGATCATCCTGAAATTTTGCATATACGTTGTCAGGTGTACAGAAACGGACATAGGGTACCTTTCATCCCGCAAAAAAGTGCTGTTTCTGAGGAAAACAACAATAACGTTCTTATGATAATAGATGGCGCCACGTGTCTTTCGAATCACAATTGAATTATATAACCCAAATTGATAGTCAGTCTAAATTAACGCGAGCGAAGCCGCGGGCAAAAGCTAGTCCTACTAATATTATAAATGTGAATGTGTGGATGTTTGGATGTTTGGATGTTTGTTACTCAATCACGCTAAACCGGCTGAACGGATTTGGATAAAATTTGGCACATGGGTAGACTATGACCTGGATTAGGACATAGGATACTTTTTATCCCGATATTCCCACGGGATCGAGATTTCTGCGGGTGAAACCGCGGGGCGCAGCTAGTAAAAAATAAAATATTTATTTCAGGCTACAATGGCCCATAGACATACTTTACAAACTAACATACATTAACTCATTAAGCATCACTAATGAGACACCATTGATTTTCTATTGTTATTGCCCGCTAGCGGGCTATATATAAAGTATAGGACAAAAACTTGTGTTAACAAATATGGCTTAAAACTATGTTAGTAGCGCTTCACTAGCTTGAATTTGTACCGTCCTGTGGTACTTATCCGCGGAAGCGATAGAAGACCACATCCTGCGGCTAAAAGTCTTCTTCCTTGATGAGGGGCAGATAACAATTCACTACGCGCACCACGAACGTAGTTTTTCTTGTGTTAATATAGGTATTTGGTCTGAGATAGGTACAGTCATGAGCACTAATATGTCAACACTTGGCAACTTTCAATAGCGATTTTTCGTGAAATAACGAATGCAACGTTGAAATGCGACATACTACATAAACATAGGGTTGGAAAATACAATGTTCGTAATAACATAAAGTTTCATTAAAAAATTAAGGAGAAAAACGCTTTTTAATTTAGCCAAGTGTATACATATTTATGCTAGTGACTGTACGTAAAAATCGTTTCCTTATTTTTGGATGAGACTCAATCAAAAACTTGTGAGTAACTTCATAGAAACATCAATCAGAATGTTGAAAGCACAATTATTATGAAGAATACTGATAAAGCCATTTACTTACGGTTCAAAATAATTGCTGCCACAAGAACTTTCTAATTAGCAATTAATGTGTAAGTTAATACAAAGCGGGTCTTGGCATAAAATCGAGGAATCGCTAGAACAGAGGAAATTACCCACACTATAATTATATTTTAATTAAGTCAGTCTAGGGTAGGGCTGAGGTAATAAGATTTGTTTAGCGCCACACCTGCTGCTTCCGGTACATATCACGGTTAAAACACAGTTAATTAACTGTACGGAGATAAACACTGGTCAATAATCAAGCCATCGCAATTAAAAGGGAAAAAAACATTAAAGAAATCACGAGATATTTACATTAAAAGCCCCAGTTCTCTAAAGAATATTAATGTTTGCTTGTCTTATGTCTGGTGATATTAGGAAACAACAAATCGAAATACAGGGTCGAATTAAATGTCTTGACGCGGTCTGTTAGGGCCGATGCCTGCCAGGGTCGCGAATTGTTCGAAAGAGTTACCGAGGCCCCCCGGCACAGGCAACTGAAGGAACACCGGTGGGTTTTAGTCAGTAAAAGTCTGACACCTCCCGGTCCGCCCGGAGCGGGAGAAGTTATTTGATTATTTCACACCCAAAAAAAAGGGTCGAATTAAATTAGCTAGCGGAACTCCACAGACGTGATAGGTATCCATATCTTAACATGATAATTATAACAAAAAGAAATTAATTTGATGATTTTTTTGTGGGGTTGTCGACCTCTGTTAGTGTATTCACTTGAAATATAAGTTTAAAAAAACCTGTTTTTTGTGTATATTGATGTCTACACACGATAAATCATATTTTTCAACTCATAAATCATGTAACAACACCACCAGTGATCGTTGACCCTTAAAAAAACATCAAATCGTTTTAATTTTAATTTGATCGTGTTTAGATAACGATACCCATCACGTCTGCGGAGTTTAGCTAGCTAATTTAATTTGACCCTGTATACAGCACTCGACTGCCAAGCATGATGATTATATCAGAATCCCTGGATCAGTCTTTAGGAGATCGATGCTCAGCGTTTACAAGCTGCCTGATAGAACACGCTATAAGAAAAGTTTGGTCGTTAAAATCTTACCGAAGAAAATTCAGTTAATTACATTACTCCAAGAAAAATACAAATAAGTTTATTATCATTGTAAAGAAGTTCAATAAACCTGTCTGTATTTATGAGTTTCATCTCAATACTTTTCACTCAAGCAAAACGCTCATTTTCATAAGTTGTCAACATCAATCCACTTGAAAAGTATTCATGAATTTATTTACCTTCACTCACGTAATATACTTGTAAATACGAAGATGGTATCTTTTAACTAAAAAGTGAGGTAAAAGACAACGTTGACTGCCAATAAATACTTAATTTGTCTGAAGTCGCCAACTACAACTTGGTCAGTACCACTTCCCATTTATCTATTTTCATATTTAATGGATCAGCCATTAATTTGTTCCACTGTTGCATAGCCCGTGGGACAGTTACCAGCTGTTATCTTGAAATAGAACTGAACATGGTACCCAAGTACCGCCTTTTCTAGTTAATTTTCCAGCAAGTTACGTTCCCACATTCCAACTTATTCCAACTCAGCCTTACCCCTTTAAATGCCATAAACCCGAGAAGTTCTAATTTATTGTCTGATAAAGAATATGATAAACAAATACATTATTTATGTTGTCAATACCACTTTACCTGAAATACAAGTATGTATTTATTACTATAGACTTGCAAACAACGCAGCGATACCACGCCGTAATCCCACCACCATTTATATGGTACGGTAACGTTATACCGACGACAGGTCGACGATACGATGTCGTCATCACGTGTTGGCTTGCTTGTTGCACAAAGATTAGAACGATTACGAAGATACCATTGGACAAAGGAAGACCAATAAATAATAACCTACTGAATATTTAAAGGAAATATTTTTTATTTACTGGAAATAGATTTGTCTTCAAAGATCAGTGCTGCCTCTAGAAATAAAACTTTTGTTGTTGAAGGTGAAGCACAGAACAAAATAAGAAGATAAGAAGGTTCCATTCCTTAGGATATCGACATACTGCATCTAGATCTAGCTGAGTCTACCGGTAAATGTTACAGTAAATACCTACGTGTGAGCAAAGGCTCCCACAGACAGGCACGACCGCGACGCGACAGTGCGACACAAAGGCACCGCTCGTCACGCGACGAGCGGTGCCTTTGTGTCGCCCGCGATTCGCGTGGCGTGTCGCGCCTTTTTGTAGGAGCCTTAATAGTCCCAACAAAGCTTTCAAGGCAAAATGCTTTATCCATCTGTCATGACAAGTCTCATGGATTTGCAGATATATGCTTCATCTGCCGGGGTCGCGGATTGTTCGAAAGACTGCCGGGGTCGTGGATTGTTCGAAAGAGTTATCGTGGCCCTGGCGCACAGGCAACTGAAGGAACTCGGGTGAGTTTTAGTCAGTACCTAAGAGTCTGACACCCTTCCGCTCCGCCCAGAGCCGGAGAGGTCATTTGATGACTTCCCAACCAAAAAAAAAAGAAGATACTCGTATATACTTCATTCATCGAATGAGCATATTGACTGTTGATCAAATTATGATTACCTACACCGCAACGAAAAAGAAAGTTGAAAATACAAAATAATGTCATTGCATTAACGTAAACTAAAACTAATTTTAAGATCCTAGGTCTTTCACGTTTTTAAATTAACATAATTATCTCAGTATTTTAAATGGTTCACACCTAATTGAACTACTCGTAGCGACGAACAATTCTAGTGAATCCTTAAAAAGGAGGTTAAATAAACTGATTACGTAATTGGGACGCGGAGGCAGGTTTAAAACAAATTATGCCAAATAAATACGGTTTACTGATACTTTCGGAGCTGTGTTTTATTGTGGTCAAGGCGAAGATATCACGCTACTTAGGTAGATCCTACCAGACTAGTTAACCTCTAAATTTGCCATTTTTCTGCAATTTACAGCTGATATTTATAGGTATCAAGGTAGGTGGTGGTTTTATTGTCTACATAATAAAGAGTATTCTATTATATTCTATTCTTAAAGATTAAAATAGGAAATACACCAAGTTCTCTCTCTGAAACAATTCAATAGGTAGACGATAATATATCGTGCTGTTCCTGTCATACAAAATTACAATGCTTCCTCTCATACAGAAATCAAAGACAAAATCAAATCATTTATTTCAAATAAGCACATAAAAAGCACTTTTGAACGTCAAAATTTACAGGAAAATAGAATTGATTCTAGTTGCCCCTTGCAAAAGCTAGTTTCGTATGGAAAAGAACGGGCAAGAAATTCCACCGTTACTCTTTTAAAATGTTTTACAATATTATGTAGGTATACATTAATTATATAATTATGTGTGAAGAGATGCACCTAGAATAAAACTGTTATAACACAATAGGTAAAAAGAATTAAATATAATGCAATAACAGGTAAATTAATTATTTGATAGATACACATGCAATGGAACCCCTAAGTATTTTTAATGCAACTATGTAGCCTGTGCAACAGCATCTCTCTCTTCCTGAAAAATAATTATGTTTACCAAAACATTATGCAGACTTCAGTATCCATTTTTAACCCCAGACGCAAAAAGAAGGATGTTACAAGTTTGACCGCTATGTGTGTGACGGGTGAACCCATTTGGCTACGGTTTTTTTAAATTTGAAAGCAGATTTTCTAGCGGTGGTTCTTAGACATGCTTAATCAAAATCGACTCAGCCGTTACAAGGCCACCAGCTCTTTTTTTGTGCCGGGTTTTTTTTTAAATTTACCTATTATAGAATAAAGATCTCTGTGCCGATATTTGGATACAGCCGATCTGTTCTGAAAAAATCTCACCATGAAAACTTAGGTAAGCTGTCAATAGTGTTAATCCCTGGAATAAGGAGGCTGGAGCGTCTGGTATGAATTTATTGTATATGTAAATGATACACCACTGACTACATGCATTATTGTCTCTCCTTCTTTCTTTAATCCATCCAAAGTTTGTCTGTAAAAGATCGCTTTTAGCGATAAGACCGCCCATTGTGTTACCCTATGTAAAATGTCTACATTTATATCTGTAATTTTTATGGTGTACATAATAGTGTAATAGTGTAGTAACAAACATCCACCCATCCATCCATCCCTCCATCCTCAGAAACTTTCTCATTTATAATATTAGTAGGAATAAGATGTGAAAGTTTGTGGGGATGGATGGGTGGATGGATGGATGGATAGATGTGTGTTACTCTTTCACGCAAAAACTACTAAACGGATTTAGATGGAATTTGGAACACAGATTTACCCTGGATTAACATGTAGGATACTTTTTATACCGGTAGTACGTTCCCGTGGGATAATTTCCGACATCCACGCGGGCGAAGTCGCGGGCAAAAGCTAGTTTATAATATTAGTAGGATTTTGCTTAAATATCCGTTATAATGGTATTTGTTGTTTCTTTTTTACTAAGTACCTACTTAAGTGGTTTTAATACTCAAAATGATGTAGTCGATGACTTTGGTGCACGGTAAAACTCTAATGGGTTTATTTTGGCACCAACTTAAATATATAAAATGTGTGTACACTACTGAATAAAAAAAAATTAAAAAAAAAGTCGAATTAAATTTTCCTATAACATCGTTTCTTCACCCTACATCGTATTCGCATCGTCGCCGTACCGTCCACTTTCAACAAGTCCCTTCACGCAGTGCAACGACCCGTACGCTTCAATTTACATCGTAGGGGCCGGGAAACGCAGCGGGGATCGATTTACCTGCGCACTATAGACTAGCACAGACTATGCGTGAATGGCTGACATTGAACGGAACAAAGTTCCTGGGATCCAGTCTAGACCTGTCTATATCAGGCTGTTCATTGAATTATTGTGAGAGGCTGTATTTATGGCGTTTGCTTTAATGAAGTTGAAGAGATTCTCTTTTTTTGTATCTTTTCAGGATCTGTACGTTTACATAAATTGTTTTTCTTATACAAAGATAGGGCAGACAGGGCATTGTTATTTTTTTTTAATTTTTAAAGAAGAGAGCCTTTACTTGTGACTACTCCGAAACTAGTCGAGTGGGATAAAACTCAAACTCAAACTCAAAGCATTTATTTCAAATAAACCAATTACAGGCACTTTTGAATTGTCAAGTGGTCGGTCAGTCAGACCATTCAAGTGTTACGTAAGCATCAAAGGGGGTGGGTAGGGGTCTTTGCTTTGCTTATTTTTGATGACATGGGACCGGGAGGGTCTGGATGGTGAATACGTCAGCAATATTTATTTAGTTTTTCTGTTTTTTCTGCAAAATTTAGTAATTCTGATTTGAACAAATATGGCAACCCTATTTGTCTATAATCGAAACCGAAAAGCATGTTCAGGGATTCCCCAAAATAATTGATATTGCTTACTCGCTCTCAAGTGGTGTTTTATGGTTAAGTTAGAAAGAACTCAAGTAGGGAAATTACTTCAATGGGCATTATCCTTTATAGTCTATGAATTGGCGAAATGGCGATTGGGTTATAATTGGCGTTTTTGGAAATTGGTTGGTTTATAACTGGCGAAATGTGGGTGTACTATAGGTACACCTCTGCCTAACCCTTCGGGGAATAAAGGCGTGATATTATGTTATGTCTATAAATTCCTTATTTCTTGTAGACTCATGAATAACCAGAAAAGATTTAAAAAAAACAATATTTACGTAAGCAGAGCGTAAAAAGGGGGAGGGGGGAGGGTTAAAAATTACATAATTTCAGCTTAGTTTATAGTCGAGTAGCCCCAGAGCTAGTTGTGACTAATCCGAAACTAGACGCTTACTTCTTTAAAAAATTTAAAAATAACAATATATAAATATATCCACTACTGAAAATACGCATCCCAGAAATCGCTAATACCTAAAATGAGTCATCCTCACTTAGCTTGTTAAAATACATTGCAGATCCTAGAAGAGACTGTTTCATGACTATACAATGTGTAACTGAATTAATGCACTGAAAGCAGTTTGTTCAGAATCATTTACAGAATCGATTTCTGTCATTTTTTTTATCCCAAATATAATTTAAAGTACGGAAATTACAATCACACTTCCGCTGTACAGTCAAAACAAACAAAACTTGACAAAGTACCTACTACGCTAGACCCTTATCCATGTGCGACTGTGTGCGTGCGTAAATTTGTAATGTAACCACAATTTTCTCCCGCAATCAGTATAACTAATTTAATAATAATTAGACAATGTTTTATTTATAATACTCAAAATGCAGTGTATGTATTATGATCATAACATCTTTATATATATAAAAATTACGTGTCACGTTGTTTGTCCGCGACGGACTCCTAAACTACTGAACCGATTTTAAATTTGATTTGCACACCGTGTGCAATTTGATCCAACTTGAAAGATAGGGTAGCCTACATCTCAATTTATAGTCGCAATATTATTTTATTGCAAATTATTTGTCTATTATTTGACAGTCACAATTATCTGTTAGCTCTAAACGATTCTAACAGATGGCGATATCTGTTGACTGGATTGAGTAAGTATTCAATAGATGGCGCTATGTTAAAAATACAAACGTTTCATATAAGCTACAATTTAATAGCATAACCACCACGTGTTGCTGAGGCTAAGGTATAACCTAAATTTATTTTTTAATAAACGAAATACAGTGAAATTCAATTGTTCTTACTTTTTAAATTTTTGGTGTTAGCATAGCCGGCCACGTGTTATTTAGACTGAAGTATAAATTAAATGCTACCCGGGCGAAGCCGGGGCAGGTCGCAAGTAATATTCTAATTAGGGTGTTAATTGGTGTGCATTTATTAATTCAGGGACATGTTGTGGAGAAAATATAAAGTGGAAATTCTAAAAAAATTATAACTTCATCACCCGCGCCGCCTTTTCCCCACTACGTAGGGGTTGGCTTCAAGTCTAACCTGGTGCAGCTGAATACCAGTATTTACATGGAGCGACTGCCTATCTGCCCTCCACAAACCAGTTACTGGGTAACACGATACTCCTTAGTAAGACTGGAAATAATTTAACTTAGGGCCCGTTGTTTGATCAGTAGTCAAACATACTAATAGTTAAAATGCGTTAGTTAAACTAAAAATTTGTTAAAAATGACATAAGTATGTTGTTTGACAAATGGTTAAGCTAACTAAAGTTAAAAAAATTGTCAATTTGCTATAAAAGTTTACCATGCGCAGACAGAGTAGTTAAACTTTGACAGTTATTGACTATTGTCAAGTGACTAATTGTTAAATTGACTATTGGTCATGTTTAACTATGTATCAAACAACAGGCCCTTAGTAACAACAAAAACAATTTCCCTGACCACTACCTACAATAGAATTGGAAAATACTCGCTCTAATATTTATAAGACTCTTTATATTAAAGCGAGTGTTTAGAAGAAACTTATTTGTGGTTGGTTTTTATATGTATTAGTATTTATTACTTTTCGAGTTGTCTATCCCCTGTTTCATCTGCCATGTTTAGTCTCTGCATCACCCTAAGGTTGACTGGTAGAAAATGCATCAGGCATAAAGTCCGCCTTTGTACAGTATTTTTTTTTTACTTGTTCATAAAGTTTTAATAAATACATAAATAAATAAAATGAAATTACATTTATATTTAGAGTTTGTATTGTAAATAATAGAATACTTCGGAAACTTTTTTCTATTTATTGTTTTTGTTAATCAGAATTTAAATAGAACAGTAAATATGCTTCATTTTGAATTCCTGAATCGAGTTTTACCAATTCTGAATTTATTTGCTACGATTTGTTGCGAAACACCGGACCCGTACGATAACCCTGCATACAACGCACTTTTGTTTCACTTTGATAAAAAGCCATATCATAACAAAGTTTTTTATAAGAAATTATAATACTAATAAAGAAAAAAAAAGGAGAAAAGAAATGAAATGAAAAAACAAATGATAGATTATGATAAATTATATTTATTTTTGTAAATTGGATAAAGTACCCAAACTGCCAGATTATCATTATCATTAAAACTAACTATGAAAATGACTTATTAAGTTAATAGTTATTTAGATACTTAGTTTAACAACATCCCTAGAGAGACATCTAATACAAGACATGGCATCAATTACATGATCATCAAACCTATTATATCTAAAAGTAAACAAAGCCTGTTAATAGCACATCGTATTAATAATATTGTTATGTAGGTATAACATCAATATTTACTTACGTAGAACATTATCGGATGTTACGTCTAGCAGAAGAAATAATCGTCATCGTGATTAGGTAGTAGATCAACATTTTGGTCGGACCGGGTTGTACACACAACACAATTTCCATAAAAAAAAAACACGTGTGGCACTCGGGGACTGCCGCGGTAAAGCTATTGCATAGCATTTTTTATCAACTTATGCAATTATAATTATTTATTTATTTTTTATTTATGCAGTATTTTTTTTCTTTGATATTAATTCAAGTACAGTCGTACTATATACATACACGTTAAGCGAACGTTCGGCCGAGCTACATGGTAGGCTGAGTGGGGGGTGTTAGGTTTTATTTTCGTTACGGAATTTCTTGATTCGGTCGCCGCGCTCAAAGCCCGCGATAAAAGCTATGCAATAGCTTAAAAAACCTTTTTGTCTTAAAGTATGGCATGTATTTAATCGAACCTCTAATAATTACCATTTTGCGGTCCTAAAAATATTATTGAAGCTAACACTATTCCTATTTCGGGGTCCAAAATAGTAAACAGCCAAGTGATTGCGACCAACTTGGATGTAGCGCTAGCCGCCGAACGCCCGCCGCTGCACTGATAACTTTTTATGAATTTATCAATTTGTTATTTACGAATATGTACTAAAGGAATTCTTATACGCTTAATAATGTTTTGACTTAGTACAGACACATTTGGCCATTTAGTGACAACCAATTCATCGGTAAATGAAATCGAAGATTACTTACAATAGCTTGTGGAGAAAGCTCGATAATAGCTTAATAACTTCAAAAATATATCAGTAGTCAACGAAACGTTTCTTTAATTACGTTTAGAGAGCTCGATTTCTTGTCATTTTTGTTAAACATATTTCGTTTGAAATGACCAACAATTTCATTTGGCCTGCGGGGTAATTGTGTAACACACTAATAGCAGGAATGGGTTTCATTTTGACAGTTCAACAACATTGCGTTATTTACGTTGCTGAGCAGACAAATTTTTCAAACATATGAAGCAATGGATTAGCAAAAGGCTTCAAAATGATTCAGATTGTGGTAGATAGTGTGTTACGCAGTTAGGGTGCTGAAGTAGGTAGGTACCTAGTCATTATGTTTGGTCAACCCAATTAATGTTGACGTTTCTCAGTATCATATAAGAATACAACTTTGTAATCTATTAATAGTTTTTTAAATATTGTTGGAAACATCAACATATTTTTTATCTTAATTCCAGAGTCCATTTGATTAATCATTTACTCACAAATGACATGTGTACCTATTTACTATTTGCATTTAAGTTTACTAAAAAGAACTTGTTCGAGAAGTACCGTAGGTTATTAATAAAGATTTACATAAATACTATTTTGCCAAGTCATTGCTCGACAGCAATAACAGGATTTTATCGACATAAAACACACAAATTTATCGATGTTCATAGGAAAAACGATTTTCATTACAATCTTAGGAATGTTCACAGTTGGAGCTTTTACAGCTACAATACATAATATAAACATAGATCTAAGGTCTGAAGAAGAAACAGAGAGATCAATTCCATATAGGATATTAAATTTATGCATTCAGCGAGATTTTCAAAAAATGGCAAAACTTACAAAAAATCAAAAATAAGAAATATGCTTCCTTCCAAAACAAAAGTGTTTTAGTGCATATGGACCAAGATTGCCGTCTATCTCTCAGAGGATTTATAACCGTTTTCACTAACTTGACCTAACCTAACGAAATGCATAAATAAAAGCGCGTCGTTGGACTTTCTTTTCTTTTTTTTTACGAATCCTTACGAAAATGGTTACAGTTTTAGTAGAAAGACAGTTCCGGTACTGAGCTGAGTTGGTGAAAACGCGCATTTAACTCTTTCTTCAAATGACACGTCACTTTGTACTGCCCATAACATCATAAATTACCCCAATATTATTACACCTTATTTTTCAAGAACTAATGAAAAGCGTCATCATCAAGCAGGTCACGCTAAAGAGGTCAACCTATTTCGCTTTGAGGGGATGCTAAGATGGCGTCGCAGAAAGAAACGCTGTGTAAACATGCCACCTGTCCATTACGCATCGGCTTTTGAGGCCAGAGGCTTACCTATTTGACGGATATACTTCGTTATTCCGGTAGCTAGGGATTTTCGTTGTTACTCTTGCATATGAAGTTGAGGTTTAAAAAGTTAGATTGGGAATTTCGTTTCAGAAATCTTTATGCGGAGGATTGACGTAAATGTCGTCAGAAAAGTTTTGAGTACCTATAAATGTGGATGGCTAAGGGAGTAGGGAAAGACCAAAGAAACTATGGATGGACAGTGTAAAATATGATATGGCTAGAAAGGGTGTGACCAATAGATAAGTAGGTAAGGAACAAACATACGTTGCGCTGACGCCAAATAAATTGGGATAGGAGAATAATGGAAATCTTGGTAATAAAAGTCTGATTTGTATCTCTCTCTTATTTACTCAAAAGACCATTTCAGACACCAATCTACATGGTTCTCAAACATTATGTTCGAATTTTTTATATACACTTTGACATTGATGAATTTTATGTACAATGACATGAGTATTTACTTGTAAAATATTATGTTATTTTAATAATTGTGAATGTGAGGACTATGTGGGTCATTGTTTTTTTTTTTTTCTCAGGTAGTTTTAATCATGACCTGGCAGTTTGAGTAATTTATGCGGCCTACCCAAATGTCCTATTTTTAGTATTGTTCGTCAAATCGTTGAGCTCCTTAAGTTCTGAGTTGAGCTGCACGATTACTGCTGACAAATGCGTGCACAGACTGGACAGGTCCACTCAATCTGTGTGGTTCTTTCCTCAAAAGTCATTTCAGATACCAATCTTCATGGTCTTCACATGATCTGACCAAGATTATGTCTGAACTTTAAAAGAGACTGTGACCTCTGAGTTTATTTCGACCTTTCTTTTCAGAGTAGTCAGAGAGTACACGCCGACATCATCCAGTTTAAAAAATATGATTGACGTGTAAAAGTGTTAGTACCAACCGAAATAAATTCATTTATCATTTATAAAATAATGTATCATTTACTCTCGATTCTTTGTCAATATCGAAGTGTTCATTGATTGTTTTAAAACTTTGAAACATATAAAATGAACTACCTTTTTTAAAAAAAAACAGTTATACAAACATTACCAAATACTACTATAAGTTAGTTAAACTTTGCGTTTTTCAGCATAGGAAACGGGTATTTAGTTTTATAAAGACCAATCAAGAGTCTAATTGGGTAAAATAAGTTTTATAAAGCCTTTACCGTTTGGCCAATGAACTCGCCGTGTCGTGGCTAAAGTAACGTTACCAATGAACGCAAGACCAATTGATTGTAGCCAAGCACAAATGATGGCTCAGAGGTTAGGGGACTTGCCTCTTATTAATCATGAATATTTAAGATCTAAACCAGCACCCTAATTACGTAACACACTATCTACCACAATCTGAATCATTTTGAAGCCTTTTGCTAATCCATTGCTTCATATGTTCGAAAAATTTGTCTGCTCAACAACGTAAATAACGCTTTGAATATTGTTGAACTGTCAAAATGAAACCTATTCCTACTGTTGGTGTGTTATTGTCCCGCTGTAAATGTCATCTTTTCAGTTTCATTCTTTGCAATCCAATTAAGTCACCACTCACATACACACATATATCGATACCCATCACGTCTGTGGACTTTCGCTAACTAATTTAATTTGACCCTGTATATACATTGTATAGATATTGACGACTAGCAGTGTACCACGGTTTCAACCGTATGTAGTTTATCGTGAAAACTATGCATTTTTCTAGCAATATCCATCTCTTGTCATTTTGGAATAGTATACCTTCATTTCAGTGAAAGAATGTTTGTAATTTATTCAGTATTCCCAGATATTATCTTACACAAACAAACAACTTTCTTTCTGGTGTATACATATACATATAGATTATTATTAAGTTGAAAATTTACTGCAACTGCCTTATAACGAGGGCCAAGATCAACAGTGTTACTTTTAAGCCTAGAGGCTCTTACTAATGATATATTGTTTTAAAATCATACAACATGTAGGTAGCTTCGTATGTACCTATAAACATACTAAATCGCAGACTAAATATAAAGTCTGTGCTAATGTAAATATTTTAGCGGAACGCTTATCGCAAGTGCGCGTGCACTCATTTGAGTTTATATTTATACTAAAATGATGTTTAAGATACGCGTATTGGCTGTTTAAAAATTTGTGCAGTAAGGATGTGTTCAGAGGAAAAGTTTGATTTAATTACTACCTCATGAATTCTTACAGCGCAGCGTAGAGATAAAGTAATGTACAAAAGTATAAATTAAATTAAGTATTTGTTTATTTAGTGCAACTAGGCCCAATTGTTAGTAAAATTGTTCTTAAAAACTATTGTTAGTAAACAAACACAAAAACAAAAAGACCAAAGAAAAGAAAAAAAAGAAAATACGTTTATTGAACGACGACGTTACGTTACGTCTTTTTTAAAAAAAATTGTAAGATTAGCTGTGGGGTCTTCTGACCAGCTCCTCCACAGCGTGCGACAACCAAGGTGCGTCGTACTTTTCTATCAACATACTTAGGATACCATTAGAACTAGACCGCGCTCTTGACAAGTTGGAATATGTTTTTTTGCGCATTATGGCGTAAAAATCATCGGTATGCGCAAAAGCGAACATACCGGACGCACTACAATAGCGTGGCAGTCCCAACAGCATCCTGAAGCAGTTATTATATTGAATACTCTATAATATATTATATTTAAATCTCGCCGGAATAAATATCCAAATTCATAAATCGATCCCGGACGGATTTCTAGAACTGAATTCGCAGAATGTTTAGTTCAGCCACAAGTACAATTTTAATAAAAGTTTTTGATAACCTTTACTCTGATGATCGTTAATTAGTTGCAATGTAGCTATTATTGTCCATGTACACTTTTATTGTAATCAATAATATTTATTATACCTCATAATCAATCATATACCCATTAATAACAAACGGCTATCAAAATTATTGTAAAATAATGACTGAACTATGACCCCTGTATCTCAATTACAACAATCCAATTCGCACGTACTTCCAATGATAATACACGTTACCTACTCAGCTCAACTCAAAGCATTTATTTCAAATAAACCAATTACAGGCACTTTTGAATTGTTAAGGGGTCGGTCAGTCAGAAAGATGAAGCTAGTAGCTCATTCCAAAGCTTAGTATGTGCCTATGGAGAAGAACGGGCAAGAAACTCCATGAACACTCTTTTAAATAAAATATGGTTACAAAATATTGGTGACATCATTCATGTTCAAATTATGCATGTGAGAACGATGCAGAACGTTAAAAGCGTCCCTAATAAAGAGACAAAAACAATTCAAATATTAAATTAAATTAAAATAAGCCGTGGCAGCTAAGAGATGACCAGTCACACGTGTGACCAAACAAACACAAGAACAAATTCGCCTTAATGGAGACAATAAGAAAAGTGCTATTAGACACATTCTTAGTAAAGACAATTTAGTAGCTTAGGTTATAATTTAATTAATTATTAGTATATCTATAAGGCTAGATTGTAATAAGATTAAGGTCCATCCTATTGTTGAATCCTAGGACAAGGGAAGAACAACAAAAAAACACGTGTGACCAAAATTAGCTAAACATCTACAGTCCTTTCATAGTTAATTTATGTCTGACAGCAGCAACCTAATAGCAACCTTAACCTTAAGGCTTCCGCAAACAGGCGCGACGCGACAGCACGAGGCGACTCTTGTAGAAAAAATTCTATGAAAACTAGATGGAAATTGTTCTACAAGAGTCGCGTTGTTGATAGTTACGAGAATAAAAGATCACTATGATTTTGATAGGCTTGTGAGTAGTAGCAACCCAATCGCAACCTTATTACAGCAGGTATATATAAAGATCGCTTGGCTTTTGACAGTGATGCAAAATCAAAGGCTGTGAAAGGACTATAGAGTGATAGAGGGATCCTTTGGCGCCTGAATGACATTGACAGGAGGGCGTTCTATTCTATTCTATTTTCATTAAATTGCAAGCAAAGCCGGTGTCGACTATTATGCCAATGTCTAACGTGAATAGGTAAAACAAGTGTGCATAAAAAAAAACGAAACATTTTTTTAAAGAAGAAACAACATCTGAAGACACATGCAACAGGAGGACGTTGTTGGTAAACATTTATGAAATGGTCACTGACATTGTGTATTGACAAAACAAGATGGCGGCGTTAGTTCCCATTTGGGCCACGCCCCAAAATAACCTAGTAACGTTGTGGAGGTTAGTACTGAACTGACACAAAATGATAAACAATTGAATGCTGACACACACAGATCTGTCTGTTCATATGCACGCTTTGTGAACTATGAGCTATGTATCTGACCACGTGTGACCTATATTACATTGCAACGTTATCAATTGCATGGAATGGACTACATTTTATCAGTCTTTAATTAATTATACTTTAGGTATAAACAATTATTATAGATTATTTTATTATAGATTCGCTTAGTTAATGAGAAAGAAAAGGCGAAGTGATTATTATTGACATTTTACTATCAGTGATTTGCTAGTGGATCTCTGAGTGGTCTATGATGTACTAAGTCCGAACGATATAAATCTTCAGTTAATTAATGTACTACTGAATAAACTAAAGCGACTCATCGTACCCTTAAGGCTCCCGCAGACAGGCGTGACGTCACGCACAAAGGTATCGCTTGTCGCGCGACGAGGGGCGCCTTTGGGTCGCGCGCGATTCGCGTCGCGGGTCGCGCCTGTAGGAGTAGTTTGTAGGAGCCTTTACAAACTCACCCAAAACTGACCACCACCCGCATCTGAATGTCTGAACACGACTTTATCTAGTACTAATTTCAACAGAAATATCTGCTCAGCTGTAATTTTGCTACACAGCCTTATTAGTTTTACTGATAAGGTTGAATATTGAATGTAATGATATAAATCAATAGTTAAGGTCAGATGGTAAAGTTTTGTTCTGGAAATCAAGAAGAGAACGCTCATTGTACTAAACAGTAAGTGCAGAACGGAGTCTGTTATGTTTACAGACACGTTTAAAGTGAAAACAACAGTACGACCTTCCTTACTACGAAAATATGATAATATTTTTATAAAATGATAATGTTTTGCTTGGAGTAATGGGATACTATGAAAGACAGCGTGTAGTCTTACTTCAGTTGGAAGTTTTCAAAACATGTGGAACAGGGGAAGACTAAAATTAATTTTAGCAATCAACCAAATAACTCTCTAGTAGCTGATATACTTCATAGGTATTTCCTATCGAAAATATTTCAATATAGCCATTGCTAGTAAACACATTAAAAATCGCTTAAGAAGGCGCACAACGGTCCACTAGCGCCGCTCCTTTAAAAAAATATTTTCTCGTGACTGAGAAGGAATTATGAATAACGACTTGTAAGGACCCTCGGTAAGTGTGTCTAGAATTTTATAATACCTTTTATAAAGTTTCATATTGAGACACGAACCAACAAAATACGATCTAGAGCAGTGGTTCTTAACCTTTTAGTAATGAGGGACCATTTGACAAAATT
Source organism: Dryobotodes eremita (assembly GCA_917490735.1). NCBI lineage: Eukaryota > Metazoa > Arthropoda > Insecta > Lepidoptera > Noctuidae > Dryobotodes > Dryobotodes eremita. The sequence continues at coordinate 21,609,970 of OU823249.1, read as the reverse complement.
TCTGTCTTGCCATGGACCATCAACTGTTTGGAGGTACTACAGTAAATGTAAATGAATAAAGGCCTACACTGTCGTCCCATTATCAACACTGTAATTTGGAACATTGTAAAAGCCCCTTATTTTTAAAAGAGTAACCGTGGAGTTTCTTGCCGGCTCTTCTCCATAGGAAACAACCAATTGGAACCGTGCACCTAGCTTCTGACGTTTCATAAGTGCCCATGTTGGTTTATGTGAAATAATATATTTTCATTTTTTTTTTTTTAATGGTTTGTTCTATCTATAAATAAAACACGCATAAAATTGTTCAAAGCCAACAGTATTTTTATTTTTGTGGCGCCCACCTCGCCCCGGCTAGGTTCTCAACTCGCACGACACGTCGTTGTGTCGACTCATTGTCACTAGTTAATATATTTTGGATGACTTCGCGGACCACTTCGGGTGCTTCCAGGGACCACCAGTGGTCCGCGGACCACCGGTTAAGAACCACTGATCTAGAGGAATGTGGCCGCTTTTCTTCCAGTTTCTATGTCTCCAAAAATTATACCAAATATCTATCGTGCCGTCGACACTAAAATGTAGAAGAAAGTCCATACTCATCATAATTTTTTGTGCTAAGAGCCGATTCTTTTTTATTTTTCCTGCTACTTAGTGATCTGTTTCCTAATAATCTAATACCAGTATGTTGTCAGATTTTCATCATTAGATATATATTCAGCTGAGTTGTGCACCTATTGATGCCATTCTCATCTTTTCTCTGCGAATCTTGTTACTAGATCTGGTATACTATTTCTTTTGAGGCGTTAATATCACAGACTGCCCGCACCCCGTAGTTCAACAGCTGGCTGGTTAATGTGTTGGTCTAGTCTGGCTTGATAATTCTTGCTGTATGGCTCGAATCTTTTCCTTCACTGGTCACAGACTCAAATCTTTTCCTTCACTGGTCACAGACTCAAATCTAGGTTCACAGCTCTCATTGTTTTACTTTGCAACCTTTCCAGTATTTCGATATTACTATGAGTGGTTGTGCCCCATAGCTGTATGCCATACGTCCATACAGGCTTCAGTATACCTTTATAGATAGCCATTTTACTGGCGTCAGTCAACTGTGACTTTTGTCCGATGAGCCAGTACATGCTTCGGAGTTTGCAGTCCAATTGTTTCCTTTTGGTCCATATTTGTTTGCGCCAAGTGAGGCATCGGTCAAGATGCATACCTAGGTATTTGGCGTCATCTGATTGTGGGATCTCTGTATTACAAAGTTTCACAAGTGGGCAGGTTTTTCTTCAGAGTGTGAAGGTTACTTGAACCGCCTTATCTGAATTGGGTTTAATTCGCCACTGCTCGAGCCATGCTTCGTTCAGAGCCAGGTATAGTTGGAGCCTTTCGGATGCGGAGTCATGATTCTCATGTGTTGAAAGGATTGCGGTATCATCTGCATACGTCGCTGTAGTGGTATAAGCATGATTGGGTATATCTGCTGTGAATATTAATTAAAGAACAGGTCCGAGGATGCTATCCTGTGGTACCCCTGACTTAATTTTGTGCATTTTAGATGTGTCGAAATTATATTTAATTTCGCAGCATCTATTTTCAAGATAAGATTTTAATATTGGGAAGAAAGAATGTGGTAGCGTTTTTTTAATTTTGTAGAGTAACCCATTATGCCACACCTTATCGAATGAAGAACGAAGCGCCGAATTGGTATTTTTAAAACAACGCGCGACGCTCCTAAAGGCTACACAATAAAGTTATCTCATGCTTGAATACGAAGACCAATTATGTTTTTTTAAGGAATTTTCAAAAGTTCAAGGATGTATGGCCCATACCGACCCTGTAGATTCGTGTTGATAAATTAACAAAGTGCACTCAAAATCAATGCACTCGAATACACCACACTGTACTAGGTGCGTGAAATAAAGTGAAAGCGTCACAGATCGACAGATCTAGAGCACAGACTACAGATGCTCTAGGTATTGTGTAACCAGACGGACTATAATAAAAAAATGGTGTTCATTTTATTGGCCTTATACAATTCTTGTATAAATTGCTTCATTTATAACGTTCGGTTTTGAAGTTAATATCGATTTATGATTTCTTTATACCGCATTGTTTTTTGTAATGTTTCATTATATGTAATGTTTATACAGGGTAAAATTAAATTCGCTAGTGAAACTCCGAAGATGTGATGGGTATCGATATCTATTGTAGTTTTGCTAGATATTGTATTTTTCAGCATTGTTGCTAGCCGCCGGTTTCAAGAAGAAACATTGGTTGCTGCTGGAATTGCAAAAACACAAAAAGGTGAGATGGTGCTTGCTTTTGAAAAGCTCTGAAGTCCGACAAATATTAACAAAATCACGGAATAAGATCACTATTAGGTAATAGATTGATCTTATAAGCACCACTGGCACGAGAACAGCTCGGATATGACCAATTTCTGGGGTCACTAACCTAATTGATCAGTATAAATTTAATAGATATAGGCAGACACTTCAGCAAGACATTCTTTGTATATATATAACAGTTACCTATGAAATCATTATTAGGTCAGGGAAAAGTTCTTTCGTATTTTATGTATAAATTCAAGACTAGCAGCTCGTGTGGCGCCCAAATATTTAATTTTTTGTATACCCAGACTTATTCAAATGGGTCTAAACTGTTTTGTGGTCAACCCCTAACTCTTCAGCTATATCGTAACTACTAATACAACGACCTTGCTTCACTTGTAAAAAAATTATATCGTCTTTATCCGTAACAGGGCGGCCAGAGCGAGCTGCATCTTTGACATCAAAATTCCCGGACCAAAAACCTTGAACCAACTTTGTGCTACTCTTACTGACACTGCGATAAGTCCATAAACGCCACATATTTTTTTCACGGCTTGTGTAGCATTTTTCCTTTTTTGTAATAAAATTTCAAAATGTATGGAATTTCTTCATTCGATTCACTCATATTGGCGGACAGACAAACAATATTAAAAATTACCGGAAATCTTTTTAACTTTTTTAAATGTCATTATTTAATGGTGTCAAAACCAGCCAGATATAAACAGTACAGTCAAAGACATTTTACTACAACTTTATACCTATAAAATATTATTTATAAATTATTATTTTAGACTATGAACTATGATAGAGCTGTCGACATCAAGTATGAACCTAATTGACAGCAACATCAACAATAATTAATTAAAACTTAACTTTAGACGATACGTCAAACATTAATTGACAAGACAAAGTACTCGTAATTGTTACAAAACGAATACCAATTGCTTCCCAATTGGTATTAGTTAACACAACTACTAGATCAGTTAGCGGCAATCAGATTAATTTGCGCGTACGCAGCGCAGCTGTGGATCAACTGGCTTTGGGCTAACGAATACTAGCCGTTGATTATCAATAGTTTGCGCTTTGTTTTATGCGGTAGTCATATGCGTACATAATGATATTATTTAAAAATACATATGTACATCCAGCGCTCCCAACCTTACTGTCTAGATAAACCACTACATAAACTATTAATAATATTAGGTCATGCTGACACATAACTTACTTTTGTGTTGTTAAATTATTACATTTCAGGTGCTTAGTCTTTCTGATGACCTTTTACTGAAAAACGTGAAAATGATTTCAAAAGATCCTTCGTTTTAATTCCCTGCATTGTTATCTGGCTTCAGAAGTAAAGAGCCCACCTACGTTCAATAATGTGACTTATTGTAGGTACCCATGCCTATTTTCGCTTAGCAACCTACCACAGCATGGATAGCCCAAACATTCATCTCACCATTCCAACTTCTAATTCAAAGAGAATTACAGATTAACATTAAAAACGATTGGTGCTCGATAATGTTCGTCTTCCATCCCGCTCTTCCTTTAAGGGATAGAAAGAGACGGCAGACAATGGAAAACCCTGCCACTACCACAACAAAGGAATGAACTATGAACCATTATGTAAAGTTGGAGTGCAGTGATTAATCTTTCATACTTTGACTTGTTGGTTGGTACTTACTTGGTGGATACATAGTATATCGAATGTTCACACAAGGGCTGCAACTGGTAATTCAGGATTCAGTTATCCTAATCCTAACTTCTAACTAATATTATAAATGCGAAAATAAGTTTGTTTGTTTGTTAACTTTTCACGCCTTAACCACTGAACCGATCATCCTGAAATTCTGTATATACGTTGTCAGGTGTACAGAAACGGACATAGGGTACCTTTCATCCCGAAATAAAGTACTGTTCCCGAGGAAAACAACAATAACGTTCTTATGATATTAGATGGCGCCACGTCTCTTTCGAATCATGATTGAATTATATTACTATAGAAACTTTAGTAGTGTGTTAAGAGTTATTTTTATTTTTTATTTAAGTACTTGATACATTTTGTGAGTCTAGAGTGTCGAAAGACCGGTTTTTCATCCTCCTAACTATAATTCCCCGAACAACCCGAATTGATTGTCAAATTCTAAATTAACGCAAGCGAAGCCGCGGGGAAAAGCTAGTACTTGATAATTGTACTATTGTCGACTATCTGACGTGGCTTGTGGCTAAATAATAACAGCGCACGGCTCGGTCGAAGGTTAAGCTACGCTTAGCGTAATCGGTCTGTGGATGGGTGACCATCCATTAAGATATCCTTAGTAAAGCACATTACGTCGTTGATCCTAGTTATCATTTGAAGATCTTTGAAACTTACGGGTAGTCACAAGCCCGGAAGTCTGATAACCCGTTTTACCAAGGGGTATCGTGTTACCCTGAAATTGAGTTGTGGAGGTCAGATAGGCAGCTTAGTCGCTTCATGTAAAATATTGGTATTCAGCTGCATCTAATTAAGGATGATTTTCACCAAACGGCTCGCATCGCATCGGATCGTAACGGATTTTACAATCTTTAAGCGATATTAAATCGTGTAGGTACACAGTATTTAAAGTCTATATTACCAAGCCGCGCACAGCAGCTTAACCGCGAGCGTCTTCCGCGACACGCGATCGTAGCTGAAAGTATGCTGCGAAGCGCGATCGGCTCCGTTCGCCTGTCGTCGTATCTTTCTTTTCCTCTTCTATTTTTTATGATTATTTTCTTATTCTTCTAATAGAATAGCCAACAATACCACTTCAACTTCAACCATTTTCAAAAATTAGGACACGTGAACACGATAGGAATGGAACTATTTGTATAGGCGTAGAAACGGATATGTTCGCAAGCGACGGTACGGAGCCGATCGTATGCGTCGACATCCTGCCGGACGCGATCGACTGTCGCCGCATCCGTTCGTATCCTTCGATGCGATGCGAGCCGTTTGATGGAAATCATCCTTTAGACTGGACGCCAACCCCAAGTTGGGAAAACCCAGGCAGATGATTATCTCACCGATCACTCAATACCTTACTGATTAATAATTAAATCGATGGTTCCATTCCATTGGTACATTCAAATATTATAATTTAAAAAAACTGGGATGCCAGAAACACCGGAAATGCATAACCAGTCAGGTGTATAGTATGGAAGCGACTTCTAAACAAAAATTGATCCGTCGCGGGACGCCGCAGATCTGAAACATCGAAACTATTTTGTATAGAAAATATACCGTGGCGACGCGTAGCCACGGCATGCCTCGCCACGCCGACAATCGGTTTTACCCGCGGCTATAGATGTTTCACATAAAAAATCTGTTGAATGTCCATTAACAACATAAGGAGAAATTGAAAGAGTTTTACAACTCTACACCATAATATTGTGCATGATAAATGATAACAGAGGACGGTAGGTACAACAAAAAGCCATGTCTGTATAAATAAGATTAACAAAGGATCGTTTCAAACACACACAGTAAGCATTAATACAGAGTACTTTGGAGCCACAATGAGCATTGTCACTGACGAAGCAGTAACAAAGAAGATAGATGAAATTGTTTCCAAAATCTATAAGAATTAAAGTCAAACATTATAATATTATGCGCAGTATATTATGGAACTGTTTGTTTTAAAAACAATAATTAGATTCAAAACAAACCGCTCATGTAAAGGATATTAGTATGGTAGTATTAGTATTCTACAGTATTCTGTTCAACCCTAAACCCCCTCTTATTTTAAAGAACGTTTCAAGTTCCTTCATGACACACATAATAGATATCTGAGGTCATCGGAAAACTTATGACTAGAGATGCCGATGCATTCCACCAGTTTTTATGACAAGTCTTACAGTTCAAGCAGTACGGTTATGGAATGCCTTGCCCATGTCGATAAGGCGTGCTCAATCTTTGTCCACTTTTAAAATTCTGGTAAATAAACACTTCCTCTCTCCCTAAACATCATCATTACATTTAGTTTCCGTGCTCTTGTTTCATGTTTATTATTGTATATATTATATGCAGATAAGTATATGTTTTATGTATGTATATATTTGTTGTATATGTAAAGGGTACACCACTGACTACCTGCATTATTGTCTCTCCTTCTCTCTTTAATCCATCCAAAGGTTGTATACAAAAGATCGCTTTCAGCGATAAGACCGCCCATTGTGTCACCCTATATAAAATTTCTACATTTATATCTGTAATTTTTATTGTGTACATAATAAAGAGTATTCTATTCTATTCTATTAGTCCTACTTAAGTACTTGCGTTTCTTATGTGTATTTATTCCAGCCTATTTAATAATGAGTTATTTTAAATTATTAACTTTTCATAAAGACAATGTATTAAAAGTCCTTTCCCCTTTCATATAACTACATACCTTTTAGGGTTCCGTGCCCAAAGGGTGCCAACGGAACCCTATTACTAAGCCTCCGCTGTGCGTCCGTCTGTGTGTCAGCGGGCTGTATCTTATGAACCGTAATAGGAAGACAATTGAAATTTTCACTAAGTGTATATTTCTATTGTCGCTTTAATAACAAATTATAAAAATAAAATAAAGTTAAGAATTAAACGGGGTACCTATAAAAGAAAAGTGTTTAAAAAAAGTTTTCATTAATATTGTACGGTGGTACGGAAACCTTCATGTGCGAGTCCGACTCACACTTGGCCGATTTCTATATTTACTTTTTGTAATAGTTTATATTATATTTAAGTTATGAATATATTTCACTATCATTTAATATAGACTGGACACCGGACATGCTACAATAGATAGCGGTTCGATAGAATAAAATAGAATACTCTTTGTTATGTACACCATAAAAAATACATATACCATATATCTACATTAATTCTTCTCACCTCTCTTATAAACTCCCCGAAGGCCCGAAAGTCCTGCGCTACTCCCAAGGGTGTTAAACGAATTAGTGACCCATAAACCTACCTATTTACCTTCTTTTATGTAATATTTTGTCTGTTGACAACTTTACGTGGTGTTATTTATCTACACCAAGTAAACCATATCCGTCACATTGGCCCCACCTATACAAACACCTATGGTAGTAATCCTAACCTAGATTTGCCACTAGAAAAATCTACGTACTTGTTAGACGTCACTAGGTGTCGCTATTAAAATTTCGGATGTGAAGGACCCCAGGTTTTTGCAGAAGTATTAGGTTTAAAAGGTTTTTAGTTTCAGAAGGATCATGTTGCTTGTTATTTCAAAAGTTTTAATAAGTTATCAGGCTTGTACGAAAAGATAATTTAAAGAATTTCTCAGTGGCAGTCCAGAGTCTGGATTTGTGCCCGGTAACCCGGTTGATGGCGATGGCCGGTAAATAGGGATGCAGGGTTGAATCGAGAGGGATTTTAACATAGAAATAATATAGTTTGTTGGCAACAAGGGCACTTAATCGTTTACAGTAAGCACATCAGAGTCCTTTTTGACAACAAACTATTTTATTTCAATGTTAAAATCCCTTTTAAAGTTTCGTCTCGATTCACCCCTGCATCCCTATTCATGCCGTTTGATGGTATTTATTTTTTGTTCCCAATAAACGTTAATTATTATTATTAAAACGATATATTTTTTTAAAAGCCTCTTCCTAATCCTTCGGGGAAAACAGGCGTAATGTTATATATGTATTTATGTATGTAAAACTGAAAGACAATGATTACTGATTGGGCTTTCACTAAGTAACGTCAAACGGGGTGAATAGAAACGCCGGGGTGAATCGGAACGAAACTTTAAAAGGGATTTTAACATTGAAATAATATAATTTGTTGCCAACAAGGGCACTTAATAGTTAATTATAATATAGTAAACACATTAGAGTTATTTTTGGCAACAAACTACGTTATTTTAATGTTAAAATTCCTTTTAAAGTTTCGTTTCGATTCACCCCCGCGTTGCTATTCACCCCGTTTGACGGTATCTTGTCTCCGAGGGTGGTACGTAAATGTTATCCTACAATTTATTCTAAATCATAAAAATCTCGATACTGTTAATCTATCACTAATAATCTTCATGACCGGGGGGCCTACTCTGTATGTTCGTCATCGAAGATATGGACCCGTCCGAAAGTAGTTTGTTACTTCAGAAATAACCCATTAACCTTTTTGGACGGGAAACACATCGGGCGTGAAGACAAACTGTCAAATGGTGTTGTCATTCATTCTTAGTTCGGACTTCGAAGTAATCTTATATCCGTAGGTGATAAGGAGTAGCAAACGCCTGTAACTTCTGCCGAAACTACAAATTTCGTCTTTAGAGAGGAGACCCCAAGGTTACCACCCATAGTTTTTATGAATCACAAAGACAGATTTTTCCACTTACAAAGAATAATGACGCTAAACTAGACAATGTAGGTAAATATAATTATCATTAAACTCATTATCATGCAATAACACCATAAAATAATGACTGGTTTTTGCGTAACATTCTGCTGGCAGGGGATAAATTGCTGAGTTCTTAGTACGAGGTAGTAATCTAGAAATAATGACTAGGTGTCGTTAGTGAGGCCAGGATGTACGTGCTGTGTAGGACAAAGATTCACTTTTTATAATAACAGTAGTAGATACCATGACATTACGCCTGTAATCCTCACAGGGTTAGGCAGAGGTGTACCAATTGTGACACCCACATTGTGCCAGTTATGTTTTAGTCCCATATTTCGTTCTTTTTTTTTTGGGTGGGAAATCTTCATACAACTACTCCTGCTCTGGGCGGAGCGGGAGGCCTTGCCAGACTTTACTGACTAAAACCCATCCGTGTTCCTTCAGTTGCCTGTGTGCCAGGACCACGTTAACTCTTTCGAACAATCCGCGACCCCGGCAGAAGGCTGGTTGCGGATGTAATTATTTACCAACCTACTTAGGTTTTTGTATTGCTGTTTTTTCTTATTGGTTCACCTAAGATTGTTCACACAGGTTCTATTACTTCGACTAAAGGTTCTACTAAAGGTTACATATGAAAGTGTGTATATAACAGTGCAACAGTCACTTACACGCAAACTCCGCATGCATAAAGAAGTTGTACAAAAAAATATGATTTATCTAGTTTTAAATTACTTAATGTACCTATATAAATTGTGTCTGGGAACGCAACCACGGATCAATAAAAGCAAAATGATCATTTATTTTCTAATATATAAAATTCTCGTGTCACAGTTTTCGTTGCCATACTCCTCCGAAACGGCTTAACCGATTTTGATGAAATTTTTTGTGCTTATCCGGTATCTATGAGAATCGGCCAACATCTATTATTTTTTTTTATTTTTTTTTTGGTAGGTAGGGTAGGGAGTTAGGGAGGTAGGTAGGTAGGTAGGGTAGGTAGGTAGGTAGGGTAGGTAGGTAGGTAGGGTAGGTAGGTAGGTAGGGTAGGTAGGTAGAGTAGGTAGGTAGGTAGGGTAGGTAGGGTAGGTAGGTAGGGTAGGTAGGTAGGTAGGGTAGGTAGGTAGGGTAGGTAGGTAGGGTAGGTAGGGTAGGTAGGTAGGGTAGGTAGGTAGGGTAGGTAGGTAGGGTAGGTAGGTAGGGTAGGTAGGTAGGGTAGGTAGGTAGGGTACGCCGTAGATAAGTACCGCAACCCGTGCGAAGCCGGGGCGGGCAGCTAGTATTTATATAATTATTGCTGTATGTTTGACAGCATTCTTGATTTAATCATTTATATATCTTAGGGCATATTGTTTAAACGTTGATTTGAAGCCATTAGAAATTAATAATCATTTGTATTAATTTATCCTTATTTTTGCGTTTTATGAATAAGAAGATTATAATACAGTACAACTACTTTCTTAATGTCCCTCGGCAAACTTCGTGTTTTGTCAGTCGTCGGATTTCTATCAGCGCCGGTCCCGTCTGCACCAAGTGCAAAAGAAATAGTTATTTTTTAACAGTTTAGTTTATAGTTAAGAAAATAGTTGTACTGTAAATGATAAATGATTTTATTTCTGTAAGTAGGTTTGTACAGACACTTTTACACGTCAATCATGTTTTTTAAACTAGATGAGGTCGGCGTTTTCTATCTGACTACTCTGAGAAGAAAGGCCGAAACAAACTCAGAGGGCACAGTCTCTTTTAAAGTCCAGACATAATCTTGGTCAGGTCATGCGAAGACCATGCAGATTGGTAGCTAAAATGGTCTTTTGAGGAAAGAACCACACAGATTGAGTGGACCTGTCCAGTCAGTGCACGCATTTGTCAGTAATCGTGCAGCTCGACTCAGGAAGTCAGGACTTAAGGAGCTCAACGATTCGACGAACAATACCATAGAAAGGACATTTGGGTAGGCCGCATAAACTACTTAAACTGCCAGACCAAGAATAAAACTAAAACAATGACCGTAATATAAAGTTCAATATTTACCTAATTCCATTCTGGCTATAAATATCTCTATAATTTATTTGAGTGTTTGTTTGTGTGTGTTTGTGAGATGTAGATTTGCATCTGTTGTCTTCACCTCTAGGGTCATGGTGGTTGAGTTAGAATAATTCTAGTACAATAACTACGAACGTCATAATATTTAACACATTCACGAGAATGACGCAAATGTTGTGAGATTTAACAATAATGCTAATAGAGGTAGAAAATACATATCTATTCCGAATGAAATTACTTTGTTGTTGTTCTGAGCAACAGAAATTAATAAAACCAAAGCATTGTATCTTAGTTGTGCGAAATGGATACAATGGATATGAATCAACTATTTTCTGAAACAATTAAAATACCTGCTTGCACACCAGAAAACACCAGACTGAATGGTGTTTATCTACAAATCATAAGGAGTCTGGCTTCTAAAAGAATCTTAGTAAGAATTCTCGATTGCTACCTAAAACCTTATTTCTACGGTCTACGTTTTCAGAAAATGCCTCATGAAGACAAACAGCACAGTGTGAAAGCCTAATTGCCACTAGGGTTGCAGAAGGGTGGCGGAAGTTGATCCAAGTCAGCCTTAAACCTGCTGTATCAAGCAGAATACACCGGTAGTCCCCTCGTTGAGTGTATAACAGTGCCTTTAATGAAGTGTTTCCTGGGTCCTGGGGACCCCGGACGCAACTACGATAAGCCAGAAAAAATATAAACATAGATACACCGCAATGATAGTCGGGATTCGGAAAGTTAGGTACTTGTTGGAAATTATATGGAACTCTAAACTATCGTACAATGCAAAAATGGATCTCACCTTTATTTTTTCTCTTATTCTGTATTATTAGATCGCAAACTAGCAAGCAGCCAATCGTAAGTAAAGTGATCACCACAACCGTGGAAAACTTTGAATACCACCAGACAGATAGCAGGTGCTTGGCCACCTCATAGACAAAGCTGAAAGTCGCACGTACACGATTATTGAATAACACGATAAATACAAAGATGGGGTCAATAATTTCACAATTACAGAATCCCAGCTCCATTACCGCAATCCCAAAAAGAAAAAAGCAACTCACCATCGACAATTTTACGCCTTAACTTTTAACGAGCCGTATAAAAACAAAACTAACTGAAAGAGACCGTGTTGTCAATTCCCGGGTCTCGGGCAATCATGGTCACTATACCGTGACGCGATATTCAGTACAAAGTTAAGTGTACTTTAAGTACACGTGTACCGAACCATGTGTACTTGGGATGAAGAAGCGTTTATTGCAGATTTTGTTTTTGAGTTGCTGCTTATTTTTTGTTGTTAAATAAATATTTTTGCGTGAAGATGATATTCTGACCAACAAGATAGATAAATAATTTATTTAATGCTACAAGAAAAACAACACTCAAGGGACTAGTGTCTCTAAAATAACAAGAAGGTAAGGTATCTGATCAGGAAAACACATTGATCTTCTCAAATTCATGGATGGGAGACAATTTTCCGGTGAATGTGTAAAAATTGTCACGCATCCGCGTAGATGTTTTTGTTACCGTACTGCCCTCTATTACACAGTTTAAAAGCCTCGAAGGCTCTCCTTGCCTAAACGAGTGCCTAGATACCATGTGTTACCACAAAAAACAGTTATTGCGGGCAGTCAGAACTTTCAAGGTCTAACGTTTCAGTATTCTCAACTAATTGGGTTGCGTTGCGGTCCTGCGAAGGTCACTGAAGTCAGCTGGTAAATTGTAGTTGGTCCGTGTGGAATAATGCTAACCGATATTTATAATTTGTACAACGGTTTGCAACAATAGGCACATATTTTGTCATATAGTAATCAGACGGTACCTACTCATAGTGAAAAGAAAGAAAAGAAAGAAAAAAAAATACATTTATTTGCGGTAAACATGACGCAAAGAAAAAACACAAAAATACAAAAAATAACGAGTAATAGTGTTCCATTTGCAACCACTTTTATTCATTGTAAATTAAACAGTATCGTGAACTCGTGATGAGTTAGTCACAACTCGTATACCTACTCGTGACTAACTATTACACACAGCTAATCGTACCTATAGCCACAATCAACTCAGCCTATCGCAGTCCACTGCTGGACATAGACCTCTCCTATGTTGCGCCACAACACCCTGTCCACCGCCTTCCGCATTCAGTCTGTGCCAGCCACTTTTTTGAGGTCGTCGGTCCATCTAGCTGGGAGGTGTCCCACACTACGCTTGCCGATACGCGGTGGCCACTCCAGGATTCGTCTGCTCCATCGGCCATCGGTCCTCCGACAAACAGGGCCAGCCCACTGCCACTTCAGCTGGTTTACTCTGCCAGCTATGTCGGTAACTCCGGTTCTTTTCCGGATAACTTCGTTTCTGATTTTTATCTTTCAAAGAAACCCCGAGCATAGACCGTTCCATAGAGCGCTATAGCCACAACACACACAAAAACATGAAATTAAAAGAAAGTAATAGTAGAGAATGTAGTGCTGCACAAAGGAAGGATTTTCCACAACCACGCCCTCGATTTTGTCGACGGGGTGTTTAAAAGAAAAAAAGAAAAAAATATTGTCACAATAACACGTGCATATAAAAAAGACAAGTTAGCTCGAATACCTACTCAGTAAAAAAAAAAAAAAAATATAATTAAAAGCACGGTAAAAAATAGTCGGCGGCAGCATGTCGTGACAAGAAGCCTTCCCACTCAGCATAATGCTGTGGAATGGGGGACCCACAGCACAGCGCTGATTTTCAGTGGTCACCCAAAAATGACGTAGGAACGGAAACCAAGTCATGCTACATTATTTATCCCTAATATGCAAGGCTACATTTACTTTTGAATATAATGCCTACATTCTTTAGTTGATATGTCAATCATACAATGCAATATTTGTACCATTAAATTGTAACTAATCAACATCAAACTACCACATACAATAATTTGCACAACAGCACTCAGAGTAATCATTGCATCTACCGTTACGCACTTTAATTGAGTGCAAAGGTAATCGGCCGGTCCAGTGCACATGCACTTAGAATGCACTCAGCTAAACGAGACGGCTTTTGTTCATTGACGATTGAACTCTCTCGAACAAAATCATGAGGTTTTTTTGTTACTCATAACATAATACAGGATAGCGGTGTTAGTCATTTGATACGAGTTTGAGATAAAATTATAAAACGTTGTCTGAATTTAATTTAATATATCGAATGCTAATGTAACACGTACGATGCTAGTGGTTATGAATACAAGAAATTATGCAAACTGTATGGGAAATGCAGAATCGAAATCCATATTTAGCTGCCTAGTTTATTATGCACATCTTTCACACACATACATAAGAACTCACAGCACAAACACACACACTCTCATCCTAACATCCACCCTACATTATACAAACTAACATTACAGAAACAAAATTTTTGTGTTTTTTTTTTTTTTGTCAGTCTTAATTTATTATAAGACTCCCTAAAGATGTGAAAGTCTGAAACAAATGTCTTCCATGTATTTTGTGTTGGGCGTTAATAGCTGTGCCACAGTATTTTTTTAAACGACTTCAAAAAAGAAGCGGTACTCAATTCGTCTGTATGTTTTTGTATGTTTGTTACGCGATATCTCCGGCAATTGTGGATCGATTTCGAAAATTATTTTTTTAATAGATAGGGTATGCCTCAGGGTGGCCCCATATAAATTTTATTATCTTTGCTTCGGTAGTTTTTCAGTTAGCTTCAATAATACGTATTTTTTCCACTCAGTGTATATTTATGATGATATAATAACTTTCTGTCATTATTATTTACATATTAAGTACTGGTATACGAATTTGTGTGGGGTAGGTACCACAACTAAAAAGTGAAAAATAAAAAGTTTTTACAGAAATAAAAATCATCCGACTTCCAAAAAAAAACACTACAAAGTGAAAAATTACTTCAAGTAATTTTGGATGTCGGTGGCAAAAAACGAAAATACAAAACCAAAGACAACGACTTCCGAAATTACTTAAAGTTCTTTTTCGCTTTCTAGAGTTTTTCAGAAGTCGATTGTTTTTTTTTTTTTTTTTTTGTAAATCAGATTTTTACTTTTGCAGCTATCTTCGTGTCTTTTGCTAAGTTATGCCCTAATTGTTCGTAATAAACTTTATTTATTTATTAATATGTTAGCGATCGAGACCCTATTTTTTAATTGACAAAGCTGATCCCGGAATGTTAAAAGGGGACACGAAATAAAAAAAAGACAAAAATTATTTCGATGAAAATGCAGTCCGTGAGAAGGCTGGAGCAACAAAGCTTGCCTCCATGCCTTTTTGTCGCTACAGTTTTCAATTTGTCGACTTTCAACCTTCTCTCCTCCCCTACTCCAACATCTGGCTTTCTGGCTAATCGATATCTTTGGAATGAATTACGAACAGTCGCAACATACGTTTTATACATTCTGTATTCCACGTAGCTAGAGTCGCGAACAAACTACTTATAACTACAAAATTTAAGAAAAAGCTTAAAGAGCTACTTCTTAAAAAAATGATTTACTCAATAAATGAGTGGTTACAGAAATAATGCGCAATATACTAAGGTAAAAAAAAAAAAAAAAAAACTGGTGCTGGACACTAGTTCGCCAGGTATAATTGACATTAGACACTTGAATCTCAAAGACATGTACTGATTATGACTAAATACCCATCCTTTTTTATATTATCTACATCTACATTATCTATAAGCGACATTATATTATCTTGCATGATTAAGCTTCACATGCCATACTAAGGCTAAATAGAATATAAGACCAAATAATGTAACATGTGAAACCACCGATTGTACTTACTCTATTTAAATGTGAATAAATGAATATGAATATAAAAATATCGAGTAATAAGACCCATAGGTAGGTACTTGTTTTCGAACTCGAACGAACACAACATCTTAATAAAAAAAAATAAAGATTTCACATTATTTATCTTTACTCAAACCAGTTTTAAATCGATATCCATCTTGAGATTCTTTCAAAGCCTAGAATCTGTATTAAGTCCGGCTTAAGATTTACACACATACGCAATTAAGTGAACGATGCAAATTAATTACAATGTTATTTGAACATTTAGTACAAAGAGACGAGTCCAACTCAGTACACTTGCACTTGAAATGCACTTGAATCAACAACTTTAGCTTGACAGTTTTTTTTGCTAGTATATTACCCCTTATTGTGTTCATTATAATTTATGTTATATACGTCAGTACTTTTAGCCATTGAATGCAAATAAATATGGTGTGAAGTAAAGTCTCCCGTATACAGGCGCGACGCGACGGTGCGACGCGATTCTGGTAGAAAAAAATCCATGAAATTTTCATAGGAATTGTTCTACTAGAGTCGCGCCACGTTGTCGCGTCGCGCCTGTCTACGGGAGCCTTAACTCAGGCAACATTGCATTGTCTGGTTAGCTGACCGCACAATTAGTGGTAGGTAAATTAACCAATGACAGTGTCGATAGCTTGGGACGCGAGTGGGTCCTTATTTTTCCAAGTCCCTAGCTGCTTTCGAGAAACCCTCTTAAAATTTTCTGAGAAATCGACTTAGACTTGAAGATTATCTGCGACGAAGTAATATTGTTAGATATAATGTTAGTAGAATTTCCATGGAAAACTTTATGTACTCAATTCGAAGTAAACTCTTAGGGTGAATTTTACCAATGAAACTCGCGTACGTTCAGCACATCTAAACTGCGTTAAAGAGCTGTCAGTGTCAAAATTGTTGTGGAATATTGACACTGACGCTCTTGAACGCGGTTTATAAGTTCTGATAGCGTTCAGTTCCATTGGTGAAACCCGCACTTAGTTACCTAACTAGTCAAACAAATGACCATCGTGATGAACGCCTTTGATTGAAATGATCAAGGGTTTTTCTAACTAGTACTTATCGCAGAATGTGATTAGTCATACCAACTGACTAGTTGATTCCAAGTATGAATGAATTAAAATATTATCATAGCGGTCAGACCGTTCAGTGCGCGTGCACTCAAAATGTACTCAGATTGACATAGTAACATTTTTGTTTTACAAAAATAAAATGTGTGTTTTGCCGGTTTTAAAATTGTAATCGAGAATGTCAACAGGTAGCGTATGTATATGAGTCCTTCGGATGCTTCCTTTCACTGTTTTATCTTGCACTAGCTTTTGCTCGCGGCTTCGTCCGCGTGGATGTCGGAAAATATCCCACGGGAACATACTACCGGGATTAAAAGTTTGTGTTAATCCAGCGGGATAATTGCTTAACACACTAATAGTAGGAATAGCTTTCATTTTGACAGTAATTCAACAGCATTCATTGCGTTATTTACGTTGTTGAGCAGACAAATTTTTCGAACATACGAAGCAATGGATTAGCAATAGGCTTCAAAATTATTCAGAATGTGATGGATAGTGTGTTACGCAATTAGGGTGTTGATAATAAACTATCGCACTATGGAAAATAAAGGTCTGTTCTGATTAAAAATCAATAATTTTTTTATTTCTGAATACTTATTATGTTCTAAAATTTTGCACAAATATAGAATAGTGTATATGGCTTCAAATGGAATGTAATTTATTATGACTGAATTTAAAACCATACATTAAAAAATAAAACTAATTCAAAATAATCAAAAATGTCCAATATTTATTTTCTAACAATGAATACTATTATTTTAATGTTTACAAAAACCAAATATCATATATTACATTAAAAATCATTAAAAGTGATTACCAAAGCAGTTTGCAGACATATTAGAATCTTACATTCTGAACAGAGTTTTTAGAATAAGACAAGAAGACGCCTACTCAGAACTGAAAGAAATTGAAGCTGGTGTACCGCAAGGAAGTGTGTTAGGCCCGGTCCTGTACCTACTATACACTTGCGATATTCCTGAGTTAGAGCAAAACACGATTGGGACCTTTGCTGATGATACAGCCATAATGGCTGTAGGAAACAGCCACGAAGAAGCAGTAGAAAAGCTTCAAATGGCTGTAAATCAAGTTTATGACTGGACAAAAAAATGGAGGATTAAACTTAATGAATCCAAATCTGTTCACATCGATTTTACCAACAAAAAACAAGACTATTCTCCAGTTTACATTAATAATAAACAAGTCCCATACGAGAATACAGCCAAGTATCTCGGTATGACCCTTGACGCAAAGCTACGCTGGAAAGCCCACGTCAAGAAGAAAAAAGATGAACTCGACCTCCGATTCAAAAGAATGTATTGGCTGCTTGGAAGAAACTCCATGCTGTCCGTGCAAAACAAATTGTTGCTATACAAACAAGTCCTGATGCCAGTTTGGACTTATGGTATTCAGCTATGGGGCTGCACCAAACAGACCAATATATTAATTATACAACGATTTCAGAACAAAGTGCTAAGGGAAATTGTAAATGCACCTTGGTACATACGAAATGATGACCTCCACCGGGACCTAAAAGTTGAGTTCATCGAAAACGTGATCCAGAAACTTGCAGAAGCTCACGAAAAGAGACTTCATCAGCATGTGAACGTCGAGGCAATCCAGCTCCTCGACCACACAAACATAGTTAGAAGACTAAAAAGAACAAAACCGTTCGAACTAGTGTTTAGTGTTAATGAATAGTGTAAAGTACAAAAGTGCTAAGCAAACACAAGAACAAAGTGTATTCGCCTTAATAGAGACAATAAGAAAAGTGCTATTGGACACATTCTTAGTAAAGACAATTTAATAGCTTAGGTTATAATTAAATTACTTATTAGTCTATTTATAAGGCTAGATTGTAATAAGATTAGGGTCCATCCTATTTTTGAACCCTAGGATAATGGAAAAAAAAAAAAAAAAAAAAAAAAAAAGTGATTAAAATCGAACACAGATTAATTAATTAATTGTAATGTTTACTAAATGTTATGTTATTTATACTTGATGAATTTCGGGATCTAAAATTAATTCGTTCACTTTCAAAAGATCTAAGGTGTCTTCATCAAGTTCCTTCACGTTTTTAGTATACGTTTTTCTAATGCTGGTTATGTAAGAATCTGAAGTATAAAGAAGAGTATGAAATACATCCTCGTTTGTAGCGGATCTTGAGCATTTTCTAGCATGATGTAGACGAAATTTTTTATAATCCTTATTACGAGATTCTTGCGCATCTTCCGAAAGTTGACCAATAGGAAGTACTGCAAAATGCTTTATGACACTTGTCATCTCCATGACACTGTCTCTCCATGAATCAAAATTTTGTGAACTGAAGATGGCATGTAGCATTCATAATTGCTCACAGAGATCCTGGCAGTCTCCATAGCATAACTGCCAAAATTTTCAGCATTTATCATTACACCCGATGAAAGAGCTTGCAGAATTATGTAAAGTCGTTTAATTAAATTTATATCCACTCCTGTAATTTCAGCAGAGCAGCTTGCATTGTGAAAAAATCTTCAGACAGTATTACCGTCATTAGAATTACCACTTACTTGTCTTGGTTTGTCGATGACCAATCCTAGCTCTTCACGGAAACGCCTTTGTACCAGGGTTTTCTTCTCTTGCTTTAGTCGTTTCTTTTCTTCGCTTGTGGCTGACCATGTTTGGAAAGACAGATTATAGGAAATATTTAAAATCATTTCCATACAACGAATCCAGGCGTGCAAAGTAGACAGTCCGTATTGATAAGAATCTTCATTTTCAGGCCTAGCAGTCACTTTAGTCAAATCGTTAATTTGGCGTGGAGTAGCTTCACATATTGTACATGTGGAACCCGAAGGCGTATCTGTTAATACCTGAGCTACTTTGCCATCTATCATTGTAAGAAAGAGATCATGCTTCACTTGCACTCCCTCACCTTCTTTGTTAATTAATGATGGACCCAAAGAATTTATTTGACCTTTTATTTCATCCACAACAGCTTTAGTTTTCTCGGGAGTTTCTTTGCAAAATTCTATTAGTATAGGCCGGCAAAAACGAACAGATGAAGGTACCGGATTTTGCCAGACAACATCACCTGTTAGCTCGTTAATTAACTTTATAGGCACCAAAGAAGTGATAAATAAATTTGCATCAGAAATTAGTTCAGACTCTTTTGGCAGTTTCTGTTTGTACTGGCTTTGACCGGATGAGCCATCACAGCCCCATTTACTGTATAGAAGTAAGTAATTCGATCCATTCCTATACACTGAATCTATTGTCAATATTCTAGCTGCAGTGTGATCTAATAAATCTTTAAGTCTTACTATTTTTGCACTTGCGTCTGTAATTTCTATAGCTGAAGATGGTGGATAGCAAGTAGTTTTAACTTCTTGCACTTTGTAATATGGTGGAAACACAAAACATTTTCGTTCGTTCATTAAATTTCTCAAGTACAAATATTTTGCTTTAGTTAAATCCAAGTCAATAAATACGCTCAATGCTTCTTCATCCGTTAACATTTTTGTCTGCCTTGCGTCTTCTATGAGACTCGAGAATAAGGTCTTATTCTCACTGTCAGCAAACCTTAATGTCCCCACAAGTTTAGCTTCTGTTCCTTCTCCTATCGAACGTAACCCTTGAAGATATGCATTACAGACGTGTTCAAATCCATATTCATTAAGTAACATTGTATTTTTTCTTCTTTTACTGGATTCTGACAAGTCTGGATAACATACGCACGGTCTCACACGTTTTCCAGAAGAAGTAGATGCTGTGGAGACGGTTGTAACGTCTTCAGAGTTCGGGAAAGTTACTGAATATTCCGATTCCAACCAATTACTGTTTTTCATTAAAAATATATCCTTTTTCCGTGAAGCTTCTGTCCATCGTTTATTAAAAGCGGGAATTATATGTCTTTGAAAATCACTGAGGATGAAACATAAGTTGTCTTCAGATACATGATAATTTTCTTTTAAAACTGTTGATAATGCCTCCAATGATTTTCCTCCTTCGATATACGAAAGTATTATTTCACGTTTAGAACACTTGAAAGTAGACATTTTGAAGAGCCAACAAAACACGTAATTATATTGTATTCGTAACAATTACACTTCTGTTAATTCACCACTATTCTGTTATTTACAACGAAATGAAACAACTGTTTATATACTATATGAAATATGAGTGTAGTGTGCATCTTGTTGATTAATATTTTCAAAAGCAACATGAGTGCAAAAAAGATAAAAGCCCTAATATCAAAGATAAATTACAAAACTTACCGCAAACTATTGATGTAAACAGCAACATTTCAAACCGCAATAGATAGCGAGGGGTTTTCCGTTTTCTGACTTTTATCACATTTTCACTAATTACTCCGAATTCGCAAATATCCGCAGCTTTTTTTATTTGATTATGTTTATGGATAGCTAGGCTACAAATCAACATTAAATGTAAAGCAGGGGTAAACGTGGGCAACTGTCAAAAGTCTCGATGAACTTTAAAAAAACCTTTTTTCACCATATTTTATTTTGCAATTAGTTTAAAGTAAACATTAATATAATATTAAATACATATTAGTTGTTTCATATTCTTCAAAAGGCGAGGTTTCCAGAAATATATAATACACTAGCTTTTGCCCGCGGCTTCGCTCGCGTTAATTTAGACTTTGACTATCAATTCGGGTTATAATTCAATCATGATCGGAAGACACGTGGCTCCATCTATTATGATAAGAACGTTATTGTTGTTTTCCTCAGGAACAGTACTTTTTTTCGGGATGAAAGGTACCCTATGTCCGTTTCTGTACACCTGACAACGTATATGCAAAATTTCAGGATGATCGGTTCAGTGGTTTAGGCGTGAAAAGGTAACAAACAAACAAACAAACTTACTTTCGCATTTATATATAGTTAGGATTAGGATTAGGATTAGGATTAGGATACGATTAGGATTAGGATTAGGAAGTTAGGATTAGGATTAGGATTATACCTTTTCCTGTAACGTATAACAATAAAATCAATTTGAAAGTGATGACACTTCATCACTTTCAAACGACGGAACTTTTTTTCGGTTTTGACGGACGTCCATGTTAAGCCCGTTAGTGAACGGGCTTAACATGGACGTCCGTCAAAACTATAAAGTTTGTGGTGTTGTACAAAAATCATTTCATAGAATATGTATAATTTTTTGATATTATAGTCTAGTTTGGTCCTTAAACTGTTGAGTAAAATAAAAAAAGCCTGCCAGTAGCGACATTGACAATAACCATTTTTAATCAGCAGTTGTCCTACGATTTTCCACTGTGTATCGGTATGCGAAATTTCATTCAAATCCGTTCAGCTGTTTTTGCGCCACTCTGGAATATACATCCAGACAAACAGAAAAACGGATAAAAATGATTTGTTACTATTTTATTATACATTTAAATAGATTTTAAAACGATGCATGCTCTGACATGAATGTCGTTTTGAAACTGTAATTTGTATTAAACTAAACTCTTGACTCGAATCTAGTTTTGATCTGTGGGGTAATTGCGTAACACACTAAGGCCCACTTGCACGTTCAGTCGGGTTAAATGAATAAATGTAGAGTTTGTAAACTCGGAGTTAAGTAATTAACATTTTAACTCTTAATACGCGTTGCGCCACTAAAAAGTAACACCGGCGGAGTAATTACGTAACACACTAACAGTAGGAATGGGTTTCATTTTGACAGTTCAACAACATTCATTGCATCATTTACGTTGTTGAGCAAACAAATTTTTCGAATATAAGAAGCAATGGCTTCAAAATGATTCAGATTGTGATAGAAAGTGCGTTACGTAATTAGGGTGCGGGTTAGTTAACCAGACATTACTATTTTTTGAGTTGGGAATATCGCAGATCAATCGACGAAACATATATAGAGGTATGAGGAACAGGGTGTAAAGTTCACTCATGCCTCCATAGAAAAGGGAGGATCCTCCGACCAGACGGGTGTTGTGTTTGGTGGGCAACTGCCCGACGTTAATGTCGGGATGTTGTATATATGCTAATTGCGCGGTAAACTCTGCTTGCGCGATGCAGGATTTTTGTGTGACGTCATTGTGACGTGTAGCTCGCATGTGGCGATGTAAATACCGCTACAATAAAACAGAATTGCAATGTGTATGCCCTGATATATAATCCGACCAAAAATGAATGAACGAATAGTGAACGGAAATAATGTATACCGATCTCTTTTACACTACGTTACAACACGTAATACTTTCTTGTCTTTAAATTTTATTTCCTGACATTTCATTTGAATCGTATTGTATATGGTTTCCATGGAGATTTGTTTATTGATTGACGAAAATGTCAGTTAATGAAAAATATGTTTTAAGTTTTTTATAATTTGTATTTATTTTTATATGAGATTATGAATATATTGCCTACTGAAATAGTACCGAATTTTTATTTATTACTACGTCGAACAATATAAAATAAGTTATCAGCGGTACTGCATAACGTCAATTTATTTTGACATTACTAACACTAACCCAGAGTTTAGCGACTTAACTCGCCTACATCGGTGGGTTTAATATTTAAAAGTTTAACTCTAGGTTTACTTTTAACTCTTGGTGGCCCAAGATGAATTATTTGATTAACCCTGAGTTAGCTGTTAACTCCGAGTTATTTAGTATAACTCATGATCGCGCCAGTGGGCCTAACATTTGAAACGGCTTTCATTCTGACAGTGCAACAACATTCATTGCGTTATTTATATTGATGAGCAGACAAAATTTTCGAACATATGAAGCAATAGATTAGCAATATCCTTCAAAATGGTTCAGATTTTTTTTTTCTTTTTTGTACATTTATCTACTATCTAGAGGTAGTTTTGTTTTTAATTTGAATGATTTATTAATACTTCCTTGTATACACAAGAAACATTGCCTAAATTGTATTTCCATTCGCTAATACTTATTAACCAGCTAGATGGACCGACGACCTCAAAAAAGTTGCTGGGACGGACTGGATGCGGAAGGCAGAGGACAGGGTGTTGTGGCGCAGCCTGGGAAATGCCTATGTCCAGCGTGGACTGCGATAGGCTGAGTTGATTGATTGATTGATTGAATACTTATTAATGTTGCTAAGGAGTAGAATTCCTTGCAGAATCTGAGTTTCCTAGTAGCATAGGTAATCTGTTAACTCTCGAGCAAGCATCCACTATTCTTGACCGCAGCATCTTGTTCGAACGAACAAAGGAAATCCAAATCTATGAAAAATAACTTTCTTTGAGACTTTTCTAAGTCTCAAATATCGCCTTTAAATACCTCTATGTGAACCTAAAATATCTTCCAACCTCGACTTGTACGTATAGCCATTTAATTAGTCCTTTTCCTCAGTACATCTAGGTACAGCGGTGACCGTTCGACTTACTTGTCGACCTCAGTGCACTCGCACCGAACGCACTCGGCTCGAAGCAACCGGCTTGTTTAACGACAAACGATCCGTGGCAACCACAACGTTTTATGTTATTTCATAATATCCGCGACGGACGGACAATGAAACCTCATCTCTTTATGTAGGTACCTATCTTTTGGTGTGAAACTCGAAAGGACTGAAGCTGTAACATTTTAGTATCTGATGATGGCGGTAGCAGTTTTATCGGGGTCCAAACTAAATGGTTACGTCATGTCTGGCGATAGTTGACCTGAGTAAAACACTCATATATGTTTATTAGAAGCAGTAAGACAGATAGCAGGCGCTGCTATTTTTAACCGACTTCAAAAAAAGGAGGAGGTTCTCAATTAGACTGTTTTTTTTTTATGTGTGTTACCTCCGAAGTTTTTTCTAGGTGAACCGATTCTAATGATTATTGTTTGATATGTAAATAACCGTGACAGGAAATTATTAAAACATCATCAATATAATTAAACTAAGTGGAAAAACTAGGAAGTATTAAGGATAACTCAAAAACTACTAGTCAGTACTTGATCACATTTAAATGGGACCACATGTGAAGCACCAGCTTTTAAGTAAAAAGAGAATCATCCAAATCCGTTCACGCAGAAAAAAGTTCTGAGTCAATACACATTAAAAAAGAAACAGTCGAATTGAGAACCTCCTCCTTTTTTTGAAGTCGGTCATTAACTTTTTTAGTCAAGAGAGATAGCCTACAAGTTCTGAGGTCACAATAACTTTTACCAAACCTTTTTAGCCTTCGTTTCGGGAGGACGATTGAGTTTGTCTGACACTCATCGTCTTTATCCAAATGTTGGCGGTCCAAAGCAGCATACGGAGGGGCGCTCCAGAATCTTTCCGATCTAAGGTTTCCACGAGCTCTTGGAAAATCCGGGGGATGAGTTGATGACCCTCTATTCTTACTGGCTTAAACTCTCAAGGTGGCCATCCTCAGCACAGGCGCGCGGAGGGGTATCAAGATACCCTCCGTTGCGGGCCAGCGGAGCGCTCCAATGCGGTGGGAGGACAAGTCAAACAGGCAGAGGTTCTCTTCGCCCAAAATTTCGTCACATAGTCAAACAATTATTACCTAAAATTTACGTGGGAAAAGACGAAGACGGGTCTTCAAGTAATCTTAGAAGTCCTAACAATAAGTCCTTGCCCTCAATAAAAATAAACACAAATAATAAAGGTGATTGGCCGAGTGCATTTGCACTCAATGCACTGGATGTGGTCGCAACAGCTCTCACGTTCGACATTGTTTGGATAACTGTTATTTCATCATCATTAGTTTGGTTTGTATAAGAGTGCGTAGTTTGCTTATATTCATTTAACTGAACTATAAGAAGGTAGTTGTCGGCAAATATATGGCTAAATATAACTCTGTAAACTACCGCGCGATTTTGTTACCACCAGCACCCTAATGACGTAACACACTATCTATCGCAATCTGAATCATTTTGAAGTCTATTGCTAATCCGATGCTTCATATGTTCGAAAAATTTGTCTGCTCAACAGCGTAAATAACGCAATGAATGTTGTTGAACTGTCAAAATGGAACCCATTCCTACTGTTAGTGTGTTACGTAGTTGCCCCGCTGGTTGTGGTGGTAAAATAAGGTGATTTTAATATTAGTGTAGGAAAGAAATAAAGTAACTACCTTTTGTCCGCGGCTTCGCCCGCGTGGATGTCGGAAATTATCCCACGGGAACGTGCTACCGGGATAAATAGTGTCCTATCATCCAAATCCATTCAGCCGTTTTAGCGTGAAAAGGTAACAGACAGACGGATAATAAATGTAAATAATATATTTTTATTTTTATGTAACCGGTTTTTATGATTCTAAATGTCTACTTTAAAAATAATAATAATTCATTTTAATATTATCATTATTCATTTGAAACACTCTAGCGCCGCCATTGACCACGTATTTATTACCTACATATTAGCTAAGTTATTTTGTATCTTCAAATTGTAATAACTTTTCAGCGCATGGTCCGATTTATCTCAAAGTAAGTCTCTCTGTATGTTACGCTTTCACGCCTAAACCACTGAACGGATTTCGATACAGTTTGGCAAGGAGATAGATGGCATCCTGGGAAAGGACATAGGCTACTTTTTGTCCCGGTAGCACGTTCCTGTGGGACAATTGCCGACATCCACGCGGGCAAAGACGCGGGCAGAAGCTTGTATGAAATAAATACTAAAATAAATAATAAGTACCTGAAGATACGGGTTCTGGCTTTATTTCCAATTCCTTAAATCTCTTAAAAAAGGTATCTACACAAAAATTCAATAATCATGTGAATTTTAAAATCATCCCCTATTTTTCCCCATTGGTGTATGATATTACAAAATCCCTGAAACAAATATTTTTTATTTCTTACCAAAAGCATAGATTTTAATTTTCATATCCCTAACTTAAGAAATGCTAAGTTTCCCATACAAACTTTCATCCCCTATACGAGTATTACCTTTTAGGATTATTTTTGAATAAAAAACCAGCCTATGCCCGTCCCCAGGATGCCATCTATCTCCTTGACAAATTTTATCGAAATCCGGTTAGTGGTTTAGGCGTGAAAGGTAACAAACCAACAAAGAAACTTTTTTTGCATTTATGATAAACTAGCTTTTGCCCGCGGCTTCGCTCGCGTTAATTTACACTGACTATCAATTCGGGTTATAATTCAATCATGATTCGAAAGACACGTGGCGCCATCTATTATCATAAGAACGTTATTGTTGTTTTCCTCGGGAACAGTACTTTTTTGGCGGGATGAAAGGTACCCTATGTCCGTTTCTGAACCCCTGACAACGTATATGCAAAATTTCATGATGAACGGTTCTGTGGTTTAGGCGTGAAAAGGTAACAAACAAACAAACTTACTTTCGCATTTATAATATTAGTTAGGACTAGCTTTTGCCCGGGGCTTCGCTAGTGTTAATTTAGAATTTGGCAATCAATTCGGGTTGTTCGGGGAATTATAGTTCTCTAGCCTCACAAAATGTATTAGGTACTTAAATAAAAAATTAAAAAAACTCTTAACACACTACTAAAGTTTCTATAATAATATAATTCAATCATGATTCGAAAAACACGTGGCGTCATCTAATATCATAAGAACGTTATTGTTGTTTTCCTCGGGAACAGTACCTTTTTTCGGGATGAAAGGTACCCTATGTCTGTTTCTATAGACCTGACAACGTATATGCAAAATTTCAGTATTATTGGTTCAGTGGTTTAGGCGTGAAAAAGAAACAAACAAATAAACTCACTTTCACATTTATAATATTAAAGTTAGGATTAGTTAGGATAGCAATCGTTACGGGTAATCAGAAGCCCGAAAATCTGACAACCAGCCTTACCAAGGGGTATTGTCTAGACTAACTGGGTCGTGGAATTCAGATAGACAGTAGCTCAATTTAAAATACTGATATTCAGCTGCATGACGTTAGACTGAAACTCAAAGTCAAACTCAAAGAATTGATTTCAAATAAACCAATTACAGGCACTTTTGAATTGTCAATGCATTGCAATTGCAAAAAGGAATGAATTTTGGAAAAAGGCAGAAAGGATGATAGGTACACGATCTTAAGAGGGCCCTTCCCGGTCCATCTATCGTCAACGCAAGTATGTTTGAAAAGCTTGTTGTTTCATCCAACGCAGCGATTGAAAAAGAAGCAAGAGTGAGAACGCGATAACGTCGAACGAAATTGGCGTGCGGAGATTTCACAAAACTTGTTCCAGGAAATACGTGTTTTTGAAAAAGCCTTACAATTTTTTGGAAAATATGTTTGCCATTTAGAATATCTATTACATGTGCAAGGTTTCTATGAAGATGTTTTGTTTACTTTTACAATTTATAAGTACATTATGAACGGCCAAAGTTCAGGTAAATTTGTGCAAAAAAGCAGATTTTTGGAGGCTTATACTGAATTTGTTTCGCCAAATTTAGATTTTTTGCTTGTATAGAAACCTAGATGAAGTGCACACGATACCTATTAGTTCAAAAATTTCAATGAAAGATGTGTTACAATGCCATAACCACGTACGAGCGTTTGTATGAAAAGTATGACGGGTTGGCCGCTCTTAAAGGAAATAGGAACTCCATATACCGCGACTCTTTTTTTTTTTTGTTTATTTGTGGTAATTTCCAGTGTTTCAGGCTTACCTTTTTGTGGTTCAGTCAGTCACGAAATGTTTAAATGATAAGTTAGATTATTCTATTAGCATTCTGACTTTTAACCTTCCGAGCCTTCGCACTTCAGTACGGTACTCCTCAATAATGTAGTAAGTAGGTACAAAGGTGAGTGGCCTCAGTGCGCGTGCACCCAACGCACTCGACCACGCAACTTTTGTTTAATAACCAAGCACCTTGCGGTTTCTACGTTTGTAAATTATGTTGTAGTGAAAATTTCAATGTGTTTTGATTATCTTTGGGCATCGATTTTAAACAATCAAGATTGTTTTGAATCTTGTTCTTATAATTGTTTTGATTTTTATGATGTTTCTGGTAGGTATAGTCTGCGGCCGCAAAGTACAAAATGATTGAGAATGATACTGTTTTTTTGCGAGTATTTGAACGGTGGCAGCTCAGAATGCCTTAGTTTGCGTTAAACTGTACAAGGCGGTGTACAGCTATCGCGTGGATGTTCAGACATGGTAGTTAAAAATTTGTGCATGTAGGGGTTTATTTATTAACGTTGTTTAAAGTTAAGAAGCGTTTAATCATCAAAAATGTATGGTTAAACACTCGCTAATCAATACTTAAATTTAAGCAACGAAAATAAATAAGGGGCTAATGTTGACCTACTCAAACTCAA
This sequence comes from Dryobotodes eremita, assembly GCA_917490735.1. Classification (NCBI taxonomy): domain Eukaryota; kingdom Metazoa; phylum Arthropoda; class Insecta; order Lepidoptera; family Noctuidae; genus Dryobotodes; species Dryobotodes eremita. Next base: position 21,581,117 of record OU823249.1, on the reverse strand, counting down.
ACTCAAAGCATTTATTTCAATTAAACCATTTACAGGCACTTTTGAATTGTCAGTCGGTCAGTTAGTCAGAAAGTTGAAGCTACTTGCCCATTCGAAAACGTAGATCTCTATGGAGAAGAACGGGCAAGAAACTCCAAGGACATTCTTTTTAAATCAAGATATTACTAAATCCTGGGTACATTATTCTTGTTGCTTCTATATGCGAGAACAATGAAAAAGAAAAACACTACACTAGACTTGTTATTCCCTGCCTTAAATAAAGACTCCTTCATATACTTAGGCGCGACACGCGACGCGAATCGCACGCGACACAAAGGCACCGGTCGTCGCGCGACAGGCGGTACCTTTATGTCGCGTCACGTGTCGCGCCTGTTTCTAGGAGCCTTAAAATTAAAAACAGACACAAAGGTATTATCGCTGCCAACATAACTATCTACAACAGTCACACATAGGTATTAACACTTAACAACAAAAACACTAAAAAGACATTGAATAGTTCTTTATAAGGAAATAAATACTTCAAGTATCAATACCTAATAGATATATAGTATGGTATTCATTACTAACTAGGTATGTAGGTATCCTGTGTTTTTTACAAGAATAGTATGTAATTTATCACTCTTTTCGCCCGAGGGAACAAGGAAGTTGGTATAATGCCTGTACGGGGAGATGTCAATTATTTAACATTGAATAATTGGTCAATATGTTCCTTTGTTCTGGATTTTATCGTTAGGGATTTTGCCAAGATGGGCCATAGAATCTTGGCTAGGTATTAAAAATTGCCCATGGTTTGTCGATGGACTGGATGGCCATACAAGTGGTCTTTAGTTCGATTCGTTCGGTTCGTTTAGTTTAGTTCGACATTAGCTTCGTTAGAGGAATGCAATGGAATCCACAGGTTACATAGATAATATCCACGCGACTTTCTACTTTTTTTCCATTTTCAGTCAATCAATAAATGAAATAGTATTTTATGTACGACAAAACTTCCTCTACCTATTCGTATTAGAGAGGAGTGCTTCAATAAGGAACATTGAAATAGTAATTAAGTCCAATACTTTCACTTTTATTACAGTTCGACTGCTGTAGTGGAGTGGAAATTACAGGCTAGGTCGCTGTAACTAGGTGACTGCTGCAACCGATAAATATATAGAGGCAAAGCAAATACTCTTGACTAAGTTTATTTTCGGTATAAGTATGTATGTATTAGTATTTATTATTTTTCAAGTTATCTTGTCTTGTCTTGTGTCTTGTTATGTTGTTGTTGTTTGTTGTTGTTGTTGTTGCTGTCTGTAATAAAAAGTATTCTATTCTATTCTATTCTTTCTGCCATGTTTTGTCTCTGCATCACCCTAAGATTGACTGGTAGAAAACGCCTCAGGCATCAAGTCTGCCTTTATCCAGATTTTTTTTTTTTACTTGTGCATGAAGTTTTAATAAATAAATAAATACCGGTACATTATGAAATACTACTTATCTGCTAAAATGATTCGAGTTATTGTTGCTAGTGTTATTTGGCTGTTTCTTAAAGGATAATTTCCACCAAACGGCTCGCATCGCATCGGATCGGAAAGGATACGAACGGATGCGGCGACAGCCGATCACCTCCGGCAGGATGTCGACGCATACGATCGGCTCCGTACTGTCGCTTGCGAACGTATCCGTTTCTGCGCCTAGTCAAATGGTTTCATTCCTTCCGTGTTGACGATACGACGACAGGCGAACGGAGCCGATCGCGCGTCGCAGCATACTTTCGGGTAGGATCGCGTGTCACGGAAGACGCCCGCGCTCAAGCTGCTGTGCGCGGTTTGGAAATATAGAGTTTAAATACTGTGTACACGATTTAATATCGTTTAAAGATTGTAAAATCCGTTCCGATCCGATGCGTTGCGAGCCGTTTGGTGGAAATCATCCTTAAGACTGAATTTAATTGATAGGAGATGCGAAGATTTAGAAATAATTAAAATACACTCATAACACAGATCTAACATAACATCACGCTTGTTATCCCCGAAGGGTTAGGCAGAGGTGTAGGTACCTATAGTACCTACATCCACATTTCGCCAATTATGTTTTAGTCCCATGTAATAGGGGGCGAGCCTATTGCCATCAACTTGGCACAGATCCAATTTCCGGGCTGCTACTGAGAAATTCCAGATAGAAAAACCCAATAACACGTTGCCCGACCTGGGAATCGAACCCAGGACCTCAAGCTCAGCAGTAGCGCTTGTGCCCACAAAGCAGTCACTATTACATAATGCACACTCAAGGCTCCTTCAAACAGGCGCGACACGCGATGCGACACAAAGGCACCGTCTCGCCTGTAGCGCGATGGGCGGTGCCTTGGTGTCGCGTGCGATTCGCGTCGCGTGTCGCGCCTGTTTATAGGAACCGACACACGATAGATTCAGAAAATTAGGTCACAATTGAAAAAAAACCCAATCAGTTTTGCGGTTTTATAACCACAACCTCGAACAAAGAAAACGAACAAAAAAACATCATTATTCGGTAGGCATAAAAACCCAACTGAAAAGACAATGTTGACAAGAACAGACAGATGTTTCAGTCCCTTCTTAATTGAATTTAATTGAATATTCAATTATGACAACTTTGAGATATTAGAATTACAAGAGTCGGAACTTTTTTCAGAACTTTCACAGCGACCTTTGATTTGGATTAAGAACAATCGTGCGTTAATAATGATGTTCAAATTATGTAAGACATTCGCCAAAAAGACTCAGAAACTAATGTAAAATAAATACCAAGTTTGGCGAAATAATGCAGACATATTTTAATACTGTCTAAAATATTCTTTGAATTCTGTTTCATGTATTTATTTGTCCAATGAATGTGGGTTTAGTAGGTGTGTGCCTACTTTAAATAAATAAGCGTGTTAATGACATTCCTCATCTAATATTAATATTGATATTTTTTCCTCAACAAAGGAATTTATTTAATTATGTTACTTACTACTTAGTCACTAATCTTGCAAACATTATATATTTGTGCAGACATATTAAATGACCTCCTTTGTTAGTTTTAAACAGGAAATTATTTTCAGATATCATTTGTCAAGCAGTGGTTTTTGCTTTGATTTCAGGTACTTAAAGGTTCTCTCGTGAGAAGGAATAGAATCAATTCTATTTTCGTGTACATTTTGAGGTTTAAAAGTGCCTTTTAATGATAGATCGCCTGATGACGAGTCCTGCTAGCAGTACGCAGTTTGTATGAAATGTTGTCTGGTCCTTCCAGCATCAGCAGTACGGTGACCTTGATTTTGAACTTATGCTAGACAAAAGTTTTAAACATTTGCTCAGCGCGTATTAAAGTAAAACTCATTTATTTACTTTCATATTTTTTATAATAATATCTAGTAAATATATTCGTATTTAATAAATTACGAAATTATTAGTATAGGAGCATTTATCTAACGAACTATCTAAGGAACTATAAATCTGTCACTTTGGTTTAATTAAGCACTTAAAATTGTTCCTGTATTGATAAAAAAAAATATAAAAAGGGCGTGAGTGACGCGGTACTCACAAAAATTAAAATCAGGGAAATAAAAATTATTACAGTGGAATACCTAAATGTTGACGATTACATGCGTTTTCGGTACCCAGGGGGCCTAGACAAAATCCCTTTTCTGTAAGCGTTAACGCCAACGGAAAAATCAATTGTATGGAGTTGACATTTGCTTACCACGTGACATTACGTATCTTTTCCGCAGGTAATGTCGGTCATTGCCATACATTTTCACGTTAGCGTCTGGCGTTAACGCTATCAGAAAAGTTTTTGTCTAGGCCTATAGGCGTCGAATTAAGACGCGAGTGCGAACGCGTTTCCCCCGACTATTCCTCCGCTAGGAGTATAAGTGTTCTGTGTTGTAAACTCATGCGCCATCGCTTGCTAATTGAAGGTTAATTGTGTTTAGCCCCCGAGTCTTGTCCAATGCGAAAGAGACAAAAATATTCAATATTTCCGTGCAAATTTGAACTTTGTGCTGTACATCGTTACGTTACTGTAACCGAAAAAAGGTTGCGTCCTTCCGGATTCACACAGAATCCGGCTGGCAGGATTCCGGGCGATCTATCAAAATTAATGGCCTAGCCGCCAAATTTAATAGCCTAGTCAAGTGTTAGGTAGAAGCAACCTCCTGTTATTATGACTATAGGTACTTGTATAGTTGTAGAAGATAACAATATTCTTCTTAAGATATGGCACACAAGGTGCCGATGACGGCGAGGGTCCATTGCACCTGATGAAATGTTGTGACCGCCGGTTATATGTATCTATGTAGACCTACCTACAACTCCAAGGGACAAAGTTGAATGGAAACGTGCGTGTCTTGAATTACACAGGGGTGTAAAGGGGGCACAGACCATAACTATGCCGCAGGAGGAGACGCCCAGGGCGTCGGGAATCGATAACCGATTCCCGGCCACCGTAGGCGCGGGCTTGCGGACGGCGAGCTATGGGTAGCTCGCCGTCCGGTAAGGACCAGGGGGCCTAGACAAAATCCCTTTTCTGTAAGCGTTAACGCCAGACGCTAACGTCAAAATGTATGGCAGTGACATTACCTGCGGAAAAGATACGTAATGTCACGTGGTAAGCAAATGTCAACGCCATACAATTTAAATTTCCGTTGGCATTAACGCTTACAGAAAAGGGATTTTGTCTAGGGCCCCAGGTCTGTTTCGACGGCGCGTCGTGTTCCACGCGCGCCTCAAAGAAATGTCAGCACTATTGACGGGGTCCGATTTGGCCGATGCCTGCCAGGGTCGCGAATTGTTCGAAAGAGTTACCGGTAAATGTAAAATGGTAGTAAATGGTTTCATTTTCAGTTTAAGTTAGGAGAGTGGAAGTAACCAGTATGTAGGTACCTATTTATGGGCATAATTATGGTCTTCTTTTTGGGTGAGAAATTATCAAATGAAAATGACCTCTCCCGCTCTCGGTGGAGCGGGAGGGCGTGTCAGACTTTTAAGGCTCCCACAAACAGGCTCAACACGCGACGCGAATCACGCGCGACACAAAGGCACCACTCGACGCGCGACGAGCGGCGCCTTTGTGTCGCGCCTGTCTGTGGGAGCCTTAAAAGTCTGACACGCCCTCCCGCTCCACCGAGAGCGGGAGAGGTCATTTTCATTTGATAATTTTTCACCCAAAAAGAAGACCATAATTATGCCCATAAATAGGTACCTACATACTGGTTACTTCCACTCTCCTAACTTAAACTGAAAGCATTTATTAAAATGAAACCATTTTCAGGCACTTTTGAATTGTCAAAGAGTCGGTCAGTTAGTCAGAAAGTTGAAGCTAGTTGCCCATTCCAAAACGTAGATCTTTATGAAGAAGAAGAAAAGCGAAAGAAGGAGAGGCAAGAAACTCCATGGACACTCTTTTAAATCAAGGTATTGTAACTAATAACCATGTAAATATTTTAGACAATCTAATGTCTTTAGGCTCCTGCAAACAGGCACGACGCGACTCTAATAGAACAATTTCTATGAAAACTTCATGGAAATTGTTCTACAAGAGTCGCGTCGCGCTATAGCGTCGCGTATATCTGCGGGAGCCTTTATGAACGATACACATGGATATCAGAAAATCTGTAGGTAAGTAGGTACTTATATCACGTTATCAAAAGCTATTAAAAACCGCCAACCTCGAAGTCTTAAGTTCAAGTTGCAAGGTCCACCGTTTAATGACATTTGTGAAGGACCCCTGGACAGCAGTAAAACAACAATAAAAAGCAATCTCAGAATCTCAGATTAGTTTTATTTTAGGATTAGGATTAATCTCAGCTCAAGTTTGGATTAGAGATAACAGGACAGGGATTATGTGTGATATGATAACCAAACGTGCTGACTTGCTGAGCGTATTCAAGATGTTTATCAAAGAAATTGGGGCACAGCGAAATTATAAATGGTCCCTTAAAATATGGACATTTAGGGTGGCTGCTCATCTTACCAGATGCTACTGATTTATTTAACACTAGCAGTGCTCTGCGGTTTCACCCTCATAATTCTCGATCCCGTGGGAATATCGGGATAAAAAGTTTCCTATGTGTTAATCCAAGTTATTACTATCTGTGAGCCAAATTTCATCCAAATCCCATGAGCCGATTTGGCGTGATTATGTAACAAACATTCAGACATCCAAACATACAAACTTTCACATTTTTAACATTAATTAGGATTAAGTCTCCTTCAAATAGGCGCAACAAAGAATCACAAACAAAAGCCCCGCGTGTCGCGCAAAGAGCGGTGCCTTTGTTTGCGATTCCCGTCGCGTGTTGCGCCTGTTTATAGGAGCCTTTAGTAGAATAGTAGGATAATTAACAGTAATTTCAGCCTGCCTGACCTTTATAAACCACAACTATAAAGTGGGGCGACCCATTACAACATTTACAACACTACAAGGCTCTTTCGGCGCGCGACCAAATCGGGAACTAGCGCCGCCATCTTGTTTTTTCAATACAATTTCTGTGACAATTTGAGAAATGTTTACCAACAATGCCCTAGCTTTTTTTTTTGGGTTGGAAATCTTCAAATGACCTCTCCCGCTCTGGGCGGGGCGTAACGGCGGCGTGTCAGACTCTTACTGACCAAAACCCGTGTTTGGAGACTAAAGATCCGTGTAGCACTCTAACAATTTTTTTGTCACTTTACGTGCCACGGATAATGGCTACAAATAATTAAGACCATCAACAATAACAGCGCGTTAAAAAAGTACATCCGGCACACCCTAAACAGTCCCGCTACCAACCTTGATAGCCATTTCACCAAAACACGAGTTATTCTCGTATCGATCGTGCCAACACGAGATAATAATATAATGAAGACGCTCTATAAATCAGTATCTAAACATTTACAAAAACTTACAAAATAAATTCTACAGTAAACAAACATCATAGAAGATTGCGCTACAGTTTTCCCTAAACAACATCTGCACCCTAATTACGTAACAAACTAATTATCATAATCTGAATCATTTTGAAGCCTATTGCTAATCCATTGCTTCATATGATCGAAAAATTTGTCTGCTCTACAACGTAAATAACGCAATGAATGTTGTTGAACTGTCAAAATGAAACCCATTCCTACTGTTAGTGTGTTACGTAATTACCCCGCTGGTCAACATTAGATTGCAAATTACGTATTAACCAAAAACGGTCCGAGTTTACAGAGCAAACGCTATAACTAACCAAACGTTGCCTAAAGGAAATCAGCCGTATGTTTAGCAACCGGCCGGTCATCGGTGCATGCGTACCGAACGCACTCAAACCGCCCCAGTACAACGTCTGAATTTGGTGCAAGTGATAAGCGAAGTTAGGACACTTTATCAGGTTGTTTGGATTATCGGCGAAGGTCTATCTGGCAATTTGGTTACTTTTTAAATGTAATAAATTAATAATAGACTGTGATTGAGTAAGAAAATAAGGTAAATGGTGTCGAAAAATTAAATTACATAACACAATTAAGTGCGCATACCTAGTAGATATTATGTATGATAGATAACCTTTTACATAGAATATAGGTAAAGATCCGTATTCTTCAACGAGTGCCGATACTAAATGAGGAGCGTTTTTACAAAACGATAAATCGTAAAATAATTTATTTTTCAATAATGTAATTTATTTATTTGTTAGGGTTTAGGTATAGTACGTTAAATGAAATTTCCGTCATATATTTTAAAAAAAATCGGTGTGTCGCTTTGTGAAAACGCTCCTCAAATGGGATTCTTACTAAAACTTGCAAACTTTGAGCGAATATTGTCACAACGCATAATAATATAGTCGCCAGCTGGCACGTTACATGGCGAGAGTTGTTAGATGAGTTTTCCTTTCTATAACTTTCTGATAAACATACGTCATGTTTAAAAATAAATTATGGTAATAACCATAGAATAATGACAGGGAATAAAAGTGTTTTTTTTTTTTTTGTTGCACTATGATTACATGCCTGAACTTACTCCCACTACGCCAAAACTGTTCCAAGTTACGTGCCGGCGACAATACCTTACTTAGGCTTAGCTTAACTAAGCTAGGTTCTCGTGCACCTTGTGCCAACAAAAAAGAAGTCGAATATCTAAAACTTTCTCATATTCTCTGTTTCTTACATGCAATGTTTGTCTAATGGAATAACAATAATTAACAATAGTGATATTAGATTCTCAATCCTGTGCAAAATTCTGCCTTGCTGGAAGAATCTTCATAATAATTATGTGTCTGAGACAATATTTACGTGTTTCACGACAAAATTAATCCAGATAATATATGTATAACATTGCAGTATTTGAGAACTTTTCCCCCATAGACAATGCGACCTTAGTCTGTTCCCAATACATTGCAAACTTCCAGACATAACATTTTATGACAATGAAATTATTCACTAGACTGGTACTCAAGATTCTTATGACGCCAAATAAGCTAGAACTTATGAGTCACACTAGGTTTCAAGAGAGCATTATCTAGATGCAGGTGCACTTTCCTACCTACTGAAATTTTCAGACTTATGCAATTTAATTTGATAAAGATACGACATGTTGTGAAGATAAAAATACAAAGTAGAGTGTTTGTTGTTGTGTTGAGTCTTTATCCCTATCTGTTGATAAATAAAATAACGTAATTTTCATTCTTCGCTACAATGTTGCATGTCATTAACTTTTTGGGCAGGTATCAACTAATATTTTTTAATTCGTGCTGCAAGTATTTCCGATTTAGTGTGGAGCAAAGTATAAACAATAAGTTTCATCATTAGTTTTGCTAATGTGGTGATATTTCATGTCAATCACCTATTGGGTATTCATTTCACATAGCTTGGCAGACAGATGTATGCCGCAAATTGTTTTTATTGCCAGTTATAACATTGTATTGTTAAGATTCCGCATGTAGACAAGTATAAAACCGACGTAAACTCTTACAACGGACATACACTAGTGAAAGTAGAGAATAAAATGTAACATTGTCACGAACATCACTATTATAATAATACTAGCCTATTACTGTCCCACTGCAAGGCAAAGGTCTGTGCTCATACAGAGAAGGCACGAGTATTAATCAGAATCAGAAATGTTTATTTGTAAGAAAATACATACAAATTACATACTTATATCCCAAAAGACATAGTATTCTGCCTGCAAGCAAGCGCGCAAATTATTGACTTACATCTATTTATGTCATTATTATCATGCAATTAATATAAAATCAATTATTCATTTTCATTAATTAGCAACATTAATTTCACCACGATTGCTCAAGGCGGATTGGCGATTTCAGGCTTACCTGTTTCGTCTTTAGACAGTATATTTTGAGTATGACTTAAAACTTAAAATCATAAAAACTAAATCTTCAAACACACCCGCTGTAACCCGTAACTTAGACCAAATCAATACGTACACACTCGTCACCCGGCAATGGTGAGTCAGTTCGGATCCATTGTGAACATCCGTCTGTAATACATGCCTTTGTTTTGCATATTTGGGATCTCTGTTATGTATGACAAGCCGGACGTTATAAGACCATCTTTATACTGAAAGAATTATAACCTCTTTTGACATCGATTAGATAGAAAGAAAGAAAGAAAAATAGGTTTATTGGTCACAGAAACACGTGCATACAAAAAAGATAATTAGCTCTGGTAACAATGTAAAATAAAAATAAAATAAAACACGTGTGGCACTCGGGGACTGCCGCGGTAAAGCTATTGCATAGCATTTTTTATCAACTTATGCAATTATATATATTTTATTTTTTTTATTTATGCAGTATTTTTTTTTCTTTGATATTAATTCAAGTACAGTCTATACATACCATACTATATCAGTACTATACATAGACGTTAAGCGAACGCTCGGCCGAGCTACATGGTAGGCGGAGTGGGGGGGTGTTAGGTTTTATTTTCGTTACGAAATTTCTTGATTCGGTCGCCGCGCTCAAAGCCCGCGATAAAAGCTATGCAATAGCTTAAAAAACAAACAAAATAGATCGATAATCACGAGCACAAAACAGAAATAGTCGACAGCTGCACGTCATGACTGTGACAAGAAGGCTTCCACTCAGCAGGATGCTGTGCTATGGGGGCCCACAGCACAGCGCTGATTTTCAGTGGTTACCCAAAAAGGACGTACGGAAACCAAGTCAGGTTTAATGATTGGTAGTAGGTATATGTATCAAAATAAAATAAAACAAACAGCACTAAGAATAAAAATCAACCACATAAACAACCAATTATATGAACAATATTATAAAATAACATAAACATTCAATAATTTATATTTTACTAGCTTTTGCCCGCGGCTTCGCTCGCGTTAATTTAGACTTTGACTATCAATTCGGGTTATATAATTCAATCATGATTCAAAAGACACGTGGCGCCATCTATTACCATAAGAACGTTATTTTTGTTTTCCTCGGGAACAGTACTTTTTTTTCGGGTTGAAAGGTACCCTATGTCCGTTTCTATACCCCTGACAACGTATATGTAAAAGTTCACGATGATAGGTTCAGTGGTTTAGGCGTGAAAAGGTAACAAACAAACAAACAAACTTACTTTCGCATTTATAATATTAGTTAGGATTAGGATTAGGATTAGGATAGGCTGATGAGCATTATAGATGTCGTGACCTGTAGCTTTTCTCCAGAAAAAAATAAGCAAGCTTCTGTGCTTAATTACCTGGAAAGTAAAGCACTCAACAGCTTACGATTTAACAAGTAATTAAACTGAGAAAGAAGTAGCAGAGATTAGAAGTAAACAACTTGGTGAAAGAATCAGCTCACTCATGAAGGATGGTACATTGAACTTAGGAATTTTGTTCCTATATCAAAAAGTAATGCACAGGCAGATGCTGCATAATTTGGTGCCTCCCCTAGAGAAATAAATACAGTAGAGAAAGGGGCCAATCCATTAATTTATGCGTCCGTACATAATATTATGGACCGTAATGGTAATAACACAGTGATACCTCTGGTCGGCGGCGGCGGCATGCAAAATATCTACATGAAACAATGGCTGTTTAGTATAACGATTTGCATGCTTGAAGACCACAGAGTACGGAGACGCCTCGGTGACTACCAGCTAACCGGCGACGCACGGCGCGGTGATTCCGTGCTCTGTGTTCAAGACAATAATCGCTCCGGCCGCCTTTGGACGCGATCGATCTTGACACCGTCACGACCAGCCACAGACAATTAAACGGTTTGGAGTTTGGTTTGATCAGACGGACGGATAGAAGGTAGAACTTAATAGGTAACTGACCTATCGATGAGTAAGTTTGCCTTACATAAGTTGAATTCAGAATTACAAACATGTTGTGTTTTTTGTGTTTGTGTTTTTGCTTTGCGTGATGTTTTACCGTAAATAAACGTATGTTTATTCTTTTTTTTTTCTTTATTCCTACAAAAAGCCGACAGACCGACTACGTATGTTGATAAGTACCTAGACCTGATAATTCACAGTAGCATGCATCGTCATCATCAACATAAAGCAGTTCACTGCTTGGCATAGGCCGTATTTACGCCCGAGTTCAATACCAGCAACCTACTTTCATCATAGTTCCCAACAACGCCGCCTGCCAAAATATACTGGGCACGCTGTAGTCATAGATTTCTGACTAGAGTAATTAATCACTGTTGTTTTCTAGTAGGTCACGATTTTTCTTTTAAATCTGTAGTAGAACCATGTACGAACAAAAAAGTCGGACGGAACTCCTGTAAGACAAAACTGAATCCCGTTGTGTGAATATTTGTGTGAGTGTTGCCGTTTGCGTGCGTAATAAATAACCGACCGACTAGTGTCTGAATGTGTGCGTGTACGTACAGGGAGCTGGCCGACTTGAGTGACACAGTTTTTTATTAGCGAGAATCTGTCAGACTTTTTATGTTCATCCATGAATAGAACGTATTAAATTAGTCAAACTCAACTGAAACTCGACTCAAAGCATTTATTTCAAATAAAGCAATTACTGGTACTTTTGAATTGTCAAGGGGTCCGTCAGTCAAAAAGATGAAGCTGCTGACCTATGGAGAAGAACGGACAAGAAACTCCATGGACACTCTTTTATATCAAAATATTGTTACAAAAAACTGGTTACATCATTCATGTTGAAATTATACATGTGAGAACGATGTAGAAAGACGTGCACGTTAAAAGCGTCCGCAATAAAAAATATAAAAAACAATTCAGAAATTAAAATAAGCCGTAACAACTAAGAGATGACCAGTCCTTACTGATGGCGCCCGTTCACGAACATGATGTATGGATCAGCACCATTTAGCTCAACCATTTTGAAGGGAACTTAATGATCTAACACACACGCCACCACCAGCGAGACATTTGACTGAGTATGACATATTTGCAGCCGCCAGGGCACATTCAAATCCATGAAAGACGAACCCAGCAAATGGTAGCTTTATAGCACGCTTTTCTTTTTTTTTGTGGTACATAGTGCTCACACATGTGACACAATACTAAGAGATTGAATTTATACAATGCAAAGATAGTATTTACAATCTTCAGCAGCTCCAATAATATTTTCGAATGTTAATCAATTAGTTTATGCGCCCCTGTGGAGCAGGACCAGCGTTGACCTAAGCATCTTTGTCAGTGATGTAGTCACCCAACTTATAATATGCTTGGCTGCATAGTGTGCTTTTTATAAATACAAGGTTAAAATTCCGTTTCATTCTGTTGGAGTATGTGGTGAGGTATTTTATTGTAACATTTTAAACCGGAGGACCCCATGAAGGATGAGTCTACTTTAGCCAGTCTGAAACCTAGTTGAACTAATTCGTCTCTATTTCTAGTCCTGTAGTTATGTTTGTGTCTTTTACCTCTTTTACTGAAAAGATTTAAATTGTTCCTTACTTAGAAGATGTTTTATAGATATATTGACAAGGTACCGTCATGTATATTAATACATGATTACTTGATTACAAAGATTACTTTAAACAGTTCTCTTAGAGAATCGCGCCTGCGGAGCCCACATATATTACTCTGATGGTTCTTTTGTACAAAATAAAAACAATATCGTATATATTTGCAGCTCGTCCCCATAGTAAAATACCGTAAGACATAGATACTATGAAAGTAACTGAAATAGACTAGGCTCGCGGTATCTACGTTAGTAAATTGACGGATTTTTCTCACAACATATGCTGCTGAACTTAGCTGTCCTGGATGTGATGTTCAATGAGGACCCCGTTGCAGCCTTGAGTCGAGCATGATCCCAAAGAAAACAGTTTTATCGACGAATTCTAGTTTCTCTTTATTCAATACTATGTCACAATCACTACTTTTAACATGCGGTAAAGCAAATTTTATGCAATTAGTTTTTTCCCATTTAATACTAAATTATTAGCAGTGACCAATTTTGTACCTGCAGTTTAGCGTTATTTACGTCGTCAAGATTTGATGCACGTCTATTTATCTTAAAAAAAAAGGAAGTATCGTCAGCAAATAACACCATTTGTGGTTGCTTTTTTAATAAATGGAGTAGATCATTAATATATACTAAAAAGAGGAAAGGACGTAATATCGAGCCTTGTGGAACACCCATTTTTACTTTTAAATCAAGTGAATTCAAAAGTAATAATGGGAGTTCCACAAGGCTCGATATTAGGTCCTTTAGCTCCAGAAAGTCAGTTTTGCATTTTACTCCGAAAAATGCGTAATTTTGTTTTCAGACTAAACTAAGGAGTAGAGTAATTCTATTCTACTAGTACATAGAATGATACCAACGTAACGTTACTAATTAATTAAACAGAAGTAGAACTAACCCGTAGCCACTGCCACTGCCCTTCATGGTCATTGACTTGCTAGAATTTTTTGACCCCGTTTATAGCTTCCTCTTAGAAAAAAGAGATGGCGCTAATATCGTTGCAATTTCCTTTATTAAAACAAATTAAACTAAACGTGATGTGTTCTGACCTCAATTGAAAATAAAATGCAGCTTTAGTTATCGCCCAATATAATAAAACTAGTTAATCAATTGAAATTATGTAATTATAGTATTTAGTTTTAGCTACTTCCATGAACGCATTTTCTTATTGGTTTTTAGATTGGCTATATTGAATGGCGTTTAGGTTGGCACTGCTGTTTTGGTGTGGTAAGAAGTAAAATACTACCCAAGTTTCGAGATAATTATCATACAGTATTTCGTAACTCCAAATCAGCGACATAAAAAAAAGTTTCTTATTGTTAATAAAAAAAACTCTTCTTATAATAATCGCTGATTTGGATTAACATCTAGACGTAGACTGAGTTAGATCTTTCTTATTTTTGCAGAAACAAATTATTTTGCATTTGCTACTAAATCTGTTCATAGATTCAGCGTGGCAGCGAAGTAAAATCTCACCAAAAATGGTATTAATAAGTGTCTTCAAAATAAAAACATATACCCATTTATTGCATTGTCCCTCGTTATTGCATCGCATCGTCATCAGCAACATCATCATTGTAATAGATATTTATAAACACGTAGTGTGTTAAACAAAATTAGAATGTTGCTACAGGCAACTAACTCTTAAGATGTGTAATAATGAGAAACGAAATAACCAGAATATTCAAACAGGGATAAATAGAAAACTAAAATATTACATATTATTTTAATACTAATGACAAGCTACCTACAAATATTTTCGTTAATGACGGTACTCATCACTAGCATTCGTCGATTTTTTTTAACACCCGATGCATGAACTTTTGCCACGCAACGAATATTCATTCATGAAACGAACATTCGTTCTTCACCACAGCTATTCGAATTTGTTTTTGTCTTCGGATTTGCGTACTTGACTAACAGCGGTTTTTTTGATGATGTATATTTTGGGAAATCGTAACTTCTGTGTAAAATTGTATTTTTTTTTATTTCTAAAGGAACCTACTCACCTAGCTGTTCGTTTCATGAATGAATGTTCGTCGTGTAAAAAAATCTCGCGCAATGAGCAAAAATATATGTGAAAATAAAAACAAAAAAAAATTACACAGATGTCATGATTTCCGAGAAATACATAATCAAAAAACCTCTGTTAGTCATTAAGCGTTCACAGTAGTTTTAGTTGAGAAATTAACTAACCGTATTTTAAAAACAATTTCTTGATTGCTTTTTATATATTTATAAAGGGAATGCAATATTTGAATTCGGGGAAATATTTTGGTCACAAATAGGAAAGGATGAAGCTCTGCTTAGGTAGTTCAGTTCACAGTCTGGCAACATTTTAAAAAGAAAGTGAAGTGAAAGAAATGAATTTACGAGAATAGGTCGCAAGTCGCATAGATTTTTGGTTGATTTCCTTTTCACTTTTCTTTCGTATTCTCCGATCTAATAAACTAGAGCTTATTTGTGTTCCTCGTTATATTTTGATTCAACGGACTCGGCGCCGTACCACCTAAAACAGGATAAGTACAAAAGTGAACAGCATCTTATTGATTTTCTTCCCTTGCATATGCTTTCAACCAACGCGAAGTGGTGGTGTTGTTATAACTAGCGAAGAACGTGGATCTATGTTTTAACTCATCCGTTTTATATATTTTGTAATAAGTCACAGATCCTGTGACATTTCACCTAATTTGGTGTAAACATAGAAATAGGAAAAATGATGGCAAATACACTCGACAGCGTAAACGCGAACCAGCCCACGCAAAATGGTAGCAAGGTCCAACCTTGCAATAATGAGTCTAAGACCAACCTAATAATCAACTATTTGCCGCAAACGATGACACAGGAGGAGATTAGATCGTTATTCTCGAGTGTCGGCGAAGTAGAAAGTTGCAAACTTATTAGAGACAAAGTGACAGTATTTCCCGACCACATTCTGAACGGGCAGAGTTTGGGGTACGCATTCGTGAACTACCACAAGGCGGAGGACGCGGAGAAGGCTGTAAACACGCTCAATGGCCTGAGACTGCAAAACAAGATCATAAAGGTATCGTACGCCCGCCCTAGTTCCGACGCGATTAAAGGCGCCAATCTTTACGTGTCGGGCTTGCCGAAGCACATGACACAGCAAGAATTGGAGAAGCTCTTCAGTCCGTACGGAACCATCATCAGCTCGCGCATACTTCATGAGAATGTGAATGTCGGCCATTTACTGCAAGTGGGCGGCGACGAGCCGACCATCGTCGGGCCTTCGAGGGGCGTCGCGTTCATCCGCTACGACCAGAGACACGAGGCCGAGAACGCAATACGTGAGTTGAATGGCACAGTACCTCCAGGTGGTACAGGTCCCATCACAGTCAAATGCGCAAATAACCCAAGTAACCAGAATAAGGCACTGGCCCCACTGGCAGCGTACCTCGCGCCTGCTGCTGCTCGCCGCTTCGTAGGTCCTGCTGGAAAGGCTCTGCTGGCTATCAACAAAGGGCTTCAAAGATTTTCTCCTTTAGCCGACCCGCTCATACAGGGAAATGCCATCGGCGGCTCAGGTTGGTGCATCTTTGTCTATAACATTGGAGCTGATACCGAAGAGAGTGTACTTTGGCAGCTCTTTGGCCCGTTTGGTGCCGTCCAGAGTGTTAAAATAATTAGAGACCCCACAACCAACAAATGCAAGGGCTATGGTTTTGTCACCATGACTAATTATGATGAGGCTGTCGTTGCCATCCAGTCCTTGAATGGATACTCGCTAAATGGCCAGGTACTCCAGGTCAGCTTCAAAACGAACAAGAGTAAATCTTAAATGAGCCAGACTCTAGTCAATAAATTGTAGCTAATGCAAAAATGTTGATCATTACTTTGTCATGGTTTGAAGTTTGACTAATTACTGAATGAAATATGGAATAAATGTGATTCAAATCATGACATGATGTCAGTTTGAACCAATGTTCATACGTTATAAGTACAAAATAAAATCATCACAATAATATCTAGAAAATTTTCAAAATGACTGACATTATACACCAAGTATTCTACAAAATTGACCTAATTTTAATTTACGGAGTCCATGAAATACCTGTCTAGTGAAATACCTGATATGTCCTAAGATATTAAAGTTAGTAACAAGTGATGCAGTACTTAGATGGATAAACTTTGTGTAATATTTTAATGGCTTACCTGACTAACTGAATTATAAATCAGTCGGAGTCAGTAGCTTAGTCATACTCATATAAATTGAGAACAATGACAAACATACATAGAAATAATTAACTGCATACTTTTTGCTAACTCAATGTTTATGTATTTATTAACTTATGTCCATTGGTATGTGTCTTTTTTTTAAGACTAACCTGTAGAATTCTGGTATTGTAATAGGATAATGATGCCAACAAGATTCTAATATTTAACCGTAATTCAGGCAATAATTATAATATGTTTAACGATTGACAGTGCAATATTAAACTTTTTTTACTGTAAGTAAAAAATAAAAAATAAATATTTTATTATAATATGTATATTGACATGCTGTGCAATTTTTATTGTACCAACAACTATTATTATTTTTTTCTTTTGAAAAATAGTTGCAATAATAAAACATAGTATATGTAAACAAAATGTTCATTGTATAATTATTACCAAAGACGTCAGAAATGCATTGACTGATATATAAAATGATGTTTGTAAGTAAAACTTTTACTAAAAACTATACTTCCATTCATTTTGATAAAATAAGGATGGCCCCATTATTATAATAATATTGGATAATAATATAATTCTGGAGCTTGAATTGTGCACAAAGTCATAAGTAAGGTGGATACATTTTTTATAGAACAATTATAATTAGGATCATAATTATTATTTACTTATGTATAATTTGATTCCATTCATAAAATCTACTTGAAATCTGACATGAAAATCTCGATTGAAATTATGTATAAGGACCATGACATTACAACTAAATTAGTTATTGATCAACATTTTATTATGACTTGGATACCTCCATGTATCACATTGGGCACATAATTATTATAGTGATTGTATAATAGTGAAAGTCAAATTGATAATTATTAATTGGAAATTTTTCGTGTGCGTTTAAAATCTAAATTTTAAAACTTCAATGCAATTTTCTCCAGAAGATTGCATATACTGCACAAAGCAAAATCCATGAAGTTTGACTTTCACATCATGATATTGTCTCTCTAATTTGATTGTATAATCATCACTATTTATTATTAAATTTAAGTAACTTAAAAATTCATTGTAAACATAATTTATTGTCATAATCGTAATAGAAATTATAGATTTCATTTCGATGTTTATATTAATATATTAAATGTAGTGTAAGTTCAAAATTAGTTGGGTAATCTACTCAGTAATATTATACCTTATCCAACTGTTGGTATCGTTTCTGATATTCATTATAGTAATTTCTGTAATAGTTAAATTATTGATAGTCAAATGCATATCATAATTAAAGTGGAATAAAAACCATGGCGAGATATTCACAGACACATATAGAAGGGCTTGTATAATGCATTTTGATTAAGTATTTTCTTTAATTTCTATGGTAAGGATAAATGTTTCATTAATATTAATTATTTATTTAAAGTACTTAAAATACGCGAAACTAGTCAGTTATAATTTTGCGCAACATTTAAATCTATATGTATATGTATACTTAAGTATTTAAAGAAAACTGTGTTCTCTAATTTAAAATGTAGATTAGGATTTTGGTTTAAAATTATGTTGGTGTGGTGTTTGGTTTAATATAAGTAATATACCTATATAAAGCACACAATACATAAAAATACTAAATGGTGTGTATCAAACTAGTCAAAGGTAGATGTACCTCTGAGTTATATAGCTATGATGTGGATGTGCTGTACTTGTGCGCGATTGTACACGCCAGCTCTGCGAGTGGCAATTAGAGGCGTCTAACTTTTAATTGAAGATAAATTAGAAAGGGTTGATACAGAGTCGAAATTCGGCTGGAAGGAAATGGCCAAAGTTTATCAAACCCAATTTATAACTTGAATTTTATTGCCGCTTTCGGCTTCCCATGCTAACAGTGCTAACATGCAAACATTCGCGCATAAAAAAAGCAAGAATCCATTTTACAATTTACTGATAGTCTATGTTGTGTCGTCCCCGAATGGTTAAAACAAATACGCTTGCTTTCTCCACCGAAAATAATACCAGTACACACCTGTCCACTTATTCGTTTTGTTCAACTTTAGTATTTTGTGTTCTAAGTTGTGGTATTTTATTTATTTAGAATAGTTTCTGTTTAATTTATATAAAACTAACATCTTTCTATTTAGTGTTTATTTATCCCATGTTTAATGATTTGGTTTAGTTTTTTTCGTTTGTATTTACTTTGGGCAGGTTTGGGTATTGTAGGGTTTGGCCTAGAATGTAGCTAGAATTATAAGACAGAGTACAAATCGCCGATAATGTATGAAAAAGTGTTTGGCTTACTTACATTTAATTTTTGAAATAATGTCAACGAATGTAATCTGACGTAGGGGATATTGATAGAAATTAAATATTGACCTTAGCAATAATACATATAAAATAATGTTTTATTTCAAAGATTCTTTTTAATTTCCCAAAATTCGCTTTAACTTCAACCAAATCTAAAGTATTTAAATCCAAAGCATTTCCTCTATTTGGGCTTATCCGCGCCATCGGTTGGATAACGCCATTTGCAAGGGTGATTTGCCTGAGATGTGGGTTACGATAATCGTCGCCTCGTGGCACCCCCTGGAAATTAAAACAAGCCTGATTTTACTTCACTCGGTAAAAATCGATTTCTACTTGGCTAGATTTATCCTCAGCGAAGTGCGGAAGACGCCAAAAGTGGTACCTAATGTAAGTCGGGGGTATATGTACGCCGTACGCATGCATCGATCCAAACTACAGACAGCGAGGCGCCACGCCCGTTTTATTTAGCTGGAAGCTCGTGAATTGGATTCCAAACAAAGCTTTGAAGACTCACTCATTCAGTAGTTATAGTACTAGGCTTATTTACTCTAGTAGCTACCTATGAGCATTATGAATATGTGCTTTTGCCGAAATAAAATTTCTCATACAATACTCCCTCCGGGCGTCCGCTTCGTTTTTTTTGGAGTGATTATTTTTCGACAGGGGACATCTTGAAACGTGAAATGATATCAGGAACTATGCCTCCCTAATATGAACGCTATACATAAGTCTTGAAATCCTGGCCTACGCCTAGGTACGACCACGCGATATTACTTAGTTATCAAATAGTTCACAATATCTAGCTATTGTTTCAGCGCATAGGTAATAATTAGGATCAACAATGAAGCATTCTCCAAATCCCACTTAATTAAATAGGCATCTAACTACTTATGTAGGTATCCTTGAATAGTCTTACTCGCGAAATCTCGAAAGGGAATTTGGTGTAGATATGTACCTACCTACCTAATAATTATCTTCATTCACGGAATAAGTATGATAGGAATACCAATCGTGTTTCATTGACTAAACAATTTCAGCAGTCTTGTTAGTGATTTTTTTACACAACCATAAAAAATTGATGTCGATGACCAGCTAAGGCCAATGACTGGATAACTCAAAACAATAATTACGTGCTACATTCGGACATAGGGTTTATAACAACATGTGCATTAATTAAACCAGGGGGTGAATGTTACCCCATTTTTAAATCGGAGGTTCAATGACCCCTCAGAAGGATACTACGAGTGAACACATCGATAGCGCCTGTTATTATTCTTATAGCAACTTGGGATTTGCAAAATGGTTGCCATGTCTATAGACGCGGAATTTATTCACCTAAACGTGACGTCAGCGTCACGTTTACGTCGTTTATTGGGTATGGTAAATGCAAGCTATGTACTACAAAACAGTAACTATTAACAAATATAATTATGTAGATGAGTATTCTTGTAACGTTTTAATTGTTATCTTAGGTAACGTAATACGGGCTGGTGTCCGCAATTCCACGTCAATTAGCGTATTTTGCGTAGGTACGGATTTCTTAACTTTTCATTGATCGTATATAATTACGGCTTGTTAAACAGAAACAAACTAATAAGTACCCATGGTTCACCCTTAATTTTTTTAAAGGTGAATAAAGTGGGTAAATTACTGTAAATTATATTATGTTTATTATTGTCCTGTGCCTTTGTATATAGCTACAGCTACAGCTACAGCTTTGCGAATGCTACAAAGTTCCCGGTTGTGATTTTGATATCGTCATCCCACGTGGTCATCGATTCGACCTACCAAAAGTTTTATGTTGCCAATTTACGTAAATACGTACTAACACAAGAATCAATAAAAATGTAGCAAAGCGTACAAAATTCTTCCAATTAAAAAACAATCTAAATAACTAAAGGACTTAATTCACAGAGTGCATTACTACAGAGTGACTTAATTTGAAGAACATTTTTCCTACCTTTATATTACCTAACTTTATTACTCCAATCTCATTTCACGCAGAGTAAAATGAAAGCATAGCATAGTTCATTCTGGTTCATTCGTTCATTCATCGTGTCACGTCACTAAATGTCATATTACGTTACGTCAGTCAAAGACAATATTATTGAATTGCAAGCACCAAGCACAGAGTATTCGTTTAATTAGAGGGATTGCAAGTAAATTAATCCAGCAGTTGGTTGAGAGAAATAAACAATTAGTGTGAGCAAACTTGCGTAATAAAATAATAATTAAATTGTTTTAAATCAAGATTCCATGACGTTTATCTTAATGAAGTCCTAAACAATTCGTAACTCGTGTGCAGGGTATGTCTATAAAACGTACAATACTATAAACAACAGCGGTGAAAAATCATGGAATCTTTATCGAAACAAGAATTGATATCAACTATTACCAAACAAGCTGATCAAATCAAGCGATATGAAGGTCGTTTAAGAGGTAAGTTATTATAATTGAAACACGAATACAAGACCATATGTTTTGTAAATTTTCCAGTTCCACTGTTCCCGAAAATGAGCAGATTTTGAGTGCTACATTAGAAACAGGTGGTTAACACTTGTATGGGGTTTCTTTATACTATGCTCAATGATGGAATGTTTACCCCATTAGAACAACTTGATCATTTTTAGGGTTTCGTACCCAAAGGGTAAAACGGGACCTTATTACTAAGACTCCGCTGTCCATCCGTCTGTTACCAGGCTGTATCTCATGAACCGTGATAGTTAGAGAGTTGAAATTTTCACAGATGATGTATTTCTGTTGCCGCTACAACAACAAATACTAAAAAACAGTAAAAAAATATTGAAAGGGGGCTCCCATACAACAGACATGTTTTTTTTTTGCCCTTATTATAGATAATGGTACAGAACCCTTCATGCGCGAGTCTGACTCGCAATTGGCCGATTTTTTATATTTATTTATTTATTTATTTAACCATTTATGTACACACATATATAAACAGACAAGAAGAAAGGAACAGAAAAATACGTACAAAGGTGATGCTTATTATTTGCTTAGTATTGCTTATATATTAGCACCTACTAACTCTGTCGACACCCTTGCGCCATCCCATCTTTTTAGCACGGCGGGCTGGGCTGGGGTGGCTGCTGCAGTTGCAGAAAACCTCAAATGGCGCAAATATAACAACTTTATAAGGAGCTATTTGTTTGAGCCGTTTGGAGTTGAAACCCTAGGGCTGTGGGGTCTGAGTGCTAATTGAGTATTACGGGAAGTCGTTTATTCACGTGACCAGAGGACGGGCCTATTTTTAGGTCAAATAATCAGCATTGCCATCCATAGCTGGGCACCGTTAATCAAATAGTTAACTTCGTTAATCGCTAATCCGTTACTAAAAATGTTAACTTCGTTAATCGTTAAAGCGTTACATTTCGGAAGATTTAACGGAAGTTAACGTTAATCGTTAACCCGTGATAGAAATTGCATTTTATATGTCGTAGTGTTAGTGATTTACTTATTAAAAAATGGTATGAGCTGTGGAAGCTTAGGTATGACATGAAAAATTAATAAAAGAAGTATCATTAGAATTTGTAATAATATGTATTTAGAGATTGTCAGAACGTGTATTTCGCGGCGCAGCGCGGTCCACGCGTTGTTCTTTTAGCAAATAATAGGTACTTAATTAATGATTAACGGACGGATTAATTGATTAACGGACTTATGGAAAGTTAACGGAAGTTAATGAGTCCGTTAACAATTTTTAAAGTTAACTTAAAAGTTAATCCGTTACTGAAAATGTTAACTTCGTTAATTAACGATTAACGGATTAACGGTCTTGTGCCCGACTTTGTTGCCATCCAACGTGGCAATGCTGCCACCATTTTGGGCGCTTTTCCCACTGACAGGGATGTGGACAAATTTTTAGGTACCCAATGAGCTCTACCCTTTTATTTTCCTATATATACTTGTACATAATATATATCTTTTTTAGTATTAGATTGTATATTGTATTTAACTAGTCAGGCCCGATGTGGCCCGCTAGAGTTCCAAAACAATAGATAATCAATTGTGTCTCATTAACGATGCTTGATGAGTTAAGGTTTCTTAGTAAGCATGTAATTAAAAAAGCCTACTTATGTTCAATATTATCGTTAGCTAGAAAGCTTGAATAATTCCTGCAAGTAACTGTACTGTTATTGCCATTCTGTCCTTGACCCATCCAAGATCTTGTTATACCTTTACCACAGTATTTAAAAATGTTGTAAAGTAAAACTGCAGTTTTATTTAGTAACAGTTTGCCAAGCGTGTCTATTACATTTTTAATTAAGATAATCGCAAGCTTGGTGATTACAACTGGAAACCAAAGTGGTTGTGATTTTTTATTATCAGATCATTAATGTTCTCTGAGTCGAGAAATTGACCTAAATCATCTTATCTTACTAATATTATAAATGTGAAAGTTTGTGAGGATGGATGGATGGATGTTTGCTACTCTTTCACGCTAAAACTACTGAACGGATTTGGATGGAATTTGACACACAGATAGTTTATAACCTGGATTAACAGGTAGGATACTTTTTATCTCAATAGTACATTCCCGTGGGATAATTTCTGCCTTCCATGCAGGCGAAGCTTTAGGGAAAAGCTAGTTTTATTTAAAAGTAACATGATACTGTCAGCTACCATACTATGCCACTTTTTAGTACCATGCTTAGCATTATCTGTTATTTCAAGATAAATTAATTTTTCAAAGATAACTATAATTTATTTTTCAGATGTTGTTGCTGCATACAAAGGACTTATCAAAGAAAAGGAAGCATTGGAGATCAGTTTGAAAGCCCTCAATAAAACTGAAAGCCCTGCTGACGGAGGAGGGGGAGGTAAGCATGTTATTTCTTCTTGCCGCTATTGGAATCCTAAAATTTCAAAGAATAACTAGTTTTTTAGACGAATATAAAGGTATACTGTATTCAGTTTAATGATGATTAGAGCATATTTCACATAGGTACTATCTACTAGATAAGAAGAAAGAATTTATCTGCTAGATAAGCGAACCAGGACTTTTGGAAGTAGGGAAACAGACCACAAAACTCATAAACATTATAAAATTATGCCAATCACCAATAAATTGTATCCTACTGCTTGAGTGATTCCTTATCAACTTATAAACCTGCCTTTAAATAGAGGCAGTGGCTTATTCTTTGCTTGCTTGTCTGCTCTCTCTCGTGCTCTGTTTCTTCTCAGAGTAGTCAGCTACCAAACACCAACTTAATATAGTTAAAAAAAAAACATGTTTAATGGCACATACCATTAAAACATGCAAATCTAACTAAAATTTCAAGGCAGCTGAACTTCTATTGAAGTCCGTGGCGGTAAAAAGGTTAAAAGTGTTTGTACAATCCTACTTACAGAAATATCATCATTGATAATCATTTATCATTTGCAAAAATTAAGCCTTTTTGTCTCATTTCCAGAGGAAAGCAGGGATGAGTCGTTGTCAGCGCTCATGCTGTCTCTATCCACCTTGACAGCAGAGAAGTCACGGATGGAAGAGGCTTTCCAGGCAGACAAGAAACTAACTAGAGATAAGGTATGTTCTAAGAAAGATTTTTTTTAAAGAAATCTTGAAATCGCCATTAAAAATCATCCAGTCTCCATACGTAAAAGCTTAATTTAAAATTTAAATGTACTCATTACAGAGATTGCATTATAATTATTATGTCATCGTTAATTAATAGGATAAACCATTTTGTTATTTTAGATTAAGTTATTGGGCTTTGTAGTTCAGATATTAGACACTCTGTTAAACACTATCAAATAGTTAGACAGGAGTCAAATGTTTTTAAATAGGTTTTGTCAGATAATGAATGAAAAGAATCACTAACAGGAGGGTCACAAATTCTAATATTAATAAAATAATAATAATATTAATTGTAATATTGTTTTAGACTTTTACAAATTATAGAATGTTTATAGTCAGCCGTTGATGTGGCATTCTCAATTCATTATGTTTTATTTATACACATCAGGAACTCTTTTCAATCATAACGAGATTGTTATCAAACTATTCAATTAATTGAAAACATTCATTTATGTGGGTTAACAAGATGATTAAAGTGTGATTGTGATTTGAGTTTCTAGTAATTTGATTTTAACAAGATTAATTATTTATTTAAAACATTGGTTCTCAAACTTGTTTGCCCACCACCCACTTTGAGTTTTATTTTTTCTAGAGCCCCCAATTTATTTATTTTTACGTATCGTCTGTCGCGAATTTGTAACAGCTAAGTATTGCCACGATTATATTTAAACGTGTAATATTATATAGCCGTAAAATCCCATCTCAACATTCCCTAATTTTCTCTGGGTCTTATACTGCCCCCTTGAAAGTCTCAAACGCCCACGAGGGGTCGTTAACGCCCACGTTGAGAACCTATGATTTAAACCTTTTAGGCTACTAAAAATAAAGATCTTCCTGTTGTTGATGCAATTAGGGTTGCTACAGCGGTCATTCAGGTCATTTCACTTCCTCTAGGCCACTCTTCATAGGAATCTAAAAAATAAACGTTTTCATTTGTGACACAAGTGTTGACGACATTGATAGATCGCGATCCAGGATACGAATGGACTTTATTTATGTGTTTGTACTCGAATCTGTAAATGAATGTCAATGTAAATAGGGTCATTGACCGCTATTCTGCCGCCGTAAGCAAAAAGGGTGCATCTGCTGGAAATAAATAAAGAAAAAAGAGGCTGTGTGCTCCTCACGATGGAAGTGAAAAGTTACAACTGGAGCCGAGTATACGCGATTCAGTGTCACTGATCGACTGGAGCCGAGTATACCCGATTCAGCGTCACCGACCCGAGAGTGACCGTTCAGTTTTGTTCACTGTTCAGAAGGAGCACCGAAAGAAGTTTTCACTTAAAAAATAAGTCCCTTTTGTCTAGTAAGACTTATTTTTCTTTATTTTTTTAATCAGATGCGCCCTTTTAGCTTATGGCGGCAGTATTTGCCACCTTGTATTGCAGCAACTTTAGCATGATCCATTCGCAACAGGCTACAATAATCATCTTAATACAGTTTTTATCCACCAGTATGAAAACCAGATAGCTGCAATGAGGGAGGAGACCAGAACATTAGTGCAGCAGCACTTGGCTGAGATAAACAACTTGAAGGCTAAAGTGGCGTACGAGATACAGGAGAGAGAGAAAGAGAGGGCTGATCATCAGGCTATGATGAAGTGAGTATTAAAGTAGTACATTTAATTTTATGATACAGCTAAAGTCAGAAGATAAGATTAGTGGAAACTTCAGGCGCTATTCTTGAGTTCAACGTAACATATTATCACGCTTGTTTTCCTCAAAGGGTAAGGCAGAGGTGGCTTATAGTAGGTACAACCCAAGTAGCAAAAAGTTGCTCTATAAATGTCATTAACGCAAAAACAAAAAAATATATAAAGGCCATATTAACGCTAATAAGATTGCGTTTGGGCACAAATTATAAGGAATAAAACCTTGTACCTAGAGATTTTATAGTTACCATATAATAAGCTAACCCCCCTTAAACTCGCCATGTAAAGGCGTATTGTATGGCTGATTAACAATAAATAGGCAAGACATTTGCTTTTATGTAACAAATTACCCTTATAACCACTAACAAAATTCGGCTATAAGGGCAATTTCTCGTGCTGTAGCAAATGCAATACGAATATGAGAAGTTCATGATTTATTCACGCGTTATTTGCCTCAGTACGTGATTTATAAAAGACATTTTAATAGCCTGCATAACTAGACATTGACCACATCGCTCTTTTTTCGTATATTGTTCAAGAAGTGTATGTGGAAAACTTTGTAAGAATTGTGGGCAAGTTTTATGGCAAATTTTTAAGGCGCCTCGTTAATTCTATCTTTTTTATTTTAAAAACTTTTACTTTTGTGAGTTCCTGTTAATTGCTACTATAAGAAGGATAAGCAAATCAAATGTTTTTATAACTCATTTAAGTCATGTATGTATGTGTGTGTCATGTGTATGTGTCAAACATATTGAAAGATTTTAGGGTTCAGTCTCCATTATTCAAAAATTTTGTGAATACCTACTACTTAGCATTCTTCTTTTATTCTACAGAACCCAGACAGACCTAATATGGATGTGGACCGTTTCTTGACAAAGGACGATTTCCACGAATTGTTTACTGAAGTAATGCCTGCATAATGCGACTGCAAGGCTAAATTATTATATGTCTGAAAAGCTATATTATTTGCTTCTATATGTCCAATGCTTTATAAGGGACATTTACATTGGTTATATGAACGTATGTAAGATAAGGTGATAAGACTAATATACAATATTAGCAAAAAACACTTCAAACATGCTTTTATAAAGAGAGTTATAAAACTAATGCTGTTATAAAACATGTAAAAGAGTTATTACCTTATAAATCATTCGTTATATAGCGCTTTTGCTAGTTGGGAACATATTGTTCTAGTATAGTGCCACGATCTATTTGACACACAAACACAAGACAAGGAAATAAATAATTGCACTAACGAACGAAATAATCTTGTTGCACATCTTATCTTTAACAGGCACGATACGCCAAACCCAATAAAAAATAGTTCTAATTCCACAATAATTAGTTCCACAGCCTTGGATGCAGTATCTAGTTATTGCCGAATTAAAACTAAAATGAAAACGAAATATTTTTACAAAATAATATGCGGTCATGGATTTCCGCCAAGTGACTGCCGATTCCATAACTTACGACAACCAAAGTTTATACATACAGTTTCCAGCTTGCACCTGTGTTGAATTTTTGAAGTAATTGGGTTTATCGGGAATCAAAAAGAATACATTTTTCATTTTCAGAGAATTACACCTGAAATTGAATAGTGAGAGAAAGACAAAAGAGAAGTTAGAAGACAAGGTTGTGCATTCCAGTGAGGCTCAAGGTAAGGGGAGCATTTACATAATTTACCTCATGCGGACACTCTAGGAGAGGGGCTCGTGGCTAAGTAATAACAGCTGTACGTCAGGTTAAGCTACGCTTGCCGCGGTCGGTCCGTGGATGGCTGATCATCTACATACTGAGACCCCCGTGTCTCGGAAAGCACGTTAAGTCGTTGGTTCCGGTTGTCATTCTTGGATTTTTTACAGTCGTTACGGGTCGTTAGCAGCCCGAAAGTCTTACCAAGAGGTATCGTATTAGCCAGTAACTGGGTTGTGGAGGTCAGATAGGCAGTCGCTCCATGTAAAATACTGGTATTCAGCTGCATCCGGTTAGACTGGAAGCTGACCCCAACATAGTTAGGAAAAGGCTAGGCAGGTGTTGAGATGATGATGGTGGACACTAGGAGTCTGGGTAGAATAGAGAGCCGCTGCGCGGATCGGTCAACCTGCAAACTTAATCTATTTATTTATTCTTCAGAAAGGTTACTGTCTAATATCTAGGTAAATAATGTACAATTACCGCTTACAGTTGCCATTTACAAGCTTCCACAAATTAAAAACTAAAGTTAAAAGAAATAAAAATACACACAAAAATAAAATATACGCTAGAATCTTCTTAAACAAATGAAACAAAACAAATTCTTCTTTAAGACAAAACTTACTTACAAACTAGAATAAAAACAAAGAAAAAAAAAATACAATTAAATACATGTGCTTTAATTAGGAGTAATGGTGTTGCGGTTTTTATCAATGTATTCCTTATTTATAGTTAGTCATAATGTCTTTGGACTGGTTCTGAATAAATCAACATCTAAGTGAGAGGGAAGATTATTGAAGCTAGCTGCGCTACGTGAGAAGTAGGCATTCCGTTCAGTTTGTTGACGTTAATGAAACGTGAAGAAGTGGCCGCTGCCTGAAACCTACGTGATGAGTTCGGAGTGATAATTTTGAGAGGAGTTGGGAACAATCGATAGAGCTATTGGCGGTATTTAATTTAATAAAGCGCTCTTCCTCTCTCAACTTATTAAAAAATTTGCTGTGCCCGACAGGGTGCATAATTGTTTCTATATTTTTTTATTTACCACCGGTAAGTGTACATTATGGATTGCAATAAACGATTTTGATTTGATTTGATTTGAATGTAATATCATTAACATGGCGTCTGTTTTCCTGCGGTAGGAAATTGTATCATTTGCAACGATGATTGTAACCTTGTTGATTGTTGTCTTGTCTTATAGTCTAGGTATCTTAAGAACTTTTTCTGTATATTTTCTATTCTGGACTTATACACATCATATTGTGGGTTCCATATTTGAGATGCATATTCTAGTTATGAACAGTATAGAACTTTTAATGGTTTTTAAACAAGTAGGTGATCTTATTAATTATGAAACCTAGGGATTAGGACGTTTTCTTAACGATTTCATCAATATGCATTTCAAATACGAGTTTACTGTCTTGGTTAACGCCCAATTCCCTAATACTGTTCACCTTAGTGATTGTTTGGTTGTTCAAAGCGTACCCTGAACCAATTGTCTTCTTTTTCCATGTATGTCATGCAGGCATTTCTCCAGTAGTTCTTTATTTTCGTACTCGCTGCTATAATTGCATCCTCCGAGTAACGCCTCCTCATTTGTCAGATTGAGGCATATGCTCATGAAATCGTCTTCTGCTGCATTTGTCTCCATCTTGGAAGATTATCGATTTAGTTCTTCATATCTTGTAAGTTTCTGGAACAAAGAGAAATAAAGTTGTATTATTTATTCACTTTCATTATGTTTGAATAGGAATGGCTGGTACATAATATCTCAATATACACTTAAACTGTCATAATCTTGTGCCAATATTATAATAATATCAAGAAACTTATTGCCCTGAATGTGTCTTTTCTACTTTTTCATGCATTTTGATACATTTAGATGAAGTTTGTACAGTAATCTAAAAACCTATTAAGATCCTCTTGGAGCAGTGATGTGTCAGCTGAACTACATAGGTACTCTTTTAAGAATGTTCATGTCATCGGCGTAAATGCACGAGTTAATAAAACATTTAATATTTGCTATAAATAAATTAAATAGAAGATGCCCCAAAATTGATCCCTGAGGAACTCCAGATGGTGTCAGATTCCAACTGGAGGTAAAACCCTGTAATATTACTGCTTGTGATCTGTTTTCTATGAAATAGGAAAGCCATCGATATAGGTTGCCGTGAATTCAAGCTGAAGGAAGTTTACGTAAAATTACCCTATGGTCAATGCATTCAAAACATTTATTGTAATCCGTATAAATAACATCCACTGTCGCACGTTGCTCTATACCTTCAGAGATAAATTTGTTGCAAAGAATAAGGTTATATCTATCGCACTCAGTTCGTGGATGCGTGACAATTCTTCTAAAGATTGTTTAGTTATGAATGCCCCCCTTACATGGGAGTCAAATTCTGTGTAACGTAACTCCTCGCGGAATGCAGGCGTTATACTATATTGAAATGGACAGGTACACTCAAATCTGTGTGGTACTTCCCTCAAAAGATTGTTACAGACACTAATTTGCGTGGTCCTCATATGATCTGACCAAAATAATGTCTGGAGTTTAAAGAGACTGTGATCTCTGAGTTTGTTTCGGAGTTTTTTTCTCAGAGAAGTTGGATAGGAAACACTGACATAATTTAGTTTTAACGTGTAATTTTTTATACGTGTCAAAACCGAACCATTACTTGCACAAACCGTTTAAACCAATTTATACAAATGAATATCAACTATTATAAATAGTTTTGAATTATTATATGGTGGTAGCTCATGTTCAGTAAACGTCTATTTACATTAACTCAATTGTATACCTTTTAGTATCACAAGCAGAGCTGGAAAAGCGTGTCCGTGACCTGAGCAGTTCGCTTGAAGCGGCGCAGCGTCGCCTGCAGCGCGCGGAGGCGCGCACCGTGGAGACGCCGGCACACCTGGTGCGGCTGCAGCAGAAGTTGGCGCTGTTGGAGCAGTCGCACTCTGTTGCTATACGAGAGGTAAGAACTATGGTTATGTTATCTACAACAACATCACAAGCGGAGCTAGAAAAGTTTTTCCGCGATCTAACGGATGACGATATGAAAATCACAACCGGGAGTTTTTTAGCTTAGGTATGTAGCACATAGCAAAAATTTACTAATTATAATGCCCATGGCATTATAATTACCTTATGAAGGATTAAGGGTCAACGATCGGTAAACCTTTGATTATTTTATTGCTGTGAGTAAATACATAAATGATACGATCAATAAAATGTATGAATTAACGCTGTAGGAATACTTATTTATATACAGGTTGGATTTTTGAGATGGGGCAGTAATGGCAAATACAGTAACCGTTCTAGTTACTGGAAAACGGTCTTAGGTGACTGTCCTTAACTTTTTGAGAAATTATGATCTGGGTTCACAGATTTTGAAAAAGAAATAGTTTCCCAAACAAATGGGCAATTTTCACAAAAACTTTTTTGATTCCAATCGATCCTGTGTCTTATAGAGATCAAAACACTATCGGACCAACTGAGATTTGAGTACTAGAAAAGTCAGAAATCGCAAAAATCTTTCCCCATACGTTTTTTGGGAAATAAGACTCCAAATTACTTTGCAATAATCGAAAGACGGGCCTAAAATAAACGACAAAAGAAAATTAAACTTCGAATTTGCAAATTCCAGCACACACATAATTTGCTTTAAGAATAATAGCAGGCGCTATCGATGTGTTCACTTGTGTATCCTTCTGCGGGATCATTGACCCTCCAATTTAAAAATAGGGTAACATTCACGCCCTGGAAAAGACCACGTTCGCACGGACGTAAAAATATCGCGGCGCGATTTCATCGCGCACTGGATTTTCAACTCTAGGTGTTGAACCAAGCATTGAGAATCCAGCAGAGTGCATCCCAGCGCTTCGAAAAACACACTGTTAGATTTTTAACTTTCGGCGCTAAACAGTCCTAATATTATGATGTTTTTAATTTTCCCAAAAACATAATGCAAGAATTTTATCTTATTTTAAGAATATTACTGTAAAAACAGTATTTTAGTATTGTAATGTAAAAAAAATGGGCTAAACATTTTGTGATCAATTCCCTGAAGTGATATTTGTAGGTTTAGAATCCTGTTGATTCCGTATTTATGTTGAATATATCACTTCACTGGCTCACTACCACGCCAAGCTCTATCCTGCCGACCCTCTTTCGCTTTGTCAGTTTCCCGCCATTCCTCCTGACTGACAGATGACATTAGTGACAGCAGCGACCCCTCTTGTGTAAATGAGATAGTGTTTACATATGTATTAAATAGATACACTACAGTATGGCTAACAAAGTAACATAATATATCATCACGAAAAGTAACATCCTAACTATCCTAACTTCCTAACTAATATTATAAATGCGAAAGTAAGTTTGTTTGTTACGTTTTCACGCCTAAACCACTGAACCGATCATCCTGAAATTTTGCATACACGTTGTCAGTTGTACAGAAACAGACATAGGGTACCTTTCATCCCGAAAAAAAACACTGTTCCCGAGGAAAACAACAATAACGTTCTTATGATAAGAGATGGCGCCACGTGTCTTTCGAATCATGATTGAATTATATTATTGTAGAAACTTTAGAAGTGTGTTAAGAGATTTTTATTTAAGTACTTAATACATTTTGTGAGTCTAGAGTGTCGGTAGACCGTTTTTTCGTCCTCTTAACTATAATTCCTTGTACAACCCGAATTGATTGTCAAATTCTAAATTAACGCGAGCGAACCCGCGGGCAAAAGCTAGTAATAAATATAAAGCACTGAGTTTTGTAAAAAAAAACATCTTAACTAATGTTAGGATGTTTTTTTTAGATTTATACATTTGTTTCACCTGTTCATAAAAGTGTAATGCTATACTTTTGTAGAGAATTAACGCGTGGGGCAACTAAATTACGAGTAAACATGTATTTTTTCATTCACAGGAGCAAATAAAAGCGAAACGCGCCGAAGAATCTGCTCGCAAGATATGCGCCCGTCAGGAAGAAAGGGTGGCCCTTCTGGAGAGTAAGATAGCCGAGTTGTCAGAAACCGTGGGACAGTACGACTTGAGACGAAGGCATGACCAGCAACTTATACAGCAGCTGAAAGATTCTGTTAATGACAGGCTGATGGATAAAATCGCTGCTAATACTGATTTTGGTAAGAAATTGAATTTATTTACATATTATAGTTGTAGCAGAACTCTTTATAATGGAGCTCGTCTGGGAAGTGTATAGAACCATGAGGAACATGGCAGGGTGTAAAGTTCATTCATCCTTCACAGAAAAAAGAGTATCCTCCGACTCCTTATGCTAGTTGCGCGGTAAACTCTGCTTGCGCGATGCAGGATTTTGCGTGAAGTCAGTGTGATGCGTAGTTCGCATGTGGCGATGCCGCCACAACTATACCACCGTACCTATTTCTGGCGCCAAGCAGTGTTTCTGTGTCCCGATTTGATTTTGTAAGGTATTTGTGACGGTGTAATTAGAGGCCCGTGAGACACTTCAGCTTTGTGTCCGGGATGGTCATCAGTCCGTGACTCTGTGATGCTTTTTTTTTTTTTTTGTTTGGATATCATCAAATAACCTCTCCCGCTCTGGGCGGAGTGGAAGGGCGTGTCAGACTCTTACTGACTAAAACCCACCCCTGTTCCTTCAGTTGCCTGTGCGCCAGAGCCACGGTAACTCTTTCGAACAATCCGCGACCCCGGCAGGCATCGGTCCTATCGGACCCCGTCAATGGTGCTGACATCTCTTTGAGGCGCGCGTGGAACACGACGCGCCGTCGACCCGGGCCTGGTCCTTACCGGACGGCGAGCTGCCCATTGCTCGCGGTCCGCAAGCCCGCGCCTACGGTGGCCGGGAGTCGGCAATCGACTCCCGACGCCCAGGGTGTCTCCTCCTCCTGCGGCGGATAGGGGCGCGAGGGCGCAGTGATTGCCTCTCCCTCTCGCGCTCCGCCTCCTCCTTTGCGAGCATTACTGCTTCGCAGAAGGAGGTGACGGCTTCCCATTCCCTCTCGCTCCGTACCATGGCCTGAACCAGGGCCGGACGCGAGAGGTCGCCGCCGCCGATCGCCGCCACGAGGACACGGCGGTGCTCCGCCCAAGCCGGACAGACCTCCACCGTATGCTCCACCGTGTCCTCCGGTCGATCCACACAATGGTAACACGCGGGCGTTTCCTCCCGCCTTATCCGAAACAGGAACCTCCCGAAACATCCATGTCCGGTAAGGACCTGCGTCAGGCGGAAGGTGAGGACGCCGTGGCGCCTCTCAAATCACTCCTCAAAGAGGGGACTTACCGCCGCAATTGTGGCGTGCCCGACTCTGTGATGCCTCCGGTATTGTAGATGTCAATAGGCTTCGATAACCACTTAGGTTAGATTGGCGTCGGCATGTTTGTCTTCCAAACACATAAAAAAGGCAAAAAGCTGCATTCTAAATTTAGTACAACAAGGTATTTACAATCCACTGGGAGATGCAAGCTTTTATAGGCGACTGTAACCACTTTATTTTAGATGGCTGATCGGTCTGATACCCAATAAGAACAGTTTAGAAGTAGTTTTTTTTTAAACTCCAGTCTGGATTGAAGAAGTAATACTGTATTGTCCGCCTCATAAGCGAAGCGCGTGAGGTAGTGCTCTACTCTTGCCTTACAAAGAACAAGTAATTCCTTGAGCCAAAAATGTATATTTACTTCGTATCGCACTCGTAAATAATATTCACACACAAACGTCAAGAAAAACACTAGTTTCAACATTCATGTTATTTTTAAAAGATATTTTGCTATTTAAAATAATGAAAAAACTGTTTAATTTAAATGCTTCAGTATTATCGAAAACTAAGTCCTTTCTAAAATCACGGTCTAATTCAATGTAGTTTTTTTTAAAATGTTATTTTCAACTTTTTCATAAGTAAACCCGTAGAGTTATAAAAATTCAGAAAAAATTAGCTGGATATTACATCTCATCCTCTCTTTTTAATCAATTAATTCTCTATTCTCTAAATTTTTTGTTATGTTTTATAGAATTGAATGAGATTATGAGGCGCGCACTTTTGGATCTTCCAATTTTTTTTAAATTGTATGTAACTGTAATAACTAGATATCGGATATTCGTATGCATATTCACCTAAAGTTGAGATGTTGGCTAATATGGAATGCGCTTTTTTATCGAAAAAAATCTTACCTTTAACTAACACACACCACCCGCCTCTTACACCCTACATACACATATTTGCATCGGGGGTTAAACATTAATTTTAAATAAATATGCATTTGAATCCCGGGTTTTTTTTTACAAATATTTCTTTTGAATTCGCTTCCATACTATAAACTCGACTAGTTATGCATTCCCGGTGTTCCTGGAACCGCGGGTAGTTTTTACAAAAAAAATATTTTAAGAAACCGCTTCCATACTTTCATACCAAAAAATTAACTTTAGGTAAATATGCATCTGAATATCCGATCGCTGGTAATGACTATATTTTTGTAACCGTATTTAACCACTTTTACAGAAGAAACAAAAGAAACATCACAAAAAAGCGAGACAGACAACGAAAAGTTAGCAGACAGCGAGTACTTACAAACACTCATAGACAAAATACACATTCTGAAAAAAGAACTTATAGCCGAAAACGATAAACTGGGCAGTCCCATAGACATTTCAACAGTTTTCAAAGTCCAAGGCTATGAAAACGTCCATTTGAGGTGTAGAGAAGAATATGAAACTTTGAAAGTGGAGTTTGATCTCCATAAGCAGCAGATGAAAGTGAGAGATGCTGGGAGCGAGACAGATGATGTAGGAGACTTGAAGAACGAGATAGCACTATTAAAAGAGAAGGTGGAGACTTATAAAATGGTGTTGGAGGAAGAGAAGCAAGATAAATTGGATACTTTGAAGTTGTATGAGGAGGTAATTTATCAAATTTTATATATGTTTTTAACAAAGCTTCCTTAGCGTGTCGATGGCAATCTATATTGTGTCCGCCCAGAACTTAGCTACGAGTTTGGCGACACGCTAAAAAGAAGAATAACAGGAGTTAGAACAGGGCATACTTTTCACGTTCTTAGCAAACTTATACACATTGTGTATGTGTATAAGTTTGCTAAGAACGTGAAAAGTCCCCGATGCGTGCAAAAATTGTAACGACGCAACAACTGTCATTTGAGTTTATACTAATACTAGCTGTTGCCCGCGACTTCGTCTGCGATCCAGGATGAAAAGTAGCCTGTGTTCTTACCCAGCAGGCGTAGCATGACGCTTTCTATTTCTTGGAAGACAAGACATAGCTATTTCTATACAAAGTGACATTACGTTTCTCTATTTTTGACATCGCACCGTAAAAATCCTTCTACAATCTGTCATTTTGTCTTTCGTTTCTACCGATCGTTGTCTAGGTCCTTTTATATATAGACTATTTCAGAAGAAAGTTTTCTATCCCAAACATCATAATCACACTGACAACTGACAGTTGTCTAAGGTAGTGAAGATAATTTGATTTTGTAATCGCCATGCTAAAGACAGTAGAAAACTTTTTACTCCACGGCCACAAAGTATAAAAATGGAATGGTAAAATGGGATTTTTCACTTTTTGTATGGAAAATTATTACCTACATGTTTAGTTTTACGGGTTTAAGGATTTCATAAAGGGGGTCGAAATTATTTTCATTATTTTTGCAATAGGACACACCATTTTCGAGATATAAGCAAAATAAAAGAAAAACGTGAATAAACTACTGAATTTCGTAAAAAGTGCAGTTGACTCTTTCTACTTTGTTGCCGTCGTACTGTCTCCACGGAACGTCATTTTTGTCTATTCTTCTGTCGACAAAACCGTCATGCTACGAGTGCAGGTCATGGTCTATCTGTGTGCCAAATTACATTCAAATCCGTTCAGTAGTTTTTGCGTGAAAGAGTAACAAACACCCATCCATCCTCACAAACTTTTATATTTATAATATTAGTAGGATTATAAACGTGAAAGTCAGCTTGTTTGTCCCGTTTTCGCATGTGTCATTATGGCTACTTTTTACCCAAGCAATGTTTAAGAAGCCACAGGCAGAAACTACAATGTTGATAAGCAGGATGTTAAGATGAAGAACGACGTTTACTTTTAAATATCACAGCAAGTATGTCCAACCCACGTTATGTCTATCATTTGCGAATCTATGTTTCAGAAAATCAAAAACGAGCAAGACTACCAAAAGGAAATCGTGTCAGACCTGAAGACCCGTATCCTAAGCCTGGAGAAACAAGTGCAAACTCAACGCGACCGCTACTCGGCTCTGCTGGACGAGACCGACAACTACATCCGAGCTCGCAACGACCGCTCGCGCCGCGTCAGCGCTGAGGAACACACGCATTTTAAAGACGGGATGTTAACGGTAAGGAATCCTAACTATCCTAACTATATATATATATTATATTATATTATATATATTATATTATATATATTATATTTATATAATATTATAAATGCGAAAGTAAGTTTGTTTGTTTGTTACCTTTTCACGCCTAAACCACTGAACCGATCATCCTGAAATTTTGCATATACGTTGTCAGGTCTACAGAAACGGACATAGGGTACCTTTGATCTCGAAAAAAGTACAGTTCCCGAGGTAAACAACAATAACGTTCTTATGATAATAGATGGCGCCACGTGTCTTTCGAATGATGATTGAATTATATTATTGTAGAAACTTTAGTAGTGTGTTAAGCGTTTTTTTTAATTTAAGTACTTAATACATTTTGTGAGTCTAGAGTGTCGATTGACCGATTTTTCATCCTCTTAACTATAATTCCCTGAACAACCCGAATTGATTGTCAAATTCAAAAATAACGCGAGCGAAGCCGCGGGCAAGAGCTAATCTTTAACTAAAGTATTTGTTTCCTTAAGCTGCGTTTTGCAAGAAAAGTGATGGCCGCCATATAGCGTCTGCAATTTACCGGCGAATGTCACTGAAACGTTATTTATGGAAGTGTGTTTTCCTAGAGAGCGTTTTGGACACCGATGAAGACCAGGGTGCAAAGTTCACACATACCTCCACAGAAAAGGGAGGATCCTCCGACCAGACGGGTGTTGTTTCTGGTGGGAAACGGCCCGACGATCAATACCGGGACGTTGTATATATGCTAGTTGCGCGGTAAACTCTGCTTGCGCGATGCAGGAGTTTGCGTGACGTCAGTGTGACGCGTAGCTCGCATGCGGCGATGTTGAATGCCGCTACAACCCTACTACCCAAAGATTTAAGTCGCTAGATTTGACCGTACTTAGTCAAGCGAAAAAGTGTCCATACTGAGAAGAGCTGAGCTCACAGATTATTCAATAGCGTTTCCATGACAATCAAGTCAAGTCACTGCGTCATTGTGTGTCAGAGGTATTAAAACGAAACAGAAACGCGACTATCTTTTGACGCGGTCGGTCGAATCTAACGATTTAAATCTTTGCCAACATTTCAAGGAAACCGTAGTTTTAGACAGCAGAACCGTCATATAACGGCCGCAACGACCGCCGTCCTTAAAGATAGCGCTTTTGCGTTGTAAAATCAAACACCGGTGCCGTGATTTTCATGTCGGTTGTAATCTTTTGGCCTGCGATATTTTAGGAAACCCAAGTTTTAGGTTGTTGTAGGTACGATATAATTATTTTGTGAATTGAGCTGCAAACCACCAATCAATATACCTGATCGGAGCAGAAATTTATGAGCTCATTTTTCGTCACTGGTAACCCTTCATTTGCATCGAAAGAATACATCAAGGAATATAACTTCATGTCTTTTATGATTGATATAGCTTACCAAATACCCTACCGAAGGAATAACGAATATCAACGGCACGGTGCACGCATATTGCGGCACGGTTGACGCTGTGGTTAAGCGATTGACTGCTGCGCTGCGTGTCGCGGGTTCGATTCCCGCACGGAACAAACATTTGTATGACCTACAAGTAGTTGTTCCGGATCTGGCTGTTTGTTTATGTGAGTTTGAATGTTTGTAAACGCACTCACAATACAGGAGAAATTCCAAGTGTGGGGCAGTTTAAAAAAAAAAAAATTGTAAATCATGCTACACGACTCGATAGCAGTGAATATTTTGGCAAAAAAAAAAAAATAACTACATCAAAAATCCTAGGACAGTGGTCAACACGAACAAGGTTTAGAATGAAATTATACAATACACTGTAGAATCATAGCTTTCTTTGATGAATAAAAAATAATGACTCTCAACAAATTCTTATCTTTATAATTTTCAGGATGTGACAGCACCGCCGCATATGTTACACTATGCGCACGAGTTGGCTCGGAAAGACCTCGACATATCGCAGCTCCGGAAGGAGAAACACATCATGGAGGGACAGTTTAGGTATGGACCATAATATTTATTTATTTCAGCCATAATAGATGCTGACTATAGTCTGTTCCAAAAGTATCTGGTGAAAGTGTAAATAAACCCAGTTCAGGAACAATTCTTACGCAATCATTCATGAAAGAGAATAAATAACACATTCATCTTGAAATGTTTCTACTTAGGTGAATGAAAGACTGGTTCTATAGCAAGTGTATATTGGAAACTGAGTTTAATACCAAGGTGGCACCTTATATATACTAATGGATGATAATTGAATAAAAGCGGGTAACTGAATATATTACACATCTGTATTTAGAACGTTACAACTTTATATATCACCAGGTTTTCCAACAATTATTGTTTGAACAACATTGTTTAAATTGTAATTGAATAATCATCGACGAAAATTGATGTTATAACATTAACCTTGTCAAGTGAAAAACATCTGTTGTCGGTGATTTAAGCTTAGAATTTCGGGTTTATACATTCAAATAATCAAATGAAATTGTATGTTAGCATCCACAGGTACGTTTTCTGATCCATTTGTTTACATTTTCATTGTATACTTTTGGAACAGACTATGGGTAATCAGCAAAATTATTCCTGTGTCCTTAGTGAAAAGATGAAGATAATTCAAACCCAAAGCATTTATTTGAAATAAACCAATTACAGGCACTTTTGATTGTCAAGGGGTCGGTCAGTCAGAAAGATGAAGCTAGTTGCCCATTCCTTAGCGTAGTAGGTACCTATGGATAAGAACGGGCAAGAAACTCCACGGACAATCTTTGAAATAAAAATATTGTTACAAAAAATTGGTTACATCATTCATGTTGAAAATATACATGTGAGAACGATGTACAAAGACGTGCACGTTAAAAGCGTCCGCAATAAATAAGATAAAAACAAAAAAAAAAACAATTCCGAAATTTAAATAAGCCGATAATCGTTTGTCAGTGTCATGGAACATGCAGTCCTCTCCAGACACCGCACCGATCGATATTGTCACCTACATACTACTTGATAGTGGTTTTTATAAACACAGTAAGAGAAGCTATAGCTATAAATGATAAATGATTTTATTTTACTTTTACACGTCAATCATATTTTAAAAACTATATGAGGTCGGCGTTTCCTATCTGACTACTCTGAGAAGAAAGGCCGAAACAAACTCAGAGGTCACAGTCTCTTTTAAAGTCCAGACATAATCTTGGTCAGACCATGTGAAGACAATGTTGATTTGTGTCTGAAATGGTCTTTTGAGGAAACACTACACAGATTGACTGGATTTTTCAGTAATCGTGCAGCTAAACTCAGAACTTAAGGAGCTCAACGATTTGACGAACAATACGAAAGAAAGGACATTTGGGTAGGCCACAAAAATTATTCAAACTGCCGACCATGATTAAATTTAACTGCGGAGAAAAAAAAAAGCAACAATTTCCCACATAGTCTTCACATTCACAATATTAAAATAATAATCATGTGTTGACTGTAGCCTGCATGCTACTCACATTCACAGACAGTTTTCTCATTAAATGTAACCAAAAATATCATAAGTTATGTCATGTAAATCAATAAAAATTACATTAAATTTTCCCTTATGAGTTTTATAAAATAAAAATCATTACAAAACTTTTAAGCTATTGCATAGCTTTTATGGCGGGCTTTGAGCGCGGCGACCGAATCAAAAAATTCCGTAACGAAAATAAAACCTAACACCCCCCACTCCGCCTACCATGTAGCTCGGCCGAGT
Source organism: Dryobotodes eremita (assembly GCA_917490735.1). Lineage (NCBI taxonomy): Eukaryota > Metazoa > Arthropoda > Insecta > Lepidoptera > Noctuidae > Dryobotodes > Dryobotodes eremita. The sequence goes on along the minus strand of OU823249.1, from coordinate 21,539,719 downwards.
TTTCGCTTAACGTGTATGTATATGGTACGACTGTACTTGAAATTAATATCAAAGAAAAAAAAAATACTGCATAAATAAATAATTATAATCGCATAAGTTGATAAAAAATGCTATGCAATAGCTTTACCGCGGCGGTCCCCGAGTGCCACACGTGTTTTTATTTTTTATTTGGTCTGAAGGTTGCGAACCCCTGAATGTGTGTTTACAAAATTTGTAGCTTCTCGTGGCGGGGACCACATAACTGTAAAAAAGTGGGTATACTGGTGGTTATCTGCCTAACCCCTTGCTATGAATACGAGCGTGATGTTAGGGTCCAGTCGTCCTGATGGTTTTGATGATTTTGGTCTTAATTTGTGATGTCATGTTTTACAGAGATTGTCAGCGAGAAGCTACAATAGAAAAAGAACGCTTCAAGGAAGTGATAAGGACACTGAAAGAGGAGATTGACAGGTAATATTTGTGTCTGGTGTTGTTTTTGTGGTTAATATTTGGTTATAATATTATAAATAATGTCCAAAATTGAGATTTTTCGCAAATGTTGACATAACGGCGGTTTTAGACACAATTTGCTGCAAACCGGATTAATTTGAATGTTTGCGCTGAATAATTCGGTAGTGAACTTGAACTTGTATAATAATAAAATAATGTGCATTGCGTAACGTTTCATAGCTGACACGTTGGTCTGGACTAAACATGTAACCATACCTTTAGCCTGATCTGCTAATGTAAAAGTGATCAGTCGCCCCGAGAATAAATCGTATACCTTTAATATTTCTTTCTTGAAGAAGAAATTATGATAAACACCAAGGAGACATAGTTTGGTGAAAGCAGTTAGATTTTACAAAATCAAAATATTTTGTTTCACATAAACCTACATGGGCACTTATGAAACGTCAGACGCTAGGTGCGCGGTTCAAATTGGTTGTTTCCTATGGAGAAGAGCCGGCAAGAAACTCCACGGTTACTCTTTTAAAAATAATTGGCCTTTACAATGTATTCAGATTACAGTGTTAATAGATATGGGAGGACAGTGTAGGCCTGTCAACGAGTACCAGGTACTTATCAAAATATAAATTGGTTTACAAATTGGTTTACAAATCTACAGTCTACAAGTTAGGCCTACAGCATTCTCACATTAACAAAAAATAAAAGAATCTAAATAAAAGATAATAAAAATAAAAACCTATTTAAACAAAATGACATGATTGCCATTACAACTGCAACATATCTGAATTATTATCCTGTCTACAAAAGCCATTACCAGAGTTGATTTTTTAAAATTATTAGCATATAATGGTGCCAATTCTCTTGTACACTGAACTAAACTATCACTAAAATTCCTTACTTTTGGCTATGAGAATCTTAAAACCTGCATAAAAATATCTCTAAATTTAAAAATATCTTTGATGCAACAAAAATTTAATTTAACAATCGCGACTTCACGTGGTACTTGTTTGCCTACCCCGTGATTTTTTTTTAGAGCCGGAGGCGCGCATGGTGGGCAGCCTTGACGTGTTTTATATGGAATTTTTCACCTTTTGTATGGAAAATATGAAAAATTATTACCTACATGTAGAGTTTTAGGGGTTCCTTAAAGGGGTTCGAAATTTTCATTATTTTTGCGATAGGACACACCATTTTCGAGATATATGCAAAATAAAATAAAAAAAAGATACAGTACTGTTTTAGCACCTGAAGTCGAGATGTTGTGGTGAATTTTAGTTCATGACAACGAATGTTATTCCGCACCTTTTTAATCGCAATTAAAAATAGCAGATTTAGTTAGGTTAGACAACCAAAATTTCAGGTGAAAAACTTCAAATTCAGAATAGTAAAACAGTCATTTTCACTAAATTACTAACTCATTGCCATTTTAGTACTGTCTAACTAAAATATAGTTAAGTTGTGTCACGTTAGTTTATTTGAGACTGGGAAATCGTCGTTTGACAGGAATAAACATTTTTTTTGTGATTTTTAGTGTAGTTTAGAGAACTTTGTGACAAGAGAATCGGCACCATTATCTCTCTGCTGCTCATCGTCTTGATAACTGTGACCAAGTTTAATCAAATAAAACATTTTCTTCAGGGCTGCCAGATTGGATACAAAATCTGTATAATTTGGTCACCTTATTCGTATAGTAGATTACCTTGTCTACAAGAAGACGAATTCGAATACTAATAATATAAATGCGAAAGTGAGTTTGTTTGTTACGCTTTCACGCTAGAACGGCTGAACGGATTTAGATGTTTAGCACATGGGTAGACGACGACCTGGAGAAGGACATCGGCTTCTTTTCATCCTGGATAGCAGACGAAGTCGCGGGCAACAGCTAGTTTGAATATAATGTAAACTTTGTGTTATTTACATGCTGCTGATCGGTAGTTGGTGAAGAACTCGTAGTTCACCGTTATTTTAAAAACAATAATACCGTACTTACGTTACGTCAAACGAATTACGTTTGCTGCGATCAGAGGATCGAAAAAAAACCGAAATGATTTTAAATAAATTTAATTACTAATTTAATATTACAAAATTAAACCTATGAATGATGATTCTAGTTCGAAGTAGGATATTAGAATGATCATTCTTACAATTTATTGGACAAACAACAACTCGCGAAATCGACTGATGTCATTGGTGCATCAGCGATTATAGAAATTAATAAGGTCGACGCGGATGCAACATCAGCGACCTTCACATAGTAGTGCTATGTAATTGGTGCATCAGCGATTATAGAAATTAATAAGGTCGGCGCGGATGCAACATCAGCGACCTTCATATAGTAGTGCTATGTAATTCCTCCCCTCTTAGAACGGCGACTATTTTAGCACGTTGAGTGAAAATGTTGCCGGAAGTTCGTCAGGAGTTTCCTTATTTTCCAGGGTTGCAGCTGGTGGTTGCTGCTTCTTTTTCATAGTGTTAGTACATTTGCATAGGTAGCGCCGGGTCATTGCGATGATAAAGAGTACGCTTGCACTCAATAGTATTCCATAGAATGGGATTGTAGTGTGATAAAGTGCGTTGGTCTGCACGTTTTCAAGTTGAACAGGATTCTGGATCATAATTTGGTCCTGGATGCTGTGTAGTCCTTGTAGATTAATAGAGTTCAGATTGACGTGGGTGGCTGTGGTGGCCTGTTTCTCGGCGTCGTAGGGTATTTTCATTAACTTCAAGGGTTGGCCATTAATTTCATCGTAAACGTTTGCAATGGTGAACTCTTCGGATTTCAGATAACATCCAATAGGAATCGTAGCAAGGTAACTACCCTGAAGCGATGTGTAGTCTTTCTGGTTGCAGGTTAATTGTTCCTTCGTTTCTTGAGGAAAGGAGAGGACGTAATGTTGGTCGTCGAGTTTCTCCATGGCTTCTCTCATCAAGGTGACTGTGGTAAACTTGCAGGAGTCTTGTACGGCTTGGTTGGTGATTAACTCCTGGACGCAGTCAGCTTTGTTGCGAGTCTGGTGAGTAATATCGTTCTCACAGAGGTACCAGTCTTTCAACTTCGGGCATTCAGCCTCTATGTACGCATGTAACATCTCGTTAGTTGCAAGGAAAGGAAAGGGTGGAATAAGAGCTTGTGCGTGTCTATTAGGTACCACGGAGAGTTTATAAAAATCATAACTATTTTTAGAAAAGATTGGAAATTTAAATACGAATACTATCTGGTTGTCTACGTAATATGATCCCGGTTTTATAATGTCATAATAATCTCTAAGTTCTAGATCTAAAATTTGCTCTTCGGCGTAAATAGTCTTAAGTTTTTGTACCATGGACTGTAGTATTTCTACGTCTATCATAGAGTGGTGTGTACTACTCGCACGAACAAAAGCTAAACTATTTTCTATCCTAATTAGTTCCTGAGTTAAATCTTCTACATTATCGCTTATAATTTCTAGTAGTTGGGCAAAATGAGCATATTTTATTAAATTATTTTCTCTTAGTGCATTACTTTGTAATATAGTCTCTAAAGTAGTGTTGATTTTATTCTGGTTTTTTACTATTTGTGTAATTACGCTATTATATTTAGACATCCATTCTTTACTTATACTTATATGATCATTGAATTCGGTCACTAATTTGTTTTGATTACGTTCTAAGATTTGAATTGCCTGATTATACCTTACCGCATCCTCGTGATCTAGGTTCCCGGTTAGGCTTTTTATTATTGAACCTAGTCCGTCTACAAGACCTCTTTTGGCTCTGTTGGGTTCTAAAGATCGTAATTGTTTTAGGACATTGCCAAGTTTGCTAGTAAGATACTCCAATTGAATTTCGTATAACGCGTAGGTGTCATTAGTCATTTGATTTTGACAGATCGTTAGTTGAGTTTGTAGGGATTGAACATTGTTTTCTATATTGCTTAGCTGTACGTACTGGATGAAGGTATGATGGTGAGTCGTAATTTTCATTTGTCCAAGTTTAAAGGGTAGAAGCCCAGGTCCGTCATCGAGGCTTTCGAGTCTTATCTCCTGAGGTCGCGTCATTGGGAGAATTGCTATCAGTAGGATCATGTAACAATTTTGCTGATTTAGGTACACGCTTGAGTCTTGATTTCGCTATGGGGCCACGTTTTTTTGAAGTATAAATATGAATCGGCAGGTCTGCCAAAACTGTGTCCTGTGTATATCGTGGGGCAGTCTTTTGTCGACTAGCAAGGGGGTTTGTTATAAATATTTGTTGTTGGGGTACGTATTCTATCTCGGGTTCGCGTGTTTCATTTCGTTTCTCAACTATCGCGGTACGATTAGCAAGTGATGACGAGTTGATGATGTCATAAGCATGTTTCATTTTATCTCTATGGACTTGCGTGTACTGTTGTAATAGATGCTGTGTAAGGTCAATGTCTTTACAATCTCGGGGGTCAAAATGACCAGTCAGTAGATCAAAGGGGCGACATCTCGTGAAACTATGTATTGAGCTATTATAAGCTATTAAAGCATAGGGCACAAGATTAATTATTGGTTCGTCTTTATACTGTAGCTTAAGAAGTCTAAGATGTTCTAAAAGAGTTGAGTGGAATCGTTCGATATTTCCGTTATCGTTAGGAGAGTGAGCTAGTATTCTATGATGGTTGATCCCATGAAGCCTCGTAAATTCCATGAACAATTGGTTTGTAAACTCAGTCCCATTGTCTGTAATAATAGTTATAGGGACGCCATGGTGGGTGCAGTACTGCAAAAGGGCTTGTAGTATGCTAATAGCGGTTCCGTCACGTAAGTGATAAGCTTGACCGTACTTTGTAAATACATCGATAAATGTTACATATTTTTCACCCTGTACAGTAAATAGATCCATGTGGATTGTCTCAAACGGCTTGGTAGCTGGTGGTACGATGTTAAACTGAGGTCTAATCATTGTTATGGGAATTTCTAGGATGGGGTTTTCAGCGCTTGTATGTACTGTTTCAGTCGAGGAGTTTGGTTTGCCAGGGATGGTTTCTGATGGATTACCCATTAAGGAGTTGAGTTCATCGATTTCCTCTATTAAGGACATGGCTTCTTTGGTGTGAATTTCAATGCGAGAAAGGGCGTCAGCATTTGTATTAGATTTCCCTTTTTTATAAATAACTGAGAAGTCGTATTCACTAAGTCTAAGTCTCCATCTTGTCAGTCGAGAATTTGGTTCTTTCATGTTCATCATCCATTGCAACGGTTTGTGGTCAGTGAAAATTTTAAATTTACGTCCAAATAGGTAGGGTCTGAAATATTTCGTAGCCCAAACTATAGCAAGCAATTCCTTCTCTATAGTACTGTAGTTCATCTCGCTTTCATTTAAAGTTCGGGATGCGTAACAGATGGGCTTGTCTGAATTTATGGGTCCTTGGGATAGAACAGCGCCGATGGCTACATTAGAAGCGTCGGTCGTCAAGTTAAATTCTTTATTGAAGTCCGGATACTGTAGGATGGGGTCATTAGTCAGGAGAGTCTTGCATCTTTCGAAACAATTCACATATTCGGAGTCGAGGGTGATTTTGCGTCCTTTTTTCAAGCATTGCGTAAGTGGTTTTGTAGTTCGGGCAAAGTCAGGAATAAATTTTCGATAATAACCGAGGAGGCCCAGAAATTGTTTGATTTCTTTCGGTGTTTTTGGAATAGGATACTTCTTAATAGCAGATATTTTATCGGGATTTGGCTGGATGCCATCCTTACTGATGACATGGCCTAAATAAGCAGTTTCAAGTTTAAGGAATTCCGACTTGTCCATTTGGATTTTGAAGTTGGATTCTCGAAGTTTCTGGAATACTTTTTCGAGGTTAATGATATGTTCCTGAAGGGATGTACTGAAAACGATGACGCCATCTAAATATACGAGACATATCTCGTTTTGGAGTCCTCTAAGGACATTGTCCATCACACGTTGAAACGTGGACGGAGAATTTTTTAGTCCCATCGGCATTCTTAGAAATTCAAAATGACCGTGTTCTACATTGAATGCGGTCTTTTCTACATCCTGTGGGTGCATCTCTGCCTGGTAGAATCCACTTGCCAAATCCAAGGTCGTAAAATAGTGGCATTTACCTAATTTGTCGAGAACGTCATTGATATTAGGTATAGGGTACTTATCGTCTAGTGTCTTTTCGTTTAACTTACGAAAATCTACTACGAGACGCCATTTTTGCTTTCCTGAGGCATCTATTTTTTTTGGAACTACCCAAATAGGCGAGCTCCATGCGGATTCTGATGGTCGAATGATACCTTGATCGAGCATTTTAGTTATTTGGTCCCTAACTTCTTGGCGGTGTACGAATGGATACCGGTAGCTTTTAGCGTGCACTGGAACATCATCGGTAGTTCTTATTCGATGCTTTATTTTATTTGTGAAAGTTAATCCCTCACCCTCAATGTAAAAAACATCCGAGTAACGGGAACAAAGAGCTACTAGGTTAGCCTTCTCTTCCGGGTTTAGGTGATCAGTTCTCAAACGCGATACTACTTCCTGAGCGCGGGTCGATATTTGTTGAGTACTACTGCACTCAATATTAAATAATTCCGCGTGCGCTGGGCGATCGAGTGAAAATATTACGTCATTTGGTGTCGGGTTTTCGATTTCTACGTAGCCACGATTATTATTTACGGTGGTAATACATTCATGAATTATGCAATTGCAAAAAGTTTGTTCCCGAATAAAAGCGTCGCCTTCTGGCACGTCAATAGGGATACGAATAATCTTAGTACTCCCAGCTGGTATAATATCTTCGTATAAGTTTACGTTGCACGAGTTATACATTACAATAGGGTTTATCGCGGATCGAGTTACTAGTGTATTTTCTTTTAAATCTATGCGAGCTTCCCATTTATTTAATAGATCTAAACCAATGAGGCCGTCGAAATAATTATGAAACCGATAAATGAACAACTTCATGCTGTTAGCGTCGTTAAACTCCGCAAAACATGGCAAGGTTATGTAATAGTCGTTCCTGCTTGTTGCGTGTATGTTGGTTATCTCAAAAGGGTCGAAATTCAAAGGATACTCAGAGAAATACTTTTCGACAACTTCGGGGCTAATGAAAGATTGGTTGGCACCTGTGTCTATTAAAAGTTTTAATGGTGGGTCTCTAATTTGTATATAGGGAAGTTGCCTCTGTGTCTGAAGGTTTAGTTCTATTTTGGTTTTTGTGACATCGAAGGCTCCAGAAAATCCTGCTGAGCATGGTTAATTATACCCGCTTGCGATTCATCAAATACCTGGGCGTCCGTTGACACATTATAATAAGTCAAGTCAGCGTCTAGACTCGGGTCAATGTCACTGTTGTTGTAATAGTAATTGTACTCCGGTTCGTTATAATAGTCGTAATATGAGTCGTCATATGTCATGCACTCGTTCATATTCATTTCTCGGGATTTAAAATAATTTGAGGGTGGTGGATTGCCAAACTTGTTCCAATCATGGGCTGCTGGTGCGTTTATTGGGGGTAGAGGTCTGGGAGTAAAACGTTGAACACCACTCATCGGCTGAGGGCCTTGAGGTACATTATTTCGGGGTGGTAATCTAAATGTGTTACTACGGTGGTTGTAGTTAGGAGGTGCCGCACTGAACACTCTTTGTGTGTTCGTTGGCATACGATATTGGTATTGTGCTGGTGCAGGGTATTTAAAAGGCTGAGGTGCAGGTCCCGCTGGACGTTGTCCCACGGGTAATGGCCAATTAGGTACTGATGTTGGGAAGTTATGAGGTCGTGGGGTAAACGCTACAGGTGTTAGAGTGGAATGAGTGACTTTAGAAGGAGCTTGGGTTTTTGCGGTCTCACGTTGTTGCAAGTACATTACATTGAGCTCCTCTTGAACGAACTCAAGCGCCTTTTCTATCGTTGGTGGGCGCATGCAACGTATACGGGATCCTAAGGGTTCTTTTAACCCTCGAACATATGCCTGCATGGTAACCTTTTTATACAAGTCGCGTTTCGCTGCTATAGTCGTTGGTACAGTCTCATGTAAAGTCACGTATGTCATGATCGTACTAAGCAACGTTTGGCAATGATCATAGAATTCTTGTGGCGTTTTATTACCCTGAGTAGTTAGAGAGAGGTCGTTGTACAATGCGTTTTCATCACGTTGATCCGAACAGTTATTAATCAAGGCAGTTCGAATGCCTAGCCAGCTCTCAGGTATTCCATTTGCGTTAATAGTACATGCCGCGGTCCCAGTTATCTTATTAAGTATACCGTTCAGTAAACATAAGTTGGAAAATTCGCTGCCGGGTGTGTTACTCAAATACTGCGCAGCTAACGAATCACAAATTCTAATGAAACGCGTAAGGATATTTGGGTTGCCGTCAAACTCTGGAACAAGGCGAAGGGCCTTGAAAATGGTATCTGGGTCATTTTGAGTCATATTGATTAACTCTAATTTATCTAAAGTTATATCTCTATTTATATCTACTACACGTTGGCGAGCCTGTCGTGATTCAGGCTCCCGCGCACTGGAGGCCCTTGGATGGTAAATCTTGAGGGTTAAGATTCAAACGGATGCAACACGAGAATGATTCAAGTGTACTTCTAGGTATCTCATTTCTGATTCCTCTCTGTGAATCGATGGCTGGATTCTCCTTCTGGTCTGCAGCAGGTCCGTAGGTTCAGGATACCCAAAATGGTGCTTGATAGCCACCCGAGTGACTCGCGACGCGATTATCGATGTAGGGGAGGTAATGAAGAAACCAAGAGTAAAGATAGATTTGAAAATGTCGCGGACGAGGAGGATTTACGTGCGCGCTGCCTTGACAACATCGACGACTACTCGGTTGGCTCGCGTCGCGCGCCCGCGCTCCCCTGCCCCGCGCCCGCCTTCTTCAGCCCCCCGCACGCTAACAAGGCTCCTCGAACGTACATTATAAGTTTATTATAAACAAATGGATAGGTACAAATAATATACTTATATATATATTAAATTAGGTAGACATAGGTTCGCACGGTTAACATCCCCCACCCCAGTGCGTCAGCACTCATTTTCCGTTGGAATTCGGGCGATGCGTGCGGCTGACCGACGCAACATACCATTCTTGGTTTTTATATCGAGGACTCTTATGCGTCCATCTCTGCCTGCCATTACTGCCTGCACGCGACCGCGCGGCCAAACATTGCGCGGAGAATCAGGATCGACGATTAACACAAGGTCACCCACTTTCAAGGGCGGTTGTTCCTGATGCCATTTGGTTCTAGGTCGCATATCTGGTAGTACCTCCCTCACCCAACGCTTCCAAAACAAATCTGCGAGTCTTTGGGAGATGCGCCATTGTTTCCGTAGGTATGTATCTGACTCATCGTATGTACCGATCGTAGGTAGGTTAGATGACGAGCCAAGAAGAAAATGATTAGGCGTCAGTGACTCATCGGATTGCGGTTCGACGCTCACGTGGGTCAGCGGACGGCTGTTCACCATGTGTTCCACCTCTGCCAGCAGAGTATTTAGAACCTCATCGCGGGGTGCTCGTTCCTTCAGAACGACCTTCATTGAATTTTTTACACAACGTATTAGGCGTTCCCACGCCCCACCCCAATGTGGGCTGGCAGGCGGAGAGAAAGTCCATGTAGTGCCGTAGTTAGCAGCTTCTCCTTTTAGCGTATCTTCATCAAGTTCGCTTATCGACTTTCTTATTTCATTTTGACCCCCTCTCAGGTTAGTCCCGTTGTCCGAGTACATATGTCGTGGCCACCCTCTCCTCGCGGCCATGCGACGCAAAGCCATAATAAATGCGTCAGAGGTTAGTTTCGATACTACTTCAATATGTATAGCTCTAACAGTTAGGCAAGTGAATAGAACTCCATATCTTTTCTCTCGTCGCCTGTACTGTACTGTCACCTCCATGGGCCCAAAAAGATCCACTCCACAGAACGTGAACGGGCGTTGATTATAAGCCATTCTGGCCTCAGGTAAGTTCCCCATTCTGGGTGGTTGCGGTTGTGCTTTTCTTATTCTACAAAACATGCATTTTGAGGTCACATGTTTAATTGTAGGTCTCAAACGTATAATCCAAAAATGTTGTTTCAGATTATTGACGAGAACTTCCTGGTTTCCGTGGGCGGCTTTCACGTGGTGGTGCTTTACTATCAACTGAGCGATGTAGTTGTGACCGTCAAGTATTACCGGATATTTGGTTTCAGGTGATATTCCAGGTGCCTGGTCGATGCGGCTTCCAACGCGTAAAACTCCGTACTCGTCAATCACAGGAGTTAAGGTGAGTAGCTTACTTTTTCGATCTAATGGTTTATTCTGTTTCAGGTGTTCCAGGTCTTCGGCGAATGTCTGCCTCTGGGAGTGCATTATCAACAGACGTTCTGCTTTCCCCATCATATCACCGTCGATTGCACTGGTAAGTTTTTTGCATTTATCAATAAATAATAATACCATACACGTACTTTTCAGGAGGCGTAGCCAAGATGAAAATCTCTCGGGTTCCGGCACAGCAGGTGAGTTCTTCTCAGTGACGACGAGAGAAACCCGTTCCAAAACATCGGTGCTGACTTCCGGTTGTACATCCGCTGGCCATGTCTCTTTTTCTTTGTACAAAAACTCGGGTCCATATAACCATTCATTTTGTAGCATATCTAATTCACAGGTGTCTCTCGTGGCGACGTCGGCTATATTCATTTTAGTAGGTATAAAGTGCCATTCCTTTATTTGTGTCAACTCGTCAATTTCGCCGAGCCGGTGCGCCACAAACGCTTTATAATCTCGCACATTGTTCCTAATCCAGTATAGAACCGTTGACGAGTCGCACCAAAAATACCTTTCTTGTGGTAACATATTCCTGTGTTCTTTTGTTATAGTATCTGCAAGCCGAGCAGCAAGGAGCGCCGCCTGCAGTTCTAATCGTGGTACAGACGTATGTTTCAGTGGTGCTACTCTGCACTTACTTGAAATGAAAGCTAATTTAGTTTTATCGTCATTATCTTGCCAGCGCCAGAACGCCACGGCGGCCATAGCGTAAGTTGAGCTATCGCTGAATATATGTAGCTGTAGGTTCGTATAACTTAATCTCGTAGCGAAGGCAAGCGCGCGTGATTCATTAATCGTAGTAATAGGCTGCCGCTGCGCGTGCGCCGACGATCCGCTATCCGGTGCATTCGGTGCAACTATCACCGTCTCGCTCTTTCGTACGCTCGCATGATAACAACGAGGTAATCGAATACGCCCTACGTTTTTTAGGAGTTTTAGCCAATTTAACCATTTGTCATTTACACTGTCTGGTATTTCGTCATCCCAACATAAATTAATCTTCCACATTTGTTGTAATAGTATTTTAGCTTTGATCGTGAATGGTGACAGGAATCCGTAGACGTCAAAAATAGACATTATCAATCGTAACATTTCCCTTTTCGTAGGACGTTTCAGGCCATTTATTATGTTTTCAGGAATTCGTTTAAATGAGGTATCGAATCCCAAGGTATCTTCTTTCGGGTACCAGATTAATCCAAGAGTTCGTTCTCCAGCTTCTTGCTGGCCGACTTTAAAACGTACTGCAGTAGAACTTAAGGTTTCTTTCGGTAAGTTTTCTAACACGGCTGCGCTGTTGCTATTCCAGTTTCTTATTTCAAACCCTCCGCATTTATGGATGTATGCAATCTCTTTTGTTAATCGAACCGCTGTTGACTCGTCTTCTAAACTGTCTATATAGTCATCCATGTAGTGCTGATTACAGATTGCATTAACTGCTGCGCGGTGAGTTGTTTCGAATCTTTTAGCATTTTTATTCTTTATAAATTGTGAAATAAACGGCGACGAATTCGAACCAAAGATTAATGACGTCATCGCATATGTCCTTACAGGATCTTCTGGTGCATCTCTCCACAAGAAGCGTAGTGCGTCTTGGTCCTCAGTTTGAATTTTAATTCGCAGGAACATATCGCGTATGTCACCGGTCACAGCCACTCTGCTTTCGCGGAATCTCAACATGATTCCGTATAATGATGCAAGTAAGTCAGGTCCGGTTAGTATATAATCGTTCAACGAGAAGTTATGACTCTTCGCCGCGGCGTCAAAAACTAACCGCAGTTTCATTTTATTGGGGTTGTCCACGCCGAAGTGTGGAAGATACCAGGTCTTTGGCGTATTTTGGACATCGGTCAATTCTCGTGCGTAGTCATTGTGTAGTAGATGGTATATTCTCTCTTTGTATCTCTCCGCGTAACTCTCACATTTCTTTAGTTTTCTTTCAACTCCTTTTAGTCTGTTCAAGGCAGTGGTATATGACTCTGGCATCTTGCAATATTCATCTTTCCACGGTAGGCCGATATACCAGTTGCCGTCCTTCAGGGTAGAAGTTCGTTCGAGGTGGGCTATTGCTCGTTCATCTTCTGCGTTTAGACGAGGTTTACCTGATATGCCCATAGCTTCTATTGAAAACGAGCGGCGGACTTCTTTATGCAAATCGTCCATTATGCATTTAGTTTCTATTTGAGATTTATCGGCTTCAGTTAAAAACAAAGTTGAATGCTTGCTTCGACAGTTCACGTTCAAGGACGTGCGGCCATGTAAACACCAACCCAGCGCAGTACGAGTTAGGTACGGTTCGGTAGGATTGCCTCGGATAACTTCCAGAGGCAATAATAAATAGTAGTTATCTTGTCCTATTAGTATTTCCGGTTTACATTGTCCAAAACATAATTTGTGTTTTATGTTATTAATTGCATCACTGCATCTTAGTTTGTCGAGCGGTATAAATTGTACAGGTAAGTTAAGTCCTTTGGTGGTACGTGCTTGCAATGTAAACATCGTACCGTCACTGTTCGACACGCTTAAGTCCACTATTTCACTATCACATACAAGTTCGCTACCGTCCCATGCGCTACGCACTTTTAATGTTTGTTTACGTCCGCGTATACCTAACTTCGCTATCAGTTCATCACTAGCTATCGTCACGGTGGAACCATCGTCCAGTAAAGCCACCGTGCTCAATGTTCCGTAAGGTCCGTGTATATTTATAGGCACTGTTTTTAGCAACACTTGACTACAACTGTTATCGTTAATGTGGGCGACAGCCTCGCTAGGCAGCGCCGCCGCCGAGGCCGACGACGACGACGCCGCAGGAGTTGCCGCAACGGACGGTTGGCACTGCTCCTTACCGCGCCCATCAGGGAAATGCAAAAGTTGATGGTGCGATTGTCCACAATTATCCTTATCACACACGGGTGCTGAGCAAGCGTCACGGTTATGACGCGACACCAGACACTTATAGCATAAACCATTACGTTTTATAAACTGCCATCTGTCCTTACGCAACGCTTTTTGAAACTTTTTACAGTCTATTATTTTGTGTTTATTTATTTTACAAAATCGGCACTTATCGTCACCAATGTTACTGTCCAAAGAGTTTTGCACTAGCACCGTATGAGTTCTGTTTACGTTATCACTTTGTTTACGTTTGTATTCACTGGGATTGTATATTATATTCACTGATGTTTTCGATATTTTTATAGCTTCTTGGTTCAAAAACTCGGATAATATCACAAGTTTTGGCTTATCCCCGCTGCTAATGATTGGATAACTGTAGTCTGCCCATTTTGAGATAAGCACTGTAGGTAATTTAGACAGGATAATTGATATAACGTTTGTTCCTTTCAGGTACTCATCTTGACCAATAGCGAGCACAGCAGCGACAAAGTTTTTTACTTTCACTGAGAACGTTATTATTTCTTTGTGATATTCCTGGGCCATCGGTTGAAGCTTGTTGATTTCGTACACAATTTTAGCTATAATAATATCTGGATTTCCAAATTGTAGCTCCAGCGTAGACATCACAACATCCGGTGACGTAGCACTAATTAACAGCGCTGTTACAGCATTTTTGGCTGCTCCATGTAAACATTTCCGTAGTCTCCATAAGTTTTCCTGATTGCTGAAGTTACACACTTTTGTTGAGTCTTCGTATGCTTGCTTGAACTGCAGCCAATCCAACGGGTCACCTCCAAAACCAGGTAAGTCTTTAGGTGTACTTAATCGGCTCAGCATTTGAGCATGCGATCCGTTAGCTGTAGTAGCAGCGGCCAGATCTTTGAGTGCGCTTGCCAACATGTGAACTGTTCCATCAGTGCCACCTCGGGCAGCTGTTTGCTGCGCCAGCGGCGGTAGCGGAAGGTCGCCCAGTTTTGTATCCTGCGGCTGGGCAGCCTCTGCCTCCAGTTCGCGATGACTTCGTTCTAGCCACTTCTCCACTTCAACTTTAGTATGATCTCCTTCTTCTCTTCCTTCCGATTGTGAACTGTATTCTTCGTTTTCTAGCTCGGCCAACTCGGCCGCCAACCTTTTATCGATTATTTCCATTTGTATTTTTGCCTTAGCTTCTGCTGCTTCTAATTCCAGTCTTTTCTTTCTAGCTAACACTGATGACGATGCGGACTTTGACAGAGATTTCGACTTAGATATTTTTTCTGACTTTGAGGGTAGATTTATATTGGAACTCAATTTTACTTTTTCACTTTGTTCGGCTAGAAATATAGGTTTTCCGACTTGTTTTGGGTCTTTTTTTTTCTCATCACGGTCACTTTTAGTGTTTGGTTGCCTGGAATCATCTTGAACAGCAGTTTCCAAGCCTTCAGCGCCCTTGGACATTTCGCCATAAAGTTCTTTGTTTTTCTTCGCTGTGCTCCGTGTATTCACCATAGCTCGCGATTTCGGTGGAGTATGAAACATCCAGCAGATTCGGCTCGAAGACCAGATTGTAGGGGAGGTAATGAAGAAACCAAGAGTAAAGATAGATTTGAAAATGTCGCGGACGAGGAGGATTTACGTGCGCAATGCCTTGACAACATCGACGACTACTCGGTTGGCTCGCGTCGCGCGCCCGCGCTCCCCTGCCCCGCGCCCGCCTTCTTCAGCCCCCCGCACGCTAACAAGGCTCCTCGAACGTACATTATAAGTTTATTATAAACAAATGGATAGGTACAAATAATATACTTATATATATATTAAATTAGGTAGACATAGGTTCGCACGGTTAACAATCGATGTGAGATAGAGTCCCGATATCTCTCGCGGATATCCTACCGACTGCGCCAATTACGTTTGCTGCGATCAGAGGATCGAAAAAAAACCGAAATGATTTTAAATAAATTTAATTACTAATTTAATATTACAAAATTAAACCTATGAATGATGATTCTAGTTCGAAGTAGGATATTAGAATGATCATTCTTACAATTTATTGGACAAACAACAACTCGCGAAATCGACTGATGTCATTGGTGCATCAGCGATTATAGAAATTAATAAGGTCGACGCGGATGCAACATCAGCGACCTTCACATAGTAGTGCTATGTAATTGGTGCATCAGCGATTATAGAAATTAATAAGGTCGGCGCGGATGCAACATCAGCGACCTTCATATAGTAGTGCTATGTAATTAACGTGTCTCGTCGTTTTACTTCATACTTGTTGATAGTGCTAACATTTTATTTTTGTTTCTCGTTCTGTTATAAATATAAAAAATAATAGTTAAACAGTTTTTTTTTTGTATACTTAATATGATTTGATTTTGAATAATTTCTGGGACCCAGCAGTATAATATAATTATTTTTTTCTTTCTGATCTTATTAATTCCTCATCGCACTTTCCAGGTTACGCCGCATCCAATCTCGCGAAGGAGCGAACCTAGAGTATTTGAAGAACGTTGTAATGGCGTACCTAATGTCCACGGACTACGCAGGAAGAAAACACATGTTAAACGCTATAGCGGCAGTACTACACTTCACTACAAACGAAAAGAATTTGGTATCAACTAACCTTTAGAAAATGTGATTCTGATTAAGATTTTATTGGTATATTTTTTGAGAAATGGATGTGCTTCCAATGTTGTAAGGGTTCCGTATCTTAAAATAACACGCGGCTATTCCAAAGTGTTAATTTCTTCTACAGCATGTATCTGAAAGATGTGGTCAAATATCAAACTGAACAAATTTCTCCATGGCACCAATTATCTATATTTAATCGAGAAAAAATGTTCACACGTCCCATATATTTGGGTCGAGTAGGTATTAAAGTTTATGGGACAGCTGATAAATTTTTCGCCAGTAAGGTGTTGGCCCCATAAAAAAAGTTGTTCAGTTTGATATTTGACCACACCTTTCAGAAACATGCTGTATAAGTAGTCGTTATAAATTTTCGTTCCTTCGGAAACTTTTGCAATTATTGTTTCAGAATAATTTGCGCAGCAAGATTCTTACTTAAAAAATCCTAACTTCCTAACTAATATTATAAATGCGAAAGTAAGTTCGTTTGTTTGTTTGTTACCTTTTCACGCCTAAACAACTGAACCGATCGTCCTGAAATTTTGCATATACGTTGTCAGGTGTACACAAACGGACATAGGGTACCTTTCATCCCGCAAAAAAGTACTGTTCCCGAGGAAAATAACAATAACGTTCTTATGATAATAGATGGCGCCACATGTCTTTCGAATCATGATTGAATTATAACCCGAATTGATAGTCAAAGTCTAAATTAACGCGAGCGAAGCCGGGGCAAAAGCTAGTGTTCTATATTACCTCGATTTTTCAAAGTTTAAAAATAAATTATTACCGTTTTTAAGTATTATTAGTGACTCAACTGACTTTTTGTTGTTTTTGTTAGTAGCTGTGGGAGTTTATAGTATGTTAAACAAATTTATGTTCTTCCTTCTTTATATTGTGAAGTCGACATTTTTGGTTCAATCAAACAAAATATTTTATTTCACATAAACCTACAAAGGCACTTTTGGAACGTCACAAGCTAGGTGCACGGTTCCAATTGGTGGTTTCCTATGGAGAAGATCCGGCAAGAAACCCCACGGTTACTCTTTTAAAAATAAGTGGCTTTTACAATGTTTTCAAATTACATTGTTAATAGGTGTGGGAGGACAGTGTAGGCCTGTCAACAAGTAACAGGTACTTAACAAAATAGAAAAAGGTCTACAAATATATAGTCTACAAGTTAGGTTGTACTAAGGGTTTGGCTGATTCATCTTGCCCTGTAAATGTGTGTGTTTAATATTGTTGCCTAGTTTCACTAAAACCCGATCTAGACGTGTTCCATGATAAAGAGTGATTTTTTCAAATAAAATGAAGTTTACCCTGAATTTTAATTGGAGTAATTTATTGTTTCCTAATTTTTTTTTTGACTGTATTGTATATTAAAATGGTGTCACGATTAACAGTTACAATAAAACATTTTATATTTTTTCACGGGTGTAAAAATACGCTTAACGAAGCCGAGAGTTAATTGCATTCCCCATTTTTTTTGTGTACTGGACCACACTTGTGAATCTTCTGGTTATAGAAATATTGAAGGTCAAAGTTCCAAGTTTTTTTTTCACTAAAACTGTTATAAATATTATAACTTAACTTTAAATACGCTCACAACTCCTGTACCGTTACATGCACCCATAAGCACGATGTTTTGCGTGCGTTACATTGCACGTAAACAGCGATTTTCCACACCAAAAATAAAAGTCGTTTTCTACTAATCATTTTTGCTCAATTTTACTTAGTTTTATGTACAGACTGCGTAGACAACGGATATGTGATGGGTCTTTTACAACATCGAACGACGGCGAAAGCGACTGTCACACGGCTATGCATGACGACTGACTAAAACTCGAGTGTCATATTTACGGCCCGCACTGTACTATAGCAAAAAATTATCTATACACTTTGTTTTAATTAGGACTAGCGACCCGCCCCTGCTTCGCACGGTTTTGATGACTTGATAAAACATCGACATTTCTTTGTTATGTTATTTTAATATTAATCTATACTAATATTATAAAGAGGTAAAATTTGTTTGTAAGTTTGTATGTAGGGGGCAAACTCAGGAATTACCTGTCGGATTTGAAAAATTCTTATTGCATTTGATAGCCCAATTCTTGAGGAAGGCTATAGGCAATTTAACATCACGCTATGACCTTTAGGAGCCGAGCAAAACGAATAAAGTCAGAAAGACGCTAAGCAAAAACGAAGTGATAGCGCGAACGGGTGTTGCAATGCGACGGGGTGGCTCGGGGAACAAGGAATTTCACGCGGACGAAGTTGCGGGCGGAAGCTAGTATATTATACAAAAAAGCCTTCCCGAACAAATTCTCTATATGATGGAGAAATCCGCAACAAAATCTGTTGCGGAGTTTAGAAGAACAACGCGGTCACACAGACGGACACGAAAAACTGACTTTAATTTATTATATGTATAGAAGTCAGAGCCTAGCCCTAAAGAAAAATAATGTGATTATGTAACAAAAAAACATATACCGTAAAATATGCCAACTTTGCCCATCAAGGTATCTTTGCCCTAAAAGCAATTTATAAGCAAATCAGCGGATTTGCCTATAATTACTTTTAGGGCATACCCTGTTTGGCAAAGTTGGCATATTTCAGTAATAATGGTTAGGTACAAAGTAACAAAAAAACATTATTCAATAATTATAAGTACGAACTAGAATGTAGAATAATTACTTCTCTAGGATGAAAAGCGAATTAAAACAATTTTGATAATTGTATATTTTAGTAAGAGATTTATTCTAACAGTATTATTTACATACAATATTATACTGGAACTTATCACAATTACATTTAACGAAATATGACAAGATTTTTTATGTAAATGCAAATTGTGTAGGAGCACTGTTATAAACTGTCAAACTTTATGTGTTTTAGATACCTCTGTCTATCCCATCGGGGCATATAAGCGTGATGTTATTATGTATGTAGGTAATTATTAATATTATGGTTTGAATGTATGTGTATTAACGCATGTAACCAACTGCTTATTAAAGTTCAAAATATTGTACAAATTCGTTCACCAAGTGTTCTTTAAATTGAAAGGACAGTTTTATTTTCTCTGAAGAAAAACGAAGAGCAATTGTGTAACTTGATATTTTCCTACAAAGAATAAGGATCTTAGTAAATAATATTTTCGATGTCAAAATGTCACAAATGAAGTAGGTATAGTACGATTGAAACTTAATGGCGGCTGTGAAGTGCGCTGTTCGCTGCGCAGTACCAAACTCCCTCACCCCGCTGATAAGTGAATTGGTTACTGCGCAGCGACTCGCATCATGTTCCGAGCCGCCATTAAGTTTGAATCGTGCTATACTTACATTAATCTGCCATTTCTCATTAAACTAGGTGAACCTTAACACCCGAGAGGGTGCAAGTGTAATTGAGAAATTGTCATGGTATCACAAACAACAATTATAGATCTACGTTGTGACAGTAAAGTTTTTCCTGCTAACCATACATCGAATTCGCACTTTGACCCACTCATCACTCTTTAAAATGCATGATGTACGTGATACAATATTGGTTTGTAGTTGGAAAGGGTCATTATTTAAATACGCTAACATTCCTGTTGTCTATTTATAATAAATAAAAATAAAGTTAATAAAAATACACTAAACACTAAAATTGTTGATTTGTTTCATTACCTCCTAAGCGCCAAGGTAGACCGCTAAATTCAAATTTTCGTACTTATTTTGCAATTTGCAGGTCAGTATCAGGTTGTATATTGTATTTGCAGCCGTATCAATATTTATTTATACAATTATAATCATAAAAATCATCAATACGTCTCTCTAAGTTCATATTACCCTATTGAATGACTATTTCATGAAATGACATTTCAGGCCAATTCTAACTTAGGGAGTTGTATTGCTGATTATAATGATTATAATTATGTAAAGCCGTATTTGTTACGGTCGCGAATCATATTTTAATCAACATACAACCGGACACTGACCTGCAAATTGAAAAAAAAAACGTAAGTAAATTTTAATTTCGCGGGTTACCTTAGCGCATCTCCCTTAATGTATGTCTAGTATCCACTGCTTGCTATTCGTCATACATGTCTTTGAGAGAGTGTAGTGAAGCGTGAACCTCTTACACCACCGTAGAAGAATCTTTATCTTTGGCGCGTGACCAAGATCTGAACTAACGCCGCGCTAGCTTGTGTCTTCAGTACAGTTTCTGTGACAATTTCACTAAACAATTTTAACCAACAACGTTCTCCTGTCAATGTCATTCAGGACAAGCACAGAAGCGGAATAATCTGAGAACAATATCTGTTCTGAGGGAATAGTATTCTGGAAACCAAAAGCAGTCGTTTCAAAACAGAACTATTGCTACGAGCGCCATCTATGTTACAATGATAATGAAATCTTTATTTGTAGAAATAGTTTGTACAGGGGTGTTCCAAGTAAATATTAAATAACTAGTCCATCTATGCCTTGCGTTGAAGCGTACAAATTAAATCCATACTTTATAATCACTATCAATTTCAATGAAAATTCAATATAATAACAAAAGAGTACACAATGTCAGAATAATATAAATATAAAATGGATTAAAATAAAAGAATAAGAAGACCACATGTCACATAAATAAACGGGTATTACAATTTGATTTTAATAATATCATTTTAATTTCAAAGTCAAGGTTTTGCTAATATAATAACAAACTTAACAACTTAACTAACTTGAGTTTTGGCAGGCATTCGTGAAGAGAATACAAAAGTTACACTTTAAATACAGAGATGGCGTTTAAAATTATGAGGTTTGACCAACTTACAAAATAGGTTTTCACTTTGTCTGAAGATTCTCTTACAAATTCTTATGTATTTACCAATTAGTCCAGATTCATCTTTAATCTAAGGGTTATCTTTAGGAAGGCAAGCATTTTACTTTCCCATACCTATTTAGGTAAGTATATCTACTAGAATAGTACCCACTTTATTTAATAGTTGCCAGTCTTGCCACGGCATTTATTCTCAAGCTGTAAAGCTGCCTAGTAGCGCCTAGTACCTATATTATGACCCTAACGTATAGACACCTCATGTTTTTACGATCGCACTTAGCGTTCAGAGCAATTGCTTGAATATTTCTATATCCTACAATATAGATCCATGTTCGGACCCACTTTCAGTAATGTATTCGGCTGAAAGTTGACGGATAGTGCCTATAAAAGTATCCTGTCGTATGGATGTAAAATTGACAAAATATAAAATGAGATGGGGTCTCTCGGAGGAAGAAATTAGTCGGTAGGTACTTACAATAAACCTTCAGAAGCTGTGGCAAAAAGGTACCTACTCACAGCAAGCTACATAGGCTATGATCATTGGCAAATGTGTTTAATATAAATCATTATATACATACATACATAATAAACTCACGCCTTCTTCCCATGGAGGTAGGCAGAAACTACAGAACGCCACCTGCTACGATCCTTACATACTCCTTTTGCCTCGTTTACTTCATACATCTGGTCATACACGCACGCCACCGGTTGCGAGTACTACGCACCTGACCCTTCTGAAGAAAAAGAAAGAAAATACATTTATTTGCGGTAAACATGACGCAAAGAAAAAACACACAAACAAAAAATAACGAGTTCGGGGAAAATATGCGTCACATTCACGCAAAACGGCAATCGCTCAGCATAATGCTACGACCCTATGCGAGACAGAGTCTCAGCGCTGGTTTTCAGCGAAAGCCGACGCTGACGTGATGACGTCAATCAGTGCAGCACACGAAAATTAAAAATAAACATTAAAATAAGAAATAAAATAAATACACTATACCTACATAAACACTATACCTACATACATGTATATAAACATAATATTTATAAAGTGTTAACATTCCGGGTAACGACTCATGCGCCGCCGGGCTTTAATGATCTGTGCGCGCAGCTGTCATAAAACTATAGGTTTGACATTTTGAACATCACGTCATCATTGTCTTCCTAGAGCGTCCCCTCCCGGCGTTTCCACACGCATCTGCCTTCTGTGTCTGCCTTGTAAATACCTTTTGTTAGTCGCCCTTCATTCATCCGCTCAACATGTCTAAACCATCTAAGCATACTCTTTTAAATTTTTAAATTCTTCTCTTCTTTTAAACCGCACCGTTGCCAATCATTATATTTTTAATCATATTTTTTTATTTGATGTCCTGACTGTTGACAGGGGAGAATGGTAGAAGAAAACGTGCTGTGCAGACCCCAAGTAATACGGGACAAGGGCAAGAAGGCGATGATTATTATTTTTAATCATGAGGGGTTCATATTGCCCGTACCTGCTAGGTACGCGCAGTATAGGTAGTCTCATACGGGTTTGGCCGGTTCGGTACTGGCGTTTTGAATTCGTCGTTTACAAGCGAGATACCTAGTTGATATAATTTTTCTAGATACAGAAACTACCTAATCTTATTCAATGCTGTCAGAACGAAATCTCACAGACATTATATTTCATTAAAAAGTATTAGAGAACAGAGTAGTCTGTGTAGAAGCGTCTCAGACGATACCGCTCATCCATCATCGCTCTTTTGTAGGTGACATCCGTGTAGGGCGACCATGGTCGTGAGAGTGACGAATTAATATCCAGTAAATTGGTGTAAAATACTGGAGAAGTCTAGTACTATTTTAGAGTTAGTTAATTAATTTACTTAGGCAACCGACTGTGCTATCTGAAATTTTGAAAATAGAATAGAACTAGAATATTTTTCCCTATGGTGTGAAACTCTTAAGGGAGAAGAGCCAGGTTGCCCGCGAAATTCAAATTTTCCTCAACATACAACCTGACACTGACTTGCAAATTGCAAAAAATGTAACAAAATTTGAATTTCGAGGGCCACCTGGCGTTTCTCCCTTGAGGGGGAATTAAATAAGTATTTATGGAGAGCATAGATTTGTATTATTTGTTTTGCATCAATATCCGAAATCCATTTTGAGTAAAACACCTGTCTTTCAGCCTGTTGTCAGCATTTCCTTTGCCTCTCCGCTGGTGGCGCCCTCTATTCTTACCATTGGTACTAAGTATTTTAGGCACGCATCGGTTGATACCGCTATTATAGCGTCGTTTTTCGTGTCAGTTGTTAGCGATATTTAAACTTCACGAAAAAAATCTACCTACTTATTTATTTCATCTAAAAGTTTGGTAAAACTGTTTCAGTTTTAGATTCGTGAAATTTTTTACCTCTCCGTGGTTATTATGGAATATTCTAATAATAATTTTCAATCGGAAAGTGTTAATGACGGCTCATTATCGCCTATACGGTTTCGTTCTCAGACAACAAGTACAAAAGATAGTGATAGTGGTTCTTCTACGAGTAGTGTACCCAGCCCTGAGAAACGCAGAGCGAGAAGGGACTCCCAAACCGTGAGTTATGCACAATTTGAGTTCTTATCACAACAGGTCACCTATTTAACGAACCTCATATAAAAAAAATCCGACGTTGAAACTACGAATTCTAGTGCTAAAAACAATACGTCCACAAATGAGTTAAACCTACGACGACCTGAAAATAACAAACTGCAGATTTTGTTGGAAGTCAGTACAACGGTAAAAGATCCGATTTGCCTCAGAGCGAATGAAGCATTTCTTTAAAACATTACGGAACTGCTGTCAGCGTTTTAGGTGTGAATGATTGGTATACCGTTCGGTTTTCGGATACACAAAATAAATATTCAGCTACCCCCGGTTTTGTCGAGTTAAATGTTAACGACGAATTAAAGCGTTTTGAATCGGATATGTTAGAAGAAGATTCACGCTCATATTTGGAACGATCTTGTGCTGGATTAACAAATACTTTACTTTCTCAAAAGGACGAATTGCATAAAACATTACAATCACTGATGGATTGGTCAAATGAGTCTAGAAAAACGTTGACACCCAACACGTTATGCGAAAAAGTGGAGACATTATTTTCGAAAGAATCCGCTTATAGTAAGAATAGAATAGAATAGAAGAATACTCTTTATTATGTCTCTTTGATGTCTGTATTGTGTGTTTTTTTTTGTTTTTGTGCTGTCTTTGTTTTTGGTTACTGTGATGACTCGTTACAAAATAGTGTGCGGTCGTAGAGTCGATTTGATAAATATACGTCGAGAGGGTATGTTGCGCCAGATTTCCGAAGACTTTTATCGTGATTTATTACATAAAATTCCTCCTATTAGAGAATCAATGTTTAATGACGAAGCAGTTGGAGAAATTAACTGTATCAACAAAATCAGTACCTCAAACTTATTCTGAAGAATTTTTTTATCAAAATCAAAAACCGTCCAAGCAAGCTGATGATAGATTTTTTCGTCGAGACAACATTGAAAGAAAATACAAACACATGGCTCACACGCTTCACAACAAAACAAAAACAGAGCAAGCAACCTAGCCAAACCTAGGGGAAAGAAATCGCAATCGCAGACTTTCACTAAAAACAAGCGTCGCGAATGACTGTCGGACATTTTAAGGCGGAGGTCTAAAGCAATTTCAGTATGCTTGGAGCAATCTAGGTGCGCTAGACAAAATATGCCGGCTGCTAAACGGTGCACGCATACCCTTCACACTGAAACCGCAACCAGTCCCACGGTTCTAAAAAGTTACTGGAACCAAAACGTCTCCCAATATGTCAATACAGGTCCAAATCTTGTTAGAGTCAGGTGTGCTAGAACCTGCAGAAAGGGGTCAGCTACCTTTTCACGTTCTCTCTGGTACCGAAATCAGATCAGGCCTTCCGTCCTATCTTCAATTTGAAGCAACTGAACCAGTTCGTAGTAGCCAAACCATTTCAACTATTTAATCACTTTCGCGTTCCAAATTTTTTGCAACAACAAGATTGGATGGCCAAACTAGATCTGAGCCAAGCACATTTTCGCGTCGCCATCGCACAGCAGCATCGCAAGTTCCTGAGATTAAATTATCATCAAGATCCCTTAAATGTTCACAGTGATTGAGTCGAGTCGATCTTCAAGGTTAAGCAACGTTTGCCGAGGTCAGTCAGTGGATGGGTGACCATTCATAACATAACGAGGCACGGAAGGGCGTGCCTCGGAAAGCACGTTAAGCCGTTGGTTCCGCCTGTCATACGTAGATCTTTGACAGTCGTTACGAGTAGTCAGAAGTCCGAAGGTCTGACAACCAGTCTTAGGGATCTCGTGTTACCCAGTGGGTAGGGTTTGTGAAGGTCAGAAACACAGGCGCTCCATGTAAAATACTGGCATTCAGCTGCATCCAGTTAGACTGGAAGCTGACCCCAACACAGTTGGAAAAAGGCAGACAGATGTTGAGATATTGACAGTGATGCAAAATCAGAGGGAATATAACTGTGAAATGGCTAAAATTATCTGTAATTTCCACAAAAACCGGCGCTCATGGTCTCCCTAGGAAACATGAAGCGTGTTGCGGCACCGCGCGATTATATCGATTGTCTTCCAACTCTTTTGTCTCGCGAACATTTACTAATGGACTTGGCGACTTGATTAATACACTGCTACTTACCCCTTTTGTTCGTTAATTAGTAGGTACCAACTACTTACCAACTTC
This sequence comes from Dryobotodes eremita, assembly GCA_917490735.1. Lineage (NCBI taxonomy): Eukaryota > Metazoa > Arthropoda > Insecta > Lepidoptera > Noctuidae > Dryobotodes > Dryobotodes eremita. Next base: position 21,513,952 of record OU823249.1, on the reverse strand, counting down.
GTTCGGTGTATTTTTAACTAACTTTGAAAGGGAGGCAGACTTGGATGACCTTCCACAAAAAACTTGATTAACCAATATCAATTTTAGTAATTATTTAAATGCAGTGGACAGCTTGTTTTCATAACTTCAAAACATATACTTAAGTGAAACTTTTCAATACTCGATATAGACATTTTTATTTTTGCTGAAAAGAAGTTTAATTTTTAGTGCTGTTTATACAAATATATACAGCAATGAAAAAACAAGCTATGTTTAGCTTGTGTTTATCAAGTACCTTCCTATCCTACGTTTTCAAGGAACCGCAAAGGTAGGTTGGCACCAGTACCCACCTACCTTTGTGTCTTACGTAAAACTTTATTATTCATTTGCGGCGACGACTTTCCATCGTGTTTGTGACCCTCTTTGTGTTGCTAGTTCTCCGGATAATCCTGTGGAACGTCTAGGCTTTTCTTAGGCGTCACACTAAATCCTTCTGCTACCTTGGCGATGACACTCATCCGCATACAACTTGTTTATTGTTAGGAGACAGGAGTATTCATTGCTTAAAACTTTTGCAATAGATAGTAATTCCACAATGATTTATCTACCTACTGTTTTTTTTCGTAGTCGTTTCAGTAAGGTATTAACATAATTTTTAGTGTTCCGTACCCAAAGGGTAAAACGGGACCCTATTACTAAGACTCCGCTGGCCGTCCGTCTGTCTGTCCGTCTGTCACCCGGCTATATCTCATGAACCGTGATAATAAGACAGTGGAAATTTTCACAGATGATGTATTTCTGTTGCCACTATAACCACAAATACTAAAAAACAATAAAATAAATGTTTAAGGGGGCTCCCATACAACAGATACGATTTTTTTCCGTTTTTATAGATAACGGTACGGAACCCTTCGTGCGCGAGTGCGACTCGGACCTACCCGTTTTTATTTTTGCCACCAAGCAACCTTACTGAATTCCGGTTCAAACAGGGGTGGGTAAAATTACAGCCACACACGATTTCCACTTTCTCAGTAGGTGGGCAACTCATCAGAAAAACTTCGATGATGCACAAGACTGGCTTTGGATGTAGGCGACCAGTTTCCATCCATCACATATACCGCTGGCCTGTTGAGAGGAAACGTGGTCACGTGGTAGTTGGCGTTCATTCCATACTAACGTATTCCTCTATTTTCTTTCTGATTAATGTATATAGGATAAATTGTTAACCAATGCGCAAACTGTAACCATGAATACAGCATACGATTCTAGATCCTCTAGCGTAGAAATTTTTATAATTTTTTTTTGATAACCGGTAAAATTTCTGCGCTAGAGGGTCTAGTATTATGTGCTGAATTCATGGTTACAGTTTGCGCACGGGGTAAAAATTTATCCTGTATAATTACGTCAAAAACAGACCATAGCGACATGGCAGTGATAGACATTACTTACATTAGAACGTAAAAAAAAATTGGACTAGTGTCATTAACCGGGGAAAAAACAGAGGAATACTTTAGTATGGAATGAACGCCAACGACCCCGTGACCGCGTTTCCTCTTAAATATTTTTCAGGAAAAATATAAACTCCTAATGAAATATGATCGATCCATTTTCCTACGTAAAAGGTAGGGAAGTAATCCAGCATCCCCTGGGTCTGTACTTATCCAGGCGGCACAAAAATATATTTTCCGTTCAGGAGGTTACTTCCTTTGCGCCCACTCTCTGGTCTGTTGAGATTTGATTGAGGAAATTTCGGGTTTTTTGTTTTTATGTAACGAATAATTTATCTATATTTCCTTCGATCAGGAAACTAGCGTCTGCTCGCTACTTCCGTCCACGTGGAAGTTAACTATACCTACCATAAAACACATACACATATTATGGCACTTGGCAATAGTGTAGCCTTATATCAGTAATGCTACGGCTACATTGTCAAGAACTACACTTCGCGCGCTCTCTGTTCTACAGCGAGACATCAAGCGGTGTGCGAGAGAGCGATCGAATTGTAGTTTGCGTTATCGCGAGAATGTACTTGTAGCATTAAATAATGTTTATAATCGGATCAGTAATCCCAAAGTTTATCTCTACGGCTACATTGTCGCGAAGAAAGAATTATCAATAACATCGATATTACTCTCTTAATTTTATTAATTATCAGTAACCCAAAAAAACGAGAAGATAGTCTTCTATTTATTTTTATGTTCGTTCGTTATTTTTCTCGGCAGTACCTTATATTAATACTAATGCGGCGGCCACCTTGGTGCGAAGGTGATCTACACTTCGCGCGCTCTCTCTCGCACACCGCTCGACGGCGACGTCTCGCTGTGCAACAGAGAGCGCGCGAAGTGTAGTTCGCGTTATCGCGACAATGTAGCTGTAGCATTAGAATCTAGAATGAAAACTAAACATAAAATTACATTCAATGTAAGCCTCCTCCCCGTCTCACAATTGCGCCGAAACCTTGACGTCTGAGATAAAAGTGACATCGAAATAAAATTGTCTGTTTGTCCGCGACAATTTTATTCTGTCACCATAAATTACGTATAGAAATCTAGAAAGTTATTTTCGTAGTTAATACGTTGACAGCTTATACTTAGGTACTTACTTAGCTCTTCTCCAAAACAGTTTTGATAAGAAAATGTAAGAAACTGATGTTTATTTTTCGCCATTTGAATTTGATTCCATGCTTGAAATTGTTCATGCGATTATTCATCAACGGGGTAATTACGTAACACACTAATCGTAGGAATGGCTTTCATTTTGACAGTTTAACAACATTTATAGAGGTAGGAGGAACAGGGTGTAAAGTTCACTCATACTCTATAGAAAAGGGAGGATCCTCCGACCAGACGGGTGTTGTGTCTGGTGGGCAACTGCCCGACGGTTGATGTCGGGATGTTGTATATATGCTAGTTGCGCGGTAAACTCTGCTTGCGCGATGCAGGATTTTACGTGACGTCAGTCTGAGGCGTAGCTCGCATGTGGCGTTGTAGATGCCGCTACATCACTCCCCCCCGGAGACCGGAGGTCGATAGTGGGCTGAGTCTTGTATCTTGTGATGCTTGCCAGGGCTAGTTGAGGTTCCAGTGAGTCGGAACCGGGTGTCGCATAGTTCGCGGTGAGTCGGAACTGTCTGCGAAGATTCCCCAGTGAGTCGGGGTGGCGCTGCGTTATGCTCCAGTGCGTCGGATGTGGTACAGCGCCGAGTTGAGGCTGACTGCTGGCGTCGACCAGGAGAGGGTTTGAAGGCTCTGCTTGTGGACCGGCCGAGAGTGCAGTGTGCTGTGCCAAGTTTGCTGATGAGGCTGAGGGTGATGACCAGGTATGCGCGGTCGCTGCATGCTGGTGGTCAGGATACCCGTTGAAGCCGTGGGTGCTGGCTGGCTGTGTGACTCGCCGCTCGAAAGCTTGAAGGAAGTGATGATGACGTCACGCTGATGTACTTGCACGAAGGCTGCGCTGACGTTCATATTCGGGGTCACCAGTATAGAGGTAGGAGGAACAGGGTGTAAAGTTCACTCATACTCTATAGAAAAGGGAGGATCCTCCGACCAGACGGGTGTTGTGTCTGGTGGGCAACTGCCCGACGGTTGATGTCGGGATGTTGTATATATGCTAGTTGCGCGGTAAACTCTGCTTGCGCGATGCAGGATTTTACGTGACGTCAGTCTGAGGCGTAGCTCGCATGTGGCGTTGTAGATGCCGCTACATCCGCGATGCAGGATTTTACGTGACGTCAGTCTGAGGCGTAGCTCGCATGTGGCGTTGTAGATGCCGCTACACATTAATTGCGTTATTTACGTTGTTGAGCAGACAAATTTTTCGAACATATGAAGTGGAATAGTAATAGGCTTCAAAATGATTCAGATTGTGATAGATAGTGTGTTACGCAATTAGGGTGTAATTCTGTCACTTAAATCGTAATAAATATTAACATTACCTATACTAAATGTTCGACATCCCAAGCAAAGTCGCGTGTTCCAGCAGGGTATGAAACAAATACGACAACATACACCGTCTCTTTCCGTCTAGTGCGTGCTCAGTCTCTCTAATTAAAATTAAACTTTGTTAGACTTCTAAATTATGCCGAACTGTCTTATGTTTTTGAGTTCCACGTGAGAATGGTGATTTGATTAAAAGTTACGGTGTTGGAATTAAAAAAACCTAGGTGATTAATGACGTTTGGTAAGTAGGTAGTTGATACCATTAATCACCACGCTTTTAATTTTTTTAATTTTTTTACTAACCAACTATTGTTACGTTACCAATAGTTGAATTTTGCATTGGAAAACTGATGGGTTGGCATTCTAGCGCAGATTAAGCACTCACAAATCTCAATCACTAGGTTATATCGTGCTTCATTTTACACATAAAGGCTTACCTCAAACAGTAACAAAATTCTCACTTTTAAATTATTTATAACTAAAAAAACCAGTCTTCACACAGCTTCTAGTCTTCAAAATCTAACTGCCAAAAAGCTCACACCGATTTGTAAAACACGGTGCCAGCCAGAGCCGTGGCAATCAGTCAATGTAACCACAAAGTGGGTGCATAGTCGGGGCTCATTAATCACCGGCCACCTATGACGGAACCTCGTCGCCATTGTACTTTGGCGCCGACTCTGAATACAGAAGCGCCATAATGCGTTATGCGACAGGTAACGAATCTCAACATTATACGAGGAATTTTTGTTTTTATACAAATGTTGGACGGATTTTTGTGGGAGTTGAATGTCGTATTTTTTTCGTTTTACTTACAGATTTGCCATGTTATATCTACTTTAAGAATCTTTTTAAGCTATTGCATAGCTTTTATCGCGGGCTTTGAGAGTGGCGACCGTATCAAGAAATACCGTAACGAAAATAAAACCTAACACCCCCACTCCGCCTACCATGTAGCTCGGCCGAGCGTTCGCTTAACGTGTATGTATATGGTACGACTGTACTTGAATTAATATTAAAGAAAAAAAATATTGCAAAAATAAATAAATAATTATAATTGCATAAGTTGATAAAAAATGCTATGTAATAGCCTTACCGGGCCAGTCCCCGAGTGCCACACGTGTTTTTTTTTTTAACATATGTGGTTTGGCGCAGATAATATCTGATTCTTTTGTAATAATTGTCATTAGGTATTGTATCGGCTTATGCCTCTGCAACTGTTATATTCATTAGCGATTGGCTGGTCATACCAGCATGACCCAAGATTTTTTTCCCTTCCCTTCTTACTCTACCCCGACTATCCATCATTCATTTTTTATGTAGAGCCGGGCCCCCTTAGATCATCCCTAACATTTTCAGAGCATCTCAGAGAGCGTTTTAAAAGAACCTCTTTATTATTTGATCGAAAGTTTTAAAGGTTTCCAAAGGCTCTCAAAGCATTTATTTTAATTAAACCTTTTACAGGGACTTTGAATTGTCAAGGAGTCGGTCAGTCGGAAATATGAAAATAGTTGCCCTTTCGAAAGCGTAGGTACCTATGGAGAAGAACGGGCGAGAAACTCCATGGACAAAAAAACTCTTTTAAATTATATTGCTTCAAAATGTTAGTTACACCATTTTCCTACCGAAATAAATCCTTCAAAGATAAAAACGTCCACCATCCAACAATTATGAGCCATAACAAGGAAAAATGAGTGACGGCGCACACTTGCGTTTCTCGTCACGGCGCGCGCCTAAATCGCCTCATTGTGGCGCGCGTGTGGCGCCGATCCAAATCCGATACTCGTCATTGTCTTTAAACTTACGATATATCGTCCAAGTGTGATTTACTTGGGAATGTTTTTATTTTTATGCCGTAAACGTAGCTGGGACATTTCTTCATCGCGTGTTATTGTGGCTTTACTAAGGACGAAATACCGTATTTGATAGTGCTGGCATAGAATAGATAATGCTATTGGTTTCAACTTCAGATTTACACTTATAGGTAGTCGTTTCATCCTTTAAGCAATTATTGTAAAAACCACATTCAATCAATCAAGTCAGCCTATCGCAGTCTACTGCTGGACATAGGCCTCTCCCGGGCTGCGCCACAACACGCCGTCCTCCCCATAACCAACCACATCAAAACAATTTTTTTTAGCTTTACAGCATTGCCTTATAATCATCAAAATGTTCATTCATTATTAATTAGTGGCTTACCACTTTCTGTGTAACTGTAATCAGTTTATATTGAAGTATTTTTGTAAGAATATCGCTCATTTGGAGAAACATCGACGTAACTACTGGTTTTAAAATTTTACAGAAGAGTGATTTAAAGTCGTTTTTTATTTTTTTGTAATTTGTTACCGTCTCGTTCTGAAATGTTGGTAAATCCCAAAACCATATTAAATATTTCACGCCTCTGCTCCTCTGAAAATTTTTTCGAGCACAATATATATCGACAACTCAATTTGGGAAAAATTACATTTACGTCGTTGTTTCTCCAAATGAGCGATATATGAAAGTGAATAAGTGGCGCAATACCTCAAACATGTCTTGCAAAACTTGTGAGCTTGTTATTCATACAAACGACTCTTTGATACCGCCACATGAAAGAGTACTTAGACGTACTCATGCCTCCTAACAACCTTACATAATCATAAACTTCCAAAAAAAAAAAAAACATAAAACATCAGCTTTGTAAAACTTGGAAAAAAAACTCGGGACATGTGCGGTCGACATGTTGTTGGGCGACAGTTTCTTGGCACGAGAGGGTTTAATTACAATCTGGCCGGCCACTCGGGCCACAAACATCCTGGACATATAGGACACTTGGCAACCGCCTGGCCGAAAAAAAAACGTAAAATTGTTCCCGTAATTGCGATGTGAATTTGTGAATGGAACGTTTTGTGGTCTTAACCTTTTTAGTGGAATGAATTGGCAAGCTGAACGCCGAATGTTGGGTTTGAAGAGCGCTTTTGTTATGTTGGCCATGTTTTAGATAGGACATAGTGCAGTATTATTTCTGCTGTTACATACCATCCAAAAGACATTTCCATTCTAAATCTATTTATCTATCTATAAATTTAACTACGTACAGTCACGAGCATTAATATGTCAACACTTGACAACTTTCAATAGCGATTTTTTGTGAAACAGCGAATGCAAAGTTGAAACACGTCATTATTACATAAACCTATGGGTTCGAAAATACTATGTTCGTAACAACATAAAATTTTATTCAAAATAAAGGAGAAAGTCGCTTTTGAAATTAGCCAAATATATACATATTTATGCTCGTGACTGTACCTAATCTTTAGTCTCTAGGTTTCTAGGTGTCAATTTAAATAATCTAAATGTGTGAAGTGGCGAAACACTTCAATATTTCCGCTTATTTTCACCTAGTTGTATAAACAGCGACACGAATCCGTTGCGATTGCAATCGAACTTTTAATTCGAAAGAGTGCATTTAGGACAGACTATATTTAGTAGCATATATTAAGGTTTTCTCTCTAAAAATTGAGTTCTAATTATTTATCCCTTATCATATTTTAATCTTAGTTCCAACAACTTAATTTCTAAATTATTTTGACCCTTTTTTATGTATATCTAATTTTATCTTATTTACCAATAAATTGTACGTGTTTTTTGCAGTTTATAAGTGTTTTAATTTTGGGCTACCTCACGTCGGGGTTCGACTCCCCGTCGTGCCAGCTACACGTTTTACACTGCAATAGGTATACAATGGCGATTCTATATTCTGTAGTATAGATGATTTCTTAACTAAAGTGTGTTTTTAGAGCTAAAACGATCGATACTATTCATACAAAATGCAAGTTAATTCAATAGTTCAACAAAATTGAGATATATTTGATGATCGGTCACCTGCTACGACAGCGTAGCTTCCGTAGCGCAAATTGCTACGACAGCAGAGCTTGCGTAGCATTAGCTACGTCGTAGCCTTTTGAGTTTACCGGCGCTTAGGAAGTAAAGAAGCAAAACCAAAGCATAAAGCTGAAACTTGGAACTAAGCCTATAAAACAACGTTCATTAATTCAAAATTATAAGAATCAACAACAAACTGATGCAAGACGGAGGCGCTGTTCACAACTGAATTATCAACGGCATTTTGTACCACCGACGCAAAACCTACTCTACCTTTACCACTCAAAGTTCATTATCGTTTACCAAGGCTAGTTTTTGGATAGGATTTTCCCGGCTATAAGTCTTTGTTTCGAAAATTCGTACATAGTTAAGGACAGACAACTCACGTACGGTCGTCACAAGTACTCGCGACTAAATTGTACTTTTATGAATGTTATATTTTGTTCGCTGGCTCCTAGACTGTGTTCAAAGGATGATTAAAAGCCTTAATTTGGATGTCGCGTGTGTGGGTGTTAGCTTTGAATGGCAGTGGCTGTGTGAAACTGTGTTTTGTGCGCTGTTTTGAGAGCAAAATGGTGGATATTTTGGGATCTAGTTTTGGGAAAACTTGGAACGTTGTGAAGTAGCAATCATGTAGGCATTTGTCATTAAACCTTTGCAGTGTTTTGGTTGGTTGATAAAATAGGTGTGGTATGTTCCAAAAGTATCTGATAAAAGTGTAAACAAACCTTTCAATGTTCAAAGTTTCAATTTTATCTCACCACTTTTTCTAACAATGATTGTTTGAATACCATTATTAAATTATAATTGACAAATCATCAACGAAAATAGAGGTTATAAAAATTTACCTAAATTGTCAAATTAAAAACATCTTTTTAGGTGATTTTAAATTATAATTTCGGGTTTAAGCATTAAAATAATCAAATCAAAGCACTCGATTTGTAAGTGGCACTACAAATTAGCATCCAAAGGTACGATTTCTGTGCAGTGCGGTGTTTTTATTGTATTCGAGGCTTTTGACTACTTTTTATGAGTGTATGTATTTTGTCTAGTTTTTTTCTAATGTGCGTCTTGTTTGTGCAGAATTAACAATTTTTCTTTCTTTATTTTTTCTTTTTTCCTTTATACTTTTTTATCAGATAATTTTGGCACAAACTATATGTGGATCTAGGTTAGAAATAGGTAGTATAGTAATAATGGGATTGTTCTCAACATTCCGTGCTCACCCTTTATTTTATAAACGTCTTTTGACAAAAATTGTGTTTTTCTCTAATAGCCATCTCATTAAGATGACCGTTTATTTTTATGAAAATACTAACATAGTACCTGTCGGTGACGAGACCCTATCTACGCTCTGGGGCGCAAGTAGTGTGAGGACTGCTATGCGTGCGCTCTCACTACAATATATCGAGCCATGAGTTAGAAATGTTTTAAAGTCAATAATTAGAATTCAAAGAGATTTTGTTTAATTTAATGTTTATCTATTTCTAATTAGTCTATCTAGCTTAGTTTTGTTATAAGTTTCATATTTGAATCTAATAAGACAGAAAAAGTTAATTTGCAAGGTATTTTTAGAATAATGTAAGGATTGTCGTATAAATACACGAACTTGAAAATGTGATGTTTTGTATATGCAAACATTTTGATAATTTTAGTTTCAAAGGATAGAATTATGTATAAAATCAATATTCCAATTGAATTAATGTAAATCAGACCACGAATTCAGATGTTATTAAGAAATTGGTGTAAGGGAAAATCTACTGAATTACATTTTTAAGGTTTATGTTCTACGAAAATTTAATTTTGCGTGGATTGTTAAATGTTGTTATTTAATATGATTAAGGAACATATAATAAAGGTTATTTAACAAGAATTATAAGGATTAAGGGTAAAAATATATTAAAATGAAGGCTCCAAATATTTCGGTTTAGTGAAATTCGCGAGCAAAATGGGCTCAAAATACGCGAACCTCTGTGAGGTAATGTAGGCCGGTATAAAAGGCGTGCCATTTGCCGGCACTTGGTCCATGATCCGATCCTGCCTGTCCCTTGCTGCCCTCCCCCCCGGGACGCTCTTAGCCGAGGTTCGTACCCCACAGGGGGTGCCCTTAGCGTGTAGTCGCTTAGTTTTTAAGTTTCTTAAGCCCTGGCTGGAGGACTTAATCTATTGAGGCAACCACAGACAAACCGACAAGGTCCTAAGTTGACCTGCGAGACGCCATTTATAAAAACAAAAACGGCACTTGGTCAGCCGCAATACAGCCGTAGAAATGGCAACAATTAGGTAGAAGCCGAAATCTGCGGATAAGACTCAAGTAAGAAAAATCTGATTTTTATTTCATCGCCTCCACTTCACTACCAGTCTCTCCTCGACGTCCTTGTGAGTTGTGCCCCACAACACATACGCATTCAGGGGTGTGTGGCGACGTGGGCCGCCAGCGGAGTCACTCGACTCAGATATTAGGGCACGTCGACAACAGTGGGAGATTGTCTCAGGACGACTGCGGGTGTTGGACGCGCCCCTGCCATCCGCTACAGCACCTTATATCTTTATTTTTTACGGATATGGGGTCCACAAAATCACCAGCCATAATTCAAGCGTGTTCTAAGTCTAAGCCCGCACCATAAACTAGGAATTGAATTGGATAACTAAAATGCATTCTGGGTGAAGTGCAAAAGGCGTTGCTGTGCTGGTATCAGCGGGCGCACTCAACATGCAAAGTACGCGTCGCCTTGAGAAGGCGTCGCTAGTGATGCGACATGGGGGAGTGAGCAGGATTATACACTTATACAGTATACAGGAGTGAGGTTGGATTTCATGTTCGTAATATCTGATAACTTTACGTATCGTTTTAGTTGAAAAGCAGATTATTCCGTGTGTTTGGCTTCTTTTCTTTCTTTGTTATACGCGTCTTACAGCGGGAAAAATATATACGGTCTGCGCGCGAGTGTTTTATGATCGATCTGTAAGGAATATTTCACTCATCAATCAAATATGACACATTTGATTAATTACATAGGTCTAATTTTCTTTCGAGACAGCCCCTTTTCTGGCAACAAAAGTATTTTTCTTGTTTTTTTTTTCTCTTTGACATGGAGGAGTCGAGTGACAGAAGCCACGAGTTACAAACTTACACACGAAACTTCTTCTAAGACACATATTAAAAGTTTAATTATACTTACATACCCTTTCAAACTCACTGACTAGCATCATGCCGCCAGAAATTCGCAAGTCTATAGCCAGCTGCATCTAGAGGGTGAAGCTACAGGATGACCCACGCCACCCCATGCATAACTGTAATCCAGTGCCACAGAGGCTTAAAAGCAGCAAATTTTTTCTTGGATGCGTGAGTCCAGCCGACGGCAACCCCTCCACAGGAAGATTTGACCTTTGGCAAGAACTGCTTAAACCTCCTTATTTCTTTATTGAACCATAAGAGAGCCTCCCATTTGGGCACAAGTTACCATGGCCTATTTGGAAAACCTTAAAAAGATTTCGTATCCAAGTAGGCCGCAGCATGGACAACCTCCACAAGTGGAGGTTCATGGACAGCTCAGATCCCCGGTGTGTGTGCGGCGTCTCTCCACAGACAATGGCTCACTTCCCATCTTGCACCGCATGCCCTGTCACTTGCACACATGATGACGTAATGGTTGCTTTAGCGAAAGGTATTCGCGTTGCTGAATTGTAAGCCAAACAAATTTTAACAACTATTTATATTCTTTTCGTGTTATTTTTGTCATCGACACGCTGAGAAGAAGACCCTTTCAAAAATCCATAAATTCACTCTTTTCTGTGACGTGTTTACCTCATCGTGTCGCATCCCTATCATCCTTAACATATTAGGGATCGTTTGCTACAGACGCAACACTACTCTGGATTTTTCCGCACCGTCTTGTGTTTGTGCAACTTAGACTGATTTACAAATAAATTGAAACATTACGACTTGTAAATTTCGACGCTCCGCTCTATATGTAAGTTGGAAAAGCAATTTATTTTTGAAACAGTTTGAAGAAGAATGTGAAGTGACAATATTAAAATGTTTGAATGTTGATTGTTGAGATTAGATCGAGAAGTAGTTGAGTATTTAGTTGACATTCTAGGAATATTGACACTGTCAGAGCTGCAAAGGCAAAACTATGCCTTGTTTGTGTACTTAATTTGCCATAAAACTTTGATATCAAAGTAAAGTCAATCATTTATCATCAAGGCTCATCGTTTTTAGAAAAGCCAATTACTAGGATATCAGTTCATCGCTGAGTGGTGAAGTATGAAATATAAATCTCACCGTGAAATAATCAATAGTGTCGATCCCTACTATCAGGTGGAATGACACCTCACGCCACCTAAGTTGTCACGGTACGATTTTTACAGAATAGACCAGCTGGTGTTCAAAGCGTGACAAAAAAAAAAAGAAAACTGACTTGCACGTTGAAGAATAAGCGGATTTTTATGAAAGAAAATAAATAAATAAAACGTATTTATTGATACTTGGACAGGATTATCACAAACTAAACATAATGCACTCATAAAAACAAAAAGAAAATACAGCAAAGTCCTGTACGAGGCCAAAAGGCCCCTATCTCAGCATGATGCAGCGACATTTAAAAAATAAGTGTCGCAGACTGTCCAGAGCCAGAGGGTCTGCTCTCTAAGCACGAAAACCGTAGTTTCGGTCGAAGTTACGGGCGTTTCCTACTCCGTATTACCTCCGCTCATAAGATTAGTTTGGCCCCGACCTAAGCATGAATGTCACCACGATGTGACTGTTGTTTCTACTCCCGAAGTGTTTTTACCTGTTTAAAAAAGATAATTAATCAGGTGTAGGGTTCACTACAAAGTTTCAAACTACTTTCGGACGGGCCAGTGTCTTCATTGACGGACTTAGAGATTAGGCCCCCAGACATTAGTATCCAACGACATTTACTACTGATGTTTTCTCTTATCATTTTACCCATACAATATCCGCCATCTTGGCATGCTCTCCAATCCGTGCCAATACATAAACACATAGCTTATTTTATCATTCTATTGAGTATCGTCGCGAACAGACAATCCATCACAACGCAGTTAAAATCCTTTCGTACGGCGCGCGTTACATTGTCGTTTACGACTAGCAGGCGACGGAGTGCGGCTAAGCAATGCGTTAATGTATTATGTTGGTAGATAAAAGTGACTTTGTAACCTGTATATGTCGCGAAGTCTGGTTATAAAGGTGTGGGACGTACTGATGGGGTTTGATGAGTGTTTTTAAGGCGTTTTGGACTCTAAAAATTGCTACGTATGAGCAATGAGCCTACACATACCTGTGCCCATACTTATTTTATAGGAAAAGAAGGACTATGATATTATTAAGATACACATATTAAAAGGCCCTTTAGTAGCAAAGGGCCCATAACTAAATGATAAGCACAAGACAGAAATGATTTAGAGCCTCATTTTTTGCATTTTCTGTCCTATGACTAAAAGCTTTGTGCAAATTTCTTTTTAATTTGTTGCAATTGCTGTCTAAGTGCCAATTTCACCAATGAAAGTGAACGCGATCAACAACACGTCGTCAACTGTGTTCAACAACTGTTAGTTTTAATATTCCACAACAATAATGACACTGACAGCTCTTAAAAACAAACTAACTCAAACTTTTATTGATTGAATACGAGGCTTTTAGTTATTTTGTATGTGTGTATTTAATGTCATTTATTTGTAATGTACGTTTTGTTTGTGCATAATAAACAATTTTATTTTTTTTATTTTCTCTTGAACGCGGTTAAGATGTGCTGATCGCGTTCACTTTCATTGGTGAAATTTAGTTTAGTCCTTAGTCAGTAAATCAGAGGTTTCTAGACAATTGGCTTCACAAGGCTACACAATGTTGTATGCGTTCTCTGATACGAAGAGCATTCATATCAGCACTATTGATCATAATCTGAATCATTTTGAAACCTATTGCCAATCCATTGCCTCATATGTTCGAAAAATTTGTCTCCTCAATAACGTAAATAACGCAAAGAATGTTGTTGAACTGTCAAAATGAAAGCCATTCCTTCTGTTAGTGAGTTACGCAATTACCCCGCAGTATACCTTTGATCAGTGTTGCATAACTTTTTAATATAGAAGAGTAATTTATTCTTTGCTCACATGCTACCATTTTTCCGCAATCTATGTCACCAAACTTAGGAATATAAAATGTTTAACCGCGCTCGTCATAAAACCGTATGGGACTCGACGCTTAACTCTGGAATAATCAACGCGATAAACACGTGGCACCTTAGGGAGCTAATAAAGTAACGCTAAAAGATTAGAATTATTAATTTTTGTAATGGAATGGTGCCATGATTTACAGCGAAGAAGTCAGATAGAAAGTTTATAAGGGATCTTTCGACTTTCTTGACATGTTGATAGAAAAGCAAAGAAAGAAAGAAATAGTAGTCTATAAAACTGTAAGACGACAAGGGTTATCTGCAGATTCACAGACAACTGTAACTAAAATCATGCAATTTAATCGAAACACATTGAATAATATCGTAAATATGGAGTCCAAATCCAATATTCCACCGAGGGGGTACACTCGACAGCAGCGTCCACCTCAGATATTACTAAAATCATTGAAAAACTGTACTTTAATAGAAAAAAAAACGTTTTTCTGCACAAATAAAAATAGGTACGCCTCTGCCTATCCCTTCGGGAAATACAGGCGTGAATAGAAATACTGATACCTACTGATTTTGGCGGAGTACTTCAAAATATTTTATTTTTACTTATAAATGAGCTGCACGATTACTGACGAAATGCGTGCACTGACTGGCCAGGTCCACTCAATCTATGTGGTTCTTTCTTCAAAAGACCATTTCAGACACTAATCTACATGGTCTTTACATGATCTGACCAAGATTATGTTTGGACTTGAAAAGAGACTGTGACCTCTGAGTTTATTTCGGCCTTTCTTCTCAGCGTAGTCAGATAGAAAACGCCGACCTCATCTAGTTTTAAAATACCTATGATTGACGTGTGTTTGTACAAACCTACTTACAGAAATAAAATCATTTATCATAACTACTTGTGGCCGTTGAAGTAACCAGCCCTTTAAGATAAAACTTATTTTCCACAATATTTTGGTCCACGTGACGACGAGCGTCATACAATTTAATAAATACATATAAATACATTTGCCCTATTTTCAATACATTTAATCAAGTTTAGTATTAACTTCTTAAACAACAAAATAATGTACCTCTACTACAAAACTGTTTCCTTGTCAACGTTACTGCTACAAAAATTCTGTATTCCTTTCCTTCGCGATTAAAATCTACCAAACCATTTTTCTTACACTATAATTTTCCTCTATTATCAGCATATTCTTTCATCCGAACAAAATGAAACAATGGCTCGCAGTTGCCTGCCAAGTTTACCGTTATGAGCCTACGGGCATTGCACAGATATTGACAGTTTCTTGGCGCGCACCGATTTAATTATAGACCACTTTTTACAGGCCGTCGCGGTTCCAAGCCGGAGCCAAACTGGTGGGTAATACAGGGAACTCTATTGTCTGTAAAAATGCTGGGTTTATTATAAAAAAATATTTATGAAACGTTGTGGGTAGACAGGATAGGATAGATGGATAGCATTTTAAATTAGTACTAATAAAAACAATTGGCCATCATTCTGGATTTCGCATAAGATTGTTAAAAATTGTTAAGAAAATAGTATACAGGGTCAAATTATATTTGCTAGCGAAAGCCCGCAGACGTGATGGGTATCGATACCTAAAAATGATAAAACAAAAAAAATATTAATTTGATGTTTTTTTTTTGTGGGGTCGTTGAGCACAGTTTTGTTTTTGAAATATCGGTTTAATAATCAGATATTTTTTGTGTAAACTTGACAAAAGTGATAAGTATCGAAATCGAAACACGATAAAACATATTTTGTCAACTCATACTCTAAGCAACAACACTACCAGCGGTCGTTGAACCCTAAAAAGACACCAAATCTTTTTTATTTTTATTTTATCGTGTATAGGTAACCACACTCACCACATCTGCAGAGTTTCGCTAGCAAATTTAATTTGACCCTTTTTTTTTTTTTGGGTGGGAAATCATCAAATGACCTGTCCCGCTCTGGGCGGAGCGGAAGGGCGTGTCAGACTCTTACTGACTAAAACCCACCCGTGTTCCTTCAGTTGCCTGTGCGCCAGGGCCACGGTAACTCTTTCGAACAATCCGCGACCCCGGCAGGCATCGGTCCTATCGGACCCCGTCAATGGTGCTGACATCTCTTTGAGGCGCGCGTGGAACACGACGCGCCGTCGACCCGGGCCTGGTCCTTACCGGACGGCGAGCTGCCCATTGCTCGCCGTCCGCAAGCCCGCGCCTACGGTGGCCGGGAGTCGGCAATCGACCCCCGACGCCCAGGGTGTCTCCTCCTCCTGCGGCGGCTAGGGGCGCGAGGGCGTAGAGATTGCCTCTCCCTCTCGCGCTCCGCCTCCTCCTTCGCGAGCATTACTGCTTCGCAGAAGGAGGTGACGGCTTCCCATTCGATCTCGCTCCGTACCATGGCCTGAACCTGAACCAATTTAATTTGACCCTGTGTATTCAAACAAACATTGTTATGTCTAGTATAATATTTCCAGTGTAATAGTAGTACTGCTCTTTGTGATAAAGGAGCTCGTCGAACTACAACCGTATCTATTACTCGCCCTAAGCAGCGTTACCGATTTGAAGAAGTATTATGGGTGCCAGTATTGTTACAGGCACATAAGAAATATTTTTCTTTGGGATGGAAACACACGTCTTGTGTTGCAAGCTAAGCGTCACACTGACGTCACGCAAAATCCTGCATCGCGCAAGCAGAGTTTACCGCGCAACTAGCATATATACAACGTCCCGACATTAAACGTCGGGTAGTTGCCCACCAGACACAAAACCCGTCTGGTCGGAGGATCCTCCCTTGTCCATAGAATATGAGTGAACTTTACACCCTGTGCCTCATACCTCTATAGATCCATAAAAAAAGTAAATCAAATTACTTTTAAGATATATATTGCAAACCTGTTTATGAAACATTTCCAGGTGCAATCTCCCCTTGGTCCCTCAGTTCCTTCTGAAGATGCCGAGTATTGTTGTCAGGCAAAGGAGACTTTTATGCACTTCTCTGCCAAGCAAGTCAATAGAGTCATACAGGGAATGAGCAGAGGCAAGTCTCCAGGTCATGATGGACTCAGCATTGAGCACTTGAAATATGCAGGAGTCCACATGCCGAGGGTCTTGTCATTGTTCTATGCGATGTGTCTACGGCATTCGTACTTGCCGGAAAACTTCATGAAAACACTTGTGGTTCCCATCGTTAAGAACAGGGTAGGGGACATATCTAGTAAGGGGAATTATCGTCCGATTTCCTTGGCTACGATCATGGCTAAGGTGTTGGACAGTATGCTTGACTCATGTTTGAAAACTGTTTTAAATCTTCATGAAGCACAGTTTGGGTTCCAGCCTGGACTATCAACTGGAACTGCTATCTTGAGTCTCAAGCATACTGTTCAATATTATACCGATCGTAAGACGCCGGTGTACGCCTGTTTCCTTGACCTCTCAAAGGCCTTCGATCTCGTCTCCTATGATGTGCTTTGGGACAAGTTGAGGAACAGGGGTACCCCTGCTGAAATACTGAAAATCTTCCAGTTCTGGTATGCCAATCAAAAGAATCAGGTTAAGTGGTCTAACTCTCTCTCTCTCCAGCATACGGATTGGAATGTGGTGTGAGACAAGGGGGTTTGACATCCCCTAGGCTCTTCAATCTGTATGTTGATGGCCTCATCACCGAGCTCAGCAGTATGACGGTTGGATGTCGAATAAACGGAGTGAGCGTTAATAACATCAGCTACGCAGACGACATGGTGCTGCTGGGCCCGACTGCTGGGGCACTCAGGGAATTGCTCAAAGTTTGTGAAACTTATGCTGCCTCACATGGACTTATTTATAATGTCACCAAGAGTGAATATATGCTCTTTAAGGCCGCTGGTAGGTGTCCAGACTCTGTACCAGAAATTATAAAGCTGAATGGGCTCCATTTAAACAGAGTCTCCAATTTCAAGTACCTTGGACATTTCATCACCGACGACCTTAAGGATGATATAGATATTGAGAGGGAGCGTAGGGCACTGGCGGTCAGAGGTAACATGCTGGCCCGTAGATTTGCTCGGTGCTCTGACCTAGTAAAAATTACTCTTTTTAAGGCCTACTGTCAGAGCTTTTACACGAGCAGTCTATGGGTCAACTACACTAAGAGATCGCTGGATGTCCTGCGCGTTCAATATAATAATGCTTTCAGGATATTGCTGCGACTGCCCCGTTTCTGTAGCGCTTCAGAAATGTTTGCTGAGACCCACACAGATGGCTTTCATGCCATAATACGCAAAAAAACAGCTTCGCTGCTGTGCAGAGCGCGGAGTAGTCGCAACTATATCCTGAGAGCTGTGGCGGAGAGCTATACTCCCAACATGAAGCATTTTATGCGGAGGTTGATTAGGTAGGGAACATACCTATGTCTTTCTGCCTGGTCGTCCTTTGTTATAATAATATTCTTTTTTTATATCAATGTTACTAACACTAGAATATAAGCTGTGTGTATTACTAACAAAATGTGGATCACTGTTATCTGAATTAAAAATTAAATGAATTTTAATTTAATTTAATTTAAGTATGGCGCCTGCTTCCTTTTCATTGAATAACATAAAAAAACTGTACATAATCTGTAAAAGATAACCTGGTCGCCGCTTGAAATACACTCCCGTACACCCACCAATTTTCCTGGCACAACCAAATCGCGTCGCGAATGTTTTCATGCTCTGCAATTTATACAACCATTGTCTCGTGTACAACCGGTAGTGAAACTGTTGCTGTCTACAACGATTGTTTTATTGGCAGCCGTTTGATGATCACCACTTGCATTTCAATGGGTGAATGGATTAAGTGGTTTTGTTGATTGTTACTCTGATGTATACCTACAAGGTGAAGACGAAAACTTTGTATATGTAATGACGTTCAAAATTTAACCAAATACATCCAATATTTTAGTCACTATCTAGTCAAAAATTGGCAACACCCATGGTTGTCTCATCACTATTATTTAGTTTGTTTGAAAAAATCACTTTTCTAATTGCGATGTTAGGATTTATTTGATAGTTCCAAACACTCTGACGCATTAGTATTGCCAGTGTTTTCATTTATTGTTGTATTATCGTCTCCTTATTGTTCATCAAGTATTATTTCGAAATCATTTTCTTGAAGATTTTGTAGCGGTTACTTGCAGTTTGTTTTAAGATACTGTGCTTTTATGCTAAATTCTCTATGGAACGACAATTTCCTCAACTAGGTACGAAAAAACCTTTTTTTAAAAAAACCAGCCGACTTAAAAAAAAAAAAAACACAAATAAACGTGAAAAATAACTTTAATTTCGGAAGTCGGTGGCCAAAAACGTTTTTATTTCTCACTTTTTTGTTGTGGTAACTACCTCTACTACCACCACTACTTGATATCTAAATAACCGTGACAGGAAATTATTAAAACATCATCAATATAAACGAAGTGGAAAAAATATGCAGTATTAGGGATAACTGAAAAATTACTGGTAAGAACTTGATCAAATTTAAATGGGACCACATGTGAAGCACCGACTTTCAAATAAAAAAGAATCATCCAAATCGGTTCACCTAGAAAAAAGTTCTGAGCTAAAAAACATAAAAAATACTGTCGAATTGAGAATCTCCTCCTTTTTTTGAAGTCTGTTAAAAAGTAAGAAATACCTCAATTTACCTTCATCACCATTAAAAGTTGATACCTCTACCAGACGTCAGCCATGATCAGTTTTATGCCGCTGTAGATTAGGTCATAATCCAGTCAAGATCAATTTCCTATCTTAATGGCGGACAAAACATAGATCATAGGCAATGGAAAGTACTAACCTCCTTACTAATAAACGTTGTATACTCGTAGCGTCTGTGTAGTTACACACCGAATTCTCTCTTTCAGTCGTCAATAATTTGACGTTCGAGAGAAGAAGACAAAGTGTTGTGTAACTATCCAGACGCTATACAACGTTTGTTAGTAAGGAGGTAAGTGTTTAACTTTTTTTTTTTTACTTTGCCCCACACTAGGAATTTTTCCTGTATTGTGGGTGCGTTTACAAATATTTAAAATTCACATACACAAACAGCCAGACTGGTCACTTGACAGATCACTTGTAGGTCATACAAATATTTGTTCCGTGCGGGAATCGGACCCGCGACACGCAGCGCAGTAGTCAATCGCGCCACCTTACTTTCCAAACAGTCTGTTTAACGAACTCGCCACTTAGTTCTCACAGAACACAGCCACACTACACGTTACAAGCTTCGTTACACCAAAAACAGGAACTAAACGATCGCTAATCAAGCTTGTTCTAAACATATTAATAGCCGATGTCCCTTCGGTCTCATTATACTCCACGATAAATAGATGGTTGCACACACTATCGGTTGCCGCTCAGTCACCGATGTAGATGGTTCCCGGGATTAATCACGTGTCGGCCGATGTAATGGTTGCTGCAACCAACGAGTGATGTGTTGCAGTGTTCGGATAAATACTGGTTGTGTTAGATAAGCGTTGGATTAGCTGTTAAATGTTCGGTTTGTATTGTCGTTTGTTTTATTGTGGGGAGGTTGATTTGTGTGTGTCGACAGGCTTTAGACACGGTTTTAATTGTCCTGAAGCGTCGTCCTACATTATTATACTCACCTTCAAGGAATCCACTACGAGTGTATCCTGGATAGACAGCCGCGCAACTTTCTTTTATTTACCTTCAAGTACGCAAAGAGGGATTAAAGAGGCTAGTATAAAAATCTGTCAATAATGCATTACTTTGCTCACCCATATCTTTTTAGAAAAATCTAAGCTTTTGGAGCAGTGGCAGCCCAGTGGTATCGGCCCCGACTTACGAGTGGTAGGTCGTGGGTTCGAGCCCAGGCAGGCGTTTTACTTTGTGTAAATAATTTCATCACCACTGATCTCAAAACGGTAAAGGAAAGCATCATGAGGAAACCGGCATGTCCTAGAATCAAAAATTCGAAGACATGTGACATCTGCCAACCCACACTGGGACCGCGTGGTAGATTACAGCCCATTCCCTCTCAAAGAGAGGAGGCCTGTGTCCCAGCAGTGGGAACATTACAGGCTGATTATGCAGGTTTTTGGGGAAGTTTTGTAGGATTGAACATGCACATCTTTAAAGGCATCTTCTAAATATTTACCAACCTTCCCCCGATCGTATCCTTCGATAATTCTATGCATTAAATTTGTATACAAAATAACCAAGACAAAGCACAAACTATAAAGGACATAACACAAGACTGATATACATCTAAAAGCTTTCAACATCACCTGCAAATGGCTGAGACCGCTACCATTGGCGTCATAAAACAATATCGGTGTGACATTACATTGGCTGCTCAAATCCGTTACATTGTCAGTTTACGATGCGGTGTAAACCGTGTATGTTGCAGTTAGGATACCTATTATCTAATGTTCCTAGGTTTGATAGCGATACTATGATGTGTAACGCGATAACTGTTCTGTCTTAAAAGCAACAGTAATAAATAGGCTACTTCTAAGCACGTGTGCACCATGATTTATTGCATTGTCTTATAGCATCATCACCTTTATTCCTTAGCACAGTCGCAATTCGGTAGCACATTGGCTTGCGTTTTCAGTATTACAATTTCGTTTGCGTAAACAATAAACTTCAATCGTGGGTTGCAGCTGAAAATTAGCGTCTGGTGGTTACTACCACCTGCCTACCTACTACCCTAGTGTTATCATCTGACATTTTGCTGAATTGAGGCCCTTTTGGCAATGATATATTTATTTAAATTATTTTTAAGGCATTACATGGGACTTAAACATAACTGGCAGAATGTGGGTGTATTATAGGTGTACCTATGCCTATCCCTTCGGGGATTACAGTAGGGGTAATGTGTTTTAAGGCATTTTATTTGTATGTATGCCACTGAATGCATTTTCTGGCTTACTTTTAAGTGACGAGCCAGAAAAAAGGTGGGTTTGCCGATGCGTTGCCAACCACTAAGCTGAAATTATTCACTTGTCTGTGATTCATCTTTCTCTTTACACCGAAGCATAGCAATGCTGGCCATCCGTTTTGCGAGCAATGTGCCCTGCCCACTGCCACTTAAGTTTGACAATTCGTAGGGCTATGTCGGTTACCTTGGTTCTCCTACGGATTACTTCATTTCTGATTCAATCACGTAGGAAAACTCCAAGTATAAGCCGATGGGGGCGAAAAATTCTGGAGTCACAATTGCGTATCGGAAGACGTAGCGTTGGAAGGCTTTCCATAAGATGGACCGATAACCTGATAAAGGCCACAGGTAATCACTGGACGCGATAAGTACAAAACCGGTCGAAGTGTCGATGCTTGAGGGAGGCCTATGTCCAGTAGTGGACATCTTTCGGCTGAAATGATAATGAATGATGATAGAAATACTGTTGGTAGCTCAAATAGGAATAATATTATGGCACTATAACTTCTACAAAATTGTTTTTTTTCGCAATTCCTACCTTAAAAGGTAAAAGGAGACTTTTCGTGCATAAAATTATACACGTGCAAGTCTTAATTACCAACACAGGCCTTATTTATCGGGTCTGCCGTTCTTACTATCTTGCGTATCTTTTAAAAACTCATAAAAATGCAAGACTTACCGTCGGGTGTTATAAATATTTTTAATGACTATATTTAATTAAAGTTTGCTGAGATATCGTTGCGTGATAGCAATTGCTAATGAGAATATTTTTTAAGAAAATTTCCTGTTTAATTTGTAGGAGGATACTGTTGTAAATAATTTTGTTTTGTCTTGATTAAGGCTGCGTACAGAATAATGGTGTACTCGGATAAAATTAAGAACGAATTTAGAAGTAACTATAGGTAGGTAACTTGAGAGAATTTGATGATCATAATTGCCAGGTGATACCTCATTGCATGACTATAGATAATGAACATCTGATGCCTCATTCCTAATCCGGTGCCTATATTCTAAAAAACTGGTCTTTACGTGACAGCTTCTCTACTGTCAACAATACTTTTTCCACTTTCTCTGGAAGACTATCCTCGACTTTAATGATTATCAAAGAAATCAACGGAAGAGATATTGTATGTGCCTTATTCTTCTTTTTCTATCGTGTCGATTGATTGTCACTGAACGACGGTTTCTTTGGCATTCATCATATAACATTTATTACTCTCATAAGATTTTTACAACAACTTTGGGCCAAAACACATACACGCGATACGACGTCGGATCGTGGCACGTTGTGACTGAAGTTGTAACAAACATGTTTAAATAATTTTTTTTTATTGATAACTAGTCTTTACAACTTATTCTAGTTGAAACCGGCAAAAAAAATATATATATATACGGGTCGACTTGAGAACCTCCTCCATTTTTTTCGTCGGTTAAAAATAGATAGTTATCAACTAAATAAAATATTTAACAACGTCAGTCGCAACGTGCCACGATGTGACGTCGTATCGTGTGTCTGTGTTTTGGTCCTTTCTCCTTAGCTCTACGCAAGTGTGTAGTGAAATTACTCCGACAAAGATGCCTCCCAATATAATTAAACTAATAACACACCCCCATGCAAGTACGTACATATATAACTCTAATAGATAAGACGTAGCAACTAGTACCACTGTAATTATTCTTCGCACTACTTCGGGACTGTCGTTAAGTAATTTCGCAGCGTCTACCTGTCCCGCGGGGGCGTGTAGGCAAAATTTCTACACTACATTATAGTGAGAAAGTTTGTTTTACTAAGGGTGGACGATAAGTTATCACTGTTTTGTTGAAATTCGACTAGTTTGGGACTCGACGAAGTTTTACATCAAGCAGTCGTAAGGTTGCTTCTGACGGTGCATGGTGCTGTCTACTACATGAAACATAGACATGCATGAGTCCATACAAATTTCTGGATGCCTTGGTGAAGTATGTACGTTGGTTGGCAATCATGTCAATTTTGCTTGGAAGATAGTGACTGTAATAATAATGTTAGGTTTGTGTGTCTTCTCCTGTTTCTTAAGTTCTTTTTGACATTCTAGATTGGATTTGTTATACCAGCGGGGTAATTGCGTAACACACTATCAGTAGGAATGGCTTTCATTTTGACAGTCCAACAACATTCATTGCGTTATTTACGTTGTTGAGCAGATCAATTTTTCGAACATATGAAGCAATAGATTAGCAATATCCTTCAAAATGATTCTGGTTGTGATTGATAGCGTGTTAAGCAATTAAGGTGCTGTTTGTGTAATGTGGCGTAGCTTCAGCGTCAGTTCTCATAAAATGTTGACTATTGTCATTACATCCTTTGAGACCGAGTGATGTGTGGATGTTAGTTTTGCTGGCACAGTTTCATCAGCAATCCTTTTATTCACTGAACAAACAGGCAAATCAACATGAGATAACCCTTCTACTTCGCAGACGATTTTGCCTCGAGTTCCCACGTTAACCCTCCTCAGCTAGGTATTCATTTTAACATAGCTTGGGACAGTTTAAGAATTCGTGCCAAGATCCGTGTAGCCGGGACCTTTCAGGTACGGATTACATTTGGCCGCTGATCAAAGTTTTGAACGCTATTTCCTTTTAGAGTTTTGTGGTCTTAAATGCATCGATTCAGCTACTTTTGTGTTAAATCGTATAGGGATAGTCTGGGAACAAGGTTGGATTTTTTGTAGTTGGCGATTTGTGAAATGTGTTTTTTTTTTTTTGGAAAGACGTCGTACATTTTTTGAAGATAACTTTTTAAATGGTGATTAAACTGTGAAAGGTTTCTAGAACTTGTAGTAGCTAAGTACTTAAATAGTTTTTCTTTTATAGAAAATGATTACCATCATATTTGGTCACCTGATTTTCCTCTCTGCAGTCCCATTAGCAGATCTGCTTCAAAAGTAAATTACTGTCATAATCATTATACTAATCTATGTGGTTATTTTCTAACTCCTGAAACCAACAGCCCTGCGTAAAGGCATAATAATATACATGTCGGGATAGGAGGCCGATTGGAGCTGGATTGTTCACCGTTGAACATTTTACTAGGCGTAGATGTGTGTTGTCGGCGAGAAGAAAAATTCTGAAGATGGTTATTGATTTTTAGGTTATTATTGAACTTGACAAAAATTATAAAACGAAACGTTGGACAGTTTTGAGGCAGTTGTTGTCCATACGATGTCCGATAGTCAAGGGAGCTACGCCACGCCGATGTAGCGCTCTCGTCGACTCGCACGAACTTCAGGCTTAGCCTCTGTCGAAGCGCCCTAACTTCACACTCACGTTTCGTTGTCAATTAATATCCCGTACTCATGACTCTTCCGATATAATTATATTACTTGTAGTAATTTGAACTTAGAATTTGCGTACCCTTGGCCGCTTATTACGACACTCATAGGAAGTTATGAGGTACCTTTTATTAACACATCCCGTAATTTATCATAATAGGTACATTTTCTAAGGAACATTAGTAGTTTAAGTTATCCTTGATAATTGAGTAAGCTATCACTATTTTGTATGCCATGTTATTAAAAAGACAAAACCAGCACCCTAATTACGTAACACACTATCTATCACAATTTGAATCATTTTGAAGCCTACTGCTAATCCATTGCTTCATATGTTCGAAAAATGTATCTGCTCAACAACGTAAATAACGCAATGAATGTTGTTGAACTGTCAAAATGATACCCATTCCTACTGTTAGTGTGTTATGTAATTACCCCGCTGGTCTGTAAAAAATAACCGAATTTAACAAACGAGAATGTTGATGTTTTTGTTTTACTGATGGTTGCGTTTTCGATTACAAATAATAGGTCTTTACCTATGAAATTGCCGTTTTGTATGAAAAAATTTAAACGAATTTTTTTCATGAATTTTTTATTTGTATTAATCGAAGTAATCACCCATGCAATCAATGCATCTTTGCCATCGCAGTGGCAGTTTATTGATGCCCTTCTTAAAGAAATCAGCTGGACGGGAGGCAACAAATTCTTCAAAGGCATTTTGTACTGCCTCTCGGGTATTAAATTTTTTTCCCGCCAAGAAGTTATCCAAATTCTGGAAAAAGTAGTAGTCTGTAGGCGCAAGGTCTGGTGAGTAGGGCGGATGACGGAGAGCTTCCAACCCCAGTTCTTGCAACTTGGAGACCGTCTGCTGTGCAGTATGAGGTCGCGCGTTGTCGTGCAGGAGCAGCGGAGACGAGCGATTGACCAATGCTGGTTGGAGATGCGCCAGCTTCTCCATCATTGTGTTCAGTTCTTCACAGTACACATCTGCAGTAATGCTCACCCCGTTTGGTAAGAAGCTGTGATGAATCACACCGGCGGCGGCGCTAGACCACCAAACAGTGACCATCACTTTTCTAGGGGTAAGTTTTCGTCTAGGGCATTGTTTAGGTGCTGAACCAGGATCCAACCAACTTGCTGAGCGCTTACGGTTATCAAACAGAATTCATTTTTCATCGCAGGTAACAATGCGGTTCAAAATTCCTTCATTTGTGTGTCTGTTGAGCAGTGCAAGGCACGTCTCGACGCGTACTTCGCGCTGGCGATCATTGAGTTCGTGGGGCACCCATTTGTTAAGCTTTTTTACCTTGCCAATTTGACGCAAATGGACCAATATTGTTTTGACGCTAACGTCGAAAGCTGCTGCTAATTCAGCCGTAGATTGTGTATCATCAGCTTCCACAATCGCCTTTAATTCGTCATTGTCGACCAAAGTCTTCGGACGACCGCGAGGTTCATTTTTCAGGTCGAAATTTCCAGAACGGAAGCGAGCAAACCAATAACAGGTGGTGCGTTGGTTTGTAGAGTTAGCTCCGTAAACGTCGTTGATGTTGCGTGCCGCTTGTGCCGCGTTGCTGCCACGACGGTACTCATATTCCATAATTACTCGAATTTTTAACGTATCCATGATGACGAAAAAGATTGAAATGCGATGAAAATGTAACACTAATCAATAAAGAAATGACTACTTTTAGAAAAAAAAATCCATGTTTTTAAAATAAAATTAATTTGAAATTAGAATTCATAGCCAAACAAAAATTATTTTGATTTGAAATGGCCAGTACTGCAGAACGGCAATTTCATAGGTAAAGACCTAATATTTGCATTGACTGTACACAGAGTATTTTAATGTTATTCGTACATATTCAGTCATGTAGGAGGTATTATGTTCAGTTATCAAAAGTGTTTTCGTATGCAGGCAAGCAAGAACTAAGCATCTTTGAATATTCATAACTTTTTAACATAAGACGCACTAAGACGAACGATGCCAAGGACTTGACTACACAACAACTTAAAAAGAAAGCTTTTTGCATGAGATAAAATAAGTTTTCACTCCTCTTGCTCAAAAAGTCATCATCGTAGAGAGACATCATCATCATCGTCGTCATTGTAGAGCACTAGAGCAGGGATAAAATATCATATTTTCCTCTAGGGGAAAAAGTATTTTTTTAATTTTTGTCTGTTGCCAACGAGCCTACAAAAACGAAAAAGTATTTATTCTTATGAAGAATAATCATGAATAAAGACTAGACTTATTACTGTTTCATAAAAAAGAACAACATTTTATTTTTGAAAATGGAATTAAAAGCGGCCATCTCGTCGGTAGAATGAGTCCATTGCGTTGCGGCTACAGAAGAAATTAAAATAAAGTAAACTATTTGATATTGTATTGGATTATTTTATTTTCTCGCAATCGTAGTGAAAAGTAGAGTGTAACACGCGGCGCTAAAAACCCATTCTAACTCGGTTTCTATTTACTCCCTCGCTACGGCTCGGGCGTAAAACTACCTCGTATGTATTGGGTCATTTTAGCCCCTTGTATAACAATCTACTATTGCGTACCTTCATCACGGTGGAAACGACAATACGAAAATAAATTAAACTTCAAATATATAATGAAGTTCCCAGTCTGCATACAAAAATTCAACCTAATATATCCAATAGTTAAGTCACTATTAGTCCTAATATATCAAATGTTAAGTTCTTTATTTGGTATTGTTCGTCGAATCGTTGAGCTCCTTTAGTTTTGAGTTGAGCTTTGCGATTACTGACAAATGCGTGCACTGACTGGACAGGTCCACTCATTCTGTGTGGTTTTTCCTCAAAAACCATTTCGGACAAATCTACATGGTCTTCACATGATCTGACCAAGATTATGTCTGGACTTTAAAAGAGACTGAGACCTCTGAGTTTGTTTCGGCCTTTCTTCTCAGAGTAGTCGGATAGGAAACGCCGACCTCATATAGTTTTAAAATATGATTGACGTGTAAAAGTGTTTGTACAAACCTACTTACCGAAATAAAATCATTTATCATTTACTATAGTAAGTCAAAGATTGGCAAAACCCATAGTCGGCCCATCACTTCATTAATTTGTTTTTTTGAAAAAATCACTTTTTAAATCTAGATATTTAATTTATTTGATCGTTTCAAAATACTCATATGCATTAGTATTGCCAGTGTTTGCGTTTATTATCGTATTGTCTTCTCCATATTGTATCTTTATATTTTAATGATTCAAAGCTAAATTAAGGAAACATCAAAAACAAACGATATTTTTACGATCAACCGTATTTACAAAACTAAGTATAGAAACAAATACTTAAATAGAAAATTACCTACCATTGAATGAGAGTAACAAATAAAACCTTTACCTACCTACTGACAGATCTCCATCAAATTCAACCGTACACAGGACCGTTCATATAACGTAAAACCATTTTACTGACAAAGTTATTAGCGTTGTTATTGGCTGTAAAAAGCTACTTTCGAGCCGACAACGGCCCTCATTTTACAACGCCTAACTTACATGTTAGTCACGTTAAATAATAGGTAACAAAAGGTTTACTTTGCATAATGCGGAAATATCCAAACGACTGAAATGTCGTCGGCTTGACGACATCTGCCTTATGTCAAATGAAACCATCATTGCATAGCTACCTTTTAGCGCTAAATAGCGTTTATGAATAAGAATTTTGGTAATCAGTTGCTTAGCAATTGATTAAAATTTAAGAGACGTTTATAAATATAAGATTGAATGTAGTCTTACAAAGTAGAGGGACCTACAAAGTTCGTTTAAATCCACTACGAGAATGATTTCATATTATTTATAAGGAAAGGTCCTTCAAGAGGAGGCTCAGTAGGTACCATGAGTTCGTGGGGAAGCTCATCGGAGATAGTGATCATTCAATGTGTTATCCCAAGTTCCCCTCATCTTATGACGCCAGTTCTAAACCAAGAACTAAGGAAAAGCCACGTTGTGGCAGTCACACGCAAATACCAAGAGACATTTTGTACAAACAATTTATTTTGATACAATAATGAAGCTACATTTTTGTAATAAATTCATTATTTTTGATTTCCTATATTCTTCCTCTAAAGACATAGACCGTACCATTATTTTCTCATGCCACTCTCATTACTTACTTATATTTTTCACGTAGCATGGTCTCCTCCCTCGCTGTCTTTGCGAGGTTGAATAGTATTGGTGCTCGGTGCTAATAGTGGCTTGCATAACAGCACTCAAATTTGTACCTGTAAACAAGTACAATAATTGTTATTAAAAGACACTGAAACCCCATTGCAAAAGCAATAGCAAGTAATATAAAATAGACACAAGTACCTACATACATTTCTAAAAGAGTATATTCATGTTAACAAGCATAAAGGACATGAAAATACATAGCTATATTATCGTCTACTGCTTTAACATTAATTTGGTCAGTTTATATTAGTCGGTACCTAAGTAGATATAAATTTAGAGATAAATATATTTTTCTGTTGACTCCAATTATTGGAGCAACACAATAAAATAAACCTTATAAATAATTTTATTCAAATTAAACTTTTCCAACGAAACTTTTTACTTACGTCTGTCAGAGTCACGACAGATACCAAACTCGTGGTTTTGACAACTTTATTCGGTTTTGTAGTGGACTATTTTGATTATAATCTGTTCTGAACACGTAATTTCACGTCTATATTGTTTCGTTATTAATCAACTGTTATATAAATAAAGAAAAGTGAATCTTTGATTATGAGCTAAATTAATTGGTAAGCTAAACTCATTATCACTGATTAGCCAAAAGTATACATATACGTAATATTCGATGACAGCTTCCAGGACTTATTGTCTTCCCTTTCATGAGCTTATTGAGAACTACACATGCGCTACATATATGCTGAAGGCTTTAGGTAAGCAAATGTATTTGCATAAACACTTAAGTAACTTAAAGGCATATTTCTCACCAGCATAGCAACAAGGATTACAATTTAAAAGTATTTAATACTAGGTAAGTATACTAATGTCATATACCTACATTATATAACAATAATCGAGCAGCATTTGTGGTCGTAAGGAGAGGTTTACTTTGGGTATTGACTCTATCTTTTGAACTAGGCGAGACCTGTATCTCAGAAGGTAGCACTCGGCTGACAATTTCTTTATTTTTTAACCTAAAAACATTGTGTGCTACTGTTTTAATTTACTAATAAATAATGTAAGTAGTGAATAAAAGTGTGTGTGTGTGTGTGTGTGTGTGTGTGTGTGTGTGTGTGTATGTGTGCGGGTGTGTTAGGGTGTGGGTGGGTGTGTGTGTGAGGGTGTGTGTATGTGTCTGTGTGTGGGGGGGTGGGTGTGTATGATATAGGCTACAACTGCTGTGAAAGCATAAGAAATTGCACATTCTTGAAGACAGGACAGTAGATAAAGACGACATTTGACACCAACGAACACTGAGCACACAGTTATTGCCTACATAAGTTCTTTATATATTTTTTGTGTTAAACCCGAATTGTGAAGTTTGAAATTGTTATGTCATTAAAATCAGAAATTGGCACTTATGAGGCATCATCGTCATTCTCGCTATAAACAGGCTCCGATGCTTTTTAACGCTTATAGCATACTATAATGTCATCGAATTCATTACTGTGAAAGAATTTTGTTTAAGTATTGTGTAGTGTTTTTGTTAAGAATTTTGTATATATAAATTGTGTGGTAGTGATATATTATACATAAGGTGTGATTTTAAACTCTTCAATGTATCTTGTAATTGCCTTTATTGTTTTAGCGTCAAACTATAAGTTTTGCATGTTTATTGGTAAAATATGGCTGAACCTATCTGTTATCAATTTATCACCATGTACTTACTGTAGACATATTTGCAAAATAAACGATTTATTTATTTACTTACTTATTATTAATCTACCTCAAGATTATAGCTAGTCTCCGAAAAAGGTGGACCTTCTCTCACTCCTGCCTGTTGCATATTTTGTGCTATCTAAGCTAATAAAATTGTTTGTTCCCCCGTATACAGTTTGCGAATTACCAAATTGATGTCAAAGACATGTTCCGGTTGAAGTAATTCAAAGCGAAGTGAGGTCAATTCACATTCCTGAATTACGAAAGGGAAGTGCGCAGTAAAAATTATACCTGAAATAAAAAGTTATAGAAGTTGTTACTATCATGACAGGATATATCATGTCTATTATGCTGCTAGTAAACAGGGTAATATAACTCAGCTTCTTTATCGTTTCTCGAGGTACAGGAGTATAATTCGTATTGTGGTGAAAAAATGTAAAGTTAGCAACTCAACAACGCGTTGCAGTATTTTTTTCATAATCTGATTTCATTTTTGGCCATATTATGCTAAAATAACCGGCCAGGTACGAGTTGGACTTACACACTAAGAGTTCCGTACCACCGTACAATATTAAACACGTTTCTTGTATGTCGGTCCCCTTTAATTTTAACTTTATTTTATTTTTTTAAAGCGACGGTAGAAATACACACTCTGTGAAAATTTGAACTGTCTACCTATTAAGGTTCATGAGATACAGCCCGCTGACAGACAGACGGACGGACGGACAACGGAGAGTTAGTAATTGGGTTCCTTTGGTATCCTTTAGGTACGGAACCCTAATAAAAATGATATTCTTCTCTACAAAATTCATTCACTATAGCAAATTTTCAATGATTCAGTTGTTGTCCTGCATGTTATACGAGTATTATAAATCATGTCTTGGGCAGTTTTTCCGTTTGTTCGCTGAGTTTGTTACGGATCCCAGATATTTTACCTACCCAGGTAATATTGACCTCAGCGTTTACGTCGGCAATTAGTTTTTATTTGACCAATCATGAAGTATCCAAGTCCCCTATAAGTCATGTTAGTGCTGGCTTTACGTTTGACGATAGGAACGAAAATATGGTTAGTATAACTGGTCAATAGTTGAGGTTACCTTGTCATCAACTCTTAAGGATTGGAAAAATAATTCTTGGGCAGGGGGTTTTAGTACTTTTTGGTATTTATTAAGTTGGTCTAGTTAAGCACTACTACCGAGCATGAGATCCCTTTCTTTTTTTTGGAAGGAAATCATCAAATAACTTATCCCGCTCTGGGCGCAGCGGGAGGGCGTGTCAAACTGACTAAAACCCACCCGTGTTCCTTCAGTTGCCTGTGTCCCAGGGCCGTAGTAACCCTTTCGGACAATCCCGCGACCCTGGCAGGAGCATGAGATCCTGGTTTCGATTCCCAGGTCGGACAAAGTGTTATTGGGTTATCCTATCTGGAATTTCTCAGTAGCAGCCCGGAGTATGGATTTGTGCTTGGGCCTTAAAACATAACTGGCGAAATGTGGGTGTATTACCTATATGTATACCTCTGCCCAACCTTTCGGACAAACAAGGCGAGATGATATGTGTGTTGAGTTAGTAATAATAAAAAAACACGTGT
Source organism: Dryobotodes eremita (assembly GCA_917490735.1). Taxonomy (NCBI): domain Eukaryota; kingdom Metazoa; phylum Arthropoda; class Insecta; order Lepidoptera; family Noctuidae; genus Dryobotodes; species Dryobotodes eremita. Next base: position 21,481,344 of record OU823249.1, on the reverse strand, counting down.
GGCACTCGGGGATTGCCGCGGTAAAGCTATTGCATAGCATTTTTTGTCAACTTATGCAATTATAATTATTTATTAATTTTTTATTTATGCAGTATTTTTTTTTCTTTGATATTAATTCAAGTACAGTCGTACCATATACATACACGTTAAGCGAACGCTCGGTCGAGCTACATGGTAGGCGGAGTGGGGGGTGTTAGGTTTTATTTTCGTTACAGAATTTCTTTATTCGGTCGCCGCGCTCAAAGCCCGCGATAAAAGCTATGCAATAGCTTAAAAAGTGATTGTGCTAGAATCTGAAAATCAATTGGATAGACTGAAAAGATCAAGCATATAAATATATATTTGAATACACTATTTTGAATTAGTAGGTCGCTCTTTAAGATCGTTGTCACCCGGAGAAGTGCACCACCATAATTATAAAAGACTGTTGCCAAGAAGCGTTTCTGTGTTGTGGTCTCAGAGGTGTGCCAGTAAAAGCAAAATAAACCGTTCATCTTTGTCTCTGCGAGTTTGTTTCCACGCTAACTGTTGTCGATATATAGGCTACTGCATGAAAAGTTGGTAAAAAGAAGAAAAGCGAGAAAGAAAAGAAAGAAAGAAAAGAAAGAAAGAAAAGGAAAGAAAGTAAAGAAAAGAAAGAAAATAAAAATATTAACTCTTTCAAATAATTTAGATAAATGAGATACTTTCTGAGGTACTTTTTGAGTTTATCTTGGACATTACTGGCATCGGTGAAGAAAAATATTGCGAGGGGATTTATAGTTAATTTAAGTCTGAAATCACCAACCCGTCATGAGCAAGTGTGCCTTCTCTGTATGAGAAGAGACTTATGCCTTAAGTGGGACATTAATAAGCTGGTATTATTATTATTATTTATAATAGTTATATAATAGAGACGGCATCTTTATCTGGCCTTATCCCCCTGTCTAGCCTTAAATAAATAACATACATACATAAACTCACGCCTTCTTCCCATGTGGGTAGGCAGAAATTACGGAACGCCAACTGCTACGATCCTTACATACTCCTCGTGCCTCGTTGACGTTCATACATCTGGTCATACACGCACGCCGGTTGGGAGTACTACGCACCTGACCTTTCTGAAGAACATCACCGATATGGTTACTATATGTCCTCCTAGGGCGTCGGTAAAGGCGTTTCCACTCACATCTGCCTTGTGCCTTTTGTTAGTCGCCTTTTATTCACCCACTCAACATGACCAAACCATCTAAGCATACTAAAATTTTTGTCACTACATCTTCTTTTAAACCGCACCGTTGCCTTATCACATCATTCCTCAGCCTATCAGCCATAGTCACACCACAAATGCTGCGCAAGGAACGAATTTCTACAGCATTTATTCTACTTTCATGCTTCTCGTAAATAAATAAATAAAAATAGTAAATGCACTATTTAAGTTATTTAAGTTAGTCAAGCTATAGGTCCAGAGTACTTGTGAGTCGAAAGTATTTAACGAGTACGTTCTGTGCTGTTAATAAATACTTTTGATTGTCGTTGAGAGCTCAGAAAGTGACATCATAATGTGTTTTTAGATTTTATGACCAGACGATAAAAGAGGTTTTAATCGGTTACTTACTGTGAAATGTATCGCCGTGGTAATGCTGGCTGATAAGAATTTATAGGTCCTTGTGTGTCAAGGAGATCGGATGAATTTATGTTTTGTGGTTGATTTTGAGTCTGGTTGAGTAGAAATATTTGTTTTTGAATTTAGAAGAGCCTGTATTTGTTTGCCAACAACTGCTAGTTTTTTTTTAATTCTATGCTTATGTAGAATTTAAGTCAGGTTTAACAAACATCACGGCGAAAAACTCAAACCGTGATCATCAATAAATTATAGGTGCCTACATGGCAAGCCTGTGTTTTTTTCTCTTTGACCATTCATTGTAGCAGTTAGATTTTTGCCAACAAAATAAATTGCCCGCTCAAAAAAGTATATCTATACGCAAACAGGCTTTAATACACTTCAGGCCCATCACCGGCCATCATAGCCCAAAAACAAAAGCCTCATACATATTGCATCGAAAACTTTATCAATAAATAACGTTACGCCATGAAATACGGCACTTTTACAGAACCGGGTAATTCACGTGAGCTTTGGAAATATTTTAGAGTTCAATGGTAGAATGGTAGAATTATGATATAGTGTTGCGTTGTGCGGGCACGGGCAACAAATGAAAATTTACGCACGGCGTGTAAGGTATTGTTGTTTATAGCGCCGTCTCTGATGCGATTGTGTTATAATTGAGCCACTTTCCGGTAACCGTGATTTAAGAGCACTTCAATATGGTTGTATTATGAAGTGTGGTTTTTAGAAACTTTAACTTTACTTTATTTACCGCATGTGAAAGAAGTTTGAGAAAAATAAGGCTGCCACGCTGCCCACTATTATTCGGTATTCCTTACCTTAGGTATTCGTCCAATTGTCGACGAAAAGATTGTTTGGTAATTAAAAAAAAAACATCTAAAACAAAATCGAAAGAAAAATAAATAGGCTGAAAGGTCTTTTGAAGATGGATGATGGATAACTTGCAGAGATTTAAAAATAGAAATAGAAATAATATACATTCACATACATAAACTCACGCTTTCTTCCCATGAGGGTAGGCAGATAAACTACAGAACGCCACCTGCTACGATCCTTACATACTCCTTTTGCTTCGTTTACATTCATACATTTGCACCTTAATTGCGTAACACACTATCAAGCATAATCTAAATCATTTTGAAGCCTATTGCTAATCCATTGCTTCATATGTTCGAAAAATTTGTCTGCTCAATAACGTAAGTAACGCAATGAGTATTGTTGAACTGTCAAAATGAATGCCATTCCTACAGTTAGTGTGTTATGCAATTACCGCGTTGGTTACGCAAGCATTCCAGGTGTGAGTACTACGCGCCTGATCTTTCTGAAGAACATCACCAATAAGGACACAATTATGTCTCGATTAAAAAATAAAATAATATCATGCCTTTATAATCGTACGTAGGTACTGCGCAATTTCAGTAGAACATAATTTCGAAGAAAAATTACTCCAAAATGATTTTCTAATCACCCCAGCTTGATAATAAACTTAGTACGAAGACGCGCACATTTTAATAGGCGTCATGTTTCACCACAGCTTCGTTAAAACTTAATGAACCGCAAAAAATAAACTTTAATTAAGACAGCTTAATCATCATTGTTTTAATACTGTCTTATGTTGTTAAAGTTAAGTAAAGCAATAAATTGTGAAGGTTTGTTTTTATTTATTGGCGGATTTTTTAATTTAGGAGCTTAGAAGGTGTGAAAATTGGTTTATTGAGAAGGTTGTTTAAAATTAGGTGCGAGAAGCCTCATTTTCCTCTAGATTCAAATATTCTTCGTTTGTGTTAGTAAACAATTTTAGGGTATTTACAAAATTTTGTTTCACATAAACCTACATTGCATAACCCTGCATTGGATACTTGTGAAACAATTCAGAAGCAAGTAGCTTGCTAATACCTTGCCAAAGTTGCCAATGTTGATGTCTTTAAGATTATAAACGCGTTGGTTAAAAACCATAATTTGTCCGTAATTAGACCAGCACTCATTCCCTGCGAACAAGATGACGTCAAAGCATCTTAACAGCTAAAATAAGTATATTAAGTAGTTAGCGTTCAAAAAGCTCTACAATTCATTAAAAAAAAAAATAGACGAAAATTCCTAGCACAATAAAAATAGATCTATTGTCTATCGGTACGTTAGTCTTTATTTCTTTCACCTACACGACGCTGAAACTAAGTCAAAAACATGCACAGGAAAAGTATCTCTGCCAATTTTTCCCCAGGAACTACACGCCATATGTTACAAAATTAAAAACAATATCTCGGCAGTTGCCAACTAAAAATATTCCCAACTTTAAATTCTCAGAGTACAGGGTATTTGGCATAATGACACAATTTTGCCAAGATTGCCAGCAACATGCATAATGGAGGTAGGCCTTGCCAGAGAGTGTTTCCGTCGGTATATCATGTCTTACCGCTGGTGTCTGTTGCTAATGTTACTACATTTTTATGGATAAACCTATTTGTAGTTTATTTTTGTGTTGACCTGGGATTTAGTGATGGAGTTACACATGACTTTTTGGCATAATTGGCACTTTTTCTCTGATCATTAGATGTACTGGAAGTTGTGTTGGAATTGCTTACTATAAATACGCTTGCTTATTCTGCAGTCTTTTATCCATCGAATTGCATTTCTTAGAGTTTTTTAAACAATTGTTACTTACTATTTTATTTTAGCTGCTGTCCGAGGCTTCGCGCACGTGGATGTCGGAAATTGTGCCACGGGAACGTGCTATAGGGACAAAAAGTAGTCTATGTTACTCCTTATAACATCAGCTGTCTGCCAGTGAAAATTCCGTCAAAATCTGTCCAGCCGTCTCGGAGATTAGCCGGAACTAACAAACAGACAGAAAAAGAGTTTTTTTTTTAATTGTTTTTGTTATAAGTACCGTACCTATATACTTTCATATGCATTTAGTAAAAAGCTGTTATTTTGATAGTACAAACAGAACCTTCAATTTTATTTATTTGTGTGTATATGTATTTATTTGTATGTATATATTTATGGAGTATAGATACAATAATGAATATCTCATCACCCCGCCTGATAAACTTGGCGATGAGATTTTTCGTTTCAATGAACCAAAATCAAGCGGAGTACACCACCGAAACTCTACAACTACAAAAAATAATTGATAAATCGACTCATTAGGTACCTACTTGACAATTCCACAGTTTAACTGAAATATTTATTCTTTCACCGTACAAACCTTACAAAAATGTTCACTTCACAACATTTTGCTGAGATCTCCAAAAACGTGTGAAATGTGCACACAAAATAAAACTATGTACAAAAGTGTGGACTCTTGTGTACTGGTAAAAATTAACGTCAGAGCCATTCAACTAATAGTCAGCGGGAAGACAAGTAGTTGGTTGCATTAGATTTGTATGAAGCGGGCCGATTGTGAGAGCGCACGATATGGTCCACGCGAGTGGTTTAAAATGTCGGCTGACCTGAAATCGAATAAATATACACTGACGTGCAATAAAATCGGCCCACCCCGTGCTCTTCGATTTGAAACAATATAATTCAACAAGTTTTACTAACAATATCCTAATATATTGTATACTAAAACCTTCCTGAATGTTTGTAGACTACGTTAGTAAAAGAATTACCAAAACTGATTTATAAGTTTCTCTTTTTTTTAAGTCCGTTAAAAAATCAAGTTAAATTTTCATTAAACGAACAGAAATAAACAAAATTATTCTTATGTCAATTTCATTGGCGAAAAAAAGGCACGCACTTTATCCGAGCAAAAGTGAGCGATGAGGACATCTGAGGAATTGAGTCGATCTTGTCAAGAATATTGCTTTTATCCAAATATAGTGTATGTGAAAATAGACTGTACCTTACCTACCTTCACACAATGTAAATTAATAAATTATATTCATAAAAGGTTTTTGAGATATCGTCTCTCCAATTGAAAGCACGGGGCGGGCCAATTTTTTAGCACACCTGTGTAGTTTCATAAGTGTCTTGTAAAATTATGTAACATACAATTTACAACAGCAGGTACATAATTTAAAAAAGGTACCGTAATTAGTAACGCATTAGTGAGTAACACTGTGTGCTATTTAGAACTTTTTAAAAACTGCCAAAATAAAATATTCTCAGCCTATTGTTGCTACAAAAATAAAAATGTTATAACACTTATTTTAGAAGACGTTTCAGCACGTACCCTTTTTACTTGCAGAATTATGTACAAAAGGTATAAATTGAGTTACAGTATGTGCCTACATTTGTGTAAACGTGGAAATATTTTTTTGTACATTCTGAACGTGTTTGGGTTACAATTCAGTTTCATAAATATTAAAAAGGACTGTAAAAGTTAAGTAATTTAACTAAATTCGAGGTTACTGAAACTACAAGACAATTTTTTTTAAATTAATGGGCCAGCTCTTGACCTCGATCTCGTCTGAGGAGAAGCGAAATAGATAATATCTAGTGCTACACTAATAAAGGCGCTTTCAGCCACTGCCGCGCAACTCCAGTTGCGAGTCTAAGTTTTTGTGACAAGCTAACTCTCTCCCGAAATGTTTGAGTTTACAGCAATTTCGCAGTTCGCTACTGACGACGCTTGCGACATTAGTACTAGTTAAATTGAGTTTCTCGCCGTATTCATGTTGGCGATCAAATTAGACACGTCTTCGCATTTATTTTTGAAATAAATTGAAAATTACCTACCTACGGTTTTTGATTTAAGGTTAGTTGCAGAATGAATCGCTATTATAGTGCTTTTTCGTGCAGTTGTCAAGTGAGAGATCTTGGGTTCAATTCCTAGATTAAGTGTATTACTTTATTTGATAATAAAAAAGTATACATTTTATTTAGAAGTTCATAGGTGAATAATATTTTTCTAAGTCTGTAAAATACGTACATACCTTAAATCAGGCAACAACTCCCCATGGTTTGTTGATAAGAAAAAAAAATGTTTCTTTCAATCAATTGTTATAAAAAACCGGACAAGTGCGAGTTGAACTCGCGTGGAGAGGATTCCGTACGATATTAATATGTTACCCACCAACAACATTTCATGTAAAGTAGGTTGCCAAGACTTACATAAAGCTTTGACTGTTAAAAAGTTATCAGATCGAATGTAGAGCCAAGCCCCAAAGCTCTAGAAAGCTTAACTCTACAAACCTTACATCTTGGTCAAAATGTACGGCTTGGCCGTTTCGCGGCTGTCGCAGAGACACTTCTCATGGGCATGTTGTAAGAAATTAAGTCACTGGTCATTAATTTTGTGTCATACAATGGTTTAATGGAATGGCCATGCCATACATTTTGACCAAGATGTAAGGTTTGTTGCGTTAGGCTTCGTCGAGTTAGGGTCTTGGCTCTACATTAGATCTGATAGCCCAAGAACGAACTTAACATTTTAGTTGTAAAACCATAAATTCCAACTGCATTGTAAGTTTGTACGCACAATATAGAAATATTTACCTTGTTATTTTAAGAACCTAGACTTCTGATAGGTTTTCATGTAATCTGTAGGTAAAGAAATAATTTCTGTTTTTTTTTAATTGTAGGCTCAGTAATTTCGGACATAAGGGGGGAATGGTCAATTTTCATATATTTTCTTAAATAACTTGAAAACTGCTTAATTTAAAATTATACAAAAAATATATTTGAGATCCTCATAGTAAGCCCTTTCATTTGATATGTCACACGGTAGGTATACTTTGCATTTTATTTTAATTTTCTTGTTTTCCACCCAAAAGTGTTCCCTATATTCAAAATTCATTTATTTACGTTACGCGTTCGTGTTTGGGTCATAAAAATTCATATGTGTACCAAATTTCAACTTAATCAATTTTGTAGATTCGGAGCAAATTGGCTGTGACATAGGGACAGACAGACAGACAGACCCACGAGTGATCCTATAAGGGTTCCGTTTTTTTATTAGGACGTACGGAACCCTAACAACGCAAAATACCTAATTATAACTAACATGATTATTAATATTCAATCCTTCTACACCTTCAAAATGAACTCCTACTTAACAGCTTACATAGGTACCCACAAACATAAATTACTTCTCTTTTCAATATCGCGATGAAACAACCTAACCCAGCACCTGAAAGGATCCCATTAATCTCTGCGATAATTCACTCCATACAAACTTCGGTGTACAAGAAAAAAAAAAGGACTCGAGTTTCTTCGACAATTTCTCCCCACTTCCCCAATCCACTCTGTTTAGAAAAACATCCTTACGTACACAAAATATCCGCAAAATGAACCGAACACGATTTGAATATCTAAATTGGCAATCCTTCGGTATTCCCAACTTTCCTCATTACAGTCGCGTTCACCTGTTAATTTTTTGGGTTCCGTAGAAGAAGGGGAAGGGGAATTAACCTGATTTCGCAGAAAACGTCTTTGTTCATTTTCTGTAGCGAATTCGACAAGAATTTTGGTTTTGTGTGTTAGGTATTTTACCTTTATCGTAATTAATTAATTACCGACTTTATAAAATGAGGCAGCTGGTGGAGGTAACCAAATATGCAGTTCACATATTTTTTATTTTTTTATTTTTCGTGAATCTTTGTTTCGATTTGATTATAAAATGTTCGTAAGTTGAATATTCTTTAGTCTTTGTAGAAATAGCTTTGGGATCAGTGGTGATAATTATAGTTATTTTGGAAATGAGTACGAGTCCTTGTTGCGGATTGTTCGAATGAGTTACCGTGGCCCTGGCGCACAGGCAACAGAAGGAACACCGGTGGGTTTTAGTCAGTAAGAGTCTGCACGCCCTTTCGCTCCGCCCAGAGCGGGAGAGGTCATTTGATGATTTCCAACCCAAAAAAAAAGTACAAGTCCTTAAAAAGGAAAGCTTTGCACAGCTGTCTTTAATTAGGTCAAGCATAAAATTTGTGCACATGAACGATACACAAAGAGCGGACTAGTAATTACTGTTGCCAAAGCGAAACGGAAATGAGCATTACCATCCATACATATTATAATAAATTATTATAAATGCAAAAGTAACTCTCGTCTGTCTTTTACTTTTTCATGCCTAAATGGCTGAACGGATTTCGATGAAATTTGGCACAGAGGATAGGATAGGATTCCTAGGCTAGAATATACGATACTTTTTTTATCCCGGCAGTACGTTCCCGTGGGATAATTTCCCAACTCTACGTGGAAAAAGGTTAGTAATAAATAAATAAACAATTAATTTCTACATCCGATTTCAACAATGGTCGGGGGGTGTACGATCACAGAGTGGAGATAAAAAAACCTCTCACCAAAACAGTACGGAACTCTTACACCCAGCACTCACCCACACTTTAACATTTTCTCCCCGCTTCGGTTCCGACTATCTTCACGTTTTGCGGGTAATTTTTATTGTAATTTATCGCGACCACGTGACTAGGCACTTTAGTTAGTACATAATAGTCTACCAGGAGACAGAATTATAATTGTACTTCAGAATTTCATGTGGACACTTTGTGGGAGCGTTTTACAGCCTTTGGTGGGTAGTTTGTAATGGAGTAAGTTTTTGATAGTGGTTGTAATATGTTTGAAAAACGGTTTTTAGTGCGAATTCGTGTGTAAAAGAGGTGTAATTGTAGTAGTTCTCTTGTTACCCCTCTTTTTAGGGTAGGGTTAAACTGCAGTAGTACAGCTAGCCACAAAAGTCATTTAGCACTGTTACTTTTACATGTCATCTAAATTGATTTAAAAATTGCTTTTCAGCAATTCACTGAAAATAATATCAAGCCTGTAATCTCCGAAAGGTTAGGCAGAGGTGACTGTATCTATAGTACACCCACATTTCGCTAGCTATGTTTAAGTCCCATGTAATATGGGGTGAGCCTATTGGCATCAACCGGGCACAAATTTTAACTCCGGGCTGCTACTGAGAAATTCCTCATGGAAAAAACACAATGACACTGCCCGACCCGGGAATCGTACCCAGAACGTCATGCTCAGCATTAGCGCTAGGGATCACTACACCAACGAGCTAGTTCAGCATTTCATGTATTTTATCTAACAGTTAATACTCTTTAAATATTATACCGACCGTACCACCCTGGCATTTTGCGTAATATGTAGAAAACAAAATAGAACTGCATGAAATGGTTAAATATTTATTATTTGATCAATCACACAAGTCACAAAATCAAATAGAACACTATATTTGACTTTCAGTGAATGAAAGGGTTCCGTAAATAAAAATTAAATATTCTTGAAGTTTAACTCGATTTATATCGCCTCTTGCTTAGGTACCACCCTTGATTTTTGTGTTGTGCGTAGAATACAAAAAATATAAAAAATTGATCAGCATGAATATATGAACCAACAACCAATACCAACCATACCAATTATTAGAAAATACACCCATTTCACTAAATCAAAAAGCACATTATTTCTATTTGATTTTCAGTGCATGAAAGGGTTGTGCCAATAAAAATGAAATATTCTCGAAGTTTAACTTGATATTTCACCTCATTTAATGCGGTGCTGAAAGGTACTATTTATATTGTTAAGGATGCGGTCTCTTGATTAAAAAATCTAATCTGCTACGACATCGCTCTCGAGAGTCAATGCATCTAATTCGTTCGGCTCCAGTGCGCTTGAGGGTCTCCCCTTTATTGATTTAAAAGAAAAAAAGGTAACCGGTAAATATATACTACTCCAACTACTTGCAATTAGGTTTAAATCATGATTCGATAAACGTTCCCAATGTTGATTGTATATCAGGTGGGATTCTAGTCACATGCAACCCTTATTAATTTGGTAGTTGAAAACAAAAATGGTCAAAAGTTTCTTTAATAAGTACCTACTTTAAAATTGCTGGATACAGCGCAATCGAACTTATTTTCAAGTTAAGTAATAATTGGTCAAATTTAATATCCGACGAAAAGAAAACATATTTTTAATGGTCTTATAATCTTATATAAGCTAAGCACGTCCAACAAGTTTCAGATTTCACGTTTCCGTGAAGTAAACCCAGCAAGAAAATATACACTCAGTAACCAGAGTCCTACATCAATCGACATTGCACTAAAGTCCTTTCAAAAACAAAAACTTTCAGACTAAAAAAACTAAAAACTTAACCTTGGTACTAAAACTAAATAAAACAACCAAAACCCGAATATTCGACATTCAACACGAGATTGTAGTTCGATAGAGGGCGGGCGTTTCCGAGAACGTTGTCAGTACCGCGTGACTCCACAGCCGCCACGCACGCGCCACGCGTGGCGGTGACGTCACGAACACATGTACCGCGTAAACCGGCTGTTTTACTTTTAGTTCCCGTGCGTTTGTTTTGGATGTACACGGTAAGTAGCTATGTGTTAAGAGTGATGTTTTGTTTTTAGGAAAGTGAGGTTATGTTATGTAAACAATGGTCGAATATTGATCAACGTGGTGATAATTGATGGGAGAGCTTGTTAATGAACGAATCAATTGATTAAGCCGATGGAGTTGAAAGCGATGTACTGTAAGATGATGCGATAAGAAGATTACTTTAATAAGAGCACATACATTATGAGATTTTAATTCTATTTATGTTGTGGATAGGTCATTTTTTTACCACGGTTTAATTATTATAATTAATTGTATAATATTTACATAATTATTGAATCATTGCATGATGTTTTCAGCGAAGCTGAGAGATAATAAAAATAATGAACCACGAATAACAGCATGGTTCTGTTTTAATTAAAATCGATATTTGGTGTCAAGTAAACAAACAGTACATTCATAAGTTAATGTTTCTAGAGGTCAACTGAATAGGTGCGTGCCAGGTAAGGATTTGGGAGAGAAAGGCGCAAGCAAGCACGTGGTGTATATGAATATATATATATCTATAGTATACCAGTATAGTTGATGTACATAGGTATAGGGTAAAGTCCTATATTTCGATGAGAGTTTCTGCCCACTACTTCCCTCGTGTGAATTTTCTTATTTTAACTTGAAGCATGTCCTTTGGCACTTGGCAATATTGTAATTTTGTATCAGTGAAAGATTTTTTTGTAATCTGATCGGTACCTACTTCCAGAGATTACCTCTTACAAACCAATAAACACTTTTACATCCTTATAACCTGCATATTAGTTTAGATTTAGATAATATATGCTGGCAATGGTCTTGCATAGTGTGCCCTAGTAACACTAGGACAAAGATTCCCCGAGGATCTATTCTAGGCTCAGGGCCTTCTTTTCCATTGGCGACTCTGGGCAAGTGCCCAGGGCCCCTTGATTCATGGGGCCCCCTATTTCATGCCAGCGTCGGAGCTAGGGGCTATCGCAGAGGCAGGGTGCTACAAATTTCGAGCTCAATTAGCTCGCTTTTGCGTACTAGATTCTCCATAGGGCACCAGCATTCTAAAGTACCTAGAGCCTCCAAAAGGTTAAAAACGGCCATTGACTTGGCTAGAATGTTCCATGTGAAAATGTTTTGCATGTAGATATAATTGTTCAATTCAACAGCTTTATCTGCGGGTGATGAGATGATTGGCACCATAACAAGAGATGTAATGCTCATGTAGAACATTAATAGGATGAAGATACCGTTTAGGATCATGTGGAGGTACGGTGAGCCAGTTTGGTTATTCAAGTTTCGTCGCATCATCATCTGCCTAGTCTTTTCTCAACTACGTTGAAGTCGGCTTCCAGTCTAACCAGATGCTGCTGAATACCAGTCTTTTACATTGAGCGACTGCCTATCTGCCCTTCACTTAGTAAGACTGGTTGACAGAATTTAGGGCTTCTAACTACTCGCAAAGACACTACTGTCAAAGATGAACGAATGACAGCCGGAACCAACAACTTAACTTGCCTTTCAAGGCACGGAGTCGTCTCGGTATGTAACGGATGGCCACCCATCCACGGACCGACCTCGGCAAGTTTCGTCTAAGTAAATAAAATCGATGAAGTTTTCGATTATTGGTTCGTTTATTTTGGTGTTTAAAACTTATGTAATTTTCTCTGTTATCAAACAGGGGCGGTGTTGTTATGATATGATTGTGTAGTAAGTACAAAGGACATCTTACGATAACTTTGTAATCGTTTGAACTAATCAAAGTTGGGACCGATAGTTGGTAAGATTATTTTGAAGTTAGATTAACAATATACGTGGGAGAATTGCCGTTTAGAGTTTAAGTACAAACTCGTTTCAATAATATAATAATGATATGCTGGGAGATCTTTTGATCTACCATAAGTGAGATTCCAGATACAAATGTAATATGCCAGCGTGCGTGTATGACCAGATGTATGAACGTAAACGAAGCAAAAGGCGTATGTAAGGACCGTTGCGGTCTGTTGTTTCTGCCTACCACCACAGGAAGAAGGCGTGAGTTTATGTATGTATGTCACATGTTCAACCAGAACCGGAACTGATGATTATCCAATTACTTTAACCCGTATTGAAACAACACTGCGGTCCATAGCTTAGAAGACACTTAGCCACTGCACCAACCAGCTGGTACATTTTCTGTTTGGTCCACCACGATTAGCGATACGTCCAACATTGGTTGTCAACCCTGCTAACAACTTCGCTGACTGGAAAATCTTTTCACCGTGTCAACAGCTAGGCTCGAGAGTGTGTGATATTTCTATAACATGAAGATATCTATGTCGTAAAGACCTGTTTCAGTCAGTACAGGAAGCCGCATGTCAGTGGTAACATGTTGACCTTAAGCTGGTCTAAGCGTAGTGAGGAGTGTCAATAGAATCAGAGGTTAGCTTATACTAGTTTTGGTACCACTGAAGTGCGGCCTACCGTACCTAACTAGGTAGCATATACTCCTGCCGGGGTCGCGGATTGTTCGAGAGTTACCGTGGCCCTGGCGCACAGGCAACTGAAGGAACACGGGTGGATTTTAGTCAGTAAGAGTCTGACACGCCCTTCCGCTCCGCCCAGAGCGGGAGAAGTCATTTGATGATTACACACCCAAAAAAAAAACTCAAGAAACGAACAACAAAAACAAAAAAGGTAGCATATACGCACTACCTATCCATAAGATAGATTCGAAAGTAGGACAGAATTTGTATGAAACTATATCTGCCTGATGAAGTTCGAATAGAATAGAGGCGGAAAGGCGTGCTACATTGCATAAGAAAGACTTTGTAGCGGCGTCTACAACGCCACATGCGAGCTCCGCGTCATACTGACGTCACGCAAAATCCTGTATCCCGCAAGCAGAGTTTACCGCGCAACTAGCTTATATATAACGTCCTGACTGCAATCGTCGGGCAGTTGCCTACCAGATACAACACCCGTCTGGTCGGAGAATCCTCCCTTTTCTATGGAGGTATGAGTGAACTTTACACCCTGTTCCTTGTACCTCTATTACTTCTAAACAAAAACAACTACCTTACCTTGCATTCAATTACCTCAAAAAGCGTATAAAAAGCGAGACAGTAGCCCCAAATAAACGTGCACAACAATAAACCACTACTACAAGTTGTAACTAATTGAGTTATTTGCCACAAACAAGCTGATTTTAGGCTCAGCCTGCTGTAGTAAATCGTTTCCCAAATGCCTTAACTACGTTTGTACGGCATATAAATCACGGTATGTTTAGTTATTTAGTTCTGTTAAGGAGAAACATAATAATCATGTGTTACGGAAAAACGTATGTAAGTTCTAAAGTTTGGTATTGTAGCGGTATCTACATCGCCACATGCGAGCTACACGTCACACTGACGTCACGCAAAATCCTGCATCGTGCAAGCAGAGTTTACCGTGCAACTAGCTTATATACAACGTCCCGACATCAAACGTCGGGCAGTTGCCCACCAGACACAACACCCGTCTGGTCGGAGGATCCTCCCTTTTCGATGGAGGTATGAGCGAACTTTACACCCTGTTCCTCATACCTCTATAGTATTGTTGAAACAAGTTTTTTTAATTCTACCTCTTTAGTTTATTGGTCAAAAGTGCTACAGTTGGACTGGTCGTGCAGTACAGCTTTTTTATCCTCGGATAGGGCAAAGGGTTTATAGGTTTTTATATTAGGAATTTCTCCGTAAGCCCAGAACCCTAGTTCCGTAACACACTATCTGTCACAATCTGAATCACATTGACGTCTATTGCTAATCAATTGCTTCATATGTTCGAAAAATTTGTTTGCTCAACAACGTAAATAACGCAATGAATGTTGTTGAACTGTCAAAATTAAAGCTATTCCTACTGTTAGTGTGTTACAAAATTACCCCGCAGGTACGCAAATTTTTTATTTTATTCAAAAAAAGAAAAGATTAACTCTCCGTGTTGAGAACATTGAAAATCCAACAGAGTACATCCTAACGCGTCAAAAAAATACTCTATTGAATTTTCAACTCTCGGCGCTAAGCAGTGCGTTGAAAATCGCCCGTGGGTACGAGGGCTACAGTCCGGAGACTGGATTTGTTAATGGCAATAGGCTTGTCGCCTTTAACATAGAACTCAAACATAACTGGTGAAATATGGATGTGTTTAATACATAACTACCTACCTACTTTGGAAATGGAGATGTTATCTAAGGAATTATATCTGTATGTAAATCTAACCTACTTTCACAGGTCATCTGTCAACGACGCTGCCAATACAGGCGTGGTGATATGTAATGAACAGAAAGATTTACGGCAGCTAGAGTAAATTAACTTACTACTTATAAAATAAGGAATACGTACCTTACCTACATTCCCGGAGTCCGTGTTTCCCTGGTTGTCTTCAACTGTCTTCCGGTCTGGAGTGAATAGATTACTTCCTAACATAATCAGCCTATAAGTTCCCACTGCTGGGACACAGGCCTCCTCTTTTTGAGAGGGCATTGGGCTGTAATCTACCACGCGGGCCCAGTGCGGGTTGGTAGATGTCACATGTCTTCGAATTTTTGGTTCAAAGACAGTTTCCTCATGATGTTTTCCTTCACCGTTTTGAGAGCAGTGGTGATGCAATTATTTACACAAAGTAAAGCGCCTGCCGGGGTTCGAACCCACGACCTACATTTATTTTGATTACTTCCTAAGCCTACACCATAATCAACAGTATCACATCTCATCATCGGGTGAGATCACCGAGCACGGAGATGTATTGGCAGCCGCTGCTAGAAGCGGCTTTGTCAATAATTTCCATATAAACTAAGATTGTCACTGTTTACTCGCACTTCGACAGCAATGACGTTTAGAAACTGACGTCTTTGAATGGCAGCTCATGCCAGGAGTTGAGTGCTCGACGCACTATTGGCGCCACGAATTTTATTAGTAGTGGGCGCAAGATAAGTCTGCGCGTGTTTGACCTTCAAGACTATATCCCTGCCAGCACTTTTAATCACTTTCGGCATAATGATGGTGATTTAAGGCTCTTACAGACAGGCGCGAAGCGACAGCGCGACACAAAGGCGCCGCTCGTAGCGCGCCGTGCGGTGCTTTTGTGTCGCCCACGATTCGCGTCGCGTGTCGCGCCTGTTTATAGGAGCCTTTACTTTGGAAAACACGGAACGTAGCACACTCTTGATACCGGATTAGCCGTCGAGATGGCGGCTAACGATTATTTCCGATTTCGGCCGCGCGCAGACGTATTTAGCGCGCACTCTAGGTACTGCCGTCTCTAGATGCTGGGCGTGGTGATTCCGTACTCTGTGGATGATATATTGAAAAAATCAGCAAAATAACCTATGTTAAGAGGCTCACAAAAGCTAAAGCGCGGTCACTTTCGGACTGCATAGAAAAGAAAGAGAAGCGCGATGACACAACGCTGGTCATTTATTGCAAAATATGAAGCAATTATCTATTTACAAAAAATCTATTGATTAGAATAAAAAAATTAAAACACTATTACGTTAATAAGTTGCTTGTAAAATAATCTGACAAAAAATCAGAATGTGTATATTAGTATGGTATTTAATCGTTAACAGAAATTTTCAGAGGTACCATAGTGATTTATTTTTATCGTATCAAATTAGTTGTATTGGCATATATCCTGAAGAAATTATATATTTTTCTGAATTTGTTAATTGCAGTGGATCATATACTTTTAGGCGTTATAAAACTTGCGTTTAGGTCCTGTAGTCCCCTTAAGTTATTCAAGCATCCTAAAGTATGGTTTATGGTGTATTTCTCAAAAACAGAATACAATTATTCACTTAGAATGAGAAACACCGGTTGCATATCGGTAAACGTTCCTTGGAACGAGTAACGGAAGGTTATGTTTGAAGTTAACACTTAACAACCTAACAACCTTCAACTTAACCTAACCTTCAACTTTTAAGTTAACAACCTTTCCAGAAACAAAATCCTTCGCGAAACTACTAATTAAACTAAAATAATATCCGCGCCTAAAGACAGCGTCACACCGAACGATATGCAAATTGCAGCTTGTTTACAATGAATCAACGTACGCAGCTGCACAAATATGTGTGTAAATATAATGTGTAATTGCGTCGCTAGATGGCGCGCTGCACGTTGCCGTTCTGTCAGGATTAGGAGCCCGGCTAATTGGATGAGGAGACGCGTTCAGTGATTACGTGTGATTATGTATTGTATGGCGTGACATGCTGCTTATGTTGCTGTGTATGAGATTAGATGGTAGTGCATTTAAAGGCCCATGTGAACAGTGTTCGTGCATGAAACTAGATTTAAATCTGACAGATTTCACGCTGAGCTCTGTTTTTGAATCAGGATTCTTCCCGGAATGATGGTTTAGAATACAGGCGTTAAGTTAATGACCCTGCATACATGTTTGTAGGGGTTCTATTGTTCTTTTTCAGTTGATATTTTGTCTTTTTATCTGTAACTGTGTATCTTTTAAACTGTAGGTATCTATCTATGTACAACAAAGAAGTATCCCAATAATCTAACGAGTCCTATTCACAGTACCAAAAGCCTGAACAAACACCCGTCATTCGGCATCCCCATTCAACATCAGAATTGAAGTGCGAGCATCAATCCACGACGTTGCGATGCATCGATGCATAATGCAGTATGCAAATCTCTTGCCCACAAACTAGCGACCGACTGATTGCAAGTTCTAACGAATTTACATTTTTTTCCATGTCTCGTATTGCCGATTGGTCGTTTGAAACAATTGGATTACTTGTATTTGTGCTCGGTGTGCCTGTGGCAGTGAAGTGCATTCGTTTTGTTTTTATTTTTTTTATTTGGGTAATGTTTTTTTTTGGGCTGGGTGAGGTAGCAGGATCATTGTTTTTTACTGAAATAAGTACCTAAGGGACTTGACAGAGAGTAATTCTGTAGCTTTACTCCGAAACTAAAATGCTTAGTTTTTAAGTTACTTATAAAAAACTTACTTGTAAAAGTATAATATGCTAAAGGCAATAAATTCTTAATTATAAAGTAAAGTACGTACAATCCAGTTACTATTAGTTACTTTTAGTAAAAACAATACAATATCAAAATCCAATCATTAAACACACACCATGTAAAAAAAAAATACCGAAATCCCCCACTGAAAACTTATCACCACAAAAAACCAAATCGAACCACTATCCCATACGTCGAGCCACAACTCTCATCATTCATAAAACACAGAATTTATTCACACGTTCCCTTCGGTACCTTACGAAATCCGTCTCCGATTCGATTCGAACATAGAATAAGAATGGATAGAAGAGACACTCTCGATTCGAACGCACAGAACAGTTTCGGGACGTTCAAAACGTTTAAGGCTGAAGCGATGCGACTTGCGACGTGGTTTGCGTCAAGTGCCACTCACGCGCGTCACCTGTTACTGTCTGGGCCTTTGCAAGTCGCGTCCCGGTGACTCGTGGAATGCTCTAAACAACTTCTTTCATTTGTTTTCTCTCCCGTCGCTGTCACAAGACACGTGTCGCTTGAGCGTAAAGCTCATGACCACGGACTAATACGTCCAGGATTGTATCGCCGCCTGCGGCACATGTTACGTGTTCTGCACTTGCATTGATCATCGTCCAAATTGACAACTCTGATTTGCTTTGGGCGAGCGTCTGGTTGTAGTGGGTGGTTGGGAACGGTAGGTGATAATTTCAGCGGTACAGACCCACGCACAAAGGAATGTACTCGTACATTACAGGCCGCACAGCGAAACATAAGCTTTGCGTTTTATGTTAGCATGCGTCCACGCACACCTTATTATAACGGATTGCGTCCGCTAAAACGTTACTCGTGTTATAAAATTACCATCATTGTTCGAAACAACTAATTTAATTTCGATTATATTAGGTCTTTACTTATGAAATTGCCGTTCTGCAGTACTGGCCATTTCAAATCAAAATAATTTTTGTTTGGCTATGAATTCTAATTTCAAATTAATTTTATTTTAAAAATATGGTTTTTTTTTTCTAAAAGTAGTCATTTCTTTATTGATTAGTGTTACATTTTCATCGCATTTCAATCTTTTTCGTCATCATGGATACGTTAAAAATTCGAGTAATTATGGAATATGAGTACCGTCGTGGCAGCAACGCGGCACAAGCGGCACGCAACATCAACGACGTTTACGGAGCTAACTCTACAAACCAACGCACCACCTGTTATTGGTTTGCTCGCTTCCGTTCTGGAAATTTCGACCTGAAAAATGAACCTCGCGGTCGTCCGAAGACTTTGGTCGACAATGACGAATTAAAGGCGATTGTGGAAGCTGATGATACACAATCTACGGCTGAATTAGCAGCAGCTTTCGACGTTAGCGTCAAAACAATATTGGTCCATTTGCGTCAAATTGGCAAGGTAAAAAAGCTTGACAAATGGGTGCCCCACGAACTCAATGATCGCCAGCGCGAAGTACGCGTCGAGACGTGCCTTGCACTGCTCAACAGACACACAAATGAAGGAATTTTGAACCGCATTGTTACCTGCGATGAAAAATGGATTCTGTTTGATAACCGTAAGCGCTCAGCAAGTTGGTTGGATCCTGGTTCAGCACCTAAACAATGCCCTAAACGAAAACTTACCCCTAGAAAAGTGATGGTCACTGTTTGGTGGTCTAGCGCCGGTGTGATTCATCACAGCTTCTTACCAAACGGGGTGAGCATTACTGCAGATGTGTACTGTGAAGAACTGAACACAATGATGGAGAAGCTGGCGCATCTCCAACCAGCATTGGTCAATCGCTCGTCTCCGCTGCTCCTGCACGACAACGCGCGACCTCATACTGCACAGCAGACGGTCTCCAAGTTGCAAGAACTGGGGTTGGAAGCTCTCCGTCATCCGCCCTACTCACCAGACCTTGCGCCTACAGACTACTACTTTTTCCAGAATTTGGATAACTTCTTGGCGGGAAAAAAATTTAATACCCGAGAGGCAGTACAAAATGCCTTTGAAGAATTTGTTGCCTCCCGTCCAGCTGATTTCTTTAAGAAGGGCATCAATAAACTGCCACTGCGATGGCAAAGATGCATTGATTGCATGGGTGATTACTTCGATTAATACAAATAAAAAATTCATGAAAAAAATTCGTTTAAATTTTTTCATACAAAACGGCAATTTCATAGGTAAAGACCTATTATTTAACCTCAAAATAGATACTAATTCCCAAATAGATTTTAAAGTCCTTACCCCAATTATATCACAAACTATAAACTGTATGTTCTAACTATTTACGATATTTCAGGGATAAGGAAAATAATATGAAACACCAAGATTTTTTAAATCATTTATTTATATTTCTTTGTCAACATCAAATTCAATATTCTACACCATACCATCACATCTCTTATTCTCCACATAATATCACTATTTATTAAGTATTCTAATATTTACAATAAAACTGGTAAGTTACCTTAATTTACAGTAGATCTCCAATGCCTACATATGCCTTTAATCAAGATCTGGCAGTTTGAGTAATTTATGCGGCCTACCCAAATGTCCTTTCTTTGGTATTGTTCGTCGAATCGTTGAGCTCCTTAAGTTTTGAGTTGAGCTGCACGATTACTGACAAATGCGTGCACTGACTGGACAGGTCCACTCAATCTGTGTGTTCCTCAAACGACTATTTCAGATACCAATCTACATGGTCTTCACCTGATCTGACCCAGATTATGTCTGGACTTTAAAAGAGACTGTGACCTCTGAGTTTGTTTCGGCTTTTCTTCTCAGAGTAGTCAGATAGGAAACGCCGACCACATCTAGTTTAAAAAACATGATTGACGTGTAAAAGTGTCTGTACAAACCTACTTACAGAAATAAAATCATTTATCATTTAGTATAAGTATTTTAGCCGACACAGCCACCCGGAACGTTCGACTGTCATCAATGCCCGAACAAGAAGTCTCGTTGTCGCGTCATTTTAGATTTCGAATCTTTCGGAGCTGCCAGTAAAATTAAACTGCTTTGCACTTAGTTGTAATATATCAAATACTAATAACCGCTTTAATGTTGCCAATAAAGTATATATCCAAAAAAATGCAACAATTATGCATTAATAAATTGAAACCTAACACCCGTCTTTTAGTTGTTTTTTTCACATGCCAAGCGCCTTTCAAGTTCAAATTAGACCAAACGAGGGAATGCACATTCAAAATAAACTCTAACAAATTCTCTTAGTGTAAAAAGAAATAAAGCATCCTTTCTAAATCATATTGTCTATACAAAATGTAACGAATATCAAGAAAATAATGTTCTTGTTCATATTCGCTTGGTCTAAACCCATCTAAATTTACACAAAGGCAAAGCTCTGTTTAGTTGAGCATGCTGTACATGAGTGCCACTTCTATAAGGATTTCTTATTCTATGGCACAAGGTATCGGTACATTATCTTACACATTTTTGCCACACTGTCACATAAAGTGACAATACATTATTGGTACCGTTAAAATGGGTACGTAAATATATCGAGACGTTTTGGTTAGGGACTGTTTATATATCTGCGGAACGTTATAGGTCGTTTGGAGTGTGCTTTTATGGGAATGAATAATCAAAGGTGGAGGTTAAGGAATCTGGGTGACAGAATATAAGATTTTGATGTCAAGGTTGCTTCAGAAAGACACCTCAATTAACATTGTGGCTGCCAACTATCCCTATAATTATTATTTATTTATTTCGAACACAAATGATCCATATAATGGTTAGTAACACTTATACAACTATGTTAGTAAAATTTCACCTTATAATAATACTAACCAACTAAAACTAACAATATATAAAACTAATTCATAAACCTATAATTAATATGTCCGTTTCCCGCTGCACCCGACTTGCAGCTGTGCATCCTGGTCCAGTGCCCCAGGAACGGGCTATCAGGCTTATTCACTATCACCCTTAAGATGCTGCTGGCGCTACCGCGAATCCTTCGCATCAGGGATGCTGTTCTCTTACGCATAATATAATAATAATAATATGCAATAATATGCAATGAAAAGCAACAACTTTTAATTGCGGAATTAGGGATAGAATCTCTGGCAAAGTCAATAACGACGTACAAAGAAATTAGAGCAGGTCAACTGTCGCTAAGGTTCTGAAAAAAACCAGCGTCAAGGATCAGTTACTATTTAGAGTAGCCGTGAAGCAAAATATTTATTATTATTTTTGTACTTATGACTTATGCCAAATTAACAAACTTTATTTCTTCTCTGCTTTATAACTATTGCAATCCAGGATTATAAAAGTAAAAAATACTTACTTAAATGTTTTTGATCTGAAAATTATTGAACTGAGGTATTTGCCCAGTTTCCAAGTAATGGTTCTAGAAAAAACATGCATAAACGAAGTTGTATCACTATAACTAAACCCAACGACAGACACTCGATAAATATGACAATAAAAAACTAGTTTCAACATGAAATTCCATGAAAATTTTATTAGCAAGTGCTCGACGTTACAAAAGACAGAAACAGTGCAACGAACTATGCAGCAAAACTTCACATTCCATCTGCTTAACTTTGCGGTTGAATGCGAAATAAAACAGTCGTAACCGAACGAATGTGTTCAGTCTCTAAGGCTGCGGATAGATTGGCTCCAGTGACGCTAGCAGTGAGAAACCTCTTTTTCTTCGCTAGTATAGGCACGAACTATTTAGGAGTAGAAAGACCGGTTTGTGCCATTGTGGTGAAAGGAAAAGTCACCTAGATTCTGGGTTACTGAGTGCTAGGTATCCTCAAGCGAAGGCAAGGTCTTTTAAGAGGAACCGGGACCCCCTCTATGTGCTGATGGTGATCACCGGGGTGGTTTTAGTGAGGTAAAAATCTCACACTCCCCGACCTCCCTCCCCCAGAGGTCTGGTGCCATTTGAAGGTTTCCCCCGAAATTAAAAAAAAAAAAAGTAATGGTCTCCTCAAAGTAACCTTTGCGCTGCCACCGACGGAGCTGCGGAAGTGGCGAAGTTTTGGGCCAACAAGATTTGAAACACTGTACTGGTTATTGGGTTTTTCCATCTGAAATTTCTCAGTAGCAGCCTGGAGTCTGGATTTGTGATCGTTTGATGGCAATAGACTCGCCACCTATTACATGGAACTTTAACATAACTGGCGAAATGTGGGCGTACTATCGGTACATCTCTGCCGAGCCCTTCGGGATTACAGGCGTGATGTTAAAGATTTCAAATACTGTCGTGCCAGCGACATGAAGAAGGAGACATGTAGGCATAGCTCAGGTTGTGGTATAAGTATTAGCTACTAGCTTTTGCCCGCGGCTTCGCTCGCGTTAATTTAGAATTTGACAATCAATTCGGGTTGTTCGTGGCGTTATAGTTAGGAAGATGAAAAACCGGTTTATCGACACTAGACTCACAAAATGTGTTAGGTATTTAAATTAAACACAAAAACTCTTAACACACTACTACAGTTTCTATATTAAAGACACGTGGCGCCATCTATTATCTTAAGAACGTTATTGTTGTTTTCCTCGGGAACAGTACTTTTTTCGGGATGAAAGATAACCTATGTTCGATTCGGTACGTAACGTAACGTAACGATAACGTTTATGCAAAATTTCAGGATGATCGGTTCAGTGGTTTAGGCGTGAAAAGGTAACAAACAAACTTACTTTCGGATTTATAATATTAGTTAGGAAGTTAGGATTAGGATTAGGATTCAGCAAGGTGCTGGTGGAGCTGACTGCCCAGGTACCGCCAGCGTACATTTAAAAGCCAGTAGTAGAGGTTATATTAATTTACTGTTTTTGACTTTGGTAAGATTGCATTCTGCTGCATCCGGTTAGACTGGTAGCCGCCCCCAAAATAGAGTTTGAACTACGACTTTGTCTCTGTCATCTCTGACCTAGACTAGAGTCCGGAGCAAACCCATCTCAAATAAAAATAAAATAACAAAATAGCTGTGAAAAGACTTCGCTGATGATGATGACTTTGGTAAGAGTGATTTTTAGATTGAAAGTTGTGAAATTATACTCAAACTCAAACTCAAAGCATTTATTCCATAACGTAGATCTCTATGGAGAAGGACGGGCAAGAAACTCCAAGGACAATCTTTTAAATCAAGATATTACAAAATCTTGGGTAGGGTCAAGTGGGGGACAATGTAACAGGGGGCACAGTATAACATCAAGATTAACTCTATCCTTTTATAATTTATCAATGGTGTCCCTTTACGTGTTTTGTCAGTCTCATGCGCCGCCATCTTAAACAGCTGTCATCGGAGGGCAAATCGCTGGATGAACAGAAGAATGCTCGAATTTTAATTTATCGTAAAAAAAAAAATTTTGAGAGTCAAGTTTATTTCTTTTTGGAAAAGTAATAAGTTCTGGTGAGTAAATATATGTTCCTCTTAATATTCAATTAGTTGGTGTTTAAATAGTAAACAAAGTTTATTACAATATCTAACCTATCAAATTTTAACGAATTTTTGTTTGAAACAATATGGTGCGGGGTACAGTGTAACGAGGTACAGTGTAATATGTTATAGTGTGCCCCCTTTGGTTATTACATACTTTATTTTTAGGTGTGCTACATCGAAAATGGTTTGGAATCGGAAAAGGAAGACGCAAATTGGCCTACACGATGCTAATGATATGAAAGAAGCCATTGAGCTGGTTGGAAAGGGAGTACCTTTGAGAAAAGCAGCCGACAGAATGAACATGAATTACGGTACTTTATATCGTTATGTTAAGAAAAAAAGGCCTGTTCAGCCGAGGAAGCTGCTCATCTGCGATTTACTCCAAATTACGCGGTTAATTAGGTATTTTCAAGTGCTCAAGAAACAGCACTAATACGTCAGGCTGATTGCTACTCATTTCCAAAGAAAATACTGAGGCATTTTAATCCAAGAAAATATTTTCATATTATAAATTTGTGTATGTTTGCTTTTGATTACCAAAAATATGTTATAAAACATAATTGAGGTTAAAGATTTTCTATTTTTCATATTTTATTTCGTATGATGTATGTTTAGTCTACTGTTATAGTGTACTCTATCTTGTTATACTGTACCCCTATGGCTGTTAAACTCTACCCTACCCCTGGGGTACACTATAACAAATTTGTGATCTCAGAAAACTAAAAAAATATTTAGTTTCTAAGTATAAAGTCGATATTACTCGTATATCAAGCCTAATATGAAGGATAAAGACTGCTGATTTTATGGTAAATTATAAGAAGACGATATAATAAAGGTTTATTTTTCTAAAAATTAAAATGATTTTTTTGTGACACTGTCCCCCATTTGACCCTACATTATTCTTGTTGCTTCAATACGTAAAAAAAAAAAAGATGACCAGTCTCAACCGACGGCACCCGTTCACCAAGCATGATGAGACATACGCAATGACAGATTGATCAATCTCTGTAGTATTTTCGGTAGTAAAAGTAAAGTAAAAGCAACTTGCATACGGAACTTGATTCTTAAAATTCTTGTGGTATAGTGAACACGCAGCTTTACCGTGAGTCATCTATTCTCAGCGTAAGGTTGTTCAATGTCGCTCTCTGCGTGACACTACTCGATATGGAAACTGTGTTATAGTAACGGATAATACAATATTGTTCTTCTATAGTAATAAGATAGGAATTTTGCGACCAATTTGATAGTATCATATGACTACGTTGCTTTTTATTGGGAAATATTGAACTGATCCTCAATAAATTTATTTACATTTTCTAAATTAATGAACTTCTAAAACAATTTTGCGCGTCTAATGGTGCACACTTTTTAAAATCAGTGAGCCTATTTTTAATTTTCTGACCTTTTTCACAGTTGGTCACAGTAACCCCGACCAAACGAGTTAGGTTAGAAAATAAAAAGGTTGGAACTGTGACCAACCACGCGCGACCCGAATTCGTCGCAGTTACTAAGCTACGGCACCTCGACTAAATGGGTTAAGTTAGGTTAGAACTGTGACCATCCGCTAGCGCTACAACCAAGTTGATCACAGTTAATTAGATATTCAGTATTTTTAGAACCCCATAATAGGAATTATCTGAGTTTCCACAAAAACAGGCGTAATAAATACATTAGTGTCCAATAATATTTTTAGGAACGCAAAAAAGGGAATTATTAGTGGTTCGATTAAATACATGCCCTTTTTATTGTGACACCATTGAGTTAAGGACTGCGTTCAAACCAAGGATGTATGGCCGTCTTTTACTTAATAATAATAATAATATATAATAATATTATTTATTTGCATAAACATGTGTGTGTAGGTACATACATAGAAAGTGCATGCAAGAACACACAGTAAATTAAGTGCAAACATGTTTGTCACTACGTGACGTGCAAAATAATAGATTTATACAATTTATGAAAATATTAAAAGTTGTCATACTTAATTATTAACGGGTTATTAAAATTATAGAGTAAATCAACATTATTATACAAGTAGCTAGTAGTAGTAGCATTTGCTTTTTGTCCTGTCTAATACAATAATCATAGACACGAAGTACTTACGTAATGTAATTCTACAACTGGGTTGTTGATTTCGGAGATGCTGTGTTCAGATTCTAGGTCCACGTAATTTTGACCTATTAGCTGAAATTAATTAAACTGGAATTAGCTCTCTTACTGGGTATTATATTGTAAATCCTACAATCTACTCTAAATTCTCGGTAAAACTAACTCTGACGCTTGTCTCATTACGAGGCTCATGTTTTCCTTCCATCCTTTAGAATTTCTTTATATTTTCTAATAATTCTGTGCTTCAAGGAAGAAGTAAGAAAAAAACAACTTTTACATAGAAAGTAAGGAACATTAAAATAAGATGGGACAGGACAATATTTCAAATAAAAATTGCTTGGGACGCCGTCACATTTTTTATCATTATTTGAAAGATGCGGTCTTATTTTTTATCATTATATTCTTTTAATTTATTGACGATGTAAACGTGGTTGGCAGGTTGAGGGTGCGTTGAGATGCTCAGAAAAGGGAAAGATGCTGAGTTTTAATCGTGGATATAAGCAGTTGCGTTTCCGGTTTTCTATAATAATAACAAATGATTTTTTTTCTGTAAATAGATCGTAAAATATACTTGTACACGTCAAAAATATTTTTAAGCTATTGCATAGCTTTTATCGCGGGCTTTGAGCGCGGCGACCGAATCAAGAAATTCCGTAACGAAAATAAAACTTAACACCCCCCACTCCGCCTACCATGTAGCTCGGCCGAGCGTTCGCTTAACGTGTATGTATATGGTACGACTGTATGAAGCTCGCACGGATCGAGACGAGCTGCTCCGAAATCGGACGAATACGTAAGCAGCTGTTTGTGAGAAAGTATATAGGTGTATAGGTATCTATCATATCTTTATAATGCCACACTCACCGCATAAAAAATAAAATAAAAATATTTTAAACTATATTAACTTCTCATTTATTCAATAAAAGAAAAAAAAATGTTTTCTTAGCGGTCACCACGCTCAAAAAGTGTAACTTGAATTAATATCAAAGAAAAAAATATACTGCATAAATAAAAAATAAATAAATAATTATAATTGCATAAGTTGATAAAAAATGCTATGCAATAGCTTTACCACGGCGGTCCCCGAGTGCCATACGTGTTTTTTTTTGTTATAAAACTATAAATGCCTTCAAGTTTTAAATAAATTAGTTATAAAGTAACTACTACTACTACTACGATACAGGCTTATAGTAGTACTATTAGCCTGCATCATCCCACTGTTGGGCAAAGGCCTCTCCCCGTGACTTCCAGCTCTTTCGATCCAGGGCTAAAGTGGACTACGGGTCGTTTGTTTTCTCTAGCTCGTCCCGCCATTTCCTACGGAGTCTTATAATATTTATTATTATTATTATATAATAAGTTATTTTATAACTTTTTCATTATTACCAAGCATAATAATCGTTGTCAACAGCTTCATCGCTTACCTGGTGGTAATAAAAAAAGGGGCCGACCTGGGAATCGAACCTAGGACCTCATGCTCAGCAGAAGCACTTGCGACCACTAGACCGACGAGGCAGGCACGATAAATCTTGTGCCTGATGGTCTACTCTCTATATAAACACGATATCCGTAGTTTCGACCGACGTTACAGAAGTTTCCTACTCCGTATCACTTTCGGACCTAACATTAGTCTGGGGCCCGAACTAAAAATTAATGACAAAACGATGTGACAGTTTTTCCTTACTCTCCATGTGTTTTGCCCGTCCGAAAGAGTTAATTAATCGGGTGAAGGGTTCAGTTCTAAGTATCGACCTTATTTCGGAGCGGCCCGTATTTTTATTAGGGCCTAGGAGAGTATGCCCCCTGTTTACACTATCATTAGAATATAATAAAATAGAATAATTTTTATTTTTGCAAATATGGGTAGATGATACATCAATAGGTGTTAGTACAGTACAAAGATCAGCCATATTTTGCCATTCAGCATGCAAATATTTACGTCACGTACGTACGTCGTCGTCATATGTCGTTATATACATCAAATTATTATCATATATTATTTACATCAATTGAATTTGATAACATGATAACTGCTCAGTGTTTGAAATAGGTGTGAAGATTCGGTATTTTTTTAAATATCTGTACAAGAAGCTACTATAAAATTAATTTAAAACACAGCCAGATTGCCAACACAAAACGACAAATCATTTACACATTGTAGGATCACTATAGATATGTTTAAGTAATATGAGTGAGAACACGTGTGTCCCATATATGGGCTTTAATATGATATTGAAGTCTATAAGATACCATTGTTTATATTAAATACTATTGTAAACCTATGCCTAACATGTAGCCACTATATATAAGGAAACATTTATATAAAAAAATCTCAGTTAATATTCGCAGCCCCTGAGTTTACTTTCTCTCCTACCACCCACATCGCAACATAATACACTCCTATTAATTTTCAGCTAACCAAAATTTCGTTAGCGAGTCTATAAGTGCCTATAGAGTGTAACACAATGATAGGTAGTCCCTGGTAATGCGGCCTGCCGTCACGAAAATTTTGGCAGTGATGCATGGTTTGTTTTGGCTATGAAACTACGTCGCCGCTTCAAAGAACTTTACTCACTAATGGACCCTGTTTTCACATTAAAAAATTCTCGTAGCGAATCGTAAAATTCGTGACGGATTTTTATAGTTTTGAATTTTTATGTTGACAACATTTTTCGATGTTATTTGATCTGTGGTTGTTTGCGTTCGTGTTTGCTTGCGAGGTAAAAGTTCTATGTGGGTTGGGAATAAAATGTATTGACTTATTTACTGATTCGTATTCATAGGCATAACATCAGTTGGTAATAATTGAAAGTTTGACTGTAGAGATAAAGCTTGTTTTTATGGAGAATGAATCGACTTTGTTCGCGACGCCTAGTAAGCGTTTCGACGATTTCAGATATTATTGTTTCTCTTATTTTTCTTTGACTTTTGAAATAGTTATAACTCATACTCAACTCAACTCAAATAATTTATTTCAAATAAACCAATTACAGGCACTTTTGAATGGTCAAGGGGTCGGTCAGTCAGAAAGATGATGCTAGTTGCCCATTCCAAAACGTAGTAGGTACCTATGGAGAAGAACGGGTAAGAAACTCCACGGACACTCTTTTAAATCAAAATAGTGTTAAAAAAAATTGGTTACATGATTCATGTTGAAATTATACATGTGAGAACGATGTAGAAAGACGTGCTCGTTAAAAGCGTCCGTAATAAAAAAGATAAAAACAAAAACAAAAAATAAAACAATTCAGAAATTAAAATAAGCCGTGGCAGCTAAGAGATGACCAGTCCCTTTTGACGGCGCCCGTTCACGAACATGACGTATGGATCAGCACGATTCAGCTCAACCATTTTGAAGGGAATTGAGTATATAGCTATAATTATTTTATTGTTTATCATGACTAAATTCAAAAAAACGTACGGCGATAATAAAGGTAGTGCATTAACTTACATCCGCAATTCTCTGATGACGGTAAAGGGCTCTTTATTATTAGGGGTAATCTTATCGCAATTTATCTGCCACTATTTTGACCCTATAACAAAGTCAATTTATATTACGGAAAAATTTGGCCTCAAACTTATAAAGGTAGGCAGGTACCAGCATTGCATAAGCGGTTAGAAGATCTACTTTCACCTCTTTTAAATAAAGAACGTAATGAAATGAGCTTACTGCAACGTCCAATCCGATCCACAATAATCCGTACAAATTAAACCGCCGGTCGTTCACAATGCCACCGTTTTATGGCGCCCTGGTACATCTAATCAGATTCCCCGTCTTTATTGCCAGACCTAATCAAAAGACCGCATGATTAAAATCCAAAACAGGCGAGGAATTAATTAAGAGAGACATCCAAAAACCTCCGTAAAAGTGTGGATTTTGAAGGGTGACGTGATAAAATTGTGATTTTAATAAAATGCAAATGTGGTGTTGCGGCGGGCTGTCGTGACGGAGTGAACGCGGCCATGTTTTATGTGTATTTCGTAAGTTTTGTCTCGAGATGCGCTTCAGTGTTATGGCAGTGTCGTATTGGGATGTCTCGGCATTTCCTGGTGAGCCTGTGTTATGTAAGTGAAGCAAAAATTTGCGGATTTAGATTTAACATTGTGTTTCGTGATTATAGTTTGAGTATTTTTCGAGTGAGCAGATTTTAGTTTTTAACGTAGGACATTCGCGATCGACGTACAACCATTAGTAAGTCATTGCAATGTAACACTTATCTCGCTAAGGCAAGGTATAAATTAGATTGATTGTCGACAGTTTTATCAAACTTAAAGCAATCACTCTAATTTATACTTTATTAAAATGAGATAAGACTTAGATTGCGATGACTTACTAATGGTTTTACATATTTCAAATTTGATCGTGAATGTCGGGCTTGATGTAAATCAGTTGCCTGATAGAATTCATTATTTAACGTGATAAGGCTCTTCCTTGTTGCTTCCATCTTGATCAGACCATTTCAGACGAACCACTTACAGGAAGAAATTGCATGGCTTATGCTCGCTCGTGAACCACAAGTCTAGAGCTAAGCCACCCAATCCCTTCCCCTAAGTGTCCTCGGTGACTAAGGAATTATATTAGGCGGATGGCACATCGACCTGGTTCTGTTTGGAATGCATAAAGCCTAGGAGGTTAAATATTCTATAGAGCGCATGCTCCGTGGTATGATTGCATGGAAGGTAGGCAGAAAAGATACACGCGGAATCTAGATAGGTATAGAGAAGGTTAGGAACAAAAAGTGACTTTTACAGATTTTCTTTTTTCTCAGGAACTGAGAAAAATGTAATATGGGTATGCACGATCCAATGTAAATGTTACCTTTTGTACAGAATACTCCTTTTAAATGCCATTTTCTCTTGAAATAAGTCAATAATTGAACCAAATCTGTTAAGAAATTGATAAAATTAAAGGTTTTGAGACGGAATAAAAAAAAAAACAATCGAGCCGGTTGCGTAAATGTCACTTTTTGTTCCTGACCTCCTCTTATTATATAAACATACTAGCTGCGCCCCGCGGTTTCACCCGCAGCGGTATGAAATATACTGTACGACCTATTCTCAGACCTACCAAATATACACAAAAAATATATAAAAATCGGTCAAGCCGTGTCGGAGGAGTTCGATAACAAACGCTGTGATACGAGAGTTTTATATATTAGATTATAAATTAAAGTTGCTTTTTTTTGTCTGTCTGTGTGACTACGTTGTTATTGTAAACTGCCGAACGAAAGATGCGGTTTTCTCTACCATTTAGAGAATTTATTCTGGAAGTTTTATGTGGATAGTAAATTAAAATTAAACTTACACATAATACAAAATCTGGATGTTTTGTTTAGTAGTAAAAACCGTGCGAAGCAGGAGCAAGACTATACATTTATATCTATACTTAGAATAAAATTGTAACGAAGACAAAACTGGACGTTCAAAATTTTTGAAAAAAAAATATTACTACGAGGTGTGGGAACGAGACTGATGCCGAAAATTGACGAACTTTTGTCCGTTTATCTGGATGTATGTTGCCGCAAAAATGTTGAACGGATTTGGATGAAATTTGGCTCACTGATAGTTTATAACCTGAACTAACACAAAGGATACTTTGAATCCCGGTAATACGTTTCCGTGGGATATTTTCCTACATTCACGAGGGCGAAGCCGCGGGCAAAAGCTAGTCATAAATAAAATGAAAATATGTCAAAATGTTAATAGTATCCTTTTGTTATAAACATCGAGATGCGCTTACAAATAAATTTTGCATACCTACACACAGTAACACCCAACCCGGATAATTAATCACGATAGCTTGCAGCATGCAATGCAAGATAAGGAAATAAAAAAAAGAACAATAGTCATTTATTCAAACAAGGCTGAGAATCAGCTCTTTTTTAACGACAAAACTACATGAGATAGTCCTCCAAAACGCCCGCCCTTCACCAGTTCCTAGTGCTTTAACTGGGAAGAAGAAATGGCGCAACAAACTCCCCTGCAACACAGCTGTTCGTTCAGTTAGAAGAACTTGATTCTATACAAGAAAGTAATTAACACTATGAAACACAAAACATTCAATTTGCCATATGTCAGCTAGCACACGCCAATCAAAACATCGAAACCATGCAACGACATTTTTGTTTAAATCAGGCGGGATGCCTCATTTTCAGATCAATTATTATCACAATAATAATTGTATCCTTAATGATGAAGGTAACCTTATTGCGAAAGTTTTCTTTCGGATAAGATCAGTAAGCACATGGTAGCCACCACAAAGCGCTCTATATCTATATTATACTTAAATGAAATGCTTTATCTTGTACGTACTCATATATTCAAGTTCAAAAGTAACTTAGTATGTTTACGAAAGGTTAGACCAGATTAGTCTAAGAGGGTAGGTAAAGGTTAAAATAATGTTGAAAGAGGACTGCTAACAAGTTAAAACGGTTTTTGTCGCGTTTCGAAGTGATATTTGCGTGTGTATGGGGGTGAATTAGTTTTTGAGGGTACGCAATTTATTTTCTCTCTGCCTGCTCTTTTGTGGGATATACGTGTGATGGTATATTTTGTAATATCTAGTGTAGTGTAGGTACTATTGTGGTCTTGCTGACTAAAGTCTGTTTCAATGAGAAGGCAATAAAATAAGTTAAACAATTAAAATTTATAAAACCCCTGAGACAAAAAAGCAGGTGAACCGATTGATAAAACATGTCTAAGAACCACCGCTAGAAAACCTGCTTTCAAATATCAAATAAAAAAAACTGCATCCAAATCGGTTCACACGTTTAAGAGCTACGGTGCCACAGACAGACACACAAACAGACACATAACCGTCAAACTTATAACACCCCTCTTTTTGCGTCGGGGGTTAATAAAAAGAGCAGTAATGAAAAGACGCATAAAGCTCTGGTTCATTTTATTAATTTAAACTATCAAATATTAATTTATTCATTGTATTTACAGTTTACTCCTTCAAAGAAATACAAGCCTCCTCTTTTAACGGTTGTTTATTGAAATAATATCGTGTTTAAATATTGAAAGTGGAGCTGTAAAGCTTGTCGCAAACGAGTGTAATTAAATATCTCTTTTACTTAATTGCTGCATTAATAGGAGAACATGTGTGTATGATGCCTTTCATCCGCAGTGCAGGATGAAACATTCGTGAAAAGGGAAAAGATTAAAAAAAATAAAAACGCTGGTTAAATAAATGTTTGTGATTTATTTTATGGAAAACTGTTTATTTTTCGTATGAAAACTGTTAATGATGTCATAAATAGATTACTGTGTAAGTAACATTGTTTCTGGTTTTTTATTGGCCATAATTAAATTATTGCGAAGTCGGAACTTAAAATAAAATTCAATGAAAATAACACTATCACAGCGTACGTCCAAATAACTAACTTTATTAAAGTCTTTCAGTTGTCCATGAAATTCTGACAATTAAAATCAATAATTCTAAATTAGTAACAGGTTTAACTTAGCATACATTTTGGAATTTAGTAGCTAATTGAACCGTGAGGCGGAATTGACGAGTCGTTTCGTTGGTGCCTAAATACACGATCCCCTGTGAGCAGTCGAGCTAGAAGCGATTAAGTTCAGTCAATTAATTTGTCTGAAAATGGCTTTCTATTTTTAGCTGCCTTTATCTCTAATTTTTTTAAAGTCGCGAGTGTCGTATTATGTCCATGATCAGAATGAGACATAACTATATTTACTGACATAATTTATGGAGGAGCTTTATTGATATACTCTTAACTTGTTTTGTTGCGGCCAAAATATATGAAAACGCATTAAGATGGACGCGCTCAGGTAGCCCGAGAAATTCAAAAATACTTAAGTTTTTTGCAATTTGCAGGTCACTGTCAGGTTGTATGTTGATTAAAATATGATTCGCGGCCGTAACAAATATGGCTTTACATAATTATAATCATTAGAATCAGCAATACAATTCCTTAAGTTAGAATTGGCCTCAAATTTCATGATTTCATGAAATAGTCATTCAATAGGGTAATATGAACTTAGAAGAGATGTATTGATGATTTTAATGTTTATAATTCTATAAATAAATATTTGATACTGCCGCGAATCATATTTAGATCAACATACAACCTGATACTGACCTGCAAATTACAAAAAACGTAAAAAAAATTGAATGTCGCGGGCTACCTTGGCGCATACTCCTTAATGTCCTTTCTTTACACGGTGGGATTTACTTGCCTCTGGCAGGTCATAAGTTGAAGCAGCAATAAAAATCATGCAAGTAATTCGTTGCTTCTTTTTTATTGTATGCCATGACAGGAAAGAAACTAGCATCGTGTAAACAGGGCTTTGGCCGATAATTAATCGAAGAAAAACATAAAACTATCTAAAATAAGTTTAATTTTCGTGTTCAGCTATAACATTGTCAAAATAATTACACTTGATGAATGCCAGCACAATTATTTGCTAGATAATCCTTTAAACTTTTACGACAGCAATAGCTAGGTTTCCAGTTTTCCACCTAGCTTTCACTACACAGATACTTCAGTCGACCCCAAAACGAATACTTCTTAAATATTAACTGACCGAACAAGATATGAAAGACAGGCAGACAATTTTAGAAATCCATTCCTAGAAATTGTCGCCAAACAACAATACGAGAAATAATTTAGTGGAACGAAGACACATGGGTCATTGTCAAGGTTTATTCTTTGAAAAATATAGTTTTTCAAATGGAATAAATTGTAGAATGTGTTCGATTTGTTATTTGTGGAAAAGTTTATTGTTTAAGAAAGTTCTAAAAAGTCAAAGTCAAATCATTTATTTCAAATAGGCACATAAAAGGCACTTTTGAATGTAAAAATTTAGAAAAAAATAGAATTGATTCTAGTTGCCCCTTCCAAAAGGTAGTTTCGTGTGGAGAAGAATGGACAATAAACACCACCGTTACTCTTTTAAAATGTTTTACAATATTTTGTATACATTAATAATATAATTATTATATTATGTGAAGACGATGCACCTAGAATAAAATTACTGTACCACAATAAGTACAAAATATATATATATAAAGCAATGACAGGTAAATTAATTATGTGATAGATACATGGTGCTCACATATTTAAAAATATTGAAAAGTAGATGATTTTTCTTAAAATTTAACAAGTAATAATTTTGTGTGTGAGTCAAAGTAGTTACAGAATGAGAAATCCATGTGATAAAAATTATAATTTATACAATCCAGTTTGATTTATTTTGTCTAGACTTAAGATTGTCCCACCACTAGCTATGCTTGTTTCTACCACCAAGCAGCATTGCTAAATAATAATAATGCATAGTGCATACAGGGACAATCGTCTGTTGTTGCCCCATTTCATTAAAAGCCGCGAACGGGCCTCTGTGAAATGGTTTCGGCCCCTCGTACGCCTTCCAAAGACCCCGGACCCTGGGGTCTCCAGAAACGACAAAGAACTTTTAAATAATAATATTATAAGTCTATTATTGTCCCAAATGCAGGGCAAAGGTCTCTTCTCAAACAGAGAAGGCATGAGCATTGATCATGATCACAACGCTTGCTCAGGACGTGTTGACCATTTCGGACTTATATTAATTATAAGTCCAGGTTCCCTCACGACGTTTTCCTTCACCAATGTCAGTGATGTCCCAGATGAACTTAGAAAGTGCTAACATTGCACAACATTATTTTCTTCTTGGTAAGGTCAGATAATCAACAACAATCGTCTTCTACGATGTCCTTCCCACCGCTCTGGTTTTATTCATTCTTCTTTCTTTGTCCAGGCGGTCTTTCTTTGGCTTGTCTTTGGTTGCCCTCTGAATATCAGGACGGCAACTAGTCGGTTATCTTTTAAAGTGAAGGCACGTGAACATATTGGCAGAATCATCCCAGCGCTGATTTGCTGAATTCGTTTTCTCCTGTTCTTATCGTTATTTCTCATGACTAAGTTTATTTTCGTTATATGTATGTAGTATCTATGTATTAGTATTTATTATTTTTCAAGTTATCTAACCCGTATATTGCACCTGCCATGTTTTGCCTCTGCATCACCCTAAGGTTGACTGGTAGAAAATGCCTCAAGCATTAAGTCCGCCTTTGTTTTGACTTGTGCATAAGTTTTTAATAAATAATTAAATAGATTTTATGAACCATATTATTAATTAATTACGTTAATATACTACGTATCAAACCAAAGTCAAATGTACCATGAATACACGTCATTGTTATAAAAATGCAACGTTCCCTGCCGTCACGAAAGCATATTTGATTCGCCGTTTACTTTATAAGATTATTATTTTATGTGTTTTAACGGCAATTATGCCTAGTAAGTACCGTATTTTACTTACGTTCAGTGTTATTAAAATATTCTCGTTTTTCGCGATAACTTATCGGGCGTGTAATGTTTTTTATTATAATAAAGTGTTTTGTTTTAATATGCGATAGAGGTTTCATAGGTTAATTTAGGACTACAGAATGTTTTATATGAAATTCGTGTGTCATTTAATGTAAGGTGAATCTCAAGTATAGTATTAGACAAGCCATGTGCCCGATAGATGGATTTTCCATGGGCAAAAAATACGAACTACAGTACAAACTTTCATCCCCTATATATATAACCCCTTAAGGGGGATCCTCAGCTGTAGCCCGCCAAATTAAAGTTTTTTTCGGTTTTTTGCAATTTCAGCTCTGTTTTATGTCGTATGTTGATCAAAATGCGATTCGCGAGTGTAGGAATGATATATTAATCATCAATTTCATATCAATCGAAAAACTTTGGAAATTTGTTGTAGGTACCTAAGAATTTTCATTTTTCATTCCCCCTTAAGAGTATGAATTTTCAAAAATGCTTCGTTAGTGCTTGTTTTGGTTATATAATGAACTCCAGAAAATTTCATGTTTTTAGACCCAGCAGTAAAGGTTGTGCGTTATCTGTCAATATATGAAAGTATTGCACTTAAGATTTTTAGTAAATGGAAGATACTATGTTAGGTTAGTTAATTGGGAATGTTTTAAATAAAATCGCGTGTGCTTGAAATAAGGTAAAGTTACCGTTTATTCCAAGCATGGCGATAGCGTGAAAAAAAGAAGAAAGAAAAATTGTTTATTTTGCACAAACAAAGTCAAAGTCAAATCATTTATTTCTAATAGGCACATAAAAGGCACCTTTGAACGTCAAAATTTACAAGAAAAATAGAATTTAGTCTAGTTGCCATTCCAAAAGGTAAATTCGTACGTTATAAAAAAAAAGTGTCATAAAATACACAGTACAACAAAGTGAAAACCCTTATAGTTAACAAATAAAAGCATTGACATAAGACATTAACGAACTAATTCGACAAAGTAAAAAGTAACTCAGCCAACTCAAACTAAGTTCATTATTATACATGCCATAGATAGCATGGAACATAGCATGCTACATATTTGACAGTCAAAAGTTTTTTGGCTGGATAAGGTGGTCACATAATTCACAATATATCCCACAATCTTAATATATTATCAAAGTATATCTTATCACAGACAATCTATTTGGATTACCATAGTTATAAAATTTGCACCGTGATCAACAATTTATCGTGTTTTAATAGAGTAGCATAGTCATCCAGCGTTAGTTATGGAATTATTAAGTCACTGTGCAAGGCATAAGCGGGAGCGGAATTGTTGGCGTTAGAAATACTTAGTTCTGTGTTTTACCATAGTAACTGTTTATAATATGTTGAAAAATTAAGTTAATTTGCCTGTGAGTCATCGATGTTTAAAAATTCCTATGAAAAAACTATAAGGTGGTATGGTTTTAGCCAGCAATCATTATAGGTATATTAAATTACCTATATACATAATGCAATTCATCAACAAGTAGGTACGTATGTTCAAAAGTAGCTATAAAAAATTAGAGAGGGAGTAGAATTTTTATTCACTCGAAAACAAACAATTATTTTACGAACCCGTATTACAGTAAACCGACAGTAAACGAGGTGAATGTGGTAACGGTGCCGATTATCTTGTAGACCGAACTAAACTAACTAAACTATCACTAAAATTCCTTACTTGTGGCTATGAGAATCTCTAAGCTATTCTGCAAAAAAAAAAAACTAAATTTAAAAACAATTTTGACTAAACTAAAATTTAATTTGACAATCGCGACTCCACGTGGTACTTGTTTGCCCCACTCCCTGAATTTTTTTTAGAGCTGGAGGCGCGCATGTGTGGCAGCCTCGACGTGTTTTATATGGAATTTTTAATTTTTTGTATGTAAAATATGAGAAATTATTACATACATGTAGAGTTTTAGGGGTTTAAGCGTTTCATAAAGGGGGTCGAAATTTCCATTATTTTTGCGATAGGACACACTATTTTCGAGATATAAGCAAAATAAAATTTAAAAAATATACGGTACTGTTTTTGCGCCTGAAGTCGAGGTGTTGTGGGGAACTTTAGTTCATGACAACAAATTTTATTCAACACCTTTTTAATCGCGATTAAAAATAGCCAAATTTAGTTGGACAAAATTTTTGGTGAAAAACGTCAAATTGAGAATAGCATAATTGCCATTTTCACTAAATTACTAACTCAGTGCTGTCAAACTAAAATATAGTTAAGTTGTGTTACTTTAGTCCGTTTGAGAGTGAGAAATCGTCGTTTGACAGGAATAAACTAAATTTTAGTGATTTTTAGTCTAGTTTAGAGAATTTTGTGACAAGAGAATCGGCACCAATGTCTCACTAATATTTTCCACAGCAAACTACAACTTGTCTTTCTTCTATAAGTGTATTATTTGCACCCAAGCTAAGAGGTTAATATCCCGAACATTCCAGGTCGCAGCAAGTCGAGTAAGCCGATAGTTCGGGAATCTCAAGACCTCGCTAAGACGCTCCAGGGTTTTAATTAATTACCCCTACACACTCGGATAATTTGATATGCCTATCATCCGGGAACACTTCTTTAACTTGCCAAATGAGTTTTGTTGAGTTTCGAGTAAAGTTTGGAGGTGGATGGAGTTGTGTAGTGGATGTTGACTCTTGTTCTTGTTTTGGGTGGGTTTATTGTACCTGTGTGCTCAGTAAAAGGGTCTTGACGAAAGAGTTTTGATAACATGTAAAGAAGAAGGCTTTTCTACATTAGGCCTATAGTTAGTAATCCTATGAAGGGTTTACTCACTGTTTCTGTGACAGGCAAGGGAAAAAGAAACAGTAACAATGCTTGGGATGAATCGGTGGCAGCGCTGTATTTGTACCTACTCATATCCTTGTTTGTGTATCATGTTCGTGAACGAGCGCCGTCAGTAGGCACTGGTCATCTCTTAGCTGCCACGGCTTATTTTATTTTGTGATTTGTTTTGTTTTTTTGTTTCTATCTTTTTAAGCTATTGCATAGCTTTTATCGCGGGCTTTGAGCGCGGCGATCGAATCAAGAAATTCCGTAACGAAAATAAAACCTAACACCCCCCACTCCGCCTACCATGTAGCTCGGCCGAGCGTTCGCTTAACGTGTATGTGTATGGTACGATTGTACTTGAATTAATATCAAAGAAAAAAAAAATACTGCATAAATAAAAAATAAAATATAATTGCATAAGTTGATAAAAAATGCTATGCAATAGCTTTACCGCGGCAGTCCCCGAGTGCCACATGTGTTTTTTTTTATTATGGACGCTTTTAACGTGCACGTCTTTCTACATGGTTCCTACATGACATGTATAATTACAACATGAATGATGTAACCAATTTTTTGTAACAATATTTTGATTTAAAAGAGTGTCCGTGGAGTTTCTTGCCCGTTCTTCTTCATTTGTACCTACTACGCTTGGGAATGGGCAACTAGCTTCATCTTTTTGACTGACCGACCTCTTGAAAATTCAAAAGTGCCTGTAATTGGTTTATTTGAAATAAATGCTTTAAGTTTGAGTTTATAATTTAGACTAGAAAATTGAATACCACAGGGTCTCGACAAAGTGACATTCTCGTACTGATAGAATCTGATTTAAACAAACAATGTCAATAAACATGTCTTATCCACCAGGAAAAGACTTGTTTATTTAAATTTCCACCTTACTTAGGTATTTATATTTGCATGCCAAATGTAGCCAAATGTGTCATCATACGTGAGAATATTAATTATTAACCACCCTTTGGTTTACCGCATATAAAGCAAATAAATGAGTTTGACTTTGCCAAAAATGTACGGAACTTATATAAGCTACCGAAAGGCTTATGTTAATCGCGTTGAAAGTCGTGGTAGACATGCGAAATGTTTTGAAGGCAATTGCCACTTGTCTACACCTTGTTCAATCAGTTGTAATTTATAGCACCCCGCATCATGCGACTGTGTCCTTAGAAAGTCGGACTTAAACAAAAATAGGGTCACAAAATTCAACCCCAATTCCACTATTGACACCTCACATCCTGAAACCAATAAACTACTATAACTTGACCTCCTTCTGGGCCTTTTTGTTGTGTTCTAAAACTTCCTAAACTTTATGCTATGGCCGGCAGCAAAATTTCATAATATACATTTTTTTGCTCACAGCCCGAACGCAATTTTGGGACCACAGTGCATACCTATTCAGATATCCGATTTTGGGGAACAAATCGTTTATAGGTGGCCTATAAAATTCGATAGTTCGAAATGGGTTTTATCTATGACCCGTTTTTGTTCTGGGATATTGACTTGTGAATACAGGGGAATTGAAAACATTTCGTGTGCGGAAACTTTTATTGGTTGGTAAGTTTTCATTGTAATAATAATATTATAGGAAGGCATTGCATTGCTTCAACAAACAAAATGTTGATTAAAAGATCTTATTGACATTCTTGTAAATTAATACAATACGAGGTCGAAGAAGTAGTTAAGCCTTTAGGAACCCTAAGATTCTATTGCGACATTTAAATTCAAATTAACCCGTTAGCTTAGAAATAAGATTTTAAGATTCCTTGCCTTATATATGCGGTACCAGGCCAAGTTTTTCTAGTGAAAAACACAATTAATAATAATAATAATTATTATTATATTATTTATTATTATATTATATTATTGATTTATTTATTACCAACCAACCATCAACCGACCAACACCAACCAACTAACTTATATTTACAATGAGTATTAGTTTGCTGAGATAATAATGAGTCTTAAGTTAAACAATATCCAAGACTTTGGTTAGCGTCCTTACATGGTCGTGCTGCGCATAAAATATACGCCTAGTGTCAATCACTTCCCAAATCTCACGACAATTCCTCGACTCACTGACGCGTTAAAGCAGGACAAACAAACTAATAAAACAACTCGTATTACTAAGAATTTGTCAAACAAATCACTATCTTTGGATTGCTTCTCGTTCGCAGTTGTCTATAGAATAGGCCAGGCCAAAGTCCAAGCAGCGGTTATTGAAGGCTCCGTGCCAAGAAATCGGCCTAAACGCTATCTCCAGCCGACACTCCGTATCACCTCAGGTCTCAGGCCTCCAGGCCTCGGAATTATTCAAACTGGATTACATTACGGAATTGTGTATGAAAATTTTATGACCTCAAGTATTGGTATTGATGGTGTGGAATTGTAAAATGATTGCTGTTGCGTTTGTGGCATTCAAGATAAATTTTGTAGGAACGTTCTTCTATGATTAAATTGAAAAAAAAAAAGAAACAAGAATGCTGCTGCAGTCTATGTACAGTCAGCAAAAGAGATAAGTATCCAGAGTCGCCGGATATAGTTGAAGTTGAGTAAGAAACCTATGAATGTTTTCGAATGAAATTTAATTTGATAAATTACCAGTTTGTTTTCTATTAATTTAATTTAATTTTATTCGAAAACATTCATCGGTTTCTTATTAAACTACAACAATATCCAGCGACGCTGGATACTTATCTTTTTGCTGACTGTACGTCATCATTTGGTATTAAACACATATTTAGTGGTGGATATGTTTACAAAAACAGTTTTATTTTTTCTCAAACTTCCATTTAATATTTTGAGAGCACTTCTTCTTTCTCTCTTCTCTTCTTGTTGGTTGACAAAAGATTTAATGTTAAAAGTAATGGTCTATAGGTCAGCTACACCAAAAGATCGCTAGACGTCTTTCGCGTCCAATACAATAATTTTTTTAAGGATGTTGTTGAAACTGCCCAATTTCTGTACCGCATCAGAGATGTTTGCTTAGAACCGAAATGACGGTTTCCATGCAGTGATTTGCAAAAAAGTCGCATCACTGATGCGTAGAACGCGGGTCAGTGACAATAGCATCCTGAAAACAGTGGTGGAGAGCCCTTACTACCCTTTTCTGAGGCACTGTGGGGAGAATGGTCAGGTAGCATATTCCTTGATTTGTCATTCTCTGCACATCCTGCCGCAGTCACCAGCTACTCTTATCCTTGTTTTGTATACTACTAACACTGGTGATAAGGTATTTTATTTACTAACAGATTGGACCATGTTGTTGTCCGAACTGAATAAATAAATAAATAAATAAAACAAAAAAGTTGAAAGACACATTATTGTAAAAGCTGCGTCACAGAGGCAAGCCTTAAATTTTTTCTTAAACAAATCTTTCTACGTTTCTTTATATGTAAATATCGTCATTACCTCCATTCTGATACATTTACACGGCTCATGAATAGTTCACGTTATAGGTCGCTCGTTACTTCGAACATTCATCGGAAATAAAAATATTATAAAAGTCGAATAGTCAGGATATTTCGGTTTATTTTGCTGTAGAACAGGAGTTTCGGTGTTTTATATTTGAGAATTTTCACTCAGGTCGTAAGGAGAGGCTAATATACAGGGTTATTGGTTATACGTCGGCAATCCATTAAAGGCTTGTAGGAGAGGTAAATTGCAACAAAATGATTCCTGATGATCCCTATGCAAATGTGAACCATTTTCGAGTAATTTGACATTTTATATTTTTTACGGTACACAATTTTGAAAACTTATTTAAAAAAAAACAAGGCATGTTTTTTTTAATAACTATTATCTGCTTCTGCTTCAATACATAATAATCAACCATAAAATGTCAATTATCTTTATTGGTTTTACAAATCATTACAATATTCTATCATTATGAGCAGGTTATTTGACTAAAATTGTCGATTTCTGCAAAAAAACACGTAAGTACTTTATCGGCAGAACATTCCAAAAACATGTAAAACTTCTCAGCTATCCAACGAGATACAATAAGACACCAGACATCTTAAAAAAAAGTAACCCTGTATATTTTTATGCGGAAAAATTGTTTTATTTGTCAGACGAGAAAAAGGCGAAGATTTTCAAGTCGACGTGTAATAAACGTATTTTCTTCTTCTTTTTTTTTTACATTGGTTTTTTTTGAGAAAACTTTGCTTTGGTTTACAAATCGTGTAAAAGCAATTTAAATTCGAGTTTTCAGAGTTTCTGGTTTTTCGCTTTACTAACGATTGCCATAGATGTAAACAATCAATCAATATAAATAATATAATATAGGTAAGGTAGGTAGGTAGCTAGGTAGTTATGTAATATAGGTACATTTCCCTCAAATAGTCGCGGATTGTGTGGAATACTGATCACACTGTGGTAATTTTATGGGCCAGTCAGCAAAACGTAGCGAGGCTGCCTGGCCAGGTTTCATCGGACATACATTAAAGTACCTCCAATCCTTAATGTTCTATCCAAGTCACAAGAAGACCTTCATCATCGTCTCCCTGTCCTCGTCCCACGTTACTTGTGGTCAACGCAACACGTTTTATCCTTCCAATCTGCCCTGTCAACCGTTATGCTATAATTCAGTCCCTTTTCTTTACTTAAAACTTGAATAGCCTAAATGTATATAGAAAGCTACCAAAAACAGGTTAAATGAAAAAACCCCGACACAAAAAGAGC
Source organism: Dryobotodes eremita (assembly GCA_917490735.1). Lineage (NCBI taxonomy): Eukaryota > Metazoa > Arthropoda > Insecta > Lepidoptera > Noctuidae > Dryobotodes > Dryobotodes eremita. The sequence goes on along the minus strand of OU823249.1, from coordinate 21,437,143 downwards.
TGATGACTTTGAAACGGTTGAACCGATTTTGATAAAACATGTCTAAGAACCACCGCCAGAAAAACAGCTTTCAAATAATAACAAAAAAAAAAACCGGCCAAGTGCGAGCTGTACTCGCGCACGAAGGGTTCCGTACCATTATCTATAAAAACGGCAAAAAAAGCATGTCTGTTGTAAGGGAACCCCCTTAAATGTTTATTTTATTCTGTTTTTTTGTATTTGTTGTTACAGCGGCAACGGAAATACATATGTGAAAATGTCGACTGCTTAACTATCACGGTTCACAAGATATAGCCTGGTGACAGACGGACAGACAGACGGACGGACAGCGGAGCCTTAGTAATAGGGTCTCGTTTGACCTTTTGGGTACGGAATCCTAAGAATTGATCCAAATCGGTTCACCCGTTTAAGAGCTTCGGTGCCACAGACAGACACACGCACACACATAGCGGTCAAATTTATAACACCCCTCTTTTTGCATCGGGGGTTAAAAGACTGCATCAGCCCGGCTTTATCCCCCAAACTAAAATACTCTAAACCTTTTATTCTCAAAACTGTTCAATAAACCTGAGTATCACCCGATGAATGCTAGCAGGCCAGTCGGCATCGGTAATGGCCGTAGAATTATTCATGACCAGCATCTTGGATCATATCTTCATCTCGCGGTAATGGCGGCTGCGCAGGGGGGGGGAGGCAGGCCACTTGCACGTAATGATGCGATTGTTGCAAAGCCTTAGTAGTTGAGATTTTGTGCTCAGACTGGTAAAGTTATGTTTTGCGGTGTTTAAACACAAGTTTCAGTAGACGCGGTCTTTTTCATGTCAATATTTAATAATAGTGCCTAAATATGTGTTTGCTTGGGTTAGAAGATTTAGATCTTTCTCTCTTCTTAATAATACCAGCCTATATTTCTCACTGTAGACCAAAAGCCTGTTCTCATGCAAAGAAGGCATGAGCATTGATCATCGCTTGCTCATAGCGGACTGGCGATTTCAGACTTATATCCTAACTTCCTAACTAATATTATAAATCCGAAAGTAAGTTTGTTTGTTTGTTACCTTTTCATGCCTAAACCACTGAACCGATCATCCTGAAATTTTGCATAAACGTTGTCAGGTATACAGAAACGGATATAGGGTACCTTTTATGCCGAAAAAAAGTACTGTCCCCGAGGAAAACAACAATAACGTTCTTATGATAATAGATGGCGCCACGTGTCTTTCGAATCATGATTGAATTATATTATTATAGAAACTTTACAGGTATGTTAAGAGCTTTTTATTTTTTTATTTAAGTAGGTACTTAAATACATACATTCTGTGAGTTCAGAATAAATTCTAAATTAACGCGAGCGAAGCCGCGGGCAAAAGTTAGTTAATTATAAGTCCTGAGGGCCTAGACAAATGACATTCGCTTCAGAGCGATTCTATTTCTACAATCGCTATCACTTTCGCTAATGTTTCCATCTTAAGAGTCCAAACCTAGCGATAACGCTTGTCAAAAAGTGCGATTTGGCTACGCGTCTCTATGAATTCATCATTCGACGCTGTCGATTCGTTTAATAGCGTCGAATGATGTTAACATTGTCTAGCTAATTTTATTTCTATTCGTAGACCTATGATCACGTGACATTTCGATGGCTTATGTCAACACCATACATTTTTAAGCGTTTCTACTAGCGTCATCGCTAATCGATTGTTACTTTGTCTAGGGCCTCTGGTTTCGTCCCATTGATTTCCTTCATCGATGACAGTTATCTTCAATATATACTTAGAAAGTACATACCTATGAACACATTGGTACTTGCTTGGATTTGAACAACCTCGTGCATGAGAGACGAGGCCTTAACCACAGAGCCATCACGACACTTTACTTTTATCTATTCTTGCTTTTCAAATATTACTATTATAATATGATAATACACTACTCCATATTGAAAGCAACCTAAACCTTTTGAGTAGAGCCGCACGATTACTGACAAATGCGTGCACGGACTGGACAGGTCCACTCAATCTGTATGGTTCTTTCCTCAATAGACGATTTCAGGCATCAATCTACAAGGTCTTTACAAGATCTTATCAAGATTATGTCTGGACCTTAAAAGAGACTGTGACCTCTGAGTTTGTTCCGGCATTTCTTCTTAGAGTAGTCAATTCTCAGACAGGAAACGCCGATCTAATCTAGTTTAAAAAATATGATTGACGTGTAAAAGTGTTTGTACAAACCTACTTGCAGAAATAATATCATTTATCATTTAAAACAATTTTAACCCGCTATAACAATACGACCAGTTGGTTTAACTGAATTATCGTATTAGAGTATTGATACGTATTGAAACAAAACAACACAATAAACAGACAATTCAAATGAATTTAATTTCAAATGAAACTGCATCCGATTGTGACGAAAACGAGGCGTGAATGACAAAGCACATATTGTGTTGCTACGGCGTAGCTTCGTAATACTCGTAGCGCTCGCGTAGCAGATGCGCTACGGTGACGAATTGTTTTAAAGGTACAAGAATTATCCGTCTTTAGCTAGTGTAGTTGATAAAATAAAATGTAGAGAAATACCTACTCTTAAGAAAAATACTTTTATGAAAAAGGATCGTTAATCACTGTTAGGCGTTATTATTCACTTATCGAAATGAAATGATGTTTATTTGTGTAAGCAGATATTTTAAGACAATTTTTTAACACGTATATTTTTGGTTTATATTTTAAAGCTAGATGGAGCCGACATTTCCTAGCCGACTGATCCCTGAGAAGAAATGCCGAAACAAACTCAGATGTCATGATTTCTTTTTTTTTTTTTTTCCGTCTAACAATGCAGGACCACGACTGAAAGGGCCTTTTGAAGAAAAAGCCATTGCAACTTTGAGTTGACCTGTCCCAGCAGATGGCATACAAACCATGTTAATTATTGTTGTTAGTATCATCCTACTGTTGAGCAAATTCCTCCATAATTTCTTCCAGCTGTTTAATACAATGTAGGTACATAATTTAGGTCAACTAATACAATTTGCCATTTAAACCATACAAACATTTTATAAACAAGTAAAATACCACCTAAAAGTTTATTACACTATAATTACGTCGTATTTATTCGTACAAACATTACATCCATTGAAAATAATTAATTACCTGCCATTCAACAGGTAACCTATGCTAATTTATCAATTCATTACACAATTCAAATAAATATTATTCCAAATGTTCATTGGTATGATTTTGACAAATTAATTTGCAAACATTCACTGTTGTAATATTTACTTAATTTTTATCAATTAACAAATATGCTATATAATGAATACCGGTGAATTGAACCTTCTAAATATAAATCAGAACTCATTTATGAATATAAATTGAACAGTACTTTTAAAGGGCACAAAAAGAGTTTAAGGATCATTGGAGCATCCTGATTCACGTATTCTGGTTTACCGTTCATGCATAGTGGTTTTAATTTTCCTGGACGAAAATATGCCTCATTTTTCTCCATAAAACGTATCAGCATTTATGAATGTTACGTCTTATTGATGCACATGTAGGTAGCCGAATACCGATCGTCCACTTCGCTACTTGAAATTAATGTGTTAGAAACTCAAATCACCAATGAATAGCGAGAATTTCACAGCACTACTGTTGCAACCAATCACAAACTATTTAATAACGCGTTGATAAGTCGTGTCGTGTTACACATTGCTTTTGAGTATCGTCGTGGACGATGGGCTTTAGATTCTATACTCCTGGACTACAAAACCGAGCCTCCATGCATTTCCATGTAAGGTATAAAGTCCTACAACATCAAAATAGTGCAAAGTCAAAAAGCCAACATACTGGGCATCATTTTGGTGTCCTCATTATTCCATTATTTTCATTACTCCAAATTTGAATTCACAACCATAAAAGCCATACCATAAAAGCTGTATTACAAAAACAGCGGGGTTGCTGATTTAAGAGTCCGGGAGTGTATAATGTAATACAAGACAGCATGAGAATTGGCAAAAAGACAATACCCAACCCCGGCTTTCACACGACCATTTAACGCCGAAATGGTTGCCAAAATTAGCATAAAAACAAAAATTCAATTCGCTCACTTACACGGCTGTAACTGTTTAACACAAGTACAAGGCGACTATGCTAGCCAATCTACTCCCTTACTGGTGGCCGTGGGGCCGCCTGCCAAAATTTCTGCCTGGTATCTTCTACACCACACTCCAACCCACGATTTATATCGAAACTTGCTGGCACGGAAGACAACCTGAACGTATTAGCCCACTGTACACCGTGAAGCCATATAAAAAGTGTTCAAAAGTTAGTTTTCTGGCACGGGTTTTAGATAAAATTTTTGGACTATCCTTTTTTGCGGGTTCGAAAATTATGTTCTTTTTTAAGTATGTTAGGGGTTATTGAAATATAGTGTGTGTAAGTATTTTTGCCATTTTTGTCGAAGATATATTTTTGGTTTAGTTAGAGGGTTTTCTACAGTTATGTGATCTGGGTTGATAACACTTGACAGGCAAGAAATTACGAAAGTTATGATCAAGAGTCGTCTTTTGTTCATTCAAATGATGCCAGCGGAGTTTGTCTTTACGGTGTCAAAATGCTTCCTAGGAAAACATAGCATAAGCTAACTCTATTTACTTTATAACTGCCGCCCATATACAACATTTTCCTAGTTTGGAGGGCAAGGTACCTATTTTTATTGGACTTTCGACCTCTACTTAACTTTTGTACCCAATATTTATAATTCTAATTAAGTTTTTTTTTACCATCTTGTATATTTATTGTCAAAATTTATGTTTTTGTGATTTATTTTATTTTATTATTATTGTTATTTATAAGTGCTTGTTGCTGACTTCACGTCAATCTATCTAGTCTGCGTGTAACGGAGTCTGAGGCTTACGTAAAAGCTTGCCCTTAGTTCGGCCTTGGCCTAACCCTATCTCTAAAGGTACTATATCGTTGGAGTGAAGGTCAATAGCATTGGTTGCTAAGTTACAAGTGGCACAGAGCCAGATAAAAAGCAATGTAATTTAAAGGAGGTAAGAGGACAAGTGGAATTGAATTAACGTAGTTAATCGAAATAGAAAGAAAAATACAACCAAACAAATATATGTTATATTGTCACAGAAACACGTGCATATATAAAAAGGGCAGGTTAGCTCGAGCTAACTCGTCTTCTTAAAACATTAAACTTTAAGTTGTCTTCTCACTTATATTAGGTCTTTACCTATGAAATTGCCGTTCTGCAGTACTGGCCATTTCAAATCAAAATAATTTTTGTTTGGCTATGAATTCTAATTTCAAATTAATTTTATTTTAAAAACATGGATTTTTTTTTCTAAAAGTAGTCATTTCTTTATTGATTAGTGTTACATTTTCATCGCATTTCAATCTTTTTCGTCATCATGGATACGTTAAAAATTCGAGTAATTATGGAATATGAGTACCGTCGTGGCAGCAACGCGGCACAAGCGGCACGCAACATCAACGACGTTTACGGAGCTAACTCTACAAACCAACGCACCACCTGTTATTGGTTTGCTCGCTTCCGTTCTGGAAATTTCGACCTGAAAAATGAACCTCGCGGTCGTCCGAAGACTTTGGTCGACAATGACGAATTAAAGGCGATTGTGGAAGCTGATGATACACAATCTACGGCTGAATTAGCAGCAGCTTTCGACGTTAGCGTCAAAACAATATTGGTCCATTTGCGTCAAATTGGCAAGGTAAAAAAGCTTGACAAATGGGTGCCCCACGAACTCAATGATCGCCAGCGCGAAGTACGCGTCGAGACGTGCCTTGCACTGCTCAACAGACACACAAATGAAGGAATTTTGAACCGCATTGTTACCTGCGATGAAAAATGGATTCTGTTTGATAACCGTAAGCGCTCAGCAAGTTGGTTGGATCCTGGTTCAGCACCTAAACAATGCCCTAAACGAAAACTTACCCCTAGAAAAGTGATGGTCACTGTTTGGTGGTCTAGCGCCGGTGTGATTCATCACAGCTTCTTACCAAACGGGGTGAGCATTACTGCAGATGTGTACTGTGAAGAACTGAACACAATGATGGAGAAGCTGGCGCATCTCCAACCAGCATTGGTCAATCGCTCGTCTCCGCTGCTCCTGCACGACAACGCGCGACCTCATACTGCACAGCAGACGGTCTCCAAGTTGCAAGAACTGGGGTTGGAAGCTCTCCGTCATCCGCCCTACTCACCAGACCTTGCGCCTACAGACTACTACTTTTTCCAGAATTTGGATAACTTCTTGGCGGGAAAAAAATTTAATACCCGAGAGGCAGTACAAAATGCCTTTGAAGAATTTGTTGCCTCCCGTCCAGCTGATTTCTTTAAGAAGGGCATCAATAAACTGCCACTGCGATGGCAAAGATGCATTGATTGCATGGGTGATTACTTCGATTAATACAAATAAAAAATTCATGAAAAAAATTCGTTTAAATTTTTTCATACAAAACGGCAATTTCATAGGTAAAGACCTATTATACTTAAATGGAAGTTCAGATGTCTACACAATTAAAAATATGAAATCGTTTAATTATAATAAAATAATGACGATGATGATCAATTGTATTTATGTTTTAAAGTAAGCAGGTTTCTACAAACAATTTTGCACGTCAACAATATTAAAAAAACCGAATTGGGTTAGTGTTTCCTATCTGATTACTCTGAAAATAAACACCAAAACAAACTCGGAGGTCTAGGTCTTTTATCTTGGTCAGATCATAAGAAAACAACGCAAAAAAAAGAGAGTCCTCCAGACCGAATTTCGGCCCTGGCAGAACATCTTAACGGAGACTAGCCACCTACACGGGAGATATTATAGTGCACAAGTGTGTGCGCAGACACAAGTGCAGTATAATATCACACCGCCAACTTCCAAACTCCGGTACCATGCAGATTAGGGTCTGAGATGGTCTTCTGAGGGAAGAACTGCATAGTTACAAAATTATCATTATATACAGGGTGGCTGGTACATCGACGCACAAACTGCGTTACCTACCATCGATTCAGCACATTATTGACCCCTAGCGTAAAAATTTTTCGTCTATTATGAAAAATAAACTAATTTTTTCATAGAAAAGTTCAATTCCTACGCGGTCAAAATGTACTGAATAGCTATTTTATTTTTAAATAACTGACGAAAATTTTCAAGGCAGGGGTTTCAGATTCATGTAACTGAATCCATGGTAACAGGTTGTGGGTCTATGTCCCTGCCAGCCTGTATATAACACTTACAAAAAGTAGATAAAAGAAAAACTACAGTATATAAAATACGCCCATTCAATTTTAATTCATCTATTGACAGATCCTAATCCTATTCTAACTTCCTAACTAATATTATAAGGGATATTATTAATTGCACATCAAATAAATAATCACATAGCAATTTATTTCCATCATTTAAATACTGACTGCACAGCAAATTAAATACTGACTGCACAGCAAATTAAATACTGACTGCACAGCAAATCAACCAGAATGAACTAAGTTTCCGAAAACATAATAAATGTTCCCGAAAATACTAACCCTAGATGGTCGACGTCAGTGGCATCCCGAGGTTCGGTTGGTTAGGTTCCTTTAAACCCTTTAGACAGAAATAGGAGCCCCGCGAAGCGGGGCTCCGTCGACCAGCTTATTAACCCTAACCCTATATTTAGATTACCCTAGATTTCGGTAAAACGCAATTAAAAAAATGTGGTACTCGTTGGGAATAGAAAATAAATTGATGAAAAAGCTTTTGCTTTAGGAAAAATCGCTGTACGCTGCGAAAATAAATTGTAGTGTGTTTAGTGATATTTTGAGTTGAATATTTTGCTGTGCAATCAGTAATTTTGATGGGAATTCGGAATCTTATTGCATAGAAAAAGGATATTTTTTGATTTGCGTTTAAATACTACCCATATTATAAATGCGAAAGTAAGTTTGTTTGTTTGTTACCTTTTCACGCCTAAACCACTGAACCGATCATCCTGAAATTTTGCATATACGTTGTCAGGTGTACAGAAACGGACATAGGGTACCTTTCATCCCGCAAAAAAATACTGTTCCCGAGGAAAACAACAATAACGTTCTTATGATAATAGATGGCGCCACGTGTCTTTCGAATCATAATTGAATTATAACCCGAATTTATAGTCAAAGTCTAAATTAACGCGAGCGAAGCCGCGGGCAAAAGCTAGTATTGTATATATTCCGCTCGGGCACAAATAAAAGGTTTCCTTACCTAGACAGTTTAATCGAGGCCACATTTGACCTAAAATGGTTTCCAGACATGTCTCGATGTGATTGCGAAATATCAAGGCTTTTAGTGTATTTGTTTCTAGAGTTGGTATCTTACCAACTTACAAAGTTAATGTGACAAAAGACGCGTGGGTTTGCGTTAATATTTCTAATTACGTTCTAATGTCGGTGACATAATCTGAAGAATTATCTAACAGTTGGACTCGTTCTTTTTTGTATTTGTGTGTTTTTCTTTGCGTCATGTTTACCACAAATAAAAGTATTTTCTTTCTTTCTATAATATTACGACATGACTACATAAACGCGGTATGCCTCGGAGGAGTAGGCAGAATGTGTGTATAGTGCAACCAGAATTTGCCAGCCGAATAGATTATGTCGATTTTGACTGGAGGAAAATTATTACGAGTTATATTAAATCTTCCTTGTTCCTCCATCCAATCTAAACTCAAAATAACGCTAAAAACTTTCCTTAAACCAATGAAACACGTACCTTGAATAAGTCTCTGAACAAGTTACAATCCGTCGCGCTGCACGGCGGAGCACTGTATGAACTTGTATGAAACTTAGCTAAACTTGTGCTAAGGCGCGTGTCATACATTCTAACAGTATGCAGCTTTTGGCAGGATTCTTACATTTTTCTGCCAAAAGGTTGTATTGTGGTAGGGAACGTATTGTGTGCTAATCTATGAGAAGAAAAGTAGCGGAGATTTATTTTATGCATAGGTGGATGTCTATACAAAGTTAACAACGGAAAATGGTTTTGAAGAAAAACATTTTTGAGAAAAATAAAAGTAAGCTAGATTAGATTAGCAAATTTTCTAATCTTACTGGAACTTTATAAATGTTCGAGCCGTTTGGAGTTGAAACTCTAGGGCCGTGGGGTCCGAGTGCCCACTTAGTTTTACGAGACATAGCCAAGCGGTTGGTCGACTCTTCACGTGACCAGAGGGCTAGCCTATTTTTTGGCTAAAGAATCAGAATCACCATACAACGTGGCAATGCTGCCTTTTGGGCACTTTTCCTGTTGACAACTATGCGGACAAATTTTTTGATGCCCTATGATTCTTTCCCCTCCCATTTTTATATACTTGTACATATTATTATTACGTACTTAAATTTTATATTTAGTATTTAAAAGCTAGATTAGTAATGCATGTTAGTCTACATGATAAAAGCATAACGTACCACAGAATAGGTAAGTAAAATAGAGCATTGATCACTTTGCTCAACACTGCATGTTAGCGATTTGAGACCTTTATTTTCCTCACGAGATTCTCCTTTAGGTACTGCAGGTCAATGTCCAAGATTGTCTTGAAAAGTACCTTTACAGCATTATAACCATCATAACAACAGAAAGACGTTCACAACTGGACATAGGCCTTACCCAAGCATGGCCGCAACGACCGGTATCTTGCGTTTCTCGTATCTGTTGGATTGCCGCGACCTCCACCAGGCCTTACAAGGTGGATCTTTAGATAACATTGAAAAGGTGGCGTTACCTAACCTCAGACACTCTATTAAAAACTTATAATCTTTAAAAAAAAAATTGAGAAAAAGACAGGTAAGATAAGAATTTTTAATTAAGTCACTTTCGCTTCTGATAATAATTTTGCAGGTGTTCGCAAAACTTTTGATTTTTGTTCCAAACTTTAATGGACGCGACCTCTTTTTGAAGCTCACAACTTAAATTGGATACGATTATCGGTGACCTGTGTTGACTTTTTTGTCTTTAGAAAATTGTTATTTTAGTGTCAAAATTTATTAAAAGAGGTTCGTATCTGTTTCTCATTTATAGTCAGTAGGTAAGTAGGTCCCAAGTTAGGTAGCTACCCCGTTCTTTCGAAGATCATTCTCTGTTTTAGACCAAATCATTTATTCAACTTAAGCCTTTAGAGTCCACTGCTGGATATAGGTCGCTCTTAAGTTATTTACTTTAAACTATGACTTTTAACTTTTTAATTATTAACTTTTCTTTTGAATACTGGGCTTTCGGCTTTAGTATTATTGTGTATAATTATTGTAATGTGCGTTTTATTTGTGTAGAATAAAGTATTTGTCTTTAAGTTGTATCATAACATCCATTGCTACACTTTTAGAATACAGACTGCTCTCATCAGCATCTTCAAAATTGTATTTTCTTCTGCTGCCCTGTAAATAAGAATAAAAAATAATTAGTAGCCTTTAAGATATGTTGTTAAAGAATCCATCTTAATAGTTAACCCATTACCCGTTCACCCACTCAATGTCTAAAGACTCCATTACCCGATTTGCATACTGAACGTTGGAGGCTCAAACAATTAACGGGCACTACATGACGTCATGACAATGACGTCATCGGCGCCACACGCACGCTTGTCTCCACCATAAAGAACCATGGCGCCTCCGTGCCAATACTATTAACGGTAACCATTTAACTTGGCCCCTGGAGTTGGTCTTATTAACCCCTGTTTCACCTTGATGTGGTCAGTGGGGAAAGGTGAGGGGGATCAACGAAAAATGGTGAAGTAAAAATGTTTATGCCTCTGAGCGCATTCCCTCCGTGCTTGAGTACAATGATGCTTCACGTGGAGTGTGTCTCGTGTAGATAGGTGAGGATGTATGGCGATTAGTATTAGGTATTGCGGGTATTATTGATTAGTTTGCATGCGTGTGTCTAGATTGGATTAAGTTGTGGTATTGTGTATTAAGACGATGTAGGGATGACAAAAAGTAAAGCTTTTGGATTTTGAAATTACCAGACACGCCTTCAAATATTTACCTTTGACTATGTTAAAAAAAAAGTTGACACAGTGGTTAATAGAAAATAGTTTTATTATTTAACCGAATTTTATGACATATCGTGAAAAGGTTAATAATCTAAATACATAATATTGATATAGTACACAACTTATCAAAAAAAAAACACGTGTGGTACTCGGGGATTGCCGCGGTAAAGCTATTGCATTGCATTTTTTATCAACTTATGCAATTATAATTTTTTATTTATGCAGTATATTTTTTCTTTGATAATAATTCAAGTACAGTCGTACCATATACATACACGTTAAGCGAATGCTCGGCCGAGCTACATGGTAGGCGGAGTGGGGGGTGTTAGGTTTTATTTTCGTTAGGGAATTTCTTGATTCGGTCGCCCCGCTCAAAGCCCGCGATAAAAGCTATGATTGCATAGCTTTTATCTTTTAGCTTAATAATTTTAATGTTGAAGATTGATAAATCGTGACATTATGAGCAGTCTGGACTTTGCATTATATTCTCAATTTGACATTTTAATTTTCTTTTTCTTTATTTTGATGCTGTTCTTGAAACTTAATAATTTAAATTAAATTATGATTGTATTACTCGTTATTAATAAAAGTTTAATGTGGCATATTTGCCACGTTAGTCTTAAGATCTTCATTTGTTCCTACATTCTTGCAAATAAATTCTTTTGAATTTGATAGTTGGTACCGAATGCATGTACCATTACGATGTAACGTCTTCGCTGAGGGTTTGACGGTAGGGCTGTGTTAATGTCATGGGAACAGTAACTCACTTCTAATAATTTAAAGACATTAGTCACCTATGGCATCATAAATATTTAAATTCAATATCTTCTCTAAAGGAAAGTACACAATGAAGGAAAAGGGAAATAAAAATCTCTCTCGTTGGATTGGTATAATCACATTAAAAGCTCGAGGCACTATCCTTTTCAACGAGCCAAACAAAAAATACAAAATTAATTTCCATTTTAAGTTGAAACGTTATTGTTGTAACTCTTTCAATATTATTCTGGGCTACCGTCCGTTCGTTCGTAAAAAGCAAACACATTTTAGCCTATAGAAATACACATTATCGGACCGATCCGTGGCGCACTATTACAGTTTACATTTACTGATTTGGTGCAAGTTATAAGCTTCAGGCTGCCTAGCCTCTTTCCAACCATGTTGGGGTCGGCTTCCAGTCTAACCGGATGTAGCTGGATACCAGTATCTTACATGGAGCGACTGCCTATCTGACCACCACAATCCAGTTAATGGGTAATACGATACCCCTTGGTAAGACTGGTTGTCAGACTTTCAGGCTTCTGACGATCCGTAAAAGCTGTCAAAGATCCACGACTGACAGCTGGGACCAACGGCTTAACGTGCTTTCCGAGGCGCGGAGGGGTCTTGGAATGTAAAGATGGTCACCCATCCACGCACCAACCATGGCAAGCGTAGCTTCACCTGATCGGTCGACCCGTGCTGCTGTTATTACTTAGTTACAAGCCTCTCTGCAAGTTATGAGCTTATTATTGTTAAATTATTTTTAATTTTTATGAGATGTGGTTGTCATAGTCTAAAATATGTTTTAAATGTAAAAAAAAAGAAAGATCATAAACTATATAAACGATGAAAAGATTGTATGAAAGATGATGTGTCTTGAAAGGGGGTGAAAACTGAGATTACTGCGATGTATGATAGAAGACAAACTGCCAACTCCAAACACATTGAGGCTAGGAGCAAGAAGATTATATGTTATTTAACAAACCTAATTAATAATATTTTCTATATTAGATATGACCTTATTGGTGATGTTCTTCAGAAAGATCAGGTGCGTAGTACTCGCAACCGGCGTGCGTGCATGACCAGATGTATTAACGTAAACGAGGCGAAAGGAGTATGTAAGGATCGTAGCAGGTGGCGTTCTGTAGTTTCTGCCTACCCCCATGGGAAGAAGGCGTGAGTTTATGTATGTATGTATGTTCTATATTAGATAACCCTTTAGTTGAAACAATCAACTCTGCCCAATACATAAGAGTTCAAAATAGATAACAAAATAAAATAACAACTTAATACCCAAAACAATAGTCGGAGTTTCAGAAAAACCTAGACCGTTTATTTAATAAAATTGAACTAGTCTTTTAAGGTCACGTCTCAATTGGGCTCAACCTTTCCATCTTACTAAAGTAACTTTGTAAAGTTGGTGACTTATAAAGGTCGTGGCGATTATTATTAACAATTCAGTTCAGAATGTCTTATTATATTACTAAAACTTAAATAAGCAGCTTTTGTTTAAGATATTGTGGGGTTTAGGTAGGCATCAAAATAAAACGTTGTTAATTTAGACGTAGTTTTGTACTTTTGGTTGAGCCTGGCTTTTTTCATTACCTATTGTTTTTTCTAAAATCATTTTTTTGTACTCATATATCAAACACAGATGCGGCATTGACGGTCGCAGGAAACTCCTGGATGCAGGCAGCATACTGCATAGAACTAGTTTTTATGACGAATTTGAAACAGACTGTGGAGAAGATCTGTGGGCAAGTTTTGCATGGTGTGGTCGTACTATTTACGTGTGTGCGGTTTACATTAAACCAAGCGCTAAAGACGCGGACTATATGCGTTGGTTTTGTAAAGTCGAAAGTTTTGCATCTAACTTAAAAGGATCTGTTTTAATTTTAGGGGACCTAAATTTGAATAGTGCTTCTTTATCTATTGTTAACTATTATTCTTACTTTTTATCTTTTTGTTGCCTGAATGAGAAGAATGTGGTGAGTAATTCGGATGGAGGTATGCTAGATGTGGTGTTGGTCCAAGAGAACGCTGGCACGATTAATACTTCTGTCGCTAACACGGATGGCATAGTTAAACCTGACAATTACCACCCACCATTGGATATCGACATTAAAATTAAATCTACACGTACTTCTGATGTCATTGAACCAAGTAACATTGATACCAATAAAGACTGGAATTTCAGAAAATGTAACCGAGATAAGCTTTTTGATTTACTTTCAAAAATTTCATGGGAGAAGGTTGTACAGACTGACGATGTATATTTAGCTACAGAGTACTTTTATGAGTCAATTTATTCCATCTTTGATGCTTGTGTACCAAAGAAAAGACGCCCTAAAACCACAAGTAGGCGTTATCCGGTGTGGTTCACAAAAGACATAATTCAGGACACTAGACTTAAGCTCAAGTGGCATACTGCTTGGAAGCGCACTAAATGTACAGTAGCCCGTATGAATTTTTCAGACTTGAGAGCTAGCCTTAAAACACGGGTGGCACTTGCTTATGCATCATATACCAAAATGATTGAAAATAATCTAAGAGCCAATCCACGTGATTTCTGGCAACATATAGCCAGTTTACGCTCAAAAGGTGGTTTTGAGCCGAGTGTTACCTACAACGGCGAAACATTTGCAGGTGTTCATGCGGCTGATGCCTTCGCTGATTTCTTTGCTAGCGTTTATCTTCCCGATGTTCCGCAACTTGATGTTGAAAAGGCTTCCCATTGTGATACTAATGTTAGCAGTAATTATGTAAATATATTTAAATTCACTCCTCAGGATGTCATGTCAGGAATAGGTAAACTCAAAGTTAGTAGTTCAGTAGGGCCGGACAGCATTCCTCCAGAAATTTTGAAAACTTGTAAAAAACACTTTTGTTTGCCTCTATTTCATATTTTTAATCTATCATTAAAAACCGGAATATACCCACCGCAATGGAAGATTTCAAGGGTCACTCCTATTCCCAAGAGTTTGAATAAAACATTAGTAGAAGAATTCCGTCCCATTGCCATTTTGTCATCACCAGCTAAAGTTTTTGAACACATACTACATAACTATATTTATTTCCAAGTTGAAAAGTATCTGTGTAATGAACAACATGGTTTCAGAGCAAAAAGATCAGTAAATACTAACCTTCTTACCCTAGTAGATTACATATCTAAACGATTAGACCGTGGGGGTCAGGTCGATGTCTTATACTTTGACTTCCGGAAGGCGTTTGATAGGGTCAATAATGATATTCTGCTGGCAAAGCTATGTGCCATCGGATTTCCCCCAGGGCTGTTACAGCTCCTCGCTGACTATCTTCGCGATCGTCAGCAGTTTGTCAGGCTGGGCCTTTATGAATCCCAGCCCTATCATACGCGTTCCGGAGTCAGTCAAGGATCAATTCTGGGACCCCTTCTCTTCTTGATAATGATTAATGATCTTCCTTCAGTTATTCATCACGCCAGAAGTTTATTATACGCAGATGATTTAAAACTCTATTCCGAAATTAATTCTGAAGTCGATAGTCTGGCACTGCAGCGTGATATTGAGGCGATATTGGAGTGGGGTGTGAAGAACAAAATGGAATTTAATTCTTCCAAATGCTTCGTCATGAGTTTTACTCGAGCACGAAACCCTATCACCTTTACTTATAAAATGAATGGTAGCGCTATTAATAGAACATCTGGAATGAAGGATCTAGGTGTCACATTTGACAACAAGCTAACGTTTCATGATCACATGGCAACGGTAGCAAAAGATTCATTTAGGCGATTAGGTTTCATTCTGCGCAATGCTAAAGATTTTAGCAATACCAGCGCTATTAAATCTATTTTTAATGTACTGGTTCGTACCAAACTGGAATCCAGTGCATGCGTCTGGAACCCGCATGAAAAGAAGTACACTTTACTCTTAGAAAAGGTACAAAAGGCTTATCTTAGGTATCTATATAAACGTTTGAATGGATATTATCCTTTTATGTATCCTTCGAACTTTCTTTTAGGCTGTTTAGGTTATAACTCTCTCGAGGTTAGAAGAAAAAATGACCAAATTATTAATATGTGTAAGATCCTTCAAGGAAAAACAGATGCTCCTGAATTGCATGACGAACTGTCCCATCTTTTTGCTCCGATGAACTATAACCGTAGCAGGAGGCACAGATTGTTCGCCGTGCCTTGGAGTCGAACCGTCGCTCGTGCCCAGTCTCCTGTCCCTCGCACGCTTTCTGCGCTCAACGCTCTCTTGGACGCTAAGCCTCACTGTGATGTGTTCGCGGATGAATGGAAGAAGATCTTGTCAACATGTCTGGAGTATTGTGAGATGAGCGTATGACTGTCGAGTAGCTGTATTTTTTTTTTTTTTTTACTAATATAGTGTGTTGTGTCTTTAACTAATGTAATTGGCCTTGGCCGTTTTATGTTAAAGTAAAATAAATAAATAAATAAATAAATGACAATGCTTGGTGGAGACCTATGTCCAGCAGTGGACGTCTTTAGGCTGAGAGTGACTTTCTTGGTGTAATTGATAACATACTAATGTAACGTTCTTATTTTGTTTTATCATCAGTGCTGTTAGTGGATATGCTCAGGTGCACTTCGGTCAAGTGCTGATGAAATCAGTGCTCTGAGTGGAATACCTCATCATTTCAGCCCGGAATCAATCACTGCTGGGAACAGGCCTCTCCTTTCCTGTGCCCTTTAGTGTTGAGTAGTTGAGTGGTAGAAATCGTCACGTAACGAAAAAGTGTTATGTTCCAACATGCAAATTTTGTCTCTCTCTCTGTCTCTTTCTATTATTTACGAGTGTGTGTGTGTGTGTGCGGAAGTTCATTCCTGACGGGGGTCCTCCAACCACACACGTTTTTTTTCTGTTTACAAAATTATATTTCCAATCAGGACGTAGTAGCACAATATGATTATTTTTTTAAACTCGCTCCGCTTATTACTTAGACCACCGTCCTGCATCTATCGCGGAGATTGTCCTGGGACGTATTCAATTTTGCACGGTGCCCTATCTGCAGGCTCTATTAGCTGACTTTGATGTTGCAGATTGCATGTTCCTGTTTGTTTGAATAACAGTATGGAGATCGGTAATTAGGGAACACTGATTGGATGCTGAGCGGTACGTTATTGGGAGAAGGAAATTGTGAATTGCTTTTCAGTGTTCTGTGAGAAAATTGTCAATATGGAACGGTTATGGAATCGCGTCTGTTTGTCACCCGCGTTATTTTTACTTTTTGATTTTAGGTTTAATTTTTTACAGATTGATGACTGATAATGGAAGTGAAGTTTAAAAACAATTAAAAAATATGTAAATAAGAAAGGGGAAAGTATTCCGGTTAAATAGCAGATAATTATTACGTTTATTTTATTACTATTTACTAGCTGATGCATTGGCATGCGTTGCAATGCTTTTTTTTGTTTTTTTTTTTCAAATCACCCCTGTGTGAGCTGTATTACAGCGAACAAAACAAAAAATAAAAACCAAATTGGTTAAGCCGTTTTTAGTTTTAGCAAGACTAACGAACGGCAATTGATTTTTATGTATAAGAAGATTATGGAGACTAATATTTTTACAACTACAATCGGGAATGTAAACCTAAAGAAAAAAAAACTGTTTTGTCTGTAATAATATTAAAATGTATGTTTATGTATGTTTCGAATACCGTAAACAACAGATATTTATAGTCTTGTTAGTAAACTATAGTGGGAGGATGTTGATTGGATGGCAATTCTTGAAATTAAAAACGTCAATCAAATTACTTATCGGCAGTTAATTGGTGATTGATATGATGGAAGTACCTTTAATATCATTTACTTGCAAATTGATTGCTTTTCAATTAGGTACTGACTGGAGTTCTCATAATCTAGGCTATAAATATAAGAGCTTATTATTGAATTTTATTCGAATCACGATGTTATTATAATAATTAACAAATTGTGTTATTATCTGCGCATAACGTAGTGCATGCTGTGCTTTTCTTAAAGTAATGGGGCACTTGGATTTAAGTTTGCAATGTACAAATTGTTAAGTAATAGTGTACTTATTTTTGAAGAGCATTATAAATAAACAAATTAAAAAAATTAAAACAAACAATAATTGTAAGAATAGAAAAAAGTCGGTCTGTTAGTCACAGAAACATGTTCATGTAAAAAAAAACATGTTTACAAAAAAATAACCGACTTCCAAAAAAAAACTAAAAATCGTGAAAAATAACTTTAATTTCGGAAGTCGGTGGCCAACAACGAAAATACATAACCAAAGACTTCCGAAATTAAAGTTATTTTTCATGTTTTTAGTGTTTTTTTTTGGAAGTCGGTTATTTTTTTGTAAAAATGTTTTTATTTTACACTTTTTAGTTGTGGTACCTGCCCACACACATTCTTAAACCACTACTTGATATGTAAACCGTGACAGGAAATTCTTAAAACATCATCAATATAAACTAAGTGGAAAAAATACGCAGTATTAAGGATAACTCAAAAACTACTGGTCAGAACTTGACCAAATTTAAATGGGACCACTTGTGAAGCTCCAACTTTCAAATAAAAAAAGAAACATCCAAATCGGTTCACCCACAAAAAAGTTCTGAGCTAACACATTACAAAAAGAATACAGTCGAATTGAGAACCTCCTCCTTTTTTTGAAGTCGGTTATAAATACAGTTTTAGTTTAAAAGGAAACTCTTTCAAGATTCTATCCTTGTAATTAAAAACTCTGGATTGAATGGGGTGAAGCGATTCCGCACATGTCCACATAGACTCCTGTCTGGAAATTTGCTTAGAATTTTATGTTTATGTCAATTTTATAATACAAAACTGGGAAACTGTTTTTGTAGAGCATTAGAAGTAGTCGTCATAATAAAGTGTCTATAAATTCTATCCGACTGTTTTCGACAGTCGAATTGAGAACCTCCTCCTTTTTTGGAAGTCGGTTAAAAAGAGACTCTCGGAAAAGTTCTGACTAAATAATCTGGCAAATATGGTACAAATTCCATTTTTTTATTTGGCATAGAGGTAGTGTGTTTCCGGTCACCGAAACAGGCCTTAATTTTCACGAAAAAATTGAAAACTGAACCAAAATAATCGGTATCTTCGCTCCTAGCACTCTCGTATTAACAGGATTGATTTTTCGCCTCACCTGCTGTTGTTTATAGTTTCAATTTCGCTGAGAGGTTGCTATGGTGTTTTTAGGGTTCCGTGGCCAAATGGCAAAAGCGGAACCCGTATTGATTCTTCATGTCCATCTGTATGTTACAACCTTATACTTCTGACATCTTTATATTGATTCTTTTGAAATTTTGTAGAGGTAGGTCAGTGTGTCTTATGTGATCTACCACACAGTTATGTATTTAAATTAAGTTAAACAATTAAGTGCATCTAATGGCACCAATTCTACATAATAATGTAAAACGAAGGGATGAATTGTGTTATATTCTGGCGTGTCGTTGGATAGTCGACCCATATAAATACTTTTTAAATACATTTAACGAAAATTATGTTTGACATGATCAGAAAACTTGTGAAAAGTTTTTTAACATCCGTTAAATCCACAACACGGAACCATAAGATATTTGTGTGTGTACCTGGCAGGTTTTTTTATGGTACAAAGCTATGGTTCTCGTATCGAATGGGTACGAAATGTGGTCACATGTGAAAAAAATCGCTGTGTTTCGTGTATTTTATGGAGGGAATCCATCTGGAGATGGGCTGTATATCTCGATAGGGTATTGCTGTGGGGTGAAAAATGAGGTGTTAGTTCTGTGTTGTGTTGTTCTTTTTTTGTTGTTGTTTTGTGTTGGGAGGTGAGCAGGTCTGTTCGGAGGGGCTCGTAGCTAAGTAATAACAGCTGCGCGGATAGATCGGTTAGGTTAAGCTTTGCTTGTCACGGTTGTCCATGGATGGGTGACCATCTTTATATTCTGAGACTCCTCCTGTTAGTCCCGGCTGTTATTCGTGGATCTTTGACAGTCGTTACTGGTTGCCAGAAGCCAGAAAGTCTGACAACCAGTCACCAAGAGGTATCGTATTACCCGCCGTTTATTAATTACTGGGTTGTGGAGGTCTAATAGGTAGTGGCTTCATGTAAAACTCACTCACTTCTCAAAACGGCGAACAGGTAATACTTTGCAATTTTTAAATAACCCTTACCCTTACATTTTATTTACTTTTGACATAGTTTGGTACTACAAGTTTCCACAAACGTGTTTACAAATTATATCCTAACTATCCTAATCCTAAGTAATATTATAAATGCGAAAGTAAGTTTGTTTGTTTGTTTGTTACCTTTTCACGCCTAAACCACTGAACCGATCATCCTGAAATGTTGCATATACGTTGTCAGATGTACAGCAACGGACATAGGGTACCTTTCATCCCGCAAAAAAGTACTGTTCCCGAGAAAAACAACAATAACGTTCTTATGATAATAGATGGCGCCACGTGTCTTTCGAATCATGATTGAATTATATTTCCCAAATTGATAGTCAAAGTCTAAATTAACGCGAGCGAAGCCGCGGGTAAAAGCTAGTATTTTATATAGGTAAGTTTTAAATGTGCGTCCATAACTGGTGAGTCTATAGGAGATTATCGACTCAGCAAGAGCTGTGTATATTTGAATGAGGGTTCTGTACGGTATATACTCAATATAACTCATCTTTACAAATACTAAACTTGCGTCCTTATTTAAAAAAAATGTCACCAAATCCGTTCAATCATGCATACAATTTCATATGAAAAAAATAACATACAACATAAGGAATAAAAACAAAATCCAATGAAAACCAGCGCACGCTCACACTTATTATGGCAAAAAAACAATATTAGTTGAAGGAGCACGGCTGTACAATAGTTTACCGGAAGATATAAAAAAATGTAACAATATAAATACATTCATACGCAGATTAAGGCATTACATAACATAAAACAGAATATGATTCATATTTCTGACTGACCGACCCCTTGGCAATTCAAAAGTGCCTGCATTTGGTTTATTTGAAAAAAAAGCTTTGAGTTTTCATAGTTTTTTTAATTATCTGCGAATGAAGCCTTAAATGAATATTATTGAATTAAATCCTAACTTAAAGAACCTTGATTGATTCGAAATTACAATGTGAGTCACGAAAATAAATTGCAAATATTGTAATATTGACTTCAGAGTCTTCAGACGAAACTTTCATAATACAATCACCTAAATATCGAGAATATTGAATAATAAAATACTTTGAAAGTAAGTGTTGGTGAAACGCGATGAATAATTCAGATTAAATGACTGGTTGCTGATTTACAAGAGAAAGGAATGAATGGTTACATAAACTATATAGTTTTCTCGACTTTGTTTGTCGCTACAATGCGGGTTTATTAACATTTCTGAGGTAGTTGGAAAGAGATGTATAAATGAATTTTAGTTTTCTAGTGTTTCATTGTCTCTTTCTGTGGAATGAGAAAAGGGGTGTCTTCTTGCAGTAATTAGTGGCGCTAATTAAAAAAAATATATTTATATTCCGCAAGAAAGGTACTTGAAAGATTATGGATTTTTATATCGGATGTACATGATTCGATAATTCACATAGTATTTCGATTAAAATACAGATAATTTTCTTTCTTTTTTACAAATTATATTTAGTTAGATACTTAAAGCTAATTCAATGTGTGTGGAAATTTTATTTCCTGTAGGTTATTTCAATGTAGAAAAAAATACATTGTAGTATCAACCTATGTAGGTTACTGCACAAATTAAAATATTCACGATGTTTTTGTTACCAATAAAAAATCAGAATATCCCCAACATAATAAATTATTTACATTTCATCGCCACAAAATAAGTGAAAAATAAGCCTTTTCATTACTTCACTGAGCTGTATATATATTTTTTTACGATCCAATTTATTTCAATATCCAGGCTTCAATATCAATTATTTATTTTCCAATGGAAATCATATCCAAAAAAAAAAATACGCTTGCTATAGTTAAAGTTTCAGTTTTCCGTGTATTTTTATTGCTGTATTTTTTACTGTACCGAAAAAATATGTTGCGTGTAAATGTTATCCGTGTTATCAGTTTCGTTTTCCAATATTAAATTAATAATCCAAGCTATTGGTATTACATATTATCTGCAACCGTTTCTAGCGTATTTTTTATCACAGTTGGTTTATACCAACAAAACACAAATAGGCACAAATAGGTAATATTACCTATTTGTGCTATTGGGTTGATATCGTGACGCATTACGTTTTAAACGTTTAGTTGATTTTACATGGATTGTCTTTTTATGCAAAAAAAAAACATCAATCATACGAGGGAGAGAGAGAATAGATTTAGAAAAAATATCTGAGGCCCTCAAAAACATTTAAAAAATAAAAATTTGTCGTCATTTGCAGTAATTTAACTCGTTCAAAATAAAAACTAACACGCCACATGCCACACATTTTTTATCCAGTACACTATTACTTCGCACAAATCGTCACACTGCATGTGAAAGCTAAATACTGCCTTGTATCGACGCAAACCGGGTAGTTGGCCTGTCTGATCTGTATAGATAATTCAGGCTATTGTCCATCTGTGGGGCGTGTTGCGGTGTTATCACGGTGTTTCGGGGTGCCCGGATTAACACTGGGTCTTTGGTAGACTGGTATTTGTAGGCTGTGAATTAAAGGATGATCTTTGAAGGCATTTGTGGGAATTGGCAGGTATTTTAGTGAAAATTACATTCTGGTGTTGATATTCAAGTATCTTTGTACCATTCTGGGTGGTCAGCCTTGCTATACTAGCTGACTTATGTTTTCAAGCACATGCTAGTTTTGTAAAGTTCAAGCGGAGATTGTGGTAATTAAAACAACCCTTAAACAAGATTTTTTTAAGGCTTGTGTTTAAACACCTACCAGAAAAGTACCTATTTTACTACCAAAAAAATCGAAATACTCACCAAATTGTGTCCACCAGAATGGATAAATGCTCACCAAATGGTGTTTCATAAAGTATTGTAGAAATTAACCTATTGTCTTTTTTTATTTATAAGGCATAGTCGATGGAACCCCGCTTCGCGGGGCTCCTACCCCTGGGTAACCTAACCTGTCCGAGTCGGGGTCCCCCAAGTCCCGAGCTCGCTTCGCTCGCTCTTGCATCCTATCCCACCCTTGCATTTTGAAGCAAACTTATTTGTGGTGAGCAACTTAAACAAGATTTGGTGAGCATTTATCCAGGCAAAAATAATGTAAATACAATACGTATAATTATTCTGATGAGTGTTTAATTATTTTGGAACTTAAAACGTTATTCTTTAGGCACCTCGGTATAGAGTGGGTTCATTTTATTTGAAGTAAGATATTTTACTTAGTCTTAGGATCTAAAAATTATTTTGGTGAGCATTTAAATTGTAGCCTTTTTTTAAAGATATTATTGTAATAACTGGACTGTGTCCAATTGGGTTTGGAATTTTTAGTTCTATCTACCAACAATATCAGCCACCCCCCCTTTACACACATACTCACATATTCATATTCATAGTTAAATCAGGCCATTAGGGTTTAGTAACACACATAAATAAAGGTTTCTTTTATATACGAAGTTACAGTATAACACTGACTCCTAGGTCACAGGGTTGTACTAGTTTAGGAGGCAGGGTTTTTCACTACTTGTGCAGCCTTTTTCCAAAATCCAATGTACCTGTGTGAAATGTATTGGTATTGTATACAAAGGTGTTTTGTGTCCATAAACTTTAAAAAAAAAAAAAATATTATACATAGATATCCTGGAAGCACAACAAAACAATATAAATTGGATTGAAAGCATACACACTAAAATATGAAGAAAAAAATTAACACTACCAAATCTGTACACGTATACACAAAATTAGATTTACACTTCCCTAAAAGTACAACAGTCCCAATAAAAGTCACAGTGGTTACAAAGACTGATCATATTATAACTGACGAAGCTTAAAGGTACAGGCCTTTCAAAATGAGTCATCTAAATTCCGCGGAGGGGCCAAGGTGTCAGTCTCCATACCTTCAATTTGAGTGCTCTTCTAAATTACAAAGGTTTTCTCATAAATTGTTCCAATATTCTACGATGCCAACGGCATGTTAAGCTTAAGTAGGATGGCTGTTACACCGATGCGAGCAAGAGAGACGATAATAGGTTTGTGGTTTAGTTAAATATTTGCGCCCATTTTGTAAAATGATAAATGATTTTATTTCTGTAAGTAGGTTTGTACAAACACTTTTACACGTCAATCATGTTTTTTAAACTAGATGAGGTCGGTGTTTCCTATCTTACTACTCTGAGAAGAAAGGCCGAAACAAACTCAGAGGTCACAGTCTCTTTTAGTACAGTACTCATTACTAACCCACTCCTAAGCCTACTACCCTAGCCTAGCCTAGTTTTATCACTACTAAGCCTTGCAAATACTTGTACCAGTTAAAGATTATTAAACACCTAGGTATTGCCCGCGAATTTGTCTGCGATTCAAGAAGAAAAGTAGCCTATATCCTCCTTCAGGTCCCAGGCTACCTATTTGTCAAATTTCAGCAATTCAGTTTAGGTTCAGTGACTTAGGCACCAAAAGGTAACAGCCAAAATGACAGGCAGTGTTACTGGATGGTAATGTTGGTATAATTTACGCAACCGCAGTATACCTACACATACTCGTAATGCGCATTCATGCATCTAGTCGTTGCTTTCTTTAGAAAACGTACACATGACATATTCCCATGAGATTATCTATAGGTTACCTACAGCATGCTTTAACCTCTGATAGTCTGACATGTGCACGATGTACACAAACTGCGCAATATTTTTCTGAGTCTTTTTAGTGTTGCGTACCCAAAGGGTAAAAACGGGACCCTATTACTAAGACTTCGCTGTCTGTCTGTCCGTCTGTCTGTCACCAGGTTGTATCTCAAGAACCGCGATAGCTAGAAAGTTGAAATTTTTACAAATTATGTATTTCTGTTGCCGCTATAACAACAAATACTAAAAACGAAATAAAATAAATATTTAAGGGGGCTCCCATACAAAAAACGTGATTTGTTTGCCCTTTTTTGCTCGATATCAATAATGGCAACAGCTAGGCACTTGAAATATTCACAAAACACTCAGTTGTATTTTTACTTTAATAATAAATCATTAAAATAAATAAAGTAAATATTTAAATGGGGCTCCCATACAAAAATCGCCATTTTTTGCTTATTTTTGCTCGATATCAATAAATGGTAAAAGGTAGGCATCTAATTTGTGTACCTACTGTTGTTTACCTAGTCAATGGTACAGAACCCTTCGTGCGCGAGTCCGACTCGCACTAGGCCGGTATTTTTTTTAAATATACGTTGACGGAGTCAAATAGTCGCGCCTTTTATCCATGGGTAAGCAGAACCTGAACCTGTTATAATTCACTACTACATTTATGTACACGTTCATACATCAGGCCGTACACGTGGGGCGGTTGCGAGTAGGGACTTCGCACCTAATCTTATTGAATGAAGTCACCAATAAGGTCAGTGGCACTTGAATGTCCAATTTCAATTTCACTTGATAACGGAGTAAATGATAAATGATTTTATTTCTGTGAGTAGGTTTGTACAAACACTTTTACACGTAAATCATATTTTTTTAAACTAGATGACGAAACACGCGTTACACTTCGGTGTAACAGGCAACCCTTCAGTCACGTAATATCGAACGCGTCGACGGATCGATGCCGAATGCCGAAGCGTGCGTATTTTTCATTAGCACCATTCGCCAATTAGATATATAGCCGAGCTATTGTGCTGGAATAATAATTAATTGCAATAATGCTGGAGGCAAGTGATTCGGATACCAATTCGTGGAATTCCTGTGAAATTAGTTTGGGTTTGTTATTGGTAGGAAATGTTAGAATTTAGATTCAGCAAAAATATGTACCTTTACTTTGTCTGCATGAATGTAGAGATACTTGAAAACTTTTAACTAGGTAGAGAAGTAAAATGGTCTGCATGTGTGCCAAAAATTCAAATACATTCAGCCTTTTTAGCGTATTAGAGCCGCAATCAAATAACTAAACTTGCGCATTTGTGATTGCATTCGTATTTAACCAATTTAAAAAAAGGAGGAGGTAATGCTTACAGCGGGTGTTATTTTTCCAAAAATCTCAGAACTCATAGCATTTATTTCAAATAAACCAATTACAGGCACTTTTAAATTGTCAAGGGGTCGGTCAGTTAGAAAGATGGAGCTAGTTGCCCATTCCGAAGCCTAGTGTGCACCTATGGATAAGAATGGGCAACAAACTCCATGAACACTCCTATATATCAAAATATGGTTACAAAATATTAGTTAGATCATTAATGTTGAAATTATGGATGTGTTTCATGTAGGTACACCGATTTATCCGTAATCACTGCGCATTATTTATGTACTTTCCGTACAATAGACCATACATATTTAAAATCTATTCACCCAAACCTTTATTCATAATATTTACAAGAGTATTTACAAACTAAAGCGTCTTACATTTTACTTACAATCCGTCGAGTCAGGAACACGGAAAAATACCAGCTTTTAATAAAGCGGCAAGAATAATCTTCTGCGGCTTAAGAAACTGAGACAAAGGCACAAAGAGTTTATTTAAAACATGGAAATAATCAATGAGGAGACGAGGTACACGATGCCTTCAAGATGGAGTAACAATCTTTTCTTCACTGAAAATTATACAATGTGAAATGGAGTTTGTTTGTACATCGTTCACAATACTTTGTGATTATGATCTAATCGTCCTAAAATTTATTTGGCATGCAGGTAGTTTATATATGGCAATGACCCTGGTACATTTCATTAAAAAAAAACTGGTGAATTGACCAGATTTTATTAACATTATTATAAGTAAAGTGTTTTCAAAAGTAATTGCAGTGTGAAGCCTGCTACTAGCAAACAATCCAACTTTACGAAATTCAAAACTTGACTTATTCCCAGAGGGATAAAGAAAATAACTAAGAAAGCTTGAAGAAAAACCCTTACCCATTCCATTTCTTTAATTCTGAAACTACGAAAGAATACCAACACCACAGACATCCAAAATGTTTCCACAAATTCACACAACAATACAACACAAGTCACTCATCCTACACTAAAGGAGAAAGCAAGAATATCTTTACATTTACGTAACAACACCAAATCTTCGCATCTGGTAACACTATAGTACGAGACTGTGCACACAAAATGCACATTCCGTACAAATTGCATGAGAGCAATAAATGAAAGTTACACATTATTACGGCGAGCCCGTAATAAATACATCTAAAACAAAGGGTTCCGTATATTTCAAACTACTCGCTTTTACAACTGCATTCAATCATTTCGAGTCCAATTTCGTCTCAGCGGAAGTTGTAAGTGATGCAATGTAGCGGGTATTGTAGAATAGAATAGAATAGAATAGAATACTCTTTATTATGTACACCATAAAAAAATATCAGATATAAATGTAGACATTTTACACAGGGTGACACAATGGGCGGTCTTATCGCTAAAACCGATCTTTTACAGACAACCTTTGGATGGATTGGATTGTAATCTGCCATCTCAGATGCTGTGCGAAAATATCTCATTTCATAGTTAAGTGATTCGCTAGTCAGTCTTAGTAACAACGCAGAATGCTGATTATATGATAAATAAAATAATATACGTTACTTTATGTCACAATTTGCTTTACTATGGCTGTTAAATGAAGGATTCTTCTTCTTCTCATCATAATAGCCCATCAAGCAATTAATTATCAACATATGCAAAGTTATTGATAATACAGATAGCACTTTTGATTCCAGGGTCTATTTACTGGCACCCGCCGTTCGCTTAACACGCTACCATCAATAGTCGCTTCCGCTTATGCCTCACACAACATCGCTAGACGCAAGCGTTCTCTGCCGTTCCCTGTGGACTCCTATCGCTGAGAACCGGGCGAGGCTTAATCTAACGAATGTAACCCTAACACAAGTTACTACAAATGGAATTCGATTTAGGATTTAACTAAGAGCTTTTATATATACAATGATATTCGCTGTACGTTTGCCAGTAAACACTTTATTTCGTTTGTTATTATATTGGGCATGCAATGTAATGAATTTTGCGTAAATAGCTTATTTGCTTTAAGTTTTTCGTTTCATTTGTTTGTGCCATGAAAAGTACTGGCCATTCATGAAAGGCTGAAGAAAAAGTTGCATAAAGTAATTGTTGGGACCTTGTGATATCGTGGTTGGAGAAGGTTGTAAATGAAATTCCAGTGTAAGTATAAAGTCTATTGAATAATAACCTTGAACAATATGCACAGTGACGTTTCTTACTTATTCTATACAGAACACAAGATATTGTGCGGGGAAGACGACTGGCCTCTAAGCTGTGTGCGCGGGGAACAATGCATTTTGCCTTGTTAGCATTATTGTTATTGTTACCTGTAGTTCCTACAAGTAATGTTAGGATCATAGCATGAGCTAAGTCCCGAAAGGACCCATCCTTGGGCATTTGTCTAGTAAGACAATAAGGTGCCTTGGGGTAATATCGGACGGATTTTCGAATAGTTGCAAGGATGTTGCAAAAACTTCTTTTTCTCAATTTTAGTATACGGCATATTAATGAAAAATGGTGGAAATTAATAATGATTCAACACTGTCATTTTAAATTTAATTATATTTTTTATATTAGATGGAAAATTGTTTGTCAAATTGACACACCTCGTCTATTTACCCTATTATAGCCATTTCTTACAACTGTCATAGAATGCCAATTATGATTTGAATATACGAACAATCTAAGTTGGTAGTCAATATGATTTATAATTAATTTCCCTGACTTAACGTAACTGTAATTGCCTTGCTCTTGAAATCACTTTAATCATTCGTGATGTCTAAAATGTATACTGTATGTATTCACACCACAAATGACGTGGATGGATGATCGTATAGTTAAAAGCCATTGAACAAACAGCTAATGAGGCTAATTGTTGAGCAAAGATAATGGACTACAACCTCCTGTTAATATAATATCATTAGGTGTGGATATTACGTATGACCACAGACTACATAATAGTACAGTCACGAGCACTAATATGTCAACACTTGGCAACTTTCAATAGCGATTTTTTCGTGAAATAACGAATGCAACGTTGAAAAGAGACATATTGGATAAACCTTTGGGTTCGAAAATACTATGTTCGTAACAACATAAAATTTCATTCAAAATTAAGGAGAAAATCGCTTTCGAATTTAGCCAAGTGTATACATATTTATGCTCGCGACTGTACAAGGTACAGTACACATTACAGTTACAGTTTACATTACATTGTAAAGTCAGGGAAAATTATTATGTAGCAGATTGTCCACCAGCTTAAATGATTGGGTACGCACAATAATTGTGATTTCAATATACGATTGTAATCACAACCTTTGACAGTTGTATGAAATAGCTATAATACGGCAAATTGAGGTAGGGTGTCAATTTGCTTAACAATTAATTTCCCTGACTGTACAGTTAAGTTAAAATAATGATTTCATTGCAGACGGCTACATGTAGAGAAGGTAAACTATTGAATAATAGCGCAATTAAGTTAGTCTTGTGTGGTTTACTGAAGTTGTTAATAAGTTCTAATACAAAAGCTTCCCCTGTTTCTTTTTAGGTATTATTTGGTAATCTAGGGAATGGTTTTTACTATATCTATTAGCCTATAGCATTGAAAGGGAAACGTATCTTCTCATACGAAGAAGAAATTATCATTGACCACCACGCGTGCTCAGTACCGGTTAGATTGCGATTTCAAACCATTTCCAGGTTTCCCCAGAATGCTTTTATTCACCAAGAAAAGGTTCATATAAAAACAATATTCTAAAATATTAACGTCCCGAAATAAAAATAAACCTCCCGAATACTCATTAATGAGTAATTTGTGACGTAGTGACGTACCCCAGTTACGTCGACGTCGCGCGTCGGCGTCAGTGTTTGATTTGACGTTATCTGTGCTGAAGAGGGTCGACCAGCTACTGTCAATGTATTGTGTGCTCCCTGTATAGGAGAGGGTAGGGGGTAGAATTTATGGTAACGTTTATAAATTTTGATATATTTTTATTTATTTATTTATTACATTTGGGAAAACAAACAGTATTATATTAAGCATAAACAGTGTTGTCTTAAAATTAAACTTAACAAATATACTACCCACAACATTTTCCTTAGATTACTATATTATATAATTAAAACAAGCTGTTAGCAATCGGGGTTTTTAAAGTATTATAGTTTGTTTCTTCAAACATCACTGAAATACAGTGAAGCAAAACATCGTAAGAAAATCTGGACTTATCTATACTAATATCATAAAGAGGTAAAATTTGTATGTAGGGTAGGGATAATCTCTGGAATTAACGGTCGGATTTGAAAAAATATTTTTGCATTTGATAGCCTGATTCTTGAGGAAGATTATAGGCTATATAACATCACGCTACAACGCTGAGGAGCCGATTAAAAGGAAAAAAAGCCAGAAAAAACGCTAAGCGAAAACGAAGTGATAGCGCGGGCAGGTGATGCGATGCGACGGGGTGGGTCGGGAGAAAAAGAAATTTCCGTTGGACGAAGTCGCGAGCAGAAGCTCGTAGTCAATATAAGTCTGAAATAGCTCATCTGCCTTGAGCAAGCGTGGTGATCAATGCTCAAGCCTTATCTGTATGAGAAGAGCCTTTTGCCATTCAGTGGGGATAGGCTGGTATAATTGTTAAATATTGGAGTGTTTCATAATCCCAGAAGATTTTCAAAGAATAGAATAGAATACTCTTTATTATGTACACCATAATAATTACAGATATAAATGTAGAAGTTTAACATATGGTGACACAACGGGAGGTCTTGTCGCTAAAAGCGATCTATTACAGAAAACCTTTGGATGGATTAAAGGGAGAAGGAGAGACAATAATGCAGGTAGTCAGTGCTGTACTTATCTACATATAATATATACTATAATAAACATGAAACAAGAGCAAGAAAACTAAATGTAATGATGATCCACCACCACTCCGTGATCCAAAGACCACTTTAGAATCTTTCACCAGCTTCCTATGATCTTCACCAGTCCCGCGTCTAGACTTAACAACACTTTAAAGGAAACTGCTTACATTTTAAGTGAAATAAACATATTTCACCCCTTCAGACTCGCAAGGGTTGAGTCTCGTAAAATAGCCTTTTGGGATCATTCGCGGAATAAAAGTTTGCGTTCAAAGTTTGATAGCAAGTTAGTTCAGTGTCTCAATTGATCGGGATACCAATGTCTTTCAGGAATATATATTTTTATTTCAGTACTAGTGTGAATATTAGAGGTGGCACTCCAATATTGATTGCTATATGTCATACGTCATGTTCGTGAACCGGTACCGTCAGTATCGGTCATCTCTTAACTACCACGGCTTATTCTAACTTCTGACTTGTTTTTTTTTTTGTTTTTATCTTTTTATTACAGACGCTTTTAACCTGCTCGTCTTATTGCATCGTTCTCGCATGTATAATTTCAACATAAATGATGTAACAAATTTTTTGTAACAATATTTTAATTTAAAAGAGTGTCCGCGGATTTTCTTGCTCCTTCGTCTCCACAGGTCCTTTTTTTTTTTTTTTTTTTTTTTTGGGTGGGAAATCATCAAATGACCTCTCCCGCTCTGGGCGGAGCGGAAGGGCGTGTCAGACTCTTACTGACTAAAACCCACCCGTGTTCCTTCAGTTGCCTGTGCGCCAGGGCCACGGTAACTCTTTCGAACAATCCGCAGCCCCGGCAGGCATCGGTCCTATCGGACCCCGTCAATTTTGCTGACATCTCTTTGAGGCGCGCGTGGAACACGACGCGCCGTCGACCCGGGCCTGGTCCTTACCGGACGGCGAGCTGCCCATTGCTCGCCGTCCGCAAGCCCGCGCCTACGGTGGCCGGGAGTCGGCAATCGACTCCCGACGCCCAGGGTGTCTCCTCCTCCTGCGGCGGCTAGGGGCGCGAGGGCGCAGAGATTGCCTCTCCCTTTCGCGCTCCGCCTCCTCCTTCGCGAGCATTACTGCTTCGCAGAAGGAGGTGACGGCTTCCCATTCCCTCTCGCTCCGTACCATGGCCTGAACCAGGGCCGGACGCGAGAGGTCGCCGCCGCCGATCGCCGCCACGAGGACACGGCGGTGCTCCGCCCAAGCCGGGCAGACCTCCACCGTATGCTCCACCGTGTCCTCCGGTCGATCCACGCAATGATAACACCCGGGCGTTTCCTCCCGCCTTATACGAAACAGGAACCTCCCGAAACAGCCATGTCCGGTGAGGACCTGCGTCAGGCGGAAGGTGAGGACGCCGTGGCGCCTCTCAAGCCACTCCTCAAAGAGGGGTCTTACCGCCGCAATTGTGGCGTGCCCTGCGCTGGGTTGCGACAGTCGCACTCTCCATGCCGCCATGAGATCCCGCCGGAGCTCTGTCCGCTGTGCCGCGATTTCTCGCGGCAGCGGAGTTACGCCCCGACGTTTCGCCTCCTCGCGCCACTCCCAAACGTGCGCGAGGACCTTTGCCTCCAGATCCCACGGTGGTAATCCGGCAAGGAGGCTCGCCGCCTCGCAGGAGACCGTGCGGTATCCCCGTACCATCCGGATGGCCATGACCCTTTGGGACGCGTTCAACCGGCGAGCTGGCCGGAGCCTCAATGAACGCGCCCACACCGGTGCCCCGTAAAGGGCCATGGACCGCACGACCCCCGCGTAGAGCCTCCGGCAGGAGGCGTTTGCCCCCCCCAGGTTGTCTCCACAGGTCCTACGCTTTAGAATGGGGTACTAGCTTCATATTTCTGACTGACCGACCCCTTGCCAATTCAAAAGTACCTGTAATTGGTTTCTTTGAAATAAATGCTTTGAGTTTTAATATATTTTTGTTCAAGGTTTTTTTTCATTGAATAATGAATGGAATTTTCGATATTTTTAAAGTGCATTGGTAAGTTAAGAATAATTGCTTTGAATTTATGAAGCTTCCACCAAGAAAATAGGACATTTTTCATAGTTTAATCAATCCAAAAAGGCATGAAAATTTTGGTCAAGTCAGAATTTAGTTTCATTTTGGTTTAAATGTTTGATATTTAGACCAATATACCAAGGTGTAAGTTATAGACTCTATTACCATTGCCAGGTTGTGATAAGAGCGAATATACTGATAAAATCCAACGAAATCTAGATGAAAAATGTCCACGACTTATACAATTATTGAACATTGTTGTTAAAGAAATATTTCGTTGGTTAAAATAAATATATTATTGCGATAGTTACTTTAATTACCTAAAGTTATTCACGTACCTAATCAAATTCATAAAAGTTAACACGATCAGTGACGCGTATTTACTAACCACATAGTTGGTATGATTCTGTTTAAAGTTGTATCCGCAAGCCAACATAACTCGGCTGTTGTATGCTATCGAAAATAATTTAATACTGTTAAATTCGGAGCGTGCTGCGTTCCAAAAACCGCAAGTCTTACCATTTGCTTGTGATATTGATATTTTGTATTTACGCGTCTTAGCTCGGCTTTGTAGCGTGGAATTCTTGGTTTCTGAGTATGTGGTTCAGGCAATATTTGGTTTGAAATATTAAACTCCTAAATTTTGTGAAGATTAGGTGTTCTCGCCCTCATAAGTCATTGTATCGGAAGAGACTATCAAATTGTAAATATAAAAAAATAAAGGCTAAATATATATAAAAAATGTATAAAATAATAATAATAATTAAAATATATATATATATATATACATATATTATTATATCAATTTAATTATTATATATTTATGGTGTACATAATAAATATTATTCTATTCTCTATAAATATAAAGCATTAACTTTATATTTTATAGAGAATATAATAGAATCAATGTAACACAGCTAGAAAAATAATTAAGCCTGTGTAAGATAAATAACCTTTTGGTTGAATTTTAAATCTTTAGAAGCCTAGTTTTAAATATACTGTTTTCCTCTTATCGACTTACGGAGTAATTATGTGACCTTATAACTGCATGATTTATTTGTATAAATAACTCACATGGTAAATGAACTGTTTGTGTTCTTTATGGGAATAATTTATATATTTTTTAAACCGAATTACAGTGAACGTTATTTAAGCTACAATATCATGGCGTGATGCTTTCTACTACGATTACAAAAGATTTTCAATTTTTGTTTGCGGTACCATTTTTCTTGTCTTTTTCCTGTTGCAAGGTCTAGAAAAAATATTAATACCAACGCAAGGCGTAAAAGAAAACACAAAATTAAATGGATATGATTCAAGTTCAAATGCGGGTTAAATGATTTTAAAGACTAAATTACGTTATCAAAGAAACTGAGGTGGTTGCAAAACTAACACAAGTTGGTCGAAAGACTACACAACACACACACACACACACTGGAAAGTCACTAATTTCTCGCTCCAATTAACGACTGTTCTCCTAGTAACTGGACATCGTCAGGCGCAAGTTAGCCAAACAACTTAGTAGAACTTATGTAGCATTTGTAAGACGTACCAGTCATCGCCAACCGAGCGTGGGCTACTAATTGTAGCATTGTTTTTGTTAGCATGTCTACAATTAGTAGGGTCTAAAGTTTTATCATTGTTTACTAATTCTGTTTCCAATCTAAACTCTTGACAGCGGAAATGGAAATAATTTTATGAAAATTATTATGTATTTCGTTAAAATCTCTAATATATTATTATGGCTGAAAAACATTATAAACTGTCAGAAACAAAATTCTATGTAACGAATTTCTAAAGATAACGTTATTTTGTTGGATCTGTATAACTAAAGATTCTGCTCGAGCTGACTTGGTATCTTTTATCTTTCCACATTCATGATAACAAGACAATTCATTTAAAAATAAAAGAACAAAAATGATT
This sequence comes from Dryobotodes eremita, assembly GCA_917490735.1. Classification (NCBI taxonomy): domain Eukaryota; kingdom Metazoa; phylum Arthropoda; class Insecta; order Lepidoptera; family Noctuidae; genus Dryobotodes; species Dryobotodes eremita. The sequence continues at coordinate 21,402,465 of OU823249.1, read as the reverse complement.
GTAACGATATTCATTTTATTATAATTGAAATGCCTCACTACAGAACATATCTCAAAGAGACTCGTTAAAATAAGTAGCGACTGAGCGACGAAGAAAAACAATGTAATCACAAAAGAAATAAACGAAAGACATGCGAAAATAATGAAGTTCACTGTCATATCCTTAAAGAATGAAAAACAAAAGACATGCAGAAGTTCTACTTAAACCAACTTTTTTAACACGCGATAAAATTTTTAAAATTGAAATAGTAATGATTAGGTATAACCTTAACCGAGGGTGTTCATTTGATGGAAAGGTGGAATGTTGGATGGTATTGGATGGAAAGGATGCGTTGCAAACAAGGACAAAGTTAAAATGCCTGATGTGTGAGTTATTTCAAGAGCCTTCATTAACGGAACACAGCAAAAAAAATTACGCGACATAATTTATAAGTATTTTTATTATGGCATGGTATCGTTATCGTACTGCGGATGACAGTACGATAACGATACCATGCCATAGTAAAAATACTTATAAAACAGACATAAAAAATACATTAATTGAAGCAGTAACATGGCTAAATGATAATAATTTAAAAATTAATATTAATAAAACTTTGATTATGCACTTTAGCCAACGATCATTATTATTTTCTAATCTTGACATCGAATATAATAATAATAAAATACAGACAGCTAATACTACAAAATTTTTGGGACTAACAATTGACAGAAACTTAAATTGGAAAGCGCATATTGAGGCTCTAGCCAAAAGAATAAGCAGTAGTGCATATGCGTTATATAGACTATCACGAACTCTTAATACAGATGCTTTACTAACAGCCTACTATGGTTTAGTTGAATCCGTCATTAGATATGGTGTTATCTTCTGGGGTAACTCAACCGATAGGGATATCATCTTCAAAAGACAAAAGTACTGCTTGAGATCGATGTTTAATCTCAAAACTACTGATAGCTGTAAACCTTATTTCAAAAAACATCAGATTTTAACATTACCCTCACTGTATATATTTGAAATAGCTATGTTCGTAAAAACAAATCCACATTTGTTCACCCGTATGGCAGACAAATTTCCACGAAATAGACGTGATGATAGAAACTATGTGCACACGCATCAAAAACTGCACTTATGAGCAAAAGTGTTTTCTGCATGGCACCAATTGTCTACAATAAATTGCCCAAAAGTTGGAAGGAGCAAACAATACCGCAAATTAAACAAACTATGAAATCGTTTTTGGTACAAAAAGCTTATTACAGTATAAAAGAATTTTTAAATGACTCCTTGTGTTAGTAAATTAAATAATAAATATAAATGGATGATGTAATGATAATGTGTAAATGACTAAAGTAACATTGTTTAATTTTAATTTTAATTTTTTTATAATTTAATGTATAAATGTAATATATTCGTATAATTTTAATCTGTACCTAACATATTTGCACGCCTTGAAATAGGCAGACATGTCATGACCCACGCCTATTTAAGATCTTTCATGCATGTATTATTTTAATTCTGTATGTATACACATGTTTAAGCAAATAAAATTTCTATTCTATTCTATTCTATAAATAATATGTATGTTAGTAAGACTTCCCTGGACAATAAATTTGATTAATAATCTCCTAGTTATGAATGGCATTGATTTCCTTTACTTGCATAGACATTTAGTACTAGCTTCTACCCTTGGCTTCACGCACGTGGATATCGGAAATTATCCCACGGTAACGTGCTACCGGGACAAAAAGTAGCTTATGTCCTTTCCCAGGATGCCATCTATCTCCTTGCCAAATTTTATCGAAATCCATTCAGTGGTTTAGGCGTGAAAGGGTAACATACAGATAGAGTCACTGTCAAATTTATAATACTATTAGTATGGATTTGGCAAACTAAATTCTGTTTTCGGTATCTAGTTTCGTTACATGCGAGATCTTCCTGGCTGGGTTTTCTGAACTTTATTTCTCTTATCTCAAAGGCGTACTCATTCATTTGACTGTTACATTTGGATTACAAAGCCAATGGACTGTGAGTTGTGCTGCTAAGTCTCGGGACTGATGTTGCAGTTTTATAATTGTGCCGTCAGACTGTAGAGTAGTATTTTGCTGGTTTTATAATTTTATTATGAAAGATTACAAATTAATAATTAAAAAAAAAAACACGTGTGGCACTCGGGGACTGCCGCGGTAAAGCTATTGCATAGCATTTTTTATCAACTTATGCAATTATAATTATTTTTTATTTATGCAGTTTTTTTTTTCTTTGATATTAATTCAAGTAAAGTCGTACCATATACATACACGTTAAGCGAACGCTCGGCCGAGCTACATGGTAGGCGGAGTGGGGGTGTTAGGTTTTATTTTCGTTACGGAATTTCTTGATTCGGTCGCCGCGCTCTAAGCCCGCGATAAAAGCTATGCAATAGCTTAAAAATGATGTAGTAATTCGTTTTGAAAAAAGGGGTATTATTCCGTAAAATCCTTATAAAAGACGAGTTATAGGAGGTATCTATGTACAAAACGTTAATGAGAAACAATAGTAATATTCAAAGCTTCCTCAACAATAATTCCCATTCAAATTAAACTCCTAAGTCGTTTATCCATTGAGCTAATTCATCATAATATGAAACTTATACAATTCTATTGTGCCCTGACTTAGTCCTTAAGCTTTGACGTCGACAATTCATTGTAATAAAGCTGAGGTAGCTCGTCTTTCTGGCAACGTAATCCCTACTTACCCACATTATATCTAGAGTGAGACTCGTTTGCTTTAAGTAAACATTAATAATTCAGCGGCGGTCGCGGGCCGCGACAAACACCACCCCTGCATATTCATAGGACGAGCGAAATACATTTTTTGTGCGCTCCCACAGTCGGCTAATTACAAAAGTCTTCAACGTTTTCGACTTTTTTCAGATACCCATCTGCCTTTGATTGGGTATCGGGACAGGGGAATATGAATCGACGATTTAATTAAGGTTTGCCTTCTATACGAAGTTTGTTATGAATGAGATCGTTAGCGACTGGTGAAACTCGCTTCAGATTGATTACAAAAGTTGACAAAGATTTTATTCATATATTCATTCGTTGGACGCTACTTATTGTTCCTATTCGGTCTTTTAGATTCTCTCTAATAAGTTTGGAAGTGGCGGACGTTTGGAATGGTCCCGAGGGGACGAATGATTAATTGAAATGAAACCAACGTTTTTACTTCTACCAAAGATGAATTAGAGAAGTAAGGCGAAAGTAACAGATTACTTTACTGATTGTGCTTGATGGCCATCCTATGGATTCTTTTTGCTTTTAGTCTTTTCTCGCTTATTTCCGAATTTCATTTCCCATCAACACTATTACGGATTTTTTCCTCTAACCACATAAATATTATACTGCAGATTATTTAATACTTACTTTCAATCATCTTTCCTTAATCGTGTGTGCTATGCCAAAATTATTACGATGATGGAAACCATTAGAACATAAGGCTGCCTCAACTTTCAAACCTATTCAAAAAATGAGTAGGCATTTCCTTAGTTCTGCTAATAAAATAAGTTGGTTAACAACACTTTCATACATAATTGGTTGTCGGAAGCATTTGTTCCGAGCGAGTCGATAGAAAGTTTTCTTTTGTTTGTACTTGTGTTGTACTTCAATGTTCTGGCGCACGTTTTAATGTCGTTAGTTGAATGAGAAGTTTATGTTTGTGCTTTCATGGGTAATTTAATTAGGTTTTATACCTCATTGCTCCTTGGTTAATTGGACGTGAAAATACGAAGAAAGTTACTTCCACTGGGCTTATTACGAACGCGCGGTTCTCTTAACGTAACGTAAGTTCGAACGATTTTAAAAGTCTCCTCTGATTTTTAAATATTTTAGAAGTTAAGTATAAAATGTTAACCCAATCTTTCTGGATAAAATACATCACAATCCTACGAACAGTATCTAAATATTCAAAGAACATAAAATCTACCAAAACATTTCAGAAATTTCTTCCTCAAAAATTCGTAGCTGATTCGTTCTGCGGAAAATACAATGATTTCAGCTGAAATCCGCACGGTGCGGGATGTGTTAAATTCCGTAATAGAATTCCCAAGCGTGGAAATTTTAATTATGTCCGAAAATGCAAGTTATGTAAACGCCTAGTCAGGCGCTCCGAGTTGGTGAGCAGACGAGCGGCGACGGGAAATGTGCTTGTATGTATGTATGTATGTATGTGTGTGTGGATATTGGGACATACTGTGTACATTGTGTGGGATGGATAACTCTTCTCGTGATTTTTAGAGACTGAGAGCATTTAGTTCTGCTCATTCTCTGGCTTAGGTACATCTTTGTCATGTCGGTATGAACTATGATGTTACGAGAATGGCTCATCATCATCATTTCGGCCGAAAGACGTCCACTGCTGGACATAGAGGCCTTCCACAAGGGGGGAGTTTGCCATAATCGCCACGCTTGGCAGGCGGGTTGGCGATCGCAGTATGGTTTTAAAAATGCTTAGAGAACGCTGCTGTCCATTCTCGAGTAAGTCCCTTAGGGCCCGTTGTTTGATCAATAGTCAAACATACTAATAGTTAAAATGCGTTAGTTAAACTAACAATTTGTTAAAAATGACAGAAGTATGTTGTTTGACAAGTGGTTAAGCTAACTACAGTTAAAAAAAAATTGTCAATTTGCTATAAAAGTTAACCATGCGCAGACAGAGTAGTAGAGTTAAACTTTGACAGCTATTGACTATTGTCAAGTGACTAATTGTTAAATTGACTATTGGTCATGTTTAACTATGTATCAAACAAAGGGCCCTAAGTCGCCTTTTTACGATACTCACAGGAAGAAATAGGGGGGGGGGTGCTATTTTTTTAAGTCCTGCACCACACGGAACACAAACATACCTCACGTCGTATTTTGGCCAGTCAGCGACACTAGAAGCGAGTCCGAATTATAATCATTAAAATCATCTAATAGAATTACTTTTTCAGGGATTATAATTATGAACTTAGAGGGTTGTATTGATGATGTTTAATTATTATAATTCTGTAAATACATACTCGTTACGGTCGCGAATTATATTTAGTTCAACATACAACCTGACACTGACCTGCAAATTGCAAAAAAATGAAAGAAAATTTAAATTTCACGGGCTACCCCGGCGCTTCCCCCTTTAGTTTGGGAAATCGTCGTTTGGAAGGGGCAACTAGAATCAATTCTATTTTCTTGTAAATGGTGAAAAGTGCCTTTTAATGACTACTTCAAATAAATGATTTGACTTCGACTGTAAGATGGTGTTCCGATAATTCAGATTAGAATTTCACTTCCACTTTCACAGTTTCTTCTGTATGTTTCATTAAGTGCAGAATAATTTAAACCAAATAAGCATCACTTGCTCGTATTCTGTTTTTGTAAGACGGTTTAATTTCCTGCATTGGATTCAACAGTTTAGGTTTAATTTAAAAGACTCAACAATGTTGATGTGCCAAAAGCAGAATTCCCAACGTACCTGCAGCACCTTTTTCCATTTCCACGGTAGCAGAATTAAAACAAAGTTTGAACATACATTATGGAATTATCTAGAAAACTCGACGGTGTTATGCGAGAGCGTTAGGCATGCCAGTAATTGAATGAAATGGCACTAGGCACGCTGTTTGGCAATTAAAAACTGGCGTTCTGCCGCTGACGTGCTGTTTTGTACAACGTGCATCTGAATGGGTGACAAATTATGTTTTTTTAGGTTATTTGGCTAACTGGGGAGTATCGGAGCTGTCAATGGCTTTGTTTGAAAAGTTTTTCGTTTTGAAACTGTTTTATAAATTTGGTTGTAGATAAATTATAGTGAATTCAATATTTCGCTATCGAATTCAAATAATTCAGTAAGAGTCTCCGTGGATACTACCAGTAATAATGAATTTCAGTGGATATACTTAGTATTTAAAATTTAATATTTGTTTTATGCTTGCACAAATTGAAAAAAATAATAAAGAGAAATGTCAATTAGAGAAACCAGTACAAAACAACAAAAATAAACCCTGACATGTATACCTATAATTTTGTATTTGTTTTTGTACTGTAGATATAAAGTTTTTTTAGCATTTTTCTTCAAAATGACGTATAACGCAATGATTTTCAGCATTATGATATTTTAATACCGACAAGAAAATTAAACGTATCAAAGTAACCAGTCTTTCAATTTGCGAGTTAATTTTCGCTTCAACGGTGAGCTAACACGGGACAAGAGAATCAGTGTCACCTGTCGCCTTTATTGCAACATTAGTACATTAAGAATGAAAAATGAATGTCTCCGTCATATCGCACAGCTGTTACCTTGATACAGCCTGTATTGGATTACAATTTAATTGGCTTCTTGGGATTTATGTTAAGGAGATTAGACTTTTGGGTTAAAATTATGTTTCTTAAGATGTAAAGGTAATTAAATATCTATCAGCTAGTCTGTTTCGTCCTTCCACATGGCATAGGCCTCTTTCGCCCTTTTCTACTCATTTCTGTAATCTGGAAGTAGTTAAACGAAAAGGATCCAACCCACATTTGTGGGTTGGATCATCTGGTTGTTTGGCCATTTGGCCAAAAATGAATTGTGTATACAAAAACACTCTTTGTAGTTAAAACTTTAATAATATCACGAAACGATCCTAGTAAAAATTATCACAACATGATGCTGCATTTAAATTTTACTTGAATTGTTACCTTGATACAGCCCTGTTTGGATTACTATTTAATTGTCTTGGTAGACTCTACTTTAGGGGAAATTTGACCTTTAGGTTATAATGATTTTGTTGGATTTAAAGATAATTGAATGCTTATCTTCAAAAGAAAAGTTATCTTTGAGATACTTAGACTAGTTTAAAACACTAGCCCACAATGGCTAATATTGTTACCCAGACTGGTATTACCCACCAAAAAACTTCATCTTTCTGAGTGACTAGCTCTTTGACAATTCAAAAGTAAAGTAATTGGTTTAATTGAAATAAATGTTCATAAAAATAATAAATTTAATAATAACCATTTATCTACGAAGGGTTAGGCAGAGGCGAACCTATAGTAGGTACACCCACAGTTATGTTTAAGTCCCGTGTAATAGGGGGCGAGCCTATTGCCATCAACCGGGCACAAATCCAGACTCCGGGCTGCCACTGAGAAAAACCCAATTACACTTTGCCCGACCTGGAAATCGAACCCAGGCCCTCATGCTTAGCAATAGCACTTGCGATCATTAGACCACCGAAGCAATTAATTAATTAATTAATTTAATAAACCCCCAAATTGAAAATAACCAAAGTCAGTTTTTAAACGTTCATGCTAAATTGCAACTTTACTCGATGATGTAAAGTAATACAAGTGTCCATATTTAAGTAAAGTCCCATTTTGGGAATAAAAACTCTTTTACCAAAAAGAAACAACCGACTCACAAAAAAAAAAAAACACTACTAAGTGAAAAATAACTTTAATTTCGAGAGTCGGTGTCTTTGATTTTGAATTTTCGTTTTTTGCCACCGACTTCCAAAATTAAAGTTATTTTTCACTTTGTATTTTTTTTTTGGAAGTGGGTTGTTTTTTTTGTAAATAGCTTTTATTTTTTACAAAAAATACAAAAAAGAAATTATTGACCATAGTTGTTAACATTTTGTTGGTGTTTTACTTTTTAATTGTGGTACCTACCCCCACACAAATTCTTATATCACTACTTGAAACGTAAATAACAGTGGCAGGAAGTTATTAAACCATCATCAATATAAATTAAGTGGAAAAAATACGCATTATTAAGGATAACTCAAAAACTACTAGTCAGATCTTTAAATTTATATGGGACCACATGAGAAGCACCAGCTTTCAAATAAAAAAAAAGTTATCAAAGTCGGTTCACCTAGAAAAATGTTCTGAGGTAACACACATAAAAAATCCTCCTGCTCTTTTTTTTTAAGTCTGTTAATAATCTAGCTCTTAATCTCCATGCCAAAATGTTCACTTGCAACATAACTCACAGAGCCCGATGCACTAAATTCTTACACATATTATGTCACCTGCAAAACCTATTAGTTCACCGTTTAAGATTGATCACGGCTAAGCTCTCGGTGCGTCGGTTTAAACCTCAAGTTGGTGGCTGAAATCGCTTCGATCAATCAAAATTATATTACCAATAAATCTACGGTGGCTCACGGTTCGTGAGCAAGAGCCTTTATGAATGGCGATCTTGTATCGTGGTCGAGTCGTTTCCGTTATATGTGAGAATGTTTTTCTGCCTTTTGAAATGATAATATCAGGAGGATAAGATAAATGTTCTGGGCCAGACGGAAAAAAAAAGAAAAAGAAAAATGTTGTTTAGTATAAAGCAGCTATAAAGCGGCTTTACTACAAATGTTGTCGAAGAAGCTAGGCTGTCTAACGATTATTTAATTAATCATTTTAACCTGTCGCTTTTTTTGCGGCTAGAATATTTTTTTTCGATTTCAGCGCAATTATTTTCCAAAGATTCTCGAATATTTCTGAGTCATTCGATTCGTTTTTAAAATCATACTTTATCATTTCTAAAATGATCACTCATCGTATCGTCCCCGCATCGCCAATACAAAACAAGACCCAAACTTTTGCCATACACTGATTGCTTCATAATAATTTATAGTCCGTAATCTGCAAGCCATCGAGCGTGGTATATTACTCATCGGAAGCCGGTAAACTCGGTTACGGCTGATGTGTTCCGATTCCGCGTTTTAATTTGGATTAATATTTTTCATTTAAAACGAATTTTGGGACTTTAAAATTAAATGGGATGGTTTGTTTCGAGAATTTCCTTTTAAGTTTTATTTTTCTGTTTGGGTTAAATTAAATTCTTTATTAAATGTATGCTTCAGTAACGATTGGGATTATTTTATGTATAATAACAAGACAACTTTGCAACTACAGAAGTTAACATACATTTCTACGACAAGTTTAGATCGAACTAGAAAAATCTAAATCGTCCAACCTACCTTAAAACATACATTTCAATTCTCAAAGCACTATCCTCCGAAAAAAATAATTAAAATATAATAATGCAAAGAATTTAAATGTATTAAGTTTCTTGGCTGCTTTTCAACCGTCAGTCTAGTCCCCTGACAGCTTCAGATCCACGCATTTATCCCCCCTGACGACTCCAAACTATTTAAATTCAAATGAAGTTTCATTGTGAATTGTCACGGCTCACAATTGTGTTCAAGTTCGCTGTCATTCTTTTAAAATGTATAAGTTGGAAAGAAGTTAAATTGATCTAGTTCTTGGATATTATCAAGTTATCTTTTGATGGAAGTTTTAGATTTTGGCTTGGTCAAAGCATATTTTATCCGTTATTCTGTTTATACTATTAGTTGATAGTATCACGAATTAAATTCATGTCAAGTATTTTTCATTTGATAAGATCTGTGTATCTATTTTAGTTTAAATTCATTTTAGTCTATCTAGATGACATGGTACTTCGGGGTATGTCCTACTTTGGACGTCTTTCGGCTGAAAAGAAGATGATGAGATGACATGATTGTAATGATTTACGACAAGAGAGCGTCAGAATATTTCTTCAGTACATTCGTCAATTTGTATACTGGGTGCATATCAACGTGCAATCTGTTACCATGGATTCAGCACATGATTCTCCCTGCGTTAAAATGTTTCGTTGGTTCCATACATTTTGACCGCGTAGGAATTGCACTTTTTTAAGAAACAGCACATTTTGTTTTTGATAACCGACGTAAAATTTCTACGCTATGGGGTCTAGAATGATGTGCTTAATTCATAATTTCATTTTGCGCGTCGATGTCCATGCCACCGTGAATATCACAATTAGAAGAACCTACCAAGAATTGAAACCATGCTGAGCCATTTAACGTATTGAATGCAATTGCAGTAAGCGAAAATCATTTAGTTTCAAGAGGAAATACAGAGTCAATTTGCATCGCTGTCGGTACAACAGCGCAGGTAGTACCTACACAAGTCAACGAGGAAAATGCATACACAAGCGCACTTGTAATAAAGAAGCATAAAACCAATTTACTCCTGTTTTACACTCGTGACAAAACATTTAAATCACTACTTGCTACCAAAAAATACGATTTAATTTTCAGTTTCTCAATGAATGTAATAATTAGTGAAATTGCCGCTTGCGAGGCGTACACAGCACCGGATAATTAGTTGAAAGCTCTGAAGTGTGCGCCGCGCCTAGGTGAGATGCCACTCGACGTTCGCGTTTTTCATCCCCCCACTTTTTACCCCTATTTCACCCTTCTCTACGGGCAACAACCATTACAATGTAAAATTCTAATTCACTCGTTAAGTCCTCTGGCCTTTTCTGGGCACTTTTGCGGAATATAAAACAGGTTAAATGGATTTGTATCTGTATAGGTAGGTCGGAAATTATGGTAATGCACGTTCCCTTGTTAGTGAATATGGATGGCCGTCTGTATTTTATATTATTCTATATTTTATGTATTTTTCCGTTCTTGTTATTTTATGTTAATTTGTTTCCTAATGAATTAATGTTGTTCTTTGCTTGTAAATCATTATGTGGGGCACTACATCTGCATATTAATAAGAAAGTTTTATAATAATGTAGTAGCGTGTTTGCTTCGTAATTATAACAATATAACAACAACGGTAATTAACTCTTGAAGCAACTCTTTTGTTGCCTACTTAACGGATGAGAAATATTTATTTACAATAATCACAGGAAAATAGCATGTCTGTTGCAAGAATTTTATTTCATGAATCTGAATAGATTTTTCACGCTGTTTTAAAAAACATATGTCTTTTTCCTGCAGCAGCTCTAGTTTAGCAGCTATGGAGTGATGGGATTTTTTACTAAAAGTGCACCGAGTTTAAGGTATAAACAATTATTAAATATGTTTATTCCGAATGAAATTTTCTTTTATATGATTTTCTCGCGTGATGTTTGTTAGTACTGCTATTTTGGATGCTCCAGTAATAATCAGCCATCATATTTACGTTCCAATGTCCCTGATATCTTTCCTCCATAGTGCGAATATCCTGGTGGAAACGCTCCCCTTGTTCCTCGCTGAGGTCACCGAGATTTTCAGGAAAATATTCTAGATGGCTATGAGGTTAATGAACCTTTATACTCATGTTGCATCCCAGTCGCTCAAAGTGCATCAGCAACTGTTCAATGTGCTGAATGTAGCCATCAGATTTTCTATATCCCAAAAAAATCCTCACTACCCAAACAATCTCTTGCCATGCAAATTTTTTGATTATGTCATATAAGTGATAAAATGTGTATCTTCTATCAGCTTTCTAATTTGTGGGCCATCGAAAATACCAGCTCTGATTTTCTCACTACTCAATTTTGGAAATACTTTTTCAATGTATTTTAAACATTGGCCGTCTTTGTTAAGAGCTTTTACGAACTGTTTAACAATATGATTCGGTCTCTAGATACTAGTGGAACATTAATCACATTTTGCTTACCGGGAATCAATGCCTCCCTAGAAGGCCAGTCACTTTTTTTCCAGTGCTCGGCTTTAGCTCGGCTGTCCCATAGGCAAAGGAAACAGGGATACTTTGTATAGCCACTTTGCTGCCCCAAGAGGAAATTTACCATTTTCAAATCAACACATAAAACCCAGTTATGTTCATGGTACTTAATTTTGTTCAATACTAGGGATATTGTTGGATATTCTTCTTTAACTTTTGTGGAATGAGCAATAGATAAAGAACGTAGTTTGTTACCATTATGCAAAAGCACACATTCAAGACTTCGTTTTGACGAATCTTCGAACAAACGCCATTCATTTGGATTATAGAGTTTTAATCCCATTGCAGTCATTAGACCCGGAATGTCGGAACAAAACACGAAATTATCTTCTTCAGTAAAGAAACGGAGTAAACTCTTTTCATTGTTACGGTAGTACGATATTTTCGTTCCTTTTGTCAACATATTTCTTTCATTCAACCGGGAAGCTAGAATTTCTGATGCAGTCTTCGACAGTCCAAAGTCCCTGATCAAGTCATTTAAATCACCTTGATTTAGTGGTCGCGGATAACCGAAGCAATCAGGATCACTATCTCTACTACTGTCGTCATTATCAGTTTGTTGACTGCACTCGTCTGGATGTTCCGAAGATGTACATGGCTGCTGTGGTACTGGTGTGTCATTAGTATTCAAGACTGGTCTTATAGCTGATTTTAAGTTAGGATATACCCACTTCGAGTGATTTTTATGGTTTATTCCTATGATTTTCGTAACACAGAAATAACAGTCATCGTGATGATTGGATGGTGCATGCCAGATCATAGGAGCTTTGTACTTAAAAGAGGGTATTTTTTTTGCTTGCCCATATTAGTAAAGACTCGACACAATTTTTGCATACCAAACTAGGTGTCCAAGGCTTGACATTTGTTAGCAATGGAAACCCAAAGTAGTCTAAGTATGCTTTTTTCACGAATTCGGAGACGTTCAAACGGAATTTTTTGAAAACATATTCTCCACAAATAACGCAAAAACAGTCAGGGCTGTTTAAACACGTCTTTCTTGAGGAAGACATAATAAAACTTATACAGAAACTAGTTTAGTTACACTGCTATTGATAGAAATTATCGACTATTTAAGTAAATTTAAGACGGTACCTGTATCTCACTAACTAGAGCTGCTACAAAAAATCTGAGGTTAGATTCGAAATCAGCGCACCCTAATTAGTAAACAACCGTAGTAAGACTTCAAACAACAAAAAAAAAAAACAATTTTGTTTTTCTGTGAATCATCATTCAATATCTAAAGTAACATTCAGAGAACTCATTAGCTCTGTATGTATCTTGTTACAAATTTCAATCTGTAGAAAATGGAACGTCATTTTTTTCAGCATTGAAAGGACTAGCTGGTCATCAGCATCAACGACACTGTTTCTAGATTATCGTTGTGGTAATCCATTTAAAGGCTGCGCGCACGAAACCAGCGACGGGGAGCTGTGGCTTCAGCTAGAGAGATATTTGTGAATTGATAATATTAAGGTTTAGTACTCCTTTGTGGAATCTACAATTCACAAAATGAATAGGATTTTCCCATGTAATTTTATTAATAATTAGGTGACCCGACAGACGTTCTCCTGTTCTACAAAAATCCCATAGAAAATGCCTTTTCAGTTTTCCCGAATTTTCCAATTATCCTGGCAACAATTTTTTTTTCTCTCCGTAAGAATCTGATTTGGACGACTACGAACATTTTAAAACAAAAAAATTACCAAGTCGATCCAGCCGTTTTGAAGTTATGCGTTTACCACGAACGATCAGCATTTAATTTTTATTATTATATAGAAAGATATTCTGCATTTTTTACTGTAGCTTGCTTTAACAATGTGTGGTTTTAATGTTTCATTCCTATTGCCTATATTTAAAGAACTAATTCTTAACTTTAAATGATATCTGTTTCAAATTAATATTTCTTAAACAGTTACCTTAAGATTAATTCCCCTTAATCTTTCCACATCAACACGTGACCTCATCCAAACAAACAAACGAAGATCTCTCTTCATTCTAAATCAACGTGTTTAAATCAAATCCATTTATAATCCTTACTACATAGCGGCGCGGCGTATTGTTATTTCACTATACACTATGTGCCAGTCGGTGCGTCGGCTCACATCGCCATCGCCCTGTCACTTGTGTTAATTAAACGTGCTATCTGCTGGTATAGAACTCTATGGATGGGGTAGTGGACTTGGAACGATTTTGGGCTAACATTAGGCACAGTAGTATGCTACTATGCCTTGGTCATTTTGGACATAGGCCTTTCGAATTGCATGCCATTTAACCTGATCCCGAACCAAAAATTTGAAGTCATGTGACATCTATCAACCCGCACTGGGCCCGCGTGGTAGATTACGGCCCACTTCTTCTCACACAAATAGGAGGCCTGTGTCCCAGCTGTGGGAATATTATAGGCTGATTATGTTATGTGGGAACATTATAGGCTGGTTTTGCTATGTTATGTAACCCGATTTTGGGCTAATCTCGCCTTGTGAAGATGGTTACTCCATATAGCCTAAAGGCTTTTTACCCTACTTTTGTCAAGTCATGGTCTCCTGCAGTGGACCAGCTGAAGAACATTTTAGTAAAAGGCTCAACCCAGAAAGTTTTGATCCAAGGACGAAAGTATCGTTCAGCATCCTCTTACGTGCTTTGCTTCGTCCTAATTTGGAGTCAAAATCTTCTCAGCAAGCATACTTTATCGCTATACGTTTATGGTGTAATTCTCAACGATATTAACAGCTATTAACACCTACAAAAGATACAACAAAATTAAACATGGAAAAGATTAACTAATCGTTTTTAAGCTATTGCATAGCTTTTATCGCGGGCTTTGAGCGCGGCGACCGAATCAAGAAATTCCGTAACGAAAATAAAACCTAACACCCCCCACTCCGCCTATCATGTAGCTCGGCCGAGCGTTCGCTTAACGTGTACGTATATGGTACGACTGTACGAAGCTCGCACGGATCGAGACGAGCTGCCCCGAAATCGGACGAATACGTAAGCAGATTGCATAAGTTGATAAAAATGCTATGCAATAGCTTTACCGCGGCAATCCCCGAGTGCCACTCGTGTTTCTTTTTTTAAACTTTTCCCCGCTCTAGGATTTTCTCCTGTATTGTGGGTGCGTTTACAAACATTCAAACTCACATACACAAACAGCCAGACCTGGAACAACTACTTGTAGGTCATACAAATATTTGTTCCATGCGGGAGTCGAACCCGCGACACGCAGCGCAGCAGTCAATCGCTTAACCACTGCGCCAACCGTGCCGTCAAATTAATAGAATATTGGCCAAGTTTTTATTATTTCGATACAAATACAAATAAGCTATCCCTTCCAGGCATACAAGTTCTCTGTCGTCGCATTTACTGATTCTATATGCTTATATATACACACGTCCGGACAATGCGCGGCTGTATTTATGTACAGTTTTTCCGTAATTGGTTTTCGATTTAAAGGCAGAGGGTCGCTATGTAAGGCCTTACACAGAATTATGTTTTTATAGGTGTCCGAGTGTACCTGCGGTTTAAATTGGGGATTCTGTAATGATTGCTGAGTTGGTCAACTGTTTGTTGGCGTGTTTGTGATTATGTTAGTGTGTGTATTCGGGATATGTAGGTGAATTAAAATTCGATTTTTGTCTGTATAAGTTTTCAAGAAAGAAAAAAGGTAAAGGTAAAATTATAAGTTCGTAAAAAACTGTAAACTATATTAAAACATTTTTTTTTTTTTTTTAACTTTTCCCCACACTAGGAATTTCTCCTGTATTGTGGGTGCGTTTACAAACATTTAAATTCACATACACAAACAGCCAGACCCGGAACAACTACTTGTAGGTCATACAAATATAAAAAAATTGCTTGAGGAAAGGCCGCAGGAAAATATTTTCGTAGTCTGCCCTTCACGTGTCCGACGATAAATATTACGTAAAGTCTAACTTTTGTAAATACAAAAGTAGCGAGTAAGGTTTACCAGCCCGTTCGTACGGCATAACTCAAACATACAATCAAGATATTTCCCCAAACTCCAACTCCAACCCTTCTCAAGCCAACACTTTTCCATTCTAAAAAACTCGAGCCGCGCAAACTATTTCTTACAGTTTCAAAAACCAAAAAAGTTTTCGACTAAAATTTGTTACCATCGTTGCAACTCGAAGTCAAATGCTATTAAAACTTTTAATGACTTGAAGCATTCTTTCGGTTCTCTGTTCGAAGTGGTATTAATTAAAAAAGAGAGGCTGGATCAAGCACCCGTGGGTTTCAAGTTGGACCAGCTGTGATCCACGGCTGAGATGGACGTACAACTTTGAAACGCCAAGACTGCTTGCCAAAAACAAAGTTTGTAGGCAAAAGTTTGCGTAAAAATGTTGTGTTTTATTGACTGGCTCTTTTTGGCTCTGGTTTTGGCATACCTGTCTGTTGGATATATAATAATATAATATACATCGTGGATATATTACTTTAGCCACTACCAGGATATTCCGGTTTAGTTTTTTTATTGATTATGCTGATTACATTGATCGCTCATATCTATATCATATCATATATTAAGAGGGACGGATTTGACGAGATAATCTCAAAGGTGCCTTAGAATTTTAGTTAGACGGTATCATGGACGAACAAAATGGTCGGACAGATTCTCGCTAGCAAACTGTGTCACTCAAGTCGGCCATCTTGCTGTACGTACAGGCCGTTGTATGTACACGTTCATACATTAGTCGGGGCCGATGGTCGGCCATTATGCGCGCTAACGGCAACTTATACACATAAATTAAATTAAGTTTAGTTTTTTAAGTAGTAGCCGTAAGTTATTTTCAATTTATCTGGTGTGTGTTTGCAATCCACTATTGTATTGGGGTCATCCTGTAAAGATAGTGTGTGTAAATTTAATAATAAATAAATAAATATAAAGTCACATATAAACGGGACTCAGTTTTATCTTAGCGGAGTTTTGTCCAACTTTTTTTGTCCGTCCATGGATGGTAAGTAACAATTTTCCTATTTCTGCACACTGCATCAAAATGCTTTCAATATTGTAACAAAAACCCTTCACAAACATTAAAATCTTAATTTTAATAGTAGGGAGTAGAAAGAATGAAGTCCTCTTTGGAAATCCTTTATGCAAGAAATACAGCATTGAAAATGTGACAAAAAAATAGAACTTCATGTGAGAGCACAAGACTGCAAGGAAGACGAAATCGTAATCAGAACTTGATTCTACCATTATGGTGGTTGCTTGCTATTCTCCTGATTCACTGAACAAGAAAATTCCTAAGTCACGACAAAACGTTCACAGATAATTTAAAAACGAATCATATTCGAAAATGGAACGCTGCCAGCAATCTGTATGATCTGTGACGCACGAACGCTTTTACAAGCTCATCGCTGCTCGACAAGCTACGTGACCGTGTGTAGTCGCAGTTCTTACTTCACTCGCGAACCAATGAATCGGGTCTCGTTCAGTCATATTCAATGCATTGAATCTAGGCACTTTAGCTATGCTGCTATTAAGTAGTGGAAAGATAAAAATTGAAGGTTTTCTGCAGATTTTATTTTTGTATTGAGTTTTTTCTCCATAAAAAACTCTAGTTGTATTTGAATGAATCTCATATCATTAGAGGGTCTCATCGTTAGTTAAAAGAGATAAATTTGAACAGGTAATTTTTCGTTCAATTCCTCGATCCGGAACTATTGATATTGCGGGCGAGTTAGTAACTTTCCTTCAAGAAGATACTTTGCTATTGTTGGTTTGTGGCTCGGCTGCTGTTTGAGATCTATATCAATATATAGTCCATCTTAGGATAGTCACCAGTCAGTAATTAAAGGCTTCTTGATAAGTAAAAAGGCGGTATACAAGATGCACCTGATTTTGACGTCGCGTTTAAATAAATTCACCTTTCCCTCTTAATCCCTTTCTGATCAATAACAACCTCATCTACGTCCTTCCTACAAGAAAGACGAACAAGCTAGAAGCTATTGTGTTAGCAAGGGGCACGTTTTTCAAAGGACCAGTGCATAAATAAAAACTCTAGCGCGGACGTTCCACGGTAATTGGGTTTGGCTGTCCAATTCCGCGCTTCACCCGCCGACGTTGAATAGCCTCCGTACAAAAGCGGAGATAGTGACTCGCGTCTCAGAAAAGATCGCTTTAAACTCAGGCTGGGAGAACAGCGTTTAGCCTTTGTTGTGTGAAAGGCGATGATTTTTTGTTAAGTGCGTTAGGTAAGCAGCTGAGCTACTCTCCTGGCTGGCTAATAGTTTTAATAAGGTATGAGCTTGTTAATATTGGATAAAGAGGAAACGGGTTTTCGTTCAATATTGGACACAAATTGTTTGGATTTGGCGTTTGTTTTTTTTCATGGTAGTTTTTACAATATTTATGTACAACTCGTCAACAAATAATAATCATGTCTTTTCTTTCTATCTTTATTAAAAAAAATCCTAGAACACCAGCACGATCAGTATAGACTTTTTCCCAAACGTTTGTACGCTCCAAGTCGTTTCCCACGAACGCCACCCCTAAAATAGTGAGAAATCTACATAAGTACATATTCTACATAACTGACATAAAATAAATTAAGTTTTCATGACAAGCTGCCACTCCAATTTCATGGCCACAGCACTATGTAAAAGAAGACCCGACGGATTGGACGAGGCGAGTAGATTTTGTTTATTCTCTTAAGATGTAAAAAAATTGCAAGCTGCATCGTAATCTGCGGAAAGAAAGTAGATTCCACTTGAATTGTTAATAAGTTTGTTGAACAAGTTGTATTGAAAGTGATGGACGTTGTTTGTTGTTCCATGTTGATACAAATAGGTATTTTTAAGATCAGCAACATTTTCTAAATAGGAGGGGATTGAGGAAAAATAATAACAGCCGCACGCGTCGATCGGAGGTTAAACTAGGCTGGCCAAGGTCAGTTCGTGGATGGGTGACCATCCATTACATATTGAGAAACCCTTCCTTGTCTCGGTAAGCACGGCTGTCATTTGTAGATCTTTGACAGTCGCTACGGGTAGTTAAAAGCCCGATAATCGGACAACCAGTCTTACCATGGGGTATCGTATTACCCAGTAACTGAGTTGTGTAGGTCAGATAGGATAGGAATCACGGACGGCGAGCAATGGGCAGCTCGTCGTCCGGTAAGGACCAGGCCCGGGTCGACGGCGCGCCGTATTCCACGCGCGCCTCAAAGAGACGAGGTCCTATAGGGCCGATGCCTGCCGTGGTCGCGGATTGTTCGAAAGAGTTACTGTGGCCCTGGCGCATAGGCAACTGAAGGAACACGGGTGGGTTTTAGTCAGTAAGAGTCTGACACGCCCTTCCACTCCGCCCAGAGCGGGAGAGGTCATTTGATGATTTCCTAACCCAAAAAAAAGATAGGCAATCACTCCATGTAAAATACTGTTATTTAGCTGCATCTGGTAAGACTGGAAGCTGACCCCAACATAGCTGAGAAAAGGCTAGATGATGAATATTTGTTTGAATAAATAAGAGATTATCCATCAATGCTGTCTTATGGCAAAGGAAACATTATGTAGTAATCTGGATCTTATTGACTGACCAACCACGGTAATCTGAAGTAGACGCATTTTTCTTGTAGAAGGACAATAAAGAAAAAGATTATTTTAAAAGATGTGGTAAACTGCTCTATATGAGTATAATAGGCTCCTGAAATCTAAATCAGATTTTACCAAACTAGATCTGCATTGAGGCATCGGTGTCTGGTATGGCCAACACCAACCAATCGAATGGATTTTACGGCCTCCTATGTACACACAATTAAAGACCTTATTTAGTAGGAGGTAAAGGAAAAACGAACAAGGTACCTAATGGCCATGTGAGTGACTAATGGGGGCAAAAACAATTGTTTCAAGATAGAAGAACTTGAAAAATAGGCCGAGAAAACGTTTCGGGGAAAAAGGAAAAGATTTCATTCCACCTACATTGATCGAAGCGACTTCGGGTAATCGAATATGAATAATTTATATTTTCACAAAAGTCCTGAGACTCGATTGAAAGAAAGGGGTTACTGTAATATCGGGACGTGACTTTTACAATATTTCTGAATTGTAAAGTGTTTTAACTCAATGCGTTGAGACAGATTCAAAGAGGGTTGCGATTTTGTGACGATGGCGATGTTCAAATCGCTTGAGGAGAATTATGATACTGGTGAAGTTTTGTTTTCATTACTTAAACAAAATACAAACGACAGACTTCTTTTCCCAAAACTTTTTTCAAATGTGTACTGAGATTTGCGGTTTACCTTATGCTTAATAATCGTGGAGTCAGTCACAGTACGGCCGGTCACAATAATTTGACGTTCAAAAGTGCCTTTTGATGTGCCCAAGATTTAACTTTGACTTTAAATGATAAATGGTTTTATTTCTGTAAGTAGGTTTGTACAAACACTTTTACACGTCAATCATATTTTAAAACTAGATGAGGTCGGCGTTTCCTATCTGACTACTCTAAGAAGAAAGGGCGAAACAAACTCAGAGGTCACAGTCTCTTTTAAAGTCTAGACATAATCTTGGTCAGGTCATGCGAAGACCATGCAGATTGGTATCTGAAATGGTCTTTTGAGGAAAGAACCACATGGATTGAGTGGACCTGTCCAGTCAGTGCACGCATTTGTCAGTAATCGTGCAGCTCGACTCAGGAAGTCAGGACTTAAGGAGCTCAACGATTCGACGAACAATACCAAAGAAAGGACATTTGGGTAGGCCGCATAAATTACTCAAACTGCCAGATCATAATTAAAATTAAATTAGAAAGAAAAAAAAGCAACAACACAACAACTTTGACACTCAATGTGAAAAATCATGGTATAATAATATACTTCGCCAGGTATAGCATTCCGAGACACAGTGGTCACGTGGGTGACACAAGCCTACTTCATCACCGCTGTGTTACCAGCAGTGTGTCATAAGAACTCCCCAACCGCCTTTATTACCTGTGCGAATCCGAAAGATCAATGAGGGTTTAACTAACAATTACGTCGGTATAAGTTTAAATTGAATTGTTTCGTTTGATTAGAAAAACAAAACGACGATTTAAATGCTTGATGTATATTTTTTAACAGAATGGTGACTGAATTTTTTTCCATACTTCTTGTTTTGTTGCAATAAAGTGGCAACTGGATAGTGACGTAAGCTTGTGTCACTCTCGGAGTGCCAGACCTTGTTTTTTTAGACCATGTGAAAAATATTCTAAATAAATGTAATTTGCCAAATGCTGACATTGAAGCCACGGCGTGTGGTTTTTTCAAATCTCCTATAGAATGATTTTATTTCATCCGTTTTATCATTTTCCCACACAACTACCCACATCTCAATTGAAACTTCGTCCTCGATTTAAAGACGGAACTACCTCTAATTCGAAATAATATTTTTATCTAAAAATATCCGGGGCCATGGTAAAGTTTAATAGAGTGGGCTATATAACTTTTGTAGAGTATGTAGCACAAAGGGGTATGTTGCCCGTCAGCGAGTTTCCGAGCTATATGCTGGAACATACGGAGCCAGAGGATGGAACGCTCCGAAAAATCAGTAGATGATTTTTCGTAAATGAAAACTCGTCGTTTTGCTTTGAAATGTAAGTACCTATATGAGTCTTTTTGTATATATTTGAGCCATAAACAACGGACATGCGGATGTTTTGATGAAGAATTAAGTACTTGAATTGGTTTGTGATTTTTTCTAAACAATTAATGTCTCGTATTATATTAGACTTTGAGTTAGTAAAGTTCTGAAATATAACCAGAATCACGTTAGTTATTTTGAGCACTGCCAAAAATCCCAAAAACTCAAATGTTGTAGGAAACAAAACTTTTTTGACGTTACGTTCATGCTGCAGGAAACTCGTGATTTACAAAAGCTGCCTTTATGGGTGCGTCCAGACAGTGAGAGGCATGTGCCTCAATTGCATTTTTTTACAATTATGCGGCATGCCTCACATGCGCTTACTATACGAAGCACGTGCCTCGTCCCGTCTTTACACGCATTTTAAAACACTATCCTATAATGTTTGTAAACGCTTGCCTTCAAAAAAAGTACCTACGTCATTAGATGAAAAATATATCAATACCGTCAAACGGGGTAAATAGAGATGCAGGGTTGAATCGAGACGAAACTTTAAAAGGGATTTTAAACATTGAAATAATATAGTTTGTTGCCAAAAAAGACTAATGTGTTTACTGTATTTTAATTAATTAACGATTAAGTACCCTTGTTAGCAACAAACTATATTATTTCAATGTTAAAATCCCTTTTAAAGTTTCGTTCCGATTCACCCCTTTTTTTTTTTTTTTTTTTTTTTGGGTGGGAAATCATCAAATGACGTCTCCCGCTCTGGGCGGAGCGGAAGGGCGTGTCAGACTCTTACTGACTAAAACCCACCCGTGTTCCTTCAGTTGCCTGTGCGCCAGGGCCACGGTAACTCTTTCGAACAATCCGCGACCCCGGCAGGCATCGGTGCTATCGGACCCCGTCAATGGTGCTGACATCTCTTTGAGGCGCGCGTGGAACACGACGCGCCGTCGACTCGGGCCTGGTCCTTACCGGACGGCGAGCTGCCCATTGCTCGCCGTCCGCAAGCCCGCGCCTACGGTGGCCGGGAGTCGGCAATCGACTCCCGACGCCCAGGGTGTCTCCTCCTCCTGCGGCGGCTAGGGGCGCGAGGGCGTAGAGATTGCCTCTCCCTCTCGCGCTCCGCCTCCTCCTTCGCGAGCATTACTGCTTCGCAGAAGGAGGTGACGGCTTCCCATTCCCTCTCGCTCCGTACCATGGCCTGAACCAGGGCCGGACGCGAGAGGTCGCCGCCGCCGATCGCCGCCACGAGGACACGGCGGTGCTCTGCCCAAGCCGGGCCGACCTCCACCGTATGCTCCACCGTGTCCTCCGGTCGATCCACACAATGGTAACACCCGGGCGTTTCCTCCCGCCTTATTCGAAACAGGAACCTCCCGAAACATCCATGTCCGGTGAGGACCTGCGTCAGGCGGAAGGTGAGGACGCCGTGGCGCCTCTCAAGCCACTCCTCAAAGAGGGGTCTTACCGCCGCAATTGTGGCGTGCCCTGCGCTGGGTTGCGACAGTCGCACTCTCCATGCCGCCATGAGATCCCGCCGGAGCTCTGTCCGCTGTGCCGTGATTTCTCGCGGCAGCGGAGTTACGCCCCGGCGTTTCGCCTCCTCGCGCCACTCCCAAACGTGCGCGAGGACCTTTGCCTCCAGATCCCACGGCGGCAATCCGGCAAGGAGGCTCGCCGCCTCGCAGGAGACCGTGCGGTATCCCCGTACCATCCGGATGGCCATGACCCTTTGGGACGCTTTCAACCGGCGGGCTGGCCGGAGCCTTAGCGAACGCGCCCACACCGGTGCCCCGTAAAGGGCCATGGACCGCACGACCCCCGCGTAGAGCCTCCGGCAGGAGGCGTTTGGCCCCCCCAGATTGGGCAAGAGCCGCTTCAAAGCAGCCCCGGCCCGCTGCAGTCTAGGAGCCAAACGTCGGAAGTGCTCGACGAAGTTCCACCGGCTGTCGAGGACGAGTCCCAGGTACTTCATCGTCGACTCGACGCCGATGTGAACCCCTCCTACCGTTATTTGGGAACCCGACAGTGGCGCGTTCCGAGGACCATGAAAACACATGGCCTCGGACTTGTGCAAGGCCACCTCGAGTCCCAATTGCCGGATCCTCTCGACGACTGTCGCAACCCCGCGTGTCATTAGTTCGGCCGCCGCCTGGTGCGACCTCCCCTGCGCCAGGACCAGCGTGTCGTCAGCGTAGCACACTACGCTGACGCCGCTAGGGAGGTCGGCGCGCAGCACCCAGTCGTAACCGATGTCCCACAGATGCGGCCCCAGGACCGATCCCTGTGGGACACCGCACGACATCTCTCGCCGGTTCCATTCTCCTTGGTGACCGGGGTAGATCACCGCCCTATCCGTCAAATAGGCCTCGACTATACGACAGAGGTAGGTCGGCATCCGGTGATACCGGAGTGCCTCCCTGATGCAACTCCAGGGCAGGGTATTGAAGGCGTTGGCGATGTCTAGAGACACCGCCAAGACGACCCCACCCCGGGCCACAGCATCCCCCGTCGTGAGGGCTCGCACGCGCATGATGGCGTCCACCGTGGAGCGCCCCCTGCGGAAACCAAACTGGCTCTCCGCCAAATCCGGCCCCACCCGCACCAGCTGCCCGACGAGGCGGTCTGCAATGACTCTTTCAAAGAGCTTGCCCACCTCGTCGAGCAGCACGATAGGCCGGTAAGCGGACGGAGAGTCCGCCGGGCGCCCCGGTTTCTTAATGAGGACCAGTTTCCCCGTCTTCCAACGAAGTGGGAACTGGCCCTCCTCCAAGCATGCGCTTAGGAGCCCTCTTAGTCGAGGCCCGAGAGCCTCCAAGGCCAGGACCCAGGCTTTTCCAGGTAAGCCGTCGGGTCCTGGGGCGGTATTCTTGGCACTCAGCCTACGTACCGCCACTCTCAACTCTACCTCGGTCACCTCAGGAGCAACGTCGTCATCGTCGGGTCTGTGGTCCGCAGTTGGCACCGCATCCGATTCACCCCTGCATCCCTATTCACCCCGTCTGACGGTACCAACGTTAGCTATTCTATTCACCCATATGTCCCCCAATACAAAACTCGTAGTGCCGCCGGCGCCGCGCGCAACACTAAGCTTCGTTTAATAATGTGGACATTGGACTCTCATAAGTCGGTAACTCTGCCATCTGATCTAGACAATCGTAATTAGTTGTCCGATTTATGTCATTCTTTTATCCTGTAGTGCTTAACTGTATTTGGGAATTTATTCTTTGGTATTGTCTTACCATGTTTGGTACGGATTTTGATCAAACCATCTTCCTGCCCTTGTCTCATGTTACTTGGGGGTAGTACAACATGTTTCCTTCGTCCTTCCTCTCCTGTCAATCATCACCTTAACCCGCATAGGATTTTCTTTAAAAAAAAAAAAACAACTTTTGTTTCGACCAACAAAGGATCATACATACAGAAATTCAAAAATAAAATGTCATTCCTCACAGTAACCATACTTTCTTTGACCTTCCTCTCCCTGTCCACTCAACCACATTTTGATTTTGATCTAACGATAGGATATTTCTTCAAATAATTAATTTATGTTTTGATGGTTTAAAACAATTGGGACCTACGGACATTGTTTTTTGCAATAGGTTTAAAACAAAATTATTTCTTTTAAGTTCATTGTTAACACTGTCCTAGGATGAGACACAATATTTAGGTACGTTGATATTTTTCTGTGAGCTTACGTGATGGCCATAACTGGTTTCATATCTGTAGAGAAGTGGCCCTAGCGTGACTATGTCTCGTCCTCTCTTTCCTGGCTATGGCATACGTACCTCTCTCCTACTTCTTGCTGTGCCCGACAGGGTCCACAATGGTCATATTTTTGTAACTTACCACCTAAGTCCACATGTGTAAGCAATAAATATATAGAGTATTGAGTATATCTATATTTTATGGTTATTTCAACCTTCTTAAGATAAAACTGTAATAGTCTTCAAACCAAAACCCATCAAAACTGCTTGGATTATTGTATCCAGACAAAATCTTTAACAAAGAGCTTGCGTAACTTTAAGTCATTTTATGCACAAGCCCATGTAAGTATTAAGTTAAACAAATTCCTTAAACCGACGGTGACGTTGTCATTGTTAATTGGAGATGAATTCAAGTTGGAATAGTTTTAGAATTCTGTTAGATACTAAGTAGTTAAGTTTTGAAGGCGATGTTGTTTAAAGTGTAATCAAAGAAGTTTTGCGTAGCTGGCGTGGAGCTGTGCAGAATGTATAACAAATGGAAGCCACTTCGAATAGTAACTTGTGAGTTTAAGTCGAGTTTTATTGTGATAAGCTTGAGAGTATAACTCGTTGTTGTCATGAAATTTATTAAGGAATTAAGTCAAGAACATGGCAAGCAGTACCTTCTTGAGTGCAAATGTAATTGTTTGCGCAGAAGTGATCATCATCGTCATCATTCCAGTATACAGTTATCTATTTCACCATTAGAAGGAGTAGTTACTAGTAGGCTCAATTTTCCCGGTGGATTTTAACTTTTTGCTTTCTGGTTATAACCTCATTTTTGTGTTACTTAAATTATCGAACTAAGGGTACCTTAAGTTTCATAAATACCTACCACTTACGATTGAATCGCAATAGTTGTTGATAGGTAGCTCAAAAAGTATCAAGTAAGTAGTGGTAGTAATTCTGGTTAAAAAACACTTCCTCTCTCCTTAACCATCATCATTACCGATTCCTTCGAGTTCCTTCATGACACACATAATAGATATCTTAGGTCATCGGAAAACTTAAGACTAGAGATGCCGATGCATTCCACCAGCTTTTATGACAAGTCTTTTACAGTTCAAGCAGTACGGTTATGGAATGCCTTGCCCGAGTCGATAAGGCGTGCTCAATCTTTGTCCACTTTTAAAATTATGGTTTAAAACACTTCCTCTCTCCTTAAACATCATCATTACATTTAGTTTCCTTGCTCTTGTTTCATGTTTATTATTGTATATATTATAGGCAGATAAGTATATGTTTTGTGTATGTATGTATTTATTGTATATGTAAATGGTACACCACTGACTACCTGCAGTATTGTCTCTCCTTCTCCCTTTATTCCATCCAAAGGTTGTCTGTAAAAGATCGCTTTCAGCGATAAGACCGCCCATTGTGTCACCCTATGTAAAATTTCTACATATAAATCTGTAATTTTATAGTGTACATAATAAATATATGGGCTGTTGCCCGTCATTATCAGAATCGGCCATGTCTTCAATAAGTGGTAATGTGGGTAGGAACCAACAAAGAATCACTTGAGTCACAATCAAAGTTGTTTAATCGCACAAAATATGTTCCTTACAGAATTTCACTAAAATCTATTCACTAATAATTAGGAAATCACTAAATCAATCGGTTTTAATTATTGTTTAAACAAAAAAGGGATAAGATTACGCGGAACAAAAGCGATTCGTCGGATACGTGGTGCGCTTGCGTTGATGTCGGTAAAAACTGACGTTCAATATGGCCGCGCTGACCATCGTCTCGACGCTCCGCCAGACTGACAGTTGTCAAATCTCGTTCCGACGTATCTCAACAGATGGCGCTAGCAATGCGCCGTCACGGCCGGACTGACTTTCGACCGTCCTCGGGCGGATCAGATTGCAGTCCTGTAACAATCACACAATCAATCGAACGAGTGTCAGTAAATCTACCCGCTCGCCCAACCTGACAAACTATGACTGCTAAACATAACATTACTCTCATACTGACTGTAAATGTCTCAGAATAAAAGAAAGCGTGTGTCCCTTCGACCATTTATAGACCGGACGGCACCTTTCTCTAAACAGTTAACACGCAATGCACTCAAAACTCGATCAGCATGTCCTATCAACCAACCCTCAGGTCTGGCCCGGACGATACCGTCGTGTTGCGATCAACTTTCCACACAATATTAACCTGGACTGGACGGGTGTGTCCTTTCGACCAGCCACTCGTGCATGGCCCGGACGACACTGTCCCTTCGACCAGTGAACACTTAAGGTTGGACCGGATGAATGTGTCCCCTCGACCAGCCGCTATCAGCTGCATGGCCCGGACGACATTATCCCTTCGACCACCTTCACGTTATTCGATAACTGCTCCCAACGTCCCAACATAGTCAACATAGCAAATAATGATTAGAGATTACACATACCTATAAGTTATGGACTGTCTTGCTCTGCGTGAAATTGGACTTCATGCTCAATGATTTCATGATCTGAGATGTTACTAAGGGTATCAGACTCTGCTGTAAGTGTGTCTGATCCTGCGGAAAGGGTATCGGAGCTTGCTGTTAATGTTTCAGAACTACTTAGTCTGTCGAGGTGACCGTTATTGAGTTCAACGTTTTCCGGCGCCGTCATGGCCTCCTCCTCAATCATCAAACTAGTAGATATTTCAACTAACCCGTCATGGCCCCGAGGTACTGCACGCAAGTTCTCATGCGCGTATTTAAAAGTACGATGTGAACCAATTATGCTTTTTAACTCGTAACGGTCATTGTCTAATACTGCGGTTATTACATAAGGACCCCTAAACTTCCTATCTAATTTGGTTTGGTTTCGTTCGCTACTTTTGATAAATACGAAATCGCCTTTAGAAAACGGCTTGATGGTGGCTCGACCTTGGTTAAATCGTATAGTATCGGATGCGGCTGCCCTTTGTATGTTATTAGACGCATCTTGCCTAGCTGAGTCAAGGTCGATTCGTTGTTCTTGTTCTGGATCTGGACTGGAAGACCTAATTTTCGACATACCTAGCGATTGGGAACGGATACCGAACATGAGTTCTGTTGGCGTAAATTTGGTGACTGTAGACTTAGTACTATTAAGCGCTAACTGAACATTTCCTAACTCGTCACGCCACGCTTTATTGGGATCGTTCTCGATAATCGTTAGCAAACTTTTCAAGGTGCGCATCACGCGTTCTACTTGTCCGTTTGCCCTGCTGGACCCCGTTGCTATAAAATGCAGCTTAATATTATATTCTGAACAAAAGTGCTTAAAATCCTGGCTAATGTAACACCTGCCCTGATCGACTATAATGCGCTTAGGTGCTCCAAAAAGGCAAACGGCATTTTTAAGGGCTTGGACTGCACTGGCTGCGTCCAATGAAGAGGTATGCTCTAATAACACGTATTTAGTGAACGCGTCAATAATTACCGAACAATATTCCTTACGGTCACTCTTTCCACTTAGTTTCCCGGTGAAGTCTATATGAATCGTGTGCCACGGTACCGCAACTTTTGGAATGGAATGTAGCTGCATAGGCTGAGCACCTGAGGGACCTTTTGATGCCTTGCAGACAATGCAAGAGTCAATAAATTTCCTAACGCACTTGGACATCTGAGGGAACCAGTACTGTTCATACAGTTTGTCCAGTGTTTTATCATTACCCAGATGTTGTAATTCATTATGAACGTGATTGATCAAGGTCCATACTAAGGAACGAGGGACAACTGGCAGCCATGAAATGATCTTGTTTCTTACAACCTTCCTATAAAGAATGCCATCCCTAACGTCATATGTCTGACCAACCGTTTCAGGAAAATCGTTATTATTATGCTTATTGATCAAGTCTTGGATCTCTGCATCACGTTTTTGTTCTACAGAAAGCCAACCCTGATGCAATTCTACAAAATGTATTGTCTTGGCTGTGGGTTTTGAAGAAACTTGCAATGTGGAAGCTAAGCTATTGGGGTCTGGCAAGGGATTTCTAGAGAGGTAATCCGCGTGTTCCATGCCACGACCTTCGCGATATACGATGTCAAAATCGTAGGCTTGTAAAAACGCCCACCAGCGATGAACACGTGGGGTTAGATCAGTTTTAGATTTCGATGCTTTCAGTGAGTTGCAGTCCGTGAAAACCTTGAAACGTCGGCCGTATAAATAATGCCGAAAGTGTTCTACCGCTCGTACGACTGCCAGTGTTTCTAGTTCGTACGAATGGTAGCGGGACTCTACTTCAGATGTACGTCGGCTAAAGTATTCTATAACATGAGGCAGGTCTTTCTTTTTTTGCATTAGGATTGCCCCATAGCCTTCGGAGCTGGCGTCGCAATGCAACTCAACGGGTAAGTCCGGGTTAAAAATCATCAGAACTGGTTCGGAGGTAAGTATCTCTATAACGGTATTACGGATCTTTTCATGTTTCTCTTCCCATTTTACAGGACCTTTCAGTTTTGTTAAGGGATACAACGGGCCAACAATGTTTGTAAATCCAGGGATGAATTTTCGGAAATATGACGCAAGACCTAAAAATTGACGTACTTGCGTCGCAGTTTTAGGCTGAGGAGAGTCTATCAGAGCCTGTATCTTGCGCGAGTTTGGTCCCACCTCTCCGCACTGGAGAGAATAACCCAAGAAATCAATTTTCTTTTTCATAAACTTACATTTTTTAAGGTTTAATGAGAAACCAGCGGTAGAGAGAGCATTTAAGGTTTCATTTAGACGTTTAAGACCCTCGGTTATGTCATCAGAATAGCACAATACGTCGTCCATGTAAATCAAAGGCTTATCCTTCAGCTGATGGACAGCCCTTGTGATGCAGCGTTGATAAACTGAAGGGGCATTGCGTAACCCGAAGGGCATCGCGAGATATTCGTACTGCCCCTCGGGTGTGACAAACGCTGTCTTTTCTACTGAGTCATGGTGCATAACAATTTGATGAAATCCTGATGCCATATCTAAGGATGTGAAATAATGGGCACCACTGAGCTGATCTATTTGTTCCTCAATACGAGGGAGGGGGTAGTGTTCAGGTCGTGTATTTGAGTTAAGCTCCCGATAATCGACACACATTCTCTCGGTGTTATCTTTTTTCTTCACCAAGAGAATTGGACTGGCGAATGGTGATGAGCTTTCCCGAATTACACCCGCATCGAGGAGCTCTTGAACCTTTTTCCTAACAATTTGCTTTTCAATTGGTGCTAACCTATATGGGCGTCTTTGTACAGTTTTATGTGGGTCTACTAAAACAATTTCCAACTCTCCACTGTTCACGCGCCTATGGGGAACACCTTCTACGAAGCAGCTAGCATATTGGTTCAATAGTTTAATAAGGGCGTCTCTATCATCACCTGTCAAATCCGTATCTATCTGGGTAAAGTCTGGCTGGGTAGCAATCAACTCACAAACATTAGCTTGTTCCTCCAAGTGAAATGTTAAGTTATCATTATTAATTTTGACGCTCACACCTTTTTCTAAAATGTCCCTACCTATTATAACAGGGTCTATAAGACAAGAGTCTGGTACTACATGAAATGTCAAGATTTGTAAAATTTCTCCAAGATTTACCTCACTCACAATTTGTGACGTACATTTTATTTCATCGCCGCCAATGCCTGTAAGATACACGAGATTATTGTGCACAGTACCTGGGAACTTACTAGAAAAGCTTTCTTTTATCAACGAGCAAGACGATCCGCTATCAAATAAAAAGGAGACTGGCTCACCAGATGACGTCCTCAAGGTACCCATCGACAACCGTTTCTCGCAGAGATTGACCTCTTTCCTTGCAGCAGCTCCACCACCCTTCCCCTTTTCTTGACAATTCGTTGCTATGTGTCCTGGATTACCGCAACTATAGCAGGTTACAGTCGAAGTCTTCTCGGGAGCACGTGTGGCAGTTGAGGGATCTTGCTGTTTAGTCTTCACAGAAGAATCTTCTCGTCGCTTTCTACAGTCGGCTTGCCGATGTCCAGGGATTCCACACCAATGACATTTACCGGGAAATCTTGCGTCCGCAATTCTAGGTCGCTTGAAATCAGGTTCTTGGATTTCAGTAACCTCCGATCTTCGCTTTAGTGAAATGCCACTCAAGATTCTAAATAGCTGAGCTTTGGTAGTGACAGCATGTGCATTTAACTCGCGGCGTATCAAACCATCCTTCTGACATAAGACCGATATGACAAATCCGGTTATAACATCTTCTGGCATTCGGGTCTTAGGTATAGATTCGATCATATTCCACAAGCGTAGGCCAGTTTCTGATGCGGTTTCCTTTGCTCCAATTTGAAACCTTAATACTTCATCAAAGTAGTCTTGAAATAATTTCGGTCTACAAAATCTGGCCAATAAACTTTGTTTTACAGCCTCCCATGTAAGCTCATTCAAATTTAACTTGGTCAAGCAAGAGGCTGTGCGGCCTTTTAGTGCACCAGTAAGAGCGAGAAGCAAGTCCACACCTTTTAGATGTCTACTCATGACTATAAGTTCTGTAATCTTGCACCAACCTTCTATATCCGCGTCGGCATCTTCTGGATTAAACTGTACGAGCTGCACTGCACTGGACTGGGCGCTAGCACTTGCCACTGGCGGTTGCGACGTTGCTAATATACGAGTAAGAAGGGTTTCCATATTACTCAACAACCGCAAGGCGCTATTTTCGTCAGGCGGTCGTTTTTCCTCGGTCGGTAGCACATGGGATCCCACTTCTGATATGGGCTGTTGCCCGTCATTATCAGAATCGGCCATGTCTTCAATAAGTGGTAATGTGGGTAGGAACCAACAAAGAATCACTTGAGTCACAATCAAAGTTGTTTAATCGCACAAAATATGTTCCTTACAGAATTTCACTAAAATCTATTCACTAATAATTAGGAAATCACTAAATCAATCGGTTTTAATTATTGTTTAAACAAAAAAGGGATAAGATTACGCGGAACAAAAGCGATTCGTCGGATACGTGGTGCGCTTGCGTTGATGTCGGTAAAAACTGACGTTCAATATGGCCGCGCTTACCATCGCTTCGACGCTCCGCCAGACTGACAGTTGTCAAATCTCGTTCCGACGTATCTCAACAGATGGCGCTAGCAATGCGCCGTCAAATATAATATAATTAAAAAAATATTTTGGAACAATAAACACACGAATAGGTACAAAAAGTAAAACGATGATAGCTGCAAAATTATAAACTGTAGCGCAGCTAACAACGCCCTACTCCAGATACAGAATGGAATTAAGTTATAAGTACTTAATAAAGATAAGATAAGATAAAGAGTATTCTATTCTATTCTATCATATAAGCAGACATGAAATTTAACAACAAATTTAATTAACATTAGGTATGTGTTTTATAGTAATATGCATTCAGAAACCCTGGACTTAATTGCTCAAACTGCAGCTACAATCTCTCAAAACCCTGAACCAATAGAAATAAATACATCCCGAAGCAAAACCGCTCGGAACGTTTACCGATCTAATATCGTAGTGTACGGTGCAGGCTCCAATAAAAAGTAATTAAAGTCGCAGCCAGCTTCAGGCAGATTTGTCTCCGCCAATACATGGACATATGAAGAGTGGGTTGTTGCTAAAGGATTTTTGATTGAGCAAAAAATTCCGTTTGTTTGTATGTAGTTTGACGGTATACAGGCTGGCAGGGATATCGACGCGCGACTTGTTACTATAGATTCAGTACACGATTCTGAACACCCCAGCGGCGAAAATTCTACGTCAGTTATTTAAAAAAAAATGCTGTTTTATACATTTTAACCGCGTTGGTATTGCATAAGTGCAATACCTACGAAACCGCGTTTTTTCTTTGATAACCGGCGAAATATTTCTGCGCTAGAGGGGTCTAGAATCATGTACATGGTTTTTGTTAGCGCGTCAATGTCGCTGACACCCTGTATATCAAGAATCAACAGCTGATTCGGTAGAAACCTTTGTCATGCATGCTGAACTCTGATGGTTGTGAATAGCGTACTACGACGTGTTAAAGCCACCATTGTTCCAGCGTGAAAGAGAGACGGAGTTATATATGACCGATAGCACTATCCCTTTTTCACGATGGAACCATGATGGTATTAGCACGTCATAGTACGGCAACAGGTACTTATCAATTTCTTAGCAATATACCCACTTGCAGTATCTTTGTTCTTAAGGCGAATTTCACCAAACTTTTATACCTAGAATAAGTCTTACCCTGAGAATAAACTCTGAATTTTTAACAGTTTTTCCATACTAGAACTGTCAAATGTAAATTTTATTCCACGGATAAAATATATCTGATTTGAGTAAAATCAGCGCTTAGTAATATAACTGTATTAGGCTATATTTTCTAGAGTCCAAACAAACATTATTAAAACTGCTGCCAGAAGAATGGTTTAGGCTTCAAGTAAAATGATAAATCTTTGTTTTCCCTTATAAATCCTTGTTGAAGAATCAGCTGCAGCAAACAAGACAGCTGCTCGTCGAGTGCATGACACCTGAAAAAGAAAACTGAATTACAGACTGTAGCAAAACATTAAACCTTAACCTAAAACCAAACGAAATGCCAAACAAACAAACAAATAGAACCAATAGAATACAAATAAACAATAACAGGAACCGTACAGATACCGTATCTACCGGTTCACGCTCGTTGCGGCCCGGATTTGGCCGGACGGCGCGAACTTGGTCAAATCTGCCGATGGGTCCGGAACTATTACTGAACCGGATTGAATTCAGCCAAATTTATTCGGAAGCCAACGCGTTGCCCATTCATTTTTATTTGCCCCGTTTTTTGTTTTATTTTTGTAAAGTTTCTGTTTAATTTAGTTTTTTGGGTTTTTTATAAATTTTTGTGGCGCGATTTTTAGCGGGTTGGTTAATTCTAAGCTGTCAAAAAACTGATGGAATATTTTTGGTTTTCTGATACACTAAATAAATTGAATCAATCAATCACTGTATGCTAAGTATATTTAAGGTTATAAAATACATTTACAGCTATAACAATACTTTTCATCGTATTTAAATGTTCGGTTTGCACATCATTAACAATTTTTATCTTTTTACAGGTATCAGAAAATCATCCAAAATGACGGAAACACAGTTTACGTAAGTTTCATACCATCCTATTACATTCACCGATACACTGTTTCAATTTTATATTATGCGAGTCTTATTTACCAGACCACCTACTTACCCTATCTGCATACCCAAAGCCGTGTGTCGTCGCTAAAGTAAAGAACAATACTTCTTTGAAAAGCTGCCAAACACAGGCGTCGCTCACAAGCGGTGCAGTCTCAACAAAAAACGTTGGGAAAGTTCCCAAGCCGCAGGTACGTACTTCGGGAAATATTCCCGAGTTGTTTTTTTGAAACCACCCAAAAAGTCGAGCAACTCATTAGCCGAATGAGCGAAGGTTTCCGTTTTTAGTAACTTTGAGACGGTTCTGGTTTGCAGCCTTACTATTTGTTCTTTTGTGAGTTGATTTTGGAAGTGATAATAAGACGGGTTTTGGTGTAGCAAAAAGCGAATCAAAGCTCCCGCTAAATAGCCTTACAACAATAGATAATTGTTTGTTTTGCCTGCCGATAAGCTTGTAACTGCCGTCCCGCCGGACTATGAGAGAGAGGGAAGAGAGACTGCATCTGTATCTACGCACACACTTGTGTAGTATAAATCTCCCGCGTACTATCTAGTATCTGATGAGATTTAATTCTATATATTAATTGTAATAGTCACATATAGATACGTTTCCAATTTTATCGATAAATATTGTAACTGTTAATTTAATATAATTGTGATTTACTGCAGCATGTTTTGTTTTTGTTTTATTCGTAATAATATCTTTATTTTTTGTTTACTCGACACTACATCGCTTTATAACACCTCTCAAAATTTTCGAGTACAATTAGTAGCAAACGTCAATAGACCCTAAAACAAAGTTGTGCCCTCGGAAGACCACAAGTGTAGGCCAAATATAGGCGCCCCTCTAAATTATTCATACGCACAGTAACGTGGCCCGAGTTCTAATGCCTTGGAAATTACAAACTTTTTCACTAAAACCTTTTGTTTCGCAACGATTCCGCTTATTATTGCTAAGTGGTTCTGTTTTATGAACGAACAGATTATTATATTACTTGTTATACTTCGGGGACTTGATTGATGGGAACGGTTTATTAAATATTACTTAGAAGTTAGTGGTCCCATTAATAAAGCTGAAAGTCGTAAGTTCAAAATGTATATTTTAGACATAAAACGATTTAGCAAGATCATAATTCTGTAAATTATTTGAATGGACATTTATCTATCTTTACCGATATATATCGGTTTTGCTACATAATTTAACTGACTCTATATAGAGTCAATTAAATTAGGCAGCAAAACTCTGCAGCCGTGATGGTATCGATATGATAAAACAATACAATCTTTTTATTGATTTTTTTTTATGGAGCCAGCGATGTCAGTGAGTTTAATTACTTTAAATGTAAATTTAAAATCAGTTTTTGTGTTAACTTCACAGACGTAATGGGTATCCCTGTCTAAATTAAATTAGTTAGCGAAACTCCGCAGACGTGATGGCTATCGAATAGTATCGATATTAAACACCATAAAACATAAAAGAAATCGGCATAATTTAATTTGACCTTGAAGTTTCCTGCCAAAGCTATTTTAGTTCAATGATAACGTTTTATTAGAGATTAATAATTTCCAGTCCTGAATTCGTTACCGTCTTTCGACAACATAACAAGCGTGTCTTCATATTGATTTAGATATAGCGAAAATACGCATGTATGTCTAACCATTTGTCACAGCTGTGTTTTCTTACAGAAAACTCCAGAGAAATACACAATCATGGTCTTTACTAGTAACAAATGGAGGAATTAATTCGACTTCAGATTTCAACAGTTACTTACATACCTATGTATGTTCTTATCAAAACGATTTCACTTTAAATCAGTGATATTCAATAAAAACTATCTGTAACTTTTGTTTCCACAGCCATACATAGTTTTGACGAGGCTTTCTAAACTAATATTATAAATAGGTCAAATAGTTTGTTTATAGAATAGAATAGAATACTCTATGTTTATATGTTTGTTAAAGGAAGTACTGATGCGATTTATGCGGCCTACCCAAATGTCCTTTGTTTGATATTGTTCGTCGAATCGTTGAGCTCCTTAAGTTTTGAGTTGAGCTGCACGATTACTGACAAATGTGTGGACTGACTGGACAGGTCCACTCATTCTGTGTGGTTTTTCCTCAAAAGATCATTTCAGACACAAATCTACATGATCTTCAAATGATCTGACCAAGATTATGTCTGGACTTGAAAAGAGACTGTGACCTCTGAGTTAGTTTTGGCCTTTCTTCTCAGAGTAGTCAGATAGGAATCGGCGACGCCATCTAGTTTTTAAATATAATTGACGTGTAAAAGTGTTTGTAAAAACCTAGTTACAGAAATAAAATCATGTATCTTTTATGGGATCCCTTCTTTTCGCATAATGTTCTTTGTCCTAATATACTTCGGCATAACGATTTTGGCACAATTTGTTTTGGCATAATAATACTTCGGCATAATTTTTTTTGGCATACGTTTTATGTTGGCATAATCATCTTAAAGACTAATTTGTTTTGGCATAAATTTGATTCGCATAACGTTAGTAGGCCTAATGACTATTAGCATAATATTGTTGGTTAAAAAGGGGTTTGGGTAAAGTTGGCGTCGTTTTGAAGTTGAGCGGCCAGTAATGAAACTTAGATATTATGAAAGAACAGAATAAAGCGATCAAAAGCTATTATGGGCACATTTCTCTAAACCATATCGGAACTGAGATATTTGGTTTTGTATTGGTAATTGAAATCGAAGAAGTTATTATATGTTATTGCATTCTTTTAGGTGTCTGCCATATTTTTTTAAGAATTCTAAATAAAATAAATCAAATAAAGTGACGTAGATGAATGGAACGGACGCCCAATGTTTGTTATCTATGGGCCGATGGTGGATCAGTCAATCACAATCCACATTTCGTTTACCTGCGTATTACTTGAGCCCGCGCCCGCTACTCACTCGACAGTAAAAGCACGTCCCTTACTGTTCGGTGTTACTTTTTACGCTTCTAATCTCTCGTGGACTTGTGGATAATTATAACGACTTGGCATTTCATTGGACATTGTGATTGTTTGTGTATTGTGACTGACCCAGCATAGCTCTTTGGACTCTGATATTCTTACGATTTGGTATAACGCCATGGATGTAATTAACAGTGCATTTTGTATCTGTTGCCGACGAAGCTTAAATCGTGTTGGCGGCACTCGTCGTAGATCGTATAATTTGGCAGCCGAGTTCGTGCAAAATAATCCGTCTTTAATGACGTATTTGGTGGAAATTGCGAATGTTGTGCAGGTAAGTTTTGTGAAACCTAATACTAGCACTATAACATGTATGTGAATTGTGAGTTGAAAATAAAACATGATTCCTCTTTTCAGTTTAGTGAGCAGGACAAAATCTGTAGACCTTGTCTACAACGTGCTCAACGTTACGCCAGCGCTCAAGTAAATGCTGATAATCCTGCTGCCGATCCTTTAGATCAATCTATGCAAGAGGACCCTGCTGAAGAACACTCCGTACCAGAGCAACATATACCCAATGTAAATGTCCAAGATCGAGAAGTGCAAGTAAATATGTTGCGAATGATACCGTTACCAGGTTACACGCGAGCGCCTTTTAATACTCACCTATGTATTATCGCAGCATGTAATAATATAGATTTAAAAATAATTCACATTGATATCAGAGCCACAGTTCTACAGGAAAAATGCTTTTATATACCACGTGGCACCCGCGTATGTGAAGAGCATATGTTAGATTCGGTGTGGCAAAATATTGAATCAAGTACTCGTCGGATACTAAGCGAATTTGCCCCGTCTCATCTAAAAGATATGATGGACATGT
The DNA here is from genome assembly GCA_917490735.1 of Dryobotodes eremita. Lineage (NCBI taxonomy): Eukaryota > Metazoa > Arthropoda > Insecta > Lepidoptera > Noctuidae > Dryobotodes > Dryobotodes eremita. The sequence continues at coordinate 21,364,715 of OU823249.1, read as the reverse complement.
TAAGAACTCGGAAGGTTTTTTTGGACTTTGATAGACGTTCTTTAATAAACAATTCTATTTTCCATTACTATATAGGTTTTTCAAAATCCCAATTCCAAGAAATCCTTCAAAGCTGTCCTAGTATTTCTCAGCGCTATAAAAATAAAGCAGGTCGAGCTCTCGCCACCGTGATTACCAAACTTCACACGGGTGAGTCAAATCAGAGATTATCTCAGATTTTCAATATGTCAAGAAAGACTTTAGAAAAAACTATGAGACTCGTAAGACAAGACTTAATAAGCGAGTTTATCCCACTGCACCTTGGCTATAATCATTTGACTCGTCAAGATGTTATATCGAGATGTTTAACAATCCCAAATACATTATTTGGCAATCCTGATGGTTCTTTGAATGAAAGGAAGGCCATAATCATACTAGATGGCACGTACATTTATTTGCAAAAAAGTAGCAATTATTACTTTCAGAGAAAATCTTATAGCTTACACAAGTTCCGGCATTTATTAAAGCCTTTTTTACTGGTTTGTCCTGATGGCCACATCATAGACATATATGGTTTATATGAGGCTACTAAATCCGATGCTACGATTCTCTCAGAGATCTTTAAGAATCCATATGATCCCTTTCATTGGTTCTTTCATGAGGACGATGTGCTAATCTTAGACAGAGGATTCAGAGACTGCATCGAAGATGTGGAGTCATGTGGATACCGTGCATATATGCCCTCATCTAAAGATGAAAATGAATACCAGCTTACTACACAACAAGCCAACGATTCAAGAAAAGTAACCATGTGCCGTTGGGTGGTCGAAACCATTAATGGCAGATTAAAAAATCAGTTCCGTCAGCTTCGGTCTCAGAATTTTAATGTAGCTGCAAGTCATTTATTTGAAGAAATAAGAATAGCTGCAGCATTATTAAATGCGTTTGGGGTACCACTGACTGATCATAGACTAACACAGGAAATAGTAAATCGTATACCTCACCATAGTCCACGGAATCAACTAGCCGAGTATGTCATTACGAATAATATGAATAGAAGGGCTGATTTTGAATCTATGAATGCTGAAGTTCCTGGGCTGGATGACTTTCCTATTTTAAGTGAAGACGATTTAATTCTCTATGCACTTGGAACGTATCAAGTACAACAAGCTCGTAGCTACTACGGAGAACATGTAAAAAGTGACGGTTCATATGTGATTGAAGTATGCAGAGAACCCAATATGAATGATTTTTCGGCGGAAACCTATAACTGGATTGATCCGTGGCTTCTTAGAGGCAGGATCCAATCCAGACATTCATCTAGACGGACATATTACGTGTATATTCTCGTAGAAAGACTGGAAGGGCAAGATGCACAAGGGCTGGATGCAATATTGGGCCACTATTGCTCATGTATAATCGGGAAACGGACCTTAGGCTGCTGTTCGCATGTAATGTCCATTATATGGTACATGGGATGGGGCAGATATCAAAATAATCTGACTCCGCCGGCACAATTTTTAGATACCATTATTCGACATGACATTGAGAACGAAATGGACGAAGAAAGTTAATAAATGTGTTTTTAAATATCATATAATAAATGCAATAAAGTATAATAATGTGTTTTTATTATTTCCTATGGCCCAATACTAACGTCACATTGACAGACGGTCGTGAAACAGTAAAGCCAATATCTAACATCAATCTTCTAAAAACATAACTAAGATTTTTTTCACGCAAGACGGTAATTGAAGTATTTATAGAGACTACATTTTTAAAATCTTCAAATTCAAATATCTCAGCTTTGATATCACTTAGGATAAAAATAATTTTACATATATGTGTACTTAACACAGCAGAACAAAGTAACATGAAAGTTATTGGTGGCCGCTGAAAAAAAAAATGACGCCACAAGTCCATACAAAGTTACTCAAACCCCTTTAATATGCTGTGCAACAAAAGTTAGTGACAGAACCGAATTGCTGCAAAACCGACTCCACGTAGTCTTGTTTGTCCTACCCCTAGAGTGTAATTTAAAATCGCGTAGGCGCGTAGGGGCGAGGCGGCCCGCGGGCTGAGGAGCAGGCGGCTGCGAGCGAGCCGCCGCGGCTGAGGCTGGCCGGCGAAGCCGGCCAACAAGCCGAAGCTGCGGTGGTGAGCGAAAGCCGTCTGCGACGATTAGCACGCATGGGGCCGCCAGAGGCCCGCAGCGCCGGAGCCGTGACAGAAACCCTGCCTGCTGCATGCTGCATGCTTGCTTGCATGCTGCATGCTTGCTTGTTTGCTGCATGCTTGCTTGCATGCTTGCTTGCATGCTTGCTTGCATGCTTGCTTGCATGCTTGCTTGCATGCTGTATACTTGCCTGCATGCTGTATGCTTGCTTGCTTCATGCTTCCTACAGCGAAAAAAAAAACCCACAAAATTGTTCATAAAAAAGTTATGCTGTAGAACTTTATGCTTAATAAATTTATGCTTTACAATATTATGCTTAATCATTATTATGGTTAGAGAAATTATGCTTAAAAAAATTATGCGTAAGCTGTTATGCGCAATTATATTATGCGAAAATATAATTATGCCAAACAAAATTATGCTAAGTTATATTAGGTCTTAACATTTTATGCAAATGGATAGGGAACCATCTTTTATCGATAACAAGAAAAATCATAGAATTCTTCATTAAATTCACTGATGCTGAGAAAGGTACACTATTGCGGATTGTCACCTTTCTATACAATATTGTAAATTAAAGTCAATTTTCGTGTCTGTCTGTGTGACCGCAGTGTTCATTTATAAAATTAAATTTCATTTGAAAACATTCGTCGGTTTCTTATTAAATTTCAAGTATATCGATGACCTTGGTTACTTATCTCTTTTGGTTACTGTATATATTAAAGAAATCTCGATGTTTTGTCAAGTCGTAAAAAACAAGTTACGACTTGACTTTTAAATAATTTTAATTTTTATGTTGTATATATTTGTATCATCATAATCAGTCTATAATGTTCCCACTGCTGGGACACAGGTCTCCTCTCTGTGAGAGGGAGTGGGCTGTAATCTACCACGCGGGCCCAGTGCGGGTTGGTATATCTTTATGTTAAAACAAAAAGTTCACGCAGACGATGTCGCAGGTAGAAGCTAGCATGTCTGACATCTTTCACTTTTACAACGACAAGACCAAAAAGCTCATAGATTGTATCACCTGTTTATCTTAGCAAGTAAAAATTTTACATGCCCATATACTTAGTGATACCCTCAGCCGCACTTTTATGGCAACGGTTTGAAATAGACAGCTCCTATAAGTCGTAGCAGTAAGGTTGACTTTCGCAGTTGAAGTCTTGAGGTTGACTGTACCTACCTAAGTTTTGCGGCGATGTACCCATAAAGTGCAGTTTTATGACACGCCCAGCAGTAAAGTCGAACCTTTTGCGTTAAGTGCAACTTGCGTAGTTAACGACCGTACATATTTTGATACATAGTCAGGTATGTCGCCATTTGTATGTTAACTTTGTCTATAAAGTTGCATATTTCTTGTCCTCATTTATTCATGACAGAATTTGTGATATTTCATTTGACTCTGCAGTATTAAAATCTTTTTGATTCTCCTTTCTTTCATTACTTCTTTATGCTTTCTTGCCAGTATCTAAGCTTCAACACAACAATCATTTCCAACTATGGCAGTACTCTCTTGGTCTTTATCAAGTTGACCTGAACCTTCAGCTACCATCAGTTCGAGCATGGTCACATCATAATTAATAATGGTTGGATATAATACTTCTTTGTTTTCTTTTATTTTAGAAACATAATTTTTTCAAAGTTGTAATATTTTTCTACATCTATCTGTGGGAAATACGTTAAATCAATCGTTTGACTTTGACCAATCGGGACGTCAGCGCCGCCAGGCGGTACTCGACAGAGTCTACAACATATAACGCTCAATCAGATTTAAAGTAGAGTTGGTCGGTGGCGATCATGCAGTGAACACGTTTGGAAACTGTCACGCGTTCTATATAGTTGTGTCGTGTATCTACAGTGTGTGCTTCGCTACTGTGATTAATTTGTTCGTAAATTATAATTTGATTTGAACTGCAAAAGGTTTTTCTATTGCGCGATATCCAACACTTCCCATAGTACGCTCACAGTAGTTAAGATATGACTGGTGATAACGAGAGAGACTTACCTTCTCCGTCATATATATATCTGTAAATAGTATAAAAGTAGCTTTTCGTGTCTTGACTGTGTGCGCTTAGATTTTCTTAACTACACAATGGATTTTTATAATTTATTTCACCATCATTTACAGCATTTGTATTGGTTTTATTTTACAAAATAGAGATTCGAGCAAACTTTTTTAAATGCACGTTTGAGAAATCGCGATTTTTTTATATGTCATTGCACCCGTGCCAAGCAGAGGCAGGTCTCTAGTTAAGGAAATAAAAACGTACAATACGTAAGCGTTAAATTTTGTCAAGTTTTCTACAGTCACAACATGCCTTGGCGAGGCTATTAAACCGGCGAGCCTCTCAGGAGAGCTTGATGCGCCATTTATGTGGCCGCGCCGTGCCCGGCTCTTTTATTTACACTTAGTAACTGTCACAGTTGTTGTACTTTTTGGCAGAAGCCAGTTGGGATGAGTTGGTCAACTCAATATAGCCCACCTACTTAAAACTTGACAAAACTTTACGTTAATAATATCATGAATTATTTGGGGTTTTCGCAGTATGGTCTTCTTCTTTCATAAATCTCTAATAGCTGTTATCTATACAAAGATAATGCTATAATATTTGTTTATTTAGGATCTCCAACAAAAGATGACACATACATAATAGGCTACGTCATCCATTATGACTGGTCTAAGCATAGCACACCTGTTTCACCTCTCATTATGATGTGTCACTAAGCGACTTAGCAACAGCTTCCTCCTGTAACTATCAAAAACGACCTACAGCGGTTTTTATAATACGAGTAAGTGTCCCAACGTTTTGACGGCGCGTCTAAAGGTTTAGCGACGCTTAACTTACAGACTTGATTTTAAAATAAATTTGACAGCTGTCAACTTGACGTAACTTCGGGTACTGAGGCGGCGCAGCGGCCCGCCAAAAAGGAAAACAAATGAAGATCGAGGATATCGATCGAAAAGTCGGCAATGATTTATAGTGAATGTGATATTGGTGATCATTGTGACTACCCTTGCAGTGCAGTGAGTCGATTGACTTGCGCTCGCGCCTCACTTAGTCGGTGGAACGTCGAATAGATGACAAATGATTTAAATTCTGTAAGTAGGTTTGTACAAACACTTTTACACGCCAATCATATTTTAAAAACCAGATGAGGTCGGCGTTTCCTATCTGACTACTCTGAGAAGAAAGGCCGAAACAAACTCTGAGGTCACAGTCCCTTTTGAAGTCCAGAAATTATCTTGGTCAGATGATGTGAAGACCATGTAGATTAGTTTTTGAAATGGTCTTTTGAGGAAAAACCACACTGAGTGGACCTGAACATCATCAATATAAACTAAGTGGTAAAAATACGCAGTATTATTAATAACTTAAAAACTACCGATCAGAACTTGATGAAATTTAATTAAGACCACATGTGAAGCATCAGCTTTCAAATAAAAAAAGAATCATCGAAATCGGTTCACCCAGAAAAAAGTTCTGAGCTAACAAACATAAAAAAAAGAAAAAGAAAACATACAGTCGAATAGGAAACCTCCTGCTTTTTGTTGAAGTTGGTTAATAATTTCCTGTCACGGTTATTTACATATCGAATTGTGGTATAAGAATGTTTGTGGGGTAGGTACCACAGCTAAAAAGTGAAAAATCAAAACTTTTTTACAGAAAAACAACTGACTTCCTAAAACGGGAAAAATAACTTTAATTTCGGAAGTCGGTGGCCAAAAACGAAAATACACAATCAAAGACACCGACTTCCGAAATTAAAGTTATTTTTCACACTTTTTAGTGTTTTTTTGGAAGTCGATTGTTTTTTTACAAAATTTGATTTGGAAAATGTATTCCGAAAGATTTATGTGTACCTATAATACATTCATATTCAACTTATATATAACAATGAAATCACGATGTTTTGTCAAGTCGTAAAAACTTCAAAACAGGTGCGGGTTGCTACAATTTCAGTAAAAAGCTTCATTATATATTTATAAGCGTAATAATTACTTACAGGCTAACACCACATGTACCATTTATTGTTATACAACATATTATTGTAGGTTTATTATTAATTAACATTGGATTAAAATTACTAGGAAATCGAGATTGAAGATCGCTTTTAACGATAAGACCGCCCATTTTGTCACCCTATGTAAAATTTCTACATTTATATCTGTAATTTTTATGGTGTACATAATAAATGAAAAGGAGGCAAAAGGAGTATGTAAGGATCGTAGCAGCGGGCATTCTGTAGTTTCTGCTTACCCCCATGAGAAGAAGGCGTGAGTTTATGTATAATAAAGAGTATTCTATTATATTCTACAAGGGTTAGATTTACTCCAACTTTAATAATCAGCTTAGTAAGCTTTCAGAGGCATATAAGTGCAGAAAGTTCTTATTTGCTCGATCGGTTTCCAAGTGGCATTATATTCAGGTGCACCTAGATGCATACTAAATCTTATGAATCAAATTGGACTGCTGCCAAATCTGTCCAAATTACATCTCTGGAACGGCTCTAGTCAAAGACAAACTTATTCGCAGACACCTCAAGGGTTTCGGTTTACTCTAGCGAGATAATTGGCATAGTAAGTTAGTTATAAAAAGGATGAAAATATTGTATAATAAAATACATTGGCTCATATAAATTTTGTTTTATTTACTAAATAATAACAGCCGCATGGGTTGATTAAAGGTTAAGCTTCGCTTGTCGCGGTCTGTTCGTGGATGGGTGATCAACCATTTCATATCAAGACCCCTCCGTGCCTCGGAAAGCACGTTAAGCCATTGATGCCAGCTGTCATTCGTAGATCTTTGACAGTCGTTACGGGTAGTCAGAAGCCCAAAAGTCAGACCATCAGTCTTATCGAGGAGTATTATGTTACCAAGTAACTGGGTTGTGGAGGTCACATAGGCAGTCATTCCATTAAAATACTGGTGTTCAGCTGCACCCAGTTAGACTGGAAATCGACCCCAACACGGTTGGGGTCGACATTGTACCCCGGTTACAGAGAATACCCTATAGTTTTATTTCTTCTTGCTTTTATTGTCAGTAGTCATATTGAGATGAGAAACTTGTGTTTTGTTTAAGAGCTCTAAGTACTATACAAATAAATAAATTCTAATTCTAATTCTATGAGTTGATGATCAACTTGGTTATGATTGAAATAAGAGTGTTTCTGTGTTCGATATTTGTACTACACGGAGGTACTACTCTTACATAAGGAATGCTGCTAGATGTAATAATGTGGTGCCTCTAAAGAAAAGAGGCCATCTTTTTACTCACAGTTAGTGGCTGTCAAATGCTTTTTTTTTCACGACTTCACGAAGTCACGTGATAGTGTGATTTTTATGAGAGTTTCGGTGTTACCTTTGATTCTCGATAGTGGTCAGCTTTCTTCAATTTTTTTCAAAGAAACCTTGAAATATACACTGATTGCTTACTGATTTTTAGATGTATACGTCATGTTAGACTTTAAACAATTTTGAAACGCTGCATTGTAATAGTTTTTCTCTTTTTTCTTGGGTGCGTTGTACACAAATGAAACATGCAGACTTTGTCAAACGCACATTTTACCAAGCTTAATTGAAAGAGTTTCTGGTCAAAAGGTAACAAAAATCTGTAATTTATGAGCTTTGCAGCATTGGTTCCCTGTACGAAAGATGCTCTGACACAGGCTCAGTTTTTCATGAGTTTGTCTCTAAAACCAGCAGTACCCCCCCACCGTGACAGAGTCATACTGCGAATTTACGAGCGCCGACAGTGATAAGAATTGTTAATTTTATAGAGCGAGCGAGGACGTGTGCATCAAATTCAATGTCTTCGGCTGAAGTTTGTTTTAAATGCACGATATATGGCGGGGAGATGAATCTTTGACATAGTGGGCTGGTTTGTTTCGGTTGTGTACTTTGAAGCCGTGATAGAAGATAATTTACATGGATATTATTTGTACCTAGCTTCTTTTTTGTGTCGATGAGTGCTCTTGAAGTTAAAATATTGCTGGACAGAAATATGCTTTGCAATTACAGTACTGAAAGCGGCTTTTCAAAGGTCTTGAAAACCTTATGGTGTAGGTATTAAAATTTTGATATAATTATAGATTTTCTTACAGCTATAACCTACCTATTATGTTCTTTGAAATAATAATTATATGTTTACCTAAGTAGTTTCCATGGCAAAGATACGGTACTGTTTTTGGAACGGACTATTCCAGGATTGTTTGTTTATCTTCATGTTTCGGGATTGGACGGCCGGGTCTCATGAATGTAACTAAAATCCCACCAATATTTGTCAGATTGCGATTGATTAATTGGTAAATGGCCATGTAATGAACCCATTTGTTTTAATCCTGTAGTGCAGGTGAAAGGCTTGAATACATCTGTAATCAATGCGAATGGAAAGAGAGTGCCGAGTGTACAATCATTTTAATTGTTTATTTGTAAAGTTCTCATGCCATGTTTTGTTGCTTTTTAATAGAAAATAATATTTTTTTATTGTTACTGCTTGTGGTTATCAAATACAGTTAGCCAAAATTAAAAACTATCTCTTCTCCTACCTCTGGGGCGTACAATAAAAAGAAAATAAATATTCTAACATGGAAAGGATAAAGGTAAAGATAGGATTGCTTTTGTTTTTAATTAAAATTGATACAAAACCGACAGACAGACAGACACAACTAGTATTTGAAATAGCGCGTCTTTAAAGATTCATAGTCTCATATTATATACCTTATTCGCACGAACTATCAGCATCTAATAAATTAGTAAGATAGCTCACAAAGCGCATTACGTGGAATACACGGTGCCTTGTTGCGGTGTGTTGTCGTGCTCAACCTGAGTACGCACTCAGCGGATTAAGTGCTCCTCACTGCCTCTTCATCGATCGCCATATTGTGCTACGATGATGTTCGCGGGATTCGGTTAGGAACATGTCATACATACGTGATGCTCATGAAATTTTCTCACGGGGGTCGGCAGGCCGGCTCTAGCTGCGGTTATTCTTGGTCATACTTCATACATTCTACTTACTAAATGTATATAAGCAACTGTTTTTTAGTGTGTTGAAAATAAGTTAGTGTTTCGTGGAAACTTGTTTCTTTAGCTAATTTGTGGTTAATTAGAACAGTTTCAAGCCTAGTGAAACTTGCAATGGCCATTATTGTTATTGACTATCAGCAATTTGTGGCCCAGAGCAGGGCAAAACCCTTCCCTCCTTCTACTTATTTCTACCTATTGCTATATGTGACCAATCTTTTAGAAAAGAGTCGAGTTCGTCCCGCTATCTCCTCACAGGGCTCCCAGGCGTTGCTGTTTACTGCTGTTTGGGGCTCACTGTGTGGTTATTTTAGGTCAAAGCTCCTTTGGTATGTGACAGATATGGCCAGCCCAGTTCCATTTAAGCTTGGAAGCCGCATGACCTGCATCTGTGATTTGAGTTTTGGAACGCAATATCGAGTTCCATAGGCGATTAGTGAGTTTAACTTCTAGGAGTGCGGACATTTGACGCTTGGTTAGTGACCATGTCTGCGCTCCAAAAGTGAGGGTAAGAAGAATGCATACCGAATTAGTCTGTAAGATTGTTTTCATTAATTTCTGCAAAAAGAACTAGTGCCATTATACTACGCAGTAATTAGCTACATACATATCTATACTTACATATTTTAAATTAAAGTCGCGTTTCGTGTCTGTCTGTTTGATCGCGTTGTTCTTCTAAACTTTGTAACGGATTTCGATTTGGTTTGCACCAGCCTTTAGGGAATATAGGAATGGAATAAAGGTTTATGTGTACTTGTGTAGGTATGATAATAGCTTTTGTCAAGTTGTAAATCCGTGCGAAGCAGGCGGCGTTTTAATAATAATCCAACGTATATCAAAACAATAAATTGCTTGTAAATTACTGAAGCTTATTCATTCATTACAAAATCAATAAGATCAGCAAAAGTTAGTGTGGATGTCACAATGAAACCGGGACATTGGAACCGGGACTGAATACCGAGAACACCTCCAAACTTTGCGACGCTCCGCTTCGGTAATAATCACTGGTTCACAGGGCTGGCCAAATGCGTATCGGGAAATATTATGGATGTTTTATTTATTTATTAAAACTTTATGCACAAGTAAAAAAAAATACTATACAAAGGCGGACTTAATGCCTGAGGCATTTTCTACCAGTCAACCTTAGAGTGATGCAGAGAAAAACATGGCAGGTGCAATATACGGGATAGATAGCTCAGAAATAACTATAAAATACAAGAATAAATACTAATTCATACATACATATAAACAAAATAAACTTTGTCAGGAGAAATAACGATCGGTAGAGGAGAAAACGAATCCACCAAATCAGCGCTGGGATGTTTCGGCCAACTTCTGACGGATATGCTCACGTGCATTCACTCTAAAAGATAACCGACTGGTTACTGTCCTGATGATGTTTTACTATAGATTTTAAGGTCCATTGATAAATGATAAATGATAAATGATTTTATTTCTGTAAGTAGGTTTGTACAAACACTTTTACACGTCAATCATGTTTTTTAAACTATATGAGGTCGGCGTTTCCTATCTGACTACTCTGAGAAGAAAGGCCGAAACAAACTCAGAGGTCACAGTCTCTTTTAAAGTCCAGACATAATCTTGGTCAGGTCATGCGAAGACCATGCAGATTGGTATCTAAAATGGTCTTTTGAGGAAAGAACCACACAGTTTGAGTGGACCTGTCCAGTCAGTGCACGCATTTGTCAGTAATCGTGCAGCTCGACTCAGGAAGTCAGGACTTAAGGAGCTCAACGATTCGACCAACAATACCAAAGAAAGGAAATTTGGGTAGGCCGCATAAATTACTCAAACTGACAGATCATAATTAAAATTAAATTAGAAAAAAAAAGCAATTACCCACATAGTCTTCACATTCACAAAATTAAAATAATATAATACTTTACAAGTAAATACTCATGTCATTGTATATATAAAATTTATCAATGTCAATGTGTATATATAAATTCAGTAATAATGTTTGAAGAGCATGTAGATCGGTGTCTGAAATGGTTTTTTGAGGAAAGAATTGACTTGAATTGAGAAAGATTGACTGTTATAGTGTTTTAAGGGATGATGGATTTACACATAATATAACATCACGCCTGTATTCCTCGAAGGGTTAGGCAGAGGTGTACCTAAAGTACACCCACATTTCACCAATCATGTTTAAGTCCCATGTAATAGGGGGCGAGCCTATTGCCATCAACCGGGCACAAATCCAGACTCCGGGCTGCTACTGCGAAATTCCAGATAGAAAACCCAATAACACTTTGTCCGACCCGGGAATCGGACCCAGGACCTCCTGCTCAGCAGAATATGGATATATGGATTTATTTAATAGAATATAATACATACTTTATTGAATAAAGGTAGGTATGGTTGATTGGTTCTTATGGATGAATACAGTGGACTGCTTTTAATTGAATTGTGGCTCGAATAATTCAACCAATAAAAAAGCAAAGGACCTTTTTGTTTTGGCAAGAAATGGTATTAGTATTACTATTTATCTCAGAAATGGCTTGTAAGCTTAGTAAAGTTCTTTTGTTTTTTTTTTGTCTAAGACTTACCGACCGGATACGGAACACGATACTCCGCTCTAAGACAAAAATCGCAGACGTCACCCAAAAAGCAGCCTAGCTCGAATGGAACTGGGCCTGACACGCTTGCCGCATGTCCGGTGCATTGTGGGCTAAGACCAGCACAGCATGGGTTTCACAAAACGTCCAACGGAATCGCGGAAGACCCAGGCGTAGATGGCAGAACAAACTTGACGTCTATTAAGAGGGATTGGTCTATATTAGCTCAGGATCGGGTTGAGTGGAAAAAGGAAAAGGAAGCCTTTGGGTCATTGTATTTTTTATTTTTTGTTCTCAGTTAATTTTAATCATGGTCTGGCATTTTGAGTAATTTATGCGGCCTACCCAAATTTCCTTTCCTCGGTATTGTTCGTCGAATCGTTGAGCTCCTTAAGTTCTGAGTTGAGCTGCACGATTACTGACAAATGTGTGCACTGACTGGACAGGTCCACTCAATCTGTGTAGCTTTTCCTCAAAAGAGCATTTCAGACATAAATCTACATGGTCTTCACATGATCTGACCAATATTATGTCTGGACTTTAAGAGACTGTTACCTCTGAGTTTGTTTTGGCCTTTCTTCTCAGAGTAGTCAGATATCAAACGCCGACCTCATCAAATTTTTAAAATATGATTGACGTGTAAAAGTGTTTGTACAAACCTACTTATAGAAATAAAATCATTTAAGTATTATCATTTGCCCTGCAGTGAGACAATACAGGCTGATTATTATATTATTATTATATTAAGATTATGTCAAACAGTGGCTTGTGAAGCCCAACAAAATAAGTTTTGCCAATCAATTGAACCAATCGAATGACAAACTATACAAGTGATGACCCTATCACCTTTCCGATCAAAACAATTGACACTACCTACGAAACTCTCGCTATTGGCGGGAAAAATTTATGAGTTTTGTTCTTTCAGATAGTTTCATGTTACCTAGATTGGTATAGATTTTGTACCAAACGGTAAATCGTGACTTTCAATCTAAAGTTGAAAAGTAAATGAAAACTATAATGGCTGATAATGACACTTTTGAGAAATTGCGGCCATTTTGCGGTTTGGTGTTTCAGTGTTATTGGGTGCAATTAATTATATTGCTTGTTTAGTAGGTAGGTACTAAGGAAAATATGGATTTTTCCGGTATTTTTTTATTAATGTTCGACATTTCTTGAAAATATCGTGAGGGAACCTAGACTTATAGTTAACTATCAGTTGTCCGCAACTTCGTCTACTATTCAGGATGAAAAGTAGACTGTGATTCTCCAGGTCATGGTCTACCCATCGCCAAATTTCATCCAAAGTTTAGCCGTTTTATCGTGAAAGCGCAACAAAAAAACATACAAAGTCACTTTAACATTCATAATATTAGTTAGGATATAAGCCTGAAATCGCCAACCCGTCTCGAGTAAACGTGGTGATCAATGCTCGTGCCCTCTCGGTTTGAGAAAGACCTTAGCCCTACAGTGGGACGATAAAGCTGATTTATATATTTTAATTTTATGATAAAATGTGTCTACCTTAAGGTAGTAGACAATTGCCCCATGTGGCTTCTATACTAATAACTTAAAGAATAAATGGTAGATATTCTACACTGTTCTACTTAAATATATAATTTAAAAAAAAAGGGAGAAGCTCATTTGGCATCAAAAAATTCGTCTGCATCGCTGTCAATGGGGAAATTGATGAAGGCTGGCAGCATTACCACGTTGGATGGCAAAGCTGATTCTTTGGGCTGAAAATATGCCAGCCCTCTGGTCACGTGTAGAGTCGAACAGCCGCTTGGCAATGTTGCGAAATACTCGATGAGCACTCGGACCCCAAGGCTCTTATGTTTCAACCCCAAACGGTTCAAACAACTAACTTATACTAACCACATGGAGCTAATAGTCTTCTTTTCGAACAATGCATATGATGTAGACAGACGGGACTAGATTAGAAAGAAGAAAGAAACAAAGAAAAATAGGTTTATTTGTCACAGAAACACGTGCATACAAAAAGATGAGAGCTCTAATAATAAAGAAAAATAAAAACAAAATGGATCTATTATCACGAGCACAAAACAGAAATACGAGTAGTCAACACCTGCACGTCATGAATGTGACAAGAAGGCTTCCACTCAGCATGATGCTGTGCTATGGGGGACCCACAGCACAGCGCTGATTTTCAGTGGTTACCTAAAAAGGACGTACGGAAACCAAGTCAGGTTTTAGAATTAGACTCCAGATTAGAGTCTGCATAAAATCTAATTGAAAACAGTTAAATGAGGAATAACCTAGTTACAAATTAAAAGATTTATATTCAAGCTATTTTAGAGGTTGATAGCAATACCGAAATAGCTATTATGCATGCATTTCGAACTACAAACTCAATACATTATTACTGTGTGTAGTTTCAAGTGTTATCTATGCTCCCTAGGTCAGAACTATCTCTATTATAATGTACATAGTATTACTTACGTAGGTGTTTGCGAGAATACTACAAAATATGTTTGGGATAGTGGACAAAATATTTGTAAACATCGCACATCTAATTAGCTCAAGCCTCAACCAATTTGTTTTTATATTTTTAAGAATCGATCACAAGTTAAATTAAATGATAAATGATTTTATTTCTGTAAGTAGGTTTGTACAAACACTTTTACACGTCATTCATATTTTTAAACTAGATGATGCCGGCGTTTCCTATCTGAATACTCTGAGAAGAAAGGCCGAAACGAACTCACAACGAGTAACGAGAACGAACGAACGAACAACGAAACGTGAACTCACGAACTGAACTCTCTTCGAACTGTGAACGAGGTCACAGTCTCTTTTAAAGTCCAGACATAAGCTTGGTCAGATCATGTGAAGACCATGTAGATTGGTATCTGAAATGGTATTTTGAGGAAAGACCACACAGAGTGACTGGACCTGTCCAGTCAGTGCACGCATTTGTCAGTAATCGTGCAGATCAACTCAGAACTTAAGGAGCTCAACGATTCTCTTATTTGCACTCAGAGATACATGCAAAATATGCCTTTCACACTAAGCTATCAAAAAATCTATGTAGTACACAACAGACAACCTCCTAAAACTCCGTTAAATAAATATAAAAATACATAAAATTCCACTTTTCAGTAGGATTCTTGCAGCATTTTAAACGGTGCAGATTTTAATTCACGCAGAAATCCGCATGTATTCAAAAAAGGCGACGTGGCATTCGGGCCCTGTGTCCGTACGAAGCGTACGGACGGACGTGTGATTAAATTTTCAGGTGTATATTGGAGCTTCACTAGTGGGGGGTCTTTCATTTAAATGATGTGCAACTTTTTTTTGATGATTTGGAGCTCTTGATTGGTTTTCGTTCATCAGACCAGATAAGCTTTTGCTTGAAAATAGAAGGGTTAGTTATCTACAGTTGGACACACTACAGCATCATGTTTAGTAAATCTGAATATTCATTAATCCTTGACTAGCTTCTGCTCGTGACTTTGCCCGCGTGGAAGAATCAAAGAAATCCTATAGCCATTGGCAAGGGTAGCTTTCTTTCAGTGAAATAATTTTTGTAAACAGATCAGTACTTCAAGAGGTTTCTTCTTACATTCAAAAATACTTTTTTACAAAAAAAAAACTACCGACTTCCAAAAAACACAAAAAATGTGAAAAATAACTTTCATTTCAGAAGACGGTGTCTTTGGTTTTGTATTTTCGTTTTATGCCACCGACTTCCGAAATTAAAGTTATATTTCACTTTTTTTGTGTTTTCTGGAAGTCAGTTTTTTTTGTATAAACGTTTTTTATTTTTCACTTTTTAGTTGTGGTAGCTACCCCACACGTATTCTTAGACCACTATTTGATATGTAAATAGGTAACAGTGACAGCAAATGATTAAAACATCATCAATATAAACTAAGTGGAAAAACTACGCCGTATTAAGGATAACTCAAAAACTGCTGGTCAGAACTTGATCAAATTAATATGGGACCACATGACAAGCACCAGCTTTGAACAAAACAAGAATTATCCAAATCGGTTTATATAGAAAAAAAAATTGAGGTAACAACAGTTTTGCTGCATGGCACCGGTGATATATAACAAAATACCAAGTTGTTGGAAGGAGTCCTCGCGCACGTCTGGGAGTGGCGCGAGGAGGCGAAACGCCGGGGCGTAACTCCGCTGCCGCGAGAAATCGCGGTACAGCGGATAGAGCTCCGGCGGGATCTCATGGCGGCATGGAGAGTGCGACTGTCGCAACCCAGCGCAGGGCACGCCACAATTGCGGCGGTAAGACCCCTCTTTGAGGAGTGGCTTGAGAGGCGCCACGGCGTCCTCACCTTCCGCCTGACGCAGGTCCTCACCGGACATGGCTGTTTCGGGAGGTTCCTGTTTCGAATAAGGCGGGAGGAAACGCCCGGGTGTTACTATTGTGTGGATCGACCGGAGGACACGGTGGAGCATACGGTGGAGGTCTGCCCGGCTTGGGCGGAGCACCGCCGTGTCCTCGTGGCGGCGATCGGCGGCGGCGACCTCTCGCGTCCGGCCCTGGTTCAGGCCATGGTACGGAGCGAGAGGGAATGGGAAGCCGTCACCTCCTTCTGCGAAGCAGTAATGCTCGCGAAGGAGGAGGCGGAGCGCGAAAGGGAGAGGCAATCTCTGCGCCCTCGCGCCCCTAGCCGCCGCAGGAGGAGGAGACACCCAGGGCGTCGGGAGTCGATTGCCGACTCCCGGCCACCGTAGGCGCGGGCTTGCGGACGGCGAGCAATGGGCAGCTCGCCGTCCGGTAAGGACCAGGCCCGGGTCGACGGCGCGTCGTGTTCCACGCGCGCCTCAAAGAGATGTCAGCAAAATAGACGGGGTCCGATAGGACCGATGCCTGCCGGGGCTGCGGATTGTTCGAAAGAGTTACCGTGGCCCTGGCGCACAGGCAACTGAAGGAACACGGGTGGGTTTTAGTCAGTAAGAGTCTGACACGCCCTTCCGCTCCGCCCAGAGCGGGAGACGTCATTTGATGATTTCCCAACCAAAAAAAAAAAAAAAAAAAGTTGTTGGAAGGACTATAATTTGCATTATTCAAAAAAAAGCTTAGAATTTTTTTAGTAGACAAAGTTTATTATAGGGTTGAAGATTTTTTATTGGAGAAAGAAGTTGTTTGACTATTTTGTATATTATATTTAAATAGCTATTAGAAATTGTGACATTAATTTTATTATTGACTGATTATTTTTATTAATGAATTATGAATTAGAATGTTATTGTGAATTATTAGTAAATTTGTATTTTAATTGTACCTAAACTCAATACTTCTGCATGCCTTGTAATTGGCAAAATATGGCTGTTTCTGTATTTATATTTTGTAACACCTTGACTTTTACCCGTATTTGCAAAATAAAATATCTTTATCTTTTTAAATGCAATCGAATTGAGAACCACCTCCTTTTTTTGAAGTCGGTTAAAAACACATTTCTACCTCTTAGTTTAGAAAATATGTTCAGGCAAGTGGTTTTAAGAAGTGGTTCGAATTGACTGTCGAAATATTTTTGGGAACAGTTAGTATTTTTACTTGACTCATTTACTCAAGTTGTATTGAAAGACCGATTTTCAAATAACTTGCCTCGATACTAGGGTAGAAGAGGCAGAAATAATATTTATTCTGCCAATACCTACTACATAAATAAATTACACTTGTGTCCTATTTTTGTCCCATAACAACACACATCGAACTAGTTCTCTCTGTGTAAACAATATTGCTTGGATCGTTAGCATCGCATGGAACTAATTAAAGAGCCTTATTAAGATTTAATGGGGTATTCTTTGCGCCATAAATAATGAGCAAAACGAGGCAATATTCTCTACGGAAGATAAATGTTTTATTTATATTTTATGGCTTAATTAGCATGGAAATATGGATAGCGGAATAATTTTAATGTTTCTATATTCCCGGGGTTTTCCCAAGTTAGTTTGCTTGGGTGAGCTTTCTTCCTCAGTCGACTGGCTGATTATTATCAGTATTTTTAACCAGCGACCAAAAAAACAAAACAGATATCATGATCCATAGGTATAACAACAGTATATTAAGATTGCCCAATTACAAAAATGGAAATTAAAATGAAAATTGAAATGAATATTATAATTGGAATTAAAATGGAAATTGAAAAGGTTATTAGAATTTAAATGGAAATTGAAAATGTTATTAGAATTAAAATGGAAATTAAAATTAAGATTAGATGACTGAAAAAGAGGGCTGTTATTAGTTTAACGTGTGTATCTATCAGTGTGTCTGTTTGCGGCATCGTCGCTCCCAAATGGCTGAACCGATTTTGTTTTGTTTGAAAGGCGACGTGATCGAGAGAGTGCTTAGCAAAAAAAAAAAGGAACAAAAAGGAAATCAGTACAGCCGTTTTTAGAGGCTTTTGTTTGTATTGGGGGTTTTTTAATTTTATTTTTATCTTAAGTGTATTAAATTTATTCCCAACTCTACTCGTTTAGTTTTGCTAGATTTTTTCTGGTTAAATTAGTTGATGGTTACAAAACAGTGTAGACATTGTGCTTGTATTTTTCAAAACATACTCAATATAGTGAAAAATTAATGTATCGAAATATGAAGCTGGTTAAAAATTCACTTAGCTTGGAGAAAAGGATTAAGACTGCTACTTTTACACGTGACACAAATTGACACAAAATGGGATTTTATATAAGTAATGCCTAAGAGATTGATTTTATATACAATAAATAGTACAGATTGAATAAAACATTTTGCTCAGTAATTAAGGTATAGAAAACTAAAGTGATAAATCTTTCTTGCGGACTCTACCTAGCAGAATGATTCAGTGTAGGTTTTAAAAATGATTTTGGCAATATGACAGCCATGTAAAAAACACCAAAAAATCACCATAAATCCTATGACTACTAAATCATCCTTAAAAAATATTCCCCACATAACCAAAAGCTAGTCTATTTCCATTTGTTTGAAGCAGTCCATGTAAAAACTAGTATATTTTAAAGCATGCATTTCAAAGGGCCGGAGCGTGCGAGTAAATTCAAATTACCTTGACAAATAGCCTTTCGGTTTTACATAAAAAGCAGATCCACCGGACGCGGCGCTTCGTAGGTACAAAAGGCTGATACATAAACAAAAATGGCGGAATAGAATATTATACTGTAGTGTGTATTTGTAGGGTGATCTTTTACGTATTTTTAGTACCGATCATGTTTTATTTGTCAGGTTGCAGAAAAACTAGGTAACTTTGTATTACTTCTACCTGAGAAAGCTGTATTTCCACGTAAGAAATGGATGAGTACCTTAAATGATTTATTAGTGAAATTCTAAGTAGAAGACGTGACTTTGACACGACTCTGATTATTGATTTATTATTGTTAACACTAATTAATAATTGAAACACTAAGGTTTTTATTATTTAAAAGTTATTCTAACATTCATAAGTAATTTAGGTTTATATACCTACTGCATTTTTCTTGAAACTTAAAGTCTTAGAAACCAATATTTTTGCAAAAGCGGATTCTCTGCAGTTAAAGATTAATGTTATTAACAATGCAAATGACTTGACGTCGTAAATTTTAGCATTATCGTTAAAATAAATAAAGCAATGAAAAATTACATTAAAATTTAAAATACAGGATTAACTAAAGAACTTGCAGGTGCCTGCCAGTTTGTAGCCGTTTCATTTTTAGCGTAAAAAATAATGAATTCACCAAAAAAGAAAATTCTGCAATCACGTACCTTCACAATTACGCATAATTCACGAAAAATAACACAAACAAACACAGCACAGAACGTACCTAATTCATAAACATACATTTTGTTTAAAAATGAAGTACAAAACTTGTGATTTGCATACTCGCACGACAATTCAATTCGCATATTCATGCTAAGTCCGTCTCCGTTGAAACAAATTTAAAAATATTGCTGCAACATACAGCTCGCTTTTGCGTATGGACGAGTGCATCTAATTTTCTATATTGAAGTTATTCATCTATTGCTCTAGTTCTCATGTCTTACTGGCCAGTATTGATAGTAAAATAATACTCGTACTCTTGTGTCTTCAACAATATGGGAGAGTTTACCAAGAAACCCGTTTCACAATCTTATCTTATAAGTTTTTTTGCCCTTATTTGCTTTATGGGCGAAAAACCTAAATTTCTTTTTTTAATGGGCTTTGTAGATAATGTTCCTGTATGCTGTGTGTACTTACTTTATTATTTGTGTGTACAATCATAATCCTAACTAATCCTAACTTCCTAATTCCTAACTAATATTATAAATGGTAAAGTAAGTTTGTTTGTTTGTTTGTTACCTTTTCCCGCCTAAACCAATGAACCGATCATCATGAAATTTTGCATATACGTTGTCAGACGTACAGAAACGGACATAGAGTACCATTCATCCCGCAAAAAAGTATTGTTCCCGAGGAAAACAACAATAACGTTCTTATGATAATAGATGGCGCCACGTGTCTTTCTAATCATGATTGAATTATAACCCGAATTGATAGTCAAAGGCTAAATTAACTCGAGCGAAGCCGCGGACAGAAGCTAGTCAGTAAATACATAAATCTAATATATAAAATTCTCGTGTCACAGTTTTCGTTGCCATACTCCTCCGAAACGGCTTAACCGATTTTGATGAAATTTTTTGTGCTTATCCGGTATCTATGAGAATCGGCCAACATAATTTTTTTTTTTTTTTTTTTTTTTTTTTTTTTTTTTTTTTTTTTTTTTGGTAGGTAGGGTAGGGAGTTAGGGAGGTAGGTAGGTAGGTAGGGTAGGTAGGTAGGTAGGGTAGGTAGGTAGGTAGAGTAGGTAGGTAGGGTAGGTAGGGTAGGTAGGTAGGGTAGGTAGGTAGGGTAGGTAGGGTAGGTAGGTAGGGTAGGTAGGTAGGGTAGGTAGGTAGGGTAGGTAGGTAGGGTACGCCGTAGATAAGTACCGCAACCCGTGCGAAGCCGGGGCGGGCAGCTAGTAATTACATAAAATACCGATCTGTTAGAAAAGCAATCCGTTTTTTATCTAACGTATCGTATCGTATCGCTTTGAACCTAGAATAACTACCAAAAAACCTACTGACAAAGCGCTGGAAAACCTACCAGTACGGAATCTCAACAAATCCTAGATTACGACGGGGCAATTTTAACACAAAAATACAAGTGCAATTTGAGCGGCCATAAAGCGAGGCCCGAGTTCAGAGCGTCTTAATAGTTAGTTGGCAAGCTTTGTTATTCCCGACACCGGAATGTGAATCTGTGTGGAGTGTGCGGTCGTAATCTGGGACATACTGTCCTGTAATTGCGATCCTAATTGTCCCCCTTCCCCTTCTTTATTCTGTCCTCCTTGTTATGTTCCATGTTGCCGTTTGTCCGCCACTGTCCGGCCTGACCGCTCTTGTTTCGTATTGTGCGAACCTACGGTTGCAGAATTTGATGCTTTGATTGTAGTGAGGCCTTTAGGCCATTGTTGTGGGGTTCCTCATGGTTCGATGGTGTTATTCTACTGTCAGAAAGGTCTGTGTTTGATTGAGGATGTGCATGACGTGTATGCAGTAGTCTAAAGTTCTCTATCAGACTATTAGTTTCCATTTAAGTTTCAATTGGAATATGAAATTGAAAGAATGATAAATGATTTTATTTCTGGAAGTAGGTTTGAACACACACTTTTACACGTCAATCATATTTTAAAAACTAGATGAGGTCGGCGTTTCCTATCGACTACTCTGAGAAGAAAGGCCGAAACAAACTCAGAGGTCACAGTCTCTTTTAAAGTCCAGACATAATCTTGGTCAGATCATGCGAAGACCATGTAGATTTGTCTGAAATGGTTTTTGAGGAAAAACCACACAGATTGAGTGGACCTGTCCAGTCAGTGCACGCATTTGTCAGTAATCGTGCAGCTCAACTCAAAACTTAAGGAGCTCAAAGATTCGACGAACAATACCAAAGAAAGGACATATGGGTAGGCCACAAAATTTACTCAAACTGCCAGACCATGATTAAAATTAACTGAGGAGAAAAAAAAAGTAACAATGACCCACTTAGTCTTCACATTCACAATATTAAAATAATAATCATGTATTGAATGTAGCCTGCATGCTACTCACTAGAATATCAACCGATATAAAATTTGGTATGTAATAGTGTCATGTTTTTTCATTTCATTGCATTATTAAAACATTTATTCTCCACACGATATCTTACGAAGCCAAACCACAAATCTCCACACACATTTGGCTGAACAACCTAAATAAAAAGATTACAGATGCAATCTCCACACAAAGCAAGCAAGCGGAACAGTGGTTGTATCTGGTCCAGCTTGTGCCATCTGTTGGCAGGCCTGGTAGGCCTGCCGCCAAGCACGATACATTCCGCTAATGGCTAGATTACAAATCGTTGCGTTCACTCAGCCGCTGGCATGGACCGACGATTTAATACAGTGTGTGAGCACAGACCGATTGCGGGTTGTGGAATGGGTATGTAAGTTTGAGAGATAGTTTTGGAGTTTATTATTTTTAATGTTTTTTGGAGTATATTTGTACATAGGCAAAATTTAAAATTGTAAATTGTATTTGTAAATTCATTGGCATTATTTTAGATATTTTAGAGCTTTGATTTTGGTTAATGTTGTACTTTAAGAGAGTACTTTCAGCCAGTGAAAGATTGCCAATGAATTCAAAATCAACTTGTATAATATTTAGTGAAAGAAAAGGATGACTAGGCCTTGAAAGTAAGTAAGTTGGAGGTGTAGTATGTTAATAAAATTATTTTCCTATTATAAAATCTCGACCATAGTAGACGGTCTATGACCAAACTACATGGTTTTTGAAAAGATGTAGCCTGCAGACCACAGTATTACACAGACCAGGTACTTGAAGATCTCCAGTAGAACTTCAGATCCCGTGAGAACAAAAGTTGTTTCGCTAGATTTGTTAGTAAATGACCGTTCTGAAGTTACTAAAACTATACTGTTTCATAATGCTGCTTGGTACACAGATTCATATTCACAGAATGACGTCACCAAGATGTCAGTGCTTCATAAAATTCAAACTACCTACACCTCTTTTATGACACTGAATCATGGTTTATTTATTTCGTCTTCGTCGGAACGTCTCGCCATGCAAATGTCTACGCTCAATGAAATTGCAGTCTCAAGTAATATGGAAAGCATTCTGAATAGTGCATTGAGTTTAATTGAAAATAAATAATATAAACAGCCTCCCTTTTTCTAAGGCTTTATTAATCCTTTCGGTTCTTAAAAGGTTCCTTGTTACCCAATCTTGGAAAGATTCGCACGCCTGCTTACTCCTCTTGGGATGTCATAATTAAAAGCCTTTTAAAAAGTACCTGAAGAATGATGTGATAAGGCAACGGTGCGGTTTAAAAGAAGATGTAGTGACAAACATTGAAAGAGTTTGCTTAGATGGTTTGGCCATGTTCAGAGGATGAATGAAGGGCGACTAACAAAAGGTATTTACGCCCTAGACACATGTAGCCCTAGAAAGACATATAGTGACCTTCATGGTGATGTTCTTCAGAAAGGTCAGGTGCGTAGTACTCGCAACCGGTGTGCGTGTATGACCAGATGTATGAATGTAAACTAGGCAAAAGGAGTATGTAAGGATCGTAGCAGGTGGCATTCTGTAGTTTCTGCCTACCCCCTTGGGAAGAAGGCGTGAGATTATGTATGTGTGTGTGTGACAAAAGTACCTAAGTAAATGATTAATTATCTGAGTTTGGAATTTGTTTATTTTTCTACCAATGTACTTACTTATTTCTCTTTTTAATTTCAGTGCTTTTGTTTTTGGTTTGCTAAATTACTCCGTTAGTGTATCTTTTTGTCACAAAGGCTAACAAATAACTCAGTAACTTCAGTAAGCTACAAGCAGCGTAGTTCAAAGCAAAAGCGTTTTGTGCTGTTGCAATTTGATTGATGTATACGAATTAAGTTACAAGCTTTAACTTAGGGGAACTTGACTAATGGAATTAGCTTGCTTGTTTAATTTCATTTTATAGTATCGTTTACAAATTATGTTTACAAAGGGTTGGTGTAAATACCATTAATGTTAATAGCTACGGTATTATTAACATCGATTGAGTTTATGTTGAGTTAGTGACGTCATTTTAGAATAAAAAGAAGTAAATGTTTATTTGACACAGACTAAGTATTTAAGAGTCCGCTGTTTAATATGAATAGCCTGTAGCGCAACCTTATTTAAAAGGCTTTTAATATTCTAAATAGCACGCTCAGTTAGTATTTTTAATTACTTTGAAAAAAAGTAGCTAAACTTTTCTAATATTTATGCTGTAAGTCTTTATGAAAGAGAATTTATTATGAAATTAATTTACATATTTTTGTAAAAGTGAAACGTAAAATTCTCATCATAATATTTATCAACTTTTGCAACATTGGTGGAGCTAAATAATTTTAGGCAGGAATATCAGTGGTAGTGGTGGTGGTGTTGGGTGGTGATGGGTGGTGGTGATTAGTGGTGTATGTGGTGGTGGTATCTGTTTTAAATTAGAATGGGAGATCACTCATTCAATTGATTCGTTATAAGTTACTGTAGCAAACTATTGCCAACTTTTTACCTTATTACTCTATCATCACATATAGTTTCAATAAATACCATAGTAAAAAATACTTACCAATAATATTATTAACACTATTTATTCCTATCTGCTGACCTTGTAGAAGCACTAGGTAAATAGAAAAGCACTATTTCACATAGCAATAGGCTTTCAAGAGCAACGTAAAGGATGTCACTATAAATGCCGTTTACTCCGTCAATGTACGCAGTCCTCAAGTGAAATCAAATATTGGGCCTTTCGATTTACGTTGAAAGTGTTTGATGCTTTCTCCCTTTTAGATTTTTGGCAGCCAATTCCAAGGCTTTATTCAGTTTAGGTAAAAAGAGGTAAAAGAGGTGTTGTCCTGCAAGACTGAAAAATATAATTTAACGCTATGACGCGTTGTTCTTAGTATAATTCAATTCAAGTCCAGGGGACTGAGAACGCTAGCATTAAACTAACAGTCTTCAAAATCACGTGCATGCACTCAAATAGGAAAAGTAAGCAACGACTTTCTATGTTATATTACACGAATTTTGTATTATCGATTCCTTATCTTATTTTATTCTGTCTCTTTCCCTCGCTCTCTTTCTCTTTTACCCTTTAATTAACTCCAGGAAAACTTCACCCGAACAATTACACCAAAATTCAACCCTCAAGCTGCGAAATGCCAAAAATCTTGTTCACTTCTGTACCGTAACTTCGGTAACACAAAGAGCCCTAACAAACGGTGCCACAATAACGAGAATCACCCCAATAGAAGGCAAGACAGGTGCAAGCCCCGACCACAGAGTATATAGGTACAGAAGGCCGGCTCCGTACTACGAACGAAAACAGGCGCCCGCACACAGAGACGCGTATGTACGGAGATCATAAAGTACTTAATATCTTACACCTTCTTCTCAGAGGTAGTCAGATAGGAAATGTCGACTCCGTCCAGCTTTTTTTTTATATGACTTGTAAAAGAGATTTCGATAGAATAGAATAGAATACTCTTTATTATGTACATCATAAAAATTACAGATATAAATGTAGACATTTTACACAGGGTGACACAATGGGTGGTGTTATCGCTAAAAGCGATCTTTTACAGACAACCTTTGGATGGATTCAAGGGAGAAGGAGAGACAATAATGCAGGAAGTCAGTGGTGTACCATTTTCATATACAACGAATATATACATACATAAAACATATACTTATCTACATATAATATATACAATAATAAACATGAAACAAGAGCAAGGAATCATGTTTAAGGAGAGATGAAATGTTTTTTAACCATAATTTTAAAAGTGGACAGAGATGGAGCACGCCTTATCGACTCGGGTAAGGCATTCCATAACCGCACTGCTTGAACTGTAAAACTACTGCTACGATACTATATCCTACTTACATAATAAACAATTTCATTTTCTTTTATCAACCAAATGCTACTCCCTGTTGGTACAGTCAATTAATTAAAATGATAAGCACCTTAATGTTAATTTTCACTTTCACCATATTATTTTTATGATTAAGTATTGCCAACGTTTTGAATAAAAATGACAATTTGAAAAGGTGACTTGCGCCAGCTATGTGGGAAAGGAATTTTTTTGATCGTACGTGAACTGTGTCTATGTGTGCGTGCGTTTTCGCTTGTTGTATAGAGCTGACCTTCTGTACAAATCTATTCTGTGTCCCAACGTAAATAAGCTATACGAACAATTTGTGGCGAATGGTTAGCTGAAGCCAACCTCGCTGGTTTAGTCAAGACTTGGTGCGGCTTAAATCTACGGTTGAAATCTGTATTCGGTTGGAAGATATTTTTTAAAAACATTTTAGTTTTTGATTTTTCTTCTGAATTTGTTTCACTTTATAAAATCTTTAAAATATTTCATAGGAACCTCAGTTCATCAGATTGCATTTATTTATTAAAATCGTATATCTACATCCTAAATTGAACATTAATTATACTTCAGAATCTGCGAAAATAAAGCGAGTTTTTTTGAGTTGTAGAAAAACATGGGCAATAAAACTTTTAATGAGTCAACACAGAACATCTTATCCAATATCACCAGACCGAAACCCATAACATGCCTTAACAGCATGTAAAAGGAGACCCAAAACACTAAAATAAACAAAGAGATAAAAATTCCCAAAAGGATTTGCGGCAAGTGCCCTCAAAATCACAATTCAGCCCTTTGGCGATTACATGATATCGGCTTTTTGCGTTACATTCGCGAAATTCAATAATACCGATGCTCGTAAAGGGGCGGGGTGGCAAAAAAACCGGTATTTGGCTCACTAAACCGTTATTGTCAACCGCTGCAAATAACTGGGATGTTTTTCTTGTTATTTCATTTTAAAAGGTCCATGGTAAATGTTTGCGCTAATATTCCAATATTAGCGCAAACATTTACTGTGGACCTTTTGACGGCATTCGAAACGGTTTTTGATTTTCGAAGGTATGTTGTGGGGAGCACGTGTACGGTAATACTTGCGTTTAGGCAAGTTTAAAAACTCGTATCAATGTATTTGTAAAAGATTTTTGTATTAAAGATTGAAAATGAAAAGCCAAGAAAATATATTTCTTGAAAGTTCTAACACGCGATGGATTATCTGCTACGATCGTGTAGCTGTGTCATCGTCGCGTCAGCTACGGCGTAGCTTCTTATCGACGCGTCAGCTACGCCGTAGCAACATATTGACGAACGAAGTTATCTTTTTCGCTGACTTCAAAAAGGAGAAGAATATTTGTGAAACAGTTTAAGATGCCCTTGGTGTAATTTTTTTCTAGTGCTTGAATTTTTTTTTTTGTAATCTTTGGGTTCATTCTGCAGCCATAAAATACTTATACTTTGCCAATACTTTTGAGAACATGCACAATGCACAGTTAAAAACTGTAAAAAGGTGAACAATTTTAAAGTCTGCAATGGTGCGTAAACAGTGTCCGGTTAGCCTGTCCCGCGAGTTACGAACGAACGCTGTTTTGCTCAGTTGACTTTTATAACGCGTGAATATTTAAAGTGTAAAAATATGCTGCTTCATGCCATGGAAATACTTCCATTTGTGGGTATTCTTTTGACCGTGAACGTTACATTGTCTTTATTGGTGGCATGTTATATAAAATAAATGCCATGGACCAATCTGTACTATATCAATCCAACCCACAATATCATGTACTCACTATATTATGTCTTTAAATAATTTTTTAAGCCAAAGTCAAAGATTATTATGGATTTCTTGTAGTAGAAGGAGACATTATAACTACTTTTTTGTTGCAGTAACTTTAACACTAATAAAATTAAATGTCAATAAACGTTTACAGGTATGAGGAACATGGTGCAAAGTTCACTCACACCTCCATAGAAAAGGGAGGATCCTCTGACCAGACGGGTGTCATGTCTGTTGTCAACGTTGTATATATGCGAGTTGCGCGGTAAACTCTGCTTGCGCGATGCAGGATTTTTGCGTGACGTCAGTGTGACGCGTAGCTCGCAAGTGGCGTTGTAGATGCCGCTACAGATAGATGTACCATTGTGCATGGTAAGATTAAGTTCGCTCGAATGTTTTTTCAAGAAATTACTTTAATTGGTACCAGTCTTGTTACAATGGTCAATGACCTCACTGTCTAACATAATACTGAACTGCAGCAACATTACCAGGGGTACTTTAATCTCATTCTATGTAGCACAAACAAGACATTTCAGCCAAATGTCTCATTTGTCTCCTCTAAACACTATTCCACACCTTAAAATGAACTCACAGACCCGAGTCAGGTACTCTGAGATTCAACTCTTGTTCCCATCGCGGAGTAATCGTGTTCCTGAAATTGAGTCTGCAAGTTTCAGCGTGACGCGTTATCGGATTTGTTCGGTACGCGCTCGGAATCTGGGGGAACGTTCCGCCTACTCACAAATTGCATCGGATTCTGAAAACCTTGGCTTGCTTTTTAGTTGCGTTCTTTTGTTAAAAGACGGGTAAGAGGATTTTGTACTAACCATATGTGGGTTTGAAAGTGTGTGGAATTAAGCTGATGGGCAAAATTAAATAATTTATGTAATGCTGCATTTATTTTTTTTACTGATAACATAAAGGTTTTATCCTTCCTTGTTCCTAAGGATGATAAAGTATATTATTATTTGCAGAGTCTGTAAAAAATACTGCATATAATTGTAATTACGGATATTACCGTACGGATGGATACCGTTAGACTATTCCAGATTCAGACTGGTTTTAACCAAAGCGTGAGTGATTCGTTTAGACTAGGTAGGTACCTATTGGCATGACATTTCATTGGTGCTAGAAGACTTCTGTTACCTACTAAACCAGTTTTTATTTAGGAAGTGGAGTTTCTTGCCCATTCTTCTCCGTACGAAACTACCTCTTGGAAGGAGCAACTAGAATCAATTCTATTTTCTTCTAAATTTTGACGTTCAAAAGTGCCTTTTATGTACCTATTTGAAATAAATGATTTTACTTTAATAATAATAATAATAATTCTTTATTGACATACTAAGTTGCAGAAACCTGTTTGAAGTCCTGGCTCCTGAACTAGGTGTACTTGTATGTCAGGAGTCAGAAACAAAGAAACTTTGTAAAGACTTTGAAATAAAGAAAAGGATGACAGATTGTGTGTCACTTGGGGTGGATACAAAAGATAAATATTGTGCATGATTAGTTTACAAAGTAGTCCATGAATTTATTGAAAGAGACGTTAGCGTATAAAACGTTCTAAAAAGTTTTTCTAGGAGAAGCAGGAACTACATAAAGAAGATATAGTGTTTTCTCTAGAAAAACTTACCTTCAAACTCACAAGAAAACATACTACACCAACAATTTAGCGTACAAATTCAAACTTGCAATCAGTTACACTCCCATTGCCTGCAATGTCTGACATTACCATAATTATTCTATATTTTTTTTTTTTTTTTTTTTTTTTTTTTTTTTTTTTTTTTTTTTGTTTTTAAAAACGTTGCCCCACACTAGGAATTTCTCCTGTATTGTGGGTGCGTTTACAAACATTCAAACACACATACACAAACAGCCAGACCCGGAACAACTACTTGTAGGTCATACAAATATTTGTTCCGTGCGGGAATCGAACCCGCGACACGCAGCGCAGCAGTCAATCGCTTAACCACTGCGCCAACCGTGCCGTGTATTAAAACAGTAATGTAATATTAAAACTCTGAAGACGTCGCCTGTTTAAAATAACAGATGGCAGCACATGTATTATTCATGGGGCGGTTTTAGTCGGAGTCCGATAAGTTTGAAAGGCGTTGGATAAAGTTGATGGTGGATGGTGACATTTACATTTTAATTGAACGCATACCAGATGGACAGATGAGGATATCTATAATGATTGCTTTTAAATTGAAGCTGTTAACTTAAAAAGACAAGTATACATTAGTTAAAAAAGGATAATACATTGGACCATTTGAGTTGATACTAGAGACAGCCCGGATGGCGAAATATTATGTCAGATATTTTCGCATAAAAAACGCCTTCCCGAATTGCAGATAGGTACAAGTTACTTGCAATAGAGATACCATGCTATTTATATTCTACTGCAAGTTACTTGCATATATTAGATATGATCATTATTTTACAAGGTCTTGCGCGGCTAAAGTGTAAGCTTTTGTACAAACACGGTATACACCACGTAAGCAACTTTCAATCTTTTGCTGCATGGAAATTCGTACTGATAATGCAAAGATACTAAATCCTAGAATTGTTGACAATGTATAATGACTACTGATAAGGCAAATCCTGCTGAATGTATTTAAACGTTCCTATGTAAGAACTCATTGTTCTTTTGTTTATTTTCAGATTGGAGCTGCTGCATCTCCTCGAGATGGAAGCGCTCGCCTCTTACGAGTTCGTTCCCTCCCTGTTCATGCTTGGCGAGGGGTATTCTGGTAAGTACAATCATTACATAGTACTATGATAACAATATCGTAAAACGTGAAAAACGAAGGCTGACCGCAATAATTTTGGATATCTACCTACATAATTTCATGATTCGTATTCTTTTTATTTATTACAGAATTTACAATGTACAAATATTAAATACTAATAGAGTACTTTAATTATTCAAAAGCTGAAGTTTTGACTATGTAATATAAAAAAACAATATCTTCAAATAAAGAGGGACTGAATTTTAGCAAAGTAGCGGGGTCTTTATTTCAGGACCAAAACCGAAATAGCATTTGGTTATTCGGTTTGGCCCTGAAATAAAGATCCGAGAATAGTAACGGGAAAAGCAAAACTTTTACTTACGAGTACATTCCTACTCAAAGCATCAACCCAGTTCCTATTCCTAATACAGGATACTGAACTATGATAGACAGAGACAGTGAACTATGATAGACAGTGAACTATGATAGACAGAGACAGCGAACTATGATAGACAGTGAACTATGATAGACAGCGAACTATGATAGACAGAGACAGCGAACTATGATAGACAGTGAACTATGATAGACAGCGAACTATGATAGACAGAGACAGCGAACTATGATAGACAGTGAACTATGATAGACAGCGAACTATGATAGACAGAGACAGCGAACTATGATAGACAGTAAACTATGATAGAAAGTGAACTATGATAGACAGCGAACTAAGATAGACAGTGACAGTGGTCACTTCCTGTGACCCAAGGGCTGGCTTTTACTTTAGCCAGAGGTTAAGCACTGCCATACAACGTGGCAATGCTATCAGTCTCTTGGGTACAATACTTTTCGACAGCGATGCGGAGGAATTTTTCGACGCCATATTTTAGTTTGTTAATAGTTTTAGTCAGGTTAGGTTATTATCTTTTAATTGTAATACTGTAATTACATATTTGAGAGATGAATAAAATACATATAGGGTAGTTCCTGATAGACAGCGAACTACGATAGACAGTGAACTATCTCCTAACTCCTTCGAATCAGAACACGAACCAATCAGCGTATAATATGTGTTTACGTGCCGGCGGCATTAGGCATCGTTCACACTATCGATTCGGAATGCACATGCTTGACACTTGCATAGCCACGCTAAATATGTGAGGGTTTGTCTATAACAGTGTCTATGTGTCGTGCCTATGTAGGGATTATGGAAAGGTATAATTAGTTTGGGAACAGTAAGTTTATTATGCTTCCTTCAAATCAAATCATTTGCTACCTTAAAATCATGTTTAATAGGTACAAAAATGTTTTTTTTTAAATAATAAAGTCCTCCATGTTCTACCGTTGTATGGGCAGGCCAATCATATTTAATAAGGTACTTTAAACAATATTATATTTTTTAATAACAATTAGGATATTATAATAATACCAAATACAATTCGTTTGAATTACAATCAATGTGTCGTAATAATAATACAAAAATGTCAAATGTCAGCCAGCATTACAGTAATCAGAAATAATAATAATAACAAATGTCAGCCAGCGGGTTAATTACGTAACACACTAATAGTAGGTATGGGTTTCATTTTGACAGTTCAACAACATTCATTGTGTTATTTACGTTGTTGAGCAGACAAATTTTTCGAACATATGAAGCAATGGATTAGCAATAGGCTTCAAAATGATTCAGATTGTGATAGATAGTGTGTTACGTAATTAGGGTGCTGGTTACAGTAATAAGAAATAATAAAAAAATCAAATGGCATAATAGCATGTCAATCAGTCAGTGATTCATCATTATAGAAGTTGTGAATAAAATTATGTAATTACTTTTTTCAAATTAATATTCCGTTTAGCGCCCTTTTCAATTACCTATAGTTTTAAAACATTAGGTACTGTATTATAAATTACTTCTAGCTGCTGTAGCTAATCATTTTAATCTATAACAGTGAACCACAGTGCTGCAGAAGCTCCATGAACAAAATTACAAGATGATCATGACTTTCCAGGCCGGAAAGTCATGAACATCTTACCATTTTTTACCACAATTCGATATTGTTGTCCTTTGTTTGGCTGTGAGGAATTCCACCTAAAAAATTTAAAATCATAATTATTCAAATGCATAAAGTTAGCAATTCATTCCGTTTTTGTAGGTGTAAGTACCTACAATACCATCGCGTCAGCGTATCTTTCAACTTTTCACATAAAAATACGGATATTTCGGATCGGATTGCTCGCTATTACAAACAAATACTTACTACGTAGGTAGCTAGTCTCGTATTATGTCACTGTAGGCCCCATGCGGCCGGCGTTTCGAACTCTTTTAAGCTCTTATGGCCGCGGTACTACTGCAAGTTAGTCGGTAAGCTTAAAAATCAATTTGAATTAAAAACTATCGCGAACTGTTTTCAATTGCTTTTTAGGTTTCTGCCGCGTTTTTGCTTTCCGCTTTGTGACTAAGTTCGTTTTGTGATCAAAGTACTGAAATAACTGCATTTTTATAAATGGTTATTATAGGTTAATATTTTATTACCATTCTAGACTTTTTTGAACTATTTTTGGTTAGGTTTAGAAGACTCCAATGACTCGAACACTATTTCGTGTAAAGATCGGCATTAAAAGCTCGGAATTATTGTGGAACTCTCTGACTTACTTCGAAAAAGTACACATACGTTCTCAATGTCGTCTTTTTAACCAAAATGTTGACTGACAGGTAATGCCTTGTGGAATTTAGACCGCCATATGTATCACGTGCTGTACTTCTTCATGTCAGTTGAGAAAGAGGCGTTTTTATTTATTTATTATTCTATATACAGGGTTATTGGTAAAACACCAGCAACCTCTTAAGGGGTCATTGTACTCATCATTATAAACAACTTTTACTATGGACCAAACCTGAAAACTCGAAAAAAATATCTGCTGTTCCCTACGTTTTGACGTGTTATGCGAATATAAATGTAGGGAAAATCTGTTTTCTTTTTTTGCGATTTCAGGTTTGGTCCATAGTAAAAGTTGTTTATAATGATGAGTACAATGATCCCTTAAGAGGTTGCTGGTGTTTTACCAATAACCCTGTATATGTAGATATAAAGGTACGCGTCTTTGCGATCTCATAAACCAAAATACATTAGATAATTACGGGTACATCTTTTGAATTGTTCGGTGTTCGTAGGTAAATATTATGTTATTTTTAGTATGCATGAGCACTTATTTACTTTCTTTATTCACAAATCTCTCTTTCGCACTGAGATTTGCGGGTGGAGAACCCAATTGCAGTTCTTGAATTGTAGTCTTATCTCTTGTTGTCCTTATAACATATTTTTTTGTAATTTATGTGTACCATATAACCAATAAAAATAAGAATTTTCCTCAAAAAAATTAAGAAAATTCTCTTGAATTCTCCGCCAAACAAACGTCTGGCCTCACACATAACACAACAGTGAGAGAGACTAACAACTGCCGCCATCTCGGGGTTCTCACCGCAGCTGCTGCTCCCGAGACGTCGTGAGCTCTTTGCACGGCGCTAAAAAGAGCATAAACCGGTATAGCCGATTGTGAAGACGTGGTGTAAGGTAGGAAAGGTAGCGGGAGAAGTCTAGTAGGTAATACTTATCTGGTTGATGTATCAAAAGTTGTAGAATAAGAGAGAAAGAGCGTACAAAATGAATTTTACTGGTTCACATGCCTTATTTACGAAAGTATATTATTCATTTTTGCCATACTTACTATGTATTTTTACACATCTTTCTTATTTCTTGGCTAAACTACAGAAGACATTTTGATGAAAACATAAACGTAAACTCCCAGCTCTCATGACTATCCAATTGTATTCTATCAGGTCATTAATTCTTGGTTTTTTGTTTTTGGTTGGGAAATCATCAAATAACTTCTCCCACTTTGGGCGGAGCGGGACAGCGTATTAGACTTTTACTGACTAAACCCATCCGTGTTCCTTCAGTTGCCTGTGCCAGGGGCCACGGTCTTTCTAACAATCCGCGACCCACGCAGGCATCGGCCCTAAAAACAAAAAAATAACACGCGGTCAAAATCACAAGTACCATAGTTAAAACTACCTTTTGCATGGTTTAAATCATTCAACCCTCAGATAACGGAGCATGCAAAAATGCCTCTTTAAAGGTGAAAATTACCCTCGCATTCCTTTTCCCCTCTGCCTTACACCAGCTCCTCAAGTCGAGGACAGTACTAAGTGCTCTCCAGACAACTAGTATATCGCAGATAGTTGTCCAGATTTACGAGCCCCGCCGCTCATCGTAACATGCAAGACTTAATTCACACGTGCCTGATCTGGTACATTGATTCAGCTTGATAATCTATACTGTAGTTTATCTGGTGGGCGTTTTATGTTAGATAATGAAGATGGTCTGGCTGGTTGAATAGATGGAGGTAAACGAAATGTATGAAACTTTTCTTTCATAGTTTTTTGGCATAGAAAACGTCACTGCATATTTCCACACCCCATGGGTTTTGTGCAAGATGATGAAGTATTATAAGGTGGTGTGAGTTGGTGGTAGTTGTGTGGTGAAGTTTCCACGGCGAAAAGGTGGGATTCTTAAACCAGACGGTTGATAGATACCTAGCGGGCCTAGCCTTATAGTACAGGATCCCTGGTACACTTTTCATCATTTATTACTAACAAGCTGATTTTTCGTGAGTAGCTTCCTTTTGACTAGACGCCCAACTTTTTTCCTTACAGTAACGTTGGTAAATGGTAGCTTAATAGGGGTAGCAAGGATAAAATATGTTGATTTGACGAATTTTAAAAATTTATTACTAACTGAATCTTTCTTTCTTAATTATCGAGATAATTATCTAAATAACATGAAAAAATATTTGTCCTACAAAATATAAGGTTTTGTTAGGGAGTCCCCCCTCTCCAACATGTATCATAAACCAGGTCATGAAAAGTAATTACTAACTAGCAGATTTTTTTTTTATTGGTTAGCTAACATTTGCATAGTTTACCACCCACATTGTCCTACAAATTGCGTGGTACGTTATTCCAGTCCTCCAGTTACATAGTTGAAATTCATGAAATTAAAAATAATATTATTTTGTACATTTTGCTATTGGAGCTGAGGCACACTATTACACTTGCTCACAAACGAAATAGTCTACTGGGTTCTCTGTCACACGCAGAACGCGACGTTGCCGCTTTGTGTTTATTTTATTTTTATTTTATTTTATTCATTTTAGGAAAGCTTACAGCTAATACATTTAAATATATATTACAATGTGTAAAAGATGGCCAATTACAAGCTTCCACTAACGATTAGTGTGAGTAATATTAACTACGCGAAAACAGCGGCGTGGGAAATACGCAAATGAATAATCGCACGCTCAAAAATACAATAATAAAGAGAAAAAAAAAATGATTATACATCGAAAAAACAATTATTCAAACTTTTCTTTACTTCCTTAATACTACTAGTAAATAAATCCAACTCGACATCCTGACACAACATATTAAAAGTACGACAAGCTCTTATCACATACGAGTTCTGTCTGTAGACAGTTCTGACTTGAGGCACATGGAGAAGACGTGGTCTCCGAAAAAATGCACTCGGTACGCGAAGCCCGATCTTGCTCACCAACTCAGGGACGTCAGTAGATCCGTTCATAACACTAAATAGGAAAGCAAGATCTGCAATTTTCCTTCGCTCGTGTAGAGGCAGAATATGAAATTTTAAACATCGAGTACCTATTCGTCAATTTTGGCTCCGGATCCACTTAGTCCAAGTAAATGTCGCATATAAGTTAAATATACTCTGGATCTAAGAAATCATATTCAGTATGATTTTTTCGACCGTTGATGGATCAATAAATGTTGGTCAAATCGCTGACGAGTATGTTGAAAACCTGTAAGTGCAGATCCACCGACGTCACACGCGCATTAAGGACGGATCAAAGTATATCAGTTTTCACGATGCGGAGCTGAGTAAACACGTAAAATAGGCAGATCAACAATTGTTCTAACTTCTCACTGGATCAACATTTACCGTTTAAAGTTGATTATATATATCTATATATATATATATTTCATTTCATTTCATTTTGTATACTCAAAAATTACAAATCTTGTAGGACTAATAAAACATACCTTTTTTTTTTGTAGGACATTGTTTTATTTGGACTAAAAATATATTAACCTATCACGTGATACCTTTGTCCTACAGTTACTAATAAAAAAAAAAGTCCTGCGGTATTGACAACTTTTGAGCGTAGGACCAAGATGACATACCATGCAATTTGTAGGACAATGTGGGTGGTAAACTATGCAAATGTAAGCTAAACAATAAAAAAAAATCAGCTGGTTTGTAATTATTTTTCATGACCTTGTTTATGATACATGTTGGAGAGGGGGGACTCCCTAACAAAACCTTATATTTTGTAGGACAAATATTTTTTCATGTTATTTAGATAATTATCTCGATAATTAAGAAAGAAAGATTCAGTTAGTAATAAATTTCAAATCAACATATTTTATCCTTGCTACCCCTATTAAGCTACCATTTACCAACGTTACTGTAAGGAAAAAAGTTGGGCGTCTAGTCAAAAGGAAGCTACTCACGAAAAATCAGCTTGTTAGTAATAAATGATGAAAAGTGTACCAGGGATCCTGTACTATTAAGTAAATATAGGTATTATAAGAGTGGATATTGTATGAAACATTAACCTTGATTATATATCTACCAAGTAGTTACATTCAATCAGTTAGGGTGCTAATTCTAGTTATCATGACTATATCAAATCCGAGTTAATGACATACGTAATAAAGATAACATCTCTGATTCAACCTTTGTATGTTAGAAGTCAGGCTTGACTCATCGGAAGAAATAAAAGCATGTTATATACAAAGTAGGTACATTGAGGTCCAATGCCAAGAAATACCACGTTTGCAAAGCTATTAAATTACCATTCGTAGAAGCCGAACGAGTTTGAAATCGACACGAGTTTCGCTATTATTTTCTTAGTAATTTAACATGTGCAAACATGGCCGATGGTATCAAATGTTTGATTATAAGTCGATTGAACACTAGCACGGGGGCAGGAAGCCTCATCATCGGCCCGATAGCGGTGGAATGTACGGGGTGAAAGTTTGGCGAGTCGAACAGTGTATTTATTATTTCAGTAAAAATATAAATAACAATAAATGTTTTTGTTCACGAAGTACAAAAAAAAAGTACACGCAGTACAAATAAAAAAGGTGGCAGGGCATCGACGCCCAAACCGTAACCATGAATTCAGCACACCTCTTTTTTTTTTGGTTGGGAAATCATCAAATGGCCTCTCCTGCTCTGGGCGGAGCGGAAGGGCGTGTTACTGACTCTTGTTAGGGCGTGTTACTGACTCTTACTGACTAAAAGAGTTACCATGGCCCTGGCGCACAGGCAACTGAAGGAACACGGCTCACTCGTGTTCCTTCAGTTACATGTGCGCCAGGGCCACGGTAACTCTTTTGAATAATCCGCGACAAGCTTCTAGACCCCCTAGCTTAGAAATATATCGTCGGGTATCAAAAAAGTATCGACGCGGTCAAAATGTGTGAGAAACCAATTTCGGAATCATGTACTGAACCCATGGTAACGGGTTGCGCGTCGATGTCCTGCCACCCTGTATAAAACATCAACTTTTTCAAATAAAACCCCCTCTAATAAATAAAGTAAATGCTTTACTGGTATCTACAGAAAAAACCGTACCTTAGGAATAGTAACGCATATTAGCTTATCGTTTTACTGTAGACTTAATTAACGTCAATCTCAGATAGCAAAATTAAAACAAAACATTACCACTAAATGCGTTTAACTCCTCACAATATACTTCACCATTAACGTCACAAAAATAATTAAAACAACAGCCGTACAAGTATAAACAGTGACAAACCCGACAGGTCACACACGAACGCCACAATAACTCACTCGGACAAGTTAGACAAAGCGCGGCATTCATGTTTTTCTCAAACACGCAAAATAAACACGATACATTCCTTACATTGTTGGGTGGAACGCGTGCCCGTGTGTGACAAACTAAGCAATAGACGTAGCTATTAGACGCGCATGCAACGCCGCCGCCGCATGCAAGCCGACTGTTATGCAACTTATCGAAGATCGAGACGCTTCATACTTCGTTGCAATGCTTGCGCTAAATTACCCTTTGATGGGTACAATTATTGCTTGAGAACACATAAATGTTGTGATAAGAAAGGTGGTAGGCGTTGTGGAGTTGGGTTTGAAAATGGAAGAACACTCAATTTGAAATAGATTAATTTATGGTTCTAGTGAGAGCCGTGCTATTAGACACAAGGTGAAATAAGCCATTAGATTATACTGCTATTAAAACTATTTTTAAATTCAATGATATAAGTCAGTGATATGAATTATGATCCATCTTGCATATTAAACCAAACAAAACAAAACATTAAAATGAGTACGTGAATATAATAATAATATATAATTAATACGTACCGTCCTTTCCGCACTGTCCCTACAATTACAGGCGTTATAACTTTACAAGGGACACCCTAATTAAAAGGCCTGTCATAAAACAGTATCACAATGCGTGATAATTTTAATGTTGCAGATAAAAATATCTCATTTAAATTTTAAACATGGCGACCCCATCCTTTAGCGGAAACGAAGGAAATTGTAAGTGAGGTCGCGTCTCGTTCCGCTTCCCGCGTTTTTTGAGTCCCGAGGCCTGGGTATAGGTTGTGGCCTCACGTTGAGTGGCGAGGCCTCAACCTCTATTACCGGGGGTGGCGAAATTTTAAAGTGATATTATTTGTTGTGGGGTTTGAGTAGGCTGTAGTAAAAATTGAAGCGATTTTGTTTGATTAATTGTCTAAACTATTGAAATGGGTATGTGTGCTTTTATATCATTAGGTATTGTAGCAATAATACACGGTTCAACATTCTTGACCCACAGCATTTGTACCTATTACTGCAAATAATTTATGTAAAAATAAATTTCAATAAATCTGTGTTTAACGAAAATTCACGGGGCTCGGTTTTATTTCTTCGTCTCAATAGAATCGCCACGTTATTATATCACTAAATTAGGGATCCCCTATAAGGGTCTCAGGCGATGTGCAAAAGTGTGTTATTGCAAAATGCCTACAATTTGAAAATGATGCTGAATGCAAATTCAAAGGCCCAAACATTGAATTCCTACCATGCCCATTTAAACCAGTCATCCGCACTTACACTAGTACTAAACTCTATGTAGACGCGTTCCCCTCGCTCGGCCTAGACGCCGTAAAAAGTAAATAAACGACGCGGAATTTATACGTTTAGTCGTAAAACTCGCCGCTCCCTGCGGACGATGTGCATTTAGTAAGCTGTGAGCTGTCTCGATGAATACACTGTCATACGCGGTGCAAGTCGGAGGAATATCTATAGAGAGAGAGAGATGAGAATGTAGATAATGTTATTCATTTGGGTAGCAGTTTAATGTGAAAATGTTGCTTATTTAATCAAAGAAAAATATTTGAGTGTTGTTGTCCACTTACAGCACCGATTTGAACAGCACTTGATCGAATGGCACCTCATCTATTCCACTTATAGCACCGAAACAAAATTTTGCAAATATTATAAACTCAAAAATATCTAAGTCTTAAAATAGAATAGACAATGGTCATAATTGTAGTGTATGCAAAGGTTCTAAAGTTGTATTTTGCTTGATGTCATTACAGAAAACAGATTTACGTTCACACTCACAAAACAAAAAATATGTCGACCATTATTACATTATGCATTTTTCAATCTCTCAAACTGTTACTTTCCTCTTTCAACACGGTCTACTAACAAAAATATCTCCCAGTAATCCGAGTTTTTTAACCAAAATATTTATTTTTTCCGCTGCCCACTGGCTGCGACGTTTTATTGTTTCGCAGTTAAAAGTTAAGAGATTAGCAGGAAAGCCTATAACAGTGCGCGTAAAAATTCTGACCAACCGACCGAGCGCCGCGAGTTCGGAGTTCCCTTTGGTCTGTTCATTTTTTGGTGTGGGATGAAATAATATTGCTGAATTGTAGGTTTTTAATTTCCATTTATGATTTTCATGGTTTAGATGCTAAATGTAGATAAAAGAAGTAGGTAATTTGTGGTAAACGCTTTTTATTTTCGTAGGAAAATAGTGTTGGTGAACAATCGAACCTTAGCTAATAAGACAGTGTTTTATAGTTTTCTTTTACGAAACAAATTAATATCAATGTTCGATATTCTTTTTACAGCTAACCGTAGGCCTGATTTTAGTTGTAACAAAATATGATTAACTAATAAACGTATTTTCTTTCTTTTTTTCTTTTCTTCTTTATAACTATTTGTACGGGACCTTAATAAAATCCACTAGATCGAGCTTCACTCGGTTTTTACGCCATGTTGTTTCCATTTGAGGAGATACGCTCATTCATTCGCGGCGCGCCCGCCTCTGCGCCCGCTCCAAGCGCTATTGCGTTTCCAATTTTATCACTTTTTTTCTCACTAACTAGTTTCCGTAATTTGGTATTTTCTGCGGCGATTTTTGTTTTAAATTCATAATATTTTGATTATGATGACTGAGATGTTTTACACGTTGTGATCTTTACTAATATTACTAACCAAAAAAGAAAAACAAATAAATGCAAGTAAAACAAAAACAATCTAACATAATCCAATGTTGTAATTTTAATAGATATGAAACAAATAAAAAAGAAAACATGGCTGTACGGGGTTAGCCCATTTGTTTTGACAGAATGGTGACCAATGAACGGGAAAACAAGCGTAGGACGGCCATGTGATGGATCGGCAATTTCAGCAAGAATTTTGATCAAAATCGATGCAACAAACGCAAATCTGGTACACAGTCAACTTACAACATACTAGCATCTACACTGGTAGATGCTAGTATGTTGTAAGTTGACTGTG
Organism: Dryobotodes eremita; assembly: GCA_917490735.1. Taxonomy (NCBI): domain Eukaryota; kingdom Metazoa; phylum Arthropoda; class Insecta; order Lepidoptera; family Noctuidae; genus Dryobotodes; species Dryobotodes eremita. The sequence goes on along the minus strand of OU823249.1, from coordinate 21,323,602 downwards.
CAAATGATAATTATTTTGTTGTTTTTACTGACTAACGATGTTTTCAAATAAAATGGTGTAAATCACGTTATTATAAGGACGTATTTGTAGGCCTGACCTGATTGTAAATCACACCAAAAAGAAGAAAGGACAACTATGTAAATCAAACCATTTTTAACCGACTTCCAAAAAAGACTCCCTTTTTCTGAGTGTACTGATTTGGATGATTCTTTTATTTTTATCTGAAAGCTGGTGAATCACTTGTGGTCCCATTTAAATTTGATCAAGTTCTGACTAGCAGTTTTTGAGTTAAGGCTCCCACAGACAGACGCGACGCAACAGCGCTATACAAAGGCGCCGTTCGTCGCGCGACGCGCGGTGCCTTTGTGTTAGGCATTGCGTCGTGCCAGTGTGTACGAGCCTTTATCCTTAATACTGCGTATTTTTTCCACTTTATATTGATGATGTTTTAATAATTTCCTGTATCGGTTATTTACATATCAAGTAGTGGTTTACGAATGTGTGTGGGGGAGGTACCACAACTAAAAAGTGTAAAATAAAAACATTTTTACAAAAAAAACAACCGACTTAAAAAAAACAAAACACTAAAAAACGTGAAAAATAACTTTAATTTCGGAAGTCGGTGGCCAAAAACGAAAATACACAACCAGCGACACTCACTCACTGACTTACTGTTGTTATTTTCATTTTACTTTTTATTTTTGTATTTCATTTATTAGTGTGATTAGTTTAGTTTCTGAAAATCCTGTGCGAGTCTCAATAAATAATTTTTCTTTCTTTCTTTTTTGTAAAAATGTTTTTTAACCATAGATAGTTTTGAATGGCAACGTATCAAAACGTCACTTTCTAGCTACCTATCAAAGTTATCATGTTCTTTTTATATCTTTCATTCTAAACAACACAATAACATCCATTGAAAATTGAATACTAAAGCCTCTAAAGCAAAAATTTAATTTTCAACGGTATTTTTCCATATCGCCTACATTTGTCGTGTCTGTCACAAAACGAATTTTTATCACGACGAGCGACGGAGACGCGATGATAAAGGGCAAACCTATGTACCCTTCACTTCAATCTTTACGACGTGATAAACCGGTGGTAACAAGAATACGGACGATCTGTGTTATTTTTTTTGGAACAGACTGTGTCCCGTCTGGTATAGATATTAGTCAAAGAATATTTCAGATTAAAACTTACTTTACGTTTAGTAGGTGTCGGGCATTCTTGAAAGAAACACTTGTGGTTTTGTCAAATTATGAAACTTTTGTTACATGGATACGAGGCTTTTGGCTATTTTGTATGTCTCTAAATTAATGTCGTTCATTTGTTAGGTGCGTTTTGTTTGTGCAGAATAAACTATTTTTCTTTCTTTTTTTTCTTTTTTTCTATATATGTAATTGATTATTTTCGAGAGTCAGCAGATTCAAAACCGTTGGTTCATTGTGCAGGATGTACTTTCAAACAGATCACGAACACCAATAAAGAGTAATTCATAACACCTTTCATATTCCACGTGAATCATAAAAAGAGACAGCAAGACATTTCAGACAAAGACAACACGATACTTATTAAATTCCTCAGTCCTCTCATTCGTTCACCTTTTCCATTATTTCACTCACACCAACACCAACTTTCTGCGAAATTCCTCCACTATGGCATTCGTACTTCTCTTTACCTCACTAGGCATATAAAGTGAGGATTTATTACCGACGCAATAACATTTAATTATCGATGTGAGGCGATAAGCTGCATGTTAAATGTGGATTGATTGTGCCAAAGATTTTACTTACACGCACTCGCTATACGGGCACGGGTAGTAAGTTCTAGTAAATAGAAATGTTAGGTTAGGAAATTAATGGGTAGGGATTTTTTTATGATAAATGGTTTTATTTCTGTAAGTAGGTTTTATACAAACACTGTTACACGTCAATCATATTTTAAAACTAGATGAGGTCGGCGTTTCTTATCTGACTACTCTGAGAAGAAAGGCCGAAACAAACTCAGAGGTCACAGTCTCTCTTGGTCAGATTATTTGAAGACCATTTTGATTTGTGTCTGAAATGGTCTTTTGAGGAGAAAACACACAGAATGAGTGGACCTGTCCAGTCAGTACACGCATTTGGCCGGTTTAGGTTTGATTTTCTTCGTTCAGGTCAACTGCTAAGCTGGCTCTGTATACGTAGATAAAAATTCTATCGTAGGTACTGGATTAAACTGTTCTTTGAGAGTCAAGTAACCGCATTGTAACTTTATAGCAGGAAAATCGTTTGAGGAGAATAAATAAAAATCCTCTTTCGAATATCAAATCTTCTCGTTAAACCTGAGCATTGTTTTGGTGACTGCCGTGTTGAAAAAATAGTGACTTTTCGCCCGATGACCAGACCAACTCCCCTCCCTTATTGATAAGGAAGTCTCGCACACGAAGGGTTACGTCGCACAAGGCAAAAGACGTCGAAAATACACGTTTCTTGTATGGAGACCCCCTTTAATTTTGACTTTAATTTAATTTTTATTATTTTTTGTTATAGAGGCAATAGAAATACACACTGAACATTTCAACTGTCTACCTATTACTGTTCATGAGATACTGCCCGCTGACAGACAGACGGACGGACGGAGAGACGGACGGACAGCGGAGGCTTAGTAATAGGGTTCCGTTGGTACCCTTTGAATACGGAACCCTAGAAACTAAAATAACTGAAATTATTGTTATTTAGAGCGTACAGTTATAATGGAGCTACAATAACAAAATACCTTGAAATTGAAACTTTGCTGTGTCAACATTTTTCAGACAAAAACCGATTAGAAACATTAATCGACTAGAAACATTTACCGATTCAAACACAAATTTGAAATGGCTAAATGTTTTTCGAAAGTGATTATACTTTATTTTGCAATTAAAATAAGACCCATCCCAACCGTTGCCGCGTTGGCGAAAATCTGCAACAACGAAGTCGTAAATTGAGTCACACGGACAAAGTTGACGAAATTAGGGAACAACAAAAATGTAGCATTAATTTAAAGTTTTTATTAAATCTGAAAGTACCTTTGATTTTTACGTTCAAGACCTATTTTCCGTGGTAACTGCAGGGTCAAATTAAATTAGTTAGCGAGACTCTGCAGACGTGATGGGTATCGATATCTAAACACGATAAAAATAAAATATTCAAAAAATATGTTTTTTATTTGGGGGGTGTCGACCGCTGCAAGTTTTGTTACTGCAAGTATGACTTGAGAAAATTGGTTTTCTTTTGTTTTATCGTGTTTGGATATCGATACTTCTTTGAAATATACAAAAATATACATTTTTAATTAAATTGAAGCTTCAAGTGAACACTGCGGTCGATGACCCCAGAAAATAGTCATCAAAATAATGATATCGATACCCATCTTGTCTGCGGAGTTTCGCTAGCTAATTTAATTTGACCCTGTATAAACGAATGGTCGATTGCAGTTCTACCAGTTTCCACCGGCATTACACCAGGTGAAGTAGGTATTCACTTCCGCCTCATATATATTTCTGCAGCTCCGTTTAAAAATGTGTTAAAAATTCGAAGCGTCCGTACTCGCAATTTGCGAACGTCCCCCAGGGTAGTGTTGACCGACTATTACACATCTGCGAGTGGTAAACATTCGAAATGCTTTATGTTCTGTGGTCAATGTTACGTATATTTAGTTAAACATTGATTTTGCGGTTTTCTGTTGAATCAATTAAGTAATTACGTATTAATGCTGGCAAGGAAATAATTGGCATTTAACTGTGATAGTTTTTGTCAATCTGTTAGCTATAAAAGTAGAGTACCTACCTACATAATTTGTATTTAAACTCAGGTGATATTCAGCTGTGTAAATCTGCAATGTAAACATTCATGTGAATGTTTACCTACATATTTAAACACAACAGAGTTATAAAAGCCTTAGTAAATCATAGCTCATTTACAATCAAACCATAACATTCAAAATTTTTGTGATTCCTAGAAACTAATCAAATATAATACAATTTTACAATTAACATAGCATTAAAGCTTCGTGTATCAAACCGAGGCAAATGAGAGTAGTCAGATAGGAAACGCCGACCTCATCTAGTTTAAAAAACATGATTGACGTGTAAAAGTGTTTGTACAAACCTACTTACAGAAATAAAATCATTTATCATTTATTTATCATTTAATGAGACTGACGGCGTCATTTCCTTTATAGAAAACTTTATTCTGAAAGTTAAATTGAACAAGAAAGCTTCTGTTCCTTATGACTGCCTATTCTGTTAGTGTTAGTCAACAGGTTCGATGCCTAGTTATGAAAGTTTGTTAAGAAAAACTAATGATGCAGTTCTAGTTTTTATCGAAATCGGGCCCGTGACACCTTTGGAGTATTTTTCACCTACTTTTTTTTTACCTACATATTCAACCACTATGGAGTGTTAAAAGCCTTTGTAAATCACAGCTCATTTATAATCAAATCATAACATTAAAATTTTTGTGAATACCGAGAAACAAATTAAATGAAATAAAATATTACAGCTTCCCATACAATCAGGAAATCAAGGCATAGTTAATAATGAACAGCCAACTAAGTGAGAACTCTTCCATTTTGTAACAAGTTTGCGACAAAATGTCAAACATCTAAAATGGCTCATTTACAAAATGGCGACATTGGCTGCGGACCGTACTAATTGAACATTGGGTAGTCGACATTACAAATGGGGAAATGGTTCATGACAAATTCGACACAGATTTTAATTTAGTCAAATTATTTGTAGGTATTTGATTTTCAAGATTTCCAAATAGATTTTTCCTAAACAACTTTATTAAATTCAGTAAAAAAAAATTACTGTCGTGTTTGTTTGTCTTTAAAGTTTGTAAATTTTCTTCTTTACTACGTTTTGCCAACAAGTCGACGATCGAAGTGGACTTTTGTTAAACCAAAGACGATGCTGCTGTCCATACTCAAGTTACCATTAATGGGTAAAACGGATTCCCATTTTTTTTCAGTAACCACAAGACCATTAAATTTAACCGAATTTTCTTTCATTCTCGAGATTTTTATTTCATCCTTGCATTTATTTACTTGTAATTAAATTTTTCTTCCGCCGACATTCTTCGTATGCTCAGAACATCAACGCGTCTCATTTTTACACCGACCCCCACATTCATACATTCCTCATACTTAATTAACTCCACATATTTTTCTGTGTACTTTAAATTTCAACATTTCTGTCGTATTTATTTTACCAGTGGTTTTCTTGGGATTTTTCTTGTGATTCATATCGTGTTTTATGCATGTAACCTATTTATTTTAAGCTGCTTTAATTATGCATTTTATAATCCAGTAGAATAGTTTTTTAAGAGAGGTAAGAATATGTCTCCGGATTTTTAGCCCGGAGTCTGGATTTGTGCCCGGTTGATGGCAATAGGCTCGCTCCTATTACATGGGACTTAAACATAACTGGTGAATGCTGGTGCACTATAGGTATCTACACCTCTGCCTAACCCTTGGGGGATTACAGGCGTGATGATATATTCTTTTTTTATTTAATTTTTTTATTTATTTGATTAGACAACATTGGTCCACTGGTTAGTAACGAATTATCACTAAGGGTTAGTATTTATGAATTAGAATAAAACAGTAGGTACCTATTATATATTCATACCTGCCGCACGAGCAACCTGACAAAGTGTCTCAGTATAGGTGCATCGTGTTGTTAGGTTAGGGTTTTCAGGATACTGTTGCTGCTAGCCCTCATTCTGCCTAATAAGGATGCGGTCTTTTTCCTCATAATAGCATGGAAGTCGTCGGTTCGTGCTACAGCAAACATGCTAGACGCGCTGCAGAACCTGGGCAACCTCAACAGCACCCTGAAGCCATTATTATATTGCACACGCAGAGCATCTAGAGCCCTCCGCGTACAGTTGACCCACAAACTGCCCGTGTAGAACGCTTGACAATAAGCTTTAAACAGGGTTATTTTGACCAACGAGCGAAGTTATGTGTGTAAGAATTTTTTTACGCATGATTGCAATATACTTTGAATTTTACTTTGGTCATAAAGACCAAAACTTATTTTAAGCCTGTAGTTCAATAACGGGGAATAGGAAATTACATCAAATTTGCATCAAACGTTTGTAAATTAAATGTAATGCATTGTATAGCCTTACATTCATTGCTGTGTACATTAATCCCTGTCAATTTTTCATAACAAACATTTCGAACTCCATTCTCCTTTCCCAGATCGGATATCACGAAAACTAGAATTTGAAAAAGTCCTCGTAGAACAAAACTCGGAAGCGGCTGACATTTGCAAATGACCGGTCCTCGTGTTGGCGATTGTTATATCATATTCGTAGTAAACCTTGTATGCGCTGAGAGCTGCAAACTGACGCATCGGCCGCTTTGTATTCGATTTTATTGATTCAGTTGCAATTTGTATTTCAAGACATCGCCAAGCGGTTGGTCGACTCTTCACGTGACCAGAGGGCTGGCCTATTTTTTGGCCAAAGAATCAGCATCGCCATAGAATGTGTCAAAGCTGCCAGCCTTTCAGGCACTTATCCTTATCTCCTTTTTTATATACATGTACATAATATATTTGACGGAGAAGGTACGTCTCTCTCGTTGTTATCAGCCATATTTTAGCTACTGTGGGAGTACTATGGGAAGTATTGGTTATTGCGCAATAGAAAAACCGTTTGCATTTCAAACCAAATTATAATTTACGATCAAATCAATCAGAATCACACTAGCAATTCGCACACTGTAGGTACACGACACAACTATACGGAACACGCGACAGTTTCTAAACGTGTTCACTGCTTAACCGCCAACAGCAAACTCTGGTTTTACTCTGGTCAAGCATCATGTTATAGATTCTGTGGAGCGCCACTTGGTGGCGCTGGCGTCCCGATTTGTCAAAGTCAAACGATTGATTTAACGTGTTTCTGATATATTTATTGTTATTTATGTCTGTTAGCGTATAAATTATAATTTAATTTTAATATTTCAATTATCTTTCCTCACGGTTTACTTGTTAAGCATTTAATGACAAACAACAACTGAAGGTTTTTGCTTGTACCTGCGAAGTTTGTTTTGGGATTAGTAGTTTAGATTCGTATTGTTAGTTTCGGGTTAACATGTTGAATTGTTTAAAATGGACCTTGTAACGCAACGAACTAGTTTCACATTTATGTTGTAGTAGGGTTTTAAGGAGTTTGGTTGAACGATGAACTAACCCACAAAATAGCAGAAATTCTTAGAGCCTCGTGCGTCGTATTTGAAACGATGTGGGTGTTTAATTTAAGGGATTATTTTTGAAGTGAATAAAATAGAATACTCTTTACTATGTACACCATAAAAATTACAGATATAAATGTAGAAATTTTACATAGAGTGACTCAATGAGCGGTCTTATTGCTAAAAGCGATCTTTTACAGACATTACTGCAGGTAGTCAGTGGTGTATCATTTACATTTATAATACATACATACAGACTTAAAACATACTTATCGAAAAAAAATCTTAAAGCTTACTAAAAACTTCTTTAGGCGTATTTTACGCTCTTTCTGAACACTGAATGAAACACTTGAGTCGGTGACGCTGAATCGGATATACTCGGCTCCAGTAGGTCGGTGACACTGAATCGGATATACTCGGCTCCAGTCGGTCGGTGACACTGAATCGGATATACTCGGCTCCAGTCGGTCGGTGACGCTGAATCGGATATACTCGGCTCCAGTCGGTCGGTGACACTGAATCGGATATACTCGGCTCCAGTCGGTCGGTGACGCTGAATCGGATATACTCGGCTCCAGTCGGTCGGTGACGCTGAATCGGATATACTCGGCTCCAGTCGGTCGGTGACACTGAATCGGATATACTCGGCTCCAGTCGGTCGGTGACGCTGAATCGGATATACTCGGCTCCAGTCGGTCGGTGACGCTGAATCGGATATACTCGGCTCCAGTCGGTCGGTGACGCTGAATCGGATATACTCGGCTCCAGTCGGTCGGTGACGCTGAATCGGATATACTCGGCTCCAGTCGGTCGGTGACGCTGAATCGGATATACTCGGCTCCAGTCGGTCGGTGACGCTGAATCGGATATACTCGGCTCCAGTCGGTCGGTGACGCTGAATCGGATATACTCGGCTCCAGTCGGTCGGTGACGCTGAATCGGATATACTCGCTCCAGTCGTAAGTTTTCACTCCTATCATGTGGTGATAAGCACCCTCTTTGTTACTGTGCTCCTTCATTTTTCCCAGAGCTTTTTATTCCTGAGCCACTTTAACTACAAACGAAGGGTCACTTGCATACAAGCCTAGCTCATTACCAACTTTCACACTACCATCTTTTGAATCTTTAAAACACTCACTCGTATTTCGTCCTTTGGGATCCAACTTTACAATTTTCATAACATTAAAGCTTTGAGAATCAAACCGAGGGAAATGAGATTGACGGCGTCATTTCCTTTATAAAAAACTTTATTCTTAAAGTTAAATTGAACAAAAGCGCTTCCGTACCTTATGGCTGCCTACTCTGTTAGATAAATTAGTCAAGGGGTCGATTCCTAGATGGGCAAAAATATAAAAAAAAAAACTAATGATGCAGTTTTAGTTTTTTGTCAAAATCAGCTACGTGACTTCTTTGAGTACTTTTTGCTATTTATTGTGGATTAGGCCATCCACGCACACTTGAAAAATGTACCCTGTATAATACCTACCAAATGTGGAAATTACGAAAAAAATAACAATAATATGTACCTACTGGGGTCCGAGTGCTCATGGTCTGTTTAATGTCATCTGTAATGGTTTTTTGACACGTGACGTAAAGGCTGGTATTTACCTTGGCTATAGGCATTGCCATACAACGTTGCAATGCCGCCAGTCTCCTAGGTGCATTACCAGTCAACAGCGATGCGAAGGAATTTTCGACGTCATATTTTACTCCTACTTGGACTCAGAAATATTCACATTCCTAGAACACCAGGACAAACATTAAACTAAATAATGTTGGACCTTCATTCAAAATACAAAAAGGTGTTACAGCAGGTTGTAAAAAATTTGGGAGAGAGCGGATCACTCCGCGCTCTCCCAAATTTTTTACAAGTACACTTGAGGAGATATTGAAGTCACTGGCAGCCTCATGGAAGACAAGGGTATTGACGTCGGCAAGAAGAGGCTGATAAACCTCGTTTTTGCCGACGATATAGTCCTTTTTCCCCTCACAGCTCTAGAATTTTAGACCATGCTCCAAGAGCTGAGCACGGGTAGCTTTAGGGTGGAACTTGCGATGAATCGGTCTAAAACCCAACTTATGATGACTAACAGCACTAGGCGTAGGGTCGAAGTAGATGGACAGGAAATACATTATGTCGATAAGTATATTTATTTATTTATTTATTAAAACTTTATGCACAAGTAAAAAAAAAATACTGTACAAAGGCGGACTTAATGCCTGAGGCATTTTCTACCAGTCAACCTTAGGGTGATGCAGAGACAAAACATATATCAACATAAACATATATCTACTTGGGCTAGGTAGTTTCTTTCGAAAACAGGTACGAAAGAGAAATCGATCGCCGAATTGGAAACGCCTGGAAAAGCTACTGGTCCATGGAGACGCTAATGAATGGTGATCTGCCGATCTCCCTGAAGCGCAAACTCATCGACTTGTGTGTCCTGCCCGTCCCAACCTACGGTACTCAGACCTGGTCGCTCACCAAGTCGCAAAAGTTCCACCTTGGAGTTTCCCAAAGAGCGATGGAACGCAGCATTCTGGGTGTAAAAAAAAAGACAGGACAAAATTCGGAACACCACGCTGCGTTCCGAAACGAAAGATAAGAAGGCTGCCAGGTTCAAATGATATTGGGCGGGTCATATCAGCCGCATGCACGATGACCGCTGGGCAATAGTCTCCACACAATGGTGTCTGATGATGGACGGAGCCGGCGAGGGCGACTCAAAAACCGGTGGCGGGATCACCTGGACGCGTACCGTGAGGGCTGGTTCGAAAAAGAAAAATATGGTTGGGAAAAGAATTCCTGGAAGGACTTGGGGAGGCCTTTGCCCAGTAATGGAACAGTACAGGTTAAACAAAAAAAAATAAACAAACGACATTATATTGTTATTTTAATAAATGAATTAAGTGTAAGTTGTTATGTATGTACATTCAATTTTAATTCTGAATAAAGTCAATATAACTACCTACCAATGTAAATCTATGTTTAGTTACTTTCCTAACTTGAAACTAGCCCCTAATAACCAATTCAATCAAAATAATAACAGCGTAATCACATTCCTGAGTTGTACAACTGTCGTGACGTTGTTGGACAAGATTTATAGTGGCCACTAAATTAGTTCGGGCCTGTCGTATGATGAATTGCCCGAATTATAAACGGCCTGACAGCGGGACATTCGATGACGTCACTGATGAAATGATTTATTTTTTATTTTATTAATATTTTATTGATGGATGCTTTGTTTGATGTCTTGTAATGTATGGTAATAAAATAATACGTGACATTCTTTCTCAATTTTTAGACATTACAGTTCATCTAATTAAAATCAAAGAACGTTTGTAAAAAAGAAATATGTCGTTTTGGTTTAGAAATTGCCTTATAATTTTGTGTAAAATTAACAAAGTCGACGGCAAGTTTATAAATAATCCTATAACTTAACCTCCTACATGTACTGAAAACTTGATCTAAATACCTGTTGAATTTTACTTTAGCTATTGTCATTGGTTGACCAAATAGAGTGGACACTGCGTTTAGGCAAACGTAGTGAGGGACGCCCGCCGGCAAGGTGGAGTGGCGACTTGCAAAAGGCGGCTGGCAGAGACTGGATGAGGAGAGCTGAAGATCGGGCTCAGTGGCGTTCACTAGGAGAGGCCTTCGCCCAGCTGTGGACGAATATAGTCTGATGATGATGATGACCAAATAAGCACTAACCAATCATCATATAATAAAAATGACACGATATTTCACTTCGATACAATAGACTTGCAGTACACGAGGCAACATGATTTATTTTAAAGTAGAAAATGATAGCATTTTGAACGCTGAGTGCTGAACATATTCACAAAGGGAAAAATCTTTAGTTAACACTTCAAGAGTTTCGGCACTTCCACAGCATTTTTATGGTGTCCCCATGATTGGCAGCCATGACACTTTTTATGTCGCGGTACTCTCAAGAATGACGCGCAAAAAGTGGACGCGCGATCAGTATTTTATGAGTTTCTGTGACAACATAACTTGATGGGATAAAAGTGATTGGAAATATGACGGTGGGAATAGATAGCGCATGGTGTTCTAAAAGTAATTTTGAAATATAGTAATTGGTTATAATATTACAGAAGTTTTAAGCTTGCTTCAAGTAATCTTGCTGACTCGTATTATATTTTAGTGTGTGTTTGAGTATAGGTGTAAGTATTAAAAGTTACACCTCTGCCCTACCCATCGGGGAATATTAGCGTGATGTTGTGTTTGTGTGTTGTAAGCATATTTATAGTAGCAAAGTAAGAAGAAATTAAAATGACTTTAAAAAAATTAAAAAGCTCCTGATAACTGGTGTGATTTATGATTTGACTTCTCTGAAAAGAAAACCAGACACAGATAAGAAATAAAATTTAAAATAAAAATAAAAAACTCAGATACAAACAAAAATCTCCAAAAACAGGTGAACAGATTTTCTTCTTTCTTTTATTTTTAGCTAAAAACACTCGATCAAATCACCTTTCAAACAAAACTAAAAAAAAAAACAAAAGCGGTTCAGCCATTTGTGAGCTATGGTGCTGCAGACAGACACACAGACGCACACGTTAAGCTTATAACACCCCTCTTTTTCCGTCGGGGGTTAAAAATATCCTCAGCAGAAAATATTATACCAACATTACAAACTAAAACTTTCTACAAACTTCGCAACAACAGCAACGGTAACCCCTTTGATTACTGAAATGACTACAACAAGTAGAGCAACCTTTAATAAATTTAAATTCATAGAGTTATCAAGGCGGTATGCAAATGAGCCATATAAAAATGTTAATTACTCTGCCCTTAAGCTTGGCTTGCATATGCGAACGGGTGATATGAACCAACGCCTACAATTATAAACTGGAACAACTCGGAGCTTTGTGCTGACTTTTTTAGTAAAAAAAAAAGAAGAATATCACAATATTTTGAGACCATAATGTTAGTGCTAAGGAATAACCTTATCAGCCTGTAAACAAAGATAACTTCACACCTGTAATCCCGGATGGGTTAGACAGAGCTGCTGAAGCTATAGAACTAAATCCCATAAACTCAAACTCAAAGCATTTATTTCAAATAAACCAATTACAGGCACTTGTGAATTGTCAAGGGGTCAGTCAGTCAGAAAAATGAAGCTAGTTGCCCATTCCAAAGCGTAGTAGGTACCTATGGAGAAGATCGTAACCATGTAACAGGAGGCGAGCTTATTGCCGTCAACCGGGCACAAATCCAGACTCCGGGCTGCTACTGAGCCACTCCTGATTAGTAAACCCAATAAGACTTTGCCCGACTTGGGAATCGAACCCAGGACCTCATGTTTAGCAGTAGCGTTTGCAACCACTGAACCAACGAGGCAGTCCGTAAACAGCGTCGAAGGAATTATTGCCGCAGTCATCAGTCTACCATGTGAATTTACCTTTCTTCATAGTGTTCGTGAAAATACTTTATGACGTGCAGGTATTTATAGTGCTTAGCATCGGATCGGTGATTGCAGAGTATTGAAACTCAAGGATTCATTAAAAGCCTCTACGTGTGACGATAAGTACGTATTTATGAGTTACTTTTATCCTTGCTACCTCACTCGCTGTCTGGCTAATCTTTTCCAAGTAGATATTATGCCTTCGTTAGTGAAAGAACGAGAAAATGAGTATCCAGGAGAATGTGCATTTTCATTCTATATAAACTCTAGCCTTCATTGGTGATACTAACCCAGAGATTAATCTATCCTTAATACTTTATAGAGGTGAAATTCGTTTTTTTGTGTTTATTTATGGGGTAATCTCTGGAACTACCGGTCGAATTTGAAAAATTATTTTTGCTGTTATTGGCCCAATTCTTGAGGAAGGTTGTAGGCTATTTAACATCACGCTGCAATACTTAGAAGCCGACCGGAAAGAAATAAAAGTTAGAAAGATCGCTAAGCGAAAATGAAGTATAGCGCGGGCGGGCGATGGGATGAGGCGGCGGTGGCGAAATTTCACGCGTGCGAAGTCGCGGGTAGAAGGTAGGCAGCCTATAATGTTCTCATTGCTGGAACACTGGCCTCCTCTCGGTGAGAGGGAGTGGGTCGTAATCCACAACGCGGGCCCGGTGCAGGGTGATAGATGTCACATGTGTCCGAATTTTTGGTTCTGGGACATACCGGTTTCCTCACGATGTTTTTCTTCACCGTTTTGAGAGCAATGGTGCTGAAATAAGTAACGGAAAATAAAACGCCTGTCTGGGTTCGAACCTACGACCTAGGACTCGTAAGTCACAGCCTAGGCATAGTTACATCACAACTCCGAAGCCGATTTGTTTGCGCCGTACGCAAAGGGATTTCGCAAAAGGGGAAGCAATATCCATTTTATTGTGTGTAACACGATATTGGGGTCTCTTATCTACCTGGCAGGCGCGGTCATAATTACGGCATTATCTTCGTAGGATCTCTGATCAAAGTTTATGACTTACATGCTCAGCATTTGAAAATAGGTGAGGGAAATTATGTCAAGTTGAAATGATGGGGAATTATATTTTGGGTAATGAATATTGCTTTATTTTTAGTGATCATTCAGATATCTGTTATTAAACTAGCTGAATTGGGATAGGAAAATTAATGTATTTTTTTACAAATTTAATACCGACAGGGTAGCCGGGACATCGACGAGCAAAGTGAAACCATGAATTCTGCTAATGATTCTAGACCCTTTAGCGTACAAATTCTTCGTCGGTTATTACAAATAAAAATCTGCTGTTTCATAAAAAAGTGCGAAACCTTTTTTTTTTTTTTTAATTTTTTTTTTTGTTTTTTTTTTTAATTTTTTTTTTTTTTGGTGGGAAATCGTCAAATTACCTCTCCCGCTCTGGGTGGAGCGGAAGGGCGTGTCAGACTCTTACTGACTAAAACTCACCCGTGTTCCTTCAGTTGCCTGTGCGCCAGGGCCACGGTAACTCTTTCGAACAATCCGCGACCCCGGCAAAATGATTGGAACAGCAATTTTCTTTTTATACTGACGAAAATTTTAAACGTGAGGGTGTTCAGAATCACGTACTGAATCCATGGTAACAGGTTGGCCGTCGATGTTGCTAACACCCTTGATACAATGTTTGAATAGGTGAATAAGTCAAAAATATACTACACAAAATATTTTAAGTATTCAGCTTTTTAACAGAAAAAAGCTGAATACTTAAAATATTTTGTTAGCATAGCAAACCTGAAAATTTACATATTGCAAAAATCACTTTTAGTATATAGTCAGATTCTGTTATTTTTCAATAGCTTATCAGAATTTTAATAAATTCCATTTATACTGTAAATAGAATTGCCTATTCTACGGACACCAATTTAGGCAAACTTACGCGTCTCCAGGGCCGGATTTATAGATCTTGGGGCAACAAAGGAGTGAAGCGCCCCCCTCTCAAATTATTTTCCAAGTAAAATTAACAATATTTTTTACTCGAGTTTTTCAATACATAATTTATTGAGAAACCAAGTAGATTCTTTTAGCATTTAACAAACCTATATAAATATAATCGAAAACGAGAATTATCTGAAATCAAAAACATTTCAAATCGTTTTTTTTTCATATACAAGATCAATATAATCATGTTTGTACAAAGTACTATAGGTAAAGGTAAAATAGCGACAAAAAAAACAAAGGAAAAGTTGTATACTAGGGTTTACTCATCGGAATTTGAAAGATTTTTTTTCCGAAGTGTCTATTGCGGGGGCCCCCCTTTTGTGGAGGCCCCGAGCTCTAGCCCCGGATGCCCTCCCCTAAATCCGGCCCTGCGTCTCTGCATAGCGAAAATTACCGTAAAAACCGTCACAAACCCATATACTCGAAACAAATCAATAACAATTCGATTTGCGTTTTAAAATTGCTACCGTGTACAGTATAGCTATACCACTTCTAATCCCAAACGGCCTCGGTGGATTTACATTCAATGAATATTTGCTCAAAACATTTTGGCGCTGCGCACTCTGCCATTGTCAACTTTCTACTCCAAACTATCCTTTTGTTAAACAAAATTGAACTCTATTTTTCCGACAATAAGGGAGCCGTGTGTGTTTGTTCGAGCTCCAGTCTATATGAATTAGATTTAGCTGCGTATGGATTCTGTTGTACCCGTTTTCAATATGTCGATGAAGTGATAGAATAAAAATATTATTTTAACTAAGATCATAGGTATCTATCTACCTATGTTTTTTTTTATTATTATACCCGAAACAAAGACAGAATATTATCGAAAATAATCATTCATACAACGAGATTCGTTTCTTCCCGAAGACTACGTAAGTCCATCAGTGCCGATTTTTACACGAATTCTGCCATTAAAGTTATTCAGGACCCCGAAATTCTTTTTGCTGATTTTGTTTTGGATTTCAATGTTGACCAGCAGTTGAATTGCGGAGGTCAGATGGCAGTCATTCTGTGTAAAATACAAATACCTACAAGCATATCTAGTTAAAATCTAATCCCAATACAGTTGGTCAACGGCGAGGCAGGGTCATTTCATTAGGACCTTGCAGTGTTTCTACAAACATTTGTAGGTTCTCCACGCTTTACGAAGATCGATTTATACAGATCTTCGACGGCAAAAAAAATCCTGGGACAGAAAACATGCTCTCTTTATTCTGAAAAACACGACATAGCTAATAAACTAAGGTAAGCAGCATCATCGGAAAAGCAAAAGGCTATAAACACAAAAAACTAGATGACAGACACCGATATAAAAAGTTATATGTCCCCTAAACAAAGGGCTATCTAACGAAATGAGAGGGGCTATAACTCTATACGTCTACGGTCGGTAATAAAGGCATCATAGCCGAATTACTTTTTTTTTTACTCCGAATAAAGTAACAGGCAGTAAAAGTGGAGCAAGGCGTATACATACCTAATGCTGGGGATTAGAAAAATGTGTTTTGTGAAAGTATTTTTTTCTTAGAAAGGTTTTTTTGCTATGAGATTGTTTAAGAGTTTGTTCTTATTGTGTTTTTCTAGTACTTAATTTTTTTAAATCTTCTTATGAATTTAAAAGCATTTAAAAATTTTACTGAAAAGAAAACGCCGTTTTAATAATACAATACCACACATGTTTTTTTTTTTACAAAATTAGTCACAAATCTCTGGTCTTCAAAATAAATACTATAGGCTCAAATTAATTTGATGTCCCGATGCAGCAAATTAATGTGCAACCTTGAGCAAAAAAGAGCTCTTTCACCCTAATAAGTTTACTCTTGTGGATAATATTATATATTTCGGAAATACGTTAAATCAATCGTTTAACTTCGGCTAATCGGGATGCCAGCGCCACCAGGTGGCGCTCGACAGAATCTATAACATAACGCTTGACCAGAGTAAAAGCAGAGTTTGCTGTTGAGGGTTGAGCAGTGAACACGTTTAGAAACTGTCGCGCGTTCCGTATAGTTGTGTCGTGTAGCTACAGTGTGTGATTAGCTAGCGTGATTAATTATTCGTACATTATAATTTGATTTGAACTGCAAACGGTTTTTTATTGCGCAATAACCAACATTTCCCATAGTACGCCCACAGTAGTTAAAATATGGCAGATAAGAACGAGAGAGACGTACTTTCTCCGTCATATATATGTATATTAATCATTTCTATTTATAAATGTATCTATAAACGTATATATTGCATCAGCTCGCTTAGCACTCAGTTAATGTATGCTCGAGTACGATTGTAGTTCCGGACAACATTACTGCGGGCGTTAACTATTCATATCCACTGTCTTCATATTTGAATACATACAACTTGATACAACGTTTAAATTTTATTAGTTAAAGTTTTCGTGGTTACTTTATAATGCATTGAGCAGGATTAATCTATTTTTCGTCTCTCTCTTATCTCTTTCTTATCTCGTTTATCTATTTATTTATTATATGTTCTCGGTTTATTAATACTTTGATCACCAAAATGCGTAGGTACTTACTAATGAATTCTAATGAAATGTGTACCTATATAATATCCCTGAATATGCACCCAGTTTTGTATTTTTTTAACGGTAGTTTGTAATAAAATATTGAACATTCTTTGTAACAAACAAATTATAATTAAAAATTGAGCCAAAAAAAAAACGTCCATTATTGCACGCAGGTTTCAAACAAGTTGTATGAAAAACACAAAGGCGTTAACATAATTTGTATCAATAAAATAATAAAATATACAATAAACCAGAACGCATATTTGCATGTGCTCGTGTCAGGCCCTTACGACCGGAACAATGAAACGCATTTGCTACTGTGACCATTTCTGAGGAGATGACCGACGGTACTGGAGTAAGCTGTTCTCATTGTATTTGCTTTATTTTTGTAATGTTGTTGTACATATTTAACCAATATCAAGTAAGGAAAAGTAAGGAAAAGTAATTGTTAAGCAAACTTACTACCATCTAAAATTGTCCGTATATTCAAATCCTACAACTCTCTTTTTTAATAGTTGTATGAAATGACTATAAGGCGGTAAATTGACGTAGAGTGTCAATTTCTTTAACAATGAATTTCCTATACTGTACCTATTTGGATACTTGTATCCCACTTACAGGTAGCTTTGGGCAATATTCCTGACGTTAAAGTTTCGGGCCTACCCTTGAAATATAATTAATTACCCGTATAATTTTGGACCGAGTGAGCGCGAAGCGTCTCCGTTTCAGCTTGGGCAAAAATGTTTTCGTATGTCCGGATGTCCAGCTGTTCTCTACAAGTCGCATTATTCGATCGATTCTCTTGAAATTTTGTGAGCAGGTTCTACAATTACATAGAATTATTTTATCGAATCAGTTTTTAGAATGTTTTCAAAATGGTTGAGATATGAGGGTTGAAAACGTTAATAAACCATATTTCAGCCATAATTTCGCACTCTGCGCGCGCTTTTTGTTTTAAGGTGCGTGGTGAACATTTATTCAGTTTTAAGCTATGCAAAGACAGACTCGCGAAGTCTACAGCTCACTGAGCCACTAGTAATATGATAGGTATAAAATTCCGTGATACAAAAATTATAATGCTGTTATTTTTGGGTCATTTTGTAACCGCCATAGTAGACATGTACGTACTCCATAAAATACTACGGAGTATTAATAAGTATCCAGGTGTGACAAACAGACAGACAGGTCAAAGCCAAACCGATGTATCTACCCATTTTCCGGGCAACTAAATAATAACGCTGCCTTAGGGGCTGAGTGATGAATTCAAAAATAAATTACTTTCAAAATGTCATTTTGTTCACTACGAAGGACTTGGAAGATTTATCAAAACTGTTGGTTGAGGGTCCATCTCCGAGGGAGTTGCTGTGGTGACTGAGGGTTGTCTTTTGTAAGTCTTTGCTAAGCAACCCCCTAAGTAGTAGCTACACATTTTATACGTTTTTATATGATTAAATACAAAATATTTGCTATGTTTCGTTTTGGTGGAAATAAATCAAATTTTTAAGAACGTTCGCATTCTATTCTCTCTATTTATCTGTCAAAAAACCTCTCATTTCCCTAAATTTTCAACAAGTTTTTAACATTGATTGTCGCTGAGATATAGCGATTTGAATTTAAACGGTTTTTAAGTGCGAGAATTCGTCTTCTGAAGTCGAATAAAGACTATTTCTTTCATGCATTAAAAGACAGGTAAAGATGTGGATACAATATTATACCTACCTATGCTTAGTAGGTACGAAAGGATTGGTGTCTGAAAATCTTCAGAAATATATTTTGTATTATGATTATAATTTCCTCTGATACCTATACTTTGTAACAAGAAGCTCGAAAATGCCTAACATTAATATTAAATGAAAACGAGCATAAACCTTGAACTAACAACAATATAATTTTCAACTGTTTACTATATGCAAAGATTATTACTTCATCCTTTGAAAGAGCGATACACTGTGCATTATCACAACACAGCATCGCAGTGCTTCCATCTCTTTCTTACCTCTTAAGTTAAAGCGAGACAGAGTATACTCCAAGTAAAGTTTCGTTACAACAGTTAGTGGAATCGTGTTTACTTTGTTCAGGCAAACTAGTGGATTAATGGAAAACAAATATAGGAGGTTATACGATATTTTGCATGTATGCGGCAGATGAGAGTTGGATGTTTCAAATTTCTTCACTGTGTTGTGTTTAGGTTTGTGGGAATGAAATAAAATGGAAGACTGGGAATATGTTGAAAATGAGACTAGAGAAATAGTAGATAGATTTTAAACTGGTGTATTTAAGATGGAAGTGGGTAAATATTTTGGTGATAATTTAATTGTGCTCTATTTTAGACAGTGCTTAACATACATTTGTGTGGTACATAAAAGTGACGTCTACGTTTTAATAAGCATTTATCTTGAGTAATAATGGCAGCTGACCACGTAATTCAGGTTTTTTAATAAACCTGCTTCAGGCACCAATCTCTCACAAAGTTGTTCGTGACTATGATCAAATATTATCATTAAGTATGTAGAAAATCGGTATGCTACCAATTTCCACTCAATCGGGAATCGAACCCGTACTAATA
This sequence comes from Dryobotodes eremita, assembly GCA_917490735.1. Taxonomy (NCBI): domain Eukaryota; kingdom Metazoa; phylum Arthropoda; class Insecta; order Lepidoptera; family Noctuidae; genus Dryobotodes; species Dryobotodes eremita. Next base: position 21,303,869 of record OU823249.1, on the reverse strand, counting down.
ATTTTATTTATTAGCTTTTAAGCGTGAAGCTAAGCGTAAGCAGAAGGATGAAAGAAAGATGCAAGTAGAGATGAAATGAAGAATATTATTAAAGCGATGGAAAATTATATTTGAATAAAATTAGACTGACAAACATTAAATTAGAAAAATAAAATCAAGTATACAATATAAAGCGCGGCGCGGTCCGAGTGGTTCGGAAGGCGGTAGAACGTAGTACTGTGTGGTGTCCGCAGCCCGGCCCTCGCAGTGGTAGATGTGCGTGCACGCACACTTCCGCAGTCCAAGGCCGTTGTCGCCGTCGCCCGTATAATAATCCCGCGCAGCTGATGTGTGCGCGGCGCGTGTAGCTAGTTGCGGTCACTCGGTGCAAACATCGTACGATAATATCGTATGATCTGCATGTTTGGCCCAAGATTCATAAGCGGAGCGATTCCGCTCTAAAATGTAAGGTGGTGGTCCAATTGATTTATTGTTCCGCCACATATTCCCCCCGGCCAGACCGTAACTACGGTCGATAATAATCGGGGAATCTTACTCGCCGCCCACTTCTTGTCCTCTTCTCTGTGTCTGTTGTTGTAATGGGTGTTGGAGCTACCGCTGGCATTGATTTGACTTCTGGTTGCTTTTCCTCGTCCTTCAAAGTGTATGCGGGTTTTAATCTGTCAACAGAGACGTTAGTTGGCTTTCCTTTTACCTGTATTGTGTAATACTTTGCATGCCTTTGTATCACTTTGTAGGGGCCGGCGTAAGGTGGTTCCAGTGGTCTTCGGACGTAGTCTCGACGTAGAAAGACGTGTGTAGAGGAATGCAGATCTCGTGGTATGTAGAAGGGAGAAGTTGTGTGCCAGGAGGTTGGTCTGGGAGTGAGTTTGGCCATGTGTGCACGAAGACGTGTTGCATACTGTGTGACATCGGCTGCGGTGTAATCTGTAGCAGACAGAAACTGGCTAGGTAAATGAAGAGCTTCACCATACACAAGCTCAGCAGGCGTGGCTTGGATGTCTTCTTTCCACGAGTTACGCATGCCGAGTAGCACCAGCGGTAGAATTTCTGTCCACTGCGACGAAGTGTGGCACATGATGGCTGCTTTGAGCTGGCGGTGTAGCCGCTCAACGATGCCATTCGCAGCTGGGTGGTAGGCGGTGGTGCGGAAGTGGTTTGCACCAACCATGGTAGTGAGGGCCTTGAACAGGTGGCTCTCGAACTGGCGACCACGGTCTGTAGTCACCCGTGCTGGACAGCCGAATCTAGCTATCCAGCCAGTCACCAAGGCAGCTGCGCAGGTCTCCGCGGTTATGTCCTTCAGCGGGTACGCCTCGGGCCACCGAGTAAATCGATCGATGACAGTTAGGCAGTACCTGTAATCAGAAGAAATGGTTAAGGGCCCTACGATGTCGAGGTGTATATGGGTAAATCTGGAAGAAGGAGTAAGGAAAGAGGAAAGAGGAGTTACGGTATGGCGGGTTATTTTACATGCTTGGCATTGCAAGCATTGTCTTGCCCACTCTCTACAGTTCTTGCGGATCCCAGGCCACACAAAGTTTTGTGTCACCAGACGCACTGTAGCAGAACATCCAGGATGATGTATGTTGTGCAACGATTGGAAGACTTGCTTCCTTAGTTGTGGTGTGACATATGGGCGAGGCATCGGCATTGAAGTATCGCATACAATGTGTGCGTTTCCCGTCAGTGTAGCGATCTTTTCTAGCTGAAGTGAAGAGCCGTTTTGAATCAGATCTTGCAGTTCTGGGTCTGTTTCCTGAAATTTTGCAAGATCCTCAAAGTTTATTGCCGCTGACACCTCTTCAACCCGTGATAATGCATCAGCGACGACATTGTCTCTTCCAGGTATGTACCGTATATCCGTAGTGAATTGGCCTATGAAATCTAGGTACCTGAATTGTCTTGGCGAATGGCTGTCTCTGTTGGTTTTGAAGGCAAACACTAGTGGCTTATGGTCGGTAAAGATGGCAAAGTTTCTAGCCTCGACCATATGTCGGAAGTATTTTACAGCTTCATATGCCGCTAACAATTCGCGGTCGTATGGGCTGTACTTCTTTTGAGCACCACTAAGTTTGTGTGAATAAAATGCTAGTGGTTCCCAGTCGTCTCCGTTTCGCTGTTGAAGGACAGCGCCGATGGCGGTATCAGATGCATCAGTGACTATGGTTAACTCGGCTGATGGATCTGGATGGGCCAGTAGAGTTGCGTTGCACAATGAAGTCTTAGTGTCTTCGAAAGCCTTTAATATTTCGGGAGTCATGTCGACTGGATGTGCTCCTTTAATTTTGGGACCAGCAAGGACAGCATTCAGTGGAGCTTGGAGCTTAGCTGCTTTTGGGACAAATCGGCGATAAAAATTTATCATACCCAAGAATCGTCGAAGCTCCTTGACCGTCTTGGGAACCGGATACTCCTGGATAGCCTGTATCTTGGTCTCGAGAGGTTTCGTACCTGCAGCTGACACACGGTATCCTAAGAAAGTTACCTCTGAGTGTCCGATATTACACTTTGATGTGTTTACCACTATACCGTAGCTTTTCAAGCGGTCGAATAGTTGCCGTAAATGCTGCTTATGCTGTTCAGGAGTCTGTGAGAACACGAGAATGTCATCGATATATCCGTAGCAAAAATCCAAACCAAGCAGAACTTCGTCGATAAACCTTTGAAAAGTTTGAGCAGCGTTCCTTAAACCAAAGGTCATGTAAGCGAATTCGTAAAGGCCGAATGGTGTAGTGATGGCAGTCTTTGGAATGTCATCTGGGTTGATAGCAATTTGATTATAGGCTTTGACTAAATCAATAGTTGAAAATACTGCGCACCCTGATAGCTGGTAGGAGAAGTCATGAATGTGGCGGATAGGGTACCTGTCTGGTATTGTTCTTGCGTTTAGTGCTCTGTAGTCGCCGCATGGTCTCCATCCGTCGTCCTTCTTCCTAACCAGGTGAAGTGGGGCAGACCAGGGACTCTCCGATCGTCTGGCCACGCCACTGGCAAGCATGTCTTCGAACTCCTTCTTCGCAACTAGCGTTCGAGCTGGATCAAGTCGTCGAGGTTTGCTTGATACTGGTGGACCTGGAGTTGTCCTTATGTGGTGTAGCGTATTATGCTTACCCGGTAAATGTGTTCCTGGAGGTCGGGTGATTTCCGGATACTCGCGAAGAATTTCATGGTAGTCTGTGTCACCAACTACAGCCTTCACGGATGCAATATCGTCCGTTGACTTGCAATGAGCTCCTGTAACTGATAGTGTAGTTATGTTGTCTATTAGGCGTTGGTTTCTGCAGTCTACGAGTAAGTTGTAGAAACTAAGGAAGTCGACCCCTATGATAGGTCGTGACACATCTGCTACTGTGAAACTCCAGGTGTAGTCCCTTCTGAGACCTAAGTTAAGTCGCAACTGTGTTGGTCCGTACGTATGGATCACAGTATTGTTGGCAGCGACTAAATCAAATTTTGATAGTTTAACAGGCATCTTTACTGCCGACCGAGGGAAAACACACAAGTCTGAGCCAGTGTCCACGAGGAACTGCATTTTCGAAGTCCGGTCGGTTATGAATAAACGGCCTGTTGAAGTAGGGCAGTCGTTAGCCGCTACTTGCGACCGCCCTTTAAGTTTTCCGAAGTAAATGTGCAGGGTTGCTTGCATTTGCTTGCTTTCTCCCCAAAGGTGTAGTGGTAGAAACAATGTGGGTGATTTGGTGGTGGCTGCTGTGGTCTAAAGCTATTAGAGCGACTGCGATCATACCTTTTTTGGTTGCGTTTGGATTGTGAGCGTGAGCGGGAACGTCCTTTCCAGTTGCCGTTCATCTGCGATGTCAGTAGTGCCACTTGCTTTGTGAGCTCGCTTACTTGCTTGAGCAAGTCTGGTGAAGTGCTGGTAGAAGCAGAGGCGGCTGCTACTTGTGGAGTGGATGGTACAATTTCGTACACCCTGTCAGCAATCTCCGCTAGTTTTTCTACCTGTAAGTCAGCAATCTGAGAAGCAATAACAGTTTGTATGTTTTGTGGCAGGCGGTTAGTCCAGAGACTTTTTACAAAGTCCGAAGCTCCAGCAGGTCCTGCTAGGTTTTGTAAATGCCGAAGGAACTGAGACGGCCTGCGATCGCCTAGCTCTTCATGTATTAAGAGTTGCTGTATCCGCTTTTCCTGTGAGGCAGACAGGCGATTAATTAGCTCACTTTTTAATTTGTCGTACTTGTCTGTCTCCGGAGGTTTTGTAATAATGTCCTTTACTTGGATTGCGTATTTAGTTTCCAGCTGTGTCGTTACGAAATAAAATTTCGTCGTGTCGCTGGTTATCCTCGACAGGATAAATTGGCCCTCTAATTGGGCGAACCATAAAGCCGGTTCCTCTGGACAGAAAGGTGGACAGCGTAGTGGTAGTCCGACTTTGGACACTTCTCCTGAGACAGCAGTAACTTTTCCTTTAGCGTTAGCATCTTCAAAATCCTCAGTATCCGACATCGTTTTAAAAAAAATATAAAATCGCTCACCGCTTTTGTATTGGACCACAGCCTATTTTTTTCTTCGCTTCGATGTAAACAAACTATCACCTGTTTAATCACCGAACGTCTTGATTCACTGGAACTGCTTGTTCCTTGCTGCACTCCGAGTCTTCAGTATGCGCGGTAGTCGAGGGTCACCAATGTAGAAAATCGGTATGCTACCAATTTCCACTCAATCGGGAATCGAACCCGTACTAATAATTTTATTTATTAGCTTTTAAGCGTGAAGCTAAGCGTAAGCAGAAGGATGAAAGAAAGATGCAAGTAGAGATGAAATGAAGAATATTATTAAAGCGATGGAAAATTATATTTGAATAAAATTAGACTGACAAACATTAAATTAGAAAAATAAAATCAAGTATACAATATAAAGCGCGGCGCGGTCCGAGTGGTTCGGAAGGCGGTAGAACGTAGTACTGTGTGGTGTCCGCAGCCCGGCCCTCGCAGTGGTAGATGTGCGTGCACGCACACTTCCGCAGTCCAAGGCCGTTGTCGCCGTCGCCCGTATAATAATCCCGCGCAGCTGATGTGTGCGCGGCGCGTGTAGCTAGTTGCGGTCACTCGGTGCAAACATCGTACGATAATATCGTATGATCTGCATGTTTGGCCCAAGATTCATAAGCGGAGCGATTCCGCTCTAAAATGTAAGGTGGTGGTCCAATTGATTTATTGTTCCGCCACAAGTACATACCCTGTTTGGAGAAAATAAACGTTTTTATTTGGCACTTCATCAGGGTTTCAATTTTGCCGATAATAATGTATTCTACTGGAATATACTGTACGTAAAATGTTTCTTGTTTTATTACTTGTTGATCAAATTTATTACTTTTTCATAACTTTTTCTCAATTCGTACGTAAAATTTATAATAATAATAATAATAAGTATCCGAAACATATAAGTTTTTGGGTATGTCGGATGTGTTGGGCATCAATGATACTGACATGAAGCAATCGTTGAAGGAGCGCTTCTTTGGCCGCCTGAAGAAAGTATAAGAAAGTCTTCTATCAGGCGGAAACAAGGCCTTTAACGGTTGGGTCATGCCGGTTCTGATGTACTCTTTCGGCATACTCAAGTGGACTCAGACCGAACTTGACACCCTGGATAGGAGAGTCCGGACACTGGCGACTGCAAATCGAATGCATTACCCACGGTCATCGGTAATGAGGCTGTATATTCCGCGAAAGTGTGGAGGTCGAGGCTTTTTAAACGCTAAGACGCTCCACAATCGCGAGATATGCAGTCTCAGGGAATATTTCCTAGAAGCCGACGTGGGAATGTATCGAGATGTGGTCACGGTGGACAAGGGCCCCACCCCGCTCTCCTTGGCTAAAGAGAACTGGTGCAAGTCGGTAGTGCTTGACACTAATGATCGCATGGAAGTATGGCAGAGTAAGGAGCTTCACGGACGCTTTTTCTGGGCCCTACATGGACCCGATGTAGATCTACAAGCGTCCGTAACCTGGCTACGTTTCGGTGACCTCTTTGGAGAAACTGAAGATTTTGTCTGTGCAATTATGGACGAAGTTATTATGACGAATAATTACCGGAGATTTATTGTGAAAGACGGCACAGTTGACATCTGTCGGGCATGCCACCGTCCGGGGGAATCATTTAGACATATTATCTCTGGGTGTTCTCGTCTAGCTAACAAAGAATACTTGTATAGACACAACCTTGTAGCCAGGATTATCCATCAGCAACTTGCTTTGAAATACAGCTTTGTGGAATCGGAAGTGCCGTACTACAGGTATGTGCCCTACCCAGTTCTCGAAAATGGAAATATCACATTGTACTGAGATCGATCCATCATCACTGACAGGGCTATTGTTGCCAGTAAACCTGATATAGTGGTGGTGAATCAAGGAAAGCGGCGCGCAGTGATCGTTGACATAACGATCCCGCATGACGGGAACCTCGTGAAAGCCGAGAAAGATAAACAAATCAAGTATCTTGACTTAGCTTGCGAGGTTGTCTGCGTGTGGGATGTGGACTCAGCGATCATTGTGCCGATAGTCGTGACAGCCAATTGCCAAGAGCCTCGACCAACACCTGAGGAGGCTCTCGTTGGGCAGCTGGATCTAGGGCTTGATTCAGAAGGCGGTACTTTTGGACACGGCTCGCATTGTTAGGAAGTTCCTCTCTGAAGCCCTGACCGCCGGTGGCTTGGACCCTGTTCCCGATACCGGTGGGCTATTATTTTTTATATTTTTAAATGTTTTAATATTATTTATATTCTAATATTTATTAATATAATTTAAATGATAAATGATTTTATTTCTGTAAGTAGGTTTATACAAACACTTTTACACGTCAATCATGTTTTTTTAAACTAGATGAGGTCGGCGTTTCCTATCTGACTACTCTGAGAAGAAAGGCCGAAACAAACTCAGAGATCACAGTCTCCTCCGTCATGCGAAGACCATGCAGATTGGTTTCTGAAATGGTCTTTTGAAGAAAGAACCACATGGATTGAGTGAACCTGTCCAGTCAGTGCACGCATTTGTCAGTAATCGTGCAGCTCGACTCAGGAAGTCAGGACTTAAGGAGCTCAACGATTCGACGAACAATACCAAAGAAAGGACATTTGAGTAGGCCGCATAAATTAATCAAACTGCCAGATTATACGTATTTAATGAAATAAAGGAAATAATAATAAATACCTCAAAAAAAAAAAACACATTTCTCACCCTCAAAAACGCATAAAAGCACAAATAACAGGCAAACACATTTCAATTAACAGCATAACTCTTCTAAGCCTCAACACGCAAAAAAGGCAACAGAGCGGACGATATAAAAACACATGCAATGGAATTAAACCCCGGATGAATTCGACCAATAACACGAACACAGACGCAGCAATAAAAGAGTCGTCCACATATGTTGCATGAAGTACGTTACAGCTTTGTTTGTACTTATCTTCCCCATTTCGCCTTGTTATGAGCTGGATTTGGTGTCTAAATCACGGGAAAATATCTACTCAAATCCGAGAGAAAGATATTTGAGGTTAAATTCTGGGTTGAAGGATTTGATAGTCAAAATGTATCCAATATTTCTATTAGACGTGTAGCGTAAATTCAAGTTTTGACAGAAATATGGCAACACACGGTTTTACATGGATCGTGCTACTACAATTTTCTTTAAAACTACAGAACGTTATGAAATTACTTAGACCTCAGCACGTGACAAGAAAGAGAAAGGAAATAATACGACCTGTTATAGAAGCCTGAAATTGTTTCATACGAGAACAGTATTCAGTTTTCCTTACTGTTAAGGTGCAGTTCTTCTGGTTCTGAGGCAGTTTCTCTAACTTACCTGAGTTTTATTACCAACAGCATCATATGTTGCTCTATGGGCGAAGATTATTCACGTTGCTGTTTTCTACATTAGCAGAATAAAATTCGTGAAAAGTATCTTTAAACTTTGCATTAATCCAGTCACAATAGTCGAGAGCCAGTACTATGCGCGGTCACTGCACTCCACTGCAACATGTGCCGGTGACTTTTTTATAACCTGCGTTTGTTTCCGGTCGGCTCTATAGAACGCTGTGTCTATGTTCCGCCATTTTCTAATGAATGGGTGAAATAAACCTTATGAAGAAACTGTGTTCTGTATAAAAATTATTCAAATATAATAAATTCTGAATACTTAATTATTTTTATTGATAGATGCTCAAGCACAAACAGTCCTATTGCCGGAAATAAAATTTTAACATAAAATAAACTTATCACACAAAGTCCAACATTCATAGCCACTTGATTTTACTACTCGTATCACTCTTATTAAAACTATTTTATAATATTTAATAATTATTAATAGGACACGAAAAAAAATTACGAGATTTCAGTGCTCCTCCAAAAAATATTTCAGTAGAACCCAAACATTTTCTATCTGTTGCCAAAACCCGTGGACATTAACAAATGGTTACCAGGCCTACATACTCTATCAAACCCAATTTGCTCCATAAAAAGAATCAAGATGAATTGCGTCATCCAATTCCAGGTATGCTCCGAAATTCGGTTGATACCGTTTTCGCAATAACAAATATGGAGATGCAGGCCTTCGACAAAGGGAAGGGTAGTAAATAATTTGTTCGGGCGACATCTGGGCACTTCCCCTTCGTTGTAGCCCTGTGAACGGCGAGCGAATTGCAAAGCCGAGGAGACGGCAGAATAAAACGGTCACACCCACCATCCTATTAAGTTTCATGGGAGACACACTGTGGGATGCTTCGAGAAGCTATCCTCGGTCCATATCCAGTCGTACTGATTTTATCCTAATTAATAAAGCCAAATTTTACTGAATCCTGTTGGTTCAACGTTTTTACAATGGATCGGAGAGCCTAATATCATTTTCCTTAATAAATCCTTCAATATTTCACAGATCATTTTTGTTCACAGACTGATGAAAAAGTTAAGTTGCCAAGGCAATGATTGAAGTATTAACATAATAACTATTTAGTTTTCTTTTAAATAATTGTCACATCACGTGCATTTTTTTTATCGATACAAAATAAACTTTCCAACAACGCTACGCTACTTAATCACAATTAATCACTCTTCGTCAATCCTCTAAAAATACTAAACTAAAAAACTTTTCAGATCTGTGTCATTAATCTTTGTTACCGTGTGTCACCATCTACCTTCACCCCAGCAGCGTTCTGAAATGGTGAATATGGATATAAAAAAATCACCCGAGGCATTTTTACCGGATAACTCTGAAATGGATTTTTAAAGATACCTTTAAGGTTTTCTCCTTTTGATGACGACAAACAAAGCTGGAATAATAATTTGGATCCCTTTTTCTGAAGCGTCAATTTTCGTCGTTAGTATTATTGGGAGAAGGATATTTTCTTTTGTCGACCAAAAAGTTGGGTATGAATTTGCCGTTGCTTTGTTTTTGAAGTTGCGCAAAGGGCTTGTTTGTTTTACTGAAGACAATTTTGGTAATGTACTGAGGAGTTGTGCAAACGACTGTTACTTTAGAAATACGAAAAAGAAAAAAGGCAAAAGGTTTTTACTTGCTCATAGCTTACATTGTAAAGGAAAATTCAGTAGTTAAAAATAAACTTTGGGTTCAAATAGTTACAGACAAAATAAATGGTTGGCAATTGAAGCACAAACTGAAGATGAGGAATTCCTCGTTCTGAAAAGGAAAACAGACTCAGGCCGTTCACTAGAATAGTAAAGTATTCTGAAAGAAACCTCAACTGATAGGTGTGTTTGATAAATATAAAATTTCTTATTGAAAATTGTGTTTAGTTAGACATAATAATATTCAGGATTATGATTCCACCGGTATACAGTTACGTAACTGTAAAAAAAACTGCAAATATAAGCCTTATTACGTAATAAGGCTTATATTTGGGTGAAATATAGTAAAATAAAAAAATAAGGTCAAAAGAAGGAAATCTTGATACAGCAAAATCAGAAAGCTCAGCAGAATTTACCACGAAAATATTTTTCGCTTATACGATCAGAATAAACCAAGCAGATACAACTCACTTAATATACCTACCACCGTATTTAGATAGTTGGTTCAGATAAACATAGGCTCTACCTTCGGAGCGGAAAAAATGTAGTAATAAATCTTTTGGCTGTCAAGCAGGCACACTTAGCAGTAACCGAATAAATCAAGACTCGTCTACAAATAGATTGCATCGATGGTAATGTTGATAAAAAAATAGATTCTGATGAATGGGGTTTTATTGAAACAGTGTATTGATTTGAAAATAGATTTGATGTTGCAGATAAAGCCTGACTTGTGGAGTTTAAAATGCAAACATTGTTATTTGTAGACATGGCATTTTTTTGTTATTTACCAGAACTCGGATTTATGAAAAACCGATTAGGAGATAAGAATTTGTTTTGTAACCAGTTTCAACGAAATAAATAGAATACGTAGAGGTATATTTGAAAATGAGTCTAAAATGTTTTGCGTCAAAGATTGTGAAGCCAAACACAACAAAATGATAAAACTACATATCAAAATTACATCCAGTTTAAAACCAGAAAAAAAGAACCCAAAAACCATTAATAAAACTTATTCTGCAATTCGTACTCCGCTCTCACATGTTAGTTCGGCAAAGTTCGGCAACGCTCGGCTCGGTGGGATGCCATTAATCTATCTTTATTACCAGCATTTGATCACGATGAGTCCTCACAAAAGTGTTTATGTGAGCGCAATGACTGCGCAGGTTTCCAGTACTCAACATTCTGTGGATGGTTATAATGTAAGGTTTTATTTTATAGTTTTCATTGGGTTTTTGTTTAATTTGTGAGAATTAATCTGAAGTAACTTACTGGTCTCTATATGGATCTTTGATAATACAACTTATTTTTATCTTTGTGAATAAAAGATTGCTAAGGATAAAAAAAAAGAATTTTCGAAATCGGTTCAAGCGTCTTCGAGTAATCGGTGAACATCCAAAAAAAAAAGATTCCGAAGAATTGAGAACCTAATTTTTTTAAGTCGGTTTAAAATACATCATTATAGTAGTTGTTGACGATAGACTGGACTTTGTAAGTGGTCTTAAATCGTGTGACTGTATAAGCCTGATTTTACATGTTTCTTATTATTATATAATTGTGTATTATTTACACTCTGTGCTCATTGACATTTTCTGCATCGACAAAAAGATGAGCATAGTTTTCTTTCTACCGAAACGCCAATTGCTATGAATAATATTTTGCTCCAACTTTTAGCTACAGCCAACTTTATTTCTTTCTATTTACAGTATTCTGTTTTGTGCTCGAATAAATGACCCCAAATAGGATTCTCTTCTAGTGCTATCGATAACTATCTCATGGTAACCACTGAATATTTTGACTGTATCAACAGACGGTTTGATGGCGGTTCGTTTGATGTAAATATTTAACGTTCGAACGTTTAACAGTAAAAAAAAAAATGTTGGGTTTGAACAGGTTGATTTATTACTTATTGGCGACTTTTGAATTCGTATTTTGCAAATATTTCTATTCAAATACAAACAGTACATCAAAATGACTTTCTAATGTGTGTACTAATCCGTCACATTAAAACACTAACATATAAACACGACGATTAGAGATGAGCTGCCATAGCGTCAACACTACATCAAAAAAGTTTTCCAATAACATATGTCGGAAATACGTTAAATCAATCTTTGACTTTGACTAATCGGGACGCCAGCGCCACCAGGCGGCGCTCGACAGAGTCTATAACATAACGCTTGACCAGAGTTAAAGAAAGAGTTTGTTGTTGGCGGTTAAGCAGTGAACACGTTTAGAAACTGTCGCACGTTCCGTATAGTTGTTTCTCGTGTACCTACAGTATGTGATTCGCTAATGTGATTAATTTGATCGTAAATTATAATTTGATTTGAACTGCAAACGGTTTTTCTATTGCGTAATAACCAACACTTCCCATAGTACGCCCACAGTAGTTAAAATATGGCTGATAATAACGAGAGAGACGTACCTTCTCAGTCACTTATATAACTCCGTTGCCATTGGTGGATGACATTAAATGTCGGATTCTCCTTTAAAATAATAATAATAACGGGTGTAAAAAGATGCTGGTCGAAAGTCACTTGTTCTTCCAGGCATTGTGATATTTTTTTAATGTCTTACGATGTTTATCAGTTAGCGTCATCTACGCATTTTGTACATCCACAGAATGCATAGATGACGGATTTGTGGTGGTCTTTTTATACCCTGTATATTAAACTGTAAGGCTATACCAACTTAACTAAGTTGCTGACGCAACCAACCCTAAGGGCATTTAAAAACGACTCTATTCTTCTTATCTCATCCACTACGTACGTAGTTTCATCCACAGTATAACTATTCTGTAGCTATCTTCATCCTCTTCCGAGAATTGCTTGAAGTTAAGCACGGAGACTCAGGTCCATCCTATTTGCCTCGGGCAACACAACTTATATCTGGGTAGTCCCTAGTTCTGCGTACGTGTTCTATGTTACTCGATTTTGTAACTTATATGTACGAATATTTACATATTCATTTGGGAGATAGTAGTTAAGAAATTGAATATAGGTGACTAGTTTTCGGTACCGACCTATGCTCAATCTTATAGGAATTAAAGTAAAGCAGAGCAAAACTTTTTCACCAATAGTTCACCAATCATGATGATTATACAAAATACAAACAAACAAACCAATACACAATACACACACCATCCAATATAACAACAACAATACAACAACAATAACAGTACAATATTTAGACAAAATTGTCAAACTTTTATAGCTTAAATACGAGGCGTTTGGCTATTTTGTATGTGTGTATTAATTAATGTCATTTATTTGTAATGTGCGTTTTGCTTGCGCAGAATAAACAACTTTCTTTTTTTATTATTGTAACACTCTTTTGAAATACTTGAAATTCTCTTCTAAGTTGTACAGTTGCATTCACAGGAGTACATAAAATATTTTGTTATAAGATGCAAAGGTCAATAGTAAGTTATTGATTTCTTTCTTTAAAGCCACGTATTGCCGTTGACTGCTGGCCAGCCTCTTCCGATTTGCGTCACAATAAGCACACATTGTATATCTGCCGTCGTTTTCTCTCATTACAAAAATAGAAGCATTCTTTACAAAACCACTGACGATGTGATACATTTTTAACCGACTTCAAAAAGGAGGCGGTTCTCAATTCGTCTGAATATTTTTTTGTATGTTTGTTACGCGATATCTCCGGCAATTGGGAACCATTTTGAAAATTCTTTTTTTTTAAGTGGTTATGGTATGCCTCAGGCGTGGTCCCATATAAATTTTATTAACTTTTCCTGGGTAGTTTTTCAGTTAGCTTCAATAATACTTACGTATTTTTTCCACATCGTGTATATTGATGATGTTATAATAATTTGCTGCCACTGTTATTTACATAGCAAGTAGTGGTATACAATTTTTTGTAGGGTAGGTAGCACAACAAAAAAGTGAAAAAATAAGGAAAAACAAACGACCGAATTCCAAAAAAAAAAACAAAAAAAATTAAAATTTTAATACAAAAGTTTAAAAAATGTAAAAAATTACTTTAATTTCGGAAGTTAGTGTTAAAAACGAAAATACAAAACCGAAGAACCGCCTTCCGAAATTAAAGTTATTTTTCACTCTGTAGTGTTTTTTCTGGAAGTCGGTTGTTTTATAATAAATTAATGCCCAGTTTAATTCAAATCCACCATCAAACTTGTACTCCAGCATTAAACCGGAATAGCAATGACGTAGAAGCTTCCAACCAGATGAATATTGTACAACTGATGGTCTATATACCGCAGCAGTTTATTGGCTTAGCATATTAGCTACAGTTGTGGAAGCATTTAATTAAATCTTAACTAGTTATAGAACTTCGGGCCCTAGGGAGGTCAGCAGAGTGCTTGAGTAGGTCGTCCGGTAATATGGAGTGGCTGTTATCAAAATTGTGAGGGTATTTTGGTATATTGTCTTTGGTTTAGAGGTTTTTGGTAGGCCATAGAGTGGGAAAATACAAACTTACTAGTCTGCTGCTTTTCCCACTCTATGACACACATCACACACAAACACACACACACACACACACACACACACACACACCCACACTCATTACACACACACACACACATATTTTTTTATAACATACCTACAGGTCTGTGATAAAAAAAATGTGGCATAAAATTATTAATTGGTATTTTAAAGAAACAAACACTTTGATTATTATTAAATAGACAAATTCCTTAAAAACTTTTCGAGATTCGAGTAACTACCCAAACTGATAACCTACTTACTATTGTCATCATCACCTGTTTAGCTTTTTTCCAAATATTTTTGTATCGGCTTCCAGTATACCCTTCCTATTACTCAAACAAGAATTTTATGAAACCAAACAATATTTATGTTACGTATTTTTTTCCGAGAACTTTGTTCAGCGGGGTAATTACGTAACACACTAACAGTAGGAATGGGTTTCATTTTGACAGTTCAACAACATTCATTGCGTCATTTACGTTGTTGAGCAGACAATTTTTTCGAACATATGAAGCAATGGATTAGGAATAGGCTTCAAAATGATTCAGATTGTGATAGATATTGTGTTACGTAATTAGGGTGCTGGTATCTACTAATTAATATAAAAATATCTATATATACTCAACAATAGCACCTAGTTTGCAGTTATTTTTAAACCTTGAAAACGTAGCCTACACTTATTTTCACTTATTCTTCGTACCTTTTTAGAGCGTGTATACTAGTTACAAAACCCCTTCGTTTGATCTAAAAAAAAATGTACGGAACTTAAATAAAACTTTGTTTAGAACTTTCAAAGAAATTACGAAACTAATTTGAAAGTATTAACCAGGTAGGTAGGTATTTTTCCTAATAGACAATGGGTCACGTTGCCCTTTGATTTTCGGGGCCACGTGACAAGTGGGCTTTGTACCCTTTTCTACCCTTCATTCGATACCTCCAACTACGTAAATATCACTTCATATAATGGCTAAAGTTTACTAATTATACCCAATGAGTTATAATAATAATAATATAATATAAGCCCCTAACTACCTTACGTCGAAGCTCAACACCTAGCTACGTGGAGAGCGGACACATGTACTTTACAACTGAACAAAAAATCTTACGCGGCTAACAAGGCAAGATAACCTTTAATGGATATGAGTATTGTAAGAGTATATAATTTACGGTCGCTTCCCTGGGAGCGCCTGGGCGCATCTGGAGCCGATGCTAGATGCCACAGCATGCGAACCATCGGCGGTGAGGTGTTGAGTAAGCAGGCTCTTACCGACAAAATGGTTACAGCTGGTTGTAGTGAGCTGAATAGGCGGGCTCACTGCGAAAAGCCATAGCCGATTTTACGGGCAATGATACCATCACATTATTCTCATCCATCCCTTCGACTTGCCCCTCCTACATGACAAGAAGAAGAGCTAGTTTTGTCTACCACCAGCACGCTTGATAGCGTTGCGCAAGATGTCAACCGTACTCTGAAGTTGCACCCACTCCAAGCACTCCTAGTACGCGCAGACGATGGACAACTGAAACAAATAAGTTCATACTGCGCACTTCAATTAACTTCACTAGATCTAGACAGAAGAACTTATCTTGAACCACTCCACCTAAAATTTACAGAAAAAATCCCGAACATGCAGGCTAGTCGACCGAGAATAGGAGACCAACGTGCTCTATAGTAAATAACAAATTAGTACCACAAAAACAATAGATGAGATATGAAACGAAGTAAAAGACGAGTTAGTTCAACTATAGTTAAATCATTTTACCCTACAGACTCTAGCGAGCTTAGACAATAAATACTTACACCAACACAGTCTACAAAAATACAACCTACAAACTAGATACACAAAGCACACAGAATAGAACATAGACCAGAATGAGGTAGACCAGTGAACACAACGAAACTATAATGCGGTCACATAATATAAGGTTACAGCTTTGGGCACTAATGAAACTACATGTCGATATCCTATGTACGAAGATTTCATTAATCAATTTCCTTCACTTGCTCACCTAAGTGAACAAGTGAAGGACAATAGTATCAGTTTCACAAATGACGTTAAAATAGGGTTCGGCATAGATAAATACAAAATAAATTCAGATAGAGCAGGGCAGAACTACCAACACCAATACACCTTAAGTACAGGAGAACAAAAAGAGCCATTGGATGGAGACCAAGAACTACAGAAAATACATTATAAAGAATTTAACAACCGATACTTGTAGATAATGCAATACTTCTCCAGAGACAATCTAACATATTACCGGCGCCTGCAAATCAATAGCCTAGACAGACTACAAACGTTGACACGACCAAGTAGCCAACGTCATACTCCAAAAACTAGCTCATAAATACAAACTTATAGACACTGTTAGAGAAACGCACAACAAAACTGTATTTCAACCGAGTCATACTTAAAGACCGCACAATTCACTTAAATAGACCCGACATCACATTAATTAATAAAATAAACAAAACTGGATTCCTTATAGACATTGCCGTGCCAAATATGTATAACTTACAGACTACAATAGCTGAAAAATTATCCAAATACACCGAACTAAAATATGAAATAACCCGATTTTGGCATCTTCAAAAAGTCACAATAGGCTCCATAGTGCTATCTACAATACCAGTAATTCCTAAACAGCTTCATCAGTCCTTTAATTCCCTCAACCTGCCATCTCACACCTACCACCTGCTGCAGAAGGCAGTGATTCTTAACAAATGCAGGCTAGTTAGAAAATTTATTTAGTGAGAGTCGGTCAACTTGCACCAAAACTCACACTCAAATATAATTTCGCCTACCATACAGTCTACTTATAATATTAATCCCACACTTAACCCCACTGCTGGACACTTGGCTTAGGCCCGTGCCATCAGTTATATCCGGCTAAGCCGCGGAAAACAAATAAATGAACAAAATACTAATAATAGGGAAAGAGTTTGTTTTTTTTTTGTTTGAACGCGATAATCTCTAGAACTACTTTATAGTCGGATTTGAAGAATTATTTTTGCATTTGATAGCCCAATTTTTGAGGAAGGTTATAGGCTATTTAACATCACGCTACAACTTTTAGGAGCCAAGCAAAGGAAAATAAGCTAGAAAGAACGCTAAGCGAAAACGAAGTATTATCGCGGGCGCGTGATGCGTTGCGACGGGGTGGGTCGGGGGAGCCAGAAATCTCACGCGGACGAAGTTGCGGGTAGAAACTTGTTATTAGTAATCTATATAATTCACGGTGGTTCTAGTTTTTGTGATTCTTAATTTAACTTCATTGGAAAATACATACTCAACACTCAATTCTTTATTGCATTCCATATGTATTACATAGATGGTCTAACAAGGTAAAAGATCAATATGGACCCTGTTAGTCGGGCACAGCAACATTAGGAGAGAGGAAGAGGGCTAAGCAGCAATTCAAGCAATTCAATATTATTAAAATTTATTAGATGAGTTTAATATAGGTTTATGTATAGTATATTAGTTGTTGTTATCTTTTGGTATAGCCGAATTCGCCATAATCAGCTTAGTTCTATTTATAATCAGACTCACATTTATACAATTTGCGCAACTACATAGCAGTCACAGCATAATGTACAATATATTCCCAACAACCGAAATAAAATCCTCCCTTTACATTCCTCAGTTCGATGTGCGCCCGACCCACATTCATAGTTCCCGATGAGTCCGAGATGCGACGATAACCGATCCCTTCCAACTATCGCCCTTTATTACCCACAGAGGATCGGCAGAAATGTATGGAGGGTTCGTTTGTATATTTTTGAGATAGTCGTCTTATCTGGTCGGGGAGAGGTCTTCTGATATTGTCTTAAGAACGATGGTTTTATGGTCATCCGAGTCATAGATGTACGAATTTGCATTATGTTTGGCGAATAAAAAGGGGCTTAAGGGGAAAATAGCTTATAATGGATGGCTATTATGGTATCAGCTTCGAAGCCTTTTATAGCTGCAGACTGCTTGGTATAGGTGGAGCTGATTCATTGGTAGGTAAATAGCACGCAAATAAAACGAGTGTCCTAAAACACATTGTCCTCAAAGCAAATTTATTGTCCCTAATATCGACGCGTTTCGCAATATCTTTTTCAGTGGTAAGCATTGAACGACCTGACTCAGCGACGCGACATCATTTAAATTACTTTCTTACATAAGTATTCCTTCAATATTTTATTCCAGTTTTCAATCTTATCTATCCCGTTTCATTGTTCTGCTCGAGAAAAATGAATCATTCACCTTCACAGGAATTCATTCGATTCGTTCATCAGATACCAACGAGCGTCGCCTTCACTCGTTTATATTTCATTCTATTTCATCGGTATTTTTGTCACCTCATAAATATAGCTGTAATTATCCAATATTAAAATTTGGCTGTGAATTGATATATTTTTGTAGAAGTAATTTTTATGTTTATAAATAATCTTGTGTGGTATCTATAGAACAGAGTAAGTAGAATAGAATACTCTTTATAATGTACAACATATTTTTAAGCTATTGCATAGCTTTTATCGCGGGCTTTGAGCGCGGCGACCGAATCAAGAAATTCCGTAACGAAAATAAAACCTAACACCCCCACTCCGCCTACCATGTAGCTCGGCCGAGCGTTCGCTTAACGTGTATGTATATGGTACGACTGTACTTGAATTAATATCAAAGAAAAAAAATACTGCATAAATAAAAACTTAAAAAAAATATATAATTGCATAAGTTGATAAAAAATGCTATGCAATAGCTTTACCGCGGCAGTCCCCGAGTGCCACACGTGTTTTTTTTTTTTAAGTATGATGATGATCAGCCATATTTTAACTACTGTGGGCGTACTATGGGAAGTGTTGGTTATTGCGCAATAGAAAAACCGTTTGCAGTTCAATTCAAATTATAATTTTCGAAAAAATTAATCACACTAGCGAATCACACACTGTAGGTACACGACACTACTATACAGAACGCGCGACAATTTCTAAACGTGTTCACTGCTTAACCGCCAACAACAAACTCTGCTTTTACTCTGGTCAAGCGTTAGGCGCTGGCGTCCCGATTCGTCAAAGTCAAACGATTGATTTAACGTATTTCCGCCTTTATTTTTGTATTTTTTTTTTTATATTGATACATAATATTTTTATAATAACTAGCTTCTGCCCGCGACTTCGCCGGCGTGAAATTTTTTGTACCCCCGACCCACCCCGTCGCTTTTCTTGTTATTTTTTTTCGTAAGAGCTTTATACGTAGTATTAGAAAACTTTTAAAAAAACTTGGATGAAATCGGTCAATTCGTTCTCAAGCTATGGCGTGACCAAAAGAAACAGGGTTTAATTTTTATATATATATATGATATATTTATATGAGTTGTTATCATAATGACTGGATCGCAAATTGACCACGCCGCTCTTAATACAAATCGCAAAATTACGCTCAAAAGAAAAATAGGTTGTGGTCTTAGAAATATTTTAAAAGATCACTTAGCAGTTGGGTAATGGATTATCAAAATCTTAGAAATCAGTCTTAGAATCAATATTAGACACAACAGAACAATTACTCTAGTTTCTATAGTTTTCCTCGTCGATTAATCAACCGTTGCTTTCCGAATCCTAGCATTAGTTTTCTTTGCTTACTGAGCAGTCTACATAGGTATGTCATGACAAAGTTTCTTATATTAAATATTTTATGATCATCACAATCCTTCTGCTCTCCTAATTCATTTTGCTAGCCCAGTATTTCCTCATCTTTCATAATATATCATAATAATGGTACAGGAATGCTGACACACAACGAGAAAGAAACTGTAATAGTATATTGAAGTGTAACGATATATAAAAGTGTGTGAAACGCGACACGTCTTTAAGATGACGAGCGGCAGTGCGGGTATAATGGAAATCAATAACGTTCCCAAGTCCGAGTCCTTCTCTTAGCGCACAGTTTTGGGATACAGAGGAATATGTTGAGTTGCTGTTGTAACTCGATGGTTTCTTGAATAACATTATGAATCCTGAAAGACAAACGATTACGTTGAATCGACAAAATCATCATTAACCATAAGCCCATTGCTATAAATAGACCCCTCTAATGTCACTTCGCTGAGCTCGATTCTCCTGGAACATCTTCACTAGTAGGAAATTATATTTTAATTTAGGTTTATTTGAGTTCTCTGCCATATATTCAGTTACATTAATTTTGGCCAGTTTTTCTTGAAGCATCCGTAGTTTCATGGTTTGTTTCAAAATTAAATTAATTAATTTATGAAATAACCAAAATACCTTTGGATTCTACGAGAAAAGGAACACTAAATCGACTCCATGCCACTCGGAATCGCACATCACACATCCATCTCCTTCGCCTTTAAATACGACGGGGACGATTCAATAGCGGCACACCCCCCACGTGTTCAAACCCTTAGTGCACACAATCACACGACAATGTACGAAAAATGCCGAAAATTCACGAAAATGTACGAAACCTATTTGGTCATCGATAGTTATCTTAGTTTTGTGGGGACATACAAGTGGAGTTTGTATGGCTCGATGTTCTTTGATTATGTTTGGTGAAGAGGGAGACCGATGTTTCAAAAAGTTTTTGTAGTTTTCTTCTTTAGATATTTTTCATTAGAGTGCGAGTGTGATAAGATTAGGAGAGCCATTTTGTTTAGAAACTAACCTCACAAATAACCAGGCAAACTCTGAATTCACCTAGATCAGTAAATTATAAAGTCATTGCATAATACGTTGAAAAGAAGCAAGGATAGCAATAAATTGATTATTTTTTAAATTGGCACTTATATGCAAACAAAAAACTGATACCAACTTAAAGATTGGGCGAAAAAAGTGTGTGACTCATTTTATTCTTAAACTTTTGACATCAATTGTGTAAAAGTACCCCTCTTTTTTAGTGCAACGGAAATTCCCGGAATAACACACACTATTTCGTTGTTATGATTCTTATCGTAGTTTGTTAGAAAAATTGTTCTGGGCGTAAAAATATTATCATGCCTGAACACCAGGGGACAAAAGGTTGAGTGGTATTTTGTTACAAAAATGTGTGTTGTTTCGAAGTATTTCGTGTATGCCGTGACATGTGGCATGACTAAATATTATAGTGTGCAATTTATGTAAAATAATTACTCTTTTTTTTCTGATAAAATTTATTAAGTAATTCGATATCTGACGATAGAGCTTAGATTATAATGTGCGCTTAATTCGTGCTTGAACTTGCATGCAGCTACAAGAATATTGTTTTCTTTTATTTAAAATCAGTCGAGACAAGTTTCAACCCCCCTTTTAAAAATATCAAATTACTAATTCGTAAGAAATCTTTTACAAACGCGCGACTGCACTTTGTTGATCATTCAAACCCCAGGGGCACACCTATGCCAAAAACTAAATTATCGATTATTCCTCTAGTACAGTCACCCCTAGTTTTGGGCCCCATGGTTCAATGACCTTCAAACCGTACCGTATCAGGGGTGAGCTGTCCACGCGCCAAGATTTTGCTCAAACTGGTCCGAACTGGTTTGAACCGGATTAAAAAGAGGGTTCCAATGTGGATATGGTGACATAAAAAATAGCGTAATGAATGACGTGCAATGGTTTTATTGTTATGCTCTAGTGATGGCAAATTACTTTATTATTGCAAATATGTAAATTTAATGTGACGTTCAAAAGAATATTAAAATTAGATATTTTTTTGGGTATGTCTTTTACATGAAATAAACGTTAAGGTTGATCAAGAAATATATCTTTACCAGTGGCTATTAAACTCATGAAATTCAAACTACCAATATCAATACATCAATAATCATAAAAATGCCCATTGTGATCCAAACCAATTTCATACCGTTCAACATTCTATGGTGAATGATGACTAGTCACCGGACAGATCGACGCAAAATAGAAGTGACGTAGCAAAAATCCATTGAAGCAAGCATCTGGTCGCACAATGAGGGTGAAAGTGAGGGGTGAATTATATAACTCTTTCTAGGAAGACGTAACTTTTATGTTGTGTCGAACTGGCGAATGTGAATTCGTTGAGGTTTATAAGAAGGCCATTTATTTTGAGGTAAAAGTCAATAGAATTGTAGTTTGTGGTTGGCGTGACAGGTTGGTCTGTCTTTCTGTGTAGGGGTCTTTATTTAATTAATAGGTAATTTTAGTTCTTTGTTGTCTGTGATTTGCTATTTGTAAGTTTTCCGTAGTCCTTTTACTTATAAAAGGCTTTCTATTTCTCATACTTTCATTTGAATTTTTAATTATTAGCTTTAATTTTTAAATAGTTTTATGTATATTTCAGACTGACTTACATAGGCAGCCCAAAATATTATATAAAACGTACTGTAATAACATCTTTATCATTCACTTCTATTACACAAAAAAAAAAAAAAAACTAGCTTTTACCCGCGGCTTCGCCCTCGTGGAGGTCAGAAATTACCCCACGGGAACTTACTACCGAGATAAAAAGTATTCTACGTGTTAATCCAGATTATAAACTATCTGTGTTCTAAATTTCATCTAAATCAGTTCAGTAGTTTTTGCGTGAAAGAGGAACAAACATCCATCCACCCATCTTCACAAACTTTCACATTTATAATATTAGTAGGATTCTATATTTTATTTAAAAATTAAAGCTAACAGTTAATTAAAACAAAACCTTGAAATTGCAAATTACGTCTTACTACCGCACTTAAACGTTAGTATTCATTCAACTTTATAGACTAACAAGACTTAAAGTCCCACTAAACACAAGTTGTATATCTTCAGCCAACTATCCGCCAACATTGCGTGCTCCCAAAGCGGTCTGTCGTTATAATTTTAGTGTAGGTGGCCAACTTATTAGCCCCAAGACATTTGTCTGACCAGTCTTAGGATAGTGTAACTTGCTGCAGTAAATGGATAAGCCTCGGGCATGTACGGGGGACATAGTACTGGGTTCGGTGGGTGAGATAAAAGCTATATAATGCGGAAAATTATTTGTACTTAAGGTTTAAAATATTCAAAATAGTTACTGAAAAAAAAACAACGCTTCTTAAATGTGTGTTTTATAAAGAATTCTGATTGTATTTTGTCTAGTAAAAATAAAACTTCAAGACGAGTATCAAAAATCATTACCTAGACAAGAATACAACCATCAAAAAAATAGAAAAGGACCATTATTTGCAAACGCATGACCTCTTTCTATCTATAATTTAAAAAAAAATTAAGTGCCCCAACGGCCCCCGAAAATGATGCCCAGATTTAACAAGGTATATTCACAACCCTAAGTTTTAGGGGTCCACAGGCCCCCTTTGTTCCGAATAGTAGGCACGTAAGGGGACTATTCGAACAGTTTGTGGCAAGTTGTGTCGATATCTCCATTCACTCTTTGGTTATAAGCTTTAACGGTCGGCTGCCCGTGCACTGCCTTTGTGCTAAATTATTCCTGAAGCAGCCTTGTTAGTTGGGTAATTTAATTATTTTTGTTGTGGTTGGGATTATGTTGACATTTATTTATGTGTGACAGAAAAGTTTTGATTGTTTTTTCGGGTAAGGAATTTTGAGGCTTGCTTGTTAAATAAATGATGAATGATTTGATTTCTGTAAGTAGGTTTGTACAAACACTTTTACATGTCAATCATATTTTAAAAACTAGATGAGATCGGCGTTTCCTATCTGACCACTCTGAGAAGAAAGGCCGAAATAAACTCAGAGGTCACAGTCTCTTTTAAAGTCCAGACATAATCTTGGTGAGATCATGTGAAGACCATGTAGATTTGGGTCTGAAATAGTCTTTTGAGGAAAAACCACACAGCATTCTGAGTGGTTTTTCCTCGTGGACCTGTCCAGTCAGTGCACGCATTTGTCAGTAATCGTGCAGCTCAACTCAAACTTAAGGAGCTCAACGATTCGAAGAACAATACCAAAGAAAAGACATTTGGATAGGCCGCATAAATTACTCAAACTGCCCGATCATGATGAAAACTTATTGAGAAGAAAATAAAAACATCAGCCCATATAGTCTTTACATTCACAATAATTAAAATAATATGCTATTTTACAAAGTAAATAGTTTTAGTTTTGTAAAAAGAATAGTCTTTACTCTTTCTACACGTTTTGACGTTTGGCATGGTCGTTCATCTTTCTGCTAATAACGATATTATTACACTGCAGTCAGCAAGTATCTGCTAAGTGGGGTGATTGACTATTGCCGATTCAGTCCACGCAATAAAACATTACATATATCACCAAGTTTAAGTTGAGATTTTCCACCCGATAACTGAAAGAAGACTGTAATTGGTCGACTAAGTACAAACATCATATAATAGCAAACCGCTATAAACAGTATGTATTTTTTTTCCATAAACAATTTCGAGCTCTTCAAACAACCTACGAAATCCTGCAGTTGACAGTGTGTATTTCCGTAAAGGGTGCGTGAAAATTTACCCTCTACGTACCTGCCCCCTGCGTGTATGCGGTTTTGACCGGCGCGGCGGCGCTGACACATCCCTGTTGTTGACACCTTCCGCTGATGTTGTTTTGACATCGACCTGGATGTTTTTTGTGGGTGCAAAGTTTATTTTGTGGACGTAAGTAATTATGCTGTGTTGCCTCAGTTGTGTGATGGTGTAAACTTGTTTGCATAGTGAGATAACAAATAGAACTTTGGTTAGCAAAACAGGGATGCTTTTGTACAGCAGTGAGCCTTGATAGTCTAGAAATATTTACAGCATTAATCTAGAATAAAATTAAATCTAGTATCTGCATATTCAAACCTTGGCATTAGAATAGAATAGTATACTTTTTATTATGTACATCATAAGGATTACAGATGTAAATGTAGAAATACATAGGGTTACACAATGGGTTATTATTAGAACTAATCAATAAAATATAGCGTTAAGGAATACCAACACAGAATATAAATGGTGCTAACATTGGTCATGAATATTTTGAGTCGTAAATAACATTGTGACGTTAATATTTTAATCAGAATATTTTGAATGGGTTGAGTGATGGACTGAATTATATAGACTGATTTGGAAAGTTCTAAATAATGGTATTAAATGGGTATGTGAGATAAATAGTTAGTTTTCATTACATCTTAAATAATATGTATGGCCTTGTCGTCAAATAAAATGTAAGTAAAAAAACTTTTAAAAAACAAGCTTTTAATGAACTAAAAAGTACTAAATTAAACTTACGTTTACATAAAACTTTAATATTTGCTTAGAAGATTGCGGGTTATCTTAAAGTGTAAGAACGACGTTCATGCCTCAAACTTTTAAGTAAATATTAAAGTTTTATGATAACGTAAGTTTTATTTAGTACTTTTTAGTTCATTAAAAGCTTGTTTTTAAAAGGTTTTTTACTTACATTTTATTTTGTACTCTTTAGCACTAGAATTTCTTTAATTATCCGGTCTATCACCTTCTCTTGAAAGGTACTTGTAAAGACAAATCCAACAAACCCAAACGCGCCTTTACACAAGTCATGGTCTAAAGCCACCCGAGTTACACTATCCAAGTCATGCCACACTTTAGAACGGGCTATCATCATAATTTAATGAATACATATAAAATTTCGTGCCTGTGCTGTTGTCCGTTGAGGAGATCCCTCGACTGGAGCCAATTCTGGGTGCAGCAGCCAGGTCATGGAGGACTTTGGAAGGAACTACCATAATTAAATGCGTATATTACATTTCGTGTCTGCACCGCTGACAGCTAACCGCTGGCCGTCTAGAGCCAATCCTGGGTGAAGAATCAAGTCATGCACCATAAAAATGCATTGTCTTTGAAACAGAATCAACGTGTGAAATTTCAACTCCATAGGATAAGAGCAAGTGGTTTTTTTACAGCTTGCAAGATTCGGCCCGAACATACATATATACATACAAACATTGCAAGTTAAATATTAGGTCTTTACCTATGAAATTGCCGTTCTGCAGTACTGGCCATTTCAAATCAAAATAATTTTTGTTTGGCTATGAATTCTAATTTCAAATTAATTTTATTTTAAAAACATGGATTTTTTTTTCTAAAAGTAGTCATTTCTTTATTGATTAGTGTTACATTTTCATCGCATTTCAATCTTTTTCGTCATCATGGATACGTTAAAAATTCGAGTAATTATGGAATATGAGTACCGTCGTGGCAGCAACGCGGCACAAGCGGCACGCAACATCAACGACGTTTACGGAGCTAACTCTACAAACCAACGCACCACCTGTTATTGGTTTGCTCGCTTCCGTTCTGGAAATTTCGACCTGAAAAATGAACCTCGCGGTCGTCCGAAGACTTTGGTCGACAATGACGAATTAAAGGCGATTGTGGAAGCTGATGATACACAATCTACGGCTGAATTAGCAGCAGCTTTCGACGTTAGCGTCAAAACAATATTGGTCCATTTGCGTCAAATTGGCAAGGTAAAAAAGCTTGACAAATGGGTGCCCCACGAACTCAATGATCGCCAGCGCGAAGTACGCGTCGAGACGTGCCTTGCACTGCTCAACAGACACACAAATGAAGGAATTTTGAACCGCATTGTTACCTGCGATGAAAAATGGATTCTGTTTGATAACCGTAAGCGCTCAGCAAGTTGGTTGGATCCTGGTTCAGCACCTAAACAATGCCCTAAACGAAAACTTACCCCTAGAAAAGTGATGGTCACTGTTTGGTGGTCTAGCGCCGGTGTGATTCATCACAGCTTCTTACCAAACGGGGTGAGCATTACTGCAGATGTGTACTGTGAAGAACTGAACACAATGATGGAGAAGCTGGCGCATCTCCAACCAGCATTGGTCAATCGCTCGTCTCCGCTGCTCCTGCACGACAACGCGCGACCTCATACTGCACAGCAGACGGTCTCCAAGTTGCAAGAACTGGGGTTGGAAGCTCTCCGTCATCCGCCCTACTCACCAGACCTTGCGCCTACAGACTACTACTTTTTCCAGAATTTGGATAACTTCTTGGCGGGAAAAAATTTTAATACCCGAGAGGCAGTACAAAATGCCTTTGAAGAATTTGTTGCCTCCCGTCCAGCTGATTTCTTTAAGAAGGGCATCAATAAACTGCCACTGCGATGGCAAAGATGCATTGATTGCATGGGTGATTACTTCGATTAATACAAATAAAAAATTCATGAAAAAAATTCGTCTAAATTTTTTCATACAAAACGGCAATTTCATAGGTAAAGACCTATTAAAAGCTTGTAAAAATAGGACTACATACAAAATACATCTACCTACCTTACCTAAAATTTTCCTCTAAGGAACAATCAAAAGTTCTAAAAGATTCGAAGTTACAATAGTGCACAATGAAGTGCATAAAGTTGCTCTTATCTAAGCCTTTGTTTGTTCACTAAGAACTCCACCAGGCTCAATTATGTGTAGCGGAATTACTTAAAGTTTTTCTGAATTGCATACAAGGAAGTTCGGCACAGAAAGCTGGAGATAGGGGTTCTCAGAGACAGCTGAGCTGATGGTAAAGGTAAAGTAAGAGATTACTGAATTCATCATGCATATGTGGTTTGAATTGATGTAAGTGATCAACAGTACAGTATTTTGCATGGCTTTGTCCAATGAAATAAATTATTTTTTATCTCCTTTTTGATACCTAACTATCAACATAATGAGATCGACTGTGTCAAATACAACAATTGTAAAATGGTTAAAAAAATCAATGGATGAAACAGCGAAACTGCAGTTTCATTATTTATTCAAATACCTATTAAACGCATAAAATCAAAATATCAAAAATAAGTCTTACACACATTTTAAGAACTCAATCTATTCAGTATCTAAACTAGTGACACAACAATTCCTTCACCAACAAAAAAACCATTACGATAGTAAAAACACGTGTATTCTCCTCGAAATTCCATGTAATTGTGGTATTTTTACGAGTGTGTGCCGTACTATGTCACCCGAAATCCCCCCCTCTCATTCGTGTTGCGTAACTATAAAGTGGTCGCCGATAATTGTCCCTCTGTTGATTACTTCAATGTACTCGTGAATCGTTATAAAACTTATTAAGACGTGAGTCTGTGTTTATTAGGCCAACTGTGATAAGATTATGTAATTCAAGTTGCAATTTTCTTTTTCTCTGTGTAAGTTACACCAATTTTGTTATGATCAATCAAATTTTACTTGGATTTCTATCAATAGAATTCAGTCAATTTGGGATTTGTATTTGATATCAGAACTTTTATGTAAGTTCTAGAAGAAGCTATAACGAAGCTTTTTCTTCTGTATTAACTCATTAAGGATCGCCAATGAGACACAAATGATTTTCTATTGTTATGGCCCTCTAGCGGGCCACCTGGGGCCTGACTAAGGATATATTAAAACATTTCTGTGTAGCCACAACAGGTAGTGATGGTGTTTAGGTCATTCAATAAAGAGAGAAGAAAAAATGCGCATTGTTGCGTATACCATTCCTACCTGTATTGACGTGTAAAAGTGTTTGTACAAACCTACTTACAAAAATAAAATCATTTATTGTTTACCTACATCAACATATATATTTACTTTGTAAAATAGTATATTATTTTAATTATTGTGAATGTGAAGACTATGTAGATCATTGTTTCTTTTTTTTTTTTTTTTCTTGATTAGTTTTAATCAAAGTCTGGCAGTTTGAGTAATTAATGCGGCCTACCCAAATGTCCTTTCTTTGGTATTGTTCGTCGAATCGTTGAGCTCCTTAAGTTTTGAGTTGAGCTGCACGATTACTGACAAATGCGTGCACTGACTGGACAGGTCCACTCATTCTGTGTGGTATTTTTTCCTCAAAATTACCATTTCAGACTCAAATCTACATGGTCTTCACATGATCTGACCAAGATTATGTCTGGACTTTAAAAGAGACTGTGACCTCTGAGTTTGTTTCGGCCTTTCTTCTCAGAGTAGTCAGATAGGAAACGCCGACCTCATCTAGTTTTAAAATATGATTGACGTGTAAAAGTGTTTGTACAAACCTACTTACAGAAATAAAATCATTTATCATTTATCATTTAACATAATCTCTTGCCTTTATCCCAATTTATTAGTGGTCGGCGCACCATATCATTTTCTTCCATACTTCTCTATTAGTTGCCATCTCGGTAGTCATCATTCCTACCTACAATATCTACTTAATTACCTTTATACGACTTTGTAAATATTATGTTTAAATAAACATTTAGAAATAGGTATAGTGTATTAATTTTAGTTCTTAGTTTTTTGTTTTTTTAATTTTCGTATGCGGCACTGGTTCACCTCATCACTTCAACGCCGGCAGTCGGTGAAAACCAGCGCTGGAGCTAACTGGGCTGGGGTAGCATTTTGCTGAGCGATTGCCGTTTTGCGTGGATGTGACGCATATTTTCCCCCAACTAGTTATTTTTTAAGCTATTGCATAGCTTTTATCGCGGGCTTTGAGCGCGGCGACCGAATCAAGAAATTCCGTAACGAAAATAAAACCTAACACGCCCCACTCCGCCTACCGTGTAGCTCGGCCGAGCGTTCGCTTAACGTGTATGTATATGGTACGACTGTACTTGAATTAATATCAAAGACAAAAAATACTGCATAAATACTGCATAAATAAATAATTATAATTGCATAAGTTGATAATAAATGCTATGCAATAGCTTTACCGCGACAGTCCCCGAGTGCCACACGTGTTTTTTTTGTATT
This sequence comes from Dryobotodes eremita, assembly GCA_917490735.1. Lineage (NCBI taxonomy): Eukaryota > Metazoa > Arthropoda > Insecta > Lepidoptera > Noctuidae > Dryobotodes > Dryobotodes eremita. Next base: position 21,274,211 of record OU823249.1, on the reverse strand, counting down.
TGTGTGTTTTTCTCTGTGGCATGTTTATCGCAAATAAACGTATTTTCTTCTTTATCATAACAAAGTACATCACCAAAGCATGTCCCTCCCATCCCTTTCCTACATCATTCCCTATAACCTATTTCATTCAAGAACCCAAACAGTTACAACTACGGAATCCTTTACAACTCACATCAGCCCTAATTGGATCTCTTCCATTCCACGTCACTCACACATTCTGAACAAAAGCGTCGAGTCAAAGTTGAACAAGATCCGAAGACAGTTCTAACCGCGGTTAGCACATAGCCTGCTCAAATATTCAATACAGAATGTTTAATAAGTAGGTCGTAGCCCCTTTGTTTAGTTAACAAAGTTCTAGGAATCTAAAATTTTGCGGGTATGACGAAAATATTTGTTGAAATTGTCTTTTGTAAGAGTTGGAGTTTTCGGATATGTGATTTGTGGAAACTATAGAAGTGTGAAGCTCCTTTGTAAACTGTTTGTGTACATCTGCATTTGAACTTCTTTTCCCAAGGTGATTCAAGGTTTTTTGATATATATATATTTTTTTTGATCCATCAATGCCTGAAGTCGTCGCAAACTTGGATTTCATAAGAAAGCAAAGCCGTCATCTAGCACAAAATAACAAAAATCCTGAAAATGACAGTGGGTATTTCTACGGCGTAAAATGCCGACCCGGCTTTTTCATGAAACCCAAGCTTAAGCGGAAGTATGAGTTCATGATTTATGAACTTGTCAAATCATTCTGCAGTTTTCGAGTCTCACTTGAGATAAGTACCTGGTACCCATAACGTAAGTACCGACTAAATGAAGGGTGATCAAGTAGGTTTTAATAGGCGTAATACTCTCTCCCAAATTACACCTTAGTTAGAAGATTAACCCAGAAGGTAGTGTTACCTTCACGCCGGACAAATGGTCAGCTGACCGCAATGTCAGCCCTCCCCACCAATGACAAATGTGCCTTTTACCAGCTATATTAAGACACGTTATTTCGACCGGTTTTCGGTCATTAGATTTTCTTCACATAAAAGCACAATGCGCAATTTTTATATAGGTTCTTGGTCGTGATTTTGGGCAGTTAAACAGCATGCCCCGTGGGCAGCTTTTTCAGAAGTACCGACGCAGTTTTTCCTTGTTTTTTGATGGATAAATATTATTATATATATTTTTAAAGGCCTTCAGTAAAAACTTATTCTTGAGCAATTGGTGTCTATAATCATATATACATCCTAATTAATGCTTTAATATCACAAAAACAACATCCTTCCAATAATCTATTTATTTTAAAATACTACACGCAATCTACTTCACTCAAGCCTCAAATACATGTTATCATTTTAAATGATATCTTATTAGAAAATACAAGCAGGTGGGCACTAAAATATATTTTACTAAACATAAATATATCGGTCATATTCCAAATCGAAACACGTATCAAAAACGTAACATTAGTAAAATCAAAATATCTAGCGTTTGGCCAAATGTTTGCGGTTTACAGAATTTGGTCGGCGCTCGCATGCGACTGACGGTTTGGGAGCACGAGACCGCACCAAACGGGCCCTAATTGATGCACGGGAGATGCAAAGACCACTGACATGTATCTGTGATTCTGTGCATATGTTTATGTTAGTATTCTTTTTGTCAATTTTACTTTTTACACTCCCTACGGCTATTGTTAGTTCTCTGAGGCAGGAAATAATGAGCATGTCTGGTGATTGTATCGAAGGACCAATATTTTTTAAATTTTATATCGAACCGTATAAGTATGATTTTAACCTACAGAAAGTTTTTCATCTGCCTCGTAATTATCTAGTTAATAATTAGCCTTTATAAAACTGGTAAAGTTAAGGCAAAAGAACATAACGGCGATCAAAATAATTACGGTTTAAACATTGTACGGAACCGTACATTACGTTACCGACTTACGCGCCGTGCATTCTGGACACACAGCATTTTGTACCTATTATTGCAAATAATATGTCAAAATATATTTAAATAAATCTGTATTTAATGAATATTCACGGCAGTCGATTTTATATCATCATCCCGATAGAATCGCCCCGTTATCATATCAGTAAGTGTAAGGAACCCCTACATTTATTTTTCGGTCCTTCTAGCATTGCAAGACTTCGTTGCAGTACTTTGAACTTGCTTGCGTACTGGTCAGAGGCACGATTCGGACTCCAGGTTCTATGATGAAACTCGTGTGGACTCATTCAGTGAAAAACAAACTTCATCGTTGAATTGAGCAAATATAGCTTTGGTCAACAGCACGGTCGTGGTAAGCAAATCTCGGCGTGACATCAACATCATCAGGCTCTGTGGAGCTCATCATCGGGCGGCATGAGGGTTCAGTGTCCGCTATCAACCCCTTTGGGAGCAGCATCAGGAGTAGACAGTTACGCGAATCGTCATTTAACCAAGTAAGACTGTTCCTTTAACTACATCATGGAAGCTCTTTTTGCTCGTAAATCTGAAATATATCACCAATTTCACTACAATAAAGTTGAACTTCAACAAGGACTCGGATTCTCGCAAAAATGCTGAATACTTGAGAAAACGGTGAGAGACGTTAGACAACCTCTGGGCAGAGTTTGAGCAAAATCACCAAAAAATATCTGACCATAAAAATGTGGCAGTTGAGTATTTCCTTGACAACACATATCAAAAGGTTAAATTATATCAATCTACTCATAATTGTATATCATCTTACGGCAAATCATTCAAATCTACTCAACGAGATGGAACGTTAGATGAATTGTTATTATTGCAACGCACTAATTTTAGAGCTTTGATGCCCTTGATTAGTCAAATAAATAATCGGCTAATCAAGGGCATCAAAGTTGATTAAATAACAGATAAATGGGAACTAGAATATGAGCTCAAAAACGTTCAAGTTGAGTGCACAATTATCGACGCTTAACATTTGCAAATCGATCATATACTTGCTGGTGGAGATATATAGACGACGAGGAGTTTAATCATCTTGAATTGGCCTACAAAACTACCAAACGTGAGTTGAAAATATCATCAACGACTCAGAAAAATCGAACTCGCACATTGAATTACCAACATTCAGCGGGAACTACATACAGTGGTCAGCCTTTTATGACTTGTTCACGAAGATAATTCATAACAATAACTCTGTCACTAAAGCTCAGAAGATGCAGCATCTTAAGGGAAAACTTAAGGGTGAAGCAGAACTTTTTATCCATCAACTCCATATTTCATCGGAGAATGATCATACTGCGTGGGAGATCTTATTACATCGGTACAACAATTCTCAAGTTCTTTTCACAAATCAAATCGAAATGTTCCTCGATAAACCCAACATTAAAAAGCAATCATCATTTGATCAATAAATAATAATAATATTTATAAATCAACAATTTTCATTTAACAAGCAACGACTTCTAAATTTATCGACTGATGTGAATGAAATACGTTTGGATAATAAAGATGGCCTTTATGTCAACATCATCTGATCTAGCAGAATCAATAATTTTATCAAATATTCGTTGGATTCAGCAAACGTTGATTACTACGGTCACAGATATTTCACACGGGTATATTGACAGGCATTTGTTGTCACCGGAGCAGTTATCGTATTAGCTGACCATCATCTCTAGTGAACTGAATAGTAAACTTATTGTACCAGTGGATTTGAAAAATACTAAGGACTTGTATAGTTTACTCAAAGTGTCAGCTAAGTCTCCTACAAACTACTTAATCATCGAAATCAAAGTTACACTCTTAACCAACGAAATGTTGGAGTTAAACAAAATCATGTCTATTTCGCAAAAGAGAGGTCGACAGTATTATAATCTCTTTCCATCAGTACCATTCATAGCTAACAATCTAGGCAAGAATACAGAATTTCTTCTATCAGAAGCAGACCTATAATCGTGTACCCATGTTCCCAACGATATCTTGTTATGCTCATTAAACATGCCCATTTATTAGCCGACTTCCAAAAGAAAACAGTACAAAGTGAAAAATTACTTTAATTTCGGAAGTCGGTGGCAAAAACTAAAATACAGAGCCAAAGACACCGACTTCCGAAATTAAAGTAATTTTTCACTTTGTAGTGTTTTTTTTGGAAGTCGGTTGTTTATTTGTTAAAAAGTTTTTTTGATCTAAACATAAAGCAATCAATTTGTGAAATCAAAAACAATTATGCCACTCAGTAAAATCGTCATGTGAAGAGCAATGGATCAAATTGCACAGGCCTATGCCAAGCGCTCATAATTTGCACCAACGGAGTCACAATGGTCTACCTTGTCGGCAACGCGATTATTACCCTAGGTCAAGGTCGCACATTGAAAGGGGATACCTTTAGTATTTATGCTCATAATAATTTCATCAATCATGTAAATATTCATCATCACATCGAAGTCCCGGAGGTGTCTGTGCTAAACAAAATCATGAAAACGTCTGCACCAGAGATTTTCAGTGTGACCGAAGATCATCATCTCTTTTGGAATCAATTAAGGGCTCAGATTGACGAAGTTAAGGAACAGTCGTCTACAGATTGAGAATGGATTCACGATATTCATCACTATACTGTGTTGTACATCCGTGTAGCTTCGGTCATCATCATGGTTGGCGTCGTCGTGTACCTCATCAGAAGACATCGAAGTACGGGCAGAGTACCAGCGTCGCTGGCCTCCTACAGCCAGGAGGCTGTCTGGGCGGAGCCAGTGACGGTTGCGCCGACAGACACAGTGCCGGTGGCATCAAGTTAAGTGGAATCAGAGTAAAAGTGTAGTGAAGTTTTACGATTAGTGGTATAGATAGGGCTACATTACTATGGTGACAGAGCCCTAAAAAACGAATACCATATCTATTGAACGGTTTGCAAGCTGACATAACGAGTGAAATGAGCAAAAAACGTTTTAAAAATAAATTTAAAAATATATTATTTAGAAATATGTTAAAGTGCTAGGTACCTCTAAATAATAATTAACTTTCAGTACTAAGTTTATTAAGTGTATAAAGTCTCACCGACCCACTACTACGGTTTTGTGGGGCTTAGTTTATAAGTTATACTTACCTTAAGTGAATATAAATAAATCACTAATAATAATACCTCGCCAACGTTTCTGCGTTCAGTGCACTTACAAGATTGCGATGATTAATGACATGTGTATCTTAGAATAGTTATTTAAATTAATGTTTTATCGCATTTGTATCATTAGCGATCAGTCTATTATCATTTTACTATCTAATCATATCAACTTGTTTGTAACTTCAATTATCTGCCTATCTATCAATCAATTCAGTTTTCCTGTTTAGGCGAGCAGGATGTACGGAACTATACATTACTTTACCGACTTACGCGCCATGCATTCTGCACACACAGCATTTGAGCCTATTATTGCAAATAATATGTAAAAATATATTTAAATAAATGAGTGTTTAGCGAACATTCACGGGGGTCGATTTTATTTCATCATCGCAATAGAATCGGTCCGTTATCATATCACTAAGTGTAGGGACCTCCTACAAACATAGATACATCATTTTATTGGACACAGGCATTATTTGTGATTTTAAATTGACACCAATAAACGTTTGAAAAGGTAATACGAATGTAGAATTAATTAAATTGTTGAAGTTTTCACCGATTAGTTTATTATGCCTGTTTGTTTTAAATTGAGGTGTCAATTATCAAAGCAATTATTATTTTGTAAACCGTAATTCTTGGAATGTAATCCACTCGTCAAAATACTGGATAACTGGTACAGATACAGAGCTAGCATCAATTAATGATAATGATAGAATATATATATGTTTATTTTTGTGAAGAGAGAAAAATGATGATGGGTGATTAAAATGTCGCTTACGAGTATAAAGTTTCTAGTTATGCCTACCTAAAGTTTTAAATTATTTTGGGTGAAAAGTAGGTCATGTATTTCCGAGGGCCAAGGTAAAATTTCATCAATATTAACTGTTGGAAACATATTATACTAAAATGTAGAAGAACTAAATTTTACAATTATAATATGATATGTTATAGTATTGTGTCACATTATTACTTACATCATTTGACAAAGCCTCAATTAAAATGAAAAAATAAATAAAAAGTAATTAAAGCCCACAGTGTAATAAATATTAAACTTCGCTTTGAATGGAGCATAAAAGTGACAAAACAATGCATCAGCTGTTGATGATCCCACGCTAAGGGTTCTCTACCTACTCAAATATTAAAATAAAATTCTATATAGGTATAATTTTGAATAACCCTTAACACCAATTTGATTTTAAAAGAGTCTGAATTTGGATAATATTATTTGCCTGACCTAGATGATAATAATCACAAATAAAGCTAATACCACTGCTCTCAAAACGGTGAAGGAAAACATCGTGAGGAAACCGGCATGTTCTAGAACCAAAAATTCGGAAACATGTGACATCTACCAACCCGCACTAGGCCTGCGTGGTAGATTATAGCCCATTCCCTCTTTCCCTCTCAAAGAGTGGAGGCCTGTGTCCCAGCAGTGGGAACATTATAGGTTAATTATGTATGTATGTTTATGTAAAGCTAATAATAATATTATATATACAGTCGACAAATACAGTTTTGAAATAGCTAATTCTAAAAGACAATCTCGAAAGGTGAAATTAATACCCTCCTTTATAAGAGTTCTTCTCAGATATAATTCCGAGTGCGTACATCGTCAAACCCACACGCGCCCTCCAGCGATACAAGTACAAACCAAAACAGAAATAGCACAACAAAACCCCTTAATTAAGTCCCTATATTACCATATTTTTATACTTCATAAATTAAAAAAAAACATCCTCGAGAAAGCTCAAGGAGGGTTTCCTTTTTTATGTATTTGTCTAAACAGCCATTACGAGTTGCGTGCAAAGATCATCGGAGGCTGAGGTCCGGGGGGTGAGCTGCGGGGGTGAGAGGGGGCTTCATCCCCTTCGCTATTTTTGGGGCTTGAATTATAGCTCGACCAAACATTGAAGACCTTTTACCGAATTCGCCATTGCGTTTTACGAGCGACTACTAAGCGTCGGTTGGCTAAATTATTCAGAACTAAAGGTTTTTTGCTAACACTTGATGCGGGTTTAAGCTGTTTTTATTAATAATGATACATTGGTCTTTTTTGGTTGGCATTTTTAGAAGGATCATTTTTGGGTAGTATTTTTATTTCGAAGAGGTAAAGAATCCAGGTTATACAATTTATTACGGCAAAATAGAAATGGAAATATAATTTTAATTGAATTAAACCGTAATTGTACGTATTTTACAGTATTTTTTTTTTAAAGATAAATATATTATCAATTAATTATAACAGTATATTGTAATACTGTAACCGCAAAATACATTTTAGGATCAATCCTTCATACTGTTCAAAACAATCCGGAAAAACTAAAGAAAAATCGTTAAAAATACGAAAATGCTTATTCATTAAAACTCATAAAATAAGCTTTAATCAACTCCATAAATTCTGAAAAGCAAGAAAAGATAATGTAAACATTTAATGACAAATCCACCTAGCTGGAAAACATAAAAACGCGCTGTACTTGCGTAAGTAATCAACTAAAACGCGTAAAATTTTCCACATAATTCAAGACGAAACCTACACGCGTCTCAACACCGTCAACGGAATAGCGAAACAAGAAATTTCAAATAATCAATCTATTCACACAAAGCGAATTTACTCGCGTATCTAAGGGTGAGTGAAAGGGAGGATTGTATCAAGACTGGAGGCTCCCCCATGGCGTGCTATGAGGGGACCTCGGAGGGAATTTTAGGTTAGTGGACATGTAGGCATATAGACGGTAACACGGCGAATTTGTTGTCTCATTTAGTTCGTGTTTTGTGCTTTTCGTTTGTGCGTCAAGTCATGGTTAGTCGTCGTCAAGTGCTAATATAAGTTAGATTAGTAATCTAGTGATAAGTGTGTCGGTTAAAAAAATATTTACAATTTTTCTCGTTAACATTTTTCGTGTATACAGTGACAAATTGCGTGTGAACAATCAGAGGTAAACAGTGGTATAAAAATAAAAATAAAATATAAAAAATAACGTGTGTCGGACCGCGGTTTGTTTGTAAACAGAGCCCCGTGCGACGCCGCTCTCGCCACGTAAACACTGACTAACATTATACACTTTTTTCACATGTGAAAAACTCTGTAACAACATTCCAAATTAGTGGAAATTACTTAAGACTTTTCGGAAAACTGTGTCATAAAATTTACGCTCAAAAATCAATGTGTAGAATTAGCATCGTGCCAAATTTTTTCTCACTGTTAATTATAATAATTAATTTTTAAATAATTTAAGTAAATGTTTATTATTAAGTGTTAACTAAGGTGTAGTTTTTAATTAAATCGATGTGCAATATTTGTTCAATAACTGTTAAATAATAATATTATAAAATTAAATATTAATAGAAAAAATATTACTCATAAAAAACAGAAATAAATTCTCGTCAGTGAGAAAAACGGGGGACGACTGTACTGCCTACTACCGTTACTATACCGATCGATAATATTACGCATTACGGAGTGACTGTGAGAAGAGACGGCACGCACACAGCCGCGACCTGCCGCACACCCACACACGCCATCCCCACCTCCTAAACACTCTCCCTCCGCGAAAAACGAAAGTAAACACGAGTGAGCTTTAAAAAAACTTGCAAACCGAATTTATAGATTAAGGCAATCGAAACTAAGTACTGTGATTAAAAAATTGTGTTCATTAAAGTCTGTAAACTGTGATAAACATGATTGTGGGAGCGAATATGCGTAGCGTGAACCCGATGTTGTTGGGCTACAATATGCAGAATGTGAACATGATGAGCGTTCCTCAAAGTTGTGACTCGAGTATCGGCACGGCACCATCGACGCCGGTGCACAGCCTCGGTTCGGATCCGAAGCGCGCGTCGCCGCTGACGCCGGCGGAGCGGACAGGCGCGCCGCCGGGCGCCGGCAGAGACGCCGTCAAACTGTTCATAGGCCAGATACCGCGACATCTGGAGGAGGACGATCTCCGGCCCATGTTTGAGGAGTTCGGGAAGATTTACGAGCTCACGGTGCTTAAGGATAAGCACACGGGCATGCACAAAGGTCGGTAATGATTTATTGTCGATTAGAAATATGTTGCGCGGTAGTGTTCGTAAATTTTATGTTCGTACTCTTCCAGAGATATGAGGAAATATTCCAAGAATGATAACGGCTGGAGCGTCAATTCTGAAGCATAAAAAATACGTTTTCATGTGTCAAATGGAAGGTAAACTTTGACAGCAATTGTAATTGGCTCGAGCCTGGTCAAGGTCGTATTTATATTTTTGTTACGCAAATGACACAGAAAGAGACAGATTTTTATTGTTCAATGTCACAATGAAATGTCAAGTTAATGCGGAAAGTAGGTTCTATTTCGTAAGCATGATGCGACAAAAATGTAATGCTCATGTAAAAGCGGGTTTGTTAAATATAAGCTAACTTTAAGAATGTGTTTTTTATTTTTGAAGTAACAGAAGACAAATAATATTTTCGCAGCTTCTATTAACTAGTCAAGCATTGCTATAAGACACGGTTGATTATCTATTGTTATGACCCTTCAGCGGGCTACCTCGGGCTTGACTAGTACAATAATTTATTACTTGTATGATGACAGTAAATATTTATACAGGTCCTTTCCTTAAGTATTACATTGATGGCTGAAGCTCAATCAAGTCGTGCATTTTTTTTTTGTCTTTTTTATACTCATAATAATGGAAAAAAAAAGAGAATATTTCTACATATACAGTCAAATATTCCCTACGCTATTCGTTTATCAGTATTATATAAAACCAAGATCCAACATAGAAACTATTGATCGGAGGGTGAAAGTAAGCCACTGCACCGGCCATGTATCTCCTCAAGTTGTAAAAGTCAGTCGAGAGGAACGGTTACTTATCACTGTTCCGGAGAACTGTTCACACTGTGTAGTGTGTACAGCACTATCGATTAGTGTGTACAACACTATTGTTTCACACATGATGTATTAGTATTGGTCTTTGGATACGGTGTTAAATGGCGCTTGAAAAGTGATATTTATTGTTAGAAATGTTTTTACTTTGAGCTCCTTGTGAAGAAATTCGTTTGATAAAGTATGACAAACAACATTTCTGTGTTTTAGTTTTATTCTTGCTGTTAAAATTTTTAACTTTGTCTTTTGGTGACGGAGACTATGCGGAATGATACGTTAAGAATATTTTAAGTCAGCATGCTTGAGGTGCGACGACATTAAAAAGGTGACTGGGATAGACTGGATGCGGAATGCGGCCGATAGAGTATTGTGTCGCAGCCTGGGAGTGGCTTATGTCCAGCGCTGAAGTGCGAGTTGATTAATTGATGCTTTTGGCCCAACCACATACACATTACAAACTGGAGTTAAGATAGATTGAAAATGAAGACGAAGAATTTTGAAGTCTATGTTACGAATTAAATGAGTAGGGATCGTTAAAAATATTAATTAACTGTATTATACCTTCCATTTAGAGAACAAGGGAACTGTAACCTTATTACTGTACGCAAGTAATGCATCCCTACCCACCTTTTACAATCCTCTTGCTACTCCGAGAATAGTGGGGTAACTTGTTACCCCGGGGTAAAAAGGGGTGTTGCTTCCATCTTTGCCTAGGGGGCACATGGCTAATATAAAAATGGTGTAGGATTCAACTAAGGGTTGAAGATAAAAGAAACGCTCGGAAGTTACAAACTGTATTATTAACAGAATTTAAAGATGAAGAAAGCTCTTAATTTTACTGTTTTTTAAGTGAAGTGATTTCGGAGTCCCCTTTATTCGCTTATTAGCTCATAAGAAAACTCGATCAACTTTTAAAATATCATAGCGTACTGGCATTCGGGAACAACGGTAGATATTTTTTTATATAGAGCGAGCAATACTTCAGTAAAATAAAATCCTTGAGTTTTTTTTTTTCCTTTCATTAGTGGAATGTATTAGTCTATACCTATGGATTGTGTTTATTTACAAAATATCTTAACTAATCCATTGGATACTTTTATAAATGCAAAAGTAAGTCTGTGAACTAGATGACCTTATTTTTCCGTCCTGAAAAAAAAGCGTGCAGAAAAACCGTTGCAGACTCAAAATCGTCCCAGGTTAACGAATCAGTTGTCCCGCGTGTGACGAATGTCACGTGTGTTACGTCACGGCATAGCGTGATTCGTGTTTTTTTTTATTACTCTTCGTCGTCGCGTCATAATCTTTGGGTGACGTGACTCGAGTGCCTTATTTTTATTGTTTACTTTGATTTTCATGTGTTTTTGTGTGAGCGGGATACTAATGTATGGTTATGATGTCTTTATGTAGTGGCGATGTGGACTGGATATTGTATAATGAGCTTATGTATTAGTGTTTAAACTGAGATTGCAGAAACATCTATAAAAGTGTACATCATACGGACCAAGTACAGTGACTGTGATCAAAATAAAGATAGTGCTTCCGTAAAAAATTATATTACGTAATACCGTATCGGGATTAAATGATAACTCCCACATCCTGACGCGGGAAAATGCTGAAATGAGCGAGAGACTCGAGTCAACGAACGCTGACAAGAAGCTGATAAACACACTCCGTCTCCCTCACTCCAGTACAAAACAAAAATTATTGCGGTGGAAAACGGTTGTAAAAATAACAAAACACACCTACACACATACATCAATGTAACACAATCCAGAAAAATAGCTTCATCGTTTTTCCTCGCGTGCCCGTTGCAACGCTTTTCAAGTTTCGGCTTCATACATTTTTATTCGTACAGTCACACGCAAACTGTGTTATGACGCCAAGTGAAAAATTTGTCGCGGACACACTTTTGTTGGTTTTGGTGCAGTTTCGTGTTCCCCTGTTGTTTGTAACTAACTGTACTGTACGAGTAGCTATGGGTTTGACTACCTTCATTATGGTCGGTATTCGTGTAATGATTTTGGTATGATGTTGCTGTGAATTGTTTAAGACGGTTTTAAGGATTAAGTTGCGGAAAGTTTGATCGGCTTCATTTGAAATATACTTTTCTGTAAGCACATTTTATTTTGGAGTTTATTTCCCAAATGTATTTGACAGAGAAGCTAAGCGTTTATTAGATTCCTTGTAAAAAACGTAGTTCTGAAATTAAAAATATAAGGTATATATAGCTGATTCTTTCCATCCGTGAATTCGCGCCCAAAGCTTAACATCGTATCAAATGTACTCTGACCCTTAGCACTTTAAAATCCAATTAAAGGTATTAAAATAATTAACAAAACGCAATTTATAATTACAGCGGACACATTACAGGGCTGCTAGCATCATTAATAATTTGAACATCGCAATTACAATAAGTGGGTGTATTGTGAAGGGCTGCCACATAAAATTTAATAATGGTTCTGCACAAAAAGGACACTTATATTTATCAACGGTGACAGGAAAAAGGCGTCTTCCTTGAGTATAAAATTTTATACTATAAATTGTCACCCCTTTTGTTGTGGTTATATTAATAAAATTGGCGTGGACTGAACCCTGTGGAGTTTTGATTTAATGTGTTTTTAAATAGGCTTTGTTTTATGTATTATGAGTTTATTAAAGTTTAGTATTGAAGGGTTGGGACGAAGTTTGCTTAGGATTTATTGTTATATTGGTATGTTTGTTGTTTAATGGTATCGTAATTGATTAATTCAGTAAATATTTTCATGTATGTTTATTTTTGGTCAATAAGGACCAAATTAAGATTTTTATAAAATTTACTTTCAAGTGAGTTTTTAACCGGTCACTTTTTGTATCAAAGTCTCCAACTACCCTATGTATCACTCCTATATGACTTGTATCACTTCCAACTCATACAAATAAGAAAAATCTTATCAGAAATGATATCCCTAGGTTGGATCAGAGGAGCCCAGATGCCATATATTAAGTATATTCGCATTCTCATCTCATTCTCAATCTGTCAAAAATACCTCTAATTTACATACGTTTTTATAAGTTCTTGACATTGAATGTCCCTGAGACGAAATAGTGACAATATTTTAAACGTTTTGAAGTGCGGGATCTGGCCCATCTGAGACTAACTTACGTCAAATCATTTGGTGCTTTACCAGTAAACGTTACAAATTACCACTTTGAGGAAACCGACAGGCACAGCATACAATATATTTAGTACTATTAAGTCGTGCTTAGCTTTCCTCATACATTCGAAGAGCATTAGATAGGTCTGCAACACACAAGTTGTAACAGCCAGTACAAAGTTCTAAACCATAAATGACATAAGAGTCAAAACTTGGGCCATAGTTATCGGATACATGGTATAGTTGAAAGTCACAGGTGCTTAGAACATGTTGAGAGGCGGGGCTGAGAATAGGCTAGCCTATTTGCTAGTGGGTATAAATAGGCCAGTAATGTTATGGGTGCTTTATTAAGTAAGTCGACATTATTTCCTATAGCGGCATGATTATTTGTTTATTCAACATTGTTAATAGGCAGTAATTATTCTGATTTGAGTCCTGATGACAGTTTAAAAATATTTAAAAATAATGTGTGCAACATTGACAAAAAATAATTCTTTAATGTTCTATGAAATGTGATATTTAAATGCATTTTTCTACGATTTTACTTAGATGTGGTCAAGTGAGCTGACTAGCTGCCCCTTTGAACTACTGTGACTCTTGTTTGGATTGAACTCTGGCTGAAAATGAAAAGTAACTTTCATGGTAGCCATTTTGTATTGGTACACGGAATTTAGCTTTTTTTCTCTTAGGCCCATATTACGGAACGTCACTCAATATTCAACTAGATTAAAGCCATTTGATTGGTTGAAACTAGTTTTAAGTAATATTTGAGTATTGAGTGACGTTCTGTAATACGGGCCCTAGTGATTATCTTCGTTAATCATCATAATAACTTTGACATTGCAGTATCTCCTTTACATCACATCCACATTTAAAAAAAAACTTCAGGAAAAAAGTTACACAATCTGCAACATCCACCACCATCTCATTATTTTACCATGACCTTTATTCCCTTGATATAAAGTCGTAATTGCCGAGATGTTATCATTACGGTCGGTAGTCAGGAGGTTGCAAAATTGACGGGTATGTTAACGAACGAATAAGCCGGTTCAAAGAATAACTGGAGGGGTTTAAAGAGAAGTAAAGGTAAAAAAAAAATGGCGCGTTTTCTGCTCGATTGGACGAAAACTGGTGCTCACAGGGTGTATGTAACTGCTTTTGTGAAATAGGTTAAGTCATTATTTTATACTTTCATTTTTTCTGAAGGCTATGAAGTTTCTGGTCTTGAACGTTTTCGGTGATTAATAAAAAAATAAAATACACAAAAGTTATCAAAGGAAATATTATTACAATTTTGCTTTTATGAATATGACGTGTCTTTTATCAACTTTCCTTGAAGCCATTACCGTGATCTATATAAAAATGAGGTCCATGATTTCAGTATGTACATAACTTGAACCCAGATACTAACAACCAACACGCTGCTCAATCAGTTAGCAATAATTGATACTGTTATTTTAACAGTGTACGCCTATGCGTATTTGTATAATTAAAATTTTTAAATTTGTATTACTACGATTAAAATTTTTAACTTTAAGAAATATATTAGTTTATAGTTATGTAAAAAACAATACCTTTTTGCTGTGCCTTAACAGGGTCTACAACGGCTCTTAGCTCTAAGTCTTTTGTTAACATCTTTGTTTTATCTTGTGGAACGCAAATAAACAAATATGAATATGAATCGAATATGAGTATAGATAAGTGTTCTTGCGTTTGCCTTTGCGGTGAGGTAAAAAATATGTAACCCACTATCCATAAGAGATAATTCATTCTAGAAGATGCAGTGATGTTATTGGACTTTCTCAAATTGCCATAATTATGATGTTATTTGGTCAATTATACTAAATTCTGACAGTTTCACAGCTTAACAGGGTTGATATTTTTACTGTCATTTAGCTATTGGCTATGTAAAAGCGCTTACTAAATTTCACCCATTTTAATTACTCGCAAAATTAATTACAAATCCCGAAGTAAACCCCACACAATACTGATATTAAACCATACGCTTTGATTGAGGGCTGTGTTGTTATTATCAGACGTAATTATGCAGCTAGCTTGAAAGTAGGTTACCCTATCTAGATCTAAGCCAGCATAGCTGGAAGCCACGCATGGCAATAAACGCTTGAAATATTGCAACGCATAATTGGTGACGGGCTGACTTGCAATCATTATGACAAGTGATATGTGGGTTGGGTATTTACGTTGTTTTATGCATGCTGATGGAGGATATTGTAACAGAGTTTTAAAACTAGTAGGAGGTATTTTTTTCTCTGATGTAATAAAGTTTTCTAGATTTAATTAATTGAATTAAGCTTTAGATCGTGATGGTCCAGTGGTTAGGCCTCGCCTCACATGCCAAGGTTGTGGGTTAAATCCGGGCAACTACCAATGTGACTTTTTGGATACATATACTTTGTGTTTATCTCGAATATTTCTGACATCGGTGAAGGATAAACATGGACTCATAGTCAATATAAGTCTGAAATCGGCAACCCATCTTGAACAAGCGTGATGATCAATGCTCGTGTCATCTGTGTATGAGAAGAGGCCTTTGCCCTGCAGTAGGACAATAATATGCTGGTATTATGACATAATCTAGATAGCCAACGACACGCTAAGAAGAAGACGGATATTGCAACATCAAATCGGAACATGAGGATACTAGAAACCGTTTCCCGATTCCCGAGGAAATCAGTTTGATTAAGCAAAAGTTGTCTTTACATACAACGGACCAAGACGACAGTCAAGGACAACTTTTCAAGTTGTTCAACTTGTCAAGAGAAAGAACCAAAACATGCCAACCAATCAATTCATTTCTGGACCAGTAGTTTTCTCAAAATGATATTGCCCACAACCACGCAACAATGATCCCCTTCAGGACAAAATTAAATGCTTTGTTATAAAGGAGAGCCCTTACCTACCCACAATAATGTTACATTATAGCCAGCAAATGAAATAAATAGGAAAAAAAAACCGGCCAGGTGCGCGTCGTACCACGCATAGTGAAGGGTTCCGTAGTTGCGATGAATATTTACGCATGCAGTATTAATTTTATCGACCGCAAAAATAAGTTCGTATTTCATAGTATTTTTCGAAAAACAATGAAAAATAAAGGTATTACTGTCGTTGTAACCGAAAATGTCCCATAATATCTCAAAAACTTTTGTCATAAAGGCTTCCGCAAACAGGCGCGACGCGACAGCACGACACAAAGGCACCGCTCGTCGCGCGATACGCGGTGCCTTTGTGTCGAGCTGTCGCGTCGCGCCAGTGTACACGAGCCTGAAAGCCAACCTTAATAGTTTTTTCGTAATTACACTATATTGTATAAAGTGCCAATCTTCTCTGAGTATAATGGCTACGTAACCTTCAGACGGAGGGACAGACGGGTAGACGAACATGACGAAATTGTAAGGGTTCCGTTTTTGCCATTTGGCTAGGGAACCCTAAAAACAGGGTTTTTTCTTAATTTCCTAAACTAATACAAAAATCCTTGAAGCATGTTTCTTAATATCCTTCTCAAGTCTCGCGTAAATATCATAATAGACACTTTTTATGCCAAAAAAAAAAAATCCGCAACGGGGTCGATCAGGTCAGACGCATTAAAATTTACGTCACAACCAAATCTGGCTAATATCCAAAATACTAAAATGTCTTTGAATATATTTTAAGATACTCTTGAAACTTTTTAAAATAGATAACTTGAATTCATATTTTTATACAGGCTGTGAAAGATGTGACTAGAATAAGTTTAGCATGACACGAAAATCAGGTTATAATAAAATAAATTAAAAATATAAATTCAATTGAGTAGACTCATAAATAACTGCTGCTCCGGAAAAAAAAGCCTAGGTACTCGTTTGACTTTGCCATGAAAGCTAATAAAATCACTTTCATAAGCGTAAAAATATAATATTTTGGAATTGTAATACCAAAACTAACTGTGAATGTGGGTACCATGCAGGCTAAATTGAATACCTGACTTTATAACTGTCTAGCGGTTTCGAGTATTTTATATATGGCCTACACAAATGTCCTGCTGACCTGGTAGCGTCATGAGACAGGTCCTTGAGCTCCCTAAAATAGGGTTGAGCTTCACGATGACTGATGCATGCATGCCTTCTGTGTTGGGACTGGTCAACTCAAAGCTACAATGGCTCTTTCTTCAAAAGGCCCTTCCAGACATGGTCCTGCATTGTTAGACTTACATAAAATCCTAATAAAATAATATTTGGACTTTAAAAGAGACCATGCCCTCTTAGTTTGTTTCGGCATTTCTTCTCAGGGATCAGTCAGCTAAGAAATGCCGGCGCCATCTAGTTTTAAAAATATTGACCAACAAAATATTGACTTGAAAGATCTACTTACCGACATAAATATTTCATTTCATTTCCACCAAAAAAAGTGGGTTCATTCACACACATTTCGATTAAAATAAACACCCTGTATAGGTAATGCTACGTGTCGTAGCCACCTACGGCGTAGCTGCGCTACGAAGCTACGGTGCTACGGTTTCACAGGTATAAAATGGGTCAATTGCTTACGTATTTCTAAGATCATATTATTTTATGTAGTGTACAAAGTTCTTTAGGAAATTTGAGTGCTCAGAGCCGTTTATTCTCGTTTTGGTCGAAGGAAAATGTGTGGAATATCATAATGCGTAACAAAATATCAGCAGCCAATTTCTTAAAGTGGCAACGGTCTCAGTTTTACATCTCATCTGCAGAGAAGATCTTTGGTACTTACCTTACCTGTGTCAATGACTCTTTACTATCGAGATACGTCGCATAATCAATTTGTCTAAACATTGGGGATGATTTAGGAGAAGCTAGCAACATCCTTATGGTTTTGTAAGTATATTTGAAAGACCTTCATTTGACTAACGATGTATTCTTATTTATAAGTTAATTAAACACATACCAACACATTATTATGTTGGATATCTTATCTACCTACAGATTTTTTTTTGCAAGAGCAGTTCCCTAGGTCTTTGGTTTAATTTCTAAAACTAATAACTTTACGTTCAAGTGACATCCTGTAGAAACGTAAACAAATTGCTAAATACCATTTGGCTTGCCTTCTATAAACCCAGATTCAATATACATTTTGAGAGTACGTACATAATTACTTGTTATTATGTTTTTATCACTCTCCCCAAAAACAAAGACATTCCGTTGTAATTACTCCATAATCTCCAACACCTAATCGCTAAATGTTTGAACAAAATTGAGAATTTCTTCGTTAATCCGCCCTTATTAAATAAACAGGCCTAACCTCTACAAATACGATCGTCCCTCGGAACTGTTATGACGTCATTGTCATCCTACCCTCAAACAACGTAATCAGAATCAGGAGCGTACGTGTAGTAACTACTGAATTTGACAATGGTAGTTGTAAATGTAAAGGATTGGAATAGGCTTGACGGGCGGTGCTTCTTGGTAGGTAAGGAAATGACAATCAAGGAAACGAGAACGTGTCATTGAAGATGTTGATTACGGACGGTTTTTTTCTTTTCCACAAAAAGTTTAGAAATATTATGTAATTTACCCATATTATTTTTATTTTATACCTAAGTCTTATCAATTTCATGAAAAACCAAATTGAAGATAGGCAATTTTGCTTAATTCCCCCTTTTTAAACAACAAGAATGGGTGATTCCGTTTTGTCTCGCATATTTCGCCTAATAACAAACGATGTCCAGAAGAATGGGCAGCAGAACTAAAAGACACAACTTATTCAAAAAATAAAGAGTTTATACTATTATTGTAGCAGTTTTCGAATATCTGCTTTTAAAAGTGGACAAAATTATGATTAAAAAACATTCGATCCAAATCTATCAATAATTTGATTGATTAAACCAATCTCACACATCAAAATCCCCGTCAACATACTCATACATAAACAAACTGACAATCACAACCTACTCTCCCTGACTTTCTGTATCTGTAACTCACGCACACATTGACACGCACGTAATTGACCAACACACACATACTTATAGACTGTTGGTGCAAACACACACAAATTCTCATAGATGGAAAACATTTCACGCACACAGAGGAAAACTACCAAGTTTGTTAATGTGAGCAGTGTTTTACACACAGAGGTATGCCTTAAGCTATGGGTACATCAGATTCCGGGCACAGTGTCACCCACACAGGGGCATTCGTGTAAGTATAACTGCCCACTCGTGACGAGGTAATTAAGTAAGGCTGGTAGCTGATTGACGGCCGCTTGATTGCGCCCGACCCGATCTGCGACCCGCTATGATCTTTGCTCACCCCTCTGGTATAACGTTTGAGGTATACCTAGGTTTATTGGGGAATAGTAACTAGTAATCCCTATATTGAAGTCGCTTAACTTGGAAAATTCATTACCCTACTGATAAAATGACGTGCAAATCCTGTGTGCGTTTAGTGTCCATTAACTGCAGTTTGGCGTCTAAATCTATATCTACACATATTATAAAATATTGTCACTTTTCCTGACTGCATTGTACTTCTAAACTACGCAACGGATTTTGATTCAGTTTTCAACATCATTTAAAAAAAAAACACGTGTGGCAATCGGGGACTGCCGCGGTAAAGCTATTGCATAGCATTTTTTATCAACTTATGCAATTATAATTATTTATTTATTTTTTATTTATGCAGTATTTTTTTTTCTTTGATACTAATTCAAGTACAGTCGTACCATATACATACACGTTAAGCGAACGCTCGACCGAGCTACATGGTAGGCGGAGTGGGGGGTGTTAGGTTTTATTTTCGTTACGGAATTTCTTGATTCGGTCGCCGCGCTCAAAGCCCGCGATAAAAGCTATGCAATAGTTTAAAATTATATAATACATTAATACTAGCTTACATTCAGCAAATAAATCTCGATATTTTGTAAGTCGAAACCTTGCGAGGCAGTGGCGGGTCGCTTGTTTCTCATAACAACGTGGTTGTGTGTTATGCGGTATAGTAAAAGCTTATGCAATATGATCTGTAGGCAAATCTCGGATCATCTTACCTGTATGATTAGTTGTAGTTATTTTGGTGAATCAATCACATCAACGAACATGCGGTTTGGCATATAGTTTAGTTATCAAAGACTTGATCAGGTTTTCTGTTATTAGAATATTTGTTTGACGTATTATACCTTTATGATTTTTTTTTGTTAGCCTGCAATGTTCCACTCCTGGGAAAACGCGTCCCTGTTTTCTAAGATTTACTTACTTTGCAGCTTAATCAGTCTATAGTGTTCCCAATGCTGGAACACAGGCCTCCTCTCAGTGAGAGGGAGTGGGCCATAATGCACCACGTTGGCCCAGTGCGGGTTGGTTGATGTCGCAATGTTTTCGGATTTTGGTTCTAGAACACGCCGGTTTCCTAGAACCGAAATCGTTTTGAGAGCAGAGTGGTGATGAAATAATTTACACAAAGTAAAGCGCCTGTCTGGGTTCGGACCTACGACCTACAACTCGTAAGTTGCGGCCTTAACCACTGGGCCACTACTGCTCTACTTCTGTCTTACTTTGCAGGAATGATAACTAATCTTTGCGATAAACCTAATTCATAAAAAAAGCTTTTTCGATCTATTAAAGAATCTATAAATTCCTGACGTATTCATAGACCTTGGCTTTTACAATTTACATCTTTATCTAAAACACAACATTAATCATTCAAATCGTAAACCTAGTTATACCGAGGAGGCTAAAACCTAAAGGCCAACAAGGATCGTATTGATCTAGTTACAGTTGTTGGAAGCAGCCACGTGGGCGAGCGTAGGATGGACCAGCTGATGCAAGCGTAATAAGATAGGGTATACCTATACATGACTACAGAAGATAAGCACAAGGTAATGACTTGTTAAATTATAGAGGTATAAAGATTTTCAATTCAATGATGATGACTACACGTGCTGTGACACTTGCAAAATTTCTATATGTACTTGTATCAATTATTTGTTTATTAAGCAAGGCAAAATAGGTAATCACGTTAGGCATGACTGAAGTATGAGTGGACTTCGTCTATATGCTGATAATGAACTTATTCTGATGGTGGCCAACGTAACTTCAAAAATTTCAAGTATATTTGCAGATCAATCTGTAATATTTACAGTAATGTTAATGTCAAATTCAAAATGGTTTTTAAAAATATCTCTCAAATTTTTATCAACACTTTAGGACACTTTCATCTTAATTTTTAATTCATAAAACTTTATATTTAATATAGATTACAATATACAAGCTAAAACTAAAATATATATACCTACTATTTACAAGAGTATAATAAAATAAAAAAATAAAATAAAAATTAAAGTGAAGAGCTCATAGGGCATCAAAAAATTCGTCCAAAAATTAAAAATTAAAATTCCTTTCATCTTTAAACACGTGACTATGCGTATCACATTTATGTCAATCTGACTTAATTAAGTAGAAAAGGACAGCACTTATATTTCGACTAGACTGAATTTTCAAAGTAACTAAATTCAAAATAGGTACCGAGCGTTAGCTTCCGGACCAGGCGCGAACTTCCGGGCTAGCGTGAGTGTGCGTAATACAAATGACTTGATTTAATTCTATTGCGGTTAACGCAATTATCTTAGACTGTTCTTCATTAGCCCCTGACGAGCTATTCACGATAATGTTCTAAGAATAGTAAAAGAGTAATGAAAATACTAATAAAATTAAATAGCCCCCATGAGTGACCTCTGACCAGTTAGCCCCGTTACCTATTGGCTAACCTTTTTTTAAAACTGGCATGAATGATACCAGTTTTTACTGTCCCACTGTGGGGCAAAGGTCTCTTCACATACAGAGAAAGCATGCGCATTAATCGCCAGGGTTGCTCGAGTTGGATTGGCGATTTCAGGCTTATAGAGGTATGAGGAACAGGGTGTAAAGGGAGGATCCTCCGCCCAGACGGGTGTCGTGTCTGGTGGGCAACTGCCCGACGATTGATGTAGGGACGTTGTATATATGTTAGTTGCGCGGTAAACTCTGCATGCGCGATGCAGAATTTTTGCGTGACGTCAGTGTGACGCGTAGCTCGTATGTGGCGTTGTAGATGCCGCTACAGGCTTATATAGGCATGAATTTATTAATATGTGTTATGGAGATGTCGATAATATTTACCATTATTACAGTGCTACGAACAATATCTAATAGGTACTTAAAAAAATATGCAATAGTTCTTTTTTCACGAGAAGTTTTTTCGCATCCTTTTCTGAAAGTAACAAAATTATATTAATGAATTTATCTGAAAATATACTAAATCCCAAGCAGTAATAACACAAATTAATACTTACACAAATCACTAACACTAAAACAATTGAAAGGCTTCAACCCATCAATAATAATTTACAGCTGAGAAAAAGTTCGTTCAACTGTATCGTAGCAACGTGCTACGCGTTCGTAGCGGCGTGCTACGGCGTAGCAGCTGTAGACATTTTATTAACCGTTTTGTTAGACAGACAACTACGTGTTTGATATTTTTATTATTTTATTTTTGTTTCTTAAAAGATACGAAGTGTTATTGGTTTTTATCGTTTATTGGTATATAAGTGGTTTATTTACACACATCAAAAGTGTCTAGGGATCAAGCACGTTTTTGCTAGTTACTAAGAATCTGGTTTTTTAATTATATTTTTTGTAACTCCAATGGATACTTTTTAGTAAATTTCGTCATTTAAAAAGGAATAGTTTTTTAATTTCGGTCAAAAGATGAAAATCTTCTTTAAAGTCGTATTCCTATATAATCCTGCAACGGGTTTGAGGTCAAATCAGTAAAATTTCTGCCATACTTCTGAGTTGAAAAAAAAGAAGCATTATTATGGAAAGAAGACGTCATTTGACCTAAGAAGAAATGATCAGAGCCGAATGGGAATATTGGAAGCTGGTTCTCGGCAACGTGCTGTGGCAATCGCTCTGGGCACTACGCAGATGTTATAAGTCGCCTTAAGACACGTTACCGTATCACTGGCAGCGTGGCAGGGCGACATGGATGACGAGCTCGAATCACCACACGCAGACAAGATCATTACAAACAAATTACTGCGCGACGAAATCGTACAATGACCGCAATGATGTTGGTTACGAGGCTTCTTAGCTCTTCATGGATGTTAATAAGCGATCAAACCATAAGAAATCACTTGCATAAAGTCAATCTCCGTTCCCGAAGGCCGCTGCGTGTACCACCTATTGAGCCCCGCAATCACAGAACCCGTTTATTAGGCTCGTGAACACAGAAATTGGGCAGAAGAAGAGTGGCGTTTTGTGTGTTTTTCTGATGAATCTCGCTTTGGTATCAGGTAAGATACTAGACGTACACGGTATTGGAGGACTCCTGGACGCCAGAACGTTTAAAATCATGCCAGGAAGTCCATGTAAACAGTGGAGGACCAATCATGATATGGGCGGGTATTTGTATTGGTGGAAGAACCGAACTGATTAGCAGTTTATTTTACGCAATAAAAGCCTTTAAAAACGTTAATTTTTATCTTTTTATCACATTTTAATTTCAGCTTAGTTAATACTAATGTGAAAATTCCCACATAAGCAAAAATCGCCAAACCTCTGTATTAATGCAAAAGCAGAGAGTACTTCGTCGATCTACACATACGAAAACATTTTATTTCAGCAATCTAAAGAGATATTTTTATTTAATTTCAATAGGGCAAAAAAATATTTTTTTAAGTACCTTGATCCCTAAACACTTTTGATAGATGTATTTTCGAAGCAAGCATTGATTTTGCCAAAAATATTTCAAACTTACAATAATTTCCTTTGATTGGCACCATTTTTATTTATATAAAAGACAACCTTATATGTGCACATTGGGAGTATATATACATAGGTTTCATCTTTGCTTACTCCTCGAAAGAATACCTAAATATGTATATTTTTTTACCAATAACCCAAATAAAACAACAAAAATAATACAAAATAGAGTCATCAACACATCACACTATCAGAGTCTATATAGAGCCAACTCTACATATAATGTAGAGCTCTATTGGACTGTTGTGTGCTTGACTAGTTAATAATGCGCTTTGTAACGACTCTACGTGCGAGGCTCTTTTCGAAGGGTCAAGGTCTGCGAAGGATGTGTCGAGGCTCTTAACAAATTCTTTATTATTTTGCCTTTTTGGGACTAAAGTAGGCTATTTAAGAAATTGGTTTCAAGAGATTTCGTGACTACAGTGTTCTAAATTGATTACAATAATTCAATTATGATCTTCCCCATCATTATTTTTGCCACAAAAATCTTTTTTTTCTTCTATGATAATATTTACATTATACTTAAACAAACAGTCTTAAAATAATAATAATGAACATGTATGACATAATTATACATGTTCATTTTTATTATTATTATCGACCCAGGTACGCGTAAAAATACATAACCCTGTCATTGCTGCCGCGCAGTCGAGTAATAATTCCTATTCGACCTATTCCTATTTTAGGGTCCTAAAAATACTAAATAGCCAAGTAACTGCGACTAACCTGGATGTAATAGCGCTCGCTGGTCGCTACTGCGTCACCGTTTGCTTCGCTCGCTCGGCTCGCGCGTGGTAGATCACAGTTCTAACCAAAGTTAACCCATTTGGTCGGGGTGACACTAGCAGCGTGAAATGCAACTACTATGCTGTATGCCCTGTGGTCAGCTGGGAATATCGATAAATAGGTTGCTTTCATCGATCCGCCCAACTTTCAATTAGGCGCATCGTTTTCATCCGGCCAAATCATGAAATGGCGGCGTATCTTGAAATAGCCTGGCAGATCACAACATGGCCATTTCTACAATCGGACCACGACATAAATTAAAAAGAAGGGGAAAGAAACATAGGGCATAAAAAAAATTGTCCGCATCGCTGTCAACAGGAAAACTTCCTAAAAGGCTGGCAGTATTGCCATGTTGTATGACAATGCTGATTCTTCGGCCAAAAAATAGGCCAGCCCTCTCATCTTTTCATTAATGTTCTAAGTCAGATTACGTCTTTAATGAAAACAAGGCCGCCTAAAAAGCCTTTACAATTAACCGATTCCTGGAAAAATGAGATAAAATGTGAACTTTTAGAATTTTGAGTTGGTAAACGTAAATTATTTTGTGGCCTTAAAATAGAATTGTAGTTCTCCTAGTCATTGGCTTTTGACGGGAGCCACTAAACTATTCCAACACAACAATTACCTACACCTCATTCCATCACATCAACGCCAACTTAATTAAACTAATAAACATAACTTTCAGCTTCGTTTGCTCTGCACACCGTACACTTCCAAAACTTGCATATAACTAAGTTTGCGTAAGACGCACACTGTGTGTCACTCGTCAACACGTGCGTTCTGATCGGGTAGCGCATGTGTGCGTGCGGACGCATGCGCTGTGGCGCGCGAGACTGAGTGTCATCTGACGTCACGGTCGCCTCCGACATCAGTCCAAAGCAACCAACGGCCGCGCCACACGCCCGCCGTTCCGGCCAAACGCGAAAACACGCGCGTAAACAACAATAATAACAATCCAATATGAACGCACATTTATGATACTACCCACGACGCGCTAAACCTATTCGGTGTATTTAGTTCACAATTTTGATGTATTCATTTCAACGTTCATATTTAAATAAAATTATTATAAAATAAAATATTGTTTTGTGTGTTGACGTTCGGCGGCGGTTATTGCTGTGTAACAAAATCGATTATAAATCGTGTCTTTTTAGTGCCATTTTTAATTCTAAAAAGTGATATAATAGTAGTAGCGCTAACGATACTTATCGCCAGTACAAAGTTTAATATTTCATTGCCTTCACGCCTCTAAATATAGAATTTAAAAATCTCTTAAAATAGCCAAGCTTTCGAGTTAGACGCGCTAGTTAGATACAGACATAGTCAAAGTTAAATTAGTCGATTTTATAAATATATCAATAAAAATTACCTCGATGTCTCTAATCTGTGGTGGTAAGTTAAGCAATCAAAGTAAAAACAACCTAGGATTTGTTACACGTTAGCCAAAAATCAAGTTCTGAGTACGTAGCAAACTCGGCGACATTGTCTGGTCTCTGAGTCATATCATAACACGTGAAAAACAAACAAATTATCACTTGCACTGTGGTTCGATGACCGACTGTGTACACAAAAATAATGACAACACAAAAAACTTTAAAATGATATTTGCGTTTTAAAAGTAAAAACACAAAATAAAGTTAAAGTGACGGAATGGAAATGTGTTAAAAGGCTTAAAAGCTTTCTTGAGTAACCAGACACGTTAGGGAAATGTAAAAGGAAAATATTAAAAATTAAGAGTAGCGTGGTGAGGTGAGGAGGTAGACTCCTTTCTGTTAGAAGACACTGGGTCTTAAGATTCGAGGAATAACTATTAAAAACAATTGAAAGATTTTTATGAAATGGATTTTAGAAAATAATATAATATTTATTTATTCTTTGCTACAAGTGACAAAATATGTACACAGCTTATGTTGAAAAAAGTTTGAAGATAGGAGACAGGAGCCCATACTAATCACTCAGCAATCCCCATGTAAAAGCTAAAGGAAACCATTCATCTTATCAGAAAACGATGCCTACAATTTTCAGTCGTGATCTTGATATTTAATATTCTACAAAACTACTTAACATTTTCGTAAAACGTAAAATGTCGTATAAAATATGTATTGAGGTTCTATCCATCCTTCAAGACAAGAAACCACTAAAATAATTTGAGGAAAATAAATTTCTTGGTGTATCTCCCGCTATCTCCGTTTAGCCTACCGACTCCAAACTTGCGTTAGATTTATGACCGTACTAACTATATTTGACCTGAAAATTGATTAGGGAAACTCCACTGAATTTCGTATGGAAATTGTTTATAAATGGAGTTTTGTATAATGAAGCCTGTGTTTTGTAAGACAATAGAAATTATGTTGAATGGTACAGTAAGGTTTATAATCAATAAATCATTTTATTTTTCAAGCTTTTATTTAGTTTTTTCAATTAATTTTGGAGTTTCCAGAGAGTTTGATTTTTAACATCGTCATGGTGTGTGTGATTTTCTTACAAGAGTGCCTGTGAAAGCGAATGGTTAAGTTTACTAGTGTTAAAAGTTTTAAACGAGTGTGTAATAAAATATGCTCACAGAAACGAAAAATAATAAAAGTAATACCTAATTAAAATTATTAAAATTAATCGTTCAATCAGTAAACAAGATCAAAACAAACAATCCCACAAAATAGAAACATTATCCCTAATACGCAATGTTTTGTAAACACATTTCTCAATAAAACCACTGTGCAATAATGAAAATTTAATAACAAAACAAATGTTATCACTAAAGTGAATGTTTTCCTACTGCACCTTCATAATAAGATTTCAATTAAGATAAAGTTATTTAAATGTTACGGATGCATCATATAATAATTCGTGCCGAGTTTCTTGGCAGATGCTACTGGACCAAGTCTGGAGCTGGATTAAGTGTCATTATTGCAGCCAAACGATGGAAAAATATTTTAGAAAGTTTTATTTCGCTATAGCACTGACAACATGGTTGGGAGTGGACGAAAAAGTGTGTTTGATTGACTGTCAGTGGAAAATTGACAGTAGACAAAAATGTTTGGCGATTGTGACTTTTGTTGGTGCGGTGTTTTTTGGTTGTGAATATCGTGAAGTGTATTCTGATATTTTTATGCTGTCGGTGTGTCTATTAATAAAAAGTGAAACCGTGGAGTTTCTTGCTGGCTCTTCTATATAGGAAACGACCAATTGTAACTGTGCACTTAGTTTCTGACGTTTCATAAGCGCCCATGTAGGTTTATGTGAAATAAAATATTTTGATTTTGCTCGATTTATACCAAAAACCCATTTACGAAATTAGTTTACTTATCAATATTTCCCGGTACCCTATAAATAAATAAGTCAGCTATAATTTATTATTCCTTATACGAAGAATTTTCTCTAAAAAGGCCTCGGGGGACCTTGATAAAATCGAAGAAATCTCCCGTATTTGGATCGACAAAGCAATTTAGCTGGGACCCGTCTTTACGAAAACTTGTTTAAAGGGTCAAATAGATTACCGAATAAAGTTCGATCTTTCAGGTAGCCTTTTTAATAAGAATAATGGATGAGAATTTATTGAAAATGTACGTAAAAGACAAAATTGTTAGAGTGATTAAAGTTGTTAAATGTAAATAATGAACGTTTCTGTGACCTTGGAATAAAAGTATTGTATTGAGTTGAATGTGGAATTATTAATAATTTTACCAAATGGTGAATAATTTATTGTGTGCTGTAAGTGAAATTACGAGAAAGTATGTTTCCATTTCGTGTTATTACTGAAAACATTATAAGATTTTCTTAAAAGTGCCTAGACTTTTTTCCATAAATGAAAACTAATAACTAAAATATTTTAAAATAAATAAAGTAACGAGACAACTAAAATAATAAAAACACAGTGTAGATTAAACCTAGAAAAAACCCAAAGCCAGACAATGCCGCAGTCTGCAAAAAAAACTAGACAAAACCTATCGTGTACAAAACAACGTTTTTACAGGTACGAGGTAATAAATACTGATATGATAATATCATGTTCATATTCAAACCCCTCGTGAGATAAGGATCGAACATTTTGTCCAGCGATAACGCAATAAGTGGCTAACGTGTAAAAAATTCATAGCAAAGCGCTGATATTTTATGTTTTTAACTGACTACGGTGAAAGAATGCCTGTAATTTCAGCATTGTGTTCGGTAAATATTTTGATTTTTTTTTCAATTATAATAGTGTAAAAGCCCTCTGTGTTGGGCAGTGTAATTTTTGGTTTGAAATTTAAAAACAGTTTGTTATTTTTCGTTACATTTTATATAAAATAAACATACGTTACTTAACAACATTTTAAAGACATCAACAAACAAGGAAGAACAGAACATGATCTATTAATTTTGCTTTTTGTTTCAATGTTCCATAACCTTACAAAAGGTTTCCATCACGTAAATACTTTTCCAAATAAATACATTAATACATCTAAAAAACGTATAGCACGTAGCACCGTAGACCTTGCTACGCCGTAGCAGCGTAGCGGCGTAGACCACGCGCGTCTACGTTAATTTAATCCGCTATATCTATAGGACTGAAGTGCCTTTAAGTTTACTTCAAGGACAAATGCTAGCCTCCTAACTTTAGTAATATAGTCTTTTGTTATTTTTCGACTTGCAAGAAGATGTTAATGCTTGTGGTTTGTTGCAGGGAGTCTGTTGTGGAGATATCGTAGTTTAAATGACTCCCAACTTCAGTTTTTTAAATTTAAAATATAACTTCTCGTGATAATTATTGAGTGATAAAAGATACAATAGATCTTACTGCATTGCGCTACCTTATTCATTTATAGAATCTCTTAGACTATAATTGTAAATTTTACCGATGATGGATGGAAACTTTTTGCAAATGTTATGGAAAAGTGTTTATTTTCAAGAATCTATTTTGAAATGTTTTTTATTCTTTCAACCGTTATTACAAACAGTAAAAAATTACTCTGCTTTGTTACAATTTAGAGTTAAAATTTAAAAAATAGAAACAAAATCAAAAAATAAAAACAAACATTTAATTAAAAACAAATCCTTCAATATTCACCGTAGTCGGTTTTTCAACAACAACAATATTTCTAGTGTCAAATACAACAAACAAACAATTACTTTTCAGAGCCGACCGGTCTGATGACAGAGCCGATATTGAGCCTATACAAATCCCCCTTATCAGGTATGATAGTGTATCTCTATATCGTATGTCTGCATAAATATATTAAGGTTTGGATAAAATAAGCGCGTGTTGGTAATCGTGTATTTATTGTGTTGTGTTATTAATATTAATAATGGTGGTGTTTTTATATTTTTGTGTGTAAATTAATGAGTGAAGCTTCTTGTTAAGGGTTTTGTTTATATTGGTTTGGCTCACAACAGACACTAGGTTATTGGAAGTCTGTTGGGGTACCATAGCAGGCACAGTGAATAACGTTCCCACTGCTGGGATAACTTTAATTTCGGAAGTCGGTGTATTTGGTTGTGTATTGTCGTTTTTGGCCACCGACTTCCGAGTGTTTTTTTTGGAAGTTGGTTGTTTTTTTTTTGTGAAAATGTTTTTATTTTTCTATTTTTAGTTGTGGTACCTACCCCACACACATTCGTATACCACTACTTGATATGTAAATAGCCGTGACAAGAAATTATTAAAACATCATCAATATAAACTAAGTGGAAAACATACGCAGTATTGACGTGTAAAAGTGTTTGTACAAACCTACTTACAGAAATAAAATCATTTATCATTTATCATTTGTATTAAGGATAACTCAAAACCAGAAGAAGAAGAAGGTCAGAACTTGATTAAATTTAAATGCGACCACATGTGAAGCACCAGCTTTCAAATAAAAAAGAATCATACAAATCGGTTCACCCAGAAAAAAGTTCTGAGCAAAAACATATAAAAAAAAAAAATCGGATTGAGAACCTCCTCCTTTTTATGAAGTCGATTAAAAAATTTGGTTCCTCCTGCACATTTAACTTTCGTCTTTTATTTCCATAATATACTGAGGTCACCTAAAATCAGACATCTTTAAGAGAAACCGCTAAAATACTTGTAAAATACAATCAAGGTTGCTGGAATTCACTCTAAACGTCTTTATTAAAAATACAGTTTTAGTTTAAAAGGAAACTCTTTCAGGATTCTATCCTTGTAATTAAAAACTCTGGATTGAATGGGGTGAAGCGATTCCGTACATGTCTACATAGACTGCTGTCTGGGAATTTGCTTAGAATTTTATGTTTATGTTAATTTCATAATACAAAAACATTTTTACAAAAAAACTACCGACTTCCAAAAAAAACACTAAAAACGTGAAAAATAACTTTAATTTCGGAAGTCGGTGTCTTTGGTTTTGTATTTTCGTTTTTTGCCACCGACTTCCGAAATTAAAGTAATTTTTCACGTTTTTTAGTGTATTTTTTAAGTCGGTTGTTTCTTTGTAAAAATGTTTTTATTTTACACTTTTTAGTTGTCGTACCTGCCCCACACACATTCATAAACCACTACTTGATATGTAAATAACCGTGACAGGAAATTATTAAAATATCATCAATATAAACTAAGTGGAAAAAATACGCAGTATTAAGGATAACTCAAAAAGTACTAGTCAGAACTTGATCAAATTTAAATGAGACGACATGTAAAGCACCAGATTTAAAATCAAAAAGAATCATCCAAATCGGTTCACCCAGCAAAAAGTTCTGAACTAAGACACATAAAAAAAGTGTCTATAAATTCTATCCGACCTTTTCCAGTTTAAAATGTTGTCTTAGTAACAACTTTTTAAGCTGAAAGTGAAAAATTTTATCATGTTATTTAGTTGTACATGTCATTGCTGTTACGCATCTTTTTATACATAAACCTGTTAAAGTAAAAAAAATACGGAAGAAGAAATACAAATACGCACTGCCTATATTCCGGCATAATAGTGTATTCATGTGTTATTTATTGCTACAAAAAATACCTTCCGTATTCTTCCCCACAAGGCAACAGATGCCAATAAATCACCACTATCTCGGCTAAAATAACCGTAAAAATATCCTAGAATATCTTTCTCCAACAATATGTACATGTCAATCACACAATGTGCAATGTATATCATTTTATTGCTTTTATTTTGTATACAGTAAACACGCCGTCCGCTGGCCCGTGTCATCAATCACAGGCCTTTCAATTTATTACAAAAATGCCTAAACTCGTTCGACGTGAAATTTTTAAATTTCGACGTCGCCATCTTTTTATTTTTTCCATTTTTCGATTCACGTTAGTTTTTTATCGGATTTTTGTCTTTTGTGCTATGACTAAGTTTTTTTAGAATATGTTATTTTTTTAGTTTACATATAAAGTGGAATAGAATTTTACGGAACCAAATATAATTTTAAGTAAAAGTTTTTTTTCAAACTTCATTCTAAACGAAAATAATGACCACTTGGCTTAAAATTTGGTCCCTTTTAGCGACTCACCCTAGCTTTTTCTTTAGTATATTGAAGTCTGCTCTCAGTCTGGCCAGATGCGGCACAAAGTTGGGTCTTGCTCGCTAAGTAGTTTTTCGCTTAACCTGGCAAGTAATTACTGCTGAATTGGATTCAAAAATCCATATTATACGGAACCATCTATTTTAAACGTGATGACGGCGTCAGGAGAGCTCGGTAATGATTGTGGTTTGAGCATCAACCACTACAAATTGTCTCCATTCATGAAGTGCTGCAAATTTGATGACAGTTCCATAGTATGTATTTATTGCTCTGTGGTTGCGTCGAAAAATGTTTGATGCGTCGGCTTTATTATTGTGAAGTCATTATTTCTGTGCAGGTTGTATTTCGGAGTGTGTTTTGTGATGATGTTGAATTATATTCGTGATCAATTCCAGTAATGGTGTAGGTAATGAGTAACTTAATTGTGTTCGTAAAGGCTAACTGATAATACAAGTCAACAAAGGAGTAGTACCGTATAGTACCCTATACTCCATTTGAAATAAGATTAGATATTTAAATAAACCTTTTGTACAGTCCGTCCAACCGATTTTGACTTCTATTACGTTGATGGCATGACAAATTGCAGATGCAGTAAACAATTGGTATTGTAACCACGTTTTTGCTTTTAATGCCATCCATATGCTTACGAAATAGAAGTCAAAATCGGTTGAAGGGACTGTAAAAAAGGTATATTTAAATTTCTAATCTTATTTCAAATGGAGTATAGTTAACTGAAATATGAAATGCAAAAAATACGTCGCTGTCTGCTTGTAGCAGTTCTTAACCTTTTAGTAATGAGGGACCATTTTTCAAAATGTTTGTCTTGCTATGGACCTCCAATTGTTTGGAAGTAATACAGTAACTGTAAATGAATAAAAGGTTGTTCTATCTATAAATAAAACACGTATAAAATTGTTCTAAGTCAACAGTTTTTTTTATCGAAAATGTTACTTAACTGTAATAAGTATAATTATTTTAATGCGATCTTTGTGACTCTATACTCTTTGCGAACTTCTGAATCCTTGGTTCAGAACTACTCAAAGCCAAATGCATGTTGGCACTGGCATTCAACCGTTTTCGGTGCTTATTTTTAATTATCAGAAGCGCCGAGAACCCTGCTCGCATAGATAAGTCGATGAAAACAAAATTTAACGTATAGCAATTTCTCGACTCTTTGGTAAAGAAATTGTCGTTTGGCTCCAAAAATCTTTAAGATTAATTCCTGTCTCGAATGTATGTTTCATGCTGAAGCCCAATTGAATATACTTGCCGTCATGCTTACGTTTCGGTGGCATTATTACTCGTATTATTCCCACCTACTTAGTAACCTATGTACTATAACTACTGCAATAGTAAATTTTAATATATAATAATCTCGTGTCACAGTGTTTGTTATTGAACTCCTCCGAAACGGCTTGACCGATTTTTATGTTTTTTTTTTGTGTATATTTGGTAGGTCTGAGAACAGGTCGTAAAGTATATTTTATACCGCTGCGGGTGAAATCGCGGGGCGCAGCTAGTATATAATAATAATTGAAAGTGGTCACAGAAAAAATAAAGATAAAACATACCTAATGTTAATGACAATCTCTTGGAACTGGGGTACAAAGTAAATCGCAATTCAAAGTCAAAGTCAAAGACAAAGCTTTTTATTAATGCGATTTTTGGTGTTGTTAAAAAAATACTTTGCAGATTTGGCAATGTTAATGTTAATAAAGAATAAGGTTAAATGCGACATAGTATTCACAGTACCTATTTAGAATTAACGTGTGACATAAACGAAACAAACAAGGTTTATTTTACAAACGTATTAAAATCTGGAGCAGTTATTTACTATAAAGACCTTCGTAGTGACGAACTTTAAAATTGAAAATAAACAAGCACTCAAAACAAAACAACGAACGTAGGTAGTTTCGACTATCACTAACCAAACCTAGTGAGAGAAGACACCGACTGCTTACTCGCTGCACGTCTCTGCGCCCACCTCGCCCCGGCCAGGTTCTCGACTCGCACCGCGCGTCGTTGTGTTGACTCGTTGTCACTTATTAATATATTTTAGATGTCTTCGTGGACCACTTCGGGTGTTTCCGGCGACCACCAGTGGTCCGCGGACCTCCGTATAAGAACCATTGCTCTATAGGCACATAGTAATAGCAAAGTATTGCCACATAATATAAGGGAGGTCTAAGTCAATCGAGTGGTATATAATGATTGATAAAAATTTAAGTATCAGAACTTCAAAATTAACATAGAATTTGATAAAGTAGTCAATCCCTAACACAGAATCACAATACCAAACAACGTTATACATTTTAAATACTCGGATATATATTACATATACCTAACTCATATCCTATCAAAAAGGAAAATATCGTTGGTAAATCCACACGTTAACAATCAGTTCTGTGAATTGCCATAATCAGCGGCACCTGTCACCTTCATACAAATTGTAGGTTATACATCCGTGCCAAGTTATCTTATGAGTTCAAAGCTATTTGCAGATCGCGACAGTGGATGGGATTTAATGTCTATGTTTAATTGTATAGTTAATTGGGTTTATTTTAATTTAATTTAATTTTATTTGATCGGAAGAATTAACAATTACACATTAATATTATATTATATTACAAATTTATAGTTCATAAGGTGTAATACAAAAGTGCCACCAACAATGTTCTCAGATAATCAAACAGACACAAGAAGACAAAGACCGTGCTGATTAAGTAAAACTTGGACGGAATAGATAATTGCATGAAATCAAATACACATTTTCTTTAACTTTACATCGGAGCATTGAAATAAAACACACATCCTATCGTTGGTTATAACTCATAAGTCAAATTGTGATAACAGTTTTATTGCGTCAGTTATTCTTTATAATTTTACGAATATAGGACTGTTCGAGTCGTTGTCGACACTCTAATATACAGAAAAGAAAATGATTGCAAGCTGTGTTTATACTTTACCAAACGCTAAAAGTGTATATACAAAATGAGACTTAGTAATTCATATCGTACATACGCGATACGTTATCAAAAAATAACCATGACTAAACTTTAAAGTAAGGTTAGCCATCTTGCGGACCCCTGCGGCATACATAAATTACGTTCCGATCACATACCTAGATTAGAAGTCAAAGTCGTTTCCAGAAAAAACTTTCTTCAATATCGAGTTCTCTATGTTATTTCAAGTCAATTGAGAGTCCAAGGATGACATGAGGACGTCATTACACCCACGCTTTCGGGTCACCCCTTCGCTGACAGTCGATTGCAGACATAATTTGATAAAAAAGTAGGTTAGCAACGAAGATAACCGACGAATATCTCAGAGGAGATGAAAAAAGTAATTTGATTTAGGTAGGGAAGTGTTTTTATTAAGAGTGTTATTCAGTTTTGTTTTTGATGAGGATGCTGATACTGCGATAAAAAGAGATTGAAGAATATTGAGCTGCATAGGTTGGCCTTTTCACAGTTTGCAAATTTCCTATCCGCGTACAAGGAAAGGCGATCGTAGAAATTTTGCGCTCGACCTTTCAAAGTATTGGTCATTTAGAGACCCATGTTCAGTAATGAACCTGAAATCATGATTATGATGACAATTATTAACCACTTTAATAAAAACTAATTTTCTTAACCCCTCTTAAGAAACCAGAAAATCCATACCCAGACCATGAAATCGTACTCATTCAAAAACTTTTAAACGGAAAACGAATATTGCTTCCAAGACACATTAAATATTAGCACTCACAAGATCAAGCTATAAATAATAGAGGTTATCCAGAGCGAAAATCGGCAAATTTGAACATCGTAGATACACAAAAGTTCAGCCATTAACTACAGCTTACTATGAACCCCGGTCTGTTATGACAAACGTTCTGCAGTTCCAGCTAATAGATCACAACTGTCGAATGATTTTAAATGTATTTATGTGATCGGGGAAAGTTTTGATATATTAAGTGATGTTCAGGATTTTTGCTCGTTTTTGATGTAGGAATCTGGGTAAAGTTGGCAGCAAAAAGCAGATTTTGTCCTATTGGAAATCGCGATGATCATTTTATTATTGTCTTAATTGACGTAAATACAAAATTTTATAATCAAAATAGAGCGAATAGACTTAAAAGAATCGTCTCCAAAAGAATTATGAGACATAAAACAGTAACAAGCCAATTCATAAAGTATAAACAAAGAAAGGTCCTAAAATTACAAAGGTTCATCACGAGGCGTGTCCCAAAATATTTACACAGACGGTAATAACGACCTTTTTTAAATAAAAAAGAGTTTCCATTTACACTGGCAACAGAAGGTCTGATCGAACT
The DNA here is from genome assembly GCA_917490735.1 of Dryobotodes eremita. Taxonomy (NCBI): domain Eukaryota; kingdom Metazoa; phylum Arthropoda; class Insecta; order Lepidoptera; family Noctuidae; genus Dryobotodes; species Dryobotodes eremita. Next base: position 21,237,808 of record OU823249.1, on the reverse strand, counting down.
GAGATAGCGCCTTGCAGCAGCCGCTCCAAATGAAGATTTTAAGCAAAGAGTTAAAATGGCCGAAACATAAATTTTGGGAATAATTCTTGAAGAAACTTTTTCTAGAGAGACTAAAGTGGAAATGTAAGAGATTGTTTTGATGCGGATCTGTTGGTGGAAAGAAACTTTAGTAGGTTTTATTACAATAGCAACTCAAGTTAAACGAGTTGCAGATAATGAGATTTCGTCTAAATTAGTGTTATAAACTTACTAATTTAGTTTAGTCGGCCTTGATAATAGTTTATGGTTGATAGAGTTATCTATAAACTACTTGCTTACTGATCGATATACTGAATTAAACTGTCATCCTATATAAGTTTCTTGATTATCTAAGCAGAAATAATCGACGTTTAATCTTGAATCAACGTATGATAATAAACTACAGAAATTCTCATCTAATTTCACGTCAAACTCAGACATAAGTCACAGAAGCAATAAAAACGAAAAGGACTATCTGCAAATCGGAGAAAATTATAAAATGGGATTCCATTTGTGCTTTAATTCAGATGGGAATAAAATCCTGTGTGACTTTCCGACCTGGGGTGGCTTGTGCGATAATTGAAAATTTTCTTCAGCCCCAGTGGTACGCAAAAAGTTACGAGATGGATGGAGATAAATGTTTTTCTGCGGTTGTTATTGGAAATTAGTAGGATTTTTTGGGAAGCTAACGGAATGTTCTCGATTGTGAGTGGTGGAGATTTATGTGGAGTACCTTCAGCAATTTTGATTTGAAGATTCTTGGCATGCGTACCTGGCTCTTTTAGGTAGATGTAAATTTTCGGAAGGTTAGATAAATTGGTTTCAATTTAACTAGTCCTTGACCGACGGTTTTTAGTTAAATGGTTCGACAATACATTTTTTAAGTTTGGCACCAAGTGGAGTAGAAAGTCAAGTTGTCTCTGCCAATTAACAGATGTTATCAATCTTTGTATTCGGTTCCAAATTTTCTTGTATGACTGATTTCGATTTGAATTATAATAAGTTCATTCCAAATAGGTGATCTTTAGAACATTAATTAGTGGTATTCTTTTTTCTTTCCAATTTATCACAAAACCTGCAACCGTACCCTTTCACTCCTTAACGGGCAGTCATTAAAATAACTCTACATCCGTTCGGTAACCGCAGACACAGCGTGTCTTATTTATTTTCCAACTGAGGGCAATTCGCGTTCCGTATTTATTGGCTGTCGTCGAACGTTCCTATCAAGATTTATTGGAATACACGTTATGGGATCTGTGTTCATCGTGGAATTAGTCTTCGGTTGCATGGTGAGTGATTTTTAAGGTACAAGTGCTATTACTTGGACTTAAACATAACTGGAGAAATGTGGGTGTACTATAGATACACCTCTGCTTAAGCCTTTGGAGATTACAAGCGATATAATTATTGTGTATGTATGTTATGTAAAACTTGGTGCATTTCTGGTGGCACTTGCTGATAGATGTGCCTTTTAATTTTGGTAAATGATAAATGATTTTATTTCTGTAAGTAGGTTTGTACAAACACTTTTACACGTCAATCATATTTTAAAACTAGATGAGGTCGGCGTTTCCTATCTGACTACTCTGAGAAGAAAGGCCGAAACAAACTCAGAGGTCACAGTCTCTTTTAAAGTCCAGACATAATCTTGGTCAGATCATGTGAAGACCATGTAGATTTGAGTCTGAAATTTTTCTTTTGAGGAAAAAATACCACACAGAATGAGTGGACCTGTCCAGTCAGTGCACGCATTTGTCAGTAATCGTGCAGCTCAACTCAAAACTTAAGGAGCTCAACGATTCGACGAACAATACCAAAGAAAGGACATTTAGGTAGGTCGCATAAATTACTCAAACTGCCAGACTATGATTAAAACTAATCAAGAAAGAAAAAAAAAATAAAACAATGATCTACATAGTCTTTACATTCACAATAATTAAAATAATATACTATTTTACAAAGTAAATATTCATGTCAATATATTTATAAATTCATCAATGTCAACAGGTATAAAAAATCCTGAAATAATCTTGGTCAGATCATTTGAGGACCATGTAAGATTGGTGTCTGAAATGGTCTTTTAAGGAAAGAACCATACAGATTTGAGTGGACCTGTCCAGTCAGTGCAAGCATTTGTCAGTAATCGGTAATTTGCGTTATCGTTTAGTTTTTTTTTTTTTGTTTTACTTGATTCTTCAGTGATAATATTGATAAGTATCGAGCAGCATTCTCTTGTCGTTTTAAAGAACGGATGTTTTACTAAAAATAACGTTTATTTAACAACTAGCTTCTGCCCGCGGCTTCGTCCGCGTCGATTGTTGGAAATTATCCCACGGGAACGTGCTACCGGAATAAATAGTAGGTATCTATCCTATCATCCAAATTCATTCAGCCGTTAAAGCATGAACATGTTACAGACAGACAGATAATAAATGCAAATATTTTTTTTTTATTTGCATTAAACAGGTTTTAATGATTCTAAAAGTCTAACTTAAAAATAATAGTTATTCATTTTAATATTATCATCATTAATTAGAAATACTCTAGCGTCACTATGGACCACGTATTACCTACCTACATATTAGCTAAGTTATTTTATAACTTCAAATCGTAATATCTTTTAATCGGGTGGACCGATGTAAATTAAATGAATACTAAAATAAATAATACGTCAAGATACGGTTTCTGACTATATTTCCAATTCCTTTAATCTCTTTACAAGAGGGTTTTATTTTTTTAAATAATTATTTAAATTTTAAAATCATTATTTTAATTTAATCATTTTTTTTATTGCTTACTAAAAGCATAAATTTTAATTTTCATATCGCTAAGTTTCCCATACAAACTTTTATCCCCTTTATCACCCCCTTTTACGATTATTTTCGAGACAAAAGTAGCTTATGTCCTTCCTAGGACGCCATCTATCTTAAGTTCTGAGTTGAGCTTCACGATTACTGACAAATGCGTGCACTGACTGGACAGGTCCACTCAAATCTGTATGGTTCTTTCCTTAAAAGACCATTTCAGACACCAATCTTACATGGTCCTCAAATGATCTGACCAAGATTATTTCAGGATTTTTTATACCTGTTGACATTGATGAATTTTTATAAATATATTGACATGAATATTTACTTTGTAAAATAGTATATTATTTTAATTATTGTGAACGTGAAGACTATGTAGATCATTGTTTTTTTTTTTTCTTTCTTGATTAGTTTTAATCATAGTCTGGCAGTTTGAGTAATTTATGCGGCCTACCCAAATGTCCTTTCTTTGGTATTGTTCGTCGAATCGTTGAGCTCCTTAAGTTTTGAGTTGAGCTGCACGATTACTGACAAATGCGTGCACTGACTGGACAGGCCCACTCATTCTGTGTGGTATTTTTTCCTCAAAATTACCATTTCAGACTCAAATCTACATGGTCTTCACATGATTTGACCAAGATTATGTCTGGACTTTAAAAGAGACTGTGACCTTTGAGTTTGTTTCGGCCTTTCTTCTCAGAGTAGTCAGATAGGAAACGCCGACCTCATCTAGTTTTAAAATATGATTGACGTGTAAAAGTGTTTGTACAAACCTACTTACAGAAATAAAGTCATTTATCATTTATCTCCTTGCCAAATATCGCAATCCGCAATCGTTTAGGTGTGAAAAGGTAACATACAGACAGAGTTACTTTCGAATTTATAATATGGATACATAATTTTGTCTTTATTCGTAAAGTAAAAGTAAAAGGTTTTATAATATTAGTATGGATATATTACGTTTAACATTTATCCAACGGCATGTGGATGTCTTTAGTATTTATATAAATAGATGATTTGTCTTATGTCTCCTATAATCCCTAGGATATGGCTCAATCGGCAGTGATTCCATCCTCATACGAGTATTCTATTGACAGTACTATTCCTAATCTGTAGTACCATAGTGTCATCACCAAATTAATATTGATGGCTACTGAATTTTGAATCCAAGCACACGTTCATTATAACAGATCGCTACTTCATTAATTAGCAAGTCATATCTAGGCAACAAAGCCTATCATAATACAGCTATATGTGCACATATAGATATGTACTCATGTAAGTACATATTATGGGTTTGTACTCACCTGAGTACATAATGTTAGTTACTCTCATTTGACTATAACAACACGCGGGTATCCTCCGACGCATTGTTTTCCTTTCATTTCAATCAGACTGCAGTCAATACAATTAATTTGATACCATTGTGGCATAACGGTGAATGGCGGATTTTGGAATGGTTTTATTTGGATTTTGATTTAACTTTTGTGTGTGTTGTAGGGAAAGATAATAGATAAAGTGGATTTCTAAAATCAGTTATGCCTTTTATGAACAACTAACAGTCTGTTAAAACGACCAGCAAGTACGATGCCACAAATTAACAAGCACAATGTTTAATTGGAGATATAGAAATAAGGAAATATATATAAGATTAATATTTCGCTTATATAATAATATCTATAAGCGAAATATTAATCTCGCGATGATCTGATTTGATGTTGACGTTACCAGACAGTACTAACATAAATATTTACAAAAAATATCGAAAAAAATAATAGTAGGTCTTTATATACGCTTTTTGTACACGCAGTGCAATATTATTCAACAACATTTTTTTATTATTATTATTGAACAACCTGCCGTCGCATTTCGAATTAATTTATTTTGTACGATTGCGTTAAGAATCAGGAAAATCCTGAGTAAGGAATATTTCAATGGGTGAATGTTTGTGATTTATCGCGGCATACCTACCTATTTCCCAGTCCTTTTTCTTTTTTTTTCTTTAATCTTCTTTTTATAATAACATCCTAACTTCCTAACTTCCTAACTAATATTATAAATGCGAAAGTAAGTTTGTTTGTTTGTTTGTTACCTTTTCACGCCTAAACCACTGAACCGATCATCCTGAAATTTTGCATATACGTTGTCAGGTGTACAGAAACGGACATAGGGTACCTTTCATGCCGCAAAAAAGTACTGTTCCCGAGGAAAACAACAATAACGTCCTTATGATAATAGATGGCGCCACGTGTCTTTCGAATCATGATTGAATTATAACCCGAATTGATAGTTAAAGTCTAAATTAACGCGAGCGAAGCCGCGGGCAAAAGCTAGTTGTAGTATATATGTGGAAGCTTGTAATTAGTAATTGTCAGTTGTTTACTATTTCGTTACCATTTACGTGTATTAGTCTGTAAGCTTTATTAAAATAGTAAAAAAAATAAAAATAAGTTCTAACTGTACTCTTAAATTTTCTTAACATTAACACAAGTAATTTGAGAGCCCAGGAAACAGCGACCGTTCAACAGCGTCAGTCAATAATTAAAGTAAAGTGTTCGCCACTGTTACAAAATACTGCAAACAAATGGCCATTTACGTAGTTTCAAGAAACTCCACCTTTTGAAATGAGGAGGTAAAGCTGACCTTGGGTTAGACCTTTTGACTTTTATTGTAAGAAATAAGAACTGTCTATTTTTCATAGTAAACAATCAATAATTACCTAAATATTGTCATCGTCTTATAGTAAAAAGCTCAACGGTTCAGAAGCTTGCATTTGTATCGTAAGAGATGACAAAAGGGATAGCGAGAAAAGCAGTGCAATCGCTCCCTGTTCTACTAAAAATAGCTGCAATTATCAGTCCGTGTGCTAAACCCGGCGATTATGGCAACTCATTTTTCTTTCTTTCTTTTCTTTCAATTACGACTAAAGTTGTAATTCAGCGTCTGACTCTGGCATTGACATTTGGGTTAAACTGGACCTGTTTGAAGGTGTCGCATGACCCTTTTTATTTTTGTTACTAGATCTTAAATAACAATTTGCTGTGTTACGTGTCTTTGCAGCCCAATAACAGTTATCTCTCCCGTATAAACAAAATAAAATGTATAATTTTAAGTAAGTAATTTATTTATATATGTAACACCATTATAGTCAAAGCTATTTTTATTAACCCCAGTCGTGAAAAGAGGGATGTTATAAGTTTCCCCGCTATGTGTCTGTCTGTGGCACCGTAGCTCTTAAACCGGTGAACCGATTTGATTGCGGTTTTATTTATTTGAAAGCAGGTTTTCTAGCGGTGGTTCTTAGATATGTTTTATCAAAATCGGCTCAGCCGTTTCAAGGCCATCAGGTTTTTTTTTGTGTCGGGGATTTTTTAATTTTACCTGCTATTAAAGCATATTTTACAGACACTTTAAGTGACTGATTTAAAATGTTTAACGAAACGAAACTATATTAAGATGGTGTGACTTTGAATTCCTGAGACGGCTCTATACAATACGTCATATCTAGACAAGGTAGGTAGGTATCTAGGTATATATAGAAGGTGTAGGTTTGGACCAAAGCACGCTTGAGTGAAGCGATTGTGTAATAGACAATCGCTTTAAGGCAAGCTGGGTTTGTACCTCCTACATTTGTGTTGCAAAGGTTATACTTAAGTAAAATTGGAGTGTAGGATTACTATCTTTGCCTAGTTAGCGAGCATATGAATTAGAGAAGATCGCAAAGGTCATTTGAGTGATAGTTGTTTCAAATTAAATATCTACGTAGTAAACGAAAGGAGTAGGTATGTAGGTAAAGATCGTAGCAAGTGGCGTTCTGTAGTTTCTGTCTTCCCTCTTGGGAAAAAGGGATAAGTTTATGTATGTACGTATTATGATATCACAATGAACTGCATTACTTACAACTTTTCTTAATAATTTTAAGTGATCTAATATTATTTTCCTTGATAAATAAATGTGTTTAAACTGTAAAGGCTCCCACAGACAGGCTTTTGCAGAATAATTTCCATGAAGTGTTCATAGGAATTGTTCTACTAGAGTCGCGTCGCGCCTTTTTGTGGGAGCCTTAATTGTTAGTTGATAAGTACGGAGAAAGCCAGACGTGATAAAATCCTCAGTAAAAATTAACATTTAATCGAAGAACCAAAATAGCTTTGCAGTCATCTTTGTCGAAAGATAAATTACATCTTTCTGCCTTATTTAGAAAGAGAAAGCGAAGACACGTCAAGGACATATTTCTCTTTTTCCGAGGTTAATTCTTTCCCGAGTCCTTCAACCTTTGCTGTGTATTTCTAGATGATATCATGTCACGTTGCGTAATACTAAAGAACCTCTCGTGCGAGAGGGTTAGATCTGCGGTCACCAACCGAGTAGGCGTGGGAAAATACAAGAATTTTGAATAATATTTTAGATTATTCAGGTCTAAAATTTTGAGTTAAGTGAAGCAAATACTAATAAAACCACTATTATTTATAAATGTTCTGACATATTCTCTATTTTTCTTCAGAAACTCTGATAGAAAATTGAATGACTATCTCACTATTTAGTCGGTATATGTTTTAAAGTCAACTTTCATGCAATTTTTTATAGCAATTTTGTTAGGTACTTCAAATTGATTTGAAAACTCGTGGAGCTACAGACTGCCTTGATATTAAAAAAAAGTATATTATTATAATGTAAAGAAATATCCTGACAGTAAAGATATTTTTCATAGAGTCAAGGCAAGCTCGTAAATGAATATCTTTTTATGTGTCAAACAGATGCTACCTCTACTTGATTGAATGAGAACACGACATTTTATTCGGAAAATTATTTCGTTCCCATATTAAATTTCCGTTTTATTAGCTACGAAGAAAAGTTAATATGTACGAGTATGCTATACGTCTCGTTAAAGTTATTTATGTAATGTACTTTAAAGGTTATGTAATAAAATTGTGTCACAACTCTGGTTGGGTATACATGCCTACTAACACGTCTTTGTATCAAGTGATAGTCAAGTTTAAGCTATTTTGGTCAAACTTGATTAAGTTTTCATTTAAGTTTGAATTGAATAATATTTAAAATAATTATGTAGGTATCACCTTTTTTTCGTTGTAAGACGCTTTGTAAACTCGTGGATACTTTAAAATCCATTTTTGATAAAGGTATAAAATGTACATTCAATTAATGCCTTAATTACGAATGTTTACAGGGAAATCAGTAAATTAATAGTGATGTTCCATTCATGCAAAACGTTATGAAAGTACCCGAGCTGTATTATCCCCAGGACATGACACATAAACCATTATCTGTCTTTGTCGCATCATGATTACATGCTTAGATCTTTAATGCTTCTAATATCGGGATATCGAGTTCTTTGCTGTTTCTGCTGGAACATTTAGAAGTATTGCGCTTGAAATTATAACAGGATTAAGTACACAACAATCCTAAAACAATCCTAAAATCATAATTTCTATTATGAATGTCTATTATATCTTCTTTCTCTTTTTATTATTTTTACTTGTATAAGTTTCAGTTTAGTTTTATTTTTATATTTAATCATACTCTCTATTCAATGTAATTTACGCGCGCCGTTCGTGTTTGTTTAACTTTTTTATAATATGTGGAAAATATTGTTGGTTATACATTTATACTCTCTTTTTAGTTTTAAGTTCTATGTCATAATATTGTAATGTGTAACCGTTTATATTCCCAAATAAAATAAAATAAAAATAAAAATACCAATAAGATCAGCCAACCAAAACCGGAATCATTCACCAAAATAGTCAGAAACGAGACAAAATTCAAAAGGCCCAACAAATACAATGTAAAGTTTGTCGCGTAAAAACTCCAAACTTGAAAGTACTTTTAGTTTTTTACAACACTTTAAGGCGCAAGGTTCTTGTAAAAAGAAACAAAAAAGTCTATAACAATCGTAAATGTTGCTTCAATGAAAGTTTTGCCATTCAAACTTCTCTATCGATAGATCTATATTTATTATGGATTTTCAAGAATAGTTTGAGAAAATAACATGTATGTAGGGAGAAGGTTCGATGGATTCTTTCATCCTTTGTACAAATTCTGGAAAGTTCAGTGATAAATCAGAAATTCTGTGAGATACGTCTGTACGTTTTCGTAGGATTGTGATTGATTCCGTTTCAAACAATAAGCTAACAGTGTGGTTGTATTAATCTACTGCTAAATAAATGCCTTTTAAAATTAAATGGTGAATAACAACAGTCACTGTTCTTTAAGTTATTTTCGTTACATCGATCGTTATGTTAAATCAATTTGCATAGAATAAACTAGATTTATGATTTTATTACAAACAATCAGTAACCACACTTCAACCAAATGAATTGGCAAAAAATATAAAATCGACCGCTAATCACCACTCAACTTAAATATTTTTTTAAACATAATTAAAGATGCAATCACTCACTAATTGGTCGCGAATAATTACTGCGTAAAGTGACGAACGTTCGTACGAAACACCTACCATACGTAGTACTATAGATAAGTATGGCCGGTCACTTAGCGAGGGTCGAGTAGCAAAGGTATTCTCGACTGAGGACAGCAATTAGGGATGTCGATAATTCTCATTTAACGTTATTATTAAAATGGTGATGTACTACACTTTATCATTCGATTTACTATCTCTGCTTGGCTCTTTTATTTCTTTATCGATTTATTTATTTTATGAATATAATAACCACCGGCGTGCATTTATGACTGGTCATACATGTACGCCGTTACAGTAAAAGGAGTACCAAGTGGCATTCTGTAGTTTCCGTCTACCGCCATGGGAAGAAGGCGTACGTTTATGAATGTATAATAATCATAAGTTACTGATCACCTACTTTGTCATTGTCATCAATGGACTTGAACATATCAACAGCTTTTCGGTCGAATTCTCAAATGTAATTCAATTTTAAGTTACCGTTAAGTCTCATGCTATAACAATCTCCATGGGTTGCAGCGGCAAAGAGACTTTTATGGACATAAAGTTAAGTGTCATTTGAGTATTCGGGGTTGGGAACCTTCTGTTAAAAGATTAACATTCAATTTTCCATCAAATACTTTTTGTTGTTCATAGTAATTTCGCATATTTGCTGAAAATATTTAAACCACCAACATTTTCCAAGCCAATTTATAAAAAAATAATTGCCCCCACCTGAACGCCTTCTAATTGTCGGCTATTAATGACGTCACGTCGGTGTACCCCGTCACTTATCGACGTCAAGTGGCTCGGGTGGCTCGTGGCTCGGGTTGCTCAGGTGGCTCGTCTGACGGCCACAATTAGGGACGTCGATGGCACTTAGACTTGGGCTGAAGAGCGATTCAACTGTTAGGGTCTCAAGGATAGGAACGGGTAACAATGAGGTGTAGTGATGTGTGAATGTCAGTTTTTTTTGTTATTAATTTTTGTGTAGAGTATATTGTGTGCTGACAAAATTACGTAAAGAAATAATAACGTGTCGTGTGATTTCTGTTAAAAAGTAGTTTAAGAAATATAAAAAAACATACTATGATATTTTTTTTAAATTATCAATTCATTCAAATCATTCTTTAAAATGGTTAGCTACTAATATTAAATGTTTCTGAGTCACCTCGTTCTACAATTATCACTAACTTCACGACATCCAACTCGTAATAAAATTAAGACAAAAATACAAATTTCGCCTACGTTAAGTATTTATTAAATTTAGAAACTAAGAGTTAAGCTACTCAACACAATAATATAATTATTTGTCTATTGTCAACTTCTTGATTATTTATTAATTTTAAAAGTTTTTTTAGGGTTACTCGCCTGAAACACAGGATGTTCAGGCACGTAAGGCTTAGGAATATAATTTACATTTAAGCAAAACTGTACTAATTTATATGCCTTGTAATTTTTTTAATAAAATATTATTATTATTATAAATGTGTTCAACCAGACAGAAATGACTTCCAATCTAATTCAACATATCTGTAGCGTAGCGACATATTTTAAAACCATGTGTTTTAAAATGAAAAAATAGACGTTTGTATCCCAACGCACTTACAAAATGAACTCCGTTCAGTGAATACTAATGTGAACGAGCACTGCTTTGTTTGTAGTATATTATTAAGTTTGACTACCCTATTAAAAGTTCGCCTGTATACAGCGTGTTGCTTTTGAAGAGTTAATTCGGATCTTCCATGTGAACGCATCAGGTTGTCTTCTTTGTGAGATTATATGTTAAACGAAGGGGAATTTGAAGAACAGCGAGTTGTCAGGCTGTGTTTGACTCCTTTACCTATTTTTTTATATTTGTTCTGATTATTTAAATAGCACCTAATGTTGTGTGTTAATCTTTGTTCTTAAGTCTTTTTATTATTAAAACTATCTTCTACTTTCTTAGTGAAAAATCAACTATCTTACCTCGTCTATTTAAATAAAAAAAAACACTTTCACGTTTTATTAAAAAGCCACGACATCCAAAATTAAAATTTAAACTAACCTTATTAAACCCACCACGACCATTTCAACATCATAAACGAATTTAATTTCGTGGCCACTCATTAAAATCCTCTATATTGAAAACATGCATAATTTCATTCATCCTTGTATTCAGCCCAGATTTATATTATTTTATTTTAATTCTGAAGAGAAACCGTATTCCATTTTCAAAATTCACATCACATCGCCAATCGGGGTAGTCTGTACAATATTGTAAGAAGCAACAGAGAAATATCAGTGAATTAAAGCAAATACAAGATGGCTGTTCGGATTCCAGTCACACTGTTTAAATTTGAAACTGTGGTACAATATGAGAGAGGTCCAATCCACTTATCATCGTCGTAGATAGTATTTGTTCTGCCAAGTGGATTACAGATGGAGTATGTACTGGAAGAGTCGCTCGCTAGTTGTGTTGAAAGTAAATTGTACATTGGATTTACTCTGTGTTAGCTTGTCTGGGGATACAAGGATAATATTGTGAGCGTAGGCTTTGAAGTTTACTTTCTTCATTGATAGTTATTTTTTGACTATTTGTGAGAACTAACAGTAAAAGTTGTTAGTTAAAATACTGACCAGATATATGAACGTAAACGAGGCAAAAGGAGTATGCAAGGATCGTAACAGGTGGCGCTCTATAGTTTCTGCCTTCCCCCATGGGAAGAAGGCGTGAGTTTATGTATGTATGTGTATGTTAAAATACTGCCACAATATAATGGTTTTATTGGTGGTTCTTATCTTCATCCATTGTGTCCAAAGTATTTTGTTTTGCTTTCCTAGAAACCACTTGTGTGGGTAACTAACATCGCTATAATGACAGTTTGAAAATCATTCCACATCCCGCTAAAAGGTACCTACATCCAGAAAAGTTTAGAGTTACCTGTAAGTAGACATAGATATTTATATTATGTATATTTGTGTATCCGAAAACAAAACCACAAAACACAAGCTCATTTTCATAAATATTTAATAACACGAGCTCTTCCATTCCTTCTCACATCGGCGTCCGCTCGTGAAATTCCAAGATGCCTTAAATTCTGGCGATCCACTTGAACCAGTTCATTGTGGGATGACACCTGAACTTAGCCAAGACCGCCACCTCGGATTCCACTCAGTATTCGCTATGATAACTGCTCAAGTCTGTTACGGCGACGGATTTATTAAATTTTGTTGTGTCGCTGAAATATTTTAATTATTTCGGAGTGCTAAAGTTGGATGTGTGCGTGAAAAATTTAATATAATCTAGTCTTGTGGGTGTAATGCCTTTTGTAGTATGTTTTTAGATGGTTGACAATGTTTAGTGTTTCTACCTTGAGCTGGATAAGTGTCTGCCAAGCTAGGTTCTATGAGACTTAGTACACATTTAGTTTGATTGATATTTTTTTTTTTTCATAAAGCTATGATATGAAAATTCTAGGGTTGTTTTGGTACAAGAGAAAGTAATCAAAGGCGATTTTATCGTGTGTTATAAATGTGCCAAACATTAAAGCGTCTGGCTGTTGCTGTTAGTCGAAGCAACCCGTCGTTAACCAATTCCAGTAAGTTGTAAGTGTCCTATTCAAATTAATTTCATACTTTTAATCAATCCTTAATATCAACCTTTTTATAGGAGGCCTTGCATCTCCGACGCCATACATAGTCGGCGTCCTCTCACTTACGTCTCCTATCGCCACGCAATCTACTTGTGAGCCATTTACGTAGTTTCAGCCGTCAAATTGACGCCGCGCTGAAGGCAAGTAGGTACTAACTACTTCGAGAATGGAAGAATAGAGCTAATATGGAGAGATTCGTAAAGTAGGTTGAACTTGTTCTTTGACGTAGGTAATTGGCTTCGAATATTGGTTAGTGTTGTATATTTTTGGTTGTAGAGGTCAAATGATAGTTGCTCCATGAAAAATAAAACTACTACACAATTTATACTTCATACAATCTGGTTTTTGCTTTAGAAAGAAAGAAAGAAAGAAATCATTAAAACTCGAGTGTAATGAAAATTATGAAAAACTTTTTGTTGTATGTAAGGTGCTTCCCGTGCATGAAAAGGTCAAGTACTTAGTGGTTCTAGAGCAGTTCTATAACAATCAATTTAAAGTACATGTGCAAAACACTTACAATACGAGAAGTGTTAGAGTACGTAAATTCGTGCGAGCACCAGTAAAAAATTACTATGGCAAAAGAACCAATAAGTATTTGACCCCTACACTGTTCAATAGTAGCGACTGGCTGAGAACAGATAGTCATGTAATTAGCAGGCGAACACTGGGATGTAAATTAAAAGCGGAACTTTTGAGTGAAATAGCCGTAAAATGTGATGATAATAATTAATGTATTCTATTCAAAAATATTCTTACCGTCCTTATACTATTTCTACCAACTGATGTTTAATTAGATTAATTACCAAATGTTTTTAAGACGAGCGCTAATCCTGCCGACAAACTGTCACGCAGTTTGGCAGGTTTATAAAATCTAAACAAGTGTTTGGTCCAAAATAAATGTTTATTTTTTTTTTTTTTTTATTTGCCGATAACGTAGGTATACATATATGATGGTTATTTTTACGAGAGTCCCGATACATTTTGCCTTACGGAATGGAAAATTGTTTAATATAATACATTTCACAGACAAAAATATACATCCCATTCAATAAGCAACATTACTATCATTATTAAAAAAATACTCATATTATTCAAAAACATTCGGAATTAGGCAATGTCAATAAATTAAACTAGAATTGTCAACAAATTAAAGTAAAAATTTAATAAAATTATTATAAACCTTGAAATGTTTTTAATCCTGTGTCCATTATTTTTCCATCAAGGTAGACTAAATTACTGGTACCTTTATCAGGTCTCGATTAATTGCAATTCAAAATAATGGACACAGGATTAATAATATTTCAAGGTTTATAAAAACCTTGAAATATTTTTAATCCTGTGTACATTAGTTTTCCATCAAGGTAGACTAACTTAGTGGTACTTTTTTCAAGTGTCGTTTAATAGCAATTTGATGATCAATTTGTGCATAATAGATTGCTTAGGTACTATAAAATTCAATGTTAAAATTTGCCACAAAATAAATAGCCGGCTTTGTTTACTACACGAGTGACGTAGCAAAAATACGTGGCATTTTTCACACTATTTATAAAACACTGCATAATTACACTGGCAATTACCAACATGGTTAAAAACATTCCACTTATTTATAGAATTTTAAGGCAAAACATGTAGGTACCTGTCAGCCAGAAAATATGTAGTTATCCATAAGATGAAGCTCAAAGCATTTATTTCAACAATTTACAAGCACTTCTGAATTGTCAAGGAGTCGGTCAGTTAGTCATAAAGTTTAAGTTGGTTGCACGTGCGAAAATAGAGATCTCTATGGAGAAAAACGGGCAAAAAACTAGACACTCTTTTAAATCAAGATATTACAAAATCCTGGGTACATTAACTACACAACATCTATTTAAATTTTCAATTCATATATCACCTTTCACTAACACTTTTCACTCTCTCAAATTCTTCTTTCTTTCTTTCTTTACAATCGAATGCAACAATCGTTTACGTGAACAACAATAATATGTTTATAAAAACACGTTGGCAGTGCGCGTAATAGTGTCATGCATTAGGGCTCGCGCCGGGGAGTAATAAAGGGGTAATCGCCCCGCCACGGGAGGGGGAAATTACTTAGGGCGAGTTGAGCGGCCCGAAGTATGAGTGGTAGCGATTGTACTACTGTTTTCTGTTTTGACATAACAAAGTTTGCTGACTAAAGCCCTAATAATCTAGATTGTAGAATCAGATATTGTTCGGTAAAAATAAAAGTATTTTTATTATTGCGTTTATAGGGTTCAACTATAACCATAAATAAGAATCAGTTGTGTAGCAGCTTCCAAAATAAAACGTAATTTTAGTATACTTGTCCGATAGGGCCGACGCCTGCCGGGGTCGCGGATTGTTCGAAAGAGTTACCGTGGCCCTGGCGCACAGGCAATTGAAGGAACACGGGTGGGTTTTAGTCAATAGAAGTCTGACACCCCCTCCTGCTCCGCCCAGAGCGGGAGAAGTTATTTGATGATGTCCCAGCCAAAAACAAAAACACGTGTGGCACTCGGGGACTGCCGCGGTAAAGCTATTGCATAGCATTTTTTATCAACTTATGCAATCTGCTTACGTATTCGTCCGATTTCGGAGCAGCTCGTCTCGATCCGTGCGACCTTCGTACAGTCGTACCATATATATACACGTTAAGCGAACGCTCGGCCGAGCTACATGGTAGGCGGAGTGGGGGGAGTTAGGTTTTATTTTCGTTACGGAATTTCTTGATTCGGTCGCCGCGCTCAAAGCCCGCGATAAAAGCTATGCAATAGCTTAACAGTATGTCTAACTGCACTGCAAGGTAAATAACTCTTCTCATATCAAATACCAATCCGCTCGTGACTACGAGACAGACTTGTCGCAGGCGCAAAACACATGGGACCTTTTTCATTGGAGAACTGCAGGTGTTCCTTGGCGTCTTTCTCCTCTTCTCTACTCAGTCAGATCAGAATGATCTCTTGCTTTCTGCGTGTGCAGTTGCTGATAGGTAGAAACCTTGAAACCAATAGAATAGAATACTCTTTATTATGTACACCATAAACCAACCAAAAAAACTAGCCAAGTGCGTGTCGGACTCGCACACGAAGGGTTACGTACCATTATCTACAAAAACGGCAAAAACATCGCGTTTGTTGTATGGTAGCCCCCCTTAATTATTTATTTTATTTTGTTTTTAGTATTTGTTGTTATAGCGGCAACAGAAATATATAATTTGTGGAAATTTCAACTGTCTAGCTATCGCGGTTCGTGAGATACAGCCTGGTGACAAACAGACGGATGGACAGACAGCGAAGTCTTAGTAATAGGTACCCTTGGGGTACAGAACCCTAAAAATATCCACCAATATTTATCAGTCTAAATCTGATCACAGCACGACCTATCGTACCATTGGTTGATCTGGAAACTTAGCCACAGCCTCAGACTTGCCAACGTAACAATGCAAGCAAGGCTTTCATCTCGTGTCTCCTATGTCTGGAGCCACGCTCGCGTCAGGCTAACGTTTAACTCCAACTGGCACTGGCCGCTATTTATTGTATCAGATGAAACGTATAATTTCTGATTCTTGTCGCTTACAATACTGTTTTATTGTTGGGTTGCTGTATTTGTAGGTACATCTTTTTATTCAGTCATATTTAGGTACTTTTCTCCCTCTCAATGATTATTCTAAGAAACCTACCAGAATCTGAATTGTACCAGCAGGAATGAATTAGGAACTGGTACAGGTTCGGGTTTTATTTTCATCATAACTTCGTGGGCAGTTGGTTTTTCATTTTCATGAAATATTGAACCCGTGTTTTTATCATTCCAAAACCAGCCTGAGACAAATAAGTATCGAACCTACAGCACTATCTACTACATACCTAACCTCCTGATTTTTGAAGTCGGTTAAAAAATTATCCTACTTCCGACAAATATAATAAATGTGAAAGTTTGTATGTTTGGATGTTTTTACTCAATCAAGCAAAAATGTCAGCAAACAAAAAAAAAAAACAAACATACAAACTTTCACAGATTGTCTGCACAGATTTGGATAAAATTTGGCACACAGATAGTTTGTAACCTGGATTAACACATATGATACTTTTCATTCTGGTAATACGTTGCCGTGGGATACGTGCCGTTCCATCATCAGCGTAGGCGAAGCCGCTGGCAAAAGATAGTACTAATAAAACAAAAAAAAAAATCTGCCAGTTCAATTCACAAGATCTTGACGGGAGGTGGCAAAACAGTCCAAAAGTGAGAGGTAGGAAGTTTAATCTACTCTTAGGGCCCGTTGTTTGATACATAGTTAAACATGACCAATATTCAATTTAACAATTAGTCACTTGCCAATAGTCAATAGCTGTCAAAGTTTAACTACTCTGTCTGCGCATGGTTAACTTTCACAGCATATTGTATTTTTTTAAACTGTATTTAGCTTAACCATTTGTCAAATAACATACTTCTGTAATTTTTAACAAATTGTTAGTTTAACTAACGCATTTTAACTATTAGTATATTTGACTACTGATCAAACAACGGGCCCTTATTACAGCACTGTTGACATGAAGCCACTCTTAGTACCTACGACTATTTACAACCATGTTAATAATTATTCAGATTACTTGGTAAGTTAAACAGGAATACCATTCATATAAAACCCATAAGTAATGCCATTAGACTTTTTAATGAACAGTTTTTGTTCCGGTTTTCTCGTGTTTCTCGTGTTTGACTCTGGCATGACTTGGTGTTTATTATATCTGTTGAAACGTATTATTCCTAATCCTTGCTGCCGACATTATTGTATTGTAGTTGCTTAGATATGACTGCGTTATCTTCTTATTGTGTTTAGAAGAATAATAATAAATGTAACCTGTGACTTTTTGATGTTTTCTTTGCATTGTACTTTATGCAGAAAATTTTCCAAGAGACATTTGGATTTTCCATTTATTGTACGGTGAAAAAATTATTCTCTCATTGTTTTTGTTGGATTCACTTTAGGTATTTACCTACTAATTACGAAGGCTGTAGCCGGAGGATGGAAAAAAATACAAAATTTATTTGAACTTAAATTTAATTACAGAAATTACAATGTAAAATATTAACTAAGATGTCGACAGTTGACCGATGCTATGCCAAAAGTGACGATTTCGCGAAGGCCGCGATGTCCGGTGCCGGGCTGCATCACGTTGAGCTGCGTCGGCGACTCGTGTCTCCGCTGTTGCAATCCGCGGTAATTAGGGTAACGCGCGATCAGCGGTTCACGTGTTACGCGAATATGTAACACCTCCCCCCGAAGATAAGCAACTACACTCGAGAGCAATGAATCCGGGTCACTTAAAGAATGTTAAAAATCTCGGAAACTAAAAATGATAGGTTAATGCAATAAATTGTATTTAATAGACAATGTAATACTCCTTAAATGAAAGTAAAAAAATATGAGTCACCATACATTTTATTAACACAAAATTACATAAAGAAAAAAACTGCTGATCTCTCCTTAAAACAAAAATAGGAAACATGAAATTTTTGAACTTTATTACGATTTTCTTGAATTTTAATACTTCGTATTGCCTCCTCGTGCTTCCATTACTGCGTTTACGCGGTTTGGCATGCTGTACACCAAGTTCCTTATACGATTTTGGGGAATATTCTCCCATTCCTCTGTGAGAGCAATTTTGAGCTCACGAAGCGTGATTGGGGGAGGGTTTCGTTGTTTTACGCATCTGCCTAGCTCGTCCCAAGCATGCTCGATCGGGTTGATATCCGGGCTGCGCGCTGGCCACTCCATACGAGTAATGTTCATCTCTTGAAGGTAGTCATTCACAATCCTACCTGTATGAGGTCGGGCATTGTCATGCATAAACATAGCATCCTCACCTAAATTGACCATAAATGGACCAACGTGATCATTGAGGATTTCTTCCACATATCTTACGCTAGTTAAAGAGCCGTTTTCTATGATCACCAGCTCTGTGCGACTTTCAGAAGAAATTCCGGCCCACACAAGTACAGACCCACCACCGTAGGCTACTTTTTCTTCGATGCATGCTTGCTTGAATCTTTCCCCTGGTCTTCGATACACTCTGTGTCTTCCATCGTGCTTGTAGAGCTTAAATTTTGATTCGTCGGAGAACATAACTTTTGACCAATCTTCAATACTCCAATTTACGTGGCTCTGGGCATATCTTAGTCTTGAAATACGATGCCCACGCTCCAGTTTAGGGCCGTTTGCAGGTCTAAGGGGTTTTAAGTTAGATTCAGCAAGCCGACGTCTTACTGTCCATGCACTTGGGTTACTTCCTCCGAGGCGTCGAAACTGATTTGTGAGTTCAGTTCCTGTGAGAAAGCGATTTCGAAGCATGGTGTTCACCAAGTATCGGTCTTCTCGTGCTGTGGTACACCTGGTTCGGCCCGTTCCTGGTCTGCGTAGGTTAGAACCAGTTTCTTCGTAACGTCGGAGAACTCTTTGTACTGTTGACAGCGACACACCGACAGTCCTGGCTGTATCGCGCTGACTCCGGCCGGTTTCCAGCATTGTAAGTATTCTGGTGCATTCTTCAGGCGTAAGCGACATAATTTCAGCTTGAATAATGAATATAGAGCACTATCAACATGGTTTATGTACCCACATAAATGACAGATTACAAACAAAAGCAAAACCAAATGCTGTAATTTCGTAGTTCCATCTTCGAAAGTGGCCCTTTTTCAAATTTGATTTTTTTATGATATAACTATACAATAACTAAGAAGTTTTAATACCTTCATTTAAGGAGTATTACATTGTCTATTAAATACAATTTATTGCATTAACCTAGCATTTTTAGCTTCCGAGATTTTTAGGATTCTTTAAGTGACCCGGATTCATTGCTCTCGAGTGTATTTCGAAATCTTGTGTGAGAGAGATGATGAAATGTTGCTGTGGTCAATTTTAATCTTGCCGGGACTGATTCCATGCGATTCTTGAATTTCAGCATAATTTCCTGGAGATGTTGCGTCATCATTTTGCATTGCTTGGTTTCTTTGAAGGCGTTTCGCTCGATATCGTCGGTACGTCAGTGTGATAATGAGTACACTTGCACCGGTTAGTATCAGATAGATTGGAATTGTAGTATGGTAGAGAGCTGGATCAACTACTTCATTGAGTTTTGCTGGTGCCTGTTGCATGATCTTTGTGTTAATGGAGTGCAGATTTTCTAGATTTGCAGAGTTTAGTATGATTGGTGATTCGCTCGACGTCTCTAAATCTTCGTTAATTGTGGGCAATTGCATAATCTCCAGAGCGAAACCTTTGATGTGATTGTTAGAGTTTGCTATAGTAAATTCGGGCGTTTTGATGTGGCAATTGTAGGGGATGATCGCCAAATAGCTTCCTTCCAGGGTTTTATATGTTTCTTGTCCGCATGATATCTTCACCTTGGTTGGATGTGGGAAACTGATGGTGTAATGCTTCTCGTCGAGTTGTTCTACAGCTTCTTTCTTCAATGCGACTGAAGACAGTTTACAGAATGGGAGAAGTTCTTGCTTGGAGATCAGATGCTGGATGCAATCGGGATCATCTCGGGCCTTGTATTTTGATTTAGCTTCACAGAGGTACAGAGAATTTACCTTCGGGCATTCAGCCTCCATGTACATAGAATCTTGACCAGAAATCGCAATGAAAGGTGAGGTTGGTAAAAGGATTTTGTTATTCTTGTTAGGGACAGTGGACAGTTTATAAAGGTTATAGATTGGAGGGAAGGCAATCGGCACCTTAAATACTATAACTATCTGATTATCTTTATAAAAGTAGCCTAGCTTAATTACGTCATAATAGTCTCTTAATTCTAATTCAAGGATCTCATCGCCTGGATATAGAATCCTTAGTTTCTGTATCATGTTCTTAATTTCAGCTATATTAACTACCATGTGCGGTGTGCTTAGTGCGCGTATAAAAGCTAAAGTATACTCTAGTTTATGGAGTTCTTCGGACAAATTATCTATGTTATCACTTAAGATAATTAAGTGTTGAGCCATGTGGGCGTAGTGGATTAAATCAAGATTTGCTGTTGTACTATTTATTATCCGATTTAAAACATTGCCTATTAACTCTTGATTTTTAGTTATATTAGTTAATAAGTTGGCATTTTGTGAAACCCAAGTTTTAGATAAACTAACATGTTGATTAAGTTGAGCTTGAATACTATACTCATTTTCCTTAAGGATTTTTATGGCGTTGTCGTATTTAATTGCATCAGTTTGATCAAGATTACCGGATATACTTTTGATTACAGAACCGAGGCCATCAATGAGTCCTCTTTTATAGCGATTATGTTCAAATGACTCTAACTGGGCAGATATCTTAACTAGTTTGGATGTAAGGTAATCCATGTGCGGTTCGAATAATAGAGATGTCTTATTATTTAATGTGTGTCTAACATCAGTCATTCTGGTATTAACTGTATCTATTTGAGATTGTATACTATCGAGGTTGACATAATTGAGAAAAGAGTGATAATGGGAAATGATGCGCGTCGCTCCTAGATTAAACGGAAGTATTCCAGGGCCGTTCCCTAAAGGATCAATCATTACTTCTTGTCCTTGCGTCATTTGGAGTAGTAGTAGCAGTAACATCCTGTAACAATACAGATTCCTTAGGGCTTCTTTTAAGACGAGATTTTGCAACGGGACCTCGCTTCTTTCTGGTGTAAATATGTATGGGAAGGTCGGCTAGGACTATGTCTTTGGTAAAACGTGGAGCTAATTTTTGTCTGCTAGCTAACGGATTGCGGACAAATACTTGTTGGTCAGAGACATACTCTTTTTCAGGTTCGCGGTCCTTATTCCTGTTTTCAGTTAATTCAGTCCGATGGTGAAGAGAGGTTTCATTTATTATATCGTAGACTTGTGTTAGTCGTTTTTTGTGGTCTTGTAAGTAATTTTGCAGTAAATGTTCCGATAAATTCAAATCTAGGGAATCACGGGGATCAAAGTGTCCTGTGATTAAGTCTATAGGCCTACATTTAGTGAAGCTGTGTATTGAGCTGTTGTAACCTAAAATTGCATAGGGCATGAGATTTACGGCAGGTTCATTATGCTTTTCTAATTTCAGGATTCTGAGATGTTCGAGAATAGTAGAATGGAAGCGCTCTACTATGCCATTATCGTTAGGGGTATGTGCAAGTATCTTATGATGCTGTATTTTATGAAGACGGACGAACTCCGAAAATAAGGCGTTAGTGAACTCAGGTCCTTGATCTGTAACTATGGTGTAGGGGACGCCATGATGGGTGCAAAACGTTAAAAGTGCTTGGACGACACTTAACGCGGTACCATCTCTGAGATGATATGCTTGTGCATATTTCGAGAAAGCATCAATTAAAGTAAGAAATTTCTCGTTTTGTGCTGTAAAAAGATCAAGATGAACAATTTCAAAGGGTTTGGTTGGGGGAGGAACTATAGAGAATTTTTGCTTAATAGGGTTCCGATCGTATTTTGCCTGTCCACAGATACTACATTCATTAATATATTTCGAGATATTTTCTTTCATTTTAGGCCAATAATAACGATGTGATAAAGCAAGGAAACATTCGGTTATACCACGGTGATTTGTTTTTCCTTCATGGTATTTACGAATAATTTCTTGCTGGTCCAAGTAATTTTTAACGTTTTCTACCTCTTTCTTTGTTAAGACCATATTTAAGGCGGAGCTTTTAAATTTGTCTTGTATAATCGGAATTATGCTGTACATGGCTAGAGGGGGATGTATAAGAATTCCAGTTTTTACTTTGGGATTAACATATTCCTTTACGGCATTAATTACTTCTTCTTCCAGATTTGACTCTGATAGTTGTATAGTAGTTTTGGTATGAGTTTCGAATGGTTTAGACACGGTTGGGCGTTTTTTAATGTCTCCCACGATTATAAAGGATATTTGACGGTGGAATTTATTTAGAGGCTCATCCGATATTGGTATCTCTAATATGGGGTTCTCAGCGCTTGTGTGAGCTGTTGCGGTTGTGGAATCAATTACTGAAGGGGGTTTTTCAGACGTGTTAACTGCTATAGAGTTAGCGTCTTCATTATTAATTTCTATGCGGGACAGAGCATCTGCGTTGGTATTCAGCTTACCCTGCTTATAGACAGTAGTGAAATTATACTCGCTTAACTTTAATTTCCAACGGGTTAAACGTGAATTGGGTTCTTTTAAATTCATTACCCATTGTAAGGGCCTGTGATCTGTAACAATTTTGAACTTCCTACCAAATAGGTACGGGCGGAAGTACTTGGTTGCCCACACAATTGCTAGTAATTCTTTTTCGATTGTGCTGTAGTTAATTTCACTAGTGTTTAATGTGCGCGATGCATATGCTATGGGCTTATCGGTACCTATCTGACCTTGAGAGAGAACAGCACCAATGGCAAGATTAGATGCGTCTGTTGTCAGTATAAAATCTTTACTAAAGTCTGGATATTGCAGGATTGGGTCGTTGATTAAAAGGGTTTTACACTTCTCAAAACAACTGATGTAATTAGGATTAGTTATATCAATCTTTGAACCTTTTTTTAGACATTGCGTCATAGGTTTTGTTATACGAGCAAAGTCTGGAATGAATTTCCTATAGTAACCCAACAGACCTAGGAAGCGTTTAATTTCTGTTGCCGTTTTGGGAATTGGGAATTTCTGGATGGCCATAATTTTATCCGGGTTAGGTTTAATACCGTCTTTGCTAATAATGTGTCCTAAATATGCAGTTTCTAACTTTAAAAATTCGGATTTGTCCATTTGTATTTTGAAATTAGATTCCCTAAGTCTCTGAAATACTTTTTCTAAATTAATCATGTGTTCCTGAAGGGACACTGAAAACACAATTATATCATCCAGATATACTAAACACACGACATTTTGAAGGTCCCGTAAGACATTGTCCATTACCCGTTGAAAGGTTGATGGAGAATTTTTTAAACCCATTGGCATGCGGAGGAATTCGAAGTGTCCATGCTCTACTGTAAAAGCAGTTTTGTGAATATCATCTGGGTTCATCTCCACTTGAAAAAATCCACTCGCGAGGTCAAGGGTGGTAAAATAGTGACAGTTACCTAACTTGTCAAGGACGTCCGAAATGTTGGGTATAGGATAACGATCATCTATAGTTTTCTCATTTAATTTCCTAAAGTCTATTACCAAGCGCCATTTGGTTTTTCCGCTGGCGTCGGCTTTCTTGGGAACTACCCAGATGGGGGAGCTCCACGCAGATTGAGACGGACGTATGATATTCTGTTCTAGCATTTTAGAAATTTGATCCTGGACTTCCTGCTTATGTATGAAAGGATATCTGTAACTTTTCGTATAGATAGGCACATCATCTGTAGTTCGAATAGAGTGTTTTACTTGGTTCGTAAAAGATAATGGTTCGCCATCAATATAAAATACATCAGCGTACCGAGCGCAAAGTACTTCTAAATTAGCTTTTTCTTCGGGGTTCAAATGATCCGTACGCAGACGAGACAAAACTTCCTTTACGCGGTCGGACTGTTGTTTAGTGCGCGTGCACTGGACATTGAACAACTCAGCACTAATAGGGCGATCCATAGAAAAGACTACGTCATGACGTGACGTATTCGCTACCTCTATTACACCTCTATTATTTCTAACTGTTGTAACGCAATCACTTATTAAACAATTTGAAATGCATTGTTCAGGAATAAAAACGTCACCGTCCGCAGAGTTTATAGGAACTTTAACTAATTTAGATGAATTAGCAGGTATTATATCCTCGTATAAGTTACTATTGCGAGAGTCGTACATTAATAAAGGGTTACTAGAATTACGAGTTATCAACAATCTGTTCTTTAAGTCAATGTTAGATTCTAATTTTTCTAATAAATCATAGCCGATCAAACCATCAAAAAATTTATGAAATGCATAAACGAAAAGAGTTATATCACCTGCCTCGTTAAATTCCTGAAAGCACGGTAAAGTAATGGAGTAATCACTCCTTGTGGTAGCGTGAATATTCGTTACTTCAAAGGGATCATAATTGCACGGTATGTGGGAAAAGAATTTTTGAACAACTTCGGGACTCACAAAAGACATATTTGCGCCAGTGTCAATTAATAGTTTAAGCGGGGGATTTGAAATCTGAATATATGGTAATTGCCTTTGCGTTTGCAAATTAATTTCTATTTTGACTTGTCTGATTTGGGGTCCTTCTGAAAATCCTCTTTTTCAGCAGACGGGGTTGGATCCTTAACTTCCTCGACTATAACATAAGAATCTGTACGCTGTGGTTGCTCATACACATATTCACTCGGGTACGCGTAAATGGGATACTCAAAATATTCCTGGGGGTAATAATCGCTAACAAAATAATCGCTATAATTGTCATACTGCAACTGGTCATTAAAATCGTTAAAGTTAAATTCCCGCGTTCTGAAATAATTCGAGGGTGGCGGATTCCCAGATTTGGACCAATCATGGGACGCGCGCGGCGCGAATGGTTTAGCCACGTAGTGACTTACGCCACTCATCGGGTGTGGGGTGTTACTTGTAGTTGGCCTGGGACCAGGCATTCTAAAAACTTGACCCTGGGGTATATAATTAGGCGGTGGAGAACTGAACATTTGTTGAGTACGTGTGGGCCCGCGATTTTGTGGGGGTTGGTTTCTCCAAATTGGGACAGGGTGTTGTCCTTGAAGCATAGGTGGTCGCGATGGCCCTGGCATATTAAAAGATCCTGGGGGTTGCAAATTAGACGGACGCGGTGTGGGTGGTGCCACGTGAATTGGTGGCATAAAGCCATAAGGAATTTTTGGACTAACCTGAGGCTGCGTCTTCCTATCGGGAACATGGTCGTTGCGCTGCTGCAGGTACAACGTGTTCATTTCCTCGTGCACAAACTCTAAGGCTTTCTCTATTGTATCAGGCCGCATGCAACGAATGCGAGAGCCCAACGGGTCACGTAGACCACGTAAGTACGACTGTAACGTGAGTTTCTTGTACAAAGTGCGTTTCGATTCAATGGTACTCGCTATCGTTTCATGTAGGCTGATATAAGTCATAATAGTACTGAAAAGGTTTTGACAACGCTCATAAAATTCTTGCGGGGTGGACGAACCCTGCGTTAAAAGTGCCAAGTCATTATATAAAGATGTTTCATCGCGTTGATCGGCGAAATTATTTATTAAAGCACTTCTAATTCCCTCCCAAGTCTCCGGGATACCATTCGAATTAATCGTACGCGATGCGGGTCCTACTATTTTGTTCAAAATCCCGTTTAATAATGCTAAATTAGCTAATTGAAACTCCGGTCCGTTTCTCATAAACTGCTGTACTAGTTGATCACATAGTTTTATAAATCGAGTTAATACGTTCGAGTTTCCGTCGAACTCCGGCAACAATCGTAGGGCCTTGTAAACTTGATCCACTGAGTCAGCCATACTTGATATATATGAACTATTACTATCCTCCTGTTCTGCCTCTAAATTTCTATTAGCGTCTAAAATATTAATTCTATTACCTAACCTAGGGGACCGAGATTGCCTTGGATGGAAAATCTTGGAATCTTATAGGATAAAAAGGGAAGCGACTCTAGAGCGATTCTAAAGTACTTACTTGCAATGATTTTGTACCTCTTCTGTATCGATGTCTGGATACTCCTCTGGACTGCAGCTCTTGTAGATTCCGGATACTCGTACGGTGCCCGAAGCCACCCGGGTGACTCGCGATCCTAGCAATTTACTCTCGCGAACCGGCCCGCGAGTATCCTACCGACTGCGCCAATTACGAAGGCTGTAGCCGGAGGATGGAAAAAAATACAAAATTTATTTGAACTTAAATTTAATTACAGAAATTACAATGTAAAATATTAACTAAGATGTCGACAGTTGACCGATGCTATGCCAAAAGTGACGATTTCGCGAAGGCCGCGATGTCCGGTGCCGGGCTGCATCACGTTGAGCTGCGTCGGCGACTCGTGTCTCCGCTGTTGCAATCCGCGGTAATTAGGGTAACGCGCGATCAGCGGTTCACGTGTTACGCGAATATGTAACATACTTACTTTTTTAGTCGTTTGAGATAGAGAAGCAATGTTACCAAAATGTTACGAAAATACTATTATTGGCTATTCATTTCCCTTAGGCTTAAATAAGTAACACAATCGAGTGACCTGTTCATTCGCAAAAAAATATCTAAACAACAAAAACCAATAAACAGACTAACAAAGCACTGCGGCATGACGTCATTGTTCACGTCACCATCTAAATTCTAACATGACCTCAAACAAAACTTATTTTTTATGAATTTTATCATAAACAATATTCTAAAACATTCCGATCGACCACAGGTGAATATTTACAATTGATAGATACTAGGTACTACATTTTCGGTTATATTTTACAAATCCGTCAAAGCAGAGGTATTTTAGAAAACCAACCAGCATGACTCTTTCTGTTATTATTTACGTTTTCCGAGATTTCATATGAATTTTTAAACTCATACGGGACCCTTATTAGTTAAAACTAACCCTAGTAAGGAGTACGAAACTGGCTTCTATTCTAGTTCATAACTAATTGGGCTATACAAAACAGCATCTGCAAAACTTACAATCGACAGTACTTACCCTTTCGTTTCATATTTCGAATAAAACAAGCGAACATCGAAAAATATGACGTCTCTCGTCATGATCTAACATCGACAAACATAATATAATTATACGAGTATATTCGCAATGAACGCTATCACAATACTTATAATCATATATTGTGACCAATTCGCATCGCGGGATGCGAATGATAGAATACTTAATTTTCGTGTTCTCACTTACGTCTTTTTCGGGATTTCCCGGATAGTTTAAAACTCAAACAGAGCCCATATTTACAAAATCGCTTAGCAGCTACGAGATCACAAAAGTAAACTTGAAAGACTAAAGTTTTTTTATTTACAAAGAGTTAGTCACGTTCAGAAGTTGGAGACAAAAATGATAACGGAAATGATACCATCATCTTTCTCCTGCCCTGTTTCCAATTTATTTGGGGTCCGGCGCAATCACAAAAATAACGGAAGTTATATAAAATACACAATTGATCTATATAACCCATTTGTTTTACAAATCTGACAAAACATTCGTGACGTCACTCGTCATGATCTAACATCAACAAACGTAATGTATTCGCAGTGAATGCTGTCACAATACGTATAGCCATATATTGTGGCCGGTTGGCATCGCGGGATGCGAATTTAATATCTGTCAAGCACAGAGTGTCCCACGAAGGGTCGACTACCCAGTATAGTCTGAGCATTCGAACCGATTGAACCAAGCGTGTAGATATAATTAGATTCATGTGTGTGTGGGTTTGTTTTGTATGTGTGCAGGAATGTGGAAGTGTAGGGCATGAGTTTGGGGAGAATATGTGGGTTGTTTTTTAATCGGGTTGTGATTTTTATTGTAATTGGATGTTGAATTTTACGATTACTTTCTGCAGTATCAGTAGCCTTTTGTTTTGAAAAGATTTTCTGATAATGGAAATTTCATGAAATTGCCAGCTTTGATAAAACGTTTTGAGTCGCAGAATGAATAAACACAAATCTAATATTCGTAGCGATGACGTCACAGGACATGTCGCTGTGCCGACGTATGCTTGTGTTATGAGAGATCTCTATTCACTTGTTCTTTTCTATTGATTATACATACACTATGCCCTCAAATCTACCCACTAAACTTAACACACATACTTAACTTGTAAATAAACAAAAGCGAAGCAAGTCATGACAGAAGCTATTATAACATACCGTCTATTTTTCGTCTATCTTTAATGTCATAGACTGAACTAAAAGTGAAGCAAGACGTGACAGAATCATTTAACGCCCTGACGTCCCAAAGTACGACGTCGTACCGACTCGTATCCTATGAGACATCTCATTTCAGATGTTCTCTCCTATTGTCTACGCTTACTGTAAATACAAGAAAAACTTAAACAGAAGTGAAGCAAGTACTGACAGAAGCGTCTAACGCGATGACGTCACAGGGCACGACGTCGCACCGACTCGTATCCCTGTGTTATGAGACATCTCATTTCACGTGTTCTCTGCTATTGTGCCCTATGGGAGAACTCTTGTTTACTAAACGATTTTGTAAGCTCATACTATTTTTATGGTACTGCTTCGGAGGTGAGGCTGAATTGCTTAGGGATCGGCGCCGTTCAAATAATTTTAGGGATATTGGTGTGCTATCGTCGACACGTAATGTTTTTATACTACCTGTGTTTAGGTTTACCTTAGTGTTATGATTTCTTTGCCTGCTTTGCTGTGTAGATACCTGTATACTGGAACATGAAACGTAAAGTTTACACATAAACTCACGCCTTCTTCCCATGGGGGTAGGCAGAAACTACAGAACGCCACCTGCTACGATCCTTACATAAAGAAAAGAAAAAAGAAAGAAAAATAGTTTATTCTGCACAAACAAAACGCACCGAACAAATGAACGACATTAATTTAGAGACACAAAATAGCCAAAAGCCTCGTATTCATGTTACAAAAGTACTCCTTTCGCCTCGTTTTCGTTCATACATCTGGTCATACACGCACGCCGGTTGCGAGTACTACGCACCTGACCTTTCTGAAGAACATCACCAATAAGGTCACTATATGTCTTCCTAGAGCGTCCCCTTCCGGCGTTTCCACTCACATCTGCTTAAAGTTAAGTTCTGGGAAAAGTTTACTGATAGTTTTTCTATTATCAAAATTGCATTCCAGGTATAAAGTCAGTAATGCTTATTTTACACTACTCTGAAAAACGTTCGTTCCAGAAGCAAGATCAATTCCACATAATCATATGAACGAACTTCTAGTTTAACGTTTGATTCAATAAAATACCAAAAATATATTTCCCAACGCAAGTAAAAGAGTTTTCTAGAACTTCGCCACTAAATCCAAACGTGTGGGTCAAAGCAACCGGATTACATTTTGCATTGAAAAATTGTGCTTTAGTTCAAAATATTCAGTGGCACATATAAAGGTAGATATTGTCGCAATATTGACAGCTGCATTTTATTTTAGCTGCATGCTTTTGTTTTAGCTGTACCTTTTGGCGATAGCGGCACTTGTCATGTACGATATGAACGGACGGTGCTTTGGTTGTAGTGTTTATTGAACAATTATGCGTTTGGTTTTTATTGTGAATTTATTGTATGTAATGGAATATCCATAAAATAGATCATCATTACCTAAACTCAATACAAAACAGTCAAATCGAATCTGCCATCAATTCTTTTGCTCTAATACACACATACTATTTTCAGTCTCCATAAATATTAACCTGTTAACGACCATGCGTTCTATAATATTTTAATCCTTGTAAAAAAAATGTAAGTACAAGAAAAACGTTCAATGTGAAAACATTAAAAGCTTTTGTAGGTTACGAAGCACCAGCAATGTGTAACCCACATTTTTCACACAGCTCATAATTCGCTGGAGTTGTAAAAGTTAACGGAGATAAACACGTCACTGTTGTGTTGTGTGGTGTTGACTAGCATCTCTTTGAGTGGCTTGCGGTTCAAATTCAACACGCAATCGTTGTGGCATCTCTCGTTTATTGCGATTGAATGAGAAAAGGAATTTCGTTTAATCACTGAATTGGGCAATTATGGACAGTCTGTCCAAATTGGGGCTAATGACCACATGATGATATCTACAAATACTACCAATGTTTGGTGTTATGCAGGCAGAATAAAGGTCTATGCAAGCAGCTGTCATAAAAATTATATGCATAATTACTGAATATATTTTGTAAGATCACGTTACATTTTCTTATTAAAATACAAATAAGAATATGTCTATAGGCATACTCATCATTATTGTTTCCACACAAGATGATCATATTCCAACCGCTATCATTTCTTTGTTGAAATTTCTGACACGAAAAAGATGAGGTTGCCGCATACATAACCCATGGGAGAAATCCAATCTTTCACAGACATAACAACTCCTATACTAATAGCGAGCAACAAAGAACCATAAACTCCCTGAACAATAACCCTTTGAAATATTCTAACACCTCAGAATTTCAAAACATCTAACCTCATTAACAACGTACAATATTTTAATTCATCTCAGTAACTTGTATCGTAGATTTTCATACAAAGCCTTGGCGGTGCGTCTCGCGAAACTTTTCGATCCCGGGAACAACTTGGCGGATAAAGGAAACATTATGTAAATAGGCTCCAAGGTTCATGATTAACTTCGGAGTACGTAGGGGATCTTATCTGGGGAACGCCTGGTACCGTTTTAATACACGCCTTTTAGTTCCACACTGGTTCTTTTTGGGTTCGCTGTGTTTTATTTTATTTTTTTGAATTGTAATTTTATGGATTGTCTGATTTTAGGACTCAAAATATGAATTAAATTAATCTACACTGGGTACAAACGGATGCTGAATCCTACTCTGCTCTTAAATATAATAATCTCATCATTATTTTTATACGTAGAAAAAAAAACGAGTTTTAAATACACACAAAAAATAAGACGAGATAAATAGAAGAGTGTCGCAACGTTCAAAAAAATATAAAATAGATAGTAGTAGTACTAGTAATTTTCATGTAAATGAACATTCACTTGCCAACAAAACCTACAATGGGCATGTTTTCAAGCACATTACATAAATATGCAACAGGAAGATGGTGACGCGAATTAATTCCCTTCACGTGGAAAAAAAAGAAAAATATGATAAATGAGAACGAGTTAACAAAGCAATGTTTGTGTGATTTTTAATTTATGTAAATAAATAAACATATCTGTGTCCCAAAAAAATAAAGCCGGACATTTATAAAAAAAAATTTGTTTGTTGGTATTTCTGTTTTACGTAACAGTCTGTGATTTCTACTATTGTAACTTTCACTGTCCACAAAGTAAACACATTAGTTAAATAATAAACCTGAACCGTATATGGTTCGTGGGACAGGTAATGGGTTAGTTACGATTTGATTTTAAACGATTCGATTGAACTTGTTTTGAATCCGGTAACAGTTATAATGGAAGCTGGTCAGTCGTTACGATTTTAAGTAACCAAAGGAAATAGAGTTGCACTTTTTTTAAGTCTTGATTCTCGGAATAATCAAGATTGTTAATCTGATTGTTCCTCAAAGGCTTTTAAGTAATTTAAGAAAACTTTAGTGATATGAGAGAAAATCACATTCTTATAAGAGCTGACTAGAATAATTAAAAAAAAATATTACATGTCGCGTCCAACACGACTGACAAATAGAAAAGTAGCTTGTACCACGCAATGTATAGCATCCACTTGTATTTATGTTGTCGGAATTAGTAGCCGACGGATTTACTACGCTTATCTAATTTGCATTCCATTAAAAGCTTTATTAATTTCTTAGTACTTCGGAACTGAATTTGGTGTTTTTTCAGTATTCTGTAAAATGTTTCCCGTTTTGTTACTAATGGATTGTAATAAAGTGAATTTATAGGAGATTACAGATTTCAGTTAAAGGATTTCATTATATCGTGTCTTATTTTAAAGTATATATATGCAAATAAATAAAATTATAGTGCCTGTTTTTAATGTCAAAATAACAGCTTTTTACTAAATGCATATGAAAGTGTATACGGTATTTATAACAAAAACACATTATTTTTTAATTTGTCTGTCTGTTTGTTTGTTCCGGCTAATCTCCAAAACGGCTAGACCGATTTTGGCGGGACTTTCACTGGCAGATAGCTGATGTTATAAAGAATAGGTTTCATTTTTGAAAAATTATTAGTAAAGAGCCACATTAGTGTTTTCTGACATCCACGCAAAAAGAGTTGCGGGCACAGCTAGTACCCAATATTATTTTAACCACGTTAAGCATTACTGAAGTTTCTAAAAGCATTGACACAAGACATACTTACATAGAAAGAAAAGAAAGAAACAAAAATAAGAAATACTAGAGGGATTGGTTTAGGCTATATTAGACATTTAGGCTAAACCAGTAAATCAAAACGCTTTTAGATTCAAACAAACTGTTATCCCAACATCCATTGAAAACCGGCATGACCGTAACTAAAACAAGTTTCCTCATAAAATCGTATGACCGTTTACAAAATAAAACATCAAAAACATAGTTATATCGCATTGGTGTGAACCAAAACCACTAGCGGCCAAAAATACCACACAGCCCAAAACAGGACCGAGAAACAGAAACAAATTCAATTGGTTTCCAAAGGCACGTATCAAACAGGAGGCCGCGTAAAGAATTTCCAATCTAACCGGGTATATAGGCTTAAGAGGGCGCACACCGGCCCACTAGCGCCACTCCTTTAAAAAAATATTATCTCGTGAGTGAGAAAAAAATTTGAATAACGGCTCAATAAGCACCCTCGGTAAGTGTGTCTAGAATTTTCTAATACCTTTTATAAACTTTCATATTGAGACACGAAGCAACAAAATGCGATCTAGCTAGAGGAATGTGGCTGCTTTTCTTTAGATCAAATTTTGTTGCTTCGTGTCTCAATGTGAAAGTTTATAAAAGGTATTAGAAAATTCTAGACATACTAACCGAGGGTGCTTATTGAGCCGTTATTCAAAATTCCTTCTCAGTGACGAGATAATATTTTTTTTAAGGATCGGCGCTAGTGGACCCGTGTGCGCCCTCTTAATATGTACAGTCACGAGCAATAATATGTCAACACTTGCAACTTTCAATTGAGATTTTATCGTGAAATAACGAATGCAACATTGAAATCCGACAAATTACATAAACCTATGGGTTCGAAAATACTATGTTCGTAACAACATAAAATTTTATAAAAAAATTGAGGAGAAAATCGCTTTTGAATTCGGCCAAGTGTATCCATATTTAAGCTCGAGACTGTACCGGACAAAGAATGATATATTTTATGGAAAACGTGATAGAATTAGAAAGATGAAAACCACGTGTTTTTTTGCAATTACTGGATTTGGTGATCACTTATTAGAGATAATTTTGTATGAAGATGATAATGGAGTAGAATGTTAAAGTAATACGTGCTGATGTTGTCTTAATCTATGTTTGTATTAATTGCATTGTTTGTAGTAATGATAAATTGTTAGTGCTTGTTAATGACAGAAATGGCGTAGTAATTAACTCTAACGCGACACGATGACAGAACATTTAATAGAAATGATAAACTATTACCTAATGTTAATAAACTTAGGTGTTGATTTTGTACCAATAGTGTGTTATCAAACATTAGTTTTGATTAGGGATCCGAATTCATCACCACGTTTGCCCAAACTTTTATTCTGAATTACGTACTTATCAAAAACAACAATATCGTCCATGTAAACTGTAGATTCCCGTCTACATAGTTTTATTAGTCTGTACTCAGCCTCCAAGTGAAAAGGACTGCTCGTCGCTCATCGAGGTGGTTAGGTCAGCGAAAACGTGTGTAATAAACGTAGAACGAGCCTATAAGGGTACCCGCAGATGAGCCGATAGCGATTTGGGAATATCCACGCAGTTGATCCAAGATGGAGGCGATGGCTTTAATGTTATGGGAGGAGATAAGTTTTTAGATAGTTGAGCTGGTTTGTTGTTGAATATTTTGCGAAGGTCCACTTTTATAACTTTAAGATTATTTAGTGAGTGAAATGATAAAGATGAATTTCATTACATGATTAATCAGCCTATAATGTTCTCACAGTTAGGACATAGAACTCCTCTGTTCATTAAAAAAGGTCAAATAATACAGTATAACCCTTTTCCTCCAACGCTTAAAAACTCAATTAAAAGATACGTCAATTCGTTATAACGCACTAGTTCCCACAAAAGTAATAAAAGTCGTCCACCAAGCTCTCAGGCAGTTATTGGAATTGACTGTTCATTATAGCATAAAATACTCAATACACAATTCTGAATACATTTCAGTAAATCCATTTCGAAATATAAAACCCATTTCCATGCATCGCACGATTCAAACGCTTTTCTAAACCGATACAAAAGTGCAACACGCGGCCGCCGTACACTTCCGTCTGGAGCACCCTTAACAATACTATTTCATTCCAACATACGTACCAGGGCTGGTCTTCATTTCCCGTCCATTGTTTCATTTTTAAAACTGCCAGCCACCGCACCGGCTGACCCGAATAGGTGAGTGTACATCGATGATTTTGCATAATTAAAACTGTCTAGTGTTCTTTTAATAGAGAACTTTAGCTGCCGTGTATAGGAAACGCTGCCAGCTACTAACTTATTTTGAAAAGCGAAGTAGGTAATTTAAGTAAGTTTTTGAACTTTTTTTTTACTTTTGAGATTTAGATGAGAGCAAAGAATGTACCCGTACATTTTTTGAGCAATTATTGTTTTAGGAAAAGAGTATGTAGGTGCTTTGACAAGAATTTCCACAATTCTAAAATTACAATAATTTTGTAATTGTGGAAATTCATGTAATAAAGTATATTTCATACCGCTGCGGGTGAAACCGCGGGACGCAGCTAGTAATAATATAAAAGTGATAGATATAGATAAATAATATTGAATATAATTTAGGTATGAACTGTTAGTATAACCACAATTTCACTTCTTAAACACAATAATAAAAGTAATTATAGGTTTTGGAAACTGAATTTCGGGAAAACTGCGAGACTTGATTCCTGAACTATTTATAACAATTATGTACCTACAAATTTGTACGGAAACTTCGGTGGGCGAGTCCGACTCGCACTTGTCCGGCTTTTTTATTGTTGAATGGACCTGCTCTTGACGTAATGTCCTGTCTCTAGAAAGTAATGTATTTTTTTAAATCAGATTCCAGTTCAGACTGTCTTAAAAGGATTAAGATCCAAATCACTAGCTTGCTCAACTAAAATGTTGCATAAGTTTCTTACCGTTACAAGATCCATAAAAACACAGGGGACTTGAGCATTTTTGCAAATGCTTGGTTTGAACTACTTAAGCATAAGCGTTGGGCTTAAGTGGGCCAGTAAGCAGGCTACTTAGTAGTCCATCGCCTGAGTGCACCATTAAATAAACCATTTCCCCTACTTGAGTTTTTAAGAATATCTGAGTATGTTTCTTGATCGTGGATTTTATCTTTATTTTTCTCTTAGGACGTCGGTGTATTTAGGTTTTAAAGTGACTTTAGTACGAAGTAAAATAGGTAAGTATTGATAACTGGACATAAAACCCATTAGTACCTCATCAAAAGAGATAAGTAACCAGGGTCGTCGATATAGTTGAAGTTTAGTAAGAAACCGATGAATGTTTTCGAATATTATTAATTATCAAATTAAATTTCATTCGAAAACGTCTATCGGCTTCTTACTAAAATTCAACTATATCCGACGACCCTGGTTACTTATCACATTGGCTGATCGTAGGTACACACTCTAGCAATAATTTTCTAGGAATTCATTTGAATTATAGGCACGTGGCATAACCACTTATGCAAGTAGAAAACAACTGGCATTCTTTTGTTTTTCATTCCTTTGCCATTTAAACTTTATGGTCGTATTCAGACTTTTTTTTGTTTTTTTCTGATAAACTATTCGTCTGAGTTCGGGCCAGTACCTCAAGCCGCGAGCGAAGCGTTAACTTTTGAAGATATTACTAGAAATTCCGCTTTGCGCACTGAATTCTGTTTCGTCGTTCAACTGAAAAGGCTCCACTGGCAACTTTCTGTCAAGGAGAATAAAACTTACGCCAGATTTTGTCTCGCGTCTCCCCGCATGGGAAATCTACTGACTTCCATTCAAAAACTATATTTGTCGTAGTGTTTCAATGAAGCTTTACATAAATACTTGTGTATTTTTATGCTGTAAGGCGGTGATTGGTGGTTTCCAGTTTGTTGGGTTTATATTTGCCGATTCATCATCAAGCGCTCTTGCTATTATGACCAGGAAATTAAATGTTCATTGAAAATGGCGTGATCAGACGTCGAGTTTTTCGCTATAATTATTTGGACATGCAGACATTTAAGTTAAAATTTTAATGTACTGCATTTCATTGGCATGTTAACTCTTTACCAATTCCTACGCTTAAATGTATGCATTTCGCTATGCGCTTTCATTCCATAATGCTCAATGGAAGTATTTAATCAGTCGGCATCGATAATATAAATTGCTCCAATACGCTATTTCCTTTTTAAATCCACACCAACATGGAAATTAATTGACGCCACTATCTATTTCAGTGGGTGTAGAGTTTTTCATTAAAATTTCATATAAAAACAAAAATCTGTTGCTCTGTAACGGAAACAGCCGTTCATAAAATACAGACCGACGGACCTTTTAATAATATTGTTATTTTATTTAATAGCCGCTTTTCCTTTTAAAATTATTAATGAGTGTACCACCGTTGCTCATTTCTGCTCGCGAGCAAGCAAAGAGAAGACTTAAGTGCTTTGTAATTTACTTGTTCGAGGTTTACGTTTTATTTCTATGATCTGTGTCTCTGAAAAGTGGTGTTAATTTTCGATAGTGGACAATTTATAGTTCATTAAAAAATTCCCAAGCTTTAAGTGATGAGAACGTGAAATGGGTTATATAGGAAACTAATTTTTGTCCGCCGGTACGCCCGCGTGGAGGTCGGAAATTACCCAAGGAAACGTATTATCAGGATAAAATTTGTATCCTGTGTGCTAACCCAGGTCATGGTCTATCTGTGTGCAAAATTGCATCCAAATCCGTATAGCTGTTTTACCGTGACAATGTGACAAACAAACACACTCACTTTCGCATTTACAATATTAATACCATACTATAAGTTACAATAGGATGATGTTAGCGTTTTTATGCGTAGATATATCGCGCTCATGATTATTGTTAAGCAGAGTAACAAGTAGTGCTGTTTCTAGAAATCAAGCACTACAATACATCGTTTTTTACCCACCTCCAGTAAAATATTTGAAAAATTGAGGCTAGATCAATTGCAAAGACATTTTAATAAATATAAATTATTAAACAGTAAACAATTCGGTTACACAAGGGGTCGCTCTACTACCGGCGCTGGCGTTGAGCTTCTTGCACATATCTTTGAAGCCTGGGAAAAGCCGCATGATGCCCTAGGTATTTTTTGTGACTTGTCTAAGGCTTTCGATTGTGTTTCTCATGATACATTGGTCAGGAAATTGCATCACTATGGTGTTAGAAACACTGCTTTGGATCTTCTTATTTCTTATTTGGATAATAGGATCCAAAGAGTGAACGTTAACGGCAAGCGATCCCCGGGTTCTATTGTCACTATGGCAGTTCCGCAGGGCTCAATTCTTGGCCCTTTTTTATTTCTCGTATATATTAATGATCTACCTTGCATTTTAAAGAGTAGTCATGAAATAGTGTTATTTGCAGATGACACATCACTTTTATTTAAGCTTAAACGACAACAGATAGTTACTGATAAATAATGCTATCGCTAAAATAATGCATTGGTTTAGTGTTAATAATTTACTTTTAAACGAGAAAAAGACTAAATGTATTAGATTTCTGACACCTAACGTTAAGCAGGTGAAAACCAATGTACTAGTTAATGGGGCGGATCTCGTGGACACCACTGTGTTCTTAGGTATTACTTTGGACTCGAAGCTACAGTGGAGCCCACATATAACCAAATTGTCGAAGCGGCTAAGCTCTGCAGCCTACGCGCTCTATAAAATCCGTCATTTGACTGACGTCGAAACAGCTCGATTAGTATATTTTAGTTATTTCCATAGTGTAATGTCGTACGGCATTTTGCTGTGGGAAAATGCAGCCGACATTCAGGCTATATTTGTGCTGCAGAAACGAGCCATTCGAGCAATTTATAACCTTAGTTGTAGGCATTCACTGAGGGATAAATTTAAGGAAATAAACATAATGACAGTCGCATCTCAATATGTATATGAGAACCTGATTTATGTAAAAAAGAATATTAATCTATATTCCGAACACAGCGACGTTCGTAACATAAATACTAGAAACAAAGATTTACTTATTGTGGCCACAACTAGGCTCCAAAAAGTTAGTAATTCATTTCAGTGCCAAAGTATACGTTTTTACAAAAAACTCCCAAGTCTTGTTAAAGAACTGAGCCTCAATAAATTTAAATCATTTATTAAATAGAAACACTGTCAAAAAGTTTTCTATAAAGTTAAAGATTAATTGGATGACAAAAAGGCTTGGGACTAACTAAGCTACTTCAATGTACCCCCAAACAACAATCCATTTTATACTGTAAATGAGTGTTTGAGAATTAATAATGTCATTTTTGTTGATTTACATGACATAACTTATGATATTTTTGATGACTTTTAAAGACAAAACTGTCTGTAAATGTGAGTAGCATGCAGGCTACATTGAATATATAATTATTATTTTAATTCTGTAAATGTGAAGACTATATGGGTCATTGTTGCTTTTTTTTTCTTCTCAGTTAATTTTAATCATGGTCTGGCAGTTTGAGTATTTTTTGTGGCCTATCCAAATGTCTTTTCTTTGGTATTATTCGTCGAATCGTTGAGCTCCTTAAGTTCTGAGTTGAGCTGCACGATTACTGATAAATGCGTGCACTGACTGGACAGGTCCACTCAATCTGTGTAGTTTTTCCTCAAAAGACCATTTCGGACACAAATCTACATGGTCTTCACATGATCTGACCAAGATTATGTCTGGGCTTTAAAAGAGACTGTGACCTCTGAGTTTGTTTCGGCCTTTCTTCTCAGAGTAGTCAGATAGGAAACACCGACCTCATCTAGTTTTTAAAATATGATTGACGTGTAAAAGTGTTTGTTCAAACCTACTTACAGAAATAAAATCATTTATCATTTAGTATTAATACGTGTCAAATTCAATCAATTGTTTTCTCTATTTTATTTTTATCCTTTTTACACCATTGTAATATGGGGAGCATTCGCTTACTCTTGACATTTTATTTGTTTTTTCTTTCTTCATTCATATTTTCTTTTTTATCGCGTTTACACCTAGTTTTCTTATGTGCATGATGTGGTCTCCTGTAATTGAAGGAGCACACGTAAAAGGAACAATTTTATTATTGTAATTTATATTGTATAATTGTATATGTCTATCCTTTGTTGGTTATCCCAAATAAAGAAATAAATTACTATGAACGCAATGTATCCATCTAATACGGGTGGTCAAAATTTTTACAATATCATCCAACTTACTGCTAAAACTTCACTGCTCTAAAAAATCTGGCAATAGCCAGCACCCAAAACTTTTGTTTAGAAAATACGGTTCGTGTCCTTTACATGGGCATCGACGTTGAAATATGAGGAGCCGCTTCCTTTCTTCGTCCCGCGCCAGAGGGGGACGGCAGGCTTTGAAGGCCTGCCGCCCCGTTTGTTATACGTTGTCGGCACAGGCCCAGGCTTTGTCGGCTTTCGGCCTCAAGATGATTAATGAAAGGAGGGAAATTTTAAATTTACACAGCCCTAGCTATTTTTCTGTTTTAATTACTCCCAATGGGTTGGTCCCTCTTCAATCTGGGGAGAGTTGATCATGTTGGAACAGCTGTTGTGGTTTACGTGATTTATATTTTGGTACGATAATGTTCGTAAATTATAATCAAATAATCTACAAGACAACTTGATGTTGATAGCAAATGCCGCACGATATAATAATTATCGGTATAAGTATAAATGATCGATTGTGACAAAGTTTTTATAATCCCAATTGATTGAGAAGAAAAGCTAATCTTACAAAAATAGAAAGAAATGTAGCAGGTCAACCGAATTTTCAGTTTTAAATCAGAGCTTTCAGGAATCGGAAGTCCGCAATCTGGCCACGTTTTCATTAACACAATAATAAATTTTACAAATTTGGCACACAAAGCAACCATTAAACTAGAAATGGCAAAAATAAATTATGTAATGATTGCAGATTTTTATGTATAGATATCACGTGAACAGTTATTAGAAGTTATTGTAATGACAATCCGATAGACATTATTTTTGGCAATAAGGAAATTGAACTGAAACTGAAAATATTGTACTAGAAAGAACTGGAACAATTTTTGACTGATATTTGTTTTGACCTATTTTTGTACTTTGCTTTCTTAGCGCAATTCTCCTTTATTAGGCCATAACTTTTTATAGCATAATCAAAATGACGATTTAGATCATTCCTTGAGATATTACTATGAGAATAATAATACCATGGTAATTTCAAATGGTATTTGAAAATGATGGTGGTATTAAAATCTAAAATGTTAAAATGTTACTTACTGATGTTTTAAAACCATAAAATCAGGCTTATGCCAACATCAACATTATTTTGTATAATTACAATGATCTTAAAGATGTTCTGAATTTAGGAGCAGCAGCCAAGTTGTAAAGTTAAGTTATATATATATTTCTGCTTAATCTCAAAGAGATTTGGCGTGAAGATTGATTTAGTTGCCCTCCGTGTAAGATGAGTCTTAAACAGTGCCAAGAAATTACACGTGCAAGTGCATGCTTCTTGAACAAACGTAAATTATCAAGCAAACATTGCAAAATAAGTGAAAATTATCTTAGATTCAACCTATAATACAGATATTGACTTTGTTGTCGTGACAGAGATACAAAAATTCAAAGGGATCCCTTCTTTTCGCATAATGTTCTTTGTCCTAATATACTTCGGCATAACGATTTTGGCACAATATGTTTTAGCATAATAATACTTCGGCATAATTTTTTTAGGCATACATTTTATGTTGGCATAATCATCTTAAAGACTAATTTGTTTTGGCATAAATTTGATTCGCATAACGTTAGTAGGCCTAATGACTATTAGCATAATATTGTTGGTTAAAAATTTAATATGCTGTGCAACAAAAGTTAGTGACAGAACCGAATTGCTGCAAAACCGACTCCACGTAGTCTTGTTTGTCCTACCCCTAGAGTGTAATTTAAAATCGCGTAGGCGCGAAGGGGCGAGGCGGCCCGCGGGCTGAGGAGCAGGCGGCTGCCAGCGAGCCGCCGCGGCTGAGGCTGCCCGGCGAAGCCGGCCAACAAGCCGAAGCTGCGGTGGTGAGCGAAAGCCGTCTGCGACGATTAGCACGCGTGGGGCCACCGGAGGCCCGCAGCGCCGGAGCCGTGACAGAAACCCTGCCTGCTGCATGCTGCATACTTGCTTGCATGCTGCATGCTTGCTTGTTTGTTTGCTGCATGCTTGCTTGCATGCTGTATGCTTGCTTGCATGCTGTATGCTTGCTTGCTTCATGCTTCCTACCGCGAAAAAAGAAACCCACAAAATTGTTCATAAAAAAGTTATGCTTTAGAATTTATGCTTAATAAATTTATGCTTTACAATATTATGCTTAATCATTATTATGGTTAAAGAAATTATGCTTACAAAAATTATGCGTAAGCTGTTATGCGTAAGTATATTATGCGAAAATATAATTATGCCAAACAAAATTATGCTAAGTTATATTAGGTCTTAAAATTTTATGCAAATGGATAGGGAACCAAATTCAAAACCTAAGGAGAATACCGTTCAGTAATCAGTCTGTAGTCTACCTTATCACAAAATTAAAAAGTAATTTTATGTCCTATAATCATAATAATTTCTCAAATACAACCCTTTAAACTTACGACAGTGATAAGCACAGTTTACGTCTCCTTTCCCCGTCCCGAGACACAACTTAAATCATTTGTTACTCCTTAATGTGCGTCCCAACAGCGACCTCTAAGTATTATTGCGATATCATCACGGAAACTTCCATTTCTCCTTTATTTTATTAGTAATAGTCAATAAAAACCTTCACTGTATTCCTTCGCGCGGACATAGCAGTTTGACACTTTTATTAGAGCTATCGATATTAAAAGCCTTAGTACTGAGAGCGAGACAATCTAAATTAAACCTTGTAAGGGAAATAATAAGGTTGGGAGTGGACTGTGTGGTGTTGATTGAAAGCAGGGTCAGTAATGAGCCGGTCAGCAGTTATTGATTCACGTGGCACCATTAGGCCGGTTGTATACAGGGCGAATTCAGCGCGACTAAGAACTTAGTAGATAGAGGTCATATATGTTCTCTACGGGGGTTGGTTTTACTGTCTACCCACTTTTTGTTTTAACTGCCCTTTTTCTGCTGATGTTGCTACCTATGCTTTTTGTCGTTACGACTCCTACTTTAATGGCAGTTTACTGGGGAACTCGAATTAGTTTTTTGCTGACACCCAATTGATCGGAAGGAATTGTTCGGGGATTTGTGGGTTGTTTTCGGTGAACCGTATGCAATCAATTTTGGTAGAGTGACGTAATGTTAAAGTGTAATATATAATAATATATACAAATAGAACTAGTCAGGGCTAGCTGATACTA
The DNA here is from genome assembly GCA_917490735.1 of Dryobotodes eremita. Classification (NCBI taxonomy): domain Eukaryota; kingdom Metazoa; phylum Arthropoda; class Insecta; order Lepidoptera; family Noctuidae; genus Dryobotodes; species Dryobotodes eremita. Next base: position 21,194,707 of record OU823249.1, on the reverse strand, counting down.
TAAAAATGAATCTATGATACACCAGCATGCGGGCTTATAAACTTTTAATTGGTTGATAACACTCTCAACGAAATTGTGAAGTACATTGTGCTACTAGAATTTCAACCTACTCGCTGCCAACAGAATACTTGCAGCGATGTTAATAGCCAAAACAAATTATGGGATTTTCTGCAAGCGTTGATGTTAAAAGCTTCTGCGTTCTTCTTCAGTCGCAATGAATTTAAATAAAGTCAAGGTTTTCCACATTTTTCTTTGTAAATGACATTTATTTATATGCATATGATAAAGAATATATACCGACTAACTGTTTTCCGACCTTTGGAATCAAAACGCTACTGACTTTCATGTTTCTGAGTACATTTGGCACCTCTTCCATTTTCTCTATTTTGCAATGCTCACATTACAAATTAAGTAAATAAATTAATTAAAGTAATTAAATCGAGACATTTTATGAATCTAATTACCAAATGTCTTAAATACTTAAACCTAAAATAAAATTAGCAACACCAAACACCATATTAAGCTATAATCTCACGCATAAACTTGTACTTAAAAGTACAATTAAGGATAATATGATCCGCCGTACTTAATCCGGCCAGTGCACATTATACCTATTTAACGGGATACGCCGGGATATCCCGGGACTGTTATGAGGCCCGGACGTAATCCCTGTATAATTGTTGTCCGAGGAATGCCTACGAAGTTGGCGGTCGTAATTGAGGGCATAAATATGCGGGATTCGCACTTTTGAACCCGGGATTTTGGAATTCCGATAATTTGAATTAAATTATAGATTAGACTGTTCAGGCATTAATCAGCCGACCAGCGGCAATTACTAGGGAATGCAGTAATGTTCCCGGAATTGTTTGGGAATGGACGACAAATAGAGTATTAGATGTTTAATATTTGATTATTTACCCTCGGGCGGTGGTGTCCGAGTGCCCATGTTTTGTTCAATGAAGTCTCCAAACGCCTGTTTGACACTTCCCGTGACCCAAGGGTTGGCTTTTACCTTGGCCAGAGGCAAAACGTTGCCATTCAACGTGGCAATGCCGCCAGTCTCTTGGGTATATTACCAGTCGACAGCGATGCGGAGGAATTTTTCGACGCCATATTTTAATTTGATAATAGTTTTAGTCAGGTTAGGTTATTATATTTTAATTATAATTGTAAATACTGTAATTTCATATTTGTAAATACAATACATTATCGTAGTTGGAAAAGTAAATTGTAGGAATGATAAGGTGGTAGAAATGTGACGTGGATTTATTTGAGTAATCGATGGAATACCAATAATCTAGTTTCTCAAAGGTCCTATTGGTCCCAACTATAGGTACCTTTATCGCTGTCGGTGAACGGTATAATAATAATTATTATGTTATAGATAAAAAACACAACACTGTCGTCGGAAATAATAGACACACAGTTTATGATAGAAATGAGATAAAATAATACACAAAGTGTACTAGATTAAGGAAAAATTGTTTCCTTTTTATTTGCTTTTTGTGTAATGATCCAGACCTAAGTATCTTTCGTATTCAAGGCTAATAGCGGCTTTTATACTAAGCAAAGGGTCCATTTAACGTTCATCAACGAGTTACTTCATTGTACATGGACACTAATGGATAGTTTAATGTAGGCAACATTAGATATAAAGGGCTTGCTAATAAAATAATGGAGATAAATGGGCAACTACCACGGATCAATGTATTTTTTCAGAAGAACTCATCAACGTAATCTGCGAAATTCAAAATTGCTTATCATCAAACTCTCGAAATTGTATTTCCTGCTATCGTCATATTTCCATCAAATATAATTTCGAGACCTATATTGATATTTTAAATAATTATAATTTAGTAAATAATTAACAAAAAAGAAAATAGAAAGAAGAACAATAATTACCCATATAATATATATATATATATATTAATAATAAGACGTGTGTTTATTCATGTATGCATGTTTATAATTTTTGCCAAGTATTGATAAACTGAAAAACTGCGCTGCAATTTGCAAAAAACGTTAGAAATGTTTATTTTCGCGGGCTACGAGTACATTGAAGGAATCACCTTAAGCAAACCACAGCGAATGATATCGAATTGAAAAAAGAATAAAGGAAGGTAATAGGAAAAAAAGAGTATATTATCTGTGTTGAGAATAAATATTGAATAAACCAACTCAGCTTATTACATTCAACTGCTAGACATTGGGCTCTCCCAAGTTGAAACATAACATCCAGTTCTCCGAAATCAGCATAAAAAATGTCTTAAAATTATCATTGAACCACCAAAACCTCACAAACCAAAGATAAATATATGCTTTTAATGTTTGTTTTGTTTTACTAAGTAGGCAGTTGAGCTAACTTATCTTTATTATATGCGCTTTTCTGTAACAATACAAAATTATTTACTATACCTGTAATCTCCGAAGGGCTAAGCAGAGGTGCACCTATAGTACACCTACAATCACACGTTATGCTTAAGTTCCATGTAATAGGGGGCGAGCCTATTGAGAAATTCCTGTGTCCCGGGTTGCAACTGAGAAATTCCTGATAGAATAACCGAATAACACTTTTCCCGACCTGGGAATTGAACCCAGGACCTCATGCTTAGTAGTAATGCTTGCGACCACTACACCAAGGAGGCAGTCAAAACATTATTTCTTTCTTTCAAATGATTTACTGCACCCCCCCACAAAAGTGTTGCCCAGTCCTCAGTTCTCAATAATAATGTTGCCATATTAAATATAAATCAGCTATAAATAGCGGTCTTTCCGCACTCCCATACGACAGGCACGCCATGATAATTGGAGTGAGCCGTTTACAAGACGTTGGGCTTTCTCGTTGACACATTTCACATTACGTTAAGAAAAATATGTTTAAATTATTTTGTGAGTGTGTTTTTGAGAAATAATTTCGTTAATTTTTTTTGACATGAAGCTGACAACGGCGGTAGAGCTAGTTGACTGATATAAATTGGACTGAATAAAAATTAAATGAATTTTGATTAATTGCATATAGTGTAGGTATCATAAAGATTATGTGCAATCATTTTGAATGTCCAGTAAAAGGTTTATTAACTAAAATCTATTAAACAGTCTTATATACCATGGGCAAGTTAATCAGAAATTGCGTTTGTAACTTCTATTATTATCCACGAGACTGTCAACATCTTGCTGGTTACATATTCAAGAAGCAGAGCGTTGTGTCCTCAATCAAAATACCCGATCATGAATGGTTAACATTTTCAGTCTACACGACATTTGTTTCTCTAGGTATTGATAAATTCATGGACTAGTCTTGGTTCGTCGTCATCATAGGCTAAGAATAGACGAGACCGTTTCTATCAATATTCAATTTTTAGTTACAGACAGGCTATTACGGACAACGGTGATACACTGGTTAGGTTTTTTAATTCTGAGATCAATATATATATAAGCCTAGACTTTTATATTACTAATACTAACAATTCCTTTCCTTTCTTTGGTATTGTTCGTCGAATCGTTGAGCTCCTTAAGTTTTGAGTTGAGCTGCATGATTACTGACAAATGCGTGTACTAACTGGACAGGTCCACTCATTCTGGGTGGTTGTTTCTCAAAAGACCATTTCAGACACAAATCTACATGGTCTTCACATGATTTGACCAAGATTATGTCTGGACTTTAAAAGAGACTGTGACCTCTGAGTTTTTTCGGCCTTTCTGTTCAGAGTAGTCAGATAGGAAACGCCGACCTCATCTAGTTTTACAATATGATTGACGTGTAAAAGTGTTTGTACAAACCTACTTACAGAAATAAAATCATTTATCATTTAATTAGATAAAAGAACTTGGAATCGAAAGAACCATAAAAATGTTACGTTAAACAAAACACAACCGTACACTGAAACCAAAAACAATCTTCATAAAGGCTACTCTGAATAAGAGTCCAAATAATTTTAAATTACCCTCCTTTGGTATGAAAACGGTCCCGTTCCCAATTTAATATTAGAAAATGCATTGCACATAAACAGTAAGAAGTTGGGCCGATAAGCAATACGATTAGCGATTAGAGTTGGCAAAATTTTGACAATGCGCTTGGTCCTAGTGATAGCGGCTTATTGCAAGCGGGAATGGGTTCCGACTATTGTATAATGGTTGTTGGTTTGCTTCGTTTTCTATGTACTTATAAGATATAAGTACTGATGTCGATACCTTTATTATGGACACTAAAGGCTGTGTTGGAACAACCTGAATGCTAGAATGCATGTTGGGTGGCTACAGAGTCAATAATTCGGGCCTTTTAGTATCATTATGATTTCCGTACTAAAGCGGTGATTTTGAATGTTTCAATTGAATGATTATTACATCGTGCTTCTTAAACTTTATCATGGGATTGCATTTTCGGAAGACAACATTTTTTAATACAGTTTTATTATGTACTCGCTATATACTTACTTGCAACTAATTGTGAAGAGAGAATATATAACTTTTTTTTATTGCTGTTATCAATTTGTGAATGTTTACAGTCAAATTGTAATCTATGCGCAAAGATAGATGGAGATATACAGTTTCTTCTCCGCCACGTCAATGATTGTAAAAATTACTTGGAGCACAGCTTTTTGATGGTTTTATAATGGGTTTCTTTACAATTATCATCGTCATAATTGGCAGCCTTTTTCCACCCACGGATGAGTTTTTTTTTTTGGGTGCAAAATCATCAAATGACCTCTCTCGCTCTGGGCGGAGCGGGAGGGCGTGTCAGGCTCTTACTGACTAAAACCCACCCGTATTCCTTCAGTTGCCTGTACGCCAGGGCCACGGTAACTCTTTCGAACAATCCGCGACCACGGCAGGCATCGGCCCTATCGGACCCCATCAATGGTGCTGACATCTCTTTGAGGCGCGCGTGGAACACGACGCGCCGTCGACCCGGGCTTGGGCCTTACCGGACGGCGAGCTGCCCATTGCTCGCCGTCCGCAAGCCCGCGCCTACGGTGGCCGGGAGTCGGGAATCGACTCCCGACGCCCAGGGTGTCTCCTCCTGCGGCAGCTAGGCGCGTGAGGGCGCAACGATTGCCTCTCCCTCACGCGCTCCGCCTCCTCCTTCGCGAGCATTACTGCTTCGCAGAAGGAGGTGACGGCTTCCTTCTCGCTCCGTACCATGGCCTGGAACAGGGCCGGACGCGAGAGATAGCCGCCGCCGATCGCCGCCACTAGAACACGGCGGTGCTCCTTCCAAGCCAGGCAGACCTCCACCGTATGCTCCACCGTGTCTTCCAGTCGATCCAAACAATGATAACACCCGGGCGTTTCCTCCCGCCTTATCCGAAACAGGAACCTCCCGAAACAGCCATGTCCGGTGAGGAAATGCGTCAGGCGGAAGGCGAGGACGCCGTGGCGCCTCTCAAGCCACTCCTCAAAGAAGGGACTTACTGCCGCAATTGTAGCGTGCCCTGCTGGGTTGCAACAGTCGCACTCTCCATGCCGCCATGAGATCCCACTGGAGCTCAGTCCGCTAAGCCTCCTCCCTTTTGGGCCATGCTTCCCTGGTCAGTGCGAGTCTCATCCAGGTCTATACAATATTCAGTATCAATATTACTATTTCTTGCTATACCGCCATCAATGCTACCAAGCCCTTTGCTGCCCAAACGCTGATTGTATCACGGCTCGGCTGAACGCCGAATATTATCAGAACAAATTGGTACAGTCACGGCATAACATTTGTTATTTTTATTTATATTACCAATGATGTTGTGGAGCGCGAACGCTGTACCGGTGACAATAAATCTATGGATTCAAGGTTAAGTATTATTTTGACGGTAAATGGAGCTTGTTTTTCAGTTAGAAGGGTATCAGCTGTTTATTATTGCTTGTAGATTATGGGTGGCACCATGGCAATTTATTCCATGTTGCATTTTTAACATTTGTTTCGCGTTATTGTACAAGATACTGGTTAAAGCTATCCTCTTCATTTAAAACTCCGTAAAAAGCGTTCCTTGTCGCATATTTTACTATTAATGTCATTCTGGTATCTAAATTCTTACTCGTTGTTTTTTCGTATACTTCTTTCCACTCTACATTCACTCTGCCATGCGTTACGTTTAAAACACCCTTGTCCACAAGAAAAAAAAGGGTTCAAATTCCTGCATAAACTTTTGTGGGGGAAAAAAAATCAACTGTTTATACTAATTGTAAGTAGCAGTAACTGCGCGGCTATACAAAAGTGCCACGCACGCGATAAGGCTCACGCACTCGCGTTTCTTTTTCTTGCATCGCGACGCAAATGCAATTCAGTTGCCAGTGATCTTATCGCAGCGTTATTGATTGCCACTGCAAAAAAATAGTGCGTGTGTTACCAGTATAAGAAATGTGTTTGTTAATTTATGCAATTATTAAGAAAGCAAATTAACCCCTTGGAAATTATGTGAATAATTTGAATTAGAAGTCGTACCTTTCATATTTTTACTGGATGCTATTTGAATTTTTTATTCAATCTAGCTCTTTGCTGGCCTGCTGCCAGTGTCCTTCGTTTATAAGCAAGAATACGATCAGTTCCGCCAACCATGATATGGCATTTTATGCTTCCGTCACGGCGTTGAGAGAAATGTTTAGTGTTTACAATGTGCAGAAAGAAACTGCGGCATTAATTTTGAAATAAGGAGACGAAAATAGTATTTCATTGTTTTATCTAGAGTCCAGTTTACCAAACTAGTCAATAGTTATATATAAAACATTTACTATTGGACATTCTTATAACACGTAAATAAATTGTTATAAAGAAAATTTATGTTACTATCGAGTTTTGGCTTGCAGGGTTGTGATCGCGGCAACTATCGAGTTCTATGTCGGCTCTTCTGAATCTAATATTTGGAAACGTGAAACTTGCATCAAGGAATGAGTTTTGAATTTTAGGTTTTCAATATTTTTACATAGGAAAATGTTGTCCCAAATAGCTATTATTATTATCCAAATAGCAAAGAAACATAAAGTACTCGTAGGTCTGTCTATTTTAAGTGACAAAATAATATCTGAACTCAAATACATCAAAAATATTAATTGTTATCTACATTGTATCGTAAATATAAAAGGCGTGTCCATTTTAGCGAACAATAGTACCTACTGGAAAGTTGTTTCGTGTCATGAAACGAATGTAAATTGTTGAGCGAACCAACTCTAGCCATTTGGCTAAGTAAGTTCTGAACTGCGATGAAGCCGTAAACTTGTGGGATTTCCACTTTATTAAATAATAAACAATGTAACTACATGTTATGTGGAATTATATTTAGCTGAATTATTAACTATTTTGGTACTTTGTTGATGAAGGAGTACCTACATTGTGGATAAATCGGCTGGTTATTTCTGCCAAACTTGCGTTTCATAAGGGACATTTTGACTAGGCTTACAAATTAATCATTTTGCTCAAATTATATCTTTAGTAGGTATACTTTGGTCAAGCCAAGTTGTATAAATATTATGTAATGTTGATTAATCTTGATTTAATTTTTTTATTAACATCGCTAATGCGATTGATTGGTTTAACCATGCTTTCATTACCCAATGGTAATGAAAAATTATTTACAATTATTTCTTTACCTATTGGAACTAAATTCAAATCTCATTCATTGACTAATATAACCTACATCAGTAATCCAATCCCCACATTTTATTTGCATTAAAATCTTCCACATTCACGATATCTCCATCCCACCAGCATTCAGTTTTACCTTCAGGAAAATATGCAACTTCAAATTTTTAAGTCCAACTTTTTCCGCGTGGGAACGCTAGAAGAATACTAATTCCCGAGGCGGCCACCGGCGGATTAACCCACACCCGAAACTGTAGCGTCTATAGTGTGAACGAGACCTAGTGTTTTTCGCTGTACGGTTCCCGCTTTTTGTTTCGCATTTTCGTATCTTTCGGGCGATATTTATTTTTTGTATTTTTTGGCGTTTCTGCTTTGGGTATGTGGTGTGTTGTGTGGTGGGAAATTATAGTGTGGAATAAGATATCTTTCAATACTTTTTGTTTCGTTTGTAATAGGACTTAAGAAAATATAGTATTCCAGCTGTAGATATGTCGTACATTTAAAGGATTACAATCTAACAATAAGCGGCTGATAAATGATAAATGATAAATAAATGATAAATGATTTTATTTCTGTAAGTAGGTTTGAACAAACACTTTTACACGTCAATCATATTTTAAAAACTAGATGAGGTCGGCGTTTCCTATCTGACTACTCTGAGAAGAAAGGCCGAAACAAACTCCGAGGTCACAGTCTCTTTTAAAGTCCAGACATAATCTTGGTCAGATCATGTGAAGACCATGTAGATTTGTGTCTGAGATAGTATGTCATACTCACTCAAATGTCTCACTGATGGTGGTGCGTGTGTTAGATCATTCGGTTCCCTTCCAAATGGTTGAGCTGAATGGTGCTGATCCACGCGGCATGTTCGAGAACGGGCGCCGTCAGTAGGGACTGGTCATCTCACAGGAGCCACGGCTTATTTAAACTTAATTTAATATTTGAATTGCTTTGTCTTTTTATTACGGACGCTTTTAACGTTCTGCATCGTTCTCACATGCATAATTTCAACATGAATGATGTAACCAATGCTTTGTAACCATATTTTAATTTAAAAGAGTGTTCGTGGAGTTTCTTGCCCGTTGAAATAGAATAGAATAGAATACTCTTTATTATGTACACCATAAAATTACAGATATAAATATAGACATTTCTCCATAGGTACCTATTACGCTTTGGAATAGGCAACTAGCTTCACCTTTCTGACTAACCGACATCTTGACAATTTAAAAGTGCCTGTAATTGGTTTATTTGATATAAATGCTTTGAGTTTGAGTTTGAAGCATTCTGGAATCCGAATTTCGGAAATCACTATCATTTCTGTGAAAATCTATTCCCTCTGACTTAATTCCAACAAGATCAAAGAAACAAAATTAGCAGCAACAATGGCAAAAACGTTGACGGTCAAAACTTCAATCTGGAAAAACGCCGACAAAAAAGTCTCGCAAAAAGACCGGGCACTGGAATCCACTGTATTATTACGTAATTAAACAAGAAAAACGTTGGGCACTATTGTAAAAAAGCCAACAAATCTGCCGCCGAAAGGAAACGCAAACAGCAAGGTAGCTATGTGGAAATTGCCAAGAAAGAATTTAGTTGGAAAAAACCAGGAAAAAGTTTAGGCCGTCGGACGATGCAGGTTAATAAACAAATGAACGTACGACCCACGGCCGATCAGCTAGATTGTGGATTATATTTTACTGGCCACGAATTTTGTTTTTACATTAAAAATGAGAATACAGGCTTACAATGTTGTGTCACGAACGTGTGTAGTTTCGGCGATATAAATTCTTTTGGTTTATTGAAGCGGTTTTGTGTTTTAGGTCGAGCTTTGAACGACTTGCATTTGATTGTATTGTTGGTGAATTTATGGGTGTCAATAAGTCACAATACCTGGGGATTTCATGTTTAATTTATGATCTATTAACTATCTAATATTTATGAGCAAAAATGACATATATAGTCCATTTTGCGATATGATAAGAATGGGTCCTATTATGTGCCTAGAAGCACAATAACTTTTGACATTTTATAGTTGTATTTCTTTCTTTGACTTTGTAAGCAAAAAAGAAATTGTCTCAGTCTATAACTATAATGCACACACTTCTTTAACACTAAAGTTCAACAAGATTATCGCAAACAGTTTTTGCAGCTCCTCATTTGTCTGTAGACCGGGTACTGCAATAAATTCAGTAACGAATTCTCTATTAATTAACGTGCTAATGGCAAAGTGTCTTAATGCCGTGTCTTTGGAATTATTACTTGCAACTTTTGTTTTAATCTCTTCTAAATGTTTTAGTGCACTTTCAATATTGAATTTGTACTTATGTGCTGGCATGGATTGAGAAAGATAGATTGTAGACTTAGTGTTCTTAAATTATTCCATGTTGTTGACTCATTAATAATTTATGCCAACACGGCTTTGGATTCTTGAAATTTGAGTTAAGATTATAGATGTTACAAAAAATATCTCACAAAGAGAGTATGTGGAATTTTTATTTGGAAGTATTAACTACCCATAAATCTATCAAGTCGTACACCTTCATGTCTTGAGCCAATTACAATAAGACTTGACATTATGACAATATGCCAATACTGCTCTACTGCTTCACTTTTTAAGAATTCATACGAATAGATACTGGTGATATACCCACCTACATTTTTATTTATACATATTTACGAAGTCCCAGAAGACAACACCAACATTTTATATTTGGAATGAGGATCTATGGAGTATAAAGTGACAAACGAAGTTAAGCTTAAAACGAGAATTTATGGAGTGTGAGAAAATATTGCGAAATGAATTCTTAGATAATCTAGTTTCTTTTATACATATAGTGGCCTGTGTAGCTTTATACTAACTGCCCTACGTAAGCTTGATGTAGTAGTTTTTTTAACGCGATTCCGTTTAATAATGGTTGTAATTACCGTGAAGTAGTTCTACTTGAATGTAGTGAAGTGGTTTGCATGTGTTTGGTCAATTATCATGCTTGCTGAACCTCACTGGTTTATAATAAATATATATCCATCTTTGCCGATATCAAACGTTCATTATCTTCAAAGCTGAATAGAATAAAATATTGTTTGTTATGTACAGTATATAAATTGCAGATATGAATGTAGCAATGTTACATAGGGTGACACAATGGGCGGTCTTATCGATAGATACGTCGGTTAAATTATCTAAACAATTCATTTTGGACATGAAACCGGCACAAGACCATATCAGCACCTTTTGCCAGGCGATCTACGGTCAATGATCTAAGAAACAACATCCGGAACAAATACATTCACATAATCCAAACACATGGTTTACAAGCGACCTACAAAGCTGTAAAACCATATTATTTTCTTCATGAAATTTTTTATACTAAAGTACCTCTACATATTTCTTTACGAGAAGCCTAATTAAAACACGGTGATAATGCAATTCCGCTCGAGGCACCCATCGGACCTTTAGCTAAGGCGTGCCTCAAGACGGCCTCGCCTTGAAATAGATCGAATTATTTTCAAAGAAAACTGTATTATGAACTTTTAATTTCGCTATTTTTTGCTGTCATCGCCTTAAATGGAGGAAACGTAAAGATTGAAATGATTGAGCTTTTATCTTTTAGTTTGTTAGTGAAATTAAAGCAACCTTTTTTGTTATTTTAATATCATTTTTGAATGTGAATTTGGGAGGGTTAGACTTAAAGCTACCAATAGACCAATAAAATAAAAACAATATAGTTCTTATTTGCTCTTGGTAAATAAACTTCAATAATTATTACTCTGCATGAAACATTGCTAGTCGCTACTTTTTGCAAATAAATACTTCACTTTCTTTTATATCGACATACCTACCATAGCCAACCCACCCTTGAAAGCGTGAGCAAACCCTATAAAAAAGCCAATATTGCCAAAGTACACAACTGATGACGTGCCATAGACAATCTTATCGGGTTCCTGACCGATCATTTCAATGCAAATAAACCGGTAGCCGGCCGGCACGCAACCGACCAACTAGATAGAATACACTTTATATCTCTTCTGACATTCAACTGGAACTAATTTCCCCCAACAATGTAAACTTAAAAGCGAACTTTTGCACTGCCCACAAAAAACGACCTTACCCCAACCTATTCACGATCCGAAATAACTCTTAAAATCGAATTCTTAAGCTAGCTTTTTCAATGTCAGCGAAAGAGAGTCAGAACGTATTTTTTATTGAATATTTTTGTAGGGAACCTGCAGCGTTGCATCTTTTCACTCGTCTCTGTAGAAAGGAAACTTTTCCGAGTGTAGACTTCGAATTCCGCGCATTTTTTTCTCATTAACGATTCGAAATTCATAAGTTAGGGATATTCTCATTAAAATAAAGTTTTTGGCGTTCTTTTGTTTGGAATCCATAATTGCTCAGGCGACTCGTTGTTTATCTTTATGTGTATTTTGTGAGGTAATAAAACTTTATCTCTATTTGTCTGAATTATTCAAACACTAAGTATTTTACTCATCGCGGTTGTAAGTTTGAATTTAAGATCCTACTGCTGGCTGTGGCTCTGAATATTGTGGAGATGGAGAGCACAAAGAAAACTAATTAGAACAGTAGTTTACCTGTTTCACAAGGTTTATTTGAAAGAGAAAACTTTATATTTTAAGACTATGAAACTGTCATATTCAGCGTCTCTTGTTTCCGGAGTCAACTTTGGAAAGTGGGTTACCGACTTGCTATATTTTGGAGTAAGACAATAACATGTCTTCCTATAGCTATTGCACCTCAACCGTCACTAATTTATGAATCCCGGATTATACCATAGCTTAGCTAGCTTATAAGCTTATCCACAATTTTTTGCCACATTCTCCAAACATTATTCCAATTACTCGTAAACGAACCAAACAACTGACCACAGTCTTCACCACCTTCTAAAAAAGACTGCAACAATTTTTTAAACACCGAAAACCGTATGTTAGAGCCGCATAGGCACGCCTGCCGGCTGGGCGTAACAGTAGCAGATTACAGCGGCTTAGATAACGCTAGCTCGGAAATAAAAGCGGCTAACTACTAATTAGCAGCCTGTGGTTCGTTGCGGCCGGCGTCGATGCAAATTCGACCGGCCAACGTAAATTAGCGCGGTGTGCTAATCGCGTGCTTTTGCGCTTATTTGATACGCTACAATCGGTTTATACAAAATCGTGTTATCGTAGATGTGCAGGTTGTTCGCGAATGAGTTTGTGCAATTTATTTTGTTGGGAGTTTATTTTATTTACCTTGTAAAGGGAAGCTACAAAATTCAGTAGCCCAAACCGGCCTGCAGCTAAATAAAAATAACAAACATGAAAAAAATCGTACCGGATTTAGAAAACGCTTTAGGACTTACCTACTCGTACCTATCCGTGAAAAGTTTATCTGGTTGTGTTTTTTGTATATACAATGGGGGGGACGTTGGCGACCGATAGTTGTCGTTATATTTGTCGAGACTGCAGGGCCTGGGTACTACAGCCTCCATACCAATCTAAGGTTACAACCTAATATTTTTTTTATAAACTCTATCGCTAAATATTTTCTCAGACATTGGTGCTGATACTCTTATCACAAAATTCTCTAAAATACACTAAAAATTGGCCAGAAAAGGCACCAGACAAAGATGAATGGAAAAGTATGGGGGAGACCTTTGTCTAGCAGTGGGACTATATAGGTATAAATATATTATATATAAAATATATTTATGGTGGTTATCTTTAGACACTTATATTATGAATCACGGACCGGTTGGTCTAGTCAGACTCCCAAACTCCACAAATTAGGCTCCAAACTTAATTTTCAACCACAAACGCCGACGAAATCCAACAATCCTTTGAAAATCATCTACCTACTTACCTAATAAAATTTGAAAACGTGCAAGTCCAACATTAAAACAAGACTATTATATCGTAGCTGGAAAGCTTTGTGCTTGATCAAACAAAACAGTCTCATTTGTTCCAAGCCGCTCAACTAATGAAATTATATTCAAAATCGTGTCAAGTTTCCGCTGCAGAAATTGTGTTTTTATTTTTGGGATGTGGGATTGCGGAGCTAATTTTGGGAGAGAGAATGAATGTCGAAAGTTTAGAGGTATATCCTTAACTTTTAAGGCGACCATTTTTGTTTATTTTAGGTAATTGACAAACGTAATAAAAATATTCAATTATTGTTGTTGGGCAGATTCTTCCCAAACATTTCTAACAAAAGAATATATCTTACAAAATTGGGATTTACGAGTAAGTACCAAGTACTGGGCGATGATATTATGAAAACTAAAATATCAATCGTGGATTTAAAAAGGATGACAGAAAGAAAATACATTTATTTAGCATATACTACAAGGCACACTACACAACATATACAAGTTAAAAATAAAAATAAAACAAATAAAAAGTGATTCCTAGGTGAGTGAGTGAGTGGTTATGAGTGATTTCTTAAACACATAGGTACCAAAATAGCATATTTTAAGATCGGAGCTTCAGCTAATAGTTAATGTCCTCATCATATATCAGAGTTGTCTAGTCCTTAAATTGTTTATTGAAAATCAACAACATTAGGGCCCATTTGTAGCACAAATTATTAAATACGTTGAACGCTAAATATATTTCTTACTGTCTCTGTGATCCTCAAACAGTTGACAGAAACAGAACGATGTTTCAAATTCGTTTAGTGCTGAACGTATTTAGTGATTTGTAATGCAAGCAGGCCCTGCAGTCTCAACATTAGATAGCGACAAAAATCTGTCGCTATCTAATAACAGATTTTTGTCGCTATCTAATGTCGAGACTGCAGGCCCTGGCCTTAATCTCGTTCTGTTTAAAAATGTTTAATTTAAGCCGTGATTCTACAAAAATGTGTTCAAAATCTTGCAACACTATCTAACGAGTGATTGACTGCCTCTCTCGCACGTGTCACCCAACAGCTGTCAATTGCATTTCGTCGCTAACAACCGGCGAATACACGTCAGACTGTGCTTTATTGTGTTTTATTGTATTGTGTGTTAGGGTTCGAATTAATAATACACAAGAGATGGACATGCTTAACTATTAGTTTCACAAGATTAAGACAATGAACGGGTTTAGTTACAAGATTGGCATAAGTTAAATCGTTGCCAATAATTGATCCTTATTTAGTGATCTTAGATGTTTATATTATAAACTTGCTTAGTGTTCAAATTAAATGGTGTGATGTAATACGTTTTTGAAGTTTACATGGAGAAAAAAATTGACGCAGTGATTTCTATTCTAAAAATGAATGAACTTTTCGATTGAGATTTCGAAGCATTTCCATCCAATTTGTTTTGTCACGTGTGCTTTACTTTTTACTCTTGAAAGTTTTCAAACGCTATGAAACATACATAACATTCTTCTTGCAAATAATCTAATAACTAGATTTTTAACCGACTTCAAAAAAAGGAGGAGGTTGTCAGTTCGACTCTATTTATCTTATTTTTTTAGTGTATTAGCCTATAACTTTTTCAAGGTGAACCGATTTGGATGATTCTTTATTTTTGAAAGCTGGTGCTTCTCATGTGGTCCCATATACATTTGATCAAGTTCTGACCAGTATTTTTTGGGTTGTCCTTAATACTGCGTATTTTTTTACTTAGTTTATATTGTTGATGTTTTAATAATTTCCTGTTACTGTTATTGACATTTAAATTAGTGGTATACGAATTTGTGTGGGGTAGGCACCACAACTAAAAAGTAAAAAATAAAATACTTTTTACAAAAAAAAAACCCACTTCCAAAAAAACACTACAAAGTGAAACATAACTTTAAATTCGGAAGTCGGTGGCAAAAAACGAAAATACAAAACCAAAGACACCGACTTCCGAAATTAAAGTTCTTTTTTCGAAAGTCCAAATTAACGAATAATCGAAATTCGTTAATTTCGACTATTGAAATCGAAAATCAAATAGTGAAATTAACGAATAATAATATTATTAATGTTAACGCTCGATGAAGCTACGGCATGAATCAAACGCCATCACAATTGTCGCACCGATTCAAGAAAACAAAAGCGGATAACCAAAACGCCCGCAGCTAACTTTTAATCCAAACCCATCGTAAATCTATACCAACATATATTATAAATCACAGTTTTCCCTTTAAAAGCGTTGTAACACATTACCATACGTCATAATGGAGCATTTCATCTGCTATGGTCCAGCAACACGAATAAATCGGCTGGCCAGCTTCCGAGCAGCCATCTTGGATTGCGCTAACGGGTTCATTTCCTGCGCCTATACATTTCCGGTCCATTCGATGTTGCCAAGTCATAATTTTTAAAGCTCCAAGTTAGTCTTTCGTTTATTTTAGAGAAGAAATGTCCCGTTTTTGGACTGGCACGTTAATTATATTGGGTATTAATTGTAGGGTTGAGTTGTGTTTATTTGTTAATGTTTGGGTAGAGGGTAGGATTATTTGAGTAAAGAAACCGTGAAGTCGAGATTATTAATTGTGTAATGGAGCTATTCGGGGTTCCTTATTAGGTGTTAATTTTGGGGCCTCTGCCCGTCCAATTAAAGGGGTGCTTATTGGATTAAAATGTTGGGTTTTATTGTGTTATTTTGTAAAGGACTTTGCTTTAAGTCTCTTTCAAACAGGCGCGACACGCGACGCAAATCGCACGCGACACAATGGCACCGCCTGTCGCACGACAAGCGGTGCCATTGTGTCGCGTCGCGTGTTGCGCCTGTTTAAAGGAGCCTTATAACATGACAGGGTGAGATTTACTTGCATATCAGTAAGAAAACTTTTCATCCTTCAAATTTCATTTGAAGAAAGGGCAAAATTATCTCTTTGTAGACTTGAAATCGCATTCTGAGAAAAGCATTGAGTGTGATGGGCGTAGATCTAAAAAGCACTTAAACGTAGTGTTTGGCTATAAAATAACCTAGTGTCAAACTAGAATAGTTCTTTATTTGCACAGAAAGTGGTTACACGTTACAGATATTAAGTTTAAAATTATCCTTATACTAACTACCTTAACTACACGGATTACATCGCTGATAAAAATGCTTGGCTCAACGCTGGTCCTGCTCCACAAGGGCGCATTAACTAATTGATTAGCATTTGGAACTACTGAAGATTGTAAAAAACTGTCTTTACATTGTATAAATTCAATCTTGTAGTATTGTATAATTGCATAGCACATGTGTGAGTACTATGTACCTACTATAAAGCTACCATTTTCTAGGTTGTCTTTCATTGACTTGAATGTGCCCTGGCGGCTGAGAGTATGTCATGCTCACTCAAATGTCTCGCTGGTGGTGGCGTGTGTGTTGGATCATTAAGTTCCCTTCAAAATGGTTGAGCTAAATGGTGCTGATCCATACGTCATGTTCGTGAACGAGCGCCGTCAGTGGGGTCTGGTCATCTCTTGACTGCCACGGCTTATTTTAATTTAATATTGGAATTGTTGTCGTCTCTTTATTACGGACGCTTTTAACGTTCTGCATCGTTCTCACATGCATAATTTCAACATGAATGATGTAACCAATAATTTGTAACCATATTCTGATTTAAAAGAGTGTCCATGGAGTTTCTTGCCCGTTCTTCTCCATAGGTACCTACTACGCTTTGGAATGGGCAACTAGCTTCATCTTTCTGACTGACCGACCCCTTGACAATTCAAAAGTGCCTGTAATTGGTTTATTTGAAATAAATGCTTTGAGTTTGAGTTTGAGTTTTTAAGGCATGTAAACAGTTTAAGCTATAATAACAAAGAATCACTCAATATACAGGATGGATTTTTAAGATTGGGCAGCAAGGGCAGCTACCTTAACCGTTGTAGCTACAGGAAAACGGACTTAGGAGACTTTTCTTAACTTTTTGAGAAATTTAAAAAAAATTGAAATTTTGAATTTAAAAAGAAAATTACAGTCAGCAGGAAAATGGGCAATTTTCACAAAAACTTCTTTTTATGCCAATCGATCATGTCTCATAAGGATCAAACACCTCTATTGCACCAACTGAGGTTTGAGCACTAGAAAAGTCAGAAATCGGAAAAATCATTTCCCATATATTTCGTAGGAAATGAGACTACAACTTACTTTTTATTATGGATAGACTAACCGCTACAATGAAGACAGGCCGAAAATAACAAACATAATAATTAACTTCGAATTTCGATCGAATACGCGTCATAATTTAATTTGCTTTGAAAACAGAATCATGATAGTTTCTTGCCTGGTTACTTATGATTTCCGAAATTCCGTGACAAAAATTACCTCTGAAGGTGGCGCTCCGCAACTCAACAGCCGCCAAACCCGTTCTAATTTGAACCGGCAATTCGAGAGGCAGTGGATAGGAACATATCGCACCTTTATTTCGAAACCGTTACTAAACGAAATTTTTACGAAATTAATAATATTAAATTATATGACTACACAGACACACCTTAAAAAGAAACCAATAATAATAATATAACAAATAATCTCAGGAATATCTCTTATGAGTTCATCACTTTTTTATTAAGAGATAAATAATAATGCAAACACCGTAAATTATTTCTCCTGGAAAATTTAATTTTTTGTTTAATAACGGTTTCGAAATGAAGGTGCGATATGGTCCTATGCCGTGGCCACCTCGCAGTCCTGATCTCACGCTATGTGAGGCTATTAAAAAATGAACTTTTTAAAAACAAATACGACAGTGTTCTGGAACTCATAGATTCACTTACCACGTTTCTCTATGGCATTCATCCTTCCACATTATCAGCTGCTACCCGCTCTGTAGTAAAGAGAGTAAACCTATGCCCACGTAAAAACAGCTACCATTTTGAGCACCTCATTATCTTGGAGCACAAGTAAAAATTCTAGGTGAGCCTAAATGTAAAATTTCAAGTTTTTAATTTTAAGGTGAAATAATACCCAAAGTAGCAGTTATTCTTTTTATTTATTTTTCGATTAGTCTCCTTGTAGCTGTCAGTTTATCGATGGTAAAACAGTAAGTTGTAGTCTCATTTCCTACGAAATGTATGGGGAAACTTTTTTGCGATTTCTGACTTTTCTAGTACTCAAACCTCAGTTGGTCCCATAGTGATTTTTGATCCTTATATGAGACATGATCGAATGGCATAAAAAAAAGATTTTGTGAAAATTGCCCATTTTCCTGCTGACTGGACATTTTTTTTCAAAAATCTTGAATGTAAATCAAAATTTCTCAAAAGTTAGGAAATATCTCCTAAGACCGTTTTCCTGTAGCTACAACGGTTAAGGTAGCTGCCTTTGCTGCCCCATCTCAAAAATCCACCCTGTACATTATTAACAAATTCAATCAAATCGATACAAGTTTACCATGTCAAGATGAAATTCAGTAAATAATTTGAAATAGGCAATACAATACATAATGTCAAGTTTAATAAAATTTGATTATATATTTCTCAAGTTCGAGGTCAATACAGTTAAAATATAAATGATTTATTCAATTTTTTCGATTTTATCTATTTATTTCTAGAGGAACTAACGGCCAATAAACAAAAATTCTGTAAAGAATTAGGTGTTTCCCGAAAAAAGATTTAAACTGGCAAGGCACTATTGTTGAGGCAATACATTACTATAATATTTTTTTTGGCTTAAAATAATTTATTGAAATATACGCCAATTCACCTTAAGTAAGCATAATGATTTGTGCTCGTGCTTTTTTTGTATTAGAAAAGGCATTTGCACTGCAGTGGAATAATAATAGACTAGTATTATTTTGTATTTATTTAAACCTATTTACTCCACAGACATAAAACTCCATTACTATATAAATGCACATAGAAGTTCTGCAGTCTGCCCTTTTAAAATGTGACACAGACAAATGGCCGGGACACGCTACATGACAGTACGATTTTCTACGTTCCCCGAAGGAGGAGACTCGCAAAATTATTAAGTGACGCTTGTGATATCATCGGGCTTCTTTTGTTATTTTTTTGGTAGACGGTACTCGTGGTAAGTATGGATTTAATAGAAATTAGGAAGATGTTATGATATCTTCTATATAAAAAAAACATTCTTAGAAAAAAAAAAAACTGACATCCAAAAGAAAAACACTACAGAGTGAAAAATTACTTTAATTTCGGAAGTTGGTTCTTTGGTTTTGTATTTTTGTTTTTTGCAACCGACTTCCAAAATTAAAGTTATTTTTCACTTTGTAGTGTATTTTTTTAAAGTCGTTTTTCTTTTTTGTAAAAGAGTTTTTATTTTTCACTTTTTAGGTGTGGTACCTACCCCACACAAATTCGTATACCACTATTTGCTATGTAAATAACAGTGACAGGAAGTTATTAACAACATCAAATATATACTAAGTAAAAAAAATACGTATTATGACAGCTAACTGAAAAACTGCCCAAGCAAAGTTAATAAAATTTATATGGGACCACCCCTATCCATTAAAAAAAGAATTTTCAAAATCGATTCACCATTGCCGGAGATATCGCGTAACAAACATACAAAAAAATATAAAGACGCATTGAGAACCTCCTCCTTTTTGAAGTCGTTTAAAAATGTATGGGGCCTTTTTTGCTGTAAATATGGTTCTTTCCGTGGTGCCTTTCAACCTACAGAGAGTTCTCAGTCTGCTCTGTATAGTTTTTTAATTTCACGAAATGAAATAGTTCGGCTGTAGGTAATCGCGGAGCTACATTTAGAAAGGAAAAGAAAATAAAGAAAAATTGTTTATTCTTCACAAACAAGATGCATATTACAAAAAAACTAGACAAAATCTAAACACAACACAGACAACACAACACACCGATCATTTGTTTCACAACTACGACTTTTCTTGAAAAATCTTGTCAAACTGTAATAATTTTCTATTTTACATTAAAAGCGTCTTCTGCTTAGCTCAAAATACATAAAAATACATCGAATTGTTTCTTTTAATTTGAAAATTTCACTCTAGGAAGTCTGTATGCGTTCCGTGGTTACTCACGAATTCAATAACGCGCAAAACCCATATATTTAATTTCACCGTCAATCCATTCCGGCCCTATTAACACCTCAAGAAACACCCAACATTAATAATCCTATCACTACCCAGCACTCCAACACCTCAACTTTCAGCACATCAGCACGTTGCACTTACGCCCAACGGGCCGTCAATAATACGATCGGTTCATTCCTATGCGACCAACAACGTCGCCTACAAATAAAGCTACGCTCCGAGTGTAATCCGAACACATATCAGCTGCCATTTTCGACGCGACAAACTGCAGCGGAATTTTAATTTTTTATTGTGTTTGTTTGTTGACGGAGATTACATTAAGCTGGGTATCGGGTGTCGTATAAATGTGACAGTTGCCTTGGAGATAAATCTTAAATGAAGGATACACTATGTTTTATTATTTGGCATTATACGTATACCTCCAATTCTTATTACAACTCTTTACTAATGGCTTTTGTAGACAGGATTTGAATTCAGATTTGTTACAGTTGTCATGTCATTTGGTTTAAAACAGGCTTTTGTTTTAATTTTAATTATTTTATTTATCTTTTATATAGATTCTTCTATATTTTGTGAATGTGAGAACGTTGTAGGCCTTTTTTTTTCTTTTTTTTTTTGGGTGGGAAATCATCAAATGACGTCTCCCGCTCTGGGCGGAGCGGAAGGGCGTGTCAGACTCTTACTGACTAAAACCCACCCGTGTTCCTTCAGTTGCCTGTGCGCCAGGGCCACGGTAACTCTTTCGAACAATCCGCAGCCCCGGCAGGCATCGGTCCTATCGGTCCTAACTTGCCTAACTTGTAGGCCTAACTTGTAGACTGTTTATTTGTAGACCTTTTTCTATTTTGTTGAGTAACTGTCAGTTGTTGACAGGCCTACACTGCCCTCCCATACCTATTAACACAGTAATTTGAAAACATTGTAAAACCCACTTATTTTAACCGACTTCCAAAAAAGGAGGAGGTTCCCAATTCGATTGTATTTTTTTATATTTTTTTATGTGTGTTAGCTCAGAACTTTTTTCTGGGTGAACCGATTTGGATGTTTCTTTTTTTATTTGAAAGATGGTGCTTCACATGTGGTTCCATTTAAAGTTGATCAAGTTCTGATCAGTAGTTTTTGAGTTATCCTTAATATTGCATATTTTATTCACTTAGTTTATATTGATGATGTTTTAATAATTGTCTGTCACAGTTATTTACATATCAAGTAGTGGTTTACGAATGTGTGTGGGGCAGGTACCACAACTAAAATGTGTAAAATAAAAACATTTTTACAAAAAAATAACCGACTTCCAAAAAAACACTAAAAATCGTGAAAAAAAAACTTTAATCTCGGAAGTTTTTAAACGAGTAACCGTGGAGTTTCTTGCCGGCTCTTCTCCATAGGAAACAACCAATTGGAACCGTGCACCTAGCTTCTGACGTTTCATAAGTGCCCATGTCGGTTTATGTTAAATAAAATATTATGATTTGATATGATTTTGAGTGGGATATTTTTGCATTGTCAAAATCATCATATCCGCTAAAAGATGGATAAAGGCTTCCAAATCTGCTTTGTAAGAATTAGGATTTGACGGGATTAAATCAAATAAGCTATTTCAGTGCTTTCTGGTGCTAGGTGAATCACAATACGAAGTTTGCACTTTATAAACTGTAGTAATAACTTACGGCTAACAGAATTATGATACGCAATGATAATTGATTTTCTGTATGTTCTTTAAATACATCACAAAACAAAGCTGGTACTTTCGAAAATTTAGTCTAACAGAATATTGATAGAGAATGATGTTCGATTTTTTCAATATATTCTTAGTTAAAACAGCACCTTAATTGCGTAACACACTATCAATCACAATCTAAATCGTTTTGAAGACTATCGCTAATCCATTGCTTCATATGTTCGAAAACTTTGTCTGCTCAACAACGTAAATAACGCAATGAATGTTGTTGAACTGTCAAAATGAAAGCCATTCCTACTGTTAGTGTGTTACGCAATTATCCCGCAGTTTTACACAGTCTCGCCCTGGAATGGCCTGCTTAATTCATACCTCGTACCGAAATTTCTGCACTTGTCCAACTGCTTATGGGTAACCACTGAAAATCAGCGCTGTGCTGTGGGTCCCCCATAGCACAGCATCATGCTGAGTGGAAGCCTTCTTGTCACAGTCATGACGTGCAGCTGTCGACTATTTCTGTTTTGTGCTCGTGATTATAGATTTATTTTGTTTGTTTTATTTTTATTTTACATTGTTACCAGAGCTAATTATCTTTTTTGTATGCACGTGTTTCTGTGACAAATAAACCTATTTTTCTTTCTTTCTTTTCTTTCTTATACTGTCCTACTGAATACATCTATTCTGTGGCACACCTTACCTCCGATCCGTACACAGCTTGTCAACAATATAATGAACAGAGGCAATTATAATTAACTGTCAGGATACTGAATTATTGCTAATTCGATGATGATGTAGGCTTGATTACAGGCACGTGTATTAGTTTACGTCGGAGAATATGCTCTAGTTTGCTATGTAGCCGCATCTACAACGCCACATGCGAGCTACGCGTCACACTGGCGTCACGGAAAATCCTGCATCGCGCAAACAGAGTTTTCCGCGCAACTAGCATATATACAACATCCCGACATCAATCGTCGGGTAGTTGCACACCAGACACGACAGGAGAAGGAGGATCCTCCCTTTTCTATGGAGGTATGAGTGAACTTTACACCCTGTTCCTCATGCCTCTATAGGTACAAGGTTAAGATAATTGTCGTAATCGCTGTGTATCTAATTAATTATTTTTCAATGTATTTTTTGTTGTTTTTATTTGACAGAAATATTGAATGGAGCTTTGATTAAGTACCTACCAATTGATTGTCTGTCTGAATAATATTTCAACTGGTTAGCAATGGCAGGTCACGTCCATTCTAACTTTTTCACTGGTTTATTTTTCATGTCAATTTGGTATGTACAGTCACGAGCATTAATATATCAACACTTGGCAACTTTCAATTGCGGTTTTTTTGGGAAACAACAAATGCAACGTTGAAATACGATATATTACATAAACCTATGGGTTCGAAAATACTATGTTCGTAACAACATAAAATTTCATTAAAAAATTAAGGAGAAAATCGCTTTTGAATTTAGGCAAGTGTGTACATATTTATGCTCGTGACAGTACAATCATCCAGAGAAAAAGTTTTATGTGTAATTTGAATGCTACTTAACAACAGAAATAGACACAGTAATGTATAACGTTTCTGGATAAACTCTTTCATAAGGAAGTGTACTACTGAAAAATTATAGGGTCTCATTTGAAATCCCTTCTTCATTACTAATATTATAAATGCGATTGTAACTGCCTGAATGTAGCGTGTCTGTCTGTCTGTGTGTGTCTGTCTGTCTGTTAAGTTATGAATTTCGATGAAATTTGGCACGCAGGTAGACCATGTCCTGGGTTAGGACACTTTTTTATCCCGGTAATACGTTATGAAACCGCGGGCAAAAATTAGTCTTGCATTTGATTTTACTTTGAAGTAGAAATACGTGGTTCTTTATCACATAATCTTATTTATTTTTCATAATTTGGCCACGTTAATAATAATGGTTATTTTTTTTTGTTACAGGGTGTGCATTTTTAACATACTTTAATCCGGAAAGCGCATCCAGCGCTCAAACGGCTCTACATGAGAAACGGACACTACCAGGGGTAAGTAATAGTGTTGTTTAAAAAGCCGATGTGTACAAACAAACATACATAATTTCAAGCCTAACTCTCATAAAGGTATACATATACACAGAATGCCACCTGCTACGATTCTTACAAACTCCTTTTGATTAGTCCACGTTCATATAGCGCAACAAAGTAATTTTGGCGCGTAACCAAAATCAGAACCAACGCCGCCAT
The DNA here is from genome assembly GCA_917490735.1 of Dryobotodes eremita. NCBI lineage: Eukaryota > Metazoa > Arthropoda > Insecta > Lepidoptera > Noctuidae > Dryobotodes > Dryobotodes eremita. The sequence goes on along the minus strand of OU823249.1, from coordinate 21,170,293 downwards.
CTTGTTTTTTGTATACATGTCAAGTGAAAATTCACAAAATAATTGCACAAATGTTTACCAACAGCGCCCCCTTGCAATCGTCAATCGAGCGTTAGAAGATCCTTGTGCACTCTACATTTCATTATAGCCTTTTTACACTACGCAATATTCAGGGACCCTTTCCTAAATCGGTATGGTGTATTAAAAGAAAGGGAGAAAGAATCCCTATTTAAAAATACTGTTAATATTATTAATAATATTAATACTAATATTATTAATAATATTACTATTATTTTAATAATATTATGTTTAATATTATTAATATTAGTTACAATCTAATACTGGGAACATAATATGTTGCTTAATTAGAGGTTCTAGTATTTGTGACAATATCATTATAATTTATTATACGCATTTTAGATATTGTGTATTCTATAAAGCGCTTACATTATGTTCTTCTTCTATAAATTTGATTTATTATTTAGGTACAGTTAGCTACATAGGTTCTTCGTAAAAAGAAAATGCGTACATTTATTTTTAGCAGTAGGTACTGGATATTATTTAAGAAAGTAGTTCAGAGGAAAGAATCGGACTGTCTATCGAAACGTCCCGCATTCGAATACTAAATGTTAAGTATTTATTACTGCCCTAACAAGTATTAAAATATTTTAATTTTCTTACTTGGACGAGTCAAAACGAGTACGTATAAACCCGCGTTACTCATGACCTTTTAGAGAGAGTAAAAATAAACAAAAATTGTTTACCTAGAAGAGCCAAATAAAAGCTATAATTTGTGTATACCGCTGTACGAATTTCAAACAATTCAAATACAAAATAAATTGTTTTGTTAGACATAGAAAATACACACTTATTTATAAACTCTCGCCTTTTTCCCATGAGGATAGGCACAAACTACAGAACGCCACCTACTACGATCCTTACATACTCCTTCAGATTCGTTTACGTTCATATATCTGGTCATACTAAAAAACTCTATTAAATCTTTCTAGGAATTCATACTTTAAACCGAAATGTATATTCATATTTAGTTAAAACAACAAAGGTATAATATTCAAACTGAAGCAAAAGCCATTGTTGCGTGTTATATTTTAAGTCAAGATGTTAAATTAACCACTACTCAGTATTCAGCTTTCGTCTAAGTTAATTTTATTTAGAGAATAAATTGTATTATATATAATGAGTTTAGTATAAACGTGAGTTAGGTCAAATTACTCTAAGTTTTGTAATGAGAACGGATACCTACATTTAATTAAACACTTGGGGTACTTAGCTGTAATATATTTTATCAAATGCCTTGTATCGTAATGTATTTATTGATTACATCGCTAGAAAAACTTTAGCACTGAATGATCAAAGTCATTATTTTTTTACGTTAGAGCGACGTGCGCAGTACTTTCTTATAAATTGCATAAACTGTGCATTTGCACCAAAAAATGTATGAATTATTATTTTATTAGTGCAACAGTAGTATTGTAAATTTTAGTTTTAATCAATTTCACACAAGGCAAGTGTTTAGAAAAGCATATTATAAACTACATTACATTCAAGGAAAATAAAAAGAAACTCACAGACAGGCACAACCACGGGCATAGCTAGCACCCCATACATTTTCAGAATAACCTGCTAACACTCCTAATTTTATATACACAACCGATAGATGCCCTATTTTCCTGAACCCTTAAATATGCCCGGTATAAAAAGGTGGCACGGCGCACATGTGCCCTACCCGACCCGAGCCGCGGCGAGCGAGATGTATGATAATATTACACCTACCCACGCTATGACGTGAAACCTTTCTGATATTATGCATGCACAATTTTGTCAGGTTGTCATGTTAATGGATTAAAAAATATGAAAAATAGATGTTGAAAAAATTTACTTTAGGCTGTAGGTTAGTCTTTTATACGACGAAGTCGAACGGATAAAATAATAAAGTAAACTGAGAATTTCATTGAAAAGCCAGTACCTAATTAATTGGTGGGTATTAGCGGAGAATTTAATGTTCAAGAGATTGATTTCTCTAGAGACTGGTTTGTCGAGTAAATTTCTATTTGACAGTAGGAAGACGCGAAACCTTATGTAAAAAGAATAAAAAAAAGAATAATTACCTACAAAAAAAAAGTGCTGATAGGACAGATTTTTATCTCTATGATAAATAATAAATGATAAATTATTTTATTTCTGTAAATAGGTTTGAACAAACACTTTTACACGTCAATCATATTTTAAAAACTAGATGAGGTCGGCGTTTCCTATCTGACTACTCTGAGAAGAAAGGCCGAAACAAACTCAGAGGTCACAGTCTCTTTTAAAGTTCAGACATAATCTTGGTCAGATCATGTGAAGACCATGTAGATTTGTGTCTGAAATGGTCTTTTGAGGAAAAACCACACAGATTGAGTGGACCTGTCCAGTCAGTGCACGCATTTGTCAGTAATCGTGCAGCTCAACTCAGAACTTAAGGAGCTCAACGATTTGACGAACAATACCAAAGAAAAGACATTTGGGTAGGCCACAAAAATTACTCAAACTGCCAGACCATGATTAAAATTACCTGAGGAGAAAAAAAAAGCAACAATGACCCACATAGTCTTCACATTCACAATATTAAAATAATAATCATATATTCAATGTAGCCTGAATGCTACTCACATTCACAGACAGTTTTCTCTTATAAGTCATCAAAAATACCATAAGTTATTATATAAGGACATTATTAATTCTAAAACACTCATTCACAGTATAAAATGGATTGTTGCTTGGGGGAAGATAATGTAATCCTCTACAGAGTATGTTATAATCAGCTTCATTCTTGCCTTGTATTTTGACGAAAGAGAAATCCAAAATAAAAGAGCAGTGACAATTAAAAAGAGGTAACGAAGACTAGTGATGTTTTAATAAAACATTTTAATTTAACTATGAAAATCTTTGCTCTTTTGTCGAAAATGCTAATTAGCAGTAAATTCTATTGTACAGTATACGTGCTTTTGTGCTTTTAACCAACAATGCCCTGCTGACGCTTTGTGCTGTGTTGTGACGTAATATCTCAGCTGTTTTGATATAGACTGTGAAAGCATGAAGTGGCCCTTTACTGGTTTTCAAGTGCACTTTACAATAGACGTTTTTGAGCTGTTTTAGTTATTTTTTAGGGTTATTTCTTAGAGTGCGAGCGAAGCGTCTGCGTTTCAGCTTGGGCAAAAATGCTTTCGTATGTCCGGATGTCCGGCTGTTCTCCTCGACAGGTCGCATTTCTCAACCAATTCTCGTGAAATTTTGTGAGCAGGTTCCATACTTATATGGCTTTCTTTTCTTGATTCAGTTTTTCGAAATTTTTCGAAATGGTGGAGATATGAAAGTTGAAAACGTAAAAAAAAAAACATACGTAAGCCATTTCGCGCTCTTTGCGCGCGCTTTTTGTTTTAAGGTTAGCATTTATTCAGTTTTAATCTATGTAAAGACAGACTTGCGAGGTGTAAAATTATGTTCATTAGGTATAGAAATTGATCATTGGTCAGTGATTGAACCCTGACTCCTTTATTAGGTGATAAAATAATATCAAATGTGTTTTTTATAGCTAAAGTGCCAGCTTCTAGTTATTTATTTTGCTCTTCGTTGTATATGTGTACTGTACATATGAAACCTGCAGATTAGGACAAAGTTTTGATTAATTTTGAACAATGGACGGTCATATCCCACAGGGCGATCTCTTGGACAACCTACTTCATCTTGAATCGAATATATGTAGCTGTAGACGAAAACTCATAATTGGCTAGAAGATCAGACTCATTTCTACATCATTTTATGATTAGCACGCCTTATTCCATTCACACGCTCGCGAACGATCCTCATAATCCGAGACGAAACGCGAACGATACGCGAACGTAACGTATTTTAATTTTTGATCTCATCCCTAATCTTTTCATAAAGTCATACTCTTGAGTTCTGAGCGTCCTCTCTGAATATAAATTGTGTCATTTTAGCAAAACCGTAATGGAAAAGCAGATTAAATAATTCAAGCGTAAGAAATTTTGAGCCCATAACAGTATTCATAAATAACGAGGTTAACACATCGGGCGCGTGCGGCCGTTTTCGCATTATGCCGCGTAGTGTAAGTATGTTGGGGTCCCCGGCGACGTTCGCGAAATTTTTTAAAGAAAAAATTGCTCCATATTTGGGAGTATGAGGAAGTAATGGTGATTGGAACCATGTCTTTACCATGTCATAGACGAAAGTTCAATTCAGCTAGTCAGTAACATGGTTGCCCGTAGCATGAACACCAAGTGTTGTTTTTGAATCATCTTCAAAGAAAAGTTGGTTTTGAAAGCTGATGAAAGTCAAAAATGAAAGAACACTCAGTAACATGGGAAATGTTCCATGCGCTAAAGAATATTAAAGAGAAGTGCACACTAAATGCGAAATTGTACAAGTGAGGCGTGCTTATTGCAAGGCACAATTTTGGTACTCCTTTTACAGGCGTTGTAATTACGTGATTTCACACAATTGCATCTACATTACATTTTCTTTAGTTTGAAAGCTTTTAACAATTTCGAAGATGTTTTTTTAGTCTTTAGGTGATTTTGTAGTGATTGTGTTATGCCACCTATCATTATGTAAGTACATGGCCAGTCTGAAAAAAAACAAAGGAAAAGCTAATTATTTTTTTGCTTCTCTGTTTTGGGGTTCCGTACCCAAAGGGTAAAACGGGACTATATTACTAAGACTCCGTTGTCCGTCCGTCTGTCATCAGGCTGTATCTCATGAACTGTGATAGCTAGACAGTTAAAATTGTCACAGATGATGTATTTCTGTTGCCTCTATAACAACAAATACTAAAAAAAGAATGAAATAAATATTTAAGAGGGCTCCCATACAACACACATGATCTTTTTTGCCGTTTTTATAGATAATGGTACGGAAACCTTCGTGCGCGAGTCTGACTCGCACTGGGCCGGTTTTTTTAACATTCCAATACTAGATTTCAAACAAACTCTGGCGAACAGACACAAAAACGGATAGAATGTGTGTTTTTAGTGTTTATTATAATGCGCATCCTAGAAAGGACAGACGCGCATTCATTCCCGTAGTACTGTATATCTTTTGTCGCGTAAAATATTCCGTATACCCAAAAGTAGGTAGAATAAATCGTTGAGATAAAATTTACCGCAGCCAATGATTTATGGAGAAAATTTCGGGATGAACATTTTTTGTTTAACTTTTCCCGTCTGTTTATAATATGGACGCAAACACGGTGTGCTGTTGTTCGTTTCGTATCTTTTGTGGTGTTGAAAATAGTTTGTTTTTTATATTGGAGATTTTGTATAAGTAGGTACTGTAAGCGTTGCGCGCACTCACAGTACCGGTACGATGAAATGAATGGCGTATTTTATAATAATCTCAAAATATGCCCAGAATTTACATTCATATTTTTACATCCTGGGGACTGTCAGTTCTCCAAGCTGAGACTCAACTCTTTTTTCTATTATTATAAATATGAAATAGTGTTTATCTCATTATACATGCCATCAACTTATAAAACAGTCGTGGAGGTTGCATGAGACCATGCAGGCTAAAACCTCTACAGTACAGTACAACTATTTTCTTATGTCCTGTATGTCCCTCGGGAATCGTCGCATTTCCGAATACAAACGAATGCTAATTTTCATGTCCATCAATTATTAGATTTATCGTGTATAATCATTTGAATTCAGAAATAAGTACTTTATTGTTGTTACGTCAAAAAATACAACACTAAACTACTTAGTTCTGAATTCAAATTATTAACCTATAAGTGTACATAGGTATCAAGTACAGAAAATAAGACGAGATTTAGTAACAAAATTTTTGAGGTTTCATAGGAAATAATTTATGAGCCAATTAACATTCGACAATATTTAGTTAACTACCACAAAATCTTTTGAAGTAGAGTTATAGTAAATGTCAAACCATTACATTAAAATTTTACTATAAAACCATTTCACGGTTCTGCAAAACTTAAACAAGCACAGACTTTCTGTATTTTCTTGAAACGATGAGTTTTAAATCAAACGGACAATAATGAAAAATGTATAGCATCTTTGATAAACTGTTATGCAGTTTGACAGACTTTATGTATTGTTATTGTTAGAACAGATTTTGAATCAATAAATAAATAAATATTTCAAATCTCTCTCAAAATCAAAATCAAAATATTTTATTTAACATAGACCTACATGGGCACTTATGAAACGTCAGAAGCTGGTTGCAAGGTTCCAATTGGTTGTTTCCTATGGAGAAGAGCCGGCAAGAAACTCCACGGTTACTCGTTTAAAAATAAGTGGCTTTTACAATGTTTTCAAATTACAGTGTTAATTGGTATGGGAGGACAGTGTAGGCCTGTCAATAACTAACAGGTATTCAACCAAATAGAAAAAGGTCTACAAATATACAGTCTACAAGTTAGGCCTACAGCGTTCTCACATTCATAAAGCATATAGAAGAATCTATTTATAAAATAATTAAAATAAAAGTCTATTTAATCCAAATGACATGACAACTGTAACAAATCTGAATTAAAATCATGTCTACAAAAGCCATAGCCAGTCTATCTCTATTATACTACTCTATTAATACTTATATAAAAATAGTTTGTCAATATTGTGTACGGTTTACTCAATAACTAATACGTACCCATGATTGATTCTCCATAGAGATCTACATTTTGGAATGGGCTTTTGGAATAGCTTCAACTTTCTGACTAACTGACCGACTCTTTGACAGTTCAAAAGTGCCTGTAAATGGTTTAATTGAAATAAATGCTTTGAGTTTGAGTTTTTGAGTTTGATTTTTTCACTTACATAATTTAAATGACCTTGGGTTGCTATCTGGACTTCCACCCACACATCGACACACCTCTAGAGTTCGTAAATTAATTGACCAAGTGAGCGCGAAGCGCCTCCGTTTCAGCTTGGGCAAAAATGCTTTCGTATGTCAGGATGTTCGGCTGTTCTCCTCTACACGTCGCATTTCTCAACCGATTCATGTGAAATTTTGTGAGCAGGTTCGATAATTATATGATACCTTTTTGTCAATTCTATTTTTCGAAATTTTTAAATATGGCCGAAATGAAAACGTAAAAAAAACATATTTCAGCCATTTTGCGCTCTTTGCGCGTGCTTCTTGTTTTAAGGTGCGCGGTGAATATTTATGCAGTTTTAAGCCATGCAACGACAGACTCGCGAGGTCTACAGCTCACAGAGCCACTAGTGTATTTAAGAACCTAAGACTCGGTGCGGATAGAAGCCTTCAAAAGACGGTCTATTACGCACTTTTATTGTATAACAACACGGGGTGGCGCACCTAAATCTAGTCTAATCCAACTTGAAAGGGCGCCGAGAGCAATCTTAAAAGTATCGTCTTTTCGATCATTCCGCTATCCCACAACAGATCTGTACTGGGAAAGTGCGGTTCTCATCGTTCGCCAACTGTACATACTACAGACCACCCTGAAACTACACGCCCTTCTTTCGTATAGTCCCACACCTATGGTCGGCAAAAGGCGCTACGACCCCGTCGACCGGTCCGATGGTAGACTTACAACTTGTTTCTCTGAATGATTCTTTTGTTTTCTGGGAGGTTACGTCTATAACAAAACAAACAAAGTTCACAATATCTTCCCACTCACAAAACACCTGTTTAAGAAAAAAACTTAATGGATGGCTTATGACTCTGGACTATGACAACCGAAAATCTACTTTCTATCCCAAAATAGTCACCGCATTCCGTCTATCTTAGCTCAACCACAAGCTCATACTACTGTGACATTCAGCAAACAGTTTCACAAGCACCAACTTCTTCATCACTCACACTCACACACACACACTCCACTCGAACACTCCTTCCTATAAGTAAAATGGAAATTATTGTCTAGTTTTAGTTTACGGGAAACCATAATTATGTACTATGGGTGGAGACCTGGTGGTCTGAAATACAGCCTTCGGCTTAGCTTAGGCACCAGTCTCCAAATAAATATTACAACAAAATTTTTCTTTAAGCCGTGACTGGAAAATATTGCCTTTGTTGTTATTTTAAAAGGATATTGTGGTGAGAAAGTAAATTAATATTATATTCTTTATTTTATTATATATGTACATACAAATTATATTTTTAAATATTAAAATATTATACGTATAAATAAATAATATTATTATTATTAAAAACAAACAAAAATATTTACATAGATAAACTTCTAGTTAGTTATTAACATGACCTTACAAAACTTCCACAACGAGAAGTGACCCGCGACCCCAAAACTGGACGCTCTTCCTAAACCATTTCGAGTCGTTATTTATTTATACTTTCTTCGGGTTTCTCCAAAAATAGTCCACAATTTATAGTTATTAGTTCTCATTAGCTAAATTGGGGACTGTAGGGCTAAATATATCATAGCTGTAGTTTAATTAATCTTTTTAAAGCAGAAGAAACAACATGTTTAATGTGTTGTTTAAGAATAAAAGGGATTAAACGTAAGGAGATATTATAAATAGGCTTAAATTGGAACATGAAATAATAACAAACATTCAAATCGTCTATTAGGGTCATTAACGCATTCGCTGTCCCATAAACCACATATGGTTCGGGTTGATTATTTAACTGTTGTGTCTATTTTGTGGACAGTGAAAATGTAAAACATTGACTGTGAAGCTACACACACGTAGCCATACATATTTTTCGTCCATCCCCACTAACCAAGCTACGTCTATCACTCTACCACAGAACCTATTTTCCTAGCACATAGAAAATGCCGTATAATATTTTCATAGGTAAATTTAAGTCGGTAGCTCGGGGCCATCTCTAAGGGATTGACTCGGGAACATAGCCAGGCATTCATATGCTATTTGTGTACGTGAAGTTTTGTAAAAACATTCAAACACATACATACAAACGTGGATAGTTTGATAATCTCTATTTATGTCGTAGAAGATTCTGGAAGGATTTGACGGATATTAAAAGGTTATGTTTAGTGTAGAGACATGTTTATTTGAACGTCTAATTATATTTCAACATTCATTTCTTGCCTCTCAATTAGCTACCGTTAATCCTACTAATATTTTAAAGGTGAAAATTTGTATGTTTGGATGTTTGTTACTCAATCACGCAAAAACGGCTGAACGGATTTATAATAATAATAATAATAATAATAATCTTTATTATCAAAAGCCAAATACAATTCGTCCATCTCAATCAAACATAATAAGAAGTACAATGTTATGCATTATTTGAGACAGAGTGAACGTCTGTGTCTGTGCTAGTATAAACTGTGTTACAGACACAGGCGCCTTCCTCTTACAGTTCATTGAATATTTGCTGCACTTTCTTGGAGTTTTGGTAAGCCTAAACTTTAGTGTAACATATTTACTTAACACTTATTAAAATGTATGTATGCAAGGAATGTGTGTATGTGTGGTGTGGGTGTATGTGTGGTGTGGGTGTATGTGTGGTGTGGGTGTATGTGTGGTGTGGGTGTATGTGTGGTGTGGGTGTATGTGTGGTGTGGGTGTATGTGTGGTGTGGGTGTATGTGTGGTGTTGGTGTGTGTGTTTAGTTGTGAGTTTCGAATATAACAGTATAAAATAGAGAATAAAGGAGCAATTTAGATCTGAATTTAGATGCGCTAGTACGATTTTTTTGCAAAGAGTTGTTCAGTCTCATCGTATGTCAACTTTTGAAGAAAATTACCAACTACAGTCTTACATTTAAATCTAGGTAAAGAATATACGTTACAGGTTTCGTTTATAGCGTTATAAAGGTGGCTGCTAAGACACGGGTAGCTTCGCCACGCCAGAGCAGTTTTGGCGGTGACAGGTGGGCATACAGGGTCTTTGCGTCGTTTATTCTGCTGCAGTAACCTTGGGTCATAGGTCAATGATGAGTGTACACGTAAAGTGATGTTAAGTGCACAGAGCTGTCGGACAGTGAGTACAGATGTGTCTTTATAGAGTTGGGTAGTCGGGTACCGATAAGGTTTGTGAAGCATGACTTTCAAGACAGCTCTTTGTGCCCTTTCAAGGCGAAGCAAATAGGTTTTATATGCACCACCCCAGACAGATATGCAATAGGTAAGAAGTGACTGAGCCAAGGCAAAATAAATAGTTTTTAACAGTCGGTCGGAAACTACTCTTCTTAGTTTTTTCATAGGAAACATTAGCTTACGAACACGTGTAACTGCCACACTGATATGCTTTTGCCAACTCAATGTGTTATCGATGTGCACCCCCAAGTATTTAACACAAGAGCTTCTATGTATAGTAGGGCAGCTGCAAGAAGTCAGTGTAGGGTGACAACTATGGGCTTTAACGTCGGGCATACTAGGCTGTGTAGCAGAGTTCGCTGAGAAAGGGACATAGTGGGTTTTAGAGACATTTAGCGTAAGTAAATTTAATGAAAGCCAATCCATCACTATGCCAAGAGCATTTTCAGCTGCGTGGTGAGCAGATTCCCATGTTTCTCCACCTATGATAAGCGCAGTGTCGTCTGCATATACAAATATCTTGCAGTTTGGGATTGACAGCTGACACAATCTGTTTACAAATAGAAGAAAAAGGGTGGGACCAAGCACGCTACCCTGTGGTACGCCAAAGGTTAGATTCACATCGTCACTGATGTAGTTGTCTACCTTAACTCGTTGGTTACGGTTTGTGAGATAGTCACGGAAGAGGTTTAGAGCGATATCTCTTATTCCCAAGCTTTCTAAACCACGTAGAAGGATAGGAGTAGAGACTGTGTCGAAAGCCTTGGCTAAATCAAGAAATATACCTATAGTTTTAGTCCTATGCTCAAGATTCTTAACAATTTGGCTTGTCAGTTCAAGAACGGCTTCCTCTGTTGATACGCCTCTCCTAAAACCGTATTGGTTTGGCGCAATTACGTTGTTGCATTCAAGATAGCTAAGCAATCTTTTGTTCAAAACCTTCTCCATAATTTTGGAAAGTGTGGTGAGTACAGATATAGGCCTATAGTTTTCGACACGGTCAGCATCCCCACCCTTAAATACTGGTGTGACTAATGCCTTCTTAAAAGTGTCGGGGAAAATACCTTTCACGATACATAAATTACAGATATGCGTAATTACTGGAACAAGTACATGTCTGGCAGACTTAATAACTGAGGCTGGTATTCCATCGTGACCTACTGCACAATTATGTTTTAAGTCTACAATTATATTATCTATTTCTGAGAAATCCGTTTCAAGTAATACGAATGAGTTACCTTGAGGATTTATTAGGCTGTCAAATTCAAAGTTTTGGCGAATTATACGCTGACCCTGCGCAACCTGCCTAGCAAGATCCGCTCCAACGTTTGCAAAATACTTATTTATAGCATTGACAGAGGAGTTTGGATCACTGCACATACTAAGGAGTTCTCCCGACTTACTTATGGGTGAAGTGTTCTTGTAGCTGATAGTTTTTATGACGTCCCAAGTTGCTTTGGGGTTACCATTGGCCTTCAGGAGTTCATTTTGGTCAAAATTGCATTTAATATTCTTCAGTAAATTGTTACAATAATTTCGGTATCTAGAATATATTAGATTAGCAGTAAGGTCTTTAGGATTTTGCATTGCTTTTTTATGGAGTTGGTCCCGATTTCGCACGCACCTCAGGAGGCCAGTGGTCATCCATGGTTTAATAGTCTGCTTCCGGTTAGGGATATTTTTTAGTGTACTGTGTTGATTTATTGCGTCTGATATAATGGAAATAAGTTGTTCCGCACTTTGATTGGGATCTGTGCTAGTTAAGACAGTCGAAAAATCAGAGTTTTCTAAGCAGCCAATAATACCTTGAAAGTTTAAATGACGTATCACAGTTTTAGGTTTTGTATCATTGAGAGGGTTTCGTTCAGTGCAAAATAGGACAGGTGCATGATCAGTAAAAAATGAGTCGAGAACCAAAGTTGTGGAGGGTCTATCTGTTTTTAAAAAGACATGGTCCAGGCAGTTTTCAATGCGAGTGGGGAGAACGTGGGCAGGGAGGAGCCCATGAAAAGCCATTGTATTTAAATATTCTTCAGAGTTTGGGTCCTTATTATCTGGAATAATGTTTATGTTTAAATCTCCAATCACTACTACAGTTGTTATTGACGCCAGGGACTCTAAAATATTGTTTAAAGAGTTAAGAAAATTTTCTATATTTCTGACGGAGGGTGAACGGTATATTGCGGCAATAGCTGTATCTAGACCTAGCCTCAAAATAAGACAGTTAGCGTCCTGGAAAACCGGTTCAACTAACTTATGAGTCACATCAGAACTCACATAAACTACCACCCCATCATTTTGGTTGTTAAATGAGGATCTAGCTGAGGTAAAGCCAGTTAATACAGGAATATCTGTCACTTTACTCAACCAGCACTCAGAGAGGATTACTATATCACACCTGACATCCATGGACTGTATTAAGACATTGAGGCCATCAAAGTTGCGATTTAGACTTCGTATGTTAACATGCAGTATGTTCAAAGTTGGTTGGGTAGCGCCTATATGCTTTAAACATTGGTCCGGCAAACTCACATACGACCGTGAGATATTAAATGATTCTACAGAATCAATAAATTTATTTAAGTTGTCCTTATCGAATTTATAATTTTAAATGTTAATGACCAGTTTAAGTTTGTGCTGCAGAGTATCGTTTGTGTAAGTACTATAGTGTAGAATTTGGAATTTTGTGTGTTTAGTCTATTTATAATAAGGAGTTTGTGGTAATGTTTGGCTTGATTATTTTGAGTGTGTAACTGCAATTGTGTTGTGTTGTGATTAATAACAAATTTAGTTTTATACGAGAAATTACATAAATTACGGTTGTTTACAAGGTGAACCATAACATAACACAGTGAAATACTGTGTAAGACAGCTTCTACAAGAACAGACTTTGGATATAAGTAACAAATAATTATTAAATATTGGCTAACTATACTATTGAGATACACCATACAAGTTACCAGCGAATCAACAAGACCATTGACTCTAATACTAAACTTAAAATAGAAATAGTGTTTATTGAATAAACTGTGAGACGTGACATTGAGGTAGTTTGTACAGGATAGTCAGTTTTTAGCTAAGAGTTTTAGATTTGTTGCGGATTCAATTCGAATTTGAGGCTCACCTTCGGTTTTACGCAGGAATATGGAACCACGTGAAGTCCAGCAGTACGTGTAACCATTCTCCTTTGCAAACTGTCGAGCTGCATAGAATAGTTTCTGCGCGTTAGGTGTTAGGGCTTCTGATATAAACACAGGTTTGACAAGTCCGGGTATACTGAGGTGTCCAGTATTTAATTTTTCTTCATTTGGTTTCTTTTTGTTGAAATTCTTGACCCCCTGTATTATTTGGTCCTTTTTTAGGACACTGTTCAGCTCAACTATGATGGGTTTACTGCCTTCTTTGTGGGTTTGGATTCTGTATATGTCTTTTATGTCACAGTCCTGAATATCCACCTCGACAGCTTTCGACAAAGTTTTCACTATCAAACTGGCGTCTTGCTTCGACTCAAATTTCCTGTCATCTCGCAAGCATATTGGTACATTTCGTATCTCAAAGCTAGCCGACCTACTTTTACGCTCAAGAACTTCAATCTTTTCTTCCAATTTCTGAATGGTCTTCTTATCTTCTACTTTATCCTCTTGCAGGTTTTGAAGTGTTTTAAAAATTAAGTCATATTTATCTGACATAAATTGCAAACTTTCTTTAAGCTCTTCATTTTTCTGCTTGAGTTCAAGGAAGCTTTGGTCTACCTTAGATGATAAGGACGAGATCAACCCTTTGAGTTCCTTGATGTCATCATCGCCATGTCTACGTTTTTGTCTAACACTGACATTTCTGCTACCGCTTCTCTCAGATGCAGTATCCGATTCACATATCTCAGGCGCACATATCTCAGAGATCGTGGGGCCGGGCTCAGGGGCGGGCGCGGGAGCGGGTGTGGTAGGCGGTGGGGAGCGCTGAAGAGGCATGTTGGATGGTTCACTCGGTGTAGAAGTACCAGGCGTCCAATACTTATGAGCAGGTCTCACCGGTGCGAAGTGCGTAGGGGTCACTATACTGGTCGACGATCGAGGATTTAGTACACTTTTTGTATCCGCCAGCCTAACTTGACCCGTCCATATAATGGGACGCTGTTGTATTGCAAGCAGCGGCGTAGATGATGACGCGCGCACTCGCGGATGTTTTACTCCCGAGTCTTGCGCAGCACCGTTGTATTATGCGCGCCTAGTAATTTGTGAATTTTATAGCGATTTAATTTTATGCCAAAATCAATTGTATTTAAAAAATATTCAAAAAACTGTATACGGGATTGACGTCCGTTCGCTTTCGCGGTCCAAAGGGAAGGGAAGGGATTTGGACATAGGATACATTTTTCTGACCTCCACGTGAGTGAAGCCGCGGGCAAATGGTAGTAAAATATAATCAGTACATATTATACTATAATCATCGCATTTGGCAGTCATATTGGTAAGGTTACCATCAGGCAGTTAAAACCGTAGAACCACAGACACGTTTATCCAAATAAACTTTCACAAAAAAAACATCGGCCCTTCACGAACCACAACGAACCTAACCCATTCTTCACTTTCACCATATCAAACAATCTTTAGCCCATAAATAATGGCGTCTATTTCAGTATCATGGCACACTTTCTTTAATATTTGTTCACCATAAGTCATCAGAATTGAAATCAAAGGAGTGCCATGCACAAAGCTGTTTAAAGAAATTGATGACATCCAAAAATAAAATAACACAGGTATACAATTGTATAAAAAATGGGTGCACCTCTGCTTAACCCATCGGGGAATATAGATATGAAGGTATGTGCTATGGATACAATTATAACTAAATAGTATGAAAAAATACCCAAATTATTAAAAATTACCCAATTAAAGCTTACATTTTCTTTACCACTTGAGAGAAACTGTATTTTTATTCATTAATTTTTTCAATTTGTTCGCCACTGATTCATAGAATTTATAACCAAATCCATTTAGTAAACATTGTGTCTAATAAAAAAATCTCTCCGATTAAACGTTAATTTTCTCTATGTTGCTTTCGTTTTCCATCTTTTATATTAAACAGCATAAAAACCACAAACGACCATCACTGAATTCCGCGAAATAACGACACAGCCTAACAATAAAATTTTCACTTACAAAGCCTTAATATTCGTGCTCACTCCACTCGTAAACCGTCAAATAAAAAGGCAACAATTTTTACACCGCAAAGCTACATGAATTACTGCTGTTTAAAAATGTTGTTGAATTCAATCCTCGTAATGGTGTGAGAAGTTTTTGAGTAATATTTCACACGCAACGTTCAATAATGGTTGGATTTTCAGAGAGCTAACGTCCCATTGATGGGGCAGTCTAAATGTACCACCTAACTAAACCTGTGTTATCTGGAAATTCTTGAGGGTTAATTCCCAGCAGCTGGCGTGTTTTGGAAATGAGAAATTAGACAGTGGTGATGATTCTGCAGGCAATTGGTGTGTAAAGAAATCACTCTAGTCAAGACATTATAACGCCACGTCAGGTTTTTGGTTGGTTCTTGAAATCATGCACTGCAGTGTCAAGAATGGAACTCTTGTATATTTTAATTATCTAAATGTCAACGGTCTTCCCTTGTAATCCAAAGATCAACGATTAAACAGCACACTATTATTATTTACTAGAAACACAAAACCCACATGATCAAAAATTATAAAAATGAGTCTAAATAATGTCATTGAACAAGCAACAAAATTCGCACCCACATTCTCATACAAAGAAAACAAAACTTCAAGTCCCAAACGCAATTTTTCACCACAACAACACAGAAACACGTAATATCCTTGTTTAAAAACCACTTTAAGAATTCAATTCAGTTCCTACGGACACTTGGCACCGAGCGGTTGCGAATTGAAAAATGTAAATGATAACTACAATGGGTTTATTTGACTATATTTCACTTAAACACTGGAATGGATCCAGTTGACTGCAACAGGTCATGCGTGTGATCGGATTTAGGAAAAAAATGAAGGTGGTATCATGGATTGGTTGTTAATTGGTTTGGTGAAATAAGAGTAATTTTTTATGTTTGTAAACAGTTTTACGGCCCTTTTAATGGGAAACGGTTAACCGTCTGGATGCTTATAGGAACACCAAGGGTTATCCATAGAATTACTAGAGCCCTGCTGATTCTTTAGGCGTACATATTATAAGACTCATGTGACCTTTGTCACTATAGATTACCTAAGTTAAAATGTATGCCTGTAATTTATTACAGTGTCACAACACTGCCTCACGATCCTACTGTTTTGTTGTGTAATTATGTTACTCTAGGGCAAACCTCATCTTGATTCCCTCTTCCCCCTTGCCCATATTCGCCTTCGTAGCAAATTTACAGATAAAAACGGTAACACTACACTTATTTATTAGCACACTATTATGACACTATCCTTCATTCATCCACTAATTCGCAAACGGATGCAGTAAATTACACCATCGTAGTAAAATTAAATGATTAGGGCATCGTCACTTAACATTTCCTTAATGAGTATATAAATACTGTATATCGTATCCACGCGTTTAGAGCGGATGTCGCACGTTTAGACTCACGAGTGAGTTAAAAGATAGCATCTGTGAACGGACGATAAGATTTTCACACTATCTTTTTGAAACTGTTTCTGAAGCACTTTCTATTAAGAGATATTGTAAACGCATCTTTAAAGCAGTGATTATAGAAAGAAAGGAAGAAAGAAAAATATTTTATTTGGGACACGCACAGAAAATAAAAGAGTAAAAATAAAAAAGGAGCATATAAAACTAACAAAATTAACAATAAAAAAAATACAACAATAAACATGTCAAAAACCTGTGCGAGGCCAAAAAGCCAATCAATAGTTTCAAAAATTGTATAGTTTTTTTTCTATTCTAGTTTTAAATATAAGCATTTACTAGCTCTTGCTCGTGGCTTCGCCCGCGTGGATGTCGGAAATTATCCCACGGAAAAGTACTACCGGAATAAAAAGTATCCTATATTTTAATCCAGGTTAGAAACTATCTGTGTTCCAAATTCCATCCAAATCCGTTCAGTAGTTTTTGCGTGAAAAAGTAACAAACATCCATCCATCCGTCCATCCATCCTCACAAACTTTCACATTTATAATATTAGTAGGATGACACAAAACTCAATAACATTATCTTCAAATTGCAACTTATCATGGATTTAGGGTTCCGTACGTCCGAATTAAAAAAACTGAACCCTTATAGGATCACTCGAGTGTCTGTCTGTTTCTCAATTTGCTCCGAATCTAATGGACCGACTAAGTTAAAATGTGTGCACATATGAATTTCTGGGACACAAACACGGACGTGTAATGTAAATAAATGAATTTTGAATATGAGGTCACTTTTGGGAACAAATAATAAAATTAAAAAAATGTTTTGCAAACTGTACCTTGTATCAAACATTTTTTTTAAATAATTTTGAAATAATTAGTTTTAAAGCTATTTAAGAAAATTGGAAATGGTCTTAAAATAATATGGTAAATCTCGCAATATTGTGCGTAGGTACAAACCTACATTTGCAGTTGGAATGTATGAGAGAGCATGTTTTGAGCATGTTCTTGGGATAAATTCATCCCAACTACAGAACCCTTAATTGTGCGAGGTCCGAGACGCATTTGGCCGATTTTTTTAATCTAAGATCTAAGATTGGTGTAACCAGTATCAATGAATAAGGTGCACGCATTTTCAGCCAAGCAAAACATACTACCAATCGAAAACTAGGAACTGATTTCCATAGCACTAAAAAAAAACTAAAAATATTTCCAAACCTCTTGCTTCCCCTACTGCCAAACCATATCCTATAAAGACCGTTACACATTTCCGATTAAACCCAGCGATTATAAAATCGCACATCCACAGCTTCCTAAGCTGCCGCGTGGTCGGACGATGCGTTGCCAGACCGCATACAGCGATCACGGTGCAATAAATTGCCACGATGCGGTGTGTAGCGTCGGCTTAGCGGGGCGTTTTATATTGCGAATGTCTTGCTTGTTGCATAGGCAGGCATGTATGGAGGAACATTTGCAGAAGGCCTATTTATATTAAACTGAGGAAACGATCCATACAACATGAAAAACGAAACAGTTAAAATTGTTTTTGGTGTTAACGCTACAACAATCCCTGCTTTTGCAAAGGCAGCTTAAACGTTTATTTGTGAGAAAACTTTAACTATATTTGACAATTTTCGACTTTTGATTTTAAAACACTACAGATACCTTCTGGTACGAGTATTTTATCACGTTAAAACGATTTGTCTCGCACTTTTTAATTAATCTTGCAGCTTCTACGTGATGTGAAACCATTGTATTTAGCAAACTGCAAGCGTAGGGCTCTCCCAAAATTACGTCACTTCGGTAAGCCTGTATTCGGCCATCGCAGGCCAATTCTTTTCGGTTCGGTAATTCAACCACCCGTTACTTAGCTCCGAAGGCGACATCCTGTCATCTGCCGGCCGTCAGAGCGTTGTCGTTCACCACAGGGTGCATTGCATGGAACTGACGTTGACATTAGGAAAACTGTATGTTGGAATCTTGCCCTACTACACAATGCAAAAATCTTTTGCTAATATAAGATTTTCTTGAAGCATTGCATTGACTGTAAGTTTTTTCACTATTCTTTCGTTTTAATCAGAATCTGCATAATGTGTATCATTCGTAAGGTTGTTATGTGTTTTTTTTTTGTGATCGCTCGACTGTTTGCCATTGACGACGATGAACGCGTGATGAACTTAGATTCGAGCTCGAATGTATTCGGGCAAATATGAAATTACCATGTTTGTATATCATGCCTCTGTTTCATGTCACGTACTATAACTGAACCTTCTGTATTTATATCTGTATTTGAGATCGTTATAATACATTTGTTGCCGCATCTGGGATACATTTATATATCGCAGCGTTTTGGTTGCGATTTTTTCTAGTTTGCGGTCGTGAAAATGGGGGTGATAATTCTTTTAGTATTATTAAGCTGGCCGGAAAATTGTGATATCTTTTTGCGTGGTTTCGTGAAAACGACGATGTAATTGTATTTCGGAATGTAGTGCTTATGTTGTTTTACAATTAAATAAAACTTGTTTATTGTAACCCACATTCATGGTTATACATAATGTGTGAACACCTGAGCTATATATTCCGCAATATTGCACCTGCCATGTTTAGTCTCTGCATCACCCTAAGGTTGACTGGTAGAAAATGCCTCAGGCATTAAGTCCGCCTTTGTACAGTAATTTTTTACTTGTCCATGTAGTTTTAATAAACAAATAAATAATGTATGAATACAGTTATGACATTACACATTAAGGGGACTACAGGACTAAATACAAGTTTTATAATGCCTAAATGTAGATCCACTGCAGTAAATAAAATCACAAAAATATATGATATTCTTCAGGATATATGCTAGTTAGATAATGTGTTGAGATATAATACAACTAATTTGATTCGATGAAAAAAAATCACGAAGATAGCTCTAAAAATTATTTTAACGATTAAAACACATACTAATGCAATAATTATGATTTTATGTCAGATTATTTTAAATGCAACATATTACGGTAAAATTGTCTTAATATTTTAGTCCAATCAATAGATTTTTTGTAAATTACCAGCATTGTGTCATCGCGCTTCTCTTTCTTTTCTATGCAGTTCGAAAGTGACCGCGCTTTAGATGTTGTCAAACTCTTAAGAAACATTTTCAAGTAAAAATGTGACGTTTAAAGTAACCCGTGAAATACATTGATTAATAACTTTGCTGCCAAAAATAATATTTTATAATCAAGATAAACATAGACGGAGCAACTGAAACGCAGATCAAAAACAATCATACTAGCTTTCATAACGAATCACAATTATTAAACAAGCAATCAATCCCACAAATTCTGAAACAAACCAGAAAAAATAATGGCCGCGTAAATTCAAAACTCAGTTGTTTAGATGTTATCTATTAGAATAGCATTCAACGCGAACTAAAGCTATTTATTTTTATTGCGCATGCGGTTCCTGCGTTACAGAGTTTTTCATAGTCAGTGTGTAAACGTTTATTCAGAAACAGGCAATAAATCTAGGCAGGTAATTACAGATAACGAGAAAAAGTACCGAATACCATAGTAAATATAAACGGCTGGTACCCATAGTGGTAGGTTTTAAGGTCGGAATTAAAAACGTTTTTTTATAGAGCAAACAGTACTTTGTTATATTCATCGCCTTATCAATCTAGCTGAACCTGGACTGAGAAAATGTGATTTGGTTTCCAT
Source organism: Dryobotodes eremita (assembly GCA_917490735.1). Classification (NCBI taxonomy): domain Eukaryota; kingdom Metazoa; phylum Arthropoda; class Insecta; order Lepidoptera; family Noctuidae; genus Dryobotodes; species Dryobotodes eremita. The sequence goes on along the minus strand of OU823249.1, from coordinate 21,149,979 downwards.
TTTCAGACTGGGATTGAAATTGTGTTGATAAAAGAGAATACCCTTTTTGTGTGATTGCTGAAATTCACATCTGTCGGTGAAGAACTGTATCTCAGCCTTATACTTTGTGGTTATGAAAGTTTTATCGGTTTCTTCACTTATTTCCCTTAAAATAAATAATTGTACAATATGTTCTCAAAATGATGATAATACTATGTGGCTACAGTCACCTATTTCACATTTCCTCCACCCACATTTAACCACAAACTTCGATCAAAACATACAATTTATTTTTCTAAAGACATTTTCTATTTCCGCTTTATTCCTGAATAAATCGTACCGCAACTTTTCCATACGAACGTAAATTAAAAAATAAATAAAGCCACTAAGAGCGAGCAAAGCGGGTTGCACTCGAGCCCTAACAATATGAATCGGAATAAAAATTTCCGTAGAAATTATAAAACAGACCAACATGTTTGAAGTAACTCATGAGTCGGGCACACGCTATAACTCGCTTCCTCCTCGAGTGGGATTCACTGGAGTTGTTGAAGTGTGACAAGGGAAGTTTTGGTGTGTCAATTTATTTGTGTTAACTTGTGATTGTTATGTAAATACTTTAAGTGGAATTGCTGCTGAAATTCTTAGATTTTTATAAGATGTGTGTGTTTATACGTACGCGTTTTTAGTTTCAGATTGTTATGTAAATGGTTAAAGTGGAATTGCCGCTAAAGTTGTAGGATTTTTAAAGATGTGGTAGATCAGTTTCTTGAATCATTTATTTATAGCCACTAAAATTATAATCTGGCACTGATGAGTATACGAAAAAATGTTTTATGATGCCAAAACATAAACATCACCAACTGTTCCAAACGAACGTCACAACACGTCAAAATACTTCATAAAAACATCGCATTCGTAAATCAAACGCACAAATTCACATTCAAACGCAACATGAATTTATTTTTACCTACCATTCATCTTCCAACCACATCACATCTCCGAACAATACGCCCAAGTCATACACGGTAACAACATCTCTATATATACGCTCCAACATCAAAGATTTGTGTTTAAAATTTGGTCTTAATTTAGCTTTACAGGCGTTTGTACGTCAGTTGGGTCGGCCAATGCGTCTTATATCGACGGAACGCACGGGGAACATACGCAATTTCAACCATTCACCTTCATTGGGAAAGCCTCAATATAAAAATACAGTGATAACTTGTGCAGTGGTCGTTCATTGAAAGTTTTGTTTGTCGTGAGTGTGTAAGTGCAAGTGTGGAGGAGACAATGGATTACGATTCGCTGATATATTCGCATATTGCGAATTACTACGATGAGCTGGTGAGTCCTTATATTTTAAGCACTTGTTGTATCAAGAAGTCCTGAAATACCTTCGTACAAAAATGATTACTCATTGTTTTCAAAACCCAGAATATAATTGTCAGAAATGCTGCGCATAAGTCAGATTTTCGCAAGATATTTGCGGATATAATGTTGGACATAATGTGAGAGCAAATTGAATTAGACGATGATTTAAACTAAAAGGAAATTCTTGATTTGTATGATTAATGAAAACACAATTGAATATATAATGCTGTGATAATCCCTGATAAGATAGTATGATGAAATAAAATATTAACATTTCTATCAGTCGCATTTTACATCTTGGGCGGGAAAAGCCAAATAATGCACGTACAATCTTTCCCATAGTTTTGCAGTGTTTTGGTCTTCCGCTTAATTATTCACCTTAGTCCTTTATCATCATTATTATTAGATTTTCTCCCTGGAATGAATGAATCAGCTAGTTTATAATTTTCTTTCATCCTACTGACATCCGACCTTCATTATAATGAAGATCGGATGTCATTCAGATAAAAAAATCATAACTAAAAATCGAAATAATCAGTAATAATCGGTTAATCCATATTTCTACTACGATAATGTTGTATTTAAAAAATAAATGGTTTGGTTAATTGTTCATAAACCAGATGTTAGTCAAAACATTCTTAGTTAGATGTAGTAATAACTATTTCTGTGATGAGATATGTATGTTGAGCATTCGTTTTTATCGAGGCCACATTAAAACTCAAAACAAATTGGCATACCGTATCAACGATATTTTTGTTATTAGTAATAATGTAAGACTGCTCGTAGCAGTAAGTAATGGTTAGCAATCGAAAACATCTACTGAACGCAGCTTTTTTTTTTTGGTGGGACCTCATCAAATGACCTCTCCCGCTCTGGGCGGACCGGAAGGGCGTGTCAGGCTCTTACTGATTAAAACCCACCCGTGTTCCTTCAGTTGCCTGTGCGCCAGGGCCACGGTAACTCTTTCCAACAATCCGCGACCCCAGCAGGCATCGGCCCTATCGGCTGTGTTACCATTTTGGCCTACATGATTGCTAAAGTTTCAGAAGGGTTGCCTATAACCCAATCTCTTCATTTCGATGCCAATGGAAAAGAGTCTTCAAATTTTAAACTTAACTCACGATGATTTCTGACAAGCCTAATACCGTTACTACGTACATGTACTATGACGAGTGACTGCCCCGTTGGTCTGGTAGTTGCAAGCGTGACTACTGAGCGTGTGGTCCTGGGTTCGTTTCCCAGGTCGGTCAAAGTGTTATTGGGTTTTTCTATTAGGAATTTCTTAGTAACAGCCCGAAATTTGGAAGTTGGCGGTGTGATACCTCCGTGTCTCGGAAAGCACGTTAAGCCGTTGGACCTGCGCCTGATATCTCTCCGGTCGTGTCGGATTGCCGTCCCATCGGACTATGAAAGTGAGGGAAGAGAGAGTGCACCTGTGTCTACGCAAACACTTGTGCACTAAAATATCTCCCGCGCCGAAGGCTAGTTTCCGTTGAGATTGGCCGCCATGGCCGAAATACTGTCTGGAGGACTAGGACGAGTGACCATGTTAAAACGTAGAATTTGACAACATGAAAATACTTTCACTTCTTTGTACCAGATATATTCTTGAGAATTAACAAAACAGTACTTAAAGGGTCTGATGAGAAATAATTTCATTGATATTTCGAGATATTGTCATCTTCTCTTTTTATTTATTGACCCTCAGAGTACTTACTACCAACCTGTGAACATCCATATTTTCCCAAAAACTTTAGTGTCCTAGGAAAGCAATTCCGTCATAAATTGTAACGACCGTCATGAAAATCTGTCATTTTCACTAGTATTTGACATTAAGGTGTCAGATGACGGTCTGTATTTGGACAGCCGATATTGTGTGAACGTAAACCGCTTTCTGAGGAAACCAAAACTTAACGACTGAAATATTTTGCTAAACTTAAAACTACATGTACAAAAACAACCGACATCCAAAAAAACACTACAAAGTGAAAAATAACTTTAATTTCGGAAGTCGGTGTCTTTGGTTTTGTGCTTTTCGTTTTTTGCCAACGACTTCCGAAATTAAAGTAATTTTTCACTTTGTAGTGTTTTTATGGAAGTGGGTTGTTTTTTTTTTGTAAAAAGGATTTTATTTTTCACTTTTTGGTTGTGGTACCTACCCCACACAAATTCGTATACCACTAAACTATACTTGATAAGTAAATCACAGTGACAGGAAGTAATTAAAACATCATCAATATATTATACTAAGTGAAGAAAATACGCATTATTAAGGATAATTAAAAACTACTGGTCAGATCTTTATCAAATTTATATGGGACAACATGAAACGCACAACATTTCAAATAAAAAATAAAATCAAAATCTGTTCACCTAGAAATAAATTCAGAGATAATACACATAAAAAAAAACAGTCGAATTGAGAACCTCCTCCTTTTTTTTAGTCGGTTAAATAGAAGGCACCGGTACATCCTTTCATGCGGAAAATATCGAGTATCAAATTTTGCACAGTAATTTTAGAAACGTTGATGTTATAGCCCAGTTTTCAGAACACTGCGCTAAATACATTTAGGTTAGCGATATCGAAGCAAAGAACCGTCTGCGTGTTTATAATATCTTCAATCTTTTGCTTTCCTAGTACATGGGTATGAAGTTTGTTTAGCAATTTATTATGTGCGATGCTGGTTTGGGAACAAGTAAACAAAACTTCGCATTGCGAATACATTTTGAAAAACAATTGATTCTAATAAATCATTTTGGTTGTTTGAGCTGGATCTATCCCGATCTTGTCTAATGTTTCCCTTTCCTTAGATCGCCAAGGATGTTGAGTTCATTTATTTCGCGAAAAGCCTATAGGCTAACTTTGACGAACGAATAAGTTAAACATTACTGGCTGTTGCCCGCGACTTTTGCGTATATTTTGTATTTCATCATTATGAAATACAAATACTGGATACTGGATGAAAAGCAACTAATGTTCTTCTCTAAGCGCCCGTTGTTTGATCAGCAGTCAAACATACTAATAGTTAAAATGCGTTAGTTAAAATAAAGGAACTAACAATTAGAACTAACAATTTGTTAAAATTGACATAAGTATGTCGTTTGACAAATGGTTAAGCTAACTACAGTTTAAAAAATAGACAATTTGCTTTAAAAGTTAACCATGCGCAGATAGAGTAGTTAAACTTTGACAACTATTGACTATTGTCAAGTGACTAATTGTTAAATTGACTATTGGTCATGTTTAACTATGTATCAAACAACGGGCCCTAAATCCCAGGTTACATAGCAGTCAAATTGCATAAGAATTAGTTCAGTGTTTTAGGTGTGAAAAGGTAACAGATAGAGCTTCAGTATTGATGATTTTGATGACAATAACTATTACCCATTTGATTCGTGAGCAAGTTATTCACGGTTACAAACCCTCCACCATCTCCATTCACCGTGTTGGGTACCCAGGTGTCTCTTGCACAGCTATCCGAACTTTTCCAAACATTTTGATAATTTATTGAGATATTAGGCTTCTACCTACCTTCTTACATATCCAGTCCCTACCCTTGAACTAAACCCATTACCAATACACGTGTCTCCGAATTTTGCCAATACACTTAGTGCTGTTATCGTCTAAAGCTTTCAGCTCGTAACGTTTTTATAACAAGCGTGATGGTTTGAACGTTGCAGCGTCTGGATTCGGACTATGATGACGCATTTCTTGATGTAAACCGTGGTAGGAAAGTTTTGTGATCTAGGATTTGTGTATCTGGAATTCTGGATGTGTACGTTTCTGTTATTGATGCTTTTTTTTTTTTCTTTGGGTTATCGTCAAATGACCTCTCCCGCTCTGGGCGAAACGGAAGGGCGTGTCAGACTCTACTGACTAAAACCCACCCGTGTTCCTTCAGTTGCCTGTGCGCCAGGGCCACGGTAACTTTTTCGAATAATCCGCTACCCCGGCAGGCTGTTATTGATGCTGAATTGGACATAGTTAAACGAAAAGGATCCAACCCACAAATGGCCAAACGCAACATCATGTTGCGATTAATTTTACTTGGATTATTTCGTAATATTAAAGTTTTAACTACAAAGACTGTTTTTGTATACACAATTAATTTTTGGCCATTTTTGGGTTGGATCCTTTTCGTTTAACTACGTCCAATTATGTTTATTTATTAAACAATCATAACGATCTAGTTTACCGTTTTGGGCAGTCGTTTGTAATTTCTGCTACCTTTTTTAAATCAAAATAGGTGCTAAGAGTAGGTACGGTTTAAATTGATATGATTTGATTTTAGATTAAATACTTGATTTCTAGGCATATTGCTCTGTAATCAGACGTATTATTGCTTAGCAAACTGTTAAATGATAAATGATTTTATTTCTGTATCTAGGTTTGTACAGACACTTTTACACGTCAATCATATTTTAAAACTAGATGAGGTCGGCGTTTCCTATCTGACTACTCTGAGAAGAAAGGCCGAAACAAACTCAGAGGTCACAGTCTCTTTTAAAGTCCAGACATAAGCTTGGTCAGATCATGTGAAGACCATGGATTTGAGTCTGGAATGGTCTTTCGAGAAAAACCACACAGAATGAGTGGACCTGTCCAGTCAGTGCACGAATTTGTCAGTAATCGTGCAGCTCAACTCAAAACTTAAGGAGCTCAACGATTTGACGAACAATACCAAAGAAAGGACATTTGGGTAGGCCGCATAAATTACTCAAATTGCCAGACTATGATTAAAACTAATTAAGAAAGAAAAAGAAAACAATGATCTACATAGTCTTTACATTCACAATATTTAAAATAATATACTGTTGTTAGTAATGCTATTGTTGCTACTTATTGCTTTGCTGGTTTTAAATTTATTCTGTCACACTTATATTGTATTGTGTGACTGTTATATTATGTTCCAATAACGTACTGCCGAATTGTTGCAGTATTTCAAAGTAGAGTGAAAGAATACTATCTTTCCACTTTGTTATAATCGCATATGAATTCGTCAGATAGGAAACGCCGACCTCATGTAGTTTAAAAAATATGATAGATGTGTAAAAGTGTTTGTACAAACCTACTTGCAGAAATAAAATCATTTATCATTTATTTAAACTACATTATATTATTATATATTTTCGAGATGTTTATTTTAGAAGTCTGTATGTAAGTATAATCTCATATTGTATGTTTCAAATTAAATTGGAAATTTATTTTCGATTTTATGTATTTTGTTTTCCCGTCTACTCTTACACACGTTGTCTACATCTCTTTAATATACTCTCCTATCGCAGGAATGCTGGAAGAGATTTGTTTAGAAATAAGCATCACGATTGTACGTATTTTTCTGTTCCTTTCTTCTTGTCTGTTTATATGTGTGCACATAAATGGTTAAATAAATAAATAAAATAAAATAAACTCTAAGTAAAGGTAAAAAATAATAATCTAAAATAAAAAAAATATACAAATTCAGACATTTTCATCAAATACAGTTAAACGTTTACCAACGTACCGTCCCTACCACAGGCTAACCCTTTACACTTTTGAAAAAGCAACAAAGAAAACCCAATCTAATTTCAAACCACAGCCTAAAATAATATCTGTGAGCATTTTCTAAGCAACAGAGTTCTATTGTTTATGGCAGTGAGTCATTGTTTCGACGCGTCCGCTCGGAGCTAGTCTCTAATTGTTATTGAAACCGATCACTAATTTACGGTAGACTGATTGTGCACTAATTGTAGCATTGTGAAAGGTTCTATAGGGACTCATGGTTAACACTGTAGTGTCTAGTCTGTTTTTGTGTTCTTGGAAGGGTTTGGTAAAGGGTTATACAATATTTGAGGTATAATTTTGAATATCTTGAAATTTTATTTATTTATTTAACCACATTTATGTACACATATATAAACAGACCGGAAGAATTGAACAGAAAAATACGTACAATGGTGATGCTTATTTCTAAAGAAATCTCTTCCAGGATACCTGCGATAGAAGAGTATATTAAAGAGATATAGACAACGTGTGTAAGAGTAGAAGGGAAAACAAAATATATAAAATCGAAAATTATTTTTCATTTTAAAAATACGTACCACAATACATACAATATGGGAATATAATATATACATACATACTTCTAAAATGAATGTCACTAAAATAAAGAGATAAAAAAGATAAAAGGATAGGATAAAAGTTAAGTATTTAACAACCATCTATTAACATATGTAACGTACCGTCACGTTTGTTTTCCGCGAAGGGTTAGGCAGGGGTGTACTCGTCCTGCCGGGGTCGCGGATTGTTCGAAAGAGTTACCGTGGCCCTGGCGCACAGGCAACTGAAGGAACACGGGTGGGTTTTAGTCAGTAAGAGTCTGACACGCCCTTCCGCTCCGCCCAGAGCGGGAGAGGTCATTCGATGACAGCCATCTCAAAAAAAAAAAGGGGTGTACACGTACACCCACATTTTATTTTTTCAATTTATACAATACAGATTTTGAGGAATTGTAGCAATTGAATAACTTAGGCATGTTTATGTATAGAGTTTGTAAGCTTGGAGTAAGTTATTTGCATTTTAAATCTTATTATGCGTTCCGCCACTAAAAACTAACACTGTGTTAGTTAACCTGACACTAGTATTTTTTGAGTTGGGAACATTGCAGTTCAAACAACGAAACATAAAATAGAATTGCAATGTCTGTGCCCTGATATGTAATCCGACCAAAAATTTCATGAAGGAACAATGAACGGAAATTGTATACCCATCCCTTTTACACTACATTTCGATACGTAATACTTTCTTGTCTTTGAATTTTTATAACAAGACATTTTATTTTACTAGTATTGTATGTGATTTCCATGGAGATTTAATTTACTGATTGACGAAAACGTCAGACATGGAAACGTATGTTTTAAGTTATTTAACATAAGTATTCATTTTAATATGTATTCATGAATATATTGCCGGCTGATATAGTACCGAATTTCACTTACTTTATCGTCGAAAAATATAAAATACAAATTAAGTTATCAGAGAGAGTTATAACGTCAATTTATTTTGACATTACTAACACTAACCCAGATTTTAGCGACTAACTCTCCCAAAACCGTGGGTTAAATATTTAAAAGTTTAACCCTACGTTTACCTCTAACTTTTGGTGGCGCAGGATGAATTATTTGACTAACCCTGAGTTTGCTATTAAGTCTGAGTTATTTAGGATAACCCATGAACGTGCAAGTAGGCCTTATGGCAATAAAAATATTAGTGTGTTGCAAGTTGCACCAATCCGCTCTACAAAATATCTTATTTCCGTGTTATGTTACAATGTAGTGCACAGCAGACCTAACTCTATTTATTAGATCAATGAAGCCTTGCAGCGTGTTTGAAGATGCTGTGAAAATTGTGCACCTGGTTAATGTTAATGAACGAGTTTCTAGCTAAAATATTTCTGAGAATGTGTACGAGTTTCGTAAGATTACTTTGTAGTTTGCCTGTGTATAAGTTGTTCTAAATAAAATCAGAGTAGGTACATGACGGTAGTACACCTACAATGTTTTCTTTATGAACTTATTACGGATATAGTTTATCCCGTGATTTGAATTTCAGCCAGTGTATAAAATGATAGCGAGGTTGTTGCCCAGGGTGCACCAGATGTTTCACACGTTTAGCAACGCTGCGTGGAGGTAGTAAAAAACCAGTTAGTCGATCGTCACGCGGCTGTAGACGCACATTTAGACAATCTTCAGGCGGCTGTGTGGTGCTGGTTCCACAGGAAATTATCGTATTTTTAACCGGTTTCAAAAAAAGGAGGAGGTTCTCAAGTTGACTGTATTTTTTTTTTTTTTAGGTGAACTGATTTTGATGATTCTTTTTTTATTTGAAAGCAGGTGCTTCTCTTGTAGTTCCATATAAATTTTATCGAGATCGTATCAGTACTTTTTGAGTTATCCTTAATAATGCGTATTTTTCCACTAAGCTTTTATTGATATGTGTTAATAACTTCCTGTCACTATTATTTACATATCAAGTAGTGGTATACAAATTTATGTGGGGTAGGTAGCGCAACTAAAAAGTGAAAAATAAAAACATTTTTGCAAAAAAAGAAAACACTATAAGAAGAAAAAAATTACTTTAATTTTGGAAGTCGGTGGCAAAAAACGAAAACACAAAAACCAAAGACACAGACTTCCGAAATTAAAGTAATTTTTCAAATTTTTTGTTTTTTTTTTTTGGAAGTCTATCGATTTTTTTGCAATAAAGTTTTTTTACCGTTAGACTTACATGCGACACTGTACCTTAAATAGCAAGGAACACCATCATGAAGTTCCGTTAAATATATGTAGTAGTTAAGTTCACCTAAATCTGCCCAAAACTTTACGGAAACACACAGTATACCTAGTTAACATCTTAACTACCGCGACAGTGACATACACAACACTTCCAAACCTATTTGTAAACCAAACCAAAGTATCAAGTGAGCCATCATAGTAATGAACACACCACTTTGTAATAGTCAGGGCGTCAACTGAAGGAAATGATATAATTAATGCGTGTAACGTGTGCGACGCGACGGCGGCGGTAACCTGTCAATGTTGGAGAAATGTTGTGATCTCTGTATGTAGTGCTATTTGTGTGTTGCAATTTATGTGTAGGGATTTAAATATCGCACCTTTAAAGACTAAACAAAGTTAAAATATAAAATTTTAAACAAGAGCTTAAATAAAAAGAAATACACTGCTTTTTTGCAATAGAATTTAGGATTATGGTGCTTTGAGCATCTTTTGAGGTCATAATGATAGGTATTTATTTACACTATAACATAAGTTCTGTTGTAAAAAAATCGTGCATTTTTTTAATTTAATGTCCTGTGTAATATTTTATAGTTTCGTTTAGTAACGGTTTGTCTTTAAAGGTGCGATATGACGTTTAACTATATTTTCTTCAATTAAATTCATCATCATTGTCAGTCTATATTCGTCCACTGCTGGACCTAGGCCTCTCCTAGTGAACGCCACTGAGCCCGATCTTCGGCTCTCCTCAAAATTAAATTAAAATAATTAGTCATAACTGTTTGATATTGCATCTCGCAGTAAGTTGTGAGCTACATATGTCAAATAATACTTTCATAAATCAAATTTCTCTCAATCAATCAACTCAGCCTATCGCAGTCCACTGCTGGACATAGGCCTCTCCCATGCTGCGCCACAACACCCTGTCGTCCGCCTTCCGCGTCCAGTCTGTCCCAACCACTCAAACTTAAACTCAAAGCATTTATTTAAATTAAACCATTTACAGGCACTTTTGAATTGTCAAAGAGTCGGTCAGTTAGTCAGAAAGTTGAAGCTAGTTGCCCATTCCAAAACGTAGATCTCTATGGAGAACAACACTTTTTTGAGGTCGTCGGTCCATCTAGCTGCGGGGCGTCCCACACTACGCAAACGAGACTGAAACGATTACATACAATCTTGGGCCTGGATGTAAAAAGATAAAAGTGGTGTCAATTAATAGCATAAATATTATCAACCTTTCACTGAGAATTCTGCGGATTTTGTCAATCTGAGAAGAGCGATATAAGAGATTAAGTAAAAGTGAGGTTAGATTACAATCTTTAACTAACAGCTGATTCCCGAAGTGCAAAATATGTTCTTTTGCACTAATAGCTATTATATTTAGTAGAAAATGTATTGACTGTGTATTGCAGTGACCGGTTGTTATCCCACAATTCACACAGCGATCCATAGTTTGAACAATATCCAATCCACAAGCTGGCGGTAAAATCCAAAATAACAATTCCAAGTCAAACGTGTGAGTGGTCTTCGGTGTCCAGTGTGAAAGCAAGGGTCGTACAAGGTAGGCAGGGCCGGAATCCGTAAAATAAAATACAAAGCAGTGGTCGTGAAAAATGAAGAATAATCGGGAAAGCACTCAAAACGCATCGGAAAACACAAAACGAGTGAGCAAACATGAGCAGTCGGCAACAGTCTAGTGTCAATGTCAGTCATATGTCATGCCAATGCCATAGACTAAAAATAGAAGACTGATTTTAATCGATATGAAATCAATAATCATTACTATTGACATTGAAATATGAGCACCAAACGTGAAGAGATTTTCACTTCACTCGAACGTACCGTCCCTCATGGAGTTCCGCAAGGCAGTGTAATCGGACCGCACTTGTTTACACTCTATATTAATGACTTCCCCAAATCCGTTAAATATCCCATGACACTGTTTGCGGATGACAGTACGATAACGATACCATGCCATAATAAAAATACTTATGAAACAGACATAAAAAATACATTAATTGAAGCAGTAACATGGCTAAATGATAATAATTTAAAAATTAATATTAATAAGACTTTGATTATGCACTTTAGCCAACGATCATCATTATTTTCTAATCTTGACATCGAATATAATAATAATAAAATACAGACAGCTAATACTACAAAATTTTTGGGACTAACAATTGACAGAAACTTAAATTGGAAAGCGCATATTGAGGCTCTAGCCAAAAGAATAAGCAGTAGTGCATATGCGTTATATAGACTATCACGAACTCTTAATACAGATGCTTTACTAACAGCCTACTATGGTGTAGTTGAATCCGTCATTAGATATGGTGTTATCTTCTGGGGTAACTCAACCGATAGGGATATCATCTTCAAAAGACAAAAGTACTGCTTGAGATCGATGTTTAATCTCAAAACTACTGATAGCTGTAAACCTTATTTCAAAAAACATCAGATTTTAACATTACCCTCACTGTATATATTTGAAATAGCTATGTTCGTAAAAACAAATCCACATTTGTTCACCCGTATGGCAGACAAATTCCCACGAAATAGACGTGATGATAGCAAACTATGTGCACACGCATCAAAAACTGCACTTATGAGCAAAAGTGTTTTCTGCATGGCACCAATTGTCTACAATAAATTGCCCAAAAGTTGGAAGGAGCAAACAATACCGCAAATTAAACAAACTATGAAATCGTTTTTGGTACAAAAAGCTTATTACAGTATAAAAGAATTTTTAAATGACTCCTTGTGTTAGTAAATTAAATAATAAATATAAATGGATGATGTAATGATAATGTGTAAATGACTAAAGTAATATTGTTTAATTTTAATTTTAATTTTTTTATAATTTAATGTATAAATGTAATGTATTCGTATAATTTGAATCTGTACCTAACATATTTGCACGCCTTGAAATAGGCAGACATGTCATGACCCACGCCTATTTAAGATCTTTCATGCATGTATTATTTTAATTCTGTATGTATACACATGTTTAAGCAAATAAAATTTCTATTCTATTCTATTCTATTCTATTCTATTCTATTGGTTTTTCAGTAATTAATTGATATTTTATTTATTAATATGACTGTAATTATATCCAATATATTGCATATAAGTATATATAGTGCATTTAATTACTTTGAGTTAATTATTTAGTGCAAAGGTTTTATTTTCGTAACTGTGTAATCGATTACTCAATCGATAATCTCACGAAACTATCTTTCTCATATTTCTCCGCTTCCAAATTGAGAATTGAGGTGATTTATCATATTCTAATATAAAAAAATATGACTATTTTTTTAGATCATATCTCAACTTATTACATTTGGGCCCACCGTTTTCCATCTCCTTTCTCTAATGCTAACTAATTTCCTCCACTTTCCAATAGTATGTAGAGTATTTTATTCAATTATCATAATTTTTATGTGGCATCATCCAATTTGACGGTACAGGCATTACTTTCTTGAGAGGGAATCAACTTAATATCACAGTCTACCTGTATTATTGTATCCTAATGCTGCTATTAATATGATCACCTTATGGACTCAAATCACCTAAAAAGTACCATCGAACCGAAAAGAAAAAAAGTTTCTTTACGGTCGGTCAGTGTGAGCCATTTTTACAGAAGGGGCAGATCTGTAACCCTAAAGGCTCCCACAGACAGGTGCGATCCGATAGCGTGATACAAAGGTGCCGCTCGTCACGCGACGAGCGGTGCCTTTGTGCCGAGCGCGGTTCGCGTCGCTTGTCGCGCCTGTTTGTAGCAGCCTTTAGGGTTACAGATCTGCCCCTTCTGTAAAAATGGCTCACACTGACCGACCGTAAATAAACTTTTTTTAGCCTTAACACTGACGTTTCTCAATTGTTGTCAAATTTATAGGCATGGACACACTGGTAGGTAATACTAAAATATATTAACCGATGTAGTTATTTTGCTTTATATTTACTGATTTCCGGTAGCCCAAATTCAAAGAGGATATCAAAACTATATAATTCAACATATCTTAAAAGCACTTACGTTTGTGTGCTAGATTCGTGCTTGTACTCTTTCGTCGGTCGGCAACCGTGAAGCTAAATATAAATTGTATTTATCATTGGTTAGGATGTTTATACATCGGGGTTAACTGATGCTGCGATTTGTAACTGAATTAAAAGGAATCTCTGACGTAGGTACCTAGTGGAAAAGGTTAAATTAATGTAAGTAATTGTTGCTGAATTGAAGACTGTTTTTAAAATCTTTGAATGTTCTAAAAGGACAGTAGCATCTTGTGTACACAATATTAGTTCACCAAAGGATCAAACATACACAAGATGGTTACCAAAGTTTAATGTATATAATTTTCGTGGATTTTTGTGTTTTTTTTTTATAGCCGACTATATCCATTAAAATTTAAAAGTTTTCCTATTTAGATCTCAATTTAATTACGATCTTCATAAATTCCAAATGAACCTCAGTATTTTTTCACCAAAAACTTTATGAACAGAACACACAAAACGACCAACTTTACACAGAAAGTTAACCCAAAAACACTGACGCAACATTATTTACACACTGAGTTGAACGTTCATTATTCTTTAATTAGCGGTAGGTACAGGCGCGTACCGCGGTGCAGTCTGAAAGGGCCTTTATAATGATACAGTCACGAGCATAAATACCTTCCAATTACGCTAAATTCAAAGTATTTCTTTCTCAAAATGAAAATTTTAACTTTGTTTACAGGCCTATTTCATAATAATATGGTTTCGTTAATTTATGTTCGTAACAACATGAAATATCTATCAATACTTTTGGAGAAAACCGTTTTTGAATCTTGCGTGAGTGTAAAGTCTATGCTCGTGACTGTACAGTCAGAGTCTTAAACAAATTGAAGCGATATGCCACGTGGCTTCGGTATTATTAATCTTTTTATTGATTTATAGTTTTGATTCCGTGTGGTAACAACTATTTATATATAGAATAGTGAATGCGATTGTGTGGGGTGTGGTTGAATGATGAACGATTTTGTTTGAATATTGGTGAATGCTTGCTCTTTAAAAGATTCGCTGAATTCACTTTCTGAAAAAAATATATACAACTATGTCTCAATCAAATCTTGTGCAATGAAAAAACAGAAAGGGTGATTTTTCAATTATATATGAGCCAAAAGAACCATTTTTTGCTATATATACCTATTGCGAAACTAACAATACAATATTATTTTAAGTTTCTGCATTGTTTAACTATGACTAAAAAATAAATTGTAAAGTATACAATAAAAAAAACATACATGGCGCTAACACAAAAATAACAAAAAGTTTATTATAAAGAAATCTAATTTAACTTCACAAAACTTAAACACAGACTTTCACCGCTTCAACCAACAAACTAATAATTCCATCAACATTATAATAATATTTTTAATGAAACAACAAACCGTTTTGTTTGCCCAATTATCGGCTGATATCGTATTATCTTCACACAAATCTGATTATCGCTGTATAATGCTGGTTGAAAATTAAAATGAGTTTATAAATTGAAAGGAGGCTTGCAATCAACCTGGTAATTACGATGTTAAAACAGGGCGGGTCAAATGTGAGGACAGGAGAAATTCAATGCTGTATTCATGAAATACGGAATTTCATTGGTATAATCATTATATTCCATTCAGTTTATTTCTAGTATTTTGACAGCTTTAATTTGTATCAATTCATTTTTCACGTCACTGTACAAAACGCACAGTTTGCAACAGGGACTGAAAAGGTTCCTAAAATACCGTGTTTAGTGGTTCCGTTACTAGAATCCAAACCGGTAAAATAAAGGTTCCAATTTAGGTTCCTGTTCCGAGGAACCGAAATTGGAACCTTTATAAACCGACTTTATAAAAAGGAGGAAGTTCTCAATTTGACTGTATTTTTTTTATGTGTGTAAGCTCAAAACTTTTTTCAGGGTGAACCAATTTGGATGATTCTGTTTTTTATTTGAAAGCTGGTGCTTCATGTGTGTTTCCATTAAAACTTGATCAAGTTCTGACCAGCACCCTAATTACGTAACACACTATCAATCACAATCTGAATCATTTTGAAGCCTATTGCTAATACATTGCTTCATATGTTCGAAAAAATTGTCTGCTCAACAACGTAAATAACGCAATGAATGTTGTTGGGCTGTCAAAATGAAACCCATTCCTACTGTTAGTGTGTTACGTAATTACCGCGCTGTAGTTTTTGAGTTATCCTTAATACTGCGTTTTTTTTCCACTTAGTTTATATTGATGATGTTTTAATAATTTCCTGTCACGGTTATTTACAAATCAAGTAGTGCTATGTGGTGTGATGTGTGTGGGGTAGGTACCACAACTAAAAAGTGAAAAATAAAACGAAATTACAAAAAAAAAAAAACCGACTTCCAAAAACACTACAACGTGAAAAATAACTTTAATTTCGGAAGTCGGTATCTTTGTTTGTCCGTTTTTTGCCACCGACTTCCGAAATTAAAGTTATTTTTCACTTCGTAGTGTTTTTGGAAGTCGGTTGTTTTTTTTTTATTGTTAAAAAGGTTTTTTCATCCAGTAAAGTAAATGATTGTTTTCCACTCACCTACCTCTGAACAAAACAGTGCAACAAATGCATAATTTTAGACCATCTCGTTAAAATACTTACCTTACCTTGGACCAAATCACTAATATGAATTTACGTAGGTACTCTGAGCAATACCGTTGTGACCTCGTTAGAGCCAATAAGTGTGAAAACGTAACGTTCCTACTTCCAGGGTAATGATGCTTGATACATGTTTACTTACTTACTCATTTCTATGTTTTTGCTGATTCGAAATAACAGATTTAAAAGAGATAGCGGGTAACGGCATACTGTAAGCTTGGACCTGTGTTACAATGGTTTCAGTGATCTGGTATTGCCAAAATATGATCATGTTTGACAAGCTAATGAGGTGGTCACAACCATTGACACTGGCATTGAATCCATTTTTTTTTTGCAAAAGAGAGCTGTCAGGACCATTTACAATCCATGTCGCCGCGAATCTCTTAGGGAACTATTTAAAAACATTAATATTATGACGGTACTTTGCCAATTAATGTATGAAAATATTATGTATTGCAGCGTAGAGCTGGCTGCTAACACGCCGGGGACTCGAACCCCGACGTGAACTAGCTAAAAAATCAAACTCACGCAGCTGGTACACGTAAAATTTATTAATAAAAAGAACAACCGAAATAATTAAGAAATAAGTCAAAAAATTTAAATATTTAGTCGTTGGAAATTGTATAAGGCTACCAAAAAAATATATCACAAGAAGATTTTTGGAGAAAAAACTTATGGATGTTTCCAAATTTTTAGGAATTTAAGTATATAGACGAATTTAAATTCGATTGCAATCGTACGAAATTCGTGCCGCTCTATAAATTATTTAACACAAATAAGCTCAAGATAAAGGTTTTTCTTTACATAATTTCGTTCATATAAATTTGAAAGAGAATAAGATCTGATATTAAGAATTTAGGAAAGCAACTTAAAATTAAAATGTCACACGACGGTATAACACAGAACACTTCTATTATATGATGGTTGGGAGTTATTGCGCCACACAAATGTCTTATTTAGCACCTGATGTGTCCGTTAGGCACCTGTGTCGTCGACCTTGCTCGGCAACGATCCTGCGCTTCTCTCCGCAAGCTCGCTCGGACTTCTGCGGCCGGCAGACGAAGGAAGAAGACAGGCGAACAATAAATGGCAGGGTAAGGCCAAAAAAAGGTGGCCTTTCAAACAATCTAAGAAAAAGGAAATCTTCTTAGATTAAAGAAGAAGGCACAAGTAACAAGAATACGGAACCTATAAAGGGATTACTCACCAAAGAAAAAAGGGACGAGAAATTCCAGGGAACGTATCCGCTGACTACTCACATATAGTGGTGGTTAAAATTTGAAACTAACTTTCGAAGAAAGATTAAATATTATTGAATAAAATATCCACACAATAGGAATTCCAACGACAGAATGCGTTGCATTTTTTTCTTCTTGACAATGTACAGAACAATTGTCAATTTTTTTGAATATTTCAAAAAAAACGAAAAAGTAAAAAAGCTGACCGAATGACTCGTAAAAAGAATTTAATCGAAATGACAACAAAAAGTATCTACTTGCAGGAATTATACTGCAGTATGTAAGAAAAAATCTACATCTGTTTAAAAAAATAAGTGATAGACGTAATTTTAATATTAGAGATAAAAATAAAATAGATCAACCATTTTGCAGATTATCTAAAGTACATACATCTTTTATGGGGTACTGTGTTAAATGTTACAACAAAATACCTTGTGATACGGATATTGCAAATAAATGAAAGGAAATTTAAAACTCATATTGAAAGTACGCTTTGTAAACAAGAATATTACAAATTAGACGATTATATCCTAGATAAGAATGCTTGGAAACATACCGGTCCTGCTGCATAGGACAATCTAGAGTGTAGACAAAATCAACCTGGTTGCTAATTTAGTGATATTTATTTATCACTTCTATGACATTGATTTTACATTATGTAACTACTTTAACTCACACACTAAATTATAACGAGTTAAAATTTTATAAAAATCATCTTTTTTTCAATATTTGTAAATTTGTGAGCACTATGTAAATCACATAATTAATTTACCTGTCATTGCTTTATAATTAATAATTTTTACCTATTGTGGTATAATTATTTTATTCTAGGTGCATCGTCCTTATATATAATTATATAATTAATGTGTACATAATATTGTAAAACATTTTAAGAGAGTAACGGTGGGGTTTCTTGCCCATTCTTCTCCATACGAAACTACCTTTTGGAAAGGGCAACTTGAATCAATTCTATTTTCTTGTAAATTTTGACGTTCCAAAGTGCCTTTAATGTGCCTATTTGAAATAAATGATTTGACTTTGACTTTGACATCATAATGATGCTATAGATATTACAAATCCCAAAATTGCACAGAATCAGAATCAGAATATCTGTTATACCTAGTTGGACACATAGGTAAGATGATCATCATGATCTGCCTTGCTTTGACCCAACTATTTAGGAGTAGGCTTCCAGTCTAAGGTGATGTAGTTGATTACCAATATTTTACATGGTGCGAATGCCTATCTGATCTCCACAATCCAGTAATTGGGTTGTTACCCAGATAGACATCCCTTGGTAAGACTGATTCATCTCAGCGATCATATGACACGAAACCAAAATGAACAGCAACCTGTACAATTTCACGAAACAGACGAATCATAAATCAATGCTTATAACCGAATAGATATTAATGTTCTTAGTAGTGATAGGTTGCAGGTTCGTAAAACATTTATAAATACACCCAGAAATGGGTTACTGACGAACGACGACCTAAGAAGTCCATTAGACGCCATTTCCTACAGCAGACTTTTATTACCAGACGTGGAAGATAAGCAGATTGTACACTGTATGGTTTTATTGCTGTAAGTAGTCGTGGATGGGAATATTATCAATTATGTTGCTTATTTTTTGGCAAGGAAGCCTTTGTAAGATGTCTGGTAGTAAATGTAAAAATGACTTGGTATCAAGGAAAATCGTAGGGAAATCAGAATGAATATTTTTGTTTGACATTTGCCCCTTGATTGATGATATTCAGTGTACCAAGGCTAGTGTACCTACCGGCCACTTTTATATGTAGTATAAGTCATTAGCGATTTACTTAATTTATTGATGTAATTATACTTTATAGTACACCAAAAAAATACATCACATAAAGGAAATTATACTTACCTGCCGGGGTCGCGGATTGTTCGAAAGAGTTACTGTGGCCCTGGCGCACAGGCAACTGAAGGAACACGGGTGGGGTTTTGTCAGTAAGAGTCTGACACGCCCTTCCGCTCCGCCCAGAGCGGGAGAGGTCATTTGATGATTCCCACCAAAAAAAAAAAATATCGCCTAATAGCATTGGCTTCAAAAAGTACTATGATTCAGCACTTTTACAAAGATATTGAATAATAACACCATCAAAAAGTAAGCTGTATGCTACAATGGTTGCTGTATCAGTCATGGACGTGTTTAAACTTCCATACGTAAAATCGGGCCCTAACTACGTACTTGTATGTCCAAAACATCAACACTTTTCTTTTAATTTCAAGTTTCTAGGCCTAAAACTTCGACGTGCTAATGCAGGAACTTATCACGTAACATACACGCTACCAATTGCATGCCTCGCAAGTTAGAAATCATGACGTCATCGGCCTATATTTAGGCACATGCATGGTGCAACAGGAACGCAAGTTCCGTTATTTAAATCATCACTAATTATAATTAAATCCTGAGTGATATGAATTTTAAAATCAACAAAAAAGTAAAGGCTCCCACAGACAGGTGCAACGAGATTTTTGCAGAACAATTTACATGAAGTTTTTAACTACTAGAGTCGCGTCGCGCCTGTTTGTTGGTTTAATGAAATTTTGTAATTGAAGACACAACTCTGATTTGTTGGTTTTTTTTTTGTTGCTTAGTGGGCTTGCTCACAAGGGCCATAAACCAATACACACACCACTTCACAAGTTAGAAATGATGACGTCATCGTCCATTACTTAAACGCGCACGGTGCAACGTTACTCATGTCAGTAATACCGTCGGATCGTCGGTAACACTCGAAAAGCCGGCTGCTGATGGCCACTATTTACATCATCAGGCATCATCATCACTCATACCATTATATTTTATAGATAAGGCTAAGGATTACATAAGGTACTATGTACCTACTATAAAGCTACCATTTACTAGATTCGTCTTTCATTGTCTTGAATGTGCCCTGTCGGCTGAGAGTATGTCATGCTCACTCAAATGTCTCGCTGGTGGTGACGTGTGTGTTGGATCATTAAATTCCTTTCAAAATGGTTGAGCTGAATGGTGCTGATCCATACGTCATGTTCGTGAACGGGCGCCGTCAGTAGGGACTGGTCATCTCTCAGCTGCCACGGCTTATTTTAATTTCTGAATTGTTCTTTTTCTGTTTTTATCTTTTTATTGCGGACGCTTTTAACGTGCACGACTTTTTACATCTTTCTCACATGTATAATTTCAACATAAATGATGTAACCAATATTTTATAACCATATTTTGATTTAAAAGAGTGTCCGTGGAGTTTCTTGCGCGTTCTTCTCCATAGGTACCTACTACGCTTTGGAATGGGCAACTAGCTTCATTTTTCTGACTGACCGACCCCTTGACAATTCAAAAGTGGCTGTAATTGGTTTATTTGAAATATATGCTTTGAGTTTGATTAAAAGGAAGTGATATAGATCGATATTGAAGTTAAAGTCAAAACGACTAGGAACCTTTTCATTTTAAAACACCAAATCTTGTTTTTGCAAATATTTTAGGCCAAAATAAAGCCTAGTTTATTAGAGACTACTCGTAATTGCCAACTGACGCCTCCCACTAAACCAATAGATACACGAACGACTTCACAAGTTAGAAATGATGACGTCAGCACCCAATATTTACACATGCATGGTGCAACATTACTCACGTCAGTAATGCCGTCGGATCGTCGGTAATACGCGCAAAGCCGGCTACCGATGGCCACTATTTCTATTTTAATCACAGCTCACAGAGTAAGTCGTAAATAATCCGTCGGCAGAATCGAACGTGCACTGTTGTTAGTGTTAACACTAAAAATAAGTTGATGTGTGTTAGGTGTTAGGTGCAAGAATGCTAACTTGTGGCGCGAATTGTTGGGGAGTTTTGTAAGAATTTTATAGTGAAAAATATATTTTTCTGTTTGTTTTATTTTTGTTTGCTATATGGAACTTGAAAATATTACGTTTTGTTGGCGAAATGGACAGAAAACTCAATTAAGTCTGGACTAAGATTATGTTAACCATTAGTTTAAGAAAAAAGCTGTCACAGATTTAGAATAGAATAGAATACTCTTTATTATGTACACCATAAAAATTACAGATATAAATGTAGAAATTTTACAGAGGGTGACACAATGGGCGGTCTTACCGCCCGTCTTGACAAAAGTAATGTAGGTTTTTTTCAAAATCTTGTGAGATATTTGAAAATTGATGGGGCTTGTGTCCAAGTAGTAACAGTCACACGGGTCGATTGATCATCAGGTTAAGCTACGCTTGCCGCAGTTGGTCCGTAGATGGGTGATCATCTTTACATACCAAGACCCCTCCGTGCCTTGGAAAGAACGTTACGCCGTTGGTCCCGGCTGTCATTCGTGGATCTTTGACAGTTGTTTCGGGTCATCAGAAGCCCGAAAATCTGATAACCAGTCTTACGAAGGAGTATCATATTACCCAGTAACTGGGTTGTGGAGGTCAGATAGGCAGTCACTCCTTCATATAAAATACTGATATTCAGCTGCATCTGGTTATACTGGGAGCCGACCTCGATATAGTTGGGAAAAAGCAGATGAGTGCAGATGATATTATTTTTTATTTTTAAACAATCTAACCTTCCTTCATCTACAAAAGTATTCGTAAGGCAGAATAAGCCAGAATATTCCCTACTTCAATCAGGTCATCGACATCTTCAACATGCCGCTCAATAGAAACCATTATCCTTATTTTAAAATAGCCGGTCTTCCAATTACCATAAATCCTTTGATGGTACACAAGATAATATCCGCCTGTATAGAAAAAAATGTTTTTCCCATTACCCTGGCAGACAAACATTTTAATCCGGGACCAGTGTAAGATGAAACTAAATAATGTAGTTTGAAAAACACATGAAGATCAGATAAATAGAGCTCAAGGTATAAGCGAACGGAGCTGCTTTATTACAACAAAAATGATCCTAAAGAAAGACTTCCATTGGTGGCCTAATTTCACCAATGTATTTAAACGCGATCAACAACTCTAACCTGCGCTCAAGAGCTGTCATTGTCAACATGGTTGTGTAATATTGAAACTGACAGCTCTTAAACGCGGAATAAAAGTGCTGATCGCGTTTAGTTTAATTGATGAAATCCGCACAAAGAAGTTTGATAAACCTCGTGCATGATGATGGAGTAATCGTTCTAAAATTATTTGTAAATTCAGTAGGATAACAATGGCCTCGTATCCTTACTAAAGCGATTGGTCACACGATTACGCGATCGTCACGTTCATATATCACTCATTTGTTCGGAAAACCGGAAGGCGCCCTCTGTCAGCGTGACGACACGTTCGGGTTTGCCTAACTAATTGAACGTGACGATCATGTGCTCGCGGTACGATCGCTTTGGTACGACCAGCTCCTGCAGTCTCGACATTAGACAGCGACAAAAATCGGTCGCTAAGTCGTATCGTTGTCCAATCCCTTTAATAGATTTTTGACTTTATTTAGAAAGCATAAGGTTGAAAATCTATTAAAGAAATTTGACATCGATTAGACTTAACGCCCGATTTTTGTCGTTCTATTTGTCGAGACTGGATGGCATGACTGAGTAAAACAACAGAGTACATCATATTGCATGGCGTTCAATATGAAAATCGGAATTTAAAAAAAACAATTACAATGGTGGTCTGTGTAAAAGTTCACCAGAATTAATTTAGGAAACAGATAGCAATGCAACAACTTGTTAGCAGTTTTATCCATGGTGGTAAAAAAATCACGTATCTAGGTACAGTCGCTTGACTTGGGCTGGCCTAGCGTAGTACAGAGTTCCAATAAAATACGAGGTCAGCTTATACTGGATTTGTTACTACTGACGTGTGGCCGATGTGCCCGAAAGGTTCTGAAGTGGCGACCGCGTACCTGAAGACAGAAGGCCTCCCACAAGGTTGACCTGGCGAAGGTCGCAGAAATCCACTCAAACTCAAAGCATTTATTTCATATAAAACAATTACAGGCACTTTTGAATTGTCAAGGGTTCGGTCAGTCAGAAAGATGAAGCTAGTTGCCCATTCCAAAGCGTAGCAGGTACCTATGGAGAAGAACGGGCATGAAACTCCATGGACGGGAGAAGTACAGAACCGGTCGAAGTGGCGGTGCTTGGGGGAGGCCTATGTCTAACAGTGGACGTCTTTGGGCTAAAATTATGATGATGATGACGGTCAGCCGTGCGTGTACTGTTCGTATAGACTCCATACCATTCTATTCAGGGCCGCCTCTTGACAGTCTTGAGTATTTTAAGGATACAAAAATCGCTTTCGCTCATCAATTAAACAGCTCACATCTACGTTGCATTCGCTATCGCCAAGCTAGACCACGTACGTTTGTTTTCTTTTAATTAAGTCCAATTGAAAAACTCTCGTAGAAATAGAGTCGTAGCCAATGATCGCGATGCGACTTTAAAAACCTTTATTAGTAAGTTTTCAGTACCGTTAGTATCGGTTTTAATAGAAATGCTGCTTAAGAGTTAATTAGATATTAAATGGGTTGTTAATTGGATAAAAGGAAAATTAGTGGTTGTTAGAGTTTTTAATGCTTTATTACAAGAGATCGGATATTCGGATGCATATTCACCTAAAGTTGAGATGTTGGCTAATATGGAATGCGCTTTTGTATCGACGAAATCTTAACTTTAACTAACATACACCTCCCCTCCTCTTACACCCTACATACACATATTTGCATCGGGGCTTAAACATAATTTTAAATAAATATGCATTTGAATTGTTATGCAATCCTTGAACCCGGGGTTTCTTTTTTTATAAATATTTTTTTACAAGTCGCTTCCATACTATACACCTGACTACTTATGCATTCCTGGTGTTCGTGGCATCCCAGGATTTTTTTTTACCAAATATATATTTCAAGATATCGTTTCCATACTTACATAGCTAAAAATTTACTGTAGGTATTTATGCATCCGAAAATCCGACCTCTGTTTATTACACATACATAAACTCACGCCTTCTTCCCATGGGGGATAGGCAGAAAGTACAGAACACCTACAATGATCCTTACGTACTCCTCTTGCTTCGTTTACGTTCAATATCAAGTCATACACGCACGCCGGTTACGAGTACTATGCACCTGACCTTTCTGAAGAACATCACCAATAAGGTCATAATCTGTCGTAATGCTTTATTCATGATGATTCATTCAAAGCATTTTTGGTATATAATAGTATGTGTAAACTTTTTAAGCTATTGCATAGCTTTTATCGCGGGCTTTGAGCGCGGCGACCGAATCAAGAAATTCCGTAACGAAAATAAAACCTAACACCCCCCACTCCGCCTACCATGTAGCTCGGCCGAGCGTTCGCTTAACGTGTATGTATATGGTACGACTGTACGAAGCTCGCACGGATCGAGACGAGCTGCTCCAAAATCGGACGAATACGTAAGCAGCTGTTTGTGAGAAAGTATATAGGTGTATAGGTATCTATCATATCTTTATAATGCCACCACACTCAACGCATAAAAAATAAAATAAAAATATATTAAACGATATTAACTTCTCATTTATTCAATAAAAGAAAAAAATTGTTTTCTTATCGGTCACCACGCTCAAAAAGTGTAACTTGAATTAATATCAAAGAAAAAAAAAATACTGCATAAATAAATAATTATAATTGCATAAGTTGATAAAAAATGCTATGCAATAGCTTTACCGTGGCAGTCCCCGAATGCCACACGTGTTTATTTCTGAATATTTCTTGTTTTACTCTCGTTTATGTTACTATTTTAGGACATAAAGACTAAAAACAAAATGGCCGGCTGAAACTAAGTGGTTTACACAGCTTCGGCCAGCGGTCATGCACTTAGTAGATGCATTAGCACTGATAAATGAATTACTGTTGCTTGTTACAGCGAAATTACCGTGCTTCAGAAATATACAGGATGGCCCAACAGTAGCTGTACCCAATTTTTCGAACCTACATTATGAAACAGTCCTAATAACCGAAAAATATTGCCAAAGTAACCTATTACGTAACTTGTAAAATAATTGTTTATTCACATTTTTCTTTGCTACTCAATCTATAATCTTTTCATTGACACCATTTCAATGAGCCCAAACACTGAAACTTAAACTCTCTGCTGTTTGTTTGTGAGGGCTTTGGGAATCCTGAAAATTTCAGGTGATGCTGCAGCATCAGTTTAAGGTTACTATGTTCTTCTAATATCATTGAAGTAACAGAATACAACATTTCGACTCGATCCGACCTGTGGACGGTGCCCACATCCCTTCATCAACTAGAAAAGATCTGATAATCTTTAAACGGCTGAACTATTGAATCGTTGCTAAGAACATTTTCGATCAAGTCACCTTTCAGACAAAACAAGAAAAAAATCAAAATTGCTTCAGCCGTTTGGGAGCTACGATGCCGCGGACAGACATACAGGTACAGACGATAAACTCATAACACCCCTCTTTTTCCGTCGGAGGAGATTTTTTTTTTTTTTTTTTTTTATGTTTACGAAACGGTGGGTAGTTTATGCAGTGGGGGGTCCCGGAGTTGGTCTTTTAAGTGCTTTTTGAAGAATTATCCCCGAAAACATAAAAAGGTGGTTTATGCAGTAGGTTCTAAATAAAACAGTTTATAATGTTACTAGCTTCTGCCCGCGGCTCCGCCCGCGTGGATGTCGGAAATTATCTCATGGCCACGTGCTGCCGGGACATAAAGTAGCCTATGTCCTTACCCAGGATGCTATCTATCTTCATGGCAATTTTTATCGAAATCCGTTCAGTGGTTTAGGCGTAAAAAGGTAACATACAGACAGAGTTACTTTCGAATTTATAATATTAGTATGGATACTTTAAAATAATTCTCAAACAAAAATAAAAAACCTGGAAACACGAAAGTTACCAAAACACCCTAGAAAAGCACAAAATAAGAATTTTACGTACACAAGCCCACTACCCATTAGTAGCCACGAAGTTTGGTGGCATGAAGGAACTAAATTCCCCCAGTGGCCAATCTACGTAGGCGTTATTAGAGTAACGTTGAGAGGGGCCCCACCGTATGTGGAATTGTGGACTATCTGCAGTCATTCCTATTTATTTGGGGCAGAACCCTTAAGTTTTTGACTACAAACTTTGGGGTACGAAAGTGGGTTTGCAGGAAAATTATAGGGGTGAGAAAAGCATGATGTACCGAAAATGACTACACAGAAAATGCGGTATAAGTTGTAGGATTTGCCTGTTTTTGGTCACTTTTTATTTTGATGAAGACCAAAAAGTACTCCGTATAGATTCAGATCCGATATATTAATAAAAGAATCTCATCGTTTGCTTTGACTATGGAAATTATTTTAATTAGGTACTCACAATGTTGAATAAGTAACTTACAATGTATGATTAAAGAATGGACGACTTTTCAGCAGGAAATGGCCTGAAAAGTGGTTCAGATGACGAAAATTCAACTATAATTTTCCTATCAAATGCCAAACTAAGCATTTTATGCTTGTTCTACAGTTGTTTCGTTTTCCCCTCAGCTTCTCATTTCCGTAACGTCAGCTTTACTAGCACTCTTTCTTTCTCGTTCATCTCAACTCGTTCATTCCTCGCTTAGCTATACATAAGCGAAGATGTTTGGTTCGCAATACCCTTGCGATGTATACAGTATGAGGTATTTAGATATTATTATAACCTTGCTATTTTGGTGTATGGAATAAGTTTTAGGTCAAAGCGGTTCAGAAAAATGTAAGAATCTTAAATCAAAAAGATCTTGAAATAAGCTTTTAGATTTAATATTTTGCCTTTTCGGCTCTAAGGACCAATTTTTATTAGGCACTACACAGACGTAGCAACATTAGTTGCACAGATTTCAGTCAGTTCTGTTCAGAGTAACGAGACTTAAAACTTAAAAGAGTAACGGTGGAGTTTCTTGCCCATTCTTCTCCATACGAAACTACCTTTTGGAAGGGGCAACTAGAACCAATTCAATTTTTTTGTAGATTATGACGTTCACAAGTGCCTTTTATGTGCCTATTTGAAATAAATGATTTGACTTTGACTTTGACTTTCAGTCTGCACAGATTTTTGAAATTATAACGTTACAAAGAGGTGGTTGCATGTTGCCAGTTGACGACACTGGGGGATCAAAATTGTTCCGTTTGCGCAGCGCCTGAGTCGCTCCGTCACTAACAATACTTCTTCAAAAGTGTTCATCGTTATGAGTATTATCTTTTTACTCAGATAGTAATAGTTTTTCATAACAATAGTTATTATTCATGAATATTTTCACAGTAACACGTAATTGTAGTAGCGTTTTCACGAAGACTATTCGATAATATCTACCTATTTCGCAAAATCGCCCTTTCTCGTTCAAACACAATAATTATATTAAAGAGTTTTGTATCGCATGCCGTTATCAATGCAATAAAAGGCAATTGACTTAATTGCAGTGCTCCTACAGTTAACTGTTAAATATAATTATGGCTAACCTATTCCGCTTCAGTAAATTAAACGAGTTTTATGAAAGTTTTCAACTTTTTAACGGCCCTTTAAAGTAAGCGCCGCAATATAAACACTCGTTTAAATATTTTGTTGGTAAAATTAAACAAAAATGGTTTTCCACTTAATTTGATACAGTCATCGGTTTCAATGTTATTGTTTTTAGTTGGAATTTAACACGGAATGGACGTTTGTGAGCTTAATGTGTTCATTATTTGTTAGATAATCTCTGTCTCTGTTGTTCTGTGTCTGTAATTTGTAACTTAGATTAATTATTGACATCGCTGATTGTGAAAAGATTTGGACGCCATGTTATGGCAGGATACGTTGAAACAAATTTACTGTAACACCTTATGTACCATATTCAAGCAAATAAATATTTTTGATTTTTGATTTGATTTGATAGTTAGTAGTTAGTATACAGCATGTATCAGGAAAGTGTAGTCAAATTTAAGGATGTGGGACGGAACATCGAAATGTACCACTCTCTCCATAGGACCAACATCGTTACCACGAAAAAATTATCAACTGAGGAGGTTAGGATTAAAACCATAACATATCCACTTTTGGTTTCTTCACAAAATGATAAAACCTACCTTTATCAGTAACTGTTTACTTCAAAACAACTTATTCTCCTAAGTAAAATGATGTCTAATATTAACTAAACTAAATATTAACTGTCTAATATTATAAATTAATTTTTTTAATATGTATTGTAAACAATTTGATAACACATTCATTCCAAAGACTTTCTCGGTGAATAGTAACGCTTCCTTCAGTGACTGGGCCACCATTGGTATACATAAAAGTAGAAAACGGCTTTATGAACTATATGATGAACGGACTTATATAAACACTGCTGAATTTAATTTATATGTTAAGAATTATTCAAAATTATTTAAAAAAGTTTGTAGTACGGCTAAGTCACGTTATTTGAGTTCAAAAATTAAAAATAGTAGTAATGTAATTAAAATGACATGGAGTATCATTAATAGCGAAACGGGAAGGTCATGCAACCGATGTAGTGACTACAGCCTTGATATTGATGACAGTATAATTAAATCAGATTCACAAGTCGCCGTGGCCTTTGAAAATTTCTTTACAAATATTCCTGTATCCACTACTAAATCTCTAAACTCATCACCCACTGCTGCAGAGTCTTTACTTAAAGAAAACGTCCCTGTTTGTGATTCTGAATTTCATTTCCAATATGTCACCTGTAAAGATATAATTAAAACCTTTCAAACGTTAAATGTTAAAAAGACCGCAGATCTATGGGGCAATTCTGTGGACGTTGCAAAGTCGATTATAAACATTGTATCACCTACTTTAGCTGGTATTTTTAATAAGTGTGTTGACTGTGGTGAGTTTCCTGATCTTATGAAAAACAGTAAAATAATACCGTTGTTTAAATCAGGTAGTACATCAGATCCTACTAATTATAGACCCATTTCAGTGCTACCTACTTTTAGTAAAATTTTTGAAAAACTTATTTTGAATCAAATGCAAAGATTTTTTAATAAACACAAATTACTGCATAACAAACAGTTCGGTTTTACAAGGGGTCGTTCGACTACTGATGCCGGAGTTGAACTTTTAGGACATGTTTATAATGCATGGGAGGACAAATGCGATGCTTTGGGAATCTTTTGCGATTTGTCCAAGGCATTCGATTGTGTTCTTCATGAAACATTAATCAGGAAACTGCACCACTACGGAATCCGAAACGCCTCTCTGGATCTTCTTACTTCTTACTTAAGTGATAGGATTCAGAGAGTAGATGTTAACGGAAAACGTTCACCCGGATCTGTAGTAAGAATGGGGGTCCCCCAGGGCTCAATTCTTGGCCCATTTTTATTTCTTATTTATATAAATGACTTGCCTTACCTCATAAAGGATAAACATGATATAGTGTTGTTTGCAGACGACACTTCACTTTTATTTAAACTCAAACGTCAGCAGCTGGTTACTGACAATGTAAATAGCGCTCTCGCAATAGTAGTTAACTGGTTTAATGTTAATAACCTACTTCTTAACGAGAAAAAAACGAAATGTATTAAGTTCACGATACCTCATGTTAGACAAGTAGAAACTAGTGTTCTCATAAAGGGTGAAGTGTTGAAACCCGAAGATACCACAGTATTCTTAGGCATAACTTTGGATGCCAAGCTTCAATGGGGCCCCCATATAGACAAATTGTCGAAAAAGCTTAGCTCTGCAGCATACGCCGTTAGAAAAATTCGTGATTTAACAGATTTAGAGACTGCCCGTTTAGTATACTTTAGTTATTTTCATAGTGTGATGTCGTACGGTATTCTGTTGTGGGGAAATGCCGCCGATATACAGACAATTTTTGTTTTACAAAAAAGGGCAATTCGTTCAATTTATAAATTAAGTCCCAGACACTCCCTCAGAGATAAATTTAAAGAGATTAATATTGTTACTGTGCCTTCTCAGTATATTTATGAAAATCTTTTGTATGCACATAAAAATATTAATCTGTTTAAAAAATACAGTGATATCCACAATATAAATACCAGGAACAAACACAAATTTCTTGTTCCTACAACCAGGCTCAAAAAAATTGGTGGCTCCTTTAGATGCCAATGTATACGTTTTTATAATAAACTTCCTAGC
This sequence comes from Dryobotodes eremita, assembly GCA_917490735.1. Lineage (NCBI taxonomy): Eukaryota > Metazoa > Arthropoda > Insecta > Lepidoptera > Noctuidae > Dryobotodes > Dryobotodes eremita. The sequence goes on along the minus strand of OU823249.1, from coordinate 21,119,370 downwards.
CACATTCAAGATCTAAGCTTTAATAAATTCAAATCTTTTATAAAGCGGAAATTATGCCAGAAAGCCTACTATACTGTGAAAGACTATATTGAAGACAAAAAAGCTTGGGATTGAGCTGCTCCAATAAATTTACACAGTGAATGTTGATTTTAGTTTGCTAACTCTTTTTAGACATGAATATTTACTATAAAAAGTATTATGTTATTTTCATTATTGTGAATATGAGGACTATGTGGGTCATATTTTTTTTTTCAGTTTTTTTCTTGGTCTGGCAGTTTAAGTAGTTTATGCGGCCTACCCAAATGTCCTTTCTTTGGTATTGTTCGTCGAATCGTTGAGCTCCTTAAGTTCTGAGTTGAGCTGCACGGTTACTGACAAATGCGTGCACTGACTGGACAGGTCGACTTAATCTGTGTGGTTCTTTCCTCAAAAGACCATTTCAGACACCGATCTACATGATCTTCAAACATTATTACCGAATTTATATATACACATTGACATTGATAAATTTTATATATACAATGACATGAGTATTTACTTGTAAAGTATTATATTATTTTAATTTTGTGAATGTGAAGACTATGTGGGTAATTGCTTTTTTTTTTTTTTTCTAATTTAATTTTAATTATGATCTGGCAGTTTGAGTAATTTATGCGGCCTACCCAAATGTCCTTTCTTTGGTATTGTTCGTCGAATCGTTGAGCTCCTTAAGTCCTGACTTCCTGAGTCGAGCTGCACGATTACTGACAAATGCGTGCACTGACTGGACAGGTCCACTCAAACTGTGTGGTTCTTTCCTCAAAAGACCATTTCGGATACCAATCTGCATGGTCTTCGCATGACCTGACCAAGATTATGTCTGGACTTTAAAAGAGACTGTGACCTCTGAGTTTGTTTCGGCCTTTCTTCTCAGAGTAGTCAGATAGGAAACGCCGACCTCATCTAGTTTAAAAAACATGATTGACGTGTAAAAGTGTTTGTACAAACCTACTTACAGAAATAAAATCATTTATCATTTATCATTTAACGTTTAGTTAAAAATCTCTACATATCCAGGTTAAAAAAAAAACTGTTATACGGACCTATTTATCACGTACGTAACAGTATTCTTTAAAAAAAAAAACACACTATTTATTAAGATTTTTTTCGATTTCTGCCTTATTGAAAAAAGGGATATAATAATAATTCCTTTATTTCAGTTAACAAAGATTCATTGGGTTAGTAACAATAGTCTTAACCTATGTTAGTACTTAATTAATAACACAGATAGAGTCAGAATATACAACATCCCGACATCAATCGTCGGGCAACTGCCCGACGATTGATGTCGGGATGTTGTATATATGCTAGTAGCGCGGTAAACTCTGATTGCGCGATGCAGGATTTTTGCGTGACGTCAGTCTGACGCGTAGCTCGCATGTGGCGTTGTAGATGCCGCTACATCACTCCCCCCCGGAGACCGGAGGTCGATAGTGGGCTGAGTCGTGTATCTTGCGATGCTTGCCAGGGCCAGGTGAGGTTCCAGTGAGTCGGAACCGGGTGTCGCATAGTTCGCGGTGAGTCGGAACTGTCTGCGAAGATTCCCCAGTGAGTCGGGGTGGCGCTGCGTTATGCTCCAGTGCGTCGGATGTGGTACAGCGCCGGGTTGAGGCTGACTGCTGGCGTCGACCAGGAGAGGGTTTGAAGGCTCTGCTTGTGGACCGGCCGAGAGTGCAGTGTGCTGTGCCAAGGTTGCTGATGAGGCTGAGGGTGATTACCAGGTATGCGCGGTCGCTGCATGCTGGTGGTCAGGATACCCGTTGAAGCCGTGGGTGCTGGCTGGCTGTGTGACTCGCCGCTCTAAAGCTTGCGGAAGTGACGATGATGACGTCACGCTGAAGTAGTTGCCCGAAGGCTGCGCTGACGTTCATATTCGGGGTCACCAGTATAGAGGTAGGAGGAACAGGGTGTAAAGTTCACTCATACTCTATGGAAAAGGGAGGATCCTCCGACCAGACGGGTCTTGTGTCTGGTGGGCAACTGCCCGACGGTTGCTGTCGGGATGTTGTATATGTGCTAGTTGCGCGGTAAACTCTGCTTGCGCGATGCAGGATTTTGCGTGACGTCCGTCTGACGCGTAGCTCGCATGTGGCGTTGTAGATGCCGCTACAACCTCATCAACGGGCTGTCATGTCTCCCGGCTATAGCGCGCAGAATGCTGTTGGGGCTGCCACGGAGTCTGTTTAGCAGCGAGACCGCTCTCTTACGCCGTACAGGATTGAAGCCGTCGGTACGTGCCTCAGCGAACATAGATGGCAACCGAGGCAGACGCAACAGCACTCTAAATGTGTTGCTATACTGGATCCGTATAGCCTTGTAGGCCTTTTGGGTGTAGCTGAACCACAGGCTCCCCGAGTACAGTGACATGCAATATGCTTAGACCATTTTTTTTACCGCGTCTGTACATCGGATAGGCTGTACATATGTAGTAGTTTTGATCCTAATCTTCTCAACTGTACCACACAAAACATCAATACCTACTCGACCCAGGTTTACCTATCCACATCCTTAAATTTGACCACACCTTTCTGATACGCGCTGTATAGTTTACTAAGTATTAATATGAAATGTAATGAACGTTAGCTATTTCTAAGTTGTTGTGTAAAGGTATGCATAATTTAATATTTTATTGTTCATTTACACGAGTTTAATGAGTCATTGAAACTCGTGTAAATGAACAATGAAATATTAAATTATATATTCAATTCATTTATTCCATAACAATTTTTACATCGTGTCTGTATTTCTACAACTAAATTTATAAGAAACATCATGCAAGAAATCTATATTTAAATCATTACAATTATCCAAATTACATTAAAATCGGAATAATAAAAATATAAAAATAAATTTCATAAGTCAATTCATAAAATTCAATAAAAAAATTATATCAAATCAATAAAATTATATTACTTTCGACTTTTGTATTAATTTATAATTTATCAATAAAATATAGACACTTATTTAACGAGAACCGTTTAAGCTTATTCTAAAACCCACTCGTATATACTAGACTTTTTATTTCTATAAATATTTTTTTATGCGCGTTTTATTCTGGTTTAACGAACCAACCATGAGGTTATTTTTTGAAGATTTAGGATACTTACATGAAACATCCTAATCCTAACTTCCTAACTAATATTATAAATGCGAAAGTAAGTTTGTTTGTTTGTTTGTTACCTTTTCACGCCTAAACCACTGAACCAATCATCCTGAAATTTTGCTTATTCGTTGTCAGGGGTACAGAAACGGACCTAGGGTCATTTCATCCCGAAAAAAAGTACTATTCCCGAGGAAAACAACAATAACGTTCTTATGATAATAGATGGCGCCACGTGTCTTCCGATCATGATTGAATTATAAACCGAATTGATAGTCAAAGTCTAAATTAACGCGAGCGAAGCCGCGGGCAAAAGCTAGTTTATCACAAACAAGAAAAGCGAGAGGCAGTAATTTAGTACCTATTTTTACAAAAAAAAAAAAAGTTTTGTTTTACTTCTTTTAATTCAAAAATATTTGTCTCTCCGCTACCTCCTATCACAAACGACTTGATAATACGTTTACATGCCCCAGATCACGCTACATTGCCTCTCTAAGACTCGCCCCTTTGAGTTTAATTGCAATTTCGGTAGGCTGTATGGTTCTTTTGGTAGGCCGTACCCGTTCTCAAAAATAAAAATGCTGGGTTAAGACACGTTGGTTGCACATGTAATTAAATTAACGTTTTTGTGAATATGAAAAGAATATTAATAAAACAAATCGTATGAAATGAAAAGATTTCAGCTTTTTATGCTGTTAATGTCTATACAATTTTTAATATGGACTTTGAATCTTTGAGGAATAAAACGTATATATAGCATATTCATAATCTGCCTATAATGTTCCCACTGCTGGGACACAGGCCGCCTCTCGGTGAGAGGAGAGTGGGCCGTAATCCGCCACGCGGGCCCAATGCGGGTTGATAGATGTCACATGTCTACAACATTTTGATTCTTGGACATGCCGATTTCCTCACGATGTTTTCCTTCACCCTTTTGAGAGCAATGGTGATTAAATAATTTACAAAAAGTAAAGCGTCTGTGTGGGTTCGAACCTACAACCTTTAACTCTTAGTCGCGGCCGTTACTACTGGGCCACCACTGCTCTCGTAGAACGTAAAAAAACGTAATAAAACGTTAGCCTGGTTATAATTGGTAGGTACCAATGCTTAGATGAGGTCGAAGTTTATTCCCTAGCCTTAATTAAATTAGTTTTTTTTACTTTTTTACTGCCAGAGCGAATTCAAAAATAATCAATCACGTTTGTAAATAATGAAAAGGAAAAATAATACACATCTCACTAAAAATAAAAATAAAGACTGATCTTAGAGAAAATAAGACTAATTTGATCACTTACAGACAATTCAAACTCAAGTATGCAGACACGAAAAAACTACTAGAGATTTTAAAATAAAATTTCTATCTACCTACTCTAATATAAGTCTCTTCCTTTACCTAATTAATAATAATCTCCACTTTATCTACTTTAATATTATTGGTTAATTTATTTAAACATAATTATATATCTTACATAATCTAGTTTCATAAAAATATAATCAATTAGTTACTCTTTAAGCCATTGAAAATATTATATCATCTTTTTAATTTAGCTTCTAATAAAATTATTGTTATCTTCTTTTTAAATGTTTGCTATAAATTGATGGCATGAAACACAGGTTTTATAAACCTAGATCAGGCAGGCCTACATTACAGTTAGTATAAAATTTTTCCTCGATGATTAATGTAAATCACAATTTTATTTTATACTTGATTAAAGTTTATTATTATTATTTATTTATTATTATTTGGAAAATCAACCATAGAAAAACTTTAGTCAAGATCAGGATTTCTAACCCAAAACAATATTTTTATTATCACAAAACCTTTTATTATTACACCATACTACACAACTAAATACAAACATAAATCCATTCATCAAGTTTTCTCCAATATTCGAACAAATAATTCATCACGTTTCCACATAATTGCGTTAGGACAATAATTCTGGAGCATTGAGGGAAATTATTAATATGACAGTCGGGTGTAACGGCGTGACTTTGGTATGCGCTCCCATTCTTTACATTGGCATGCCAGGGCAAGCAATGGCGGCTTTATTAATATTGCTATATATAGTGGTTCTGTATGGATATGTAAGAAAATATGACGATCTTTGGAGTGTAGTGAGATAGAAAAATTAATAAGAGTTGGAGATTATTTTTCTGGTTGTTGTTTATTAAACTTGTAGTTTGTTGTTATGTTACTTAGAGGCAGGCTAAGCTAGTATTTCAATAAAATAAAGTTTGTGCGAGATCAACTATGTCCGGATCCGGATTCATATAGTCATGGCTACATCCACATAATTATTATTATTATTGAAGACCTAACGCCTAAAAACCTCATGTATGGAGACGGACGATATCAGCCACGGTATAGTATCAGATTCAGTAGGTAATATCTTAAAGCTTAGAGGGGATGAGTCATTGGACATTCCTATCCCAAACCAGAGATGAGAAACCCAATCCAGTGACAAAAGCATCGCTATATTTTATTGTTGTTAAAGACCTTAAAACTTATGGAGGGAGAAGAACGATAACTTTTCTTATAGCTTAAAGCCTATGCGTCATTGGATACTCCCTTAAGTTGATTCCTCACAGCCCATGCGAGATGAGTAACCCAATCCAGTTCCATCGAGTGTCAAAACCATTGTTAACTATATCTTCATATTGTTGTTGAAGAACAAACAGCCTAAAAATTTAAAATTTAAAAAACTCCCGTCACAAACCAAAACCTCTAAAAACAGCGGAACAGATCTACTTCTGTCTTTTTTTTTAGCTAATACCACTCTCAATCAACTCACGTTTTAAACAAAATAAAAAGAAACAATCGGTTCAGCCGTTTGGGAGCTACGATTCCGCAGACAGACACACATGTTAAACGTTAAACACCCCTCCTTTTCCGTCAGGGGTTAAAAAGCCTCATGTACGGAGACGGATGATAATTTATCTTACACCTTAATTTATCTTAGCCAATGAGTTATTGGTTATCATTCCCTTAAGTTGATTCTCCACAACTCCCAAGAGATAAGTAACCAGATCGGGAGATTGGGTTACTAATCTCACGGGAGCTCCTGTATCAAAATCATTGCTATCATAATCATTTATTTGTCGAATATGGTACTTTATATTGTGGTATTAAGATTAGTCACTGGTCTCATAACTCTCTTCCACGTGTGGCGTGCACATATCCACAAATTGTTATCGAAGATCTATCTATTAGAAGAAAGGTAACGATGACTTTTCTTAAACCGTATAGCTAATGAGTGACAGGATATTCCCTTGAGTTGCTTCACTACAACTCACCAGAGATGAGTAACCCAATCCTTCGGAATTTCCTAGAAAAAGTCTGACTTCTCCAAATAGCTAAAATTCTACGTTTATCGCCCGATGCTTATTATTGTTAAGCTTTAATTCCAATACTGCTTGGCAAACAGATCGTAAATAAAGTTTTATAGCCCAAAATATAAAACAGTAGTCTTGTTTTCGGTTTTGCACTTTTAAAACGTGCTGATTTTCGAATTGATAGTTTTAGTAAAGTAGGTGCGGAAACGTGGTAATTGGGAAATTGTGCATGCTTAAAAATTTTACAGTTCTTAACAACTTCTTTAAGTTGCTTTTTGGCTTCATAGACATATTCTTCCGACGAAGACCCACATGTCCAGTTTCCCGTTGGGTCTTTCTAGCATCAAGTTTTTTCTGCTCTTCACTCACCAAAAAATTCAGTAGGTAGTGACTAATCGTAATCAGTAAATCAAAGCCTCTAATAATAATGGTATAGTTTACTTCAATATTGGTCCTATGTCTCTCTCACTCTGCTTCTCTTTCCGTTTATCCTCAACCGACAAATTTCACTCACGACAACAATACCTTATATTCGATCATCTGACGTCGGTATAGCGTTGTTTATCTGTCAATCCGTCACAATTTTCTATATGTCGTAACATCCAATCGTCTTCGAGTACAGTTTGTTCGGCGTTTATTTAATAAAAACGTCATGTTGGCAAATAACGCGTGGATATTGATTAGGGTTGTGAGCAATAGATCTTAGTGTGCTACAAGGGAGGGGTTACAGCGGGTATTTGATAGTTTCGTAATAGTTTTGGGATAAATTGTGTGAGCTGTGATAAATATCGGCCTTTAGTTACAAGAATTTGTCCAATACCTAACTTAAATCATGTTTTATTCTGAATAAATGCTTAGGTTCACTTGGAACAGAGAGACAGTAACTGTTTTCTTTTAGCAGCTACGACTTAAATAAACTGTAACAATTTACACACATCTTAATAAAGTGTTATAGGATAGGTACCGGGTTCATTAGAATATTTTGATATGAGATTTTTACCAACCTGGATCCATAACATTTTCATTCATAGCTGGTTAATATTGCCTCAAAAGACCAAAATCTTACTAAAACTATAAAGCAAACCACATAAATGATAAATTACTTTATTTCTGTAAGAAGGTTTGAACAAACACTTTTACACGCCAATCATATTTTAAAAACTAGATGAGGTTGGCGTTTTTTATCTGACTACTCTGAAAAGAAAAGCCGAAACAAACTCAGAGGTCACAGTCTCTTTTAAAGTCCAGACATAATCTTGGTCAGATTATGTGAAAACCATGTAGATTGGTACCGGAAATGGTCTATAGAGGAAAGAACCACACAGATTGAGTGGAGCTGTCCAGTCAGTGCACGCATTTGTCAGTAAACTTGCAGCTCAACTCAGAACGTAAAGAGCTCAATGATTCGACGAAAAATGCCAAAGAAAGGACATATACACATAGTATTTTCACAAATGGATAATCCTAAAAACTCACTCGCTATTTTTACTAATTTGTACCGCAGCAGCACCCTTGGTGCGGGTGCGGCCCGCCTATCTGCACCGTATACCGGAGGCGTCGGCCGTTGTAATTGATTGATACGTCCAACGGGTTGCCCCCGATGTTTTGTTTAGATCCACACTTGCTCAACACCATCCTGGAAATTGGATTTTTTGTATAAAAAGCACTCGACTTTCAGCTGTGTTAATTGATCGAATGGTTTTTGGTTGGAGTTTTCCTCGCCTATTAAGGAAAACTGTTTCAGAAGGGGAAATAGCGTCATGCTTCGAGTATTCTGAAATACTGTTTGGTCGAACGTAGGTGAGAATATCTTGATCTCCATCCAAATTGCCAGTCCATCGTCGGTGTTTATATTCACAACTACTGCATCAAGTTGCTTATTATTTAAAAATAAATGTTTTTTGTTTATCTGCAAAAATAAAACGCACTTTACAAAAAATTTACACGTGAATACTAAGGCCAAAAGCCCAGTATACCTTCGTTATTCGGAAGGAAATTTAAGAATATAATTAAAATTAAAAAGCTAAGTAGTTATAGTGCTTGTAGACTGGTGATTGCAATCATTACATATTATAAAACAAAGTCCCCCGCTGCGTCTATCTGCCTGTCTGTAAGAGATAAACTCAAAAATAACCGAACGGATTTTCATACGGTTTTTCACCAATGGACGGAGTGATTCATGAGGAAGGTTTAAGTGTATAATTCATTACGGTTTTGTGTAAATTGGCTGAAATATGACGATGATTGTTGAACATGTCGGAAATAATCATGCCGACTTTATTGGCGTGCGCCGCGTAAACCAATAGAGTTATATGAAAACAATGGATAAATGGGATATTTTCCGGCATCCACGCGGGTGAAGCCGCGGGCAAAAGCTAGTAGTAATATTTTCACACTACAATTCTTTGGCATAGGTTTATTCTCAGAAAATAAACACTTCCTTTGAATCAAAAGACATACCAGTGGTCTCAGAAGTATTCAAAAATTCGATTCTTATGTAAGTTCTAGAGTGAAGTTCAGGAAGTTTTGACTGTATTATATTTTGCTATTTCGGCTTAGAGCGGTGACGGTAGCACAGCGCGATAGCTTTTAAAATTTTGTTCGGCACTATGCCGCGATGTCAAGGGGAAGCAAAGCTTACCTAAGGCTTGGAGATATAGCTTGTAAATGTGGTTAGAACTTGCTAGAAATCTTTGCAAGATTTTGTCGCGAGTGTAGTACCTACAAGAAAACAACGCCTCTGTTAATATTTGACTATTTATACTTACATTTTGGGGTACGACTATGTCCAGCGGTGAAAAATGTTGATGCTTGTAACTTAAGCGAAATAGAACCCATGGCAGAATACTATTTATTCACTGCGGTAATATATATATTTTTTTAAACGAAGAAAATTTAAACTTTTAATAAATATGTTCCATAAACCGAAGATTTATAACAATTGACCATGCTTATTAAAGACAAAAATTATGTTTTCAAGTTTTCCACATCATTATTTAAGTCTACAACTTTACTACCCCTTCAACCTACCAAGGTAAATATAAGTTCCACCTCCCTTTTTACTTAGTCCATCCATCCCACAAACCCATACATTTGAGCTAACAAAATAAACCCATTATCCCTTTGCTGAACTTCATGTCCATTCATTACGTCATCCGGACAAAAGACGGACGTTGGTACGGTACGAGTCCCATGGGCCTGTGTTTATTTCTTCTTCTTCTTCTGAATATGTAGCTTTTGGGTGACTTACTACTGTTTTGCGTGTGCACAATAGAGTGATTTTTTATCGCAGTGGAATTCCAAGTTTGTTTTTGAATATTTATTTAACAGTAAGAATCTTGATTTTATCCGATGCGAAGTACTTCTACTAATATTGTAATATTTATAGTATTGATTCAATCTTTAATTACATACAGCGTGAAATCAATATGTCATATTCCTTTTGCTTTTCATCTTGGTGTCCAGTCCATTCAAAACGTCATCCCGAGAAAAACGGCCGTTGGGACAATATGAGCCTACGTATTTATTTCTTCTTTTTCTGAGTATGCAGCATTTGGTGATTCTGGTGGGTAGCTGTTTTACGTGTACGATGGAGTTGATTACAAACATTGAATGTCTTATGGTTTTTGTTGATATTGAGAATTTTGGTATCATACCAAGTGAAGACCTTCTACTATACACGTTTAAATATTCATTAGAATAAAATATATAAAGGCTCCATCCTTTTTCATTGCAGTTCTTTTAACACTTCTCTGCATTGGGTGCTAATTTCTGAACCTGAAATGTTTTGTGACCTTAACGTTCCTATGCATCGATTTTACGTTAGGTAGTTTTGCCACAGTCGATCCCTCCATATTTCATAACTTTTTACTCAATCCAAAATCGAAATCCTATCATTACTGACTTACAGTCCTATTAATGCATACTGTAGTATACATATATCTGTTTCACGAAATCCAAACTGAATGTTAACTCAACGTGCAAGTACTAAATTCACATATTTGGGTCGTTACGTAACACGTTTCCAAATATCTGTGGAACGATGCTAATGATTCCCCGTATCGCGTTAATTAAGTACCTACCTACTTCATAGGGTTTGGTAGATATCTAGTCACGCGGTAACCTTTCGATTTCATTTGTTTTGATAATGATCAGAGATCGGTTATTCGGATGCTTACTCACCTAAAGTAGTCAAGTATTGAAAAAGTCTTAACTTTAACTAACACACACCACCCTCCTCTTACACCCTACATACACATATTTGCATCGGGGGTTAATCATTAATTTTAAATAAATATGCATCTGAATGGTTATGCAATCCAAGAATCCCGGGATTTTTTTTTAATAGATATTTTTTTATATGTCGATTCTATACTGCACTCAACTAGTTATGCATTCCCGGTGTTCCTGGCATCCCGGGTATTTTGTAACAAAAAACAATATTAAGAAGCCGCTTCCATTTAAAAATTAACTTCAGGTAAATATGATCTCTCCGATCTCTGATAATGATACATGTACCTAACAATATAGGTAAGTGGACGTAGGTAAACAAATTAATTCTAACCACGGTTAATTAATTAAATAATGTTGAAAATTTTCCGACTCAATACACAAATTAAAATTAGGCGTGTATTATTTTGAATCAATTGTTTTCAACGAGCTAACAAACAGATGTTCAATTTACAGTACAAAAAAAAAATTGAAAAGCATCCTTCATTAATTTGAGAAAAATGTTTTACTCTGAAATGTTACATATGTATAATTATTAATAAGAATAATAATTGATAGTATTCGAAGGTGATGTGACCATCTCAGACGCTCTTCAGTCTTTAAATACAAAAATCTTTAAACCCATCCCAATGTTTTTCAGCATTTTAACTTTGTCTTTTACTTCCTCGTGATCACACATACGACATTCGTGACAGTTGCTACGGTGTCCTCATACAATATTAGTTGAGGCTCATTGGCTAAGGCCGGCGCACGATGCATCTTGTCAATATTTAACTACAATGTAATATTTAAACCAGACAATGCTGTATCTGTGTGGTCTTCAACTTCACAGTCTTTATCTATATTATTTCCTTACTTTATTTCAGTTTTATCCTTGAGTTTTTCAGGCCTAAAGCGATATACACATAACCTATGCATGCAAACCATTTTCTTGTAAGTTTTTATTTTGAGATTCCTTGTTAGTGTGCAGATAATCTTTATCTGTTTTTTATGGTACTAAATAAATAATAATTTTCAAGGGGAAATCTTCAAATTCACTACGGTTGGTAAACTACTCGTAATTGCGAACTTCACAAGCTTCCAAAAATACACAAAAAATTACCGCTGAATAACCTGAAATGTCAAAAAATAAATAACATTGACTACTAGTTACATTCAGAGCAATTCGTACAAGAAGACTTATTCCTATATCGAGAACCTAAAGTTGAAAATCATCACAAACAACATCGACCATTTCATACAAACAAACTACTCCACTCCAAACTTCGGAATAAAGAACTACTTCAGACATTCAATCGATCGGATCTCATAGAAGCGTTAATACCGGCGGTACATTCAAAAATCTGTAGCGGAATAAAAAGGTTGGCCCCTATTATGCGGACAACAATGGCCCCGACTGAAAAGTACCCCGGATACCCGCTGCAACATTATAATAAAAGGTAACTGCGAATAGGTTTCCGGGATAAAATTTTATTGTGAGGCATCGACAAAGGACCTCGCAGCGAACAAAAGTCCGTGGAGATCCGGGAACAATCCGGGACTCGGTGACGAAGATCGCGCGCAGTAATGTTATAATTATATGTATCCTGAGTGCGGGGTTATTGAGTCCGTTTGCGATCAACGGGGGATTGGCGTTTGAAATATGAACGTGTGATGGAATAGGATGTTTTGATTTTTTTTAATTTTTAGAGTAAAGAAATGTTTTGTAAAAGTTTACATTTCAATATAGCTACATATGATGAGACCTTTTATTTGTAATAATGTCAAATTGTGTTTTTTCAGTGTCTCATTTATTAGTCTTCGATTATTTTGGTGCTTATAAAAAGAAACGCTTTGGTCATTGGACTATTATCACACCATTGTGTATTATCAAAACTCATTTCCTTTATACTCTTCCCATATATTTAGTCCCGGAGTTATTACTCTTTTCCCCGCCTCTATAATGAACCTAGTTTGTACTGGAAACGTACAGGGAAATTCATATTTCAACCCCAAATTATGCACTTACAAAAATTACTTTGTACCATTTGCTGACTAATAATATTTAATTGTTAGTCGCATTTTCGTTTGCAAATGTTTCAACACATTATTTTGCTATTGGATTCTGTTTATATTTTTTTAAACAATAATATGAACATGGCAGTAGAGGCTCCCACAGACAGGCGCACGCGACGGCGCTACACAAAGGCGCCGCTCGTCGCGCGACACGCGGTGCCTTTGTGTAGGGCGTTGCGTCGCGCCTGTGTGTACGAACCTTAATAATGTGTCAGACGAACTTATTTCTAAAGTACTGGTCGCAGGACTTGACATGTACCAATGTCACGTTCAAGACCGCGTTCACACCGAAGCGTATAGTCGGCCGCCGATTGTGAGCGTGCGGTAAAAAATGTACGTAAAAACGACTTTAGCCGCCCCGCTGTGGCCGCCGTTAGTCGGCGGCTGACTACAGGTACGTACGTTTAGTGTGAACACGGCCTTACATAACATGTACTTTCTAACTCAATCTAACTCACTTCTGATTCACAAGGATGCCTCAACTAAATGAAGTATTTCTAGCACGCAGTGAGCGAGCGTGGTTATGAATACCTGTTATGTGAATAGATTGAAGAGATCTTCACCCTCTTTGTAGGGTCAGATCTGTAAGGAAAAGAGCAGTCATAATATTAAAAATTAATCATAATAAAAAATACTAGTCAGTAATGTCCCACTGCTGGGCAAAGGCCTCCTTACTCCCTGTCCAGTGCTGCCATGACCAATACAATGAAGGCTACAGCGCTTGAGTTCGCCGCTAGAGGCGCTAGTGTAGTGTAAGGTCTCTAGATGTTAAAATATGTACCGAACGTTCACTGTTTGCGAGATTTATATCACGGATGATTAATTTAATTTATTAACGAATGATTCACTGTTGTAATGATTGTGCCATTTCTGATTAATAATAATTATGGCTTAAGATTTTAAGTAAAAAGTTAGGATCTAATTTGGTAGCACTTGAAGGAAGAATAAGATTTGCATGCTCCATGCTTGCCAATTTTAGGAACATTATAATCTAAATATTCATTTATAGTTTTAAAATGTAATAAAATAAACAAAATATGAATTTATGGGTACTTAAACATATCCAAGACATCAAATAAAAGTACTGCAACAGGACCTTACTCGCCAGTGGCGCCAACTAGTGAGCACAAAAAACGATAGCCCCCATTAGAAAAGCAAAATTGATGAGATGACTTACGAAGATGTAAATATTAGAGAAGTAATGTCTAAAAAAAAAACACATGTGGCACTCGGGGACTGTCGCGGTAAAGCTATTGCATAGCATTTTTTATCAACTTATGCAATTATAAATATTTATTTATTTTTTATTTATGCAGTATTTTTTTTCTTTGATATTAATTCAACTACAGTCGTACCATATACATACACGTTAAGCGAACGCTCGGTCGAGCTACATGGTAGGCGGAGTGGGGGGTGTTAGGTTTTATTTTCGTTACGGAATTTCTTAATTCGGTCGCCGCGCTCAAAGCCCGCGATAAAAGCTATGCAATATCTTTAAAAAAAAACAAAATCAGCTAAACTATGGCCATTGACGTTTCATTAAACGTAGTTATAATGTTAGAAAGTCCAACTAAAACGTGCTCTAATAATATAGCTTTCGTGACTTATTAGCGTCGATTACGTCGGATGTGTCAGCGGCAATCGTCACCTGACGCGTTAGCTATGATGGCTGACGGAAGTGCCTGTAATGTTGTTTAAAATGTTTCGAGAATAATACAAGTAAAAGTGCTTAATAGTAGCAGAACTTAATATAATAGTTATTTATGATACTAGTACGGTAAGTTGGTTTTTACAAATGAATAGACGAATAGTCGAGGGCATAGTCACGAGTTTGTAAATACCAATTTTCGCACGTGTGTCATACAACGTTTTTCAACACATTTGCGAGAAAACAGTACAATGTTAATATCGGATTCCAAGCTTGAACTCATTTTATTATTTTGTTTATAAATGTCAGTAGGAAAGTCGCAACAATATTTGACGTTTCTAATATGAAAATGGCGCGAATTTGCAAACGGCGGCGGCGCCACGAGCGCGTGGTGAAAATTAGAATGACCACTTTGTCATTTTCTCTTTAGTATTAAAGTGAGACAAACATATTGTGCAAAAGCGCTTCCAAGGAGGTTCGATTCAGCTTATTTATTCTCGTAATGTGAAACTCTTTGGTGGAATTCTTATATATTTTTATGTAAATTTAAAAAAATACCGTAAAGATACGCACGGCGCTTTACAACGGAGTATACGGTAAAACAGGTATGTACTTAGGTGAGAGTACCTATTTTATCGCACGTTCCATTGTATTATGCGTAATTTTTAACTTTCAAACAATGTATACAGGCTTCGTAATTGCAATTTTTGAGCTTATGTGTTGAAAATAGTTATTTAATTAATAATAATAATACCGACTGGCCTGTAATAAATCCAACCGCAGGAAAAAAGCGTTTTCGCGCAAAGAAAAGGAACGAGTATTGATAACTACGTTTGCGTACTGCGCTTTGGGGACATCAGACTAATTAGGTATAAGACTATATAAGTTCTGCATACGATATTATTCTTCACCTGTATCCACGAGTAGTCTTAGATTGCAATATACGAAATTGAACGTCAAATAAAATAAGTAAATGCTAGGTTCCGAAACCGAATCCTCAAGCTTCACAAACCTTAGCATTTTAGTCATTACAACTGT
This sequence comes from Dryobotodes eremita, assembly GCA_917490735.1. Classification (NCBI taxonomy): domain Eukaryota; kingdom Metazoa; phylum Arthropoda; class Insecta; order Lepidoptera; family Noctuidae; genus Dryobotodes; species Dryobotodes eremita. Next base: position 21,103,924 of record OU823249.1, on the reverse strand, counting down.
CATTTTATAAAGCAACGTTGGCTTAATTAGTCTAACCACGTTGCAGATCTACAAATCTTTAGTTGGTAACACAGGTTAGCCAGAAACTATGATTGGATTTTCTTTTCACAAACATTTTCAGGTAGGTGCGGACCGAAATTGGAATTGTGCCCGATTACTAGTCTCTCATGGGATTCTATATCTAGCTATCATTGGTAAATCGACAGGCTTTATAATGTTTATGTTTGGCATTTTTAATTTTCATGTAATTTTAGTTGATGATACATTATTATTATTATTGCCATGTCAATTGTATGATGGTAATATATTAGGGAAATAATTAATTGAACCTCTAAAAACATTTTGGGCTTCTTATGACGTACGCTTTGTTAAAAATAAATGAGGGTCTCTTTTACTTTCTGGCATTTTCTCAAGGTTGGTCGCGGTAACTAAGCTAGGGTACCCCGACCAAATGGGGTAGGTTAGGTTAGAACTGTGACAAACCACGCACGAGCCGAGCGAGCGAAGCGAGCGGTGCCACGGAGTGACCGGCGAGCGCTACATCCAAGTTGGTCGCAGTTAATTGGCTATTAAGTATTTTAAGGACCCCAAAATTTGATATATCGAAGTGGGTTCGATTAAATACATACCATTTTATTTCATTCTCATTTATTTGATCAGAATGTTTGTTTCACGCAAATATTTTCTCATTTGCTTCTCCATTTTATTACTATTTGCCTTCAACGAGATAGGCCGAAATAAAACTGGAATTTATATTAATATTAGAGAAAGTAGCTTCGGGAATTAACGATAACTGTTTATCAACCTTTGTGGTTGTGTGTCACGATACCCATTTCGATTCTTAATAGGCCTATTCCCTGAAGGGCGGGCACGCACGTATCCATTTTGATATTAGCGATCACACACCTAAATTATTAAGTCATAGCCCGAGGGAATATTGCGGTTAAAATATCGTAATTTTCGTTAAATTCTGTTTACGGTTTTTTGTTAAATTTAATAATGGTGGATGACGTCATTGTTTTCGTTTTGTAGAATGCAAATGGCGTAAAAGCTATCAAAAACTTATTTAAAAAAACTTTTTACAACATGCTTACCCTATTAATTAAAATATTAATAAATATAATTAATAAATTAAAATAAAACTTTCAAAAGATCTAAAAGAACTTGAAATGATCACAGCTGTATCTTCAAACAAAGAAGCTATTTCTGTATTATTAAAATTTCTTTTGTCTTGAAAAGGTAACATGATACAGTAAGGAATGAAGAATTATGTCTTGACTCTTAAATTGTCTACACCATTGTGAAATTAACTGTAGAAAGAATCTAGCACACTATTTTTGTAAAAGAACAATAAGTTCCATCAAAATATTGATTCTCTTCCTTAAGTTTTGAGTTGAGCTGCACGATTACTGACAAATGCGTGCACTGACTGGACTAGTCCACTCATTCTGTGTGTTTTTTCCTCAAAAGACCATTTCATACACAAATTTTACATGCTCTTCACATGATCTGACCAAGATTATGTCTGGACTTTAAAAGAGACTGTGACCTCTGAGTTTGTTTCAGCCTTTCTTCTCAGAGTAGTCAGATAGGAAACGCCGACCTCATCTACTTTTAAAATATGATTGACGTGTAAAATTGTTTGTACAAACCTACTTACAGAAATAAAATCATTTATAATTTTTCTGATCGTTGATAGAAGTAACTTTTCAGAATTCTTCACGAACCATGCCTAAAATTTTCCTAAACAGTACATTACGCCGTTGTATCTCCATTATTAACCCAAGAAAGGGTACCAAACTTCCAATTTGCATGGCGAAGTTATGACGAGCAAATTCTGTGAGTCATGGTGACTAATACTGGGAGGTCATGAACTGTCCATTATTTTACATGAAATTGACTAAACTTCGTCGTCTGACGCGAGGAGCTCAAGAATGTCTGGAATTATGTCGGCATTTGATTGATAGTGAATTTGTGGGACAAATTGTATTGACATGGTGTTACGTTGTTCAAATATTTGGTTGGGCCATGGTTTTCTGTTGAGTTGGTTAGAAATTGTTCACTGTGAGGAAAGATGTAGACAGCTTAGTAATGTGTTGTAAAATGTATAGTTTATAGAAGCAGAATCCTTATTTGTTTTAGATTAGAGAAGATTGTTTTATCAAGTACTTTATTGTTGTTTTCACAAAAACCAAACAACAGTAAAGTACTTAGTTCTGAATTCAAATTATTATACATGATAAATCTAATAATTGATGGACATGGAAATTAGCATTCATTTGTATTCGGAAATGCGATGGTTCCCGTAGGACATTAAGAAAATAGTTGTACTGTACATAGCTGTTTTACAATAGTGCCGATGCGATCAATCTCATTTGAATCATCATATACTTCTGATTTATCATCAACATTTTCATAACACGCTAATTCTGTACCTAACACTGAATCCCAACCCAACATCCAACATAATACCAAGCCAAGTTACTCGGCTTCGACGATGGCGCAGCCCTACCTAGACAAGACTGATGTGGTTGTGGCTGACGAACTGAAATGACGTCGATTGAAAAAAATTGCTATGGATTAATGATTAATTGTATTAGTTATTTAATCAATAATTTGAAAGTAATGTAGTTATAGATTCATATTTATGCGATGACTACATGTTATTACCATACCAAGACCAAAGCCACCAAGACCAAGACCACCAAGACCAAGACCACCAAGACCAAGACCACCAAGACCAAGACCACCAAGACCAAGACCACCAAGACCCAAATAAAGACCAAGACCAAGACTCAGTAATCTTGACACAAAACAAAACACAACACAACAGAAACAAACGGTACTAATACAAAACTGACCGAATCCGAAACACTTCGCCTCAACATCCGCTATCGTAACAATTTATATCCAGACAATCCAATCCAAATATAAAATATAAAAGTAGAATACAGGCCAGATGCAAAACTCACAAAAGGATCTCAATACATTTGCGTATGCATCGCTTATATATCGCCTCTATAATAGACTTGAACGGATGCCAAGAATGCACCAATTGATTATTGATATTGCTATAGTATTGGTTTTCGAGAAAATGAGCCTCAATCTTAACGAAGGGTGTGCTTGAGTTATTTCATATTATTTTTAAGCTTTGTGGATTTTGTGAGCTTGTTGGTGGAGTAAACAAGATGTTTTTGCTGTTTCGTTGCGAAGACAATTCGTTGTGTATTGTTTTTCTGTAATACTTACTTACATTTTTGGTTTGAAGAATGAATGTTGAAGACAGTAGTTTTAATGGATAATAGTATAAATGGATGGTCTAATTCCAAGTTTTGGTTTTCAATAAAGTTAAGTTAATGGAGCTCCAACATGAAGAAATTTGCATATCCTTAGCCAAAACCCAAAATTACCTTAATCTACAGTTTACCTACCAAACCAAAAATGACCATCTACTTCAATATTCAATTGTACCCTCCTGATTTCGTTAGTAACATACAATTTGGCTAACCGAATTACACAGTAGACGTTATCAATTACAGGATAGGTAATAGTCTAGGATAAACGTTGATCGTGTGCGCAACGTATGTGTAGTTGAGTTTATGTAAATATACCGAAGCTTCGTCCGAATACTGCCAAGAGCGGCATCTAGAATCAATTTGCAAATTACCTAGTAGCTTATATACATCGAAGCTGTAACTGTGAGTGGAAATATAGATTGCTTGGCCGGACATGTAGGTTTAGATGTTACACCAAAATTCTATGTTGGCGATTAAGTTGTTTGTGGAAAACTGAGTGGAATCTCAAGCAGCTTTCAACTGATTGAAAGGTGTTTGAGGCTTTTTGGTTATTAAAAATGTAAGTTTTGAAGTATACTACTACGTCAGTACTGAAGATAGAGTCAGTGAATACTAATGTAAGAAATTGTGGAAGTAAAACATTTTTAGTAACCTCAAATTTAGAACCTACACCACTTTAAAATTAGAACAAAAATCTTACTTAGAATAAATCCTTGAAAAAAGAATTGAAGTATTAATCATTCATTGAAAATTACATAACAAATCAGCAGAACCAAAAAAAAAAACCTAAACTTCATAAGTACAAATGAAACTGTTGGAAGATACTTTGACATAAGAAATTTCATAGTAGCAAAAATGCATAACCGTCTCCCAAAAGACCAACCTTTATTTCTGCCGATTCCTACTTTTTCAATATCGCAAACAGGCCGCACCTTGTTCGTTCGGCTGATTGATATCGGCTCGCTTATTTCGGTCTAATGTTTACGGCCGCATCAAGGTCTGAACGGATCGCGTGAAGTGGGCCACAGTGCTCACATCGTTTTATGGATGGTGTTAAAAGATGCAGTGTCTCGTGGTTGTGCGCTGCGGTCCTAATGTTGGGTGGTTGGGTTCCGTGTTGGTAAATGTTTTTGAGGCTTTTTGGGTTTGGTGCTGATATCAGATATAATTCTGAAAAATGGTAAATCTTTATTTACTTACATTTATTTTAAATATTATTGAAGATTAGGTGGCTAGATAGTTGATAGGAGTATATACATTACTTACTTCAGTATTTATGTACCTTGTAGTAGTAATTTTATCATCACTCACTCACTTTATTCGTCTTATTTTGTGTTTCACGAACTGTTGCTAAATACATGTTATTCTTTCTTTCTTTCATCGGTATTACAATGACAGAGGAATTTTGGTCTTAATCTTGGTTCAAAGTTTCCATTCCTTGTTCTTTTCTTGGTTTAAAGATTTATTTATTTGGAATCTCTTACCAACTATACACGTATACAATATAAATCACAATAATAAAGAAGGTTCTTTTGCGTCTGCTCCTGCAATGGGGATGGCGACTGACAAAATGGCGCTGTCGTAGCTTAGTTCCCAACACAAGTTAATAATATAAGGCGTGAGGTGGTTTTATTTAATTTGTGCGAATATGACGCGTTATTGTGTTCCTAAGTACTCCGAAATTGGAGTCAACCTTTTCCGGAAAGATCCTAAAATTAGAAGATTGTGGTTTAAAGCTATTCGTAGAGATTTTTTTTTTCCTGTGGCAACACTACAGCTAACAGCTGATTTAAATTTGTTCGTGTAATTTTAATCTTAATTATTAAATATCTTTGTTTTTAAGGCCTATTTCCAACTACTCATCAAGTAAATAGGATAATAATGTGTATTTTGTATTAGATTCACATACCAAGTGCAAAATAAGTGTAGATATTTCGGTGTAAATAGGTGACAGTTGCCGGCACAAGGGAACTTTGCATTGTCATCTTGCTACAGGTAGAATACTTTATATTTTACGTGCTATTAGTTTGTTTACGTACTATTTTTTTTTTTTTTTTTTTTCACCAGATATCACGTTGTTTATTTTTAATACGGCTACTTATTGATGCCAATGACCTTAGAACGTAAACATAACCTTACTTTGGTTTGGTGACAGAACTCCTTCTTTAAATACCTTATGTAATTTATTTTTTTCCTTTTAAACTAATCATCTCTTTAACTGCTGTCTTAAACCTTCTTTCTTCCGATTTCTTGTCGCTTCCTTATTAAAGTTATAATCATGATTATGACTCGCAGCGCTCGTGCTCGCCTCGAAGAGTCAAAACTCAACCAGGCTTTGAGCGAATTAAAGGCGTCAAAAGAGTCCTGTGACCAACTGAATAAGGAAATAGATGACAATGAAAGGGTGCTCTTTGATGCCCATGAAAAGAATAGGAAGTTGAAAATTGACATGGCTCAGATATATACTCAATACACTGATGCCATAGAAGAACGGGACAGACTTCAACTTATTGTGGATGGGTTCAGCCAGTGTAGCATAGAGTATGAACAAGCTCTTAGTCACAAACATTTACTACAACAGCAGCTACATGAGGCTCAAAGTCAAATAACACAACTTGAAACCACAAATCTCAACATCACCGCCTCACTGAATCAAAGTCTGTTCAATGAGTTGATGCCAATTGCCCCATCATTGGTGTCTGCCATTAACCCCTCTTACACCATAGATTTGACAGGTGATGATGATTCAAAGTCATGTAATTTAGTGAGGGTAGTCACCAGTAAAAACACAAACAATAACAAACTTAAAAAATACATTAAAATTAATAAATACATTGTAAAAACACAAAAGATGGTTAAAAAACATAAGTTCTTTATTAAAAATGTAAAACTTAATAGAGAAAGGCTAAACTTACTGAAACAATTAGATATGTATTCTTTGAATTTGGAACAAAGTACTAGGAAATACAACATTGACACAAAGTACTTGCAATCTGAACTTGACCATTTACAGGAGAAACTTAGTTCCATGACTAACAAATATAATACCTCTGAAGATCTGATGAGGGAATATGTGTTGGCAATGAATGAGCTGGTAAACTTACAAACCAACAACTGTGAGCACTGTCAAACACCATCCAATACACTTACACCGGATCATTCATTGAGAACATGCAATACCACCTTACCGCAGCCTTGTGTTAATTTGACATTTCCTGCTATTAATAGTTCCATTATACAATGTCAAGAAATTGTAAAAAATGATGTAGTATTATTTTGCGATGAGATTGGAAAGGACTTAGGCCACTTGTTGACAGATGAATACCCGGGACACTCCATAATAAATTACTGTATGCCTGGTTGTTCCTTATTTGACATTATGAGAGAAATTATTAAATGTAACTTTAACCAGGACACTACATTATTGATTTTTATGGGTAATAGGGGAAATGTGAACAAAAGAGAAATGCTCCAATATTATAGAACATTATGTAATCTTAGTTTAAGAAAAATTGTGTTGTTTACTTTCCCATATAGTAACAGTTTGCCACAGGAAGAAAATAACTTAAGATTTGAAATTAATATGACATTGCATAATTTGACATTTAATAATAATTTATTCCATTTAGTTGATACTAACAATTATGTTGGTAATAATTTGTATTTGACAAAAGATAGATATAATATTTTTATGTACTATCTTTCTAACTATCATAAAAGACAGATAGCTGTGTCGCTATCATATTATTTTTCTATTACAGCCAAGAAGTTGGCTAAACAAATTGCTTCTATTGAGCAAAGCTATGATTTATTAAATAATTTGGTATCAAAAATTGACATTGATAATAATTTAAATTAGAAATTAAGACAACAGAGGCAACCTCTAGCAATAATGTACAGAATTGTAAAAATAAATCAAGTAAAACTCTAAAATCAGTAAATAGTATCAACCTGGTGCATCAAAACATTCAAGGATTTATGAACAAACATTTAGAAGTAGAATTATTTATGAATTTTAACAGTATTGATATTCTTTGTATAACTGAACATTGGCTTAAAAGCCACCAGCTTTTGTTTAATTTTAATAATCACCAGGTTGGTACTTCGTTCAGCAGAGTAAATGCTATACATGGTGGCTCATTTTTTAGTAAGTAACCAGCTTAAATTTAAAGAACGTAAGGATATTGTGAGCCTATCTGTTGAGCGAACAGTTGAAATAGCCTGTATAGAATTGGAGCAGTTTATTGTTTTAAGTGTGTACAGACCCCCTTCAGGATTGTATGACTGCTTTGAAAAGGTAATGGATGAAGTGTTAAACAAGATTTGTAACTCGAACAAGTCCATTATCATTTGCGGTGATTTTAATGTAAATTTATTGGAAAACTCAGGTTCTTGTAGTAAAATATTAAGTCTATTTCAGTCCTACAATCTTGTAAACCTATTTTCGGAGCCTACAAGAATAACCCCCACTAGTGCAACATGCATAGATAATATTTATACAGACGTTATACCAAGCCACAAAGAAATTATAAATTTACTAGATTCTGATCATTGCGGGCAAAGGATTACTATCCAAAACCAAAACATCAAAGTGGCTAAAAAGGATATTACTGTTAACCCTAAAACTGCAAGTCGCTTGGAAGCTTTTAAAGTTAAAATCATTAATAATTTATCATTTTTGTCTATTCACGTTGATCCTAATCATCTATATAATGATTTCTTTAATTTTTACTGTAACCAATTTGATTCCACCTTTATTCCCAAGACTATTTCGGTTAATAGTAACGTATCTTTCAGTGATTGGGCTACCATTGGCATTCATAAAAGTAGAACACGGCTTTATGAACTGTACAATGAAAGGACTTCTGTAAACACTGCTGAATTTAATTTATATGTTAGAAATTATTCAAAATTATTTAAAAAAGTTTGTTGTATGGCCAAGTCGCGTTATTTGAGTTCGAAGATTAAAAACAGTAGTAATGTAATTAAAACGACTTGGAATATTATTAATAGTGAAACGGGAAGATCTAGGAGCCGAAATACTGACTTCAGCCTGTCCATTAATGACAATATAATAAAATCAGACTCACAAGTCGCCGCGGCCTTTGAAAATTTCTTTTCGGATATTCCCATTTCAACTACTAAATCCCTAAACTCATCACCTTCTGTTGCTGAGTCTTTGCTTAAAGAAAATGTTAATGTTTGCGATTCGGAATTTCATTTTGAACATATTACTTGTAGAGATATAATTAAGACCTTTCACACTTTAAATGTAAAAAAGACTGCAGACCTGTGGGGTAATTCTGTAGAAGTTGCTAAGTCTGTTATTGACATTGTAGCACCTATTTTAGCTCTTATCTTTAATGATTGTATCGACTGTGGGGAGTTTCCTGACCTTATGAAAAAAAGTAAAATAATACCTTTGTTTAAATCAGGTAGTACTACAGACCCCACAAACTATAGACCTATTTCAGTACTACCTACCTTTAGTAAAATATTTGAAAAATTAATTTTAAACCAATTGCAAAGATTTTTTAATAAACATAAATTATTACATACCAAACAGTTTGGTTTTACAAGGGGTCGTTCGACTACTGATGCCGGTGTTGAACTTTTAGGACATATTTATAAAGCATGGGAAGATAAATGCGATGCCTTGGGCATCTTTTGTGACTTGTCCAAGGCATTCGATTGCGTTCTTCATGAAACGTTAATCAGGAAACTCCGCCACTACGGGATCCGGAACACCGCTCTGGATCTTCTTATTTCATATTTGAGTAATAGGATTCAGAGCGTTGACGTAAATGGAGAAAGATCTCCCGGATCTATAGTAACAATGGGAGTCCCGCAAGGCTCAATTCTTGGTCCTTTCTTGTTTCTTATTTATATTAATGACTTGCCTTACCTCATAAAGGATAATCACGATATAGTGTTATTTGCGGATGACACTTCACTTTTGTTTAAACTTAAACGTCAGCAGCTGGTTACTGACGATGTAAATATCGCGATCTCAAAAGTAGTTAACTGGTTCAATGTCAATAATTTACTTCTTAACGAAAAAAAAACCAAATGCATTAAGTTTACGCTACCTCACGTTAGACAGGTGAAAACTAATGTATTGATGAAGGGCGAAGAATTGAATCTTGAAGATAGCACAGTATTCTTGGGCTTAACCTTGGATGCTAAGCTTCAGTGGGGCCCACATATAGATAAATTGTCAAAAAAGCTAAGCTCCGCAGCATACGCTGTTAGAAAAATTCGTAATTTAACCGACATAGAGACAGCCCGTTTAGTGTACTTTGGCTATTTTCATAGTGTTATGTCGTACGGTATTCTGTTGTGGGGAAATGCCGCCGACATTCAGACTATCTTTGTTTTGCAGAAAAGAGCTGTTCGATCAATTTATAAATTAAGTCCGAGACAATCTCTCAGAGACAAATTTAAGGAGATTAATGTAATGACTGTGCCTTCTCAATATATTTTTGAAAATCTTTTATATGCCCATAAAAATATAAAATTGTTTAAAAAATACAGTGATATCCATAGTATAAATACTAGGAACAAACACAAATTTGTTGTACCTACAACAAGGCTCAAGAAAATAGGTGGCTCATTCAGATGTCAATGTATACGCTTTTATAATAAACTTCCAAGCCACGTTCAAGATCTAAGCCTTAATAAATTCAAATCATTCATTAAACGTAAGTTGTGCCAGAAAGCCTTTTATACCGTTAAAGATTATATTGAGGACAAAAAGGCTTGGGATTGAGTTGCTCCAATTTTTTGCATACTGAATGTTTTTTTTTTGTTATTTTTATTTTTGCTATTTTTTTAATTTGTATTTTAAATAAACTTTGACATTTGATAATTATTACATATAGAATGACATGACAATTTACTTTCTGAAGTATAACTTTATTATCAAATTATTGTGAATGTGAGGACTATGTGCGTCAGTATTTTTTTTTTTTTTTTTTTTTTTCACTTTCTCAGGTAGTTTCAATGATGATCTGGCAGTTTGAGTGCTTTATGCGGCCTACCCAAATGTCCTTTCTTTGGTATTGTTCGTCTAATGGTTGAGCTCCTTAAGTTCTGAGTTGAGCTTCCCGATTACTGACAAATGCGTGCACTGACTGGACAGGTCCACTCAAATCTGTATGGTTCTTTCCTTAAAAGACCATTTCAGACACCAATCTTACATGGTCCTCAAATGATCTGACCAAGATTATTTCAGGATTTTTTATACCTGTTGACATTGATGAATTTTTATAAATATATTGACATGAATATTTACTTTGTAAAATAGTATATTATTTTAATTATTGTGAATGTGAAGACTATGTAGATCATTGTTTTTTTGTTTTCTTTCTTGATTAGTTTTAATCAAAGTCTGGCAGTTTGAGTAATTAATGCGGCCTACCCAAATGTCCTTTCTTTGGTATTGTTCGTCGAATCGTTGAGCTCCTTAAGTTTTGAGTTGAGCTGCACGATTACTGACAAATGCGTGCACTGACTGGACAGGTCCACTCATTCTGTGTGGTATTTTTTCCTCAAAATTACCATTTCAGACTCAAATCTACACGGTCTTCACATGATCTGACCAAGATTATGTCTGGACTTTAAAAGAGACTGTGACCTCTGAGTTTGTTTCGGCCTTTCTTCTCAGAGTAGTCAGATAGGAAACGCCGACCTCATCTAGTTTTAAAATATGATTGACGTGTAAAAGTGTTTGTACAAACCTACTTACAGAAATAAAATCATTTATCATTTATCATTTATATTAAACTGGGTTTGAGGTTCTGTCAAAATCATTTTGAAGAAAGTGATTACGAGGAAATATTTAAGGTTTAAAATTTTGACACTTTCCATGTCAAATACTTGATTTAAAATATTGAAATCACCGAAAATAACGATATAATGAAATAAAACTAACTCAAGAATGAACACGAAATGGAACGATTTAACGAAATGTCAAATTTACTGTAGGCCGTAGGGACCTAGCTATGATCACGCCAACTACAATTAGCTTTGCCCGACCTTACCTATTACAGAAGACCACTTGATTTTATATTGCAGCTCGTAGTTGTGACCTCTGAGGTCCTGGCTACTTAACCGAACTATCCTGTGGGTGCCTTAAGATTTTACTCGAAAAGCCTCCAGCCAGGAGAGAAATTAAATACTAAACATATATTTAAATGACCACACGCTAAGGGCACCCCCTGTGGGGTACGGACCTCTGCTTAGGACGTCACTGAGAGAGGGCAGCAAGGTGGGGATAGGCTGGATCGAAAGTTTAGAGTTTTATTTATTATTAAACGGGGGAATTTAAGGCTACAGGCTCAGCTACGACGCGGGCTGGGGCCTCATCGGACAGAGGAGACCACAGCATACACATAATATATAACTAGGTGTAACCAGGATAAAAATAGAGAAACAAAATGTTGAAATTTGAAAAAAAGAAGCAATCAACATGTCAATATTGAGCGTTCATATTACAATTGTTTAGTATAAACAATAAAAAAAGATTTTAATAAACGGTGACAAGTTGATACTCTATCATCTAAGACTAGCAATAAATATCTGTCACGCTTCGTAGTTCCATAAAACCTTAAGTTATTAGAACCCACGTTTCAGTTTTCCCTTTATTTTATTTCTTGAGTAGCATCGTCTTTCGAAACTGTGTTTATAAGATTTAAGTAAAACATTAGTGTTCCTGACACGTTCTAAACTAATGAACCGTTTTTAACAAAGCTTCAGGGGAAAAACAGAATTCATTTAGCTTAATATGAATCCTCAGTTGTAGCCCGCCAAATTCAAATTTTCTTTGGTTTTTTGCAAATTGCAGCTCTGTTTTACGTCGTATGTTGATCAAAAAGCGATTCGCGACTAATAATCATCAATTTCATATCAATCTTCAAACTTTGGAAATTTGTTCCACCTAAGAATTTTTCAGAATATTTTATATGGAAATTCTTAGGTGGAACAAATTTTAATTCCAATGATTGACGATTGTTGTGAAATAGATTATTACTATTCAGTAAATATACATCTGCGGATTCACCTTAAAACCAAACATTTGATCGTATAAATAGTAATATAATTTAATACAATTGCGCACTGCGCAATCATGTTTTTACTGAGAAAGAGTAGGCAGGTTTAACAAATCTTAGGAACACTAGGTATTGTGTGGCACAGAATACATATTGTACATAACAAGGTAATATTTTAGGTCCTCAAAGACCTAAACTTCAAGTCCACTGCACATATCGTTATTCTCCCAAGTCCAAATATATAAAACTTGTGTTTAGAGGCGAAATATAAAAACACGTTCCGTCTACGAACTTGGGCGAAACCATAAAATGAAATGTAAATATTATAACTGCGGGGATGAACGTAAAAATGCCATAAAATATTGTGGTGCTATCTTTATTGCTTTAATAGAGGAATTATTGGCTTATTTCTATTTATATGTCAGTGTTACCATTTATTTGGGTAATTTTGCCTTGAAAGTTTTATTTTTTGCGTGTTTAGGACGTGTTTGGTTGATGTTTAATGAATTGAAGAACGGGAAAATTATGTAGGTACAAAAGCTGAATGGCGATAATGTTCATAATAACAGCAAATATAAATACAAAATAATACCAAATGTAAAGACTTGATTTCTATAGAAGCAGGTGCCTAATGAATTGATTGAATTGCCGTTAAAAACTGGCTTTGAAAAGGAAAAAGCTATAGACTCTTTTCCAACCATTTGCCAATACTTGTTGGAATCGAAGATTGCAATAGCGCACAATAGTGACATCATTACATTGAAACATGAACATCTTACAAAAGAAACTTCAATCATCTGTAATATTGCAAAATGAAGCTGGAGGTGAGAATATTCCAGCGATTGAGAAATTGACTGCAATTGGAGTTAATAGATCAAACAGCTACCACTATATTGGACTATAAGGACTTGTAGTATTTAACCATGATATTAATTAACAAAGATAGTGAGGTTTAAATACATATAGCTTCTATGCATAAATATAAATTGCTAGTTTGCTCAAATATCTCAGTCAGCTTTAAACTATTTTACTATAAAAATCCGAAACACAGAGTTAAATAATAACGACCAATACGTAAGAATTTTAAGACCAACAAACATGGATTCTAAAGATATATGCGCCAATTTATAACACCCGATACTTTTATATATCACAATAGATATACCGTGAAAGCCGGGTAAAAAGCCATTTCCTATTTATCTCAGTGCCGCAACTGGGTAAGCAACAAATGTAGTATAACTGAATCGACACATCCCTTGGGTGCAATTTACCGCCGCGGTCCCAGATGTTAGGAAACTACAGATAGAAGGACCGTCTTACAAGAGGCATCATTTTTTTGTTCGAACTTATCTATCGCGGAATGTATATACTTGAATATTCTTTAGTTTTTGTTTTGTTTGTTCGAGATGGAACTGCTTATCTTTCAAGTTGGGGGAGTTTGCTGGATGGAATGTTATTCAGAAGAGTATATGCTTTGGGCTATGTATATCTTATATTGTTATACCACCTCTTTGTTCTTTGTTTGTTGTTGTTTGTTGTGATCTTATATTTATCACTATGTACAGACCAAAAACTCATACGTATTCAGTTTATCAAAAAACAATTAAAATAAACACGAGTCACATGTATGTAAAACGTCAACATGGCAGGTTATTCTCGATTTGCATATTTGCTTGCCCAGCGAGCAATGCCAATTTGATTGTAACTGTTATGATATGCCCACGCAGCACCAGCTCTGGTTTTGCGCTGACTAAATAAAAATACGTGATAATTTAAAATATCCGTAGAAAAACCAGACGATGAAACACAATAAATATTCTTTATTTATTTAATGCTTTATGCACAAATAAAAAATGTACTAAGGTGGACATTATACCTCAGGTATTTTCTTTGAGTCTACCTTAGTGTGATTCATAGGCAAAGCATAGTAGTTGCAACTGAATAAATGATAATATAATTTTGCTTTAACAACATTTCATAAATTCACGACCATTGAACGCCAATAATATAATTCATTCCACTAACAGGTCAGAATCATTCAAACCAAAATTTCAATAAAAGATATTGGAAGCAAATAGAAATAAGATTCTCAGTGAGGAAGGCACGGAGATCGAGAAACGGACAGTATAGGATAGTAAAACAGGAAAAGTGTATTGTAGAGGTGCCGGCGAAACATTTGTATCTGCAAGTCGTTTCGAAGTATAGAGTTACGGTGTCGAACCCCCAGAGTGTGTCTGTAGAGCGCATGTTCCTGAGAATTGTATCGAAAACTTGTCGAACAGTTCCGTTTTCAATTATGAAAAAGGAATTCTATTGAAGTTCGAATTTTAAATCAGGTTTTTGAAAGAGGAGTCGAAGGCAAAGCTTATTGAGGATGTTACTCATAGAAATCGCTTTTCTAATGACGTTTTAGAGATACTGCTTAATAGCTATAAACACTAAGCTTAGTAGATACCACCTCCAGATCCACCTACCTCCAGATCTATGACCCTCTAACTCTCTTTTTGCTTAAGTCATTTGGCTGACTGGGAATCTTGAAAACTAAAGACTATTTTACTCAAATGTTGTTTTATTAAAATAAAACAAAAATTGTAAGCCTTTCAAATGAAGATAAATTCTGTAATTTATTTACTGTATAACAGAATACGCAGCAATAAAACTAACATCCTCTCACAATGACGTAAACAGCAATAACGTTGAGAATTTTCAATTACACACGCAGAATTTCAATTTAGAAACATCCAATACTTGCAGGAACGCTGCCATAACAAATACCCTCATTTCCATAAACACATCCAAAGTAATCGCCGAAACAAACGTTCACGATGATACTATAGAACACAATGTTTTGTTAAATTGCCCTATTGTGCTTCGTTATCTCTTTATTGGCATATAGATATAATATAAAACATATTCTAGTGTTAAAGAAACAAGTCGATCGGAACGAGGCAAGTGACCGGTCTCCAAGTCCAATTTAGCTTTGCGGATTCCCAATGGCGTGTTCTGTCCTTCTAACCCCACAAAGTGCAGTCTGAATGTACATGTAAAGGCCTAGTGTGATATGGAGCGACAAATTGTTGCGGCTTTTGTTTAGTGTCGATCAAATGGGAGTGTGAGCAAGTGATGAATATTATCACAGTGTATGTGGATATGCTTTTCCGTGCTTTAGAAAAGGATTTAGAAGTCTAGGAGTAGTGATTTGTAGCAATGTGTGATCTTATTGAGGGAGGGACAAGGATACAGAGATTGTAAGAGTAAGCGTTATTTTCGTCCTTGCTTCACACCGCAGAAAAAATTCAACAGAATTACCTACAAGTCTCTAAGCAAAACTTTATACCATGTCCATAAAATCGAATCGCTTTTATTTAATTACACTAGCTTCGCATCTATCCCTTTTAGTAGTACGCATTTACTCACAGCACTTTTACTTTTTCCTCGTTAGTCGAGTCAACCATTACTTACTGAGGCACGCTGACCGCTCACTACATAACCGATTCTCGACGGTCGAATCGGCCACACCTCGTCTTTTTTCTGTCCATTTAAACGGATAGGCGCGGTGTCGCATCGACCGCGCCGGGGATTTGAATCACGAATTACAGATTAACTACTAAGTAAAATTGGCCGGTCTCTGTTTGTGTTTTGCTGGCATCGTCTGTGTTTACACATTCGGGGATGTTCGGGTGCCATCGGCTTTTTTGCAGTCGGCAGTATGGACGTGTTAATAACTTGGATGAAATAGTGGATTTATTATCATGCTAATGTTTCACGAGTGAATAAAGGGCATTCATTAAGTGTCATTATGATGAATATGCATTGTGCTTCGTTTCTATACCCTCTTGATAGGTCAAAGATTATGATGTTTATTAATTAGGGTTATTGAATTTCATTTGTTATGAAAATGTAACTTACTTTTGTTAAAATGACAAGTGATAACAATGAACATGATAGCATTTGTGTAGACTGCAAATACTATATTTACTTATTATTTCATCAACGTGCGTGACCTTAAAATTCCTAACAATACTGGTAGTAACGTACTTAAGCAGAGCTACTTAGAAAATAGAAAGAAAATAAAAGCAAAACAAAGGCGTTAGAAGAAAGAAATGTTCTCGTATTTAGACATTTGATACCTATTCGTTAATGGCATGAGGATGGGACTATACATGTATGTTACTATGTTTGTACGAATTTAGCACTAAGATACGAAACTCCTAATTGCAAATGTGATTTAAACATAAAAACAGGTCGTAATAATAAATTCTGAGCTTCTCCTTGATGAAGGTATCATAAAGCCAACCTCTCAAGTGATATCAACACGAGATTCATAAACGGTCTTTGAAGGCACAGTTGGCTTAATATATGGGGGCAAAAGGTCCATATTCGTGCATAAATTGTCATAGTTTACTAGCTCCTCGCCTACCGATATCTATGTAACCCGATTCTCCAAGAAATAGGGATGCAACCCAAAATATTCCATATTTCTCCTAGTCGCTTTGGGTCTCGGATACTGTCATATACTTTTATCTCACATAAACAGCCTGGGGTTCGAGTGGTGCCCTCAATTTATGCCAAGTGTCATTATAAATTCCGACCGAACGAGTCTCGAGATATACCGATTATGAAACGCTGAAACCTCTATTTTTAATTTTATCTGAAGTACCATCGGGTGGTTCAATGTTCTACATTGACGACGTCATAATAAATGCCACTGCATGAGAGTGCATGAACTTTGAATCGAAAGGTGACTAAAGTCGTAAAGAAATCGGGTGACAAAGCACCGTTGTGTGTTGTGTGAGCTAGATCTTGGAACGATGCTTCATAAGAGATGAACTTATATTCCACAACACCATTTGTTGTATAAAAGTTATAATCAGTATAAAAGGGTTTTTTTAATACCATCTTTGCTTACGTTTGTTTAGTTTGAAGCTACATTTACAAACAAAAATATATCCATTTATACGTTGTTATTTTAGTAAATAAAAATTAAAGAAACAAAAAAGCCGGGTTATTTTAATTTTCAGATTTATTACCACTTTGTTTAGGTTGAATATAACATAATGTGTTTTGACTGCGAGCAATGACATTATAAACTGTAACATTTACTCCATTTGCGTTCATATCACCCTTAATTTAGATCTCAGTTTTGAATGGCAGTTGCCTTTTACAATTTATATTATACGGGTACACTACATAAATACGAAAAACTTTGTTCTTACATAAATACGAATTTCAAAATACCGAATTTCTTATTTCCGAATGGTTCAAAATTCCTAATATAACAACTCCGATTTATCATTCATCCTATTTTTATAATTACAAAATGTCAACATTCCTAACGTTTATAATTACTATTCTCAAAATATCGAGTTTCAATAGATCGAATAACAATAAGTCCGACTTAGTGATAATTCGAAACATCAAAGATACGAATTCCGATTATTAAACTACCGATTAATTAGAATTTCGAAATAAAAACGCCTTGTAAAACTGAATAGTAAGACACAGCTGGTGACAGTTCTTTTTTTTTTTTTTTTTTGTTCCGGGGAGGAAAATCCTCATGGATGTCCCCCGCCCTGGGGGGGCGGAAGGGTCTGTCAGACTCTTACTGACTAAAACCACCCCGGTGTTCCGTCTCACACCTACGCCGGGGGTCGCTGGAACGTACAAATCTTCCGCAACCCCCGGCCGGTGCCGGCCCGCCTCTGCGGGCCCCGTCCGGTCGAGCGTGGGGAGTGAGGTGTTTGACTCCCCCCGCGACGTCTAAGAGGGGCGCGCGTGGAACACTACGCGCCGCCACCTCGGGTCCTGATGTATAGGGGGCGACGGACGTCCCCGAGTCCGTCGCCCCTGGACGCATTTAGGGGGGCTGGAAGAGGGCGTTGTCCGCCCTCCGCCGACGCCCGGTGCGCCTGCTGCGGGCTGGGTGAGAGGATGAGATCTCTCGCTCCCTTTCCGCAGCCTCCTTCTGCGAGATCACTGTTTCGCAAAAGGATACCACCGCGTCCCAGGACTCCTCGCCGCCGACCATCGCATTCACAACGGCCGGCAGCGAGAGGTCACTGCCTACTCCTGAGATGAGGGCACGGCGCGGCTCCTCCCAAGCGGCACACTCTGCCAGCGTATGCCGCGCCGTGTCCTCCCGACAGTCGACGCAGTGGTGACACCGGGCGTCCGGCTCCCTGTTTATGCGACACAGGTACTTCCCGAAGCAACCGTGCCCCGAGAGCACCTGCGTCACCCGAAACGACAGGGAGCCGTGCCTCCTCCCGAGCCAGTGGTCGAGTACCGGCCGGACCGCCTCGATGGTGACGAGGCCGGCGGTAGGGCGTGAGAGCCTGTCCCGCCATTCCGCCACCAGGACCTCGCGGAGCTGCGACCGACGCTGCTCCATTTGTCGCTGCATCGGTCGCTCGCCCCGCGCCCGCGCTACAGTGACGCGAGCACCTTCGCCTCCAGGTCCCAGGGCGGGGATCCGGCCAGTGCACAAGCCGCCTCGTAGGAGATCGTGCGATAACCCCTGATGACTCTGACGGCCATCGCTCTCTGCGGCTTTCGCAGAACAGAGATGCTGCCGGCCGTCAGGTCAGCCGCCCAGATCGGGGCCCCGTAAAGGGCCATCGACCGAATGATCCCCACGTAGAGCCGCCTACAAGCGGCGCTCGGGCCCCCCAGATTGGGAAGCAGCGTTGACAGCGCCCCAGCCGCGCCCAACAACTTGGGCGCCAGCTGCCGGAAGTGGGGGCCGAAATCCCACCGGCTGTCGAGCACCAACCCAAGGTACTTCATGGTGGGCTCGACAGCGATTCGAACCCCCCCCACCACAATGTGGGATCCGGATGGTGGCGCCCGCCGGGGACCATGAAACACCATGGCCTCCGACTTATCGAGGGCCACCTACAGGCCAAGCCGCCGTATGCGGCTCACCGTCTGTGAGACCGCAGCCGTCGTCAGCAACGCTGCCTCCCTGTACGAACTCCCCCGGGCTGTGACCAGCGTGTCGTCAGCATAGCACGTCAGGTCGACGCCCGGTCGGAGTTCGCCCCTCAGCACCCAGTCGTACCCGATGTTCCACAGGAGCGGGCCCAGAACCGAGCCCTGTGGAACACCGCACGACATGCGGCGCTGGTTGACGCCATCGCGTCCCACGTAGGTGACACACCTCTCCGCCAAATACGCCCCAACGATGCGGCGGAGGTAGAGAGGCACCCGATGGTAACGCAGTGCCTCCCGAATACAACTCCAGGGCAGGGTGTTGAATGCGTTGGAGATGTCCAAGGACACCGCCATCACCACCCCACCCCGGGACACCGTTTCCTCCGCCAGGACTCTCACCCGCGATATAGCGTGTATGGTGGAGCGCCCATGCCTGAAGCCGAACTGACTCTCGTCCAGGTCCGGCCCTTCTCTGCACAAGTGGCCGACGAGGCGGGCTGCGAGTATTCGCTCCAGCAGCTTACCCACCTCGTCTAGCAGCACTATGGGCCGGTACGCGGACGACGAGTCCGCAGGGCGCCCCGCCTTCCTGAGCAGGACCAGACGACCGGTTTTCCACAAAGTGGGAAACTGGCCCTGCTCGAGGCACGCTGTGTAGAGTCCTCTCAGCTGGGGCTCCAGCTCCTTCAGAGCGAGGGCTAATGCTCGGCCGTGGATCCCGTCGGGCCCCGGAGCCACGTTCTTGGCCCGGAGCCGCATCACGGCCGCCCTCATCTCTGCCTGTGTCACCTCTGGGACGCTAATGGCGTTCTCCTCTGTAGACTCTGCGGCTGTGGGCAAAGCCATCGGCGGCGGAGTATGCTCCGCTCTTGCCGGGAAGAGGGCTGCGACTACCTCCTCCAGCAGCTCTGGCTGAAGACTCTCCGTAAGTGGAGGCGCCGCGGCTCGAAGTTTCCCTCGAACCGCTCGATAAGGGCGCCCCCACGGATTCCCGTCTAGAGTCTCCAGCATCTCCTCCCTGGCTCGCGTCTTCGCCTCGCCGATGGCCAGCCACAGAGTCTCTTTAGCCGCGCGGTACACCTCATACAGCGCGGCTTCTTCGTCAGGGACCCGACGACGTCTCCTCCGGTATCGGGTGTACTGGCGTCTCACCGCTACGCACGCGACGCGTAACTGCGCGATCGCGGCGGACCACCAGTACACCTGGCGCCTTGCTGACTATGCGTGGACTCGGGGCATGGACGCGTCGCAAATTTGCGTCATCGCCCCGCAGAACCACAGCGCCTCCTGTTCGACGTCGACGGGTCCGCTCACTGCCGACTCCCGGCCCCAGGCCTGTTCTAACCTAACCTAACCTAACCTAAAGGATTCAATAACAGTAGATGGTACCCGAAGCAAGTATATATACGACATATTACGATATATTTACGACTTTCGGTAAAATAAATTTCGTGGTTTTTAATAATAGACATTATAATTCTTAGGTATTATGAAATTCGGACTTTTGAAAATCGGAACATTGAAATTCGGAATAAAATATTTCGGAGTATTTGGGTATACTCGTATTATACATTTGCCGACATACATTATGTGGAACCTAGAAAATTTTGGCTCCTTTTCCACCTTTTGGACGTAAAATTTCGATAAATCCCTTCTTATCTGTACTTAGGATTCGCAGTAAATCCACAACAGCTCTTTTCTGCTTCTTTATTCATTGAGTTTAGAAGATTGCAGAATGTGTCGAGCAAGTTACAAATTGCTGATTTCACGTTCACACTTTTCACAAATACTCAGCAAACTTAATTCTTATTATTTTTAACTTACTTCAACAAATATTATCAACATCATCCCTTTTGTAATTAAGCAATCGAAAATCCTTATCTATGATGACTTTTGTACCAAGAAATCGATTCTCAGTTCAAGGCTAAAACCAGAGTCTGTCGTATCCCGTACTAATGTTCTGGCGTGAAAGAGCTTCCCAAAGACTTTATTGAGATTTACGATGTACCAAATTTATTTATACGAAATCTATGTGGCATTCGATTACCATTTCGTTATACCTTTGTTAGAATACATTATTTACTTTCGGAGGTGAAGGATTGGGAACGTATAAATTGGGGTTGTTAATAGATGTAAAGATTAGAATCTTTGAAGCTGTTTATTACTCGTATTGTGTTCCTTGTGATGTTCAATAGGTTTACCCTGGAGGCAGTGTACCAGTATGTTGGCTCAAAAGATTACTTTGATCTTCTTCGCGTTTGTAGCCTTTGGCTAGATTTTGCTGTGGTCTGTTTGCTTAAAGAAACTGTTTGTGTGCTCATTAGCAAATGCATGGCGTCTCTCTATGAAATTGTGAAATAGGGTTAACCCGAAACTTGTCTAAAAGCAAGAAAAAAAAACACCTGGATAGAATCTAAGAGCTAAAATAATAGGACGGGGAAAATATTTTTCGTGTTTTATAGGTATAAAGTTGTAGTAAAATCTCTTTGGCTGTATTATAAATATCTGGCTGGTTTTGATACGATTAAATAGATGACCTTTAAAAAAATCAAAATAAAAAGTGCAAACGATTTCCCGCCGTTTTTCAATTGTTTTTCTGTCCGCTAAAAGGAGTGAATCTAACGAAGAAATTCGATACATTTGAAGTTTTATTACAAAAAAAGGGAAAAATACGATACAAGCCGTGAAAAAAAAGTGATTTTTGTGGACTTAACGCAGTGTCAGTAAGAATAGCACAAAGTTGGTTCAAGCATTTTCAGTCCGGGAATTTTGATCTCAAAGATGCAGCTCGCTCTGGTCGCCCTGCCACGAAAAGAGTCGATGCCATTTTTGAAAAACTGAAGCAATATCGGCATATTAGTAGCTACGACATAATAGCTCAAGAGTTAGGAATTGACCATAAAACAGTTTTAACCCATTTGAAAAAAAGTCTAGGTATACATAAAACCTCAAGAACACCACATGAAAACTTAGTCTTGAATTTGTATATAAAATACGAAATAACTTTTTCCACACCTTAATATAATGTTTTTAATATTTAGCTCATTAATAAAGTGAAAATGAAGAAACATTCTTGAATAAATGAAAGGAAAGAGATCGATAGTACCAAGCTGAATTTGTTTATACATCTTTTTATTTTAGCGCAAGGCGAGCTGGCTAATTAATCAGCTGGACTGTTTGGTTTTAGTCCACGAGATGCTTGTATATACTAATGTAATTTATTACAGGAATACCTATCACTTTGTACTGGATTCTGTATTTTGCTAGCATAAACTGGTGAAGTTAGTACTTTGGAATGGATTCAATAGTGCTAGAGTATTTATGAATGTACCGTCTCGTGTTTTCTGTTATTGGATATACGTAGGATCGAAGTAATGTCAGCACGAATTGTATTGCTATGGCGTTTGAACTCATATATAAAACTCGAAAATATATATTGTATTAAGTATTGCAATACCCAATTTGTTTGCAAGATTGCCATTATGTCGATGTAAGAAACAACGCTGTTTATATATTTTTCAGTAACAAGACTTTTGCCCGCGGAAATATAATATAATGCCTTTTTTTTCATCAGAAAATTGGACACAATGTGAGTAAATTTCACTAGCTTCTCATTACCATCTGCATAAAAACTTTCTTAAAATGTCCAAACCCTCTAAAAATAGGTAACAAACTCAACTCACCTCTTATCAAACTTTTCCCAATAACCGCATCGATCAAATTCCCAAAAGTATCACCTTTGGCACAAACTTTGGCAACCGCTTCAAAGTTCCCAACTATAAAAAAGTCACATGCAATTACTCTTTACAACATGAAGTCGGACTACACTTGTCAAACTCCGAAGCACCAGGCTTAGTTCCTAATCGAAGTTTGCCTATCTAAAGAGACAGGAAAGTTTTCGAAGTATTCCTGCGCCTACTGAATTACTTGCGAACACGTGACTTCGAACATTCTTCGAAATTCTTCGGAATTCTTATTCGAAGATTTAAAATTCGGGTTTATTTTTAGTGTCTGTGTATCAACTCAGCCTAACGCAGTCCACTGCTGGACATAGGCCTCTCCCATGTTGCGCCACAACACCCTGTCCATCGCCTTCCGCATCCAGTCAGTCTCAGCCACTTGCCTGTCTTGCGTGTCTGTGTATGCTGTTGAGAAATTGAGTTATTCGTACTTTTTGGCACTTGTGAATGATATTGTATTTTCACCTAAGGTGCTTGAATTTGAAGTGGTATTGCTTCAAGAAATACAGATGATGTAATCAAAATAATGACCTAACATGATCTTATGATTCTTAGATGTACATTATTACCTCTTTGTTATCGTTTTCCTTGCTATACAAGGTTCAACCAGCTATTGGGTTTTTCTATTAGGTATTTCTCAATAACAGCCCGGAGATTGGAAGTCGGCGGTGTGATACTCCCGTGCCTCGGAAAGCACGTTAAGCTGTTGGTCCTGCGCCTGATCTCTATCCGGTCGTGTCGGACGGATTGCCGTCCCATCGGACTATAAGAGTGAGTGACCTGGGTCTGCGCACACACTTGTGCACTATAATATCTCCCGCATCGATGGCTAGTCTTCGCTGAGATTGGCCGCCATGACCGAAATTTGGTCTGGAGGACTATTATTATTAAAACCTTTTCAGCATTAGCCAGTCCGGTTTAGAACATGGCCAAAACATAGTTGCAGGTGATGGAGGTTACTGCTGTAATCACAACGTTTGATAGGGTAATCGGCAGAGAAGAGATAAAAATAATAATCATTGAGATTAGAGCGCCGTTTTAGAAGCACCATGTGGTTTAATCAATGAAGAAGTCCAATAGCCAAAATAACTTTATAAAAATACTCAACGCAACGCTTTCAAAAAACGCTGCTCACAAGTCTAGACAAATTAACACTTACAACATATCACTTAAGGCGACAACCTACACCCAGTCTAATGCATTCTACAAGTACATCATGTTACCAAGTAATGCTTTCTCTACTTTTTTCAGTCTAATGCTGTTTTTGCTTCAAGTTTAACGTACGAACCATTTGCTAGTGAACATTTTGTAAAGCAGCATTAGCCCTGAGCAGGGTTGGGCTAAATCTATCTTTTTCTTACAATTAATTTTATAAAAAAAGAATCCATATATATTTATATATATTCCTAAAACGTGACTGTAAAACATAACTGTGACAGTCATGTTTTAGAAGTAAAATTAGCAAGTATGCGACATGCATATTATGCGAGTTGACATCGTATTTGTCACGTGGACTATCGAAATTGTTCTTATATTTCTTAAGAACATGTTGATAATTAAATTGCGACAAATACATACATACATAAACTCACGCTTTCTTTCCATGGGAGCAGACAGAAACTACAGAACGCCACTTGCTACGATCCTTACATACTCCGTTTGCCTCATTTACGTTCATACATCTGGTCATACACGCACGCCAGTTGCGAGTACTACGCACCTAACCTTTCTGAAGAACAACACCAATAAGGTCACTATATGTCTTCCTAGGGCGTCCCGGCGTTAAATATGTCGTAATTATTATGCAAATATGCATAATTTTGTAAACACATATTTAATAATTATTGTAATTGTTCCAATTAAATGTTCATATTTTTCTGTGAGAAACGTTGCGAGTGTTCATAATAATATTTTATTGCATTAGTTTCATAATTTTGATTAAAAAACTCAAATTGATTTAAGTCAACCAACCCTAGTCTCTTAGTAAAGATCGTTAAAACTTTGAAGTAGCGGAGTGCATTAGCCACCGCTGTGGCTTGTCGGCGGGCTGTGACGTCATATGGTCAACTTATGGTCATTCTTTGTGGCTAGTTTGATCGGTTAGAAGTAATGGTAGGGTAGTTTTAAAATCTTATGGAATTGCTTGAATAATATAATGAACTCACGCCTTTTTCCGTTTTCCTTATTGCTTGGGGTTTGGAAGAAAATACGTAACGCCATTTGCATATACACGGATTATAAGATACATTTGGTTCTTTCACTTTCTCTAATCTGGTGAGTTGAGGGGTCTGATTGCAAAATTCTGCAATTCCAAATTCTCTGAACGAATCAAAGTTACTTTATTTTCAATTATATTGATAATAATATATATTTATTTATTTCAGAAAAAGTGTGGTACAGTCTGTTAAAATAAATATAATTTTACAGTTTATGGATAAATCCTAAAGAGAGTAACAATGAACAAAATTGAATCTGGCGTCCTAGTTAGGCTACATGGTAACCTGTATAAAGGTTCACCAACACAGGTTCCCACAGGAGTACAATTTTTTAACCGACTTCAAAAAAAGGAGGAGGTTCTCAATTCGACAGTATTTTTTTTAAAATGTTTGTTAGCTCAGAACTTTTTTTTCGGGTAAACCGATTTGGATGATTCTTTGAAGCTGGTGCTTTACATGTGGTCCCATTTAAATTTGATAAAGTTCTGACCAGTAGTTTTGAGTTGCGTATTTTTACACTTAGTTTATATTGATGATGATTTAATAATTTCTCCTCACTGTTATTTACATATCAACTAATGGTAAACGAATTTGTGTGGGGTAGGTACCACAGCTAAAAAGTAAAAAATAAAAACTTTTTTACAAAAAAACATCCGTCAGAGTTTTGTGATGTAGGTGTGGTGTGTGAGTGTGTGTGTAAACTGAAGGGAAAGAGGTTGAGTTTAGATACGGAGTGTTACAGAAGTCACTACAATTGTGAAGAAAGTATATATTCAGTGTCAAATTGAGGCAGCAATGTTTCTCTATTTGCAACTAAATTGTTTTCTTCTATCATCTGCAATTCCAAAATTTTGGAAAAACATCTAAAAGGTCTTCAGTTACAGGAGCTGTATTATTACAGCTCCTGTAACTGAAGACCTTTTAGATTCTTATGAATTTCCGTTGTCTCATTCAAAGCTTTCTTGGCAATTATTGAAATTTGACTGTACAATGTACTGTAATCAATTCAAGTCACAGACGCCGCGTGCATAGTTACATACTAATTGTCATGTTATGAGTTTCTGAGTGGACACTGCCTTTATGAGGCTCCGGGGAGTTGATAGGGTGGTCCAATTGTTAGCGGTAAGCTGTCGCTGAGTTACTATTTTATGAAACTTTACATTCAGCAGAGATATTTATGTAATTTTTTCTAACATTACATCAATGGCACTGCTGGAAAATTGGTTTTTAGAACATATCGAATTTAAAAAAACGAGTAATTTTTCAACTTTTGTGGATATTGTAATTTAAATGACAAGAGTTACAAAGAATAATACGAGCCGTGTTTATCATTCGATATAGCATTAAAAAAAAATATAAGTCCTTTTAGAATTTAAATGCAAATTCAACCATTATTTCCTCTTACAAAAGCACTTAAGAAATTTCACTCAGAGTTTTCAGTACTTGCATTGTACAGAAAAAAACGGTGTACATAGGCTCGGTAAAGCTAGACCGCCTCAGAACCAACTTCTTTATTCAATTAAGGTTCTACAAAAATTATTGCGGGAAACATAAATCAGTCGTAACTGCTTTCAGTATTATTTATTTATGTTAAATAGGCTTAAGTACATTCGTACTCGGTATCTGGCACCCTTTATGAGCGAATTTCCTATTCTGAGTAGAGAAACAACACGTCTGGGTACGGTTAAATTATTTATCGCAATGTTTAAAAGTTTTTTGCAATGAAATTGTTTTATAGATTTTTACGACTTACTAGCAATTGCTTGTGATTTATAGAGCAATGGTGGCCCAGTGGTATCGGCCCCGACTTACGAGTTGCAGGTCGTGCGTTCGAGCCCAAGCAGGCGCTTTACTTTGTGTAAATAATTTCATCACCACTGCTCTCAAAACGGTGAAGGAAAACATCGTGAGGAAACCGGCATGTTCTAGAACCAAAAATTCGAAGACATGTGACATCTACCAACCCTCACTGGGCCCGCGTGGCGGATTACAGCCCACTCCCTCTCGAAGAGAGGCGGCCTGTGTCCCAGCAGTGGGAACATTATAGGCTGATTATGCTATGCTATGCTTATGATTTTACTGGCAACCTATAGGTATACTAATATTTATCCTAACCCGTTCGTTCAGTCATTTACGCCTGATTATGTAGCAAAAATTGTTCACGTTAATTAATTTATTTATTGACCAGCAGTCCATCTACTAAATATGTTTTGTCTCTATGGCCGACTTTCAATTTAAAAAGATGCACCTAAATATTGTTAGTATTTCACAAGAAGCGATTGCCATCTCCACAGCTTATTTGCTAAGAAATACCGTTATCCAAAGGTTAAACCGCTCGTTAGACGTCGGTAGACCAATCTGTTAATTAATCCTAAGGAATATTAAGAGCTATTCCTTAGATTTAATTGGCAACAAGTTTGTTGGCAAATTATAGCAGTATTTCTGGTCCAATTTCTCACTTGGTTACTTGTTCTAACGCTAAACAAGGTGCTAGGGCACCTTCATATAATGCAGGATTCATGTTTGAACCTAACATTAATAGCAAAAAAAAAAACAAAGTAGGTATGCATAAATAAGTATTATTTGATAATGTTTCTATGACTTAAAATTTTAGTCCTGTTTATTATCTTCTAATTTTATTACGGACTACAATAACATCACCTTCTCTTAGTAATGATTATGTTAATAATAATAATTGATGTTTGTTCGTTTGATGGAGAAGATATTTCCAACATTAACATGTTGGAAATATTTTCTCCATTAACCTAGACAAACATAAATTTACTTAACAAAGACATAATAAAGAAGCTATAGTACCATTATCTCACGCGTCCTAAATCCAAAAACGAGTGTATGGACCAGAAAATTGAATTAGATTCTCATTACTTGCTCAAACAAATCTTTATTCCACTGAGCATAAAATAGTACAGAAGGTCAGCTCCATACAACGAGCGAAAACGCACGCACACATAGATACGCTTCTCGTATTTTGATACTATGGAAAAAATTCACGAAAATATCAATAGATTTTTTGTAAATACATAATTGCTTCATATTTCGCAATAATTTACCAGCGTTGTATTCTTGCGTTTCTCTTTATTTTCTATGCAGAACAAAAGTGACCGCGCTTTAGCTGTTGTCAGCCTCGTAATGGTCCGTCTTTTTGTTAAAAGGTTGAACTATCCCTTATTGTATTGATTGTGATCAGTAAAAGTGTAACTGTACTTACAGTGAAATAAAGTAATTATTCGTGTAAATATCGTTTGTGGACTTATTTTAACCAGTTATTACACAGTATGGAGCCGTACTTCTGTACTATTCTATGTAGTGAGTGTGTATTGGGGATTCTGATTATCATTTCGTATTGTTTGGTCTACATAAAGGTCAGTATCTTTTAAAGGTCAAAGTTCTAATACTGTTTTGTTATTCCCAAGTGGGATTGAGAATTGGAAAAACAGTGTTCAATATTTATTAGCCCACGCAGTTTGTTAGTGATAGCAAAAATTTGCTTTATTGGATTTGCTGGGTTTTTTTTATATAAAAATGTAAACGCGAAGTTGGTTGCACTTCATTCAATAATTTATTTGTCACTCTTAACTTTTGATGTATGACTGATGAGTGATGACACTATGACATGACTCTGTGGTATAATGAACGGGAAACGCTGAGGTTATATTTTCATAACTAGCTGCTGTCCGCGGCTTCACCCGCGTGTACGTCGGAAATTATTCCACGGACACGTGCTACCCGGACAAATAGCCTGTGTTAGTCCTTATAACATCAGCTATCTGTCAGTGAAAGTCCCGTCAAAATCGGTCCAGCCGTTTCGGAGATTAGGCGGAACAAACAGACAGACAAAAAAATAAAAATTGTTTTTTTTGTGATAATACCGTATATACTTTCATATGCATTTAGTAAAAATTTGTCATTAAGACATTACAAACTGAGACTTCAATTTTATTCATTTGTATTGATGTATAGATGTGCGAGAGAAATGAAAGTTAAATAAAGTAAATATAAGAAATAGAATGATTTGTGAAATAATAGCATTAAATATTGTTTCCATTTTCAGTTAAGATTTGTATTTAGAAGGTTTAAAATAATGTAAAAGGTTTGAGATTTCTTAATTCAGTTTTATTTCGCTAGTCTGATACAACTTAAAAGTATTTATAAAAACACATTTTATAAATATAAAAGTTTTACATGCTATTTAAGTTGCCATAACAGGCTTTTCGGCAGGGATAACATTGGCGCCAATAAAACAAAAATAAAGTTAACAACCAAACAATATGCTCAAATCACTGTCAAAAGCGTATTGTTTTGAAAAGCCATTAATGTTTAAGCGCTAGAGAAAAAGACAATTAAAACCTATACTATTCTTCCTTAAAAAAAGTGTAAAAATAGCATATAAACAATATCCTCCCGAACGATTTCGGTCACGGTGGCCAATGTCAGCGGAGATAAGCCACAGGTACGTAGGTGATATTATAGAGCATAAGTGTGTGCGCAAACAAGGAGCACTCTCAGTTCCTTTACTCTCAAAGTCTGATGGGACGGCATTCAACAGGACCGGGGAGAGATCACGCGCAGGACCAACGGCGACATGTGCACATCGAGGCACGGGGGTTATCACACCACCAACTTTAAAACTCCGGGCTGCTACTGTGAACATCCTAACGGAAATACCCAATATCACTTTTCTCGACCTGGGAATCGAACCCAGGACGCCACGCTTAGCAGTCGCGCTATGCGACTCGAGACCAACGGGGCAGTTACGAGGTGCATTCAATAAGTACCTAGCCTCATCGCCAGAGGGCGCTGTAGTTTCAAAAGAGTTTTACCACAGTGTAGCACATTCTTTTTTAATTCTTTTTTCAAATTTTCATTCCAATCCCTTCATTTGTTTTAATTTGACAACTTATGGAAGCGAACGTGTCGATCGGTTTTACAAAAATGGAAAAAGAGCAATATCGTTCGGTGATTCGATTCCTATTTTTGGAAGGGAAAACGCGCATCGAAATCAAAGAGCGCTTGGATGCTGTGTACGGTGACTCTTCTCCATCGATGGCCACCGTCAAGAATTGGTTCAACGAGTTTGCACGTGGCCGTACGTCGGTTTTTGATGAACCACGTCCAGGTGCACCGAAAACAGCTGCTACGGAGGAAAACATTAAAAAAATCCATGATCTCGTATTGGCAGATCGCCGATTGAAGGTTCGGGAGCTAGCTGAGACTGTAGGCATTTCAGAAGGAACAGTGCATCATATTCTTCACGAGGAACTCGGCATGAGAAAGCTGTCGGCGCGATGGGTGCCGCGTTTACTCACACCAGAAAACAAGCGCAACCGTGAGACCACATCGGAGACGTGTTTGGCGCTGTTTAAGATGAATCCAGCGGAGTTTTTGCGTCGTTTTGTGACCGTCATTGAAACCTGGATCCACTGGTACACACCAGAGACCAAGGAGCAATCAAAACAATGGATCCAGACCGGGGAACGTGCTCCAAAGAAGGCGAAAACTGTAAAATCGGCCGGAAAAGTTATGGCCACCGTTTTCTGGGATTCACAAGGTGTGATCTACATCGATTACCTCGAGAAGGGTAAAACAATTACAGGGCTTTACTATGCCGATTTATTAGGCCGATTCGACGCCGAATTAAAGAAAAAACGACCCCATCTGGCGAAGAAAAAAGTGCTGTTTCACCACGACAACGCACCGGTTCACACGTCTGCCGTTGCCATGGCCAAATTGGTCGAATTACGCTACGAATTGCTGCCCCATCCACCGTATTCTCCAGATTTGGCCCCTTGTGACTTCTTTCTGTTTCCTAATCTGAAAAAATCACTCGCCGGGAATAGATATGGGTCGAATGAGGAGGTCATCGCCGCCACGGAGGCCTATTTTGCAGAGTTTGACAAAAACTATTTTTCGGACGGGTTAAAAAAGTTGGAGCATCGTTGGGCTAAGTGTATCGAACTAAAAGGAGACTATGTTGAAAAATAAATTGCCACTTTTCCAAAATTTTCGTTTACTTTTTGTAGGCTAAGTATTTATTGAATGACCCTCGTAGATAGCATACACGCGTTACTTAAATATACATACCCACACACGCACACGTACACACCTCCCACACAGCACGATATAATAATTTAAGAATAAATTATATTTTTGATCTTATTTCATATTTTTTCATACTTTTCATGTCTATTATTTTATTTTATTTTATTTTGTTTTTACTTCTTTTAAAATTATATATGTTGTAGCACATATGTTTGTCTATTCCTATGTTGACATAAGTATCTAAGCCAAATAAAATGGGAGAGGGCGCTGACTACTGACATACAGGTACACCTAGTTCAGGGGTCAGAGGCTTCAAGCAAGTTTCTGTAAGCTATTATGCCCATAAAGAATTATTATTATTATTATATTATTACACATCAGGCCACTGGGCTATGAGTAGATAGCCTTGCTATCATCTTGTAGACTGACAATTTTTTACCATAGCTTAGATTGCCTGACTTTTTCCAACTATGTTGGGGTCAGCTTCCAGTCTAACCGGTGCAGCTGAATACCAACATGGACCGACTGCCTATTTGACCACCACAACCCGTTACTGGGTAACACGATACCCCTTAGTTAAGACTGCAGGTTGTCAGACTTGTGGGCTTCTGACGACCCGTAACGACTGTCAAAGATCTACGAATGAAAGCCGGGAACGGCTTTACGTGCTATCCGAGGCACGGAGGGGTGTCGATATGAAATGGCTGATCGCCCATGTACGAACTGACCGCGGCAAGCGTAGCTTAGCCTTCGATCGACTCGTGCCGCTGTTATTGCTTAGCCACGAGCCCTCTTATTCTACAATAGTCTCTAGTTATTTCTATAGATCTTCTTGCCAATACGAGAGAAGAACAAACTACAAAATAGCTCTTAACACACTGACCTGACGCGTTTGAGAAGCAATTTCCTCTCCACTGTAATCACTACATATTATGAAGCGAAGTTCCCAATCACGTTTATCTGTCTCAAGCTCAAGCTGTTTGGAAACTATTGAGTGGATTGTGATACGAGTTTTATCGCTATTTAGAATATTTTTATTCGTTTCTTTGGGGATAGTAACATATCTTTGTGAGCCTTTATAACGCGTATCTATGCATAGTTATCTATGCCTTCTTTAATACCTAATTAGCATACAGGTACTACTTATTAATTAATTTCCATTTATTTAATTTAAATGTCTTCTGGCTGATGAAATTCGTAATATTAAAACGCAATGGGCCCTAGAAGCCTGAAAATAAAAAGATTTAAAAAAGATATGTTGTCGACATCTAGAGGAAACTGTATCTGGATTATGTTGTAGTTTTATATTTATCCTAACTATCCTAACTTCCTAACTAATATTATAAATGCGAAAGTAAGTTTGTTTGTTTGTTTGTTTGTTACCTTTTTACGCCTAAACCACTGAACCGATCATCATGAAATTTTGCATATACGTTGTCAGGGGTATAGAAAAGGACGTAGGGTACCTTTCATCGCGCAAAAAAGTACTGTTCCCGAGGAAAACAACAATAACGTTCTTATGATAATAGATGGCGCCACGTGTCTTTCGAATCATGATTGAAGTATAACCCGAATTGATAGTCAAAGTCTAAATTAACGCGTGCGAAGCCGCGGGCAAAAGCTAGTTTATTTATATATTCTTTATTGTATACCACAAATTACACCAAAAATAACTAAAACACTACAAAATATACAATTGGCGGCCGTATCGCCTTCTGCGATCTCTTCCAGGCAACCTTGGAATAGAAAGTGATTTGCCCGGACATAAAATGGGACTGTCGTTGGTGCAAATAATAAGTACCTATACAATACACTAAAATAGATACACAGATATATATATATATATATATATATCCTAAATAATTTGGCCTGAAACACAGGTTTGAATTAACCTAGATCGGGCGGGTCTCTACCTTATATTGTAATTCCGAATCATCATTACTTGCACCTGTAATACAATTTTAGTTTCAGTTTATTTTTAGGCACTAAAACTGTATGGAAAATATTACTACTGTAGGCTAAATGTAGGTACACTTTTTGTAAATGTTTTATTCAATAAAAATATTATTTATTTATTTAATTGATACATAAATACAATACATACTAAATATATAAGCAACGAAAATAAATGAAGACTATAGATAATTATAGTTACACGAAAGAGCACAACATAAGTACAAGTATAATTGTTTATCTAAATTTGTTATTGCATCTCTTTGTTTCCCAAATAAAGTAAAATAAATTTAATTATTGTATGGACTGACCGTATTTTTTGTATGTAGGTTATATCCTTGATCAATTTTTCATCATCCAAAGAATGATAATAAACACCATTCCTGATTTCTGCAAGAATGTTTTTGGCAACCTTTTTTTTTTTTGGCTGACTGACTAAAACCCGCCCGTGTTCCTTCAGTTGCCTGTACGCCAGGGCCACGGTAACTCTTTCGAACAATCCGCGACCCCGGCAGGCATCGGCCATTTCGGACCCCGTCAATGATGCTGACATCTCTTTGAGAAGGCACCTATAATATAATTTTATACTAACTCAGGGATTACAACATTTCTCACTCGGTTGGGCATCACAATCATACCCATACAAGTTACAGGGGTCACTAAAGCTCTTACAACCGTGGATTTATGACATTACTAATACAAAGGCCAACATGGATATTCACTTCTAAACAAAACCAAGAACTCTGTCCCAACAATACTTAGAACGAAATACAACAAGAACGTGTTTATTGCAATGTTTGTCAGCTTATCACCAACGCAATGTTTGACGTCGGAATATTTGCGAGCATCACCAACAGCCAACCTCAAATGCCTTGGCCTCAGATGTTGAATTTAACCACATGTGGTTTTACACCCGACACGTTAGTTCTTGCTGATGATACCCAAAGTGGTCTATAACGACCCCCATTGTTAAATGTACACTTTTAAATACGTGATATCTTCTAAGATATTAATTTTAATGATATTCTGTAAGGGGCAATTTTGATCTACATTAAATTTACAACGTATCTAACGTATTTAATTGGATAAGGATTAATACCGTATTGTTTAAAAGATAAAAATGGTTACTGTGGATTATCCTTAGGAGATAGACATATACCATCGTGGACTTTTCTGTAGACCTTTTTAAGATATACAATTCTGTAGTACATTATCTTAATCTATCTCGTAAGGTTTAGCTAGCGAAGCAAAGTAAGCGCCCAAAAATATGTTTTTTATGACACCATTACAAATCTTTGAAAATCGCGGGTTTAGAGGGGTTTAGATGAAAAGCCGACGTCAGTCTTGTATCTAGCAGATAAAGTTCCTTGAAACTTTTGAAAATGAAGAAACTATTATAGTATAGTAATTTTATTCTATGTAGGTACATAGTCTTCACATAAGATTATAATGAACGTATTCAAAATATTGTAAAACATTTTAAAAGAGTGACTGTGGAGTTTCTTAACAATTATTCTTCATACGAAATTACCTTTAGGTAGGGGCACCTGGAATCAGTTCTATTTTCTTGTAAATTTTGACGATCAAAAGTCTCTTTTAATGGCCTAATTGAAATAAATGATTTGACTTTGACTTTGAAAGATGCCCAGTAGACAAATTAACTTTTGTGTTCCCGTCATGCGCACAGTATGAGGTACCTAACTTTACCTTGAACGTATCTGCTCACATCTTCTAAACTCTCCCGGATTTCATAAGTATTTATGCCTTACCGGTTCGGATGAAAATGATGATGAAGAAATGTACATGCCTATTCTTCCGTCTTCCCTGTTTGGCTGAAAACTAGATGTAAAAAGTATTGTTTTTGTATTTATTTAATAAAACCAAAGACTATATAACAAATGACGGTGAGAATACAACCCTTTAGTTATTACAACTTATATTAGTATATAATCAACTAGGTAGTCCACAAAAAAAAAATGTTAAAATGACGTTATAAATCCTTCTTAAATTTCCCAATATCGGCTATCAAAGAGCCAATTTTAACACTATTTTAATGATAGTCATAATAAAACAACGTTCAATAACAAGGTGAGATCGAACACCCCGCCTGCTGACGCCCTGACGGGACGGTTGGTACTTAGCGAAGCCTTCAAGGCTATGAATAATTTAGTGTTAGAAATAGGGCGCTTGGCTAACCACCGTGATAGACAGGTGCGAAATATGGACAACTAAATTAAGGGTTCTGTTCCCTATTTGTTTCTATAATTTGGAGTGATGAACGGATTTTAGGGTTGTCCCTTTTCTGAAGAAATCGGCGTTTTATTTGCCAACTACTAGCACCTACGCAGGCTACAATTTTTTTTAAAGAAAATGTTTGGAGTTGATACTTTAGGTTTTGTATACTAAAGGTACAGATTCAGGATACGTTTGCATGTAGTGTGACAATTAAGGAACAGCAATTTTATTGTATTGCATGTTGTCATTTAATAACAATTCTGAGCGTGATTTCATGAATCTATATTTTTAATTGTTTAATAATGTTTTTAATTGTTTTATTGCGGTCATATGCTTGCAAAAACACACTCGACCATTACACAAATACATGTTGAATTAAAACAATTGTAGTGAGTGCTTTACGTGGACATACC
Organism: Dryobotodes eremita; assembly: GCA_917490735.1. Lineage (NCBI taxonomy): Eukaryota > Metazoa > Arthropoda > Insecta > Lepidoptera > Noctuidae > Dryobotodes > Dryobotodes eremita. The sequence continues at coordinate 21,068,028 of OU823249.1, read as the reverse complement.
AACATTCTCGCGGTATGTTTCAATAAATTGAAACATTGACATCAATTTATAAACTTTAAGTATGGCATGATCCATTTGGATTTTAATTTTTGATTTATAGTTAAGTGATTTGTTATTGTAATTTTATTTTATTGGTTTTCAATATGAATATTTATGATAATGGAAATATTATTTCGGAAAACGTAATAAAATGTGAATTACAAATTTAAAATTATTCGATTTTTTTAATGGTATTCAATACCTAAAACATAGGCTTTTCTTTTCCATAATTTTGTAACGGAAAGCCCATTTATATTAACAGCAATTTTATTTGTTTATCATACATAAACAACAGTGTGTCGCCAATAACAACTCTGTCACCGGTCCAGACTGCGACAGCGCAATATAAAATTTTAATTAGTTTGAGAAAACACTTGCTTAACAGATGTTTATTTATTCAGTAACCCCGAGCGGCCGTTTAAAGGCATCGTTTTGATTTGCTTACGAAATATTAATTTGAGGAAAAAAGTCTTTGGGAATTTTAGCCTTGCAAGTTCTTAGCATGATGCGGCAGCAGAAGAGTTAGTTGACAAGGGTAAAAAGACTTCGTCGTGGAACTTTGCATTTTACATTATTAATGTGTATTTTAATTTGTATCTTTTTTGTTGCCTATGTTCGGGTTTTGGTGACTTGCAAGTTTTAATTTTGATGTTAGCAAATAAATATGAATTGAAAAGAAACGAAGATTCGATTGTAGGGTTTGGTATGTGACAGGGGCATCGACGTGCAAACTGTAACCATGAATTCAGCACATGATTCTAGACCCCGTAGCGTAGAAATATTTCGCCTGTTATTTTTTTTTTATTGTTGTTCCATACACTTTGACCGCATAGGTATTGCACTTTTGTATGTGACAGATGTTTTTAAGCTATTGCATAGCTTTTATCGCGGGCTTTGAGCGCGGCGACCGAATCAAGAAATTCCGTAACGAAAATAAAACCTAACGCCCCCCACTCTGCCTACCATGTAGCTCGGCCGAGCGTTCGCTTAACGTGTATGTATATGGTACGACTGTACTTGAATTAATATCAAAGAAAATAAAATACTGCATAAATAAAAAATAAATAAATAATTATTATTGCATAAGTTGATAAAAAATGCTATGCAATAGCTTTATCGCGGCAGTCTCCGAGTGCCACACGTGGTTTTTTTTTTTAATAACCGACTAAATATTTTAACGCACCGGGTCCAGAATCATGTACTGAATCCATGGTAACAGGTTGCGCGTCGACCCTGCCTCCCTGTATAGGTAGGTACCAGACGATATGAAAAAGAATCTACTAAATACATATGTTATAATGTCTTCTAAGCATAATAGAACAGCCATGTTATAGATCAAATTTTGTCCAAAATAAAATATATTTTTAATAAAGTTGGTTGCTTGAGAATACATAATTATAGATGCGCGCTGTAATTATAATAATAATAATAATGACAAAAAAACTACCGGAGATTTATTGTGAAAGACGGCACGGTTGACATTTGTCGGGCATGCCACCGTCCGGGTGAATCAATCAGACACATTATCTCCGGATGTTCTAGTCTAGCTAACGAAGAATACTTGCATAGACACAACCTTGTAGCCAGGATTATCCATCAGCAACTTGCTCTCAAATACAGCCTTGTAGAATCGGAAGTGCCGTAATAAAGGTATGTGCCCGACCCAGTTCTCGAAAATGGAAATATCACATTGTACTGGGATCGATCCATCATCACTGACAGGACTATTGTTGCCAAAAAGCCTGATATAGTGGTGGTGGATCGATTAGAGCGGCGTGCAATGATTGTTGACATAACGGTCCCACATGACGGGAACCTCGTGAAAGCCAAGAAAGATAAACAAATCAAATATCTTGACTTGGCTCGCGAGGTTGTCGACATGTGGGATGTGGACTCAGCGATCATTGTACCGATAGTCGTGACAGCCAATGGATTAATAGCCAAGAGCCTCGACCAACACCTGAGGAGGCTCTCGTTGGGCAGCTGGATCAAGGGCTTGATTCAGAAGACGGTCCTTTTGGACACGGCCCGCATTGTTAGGAGGTTTCTCTCTCTAGAGCCCTGACCGCCGGTAGCTTGGACCCTGTTCCCGATACCGGTGGGCCACTATTCTTTTTATTTTTAAATGCTTTTATAATCTAATATTTAAAAATATAATTTATATGTATATATATATGAAATAAAGGAAATAATAATAAACATTTATTTCAGAAAAATCCATATTTTAACACACACATTTTAAAAACAACTAATTCCCATCAAAAATAATACAAAACAAAACAAAACAACACACACAAAATAAAAGCACTTAAGGACAGAGTTACACACATAAGGACCGGGAGGAACTTTCCACTGCTCACAGTGCAGTGTGCAAACGTATCCAGTGGCGTAGCAGTGGAGAGTCCTACCTGTCCGCGAAAACGCTTATCAAACTGTTGCTATTGGACCTAACACGAGTCAGCAGCGACGCACACTGCTTCCTTATAAGAGCATGAAACCCATCCGTGTGCGTTTCTACGAACATAGTCGAAGCACTGCAGAAACATGACAGCCCCAGCAGCACTCTAAACGCGTCGTTGTATGTAATTATACTCAAGCAGTTAATCTTCTGAAAAGAAACCGCCTACAGGCACGCAGATATCAGAATCAAAGAGAAATTAAATACAAGAGCAGCAACTTTTTTCATTTAATTTTGCGGTTTATAAACATCTCAAAGGCCAAATGACCTTTAAGAATTATTAAGACGATACAGAAAAAAAAGTACAACACTTGTAAAATTTACATCAAAAGCAAATAATAAGAATACTTTGAGAAAATACGTTATTACTGTTAAATTGTTCGGGGCGGTTTTTTTTGCGTACCGTATCACAAACGTATATTTTTTTCTGAGACTCTTTGTATTAATATCATTTATAATTTAAGATGTTTGTTTTTACGGATTTGCTCGACTTTAGGCTGGAAAGGAGATCGGGATATTATCGGATTTATGTTTTAAGCTTCGGAACTCAGCTTAGATAAAATAGGTGATTTATGAATGTCATGTGATGGCTGAACATGGAAAACTAAGATGTTTGCAAATAAATTCCTATTGATTTTTCATTTACAATCTATCTAAAATATAAACTATACAAATTCGACTGTCTCCACAGCAACTATATGTATATCAGCCACAAGTATGAAGATGTCTCTTGAACCAAACATATTAGCAACATTTACGCTTACTTATTAATACAAGTAACTTTTAACTTGTATCTCCAAATCCTGGAACACAAAACCTTCTCTTGTTCCAAAGTATTTCAGGTCCTGACAAAGTACAGCTCAGTCCCAAAAGTAAGAGCTATTGAGTGAATATAAATTCATAATGAAGTTAGGTGCGATCCCTTGGAACTTTCCTGAGGGTTGGATCAGTACATAAGTACCGGCTTAACCATGTACGACTTGATATACGTTTACGTAATTGTTACTAAGTGTGGGGTAAGATGGTGTTGCGAAGAATTTATTTAATGGTTTTGTTAATAAATTGCAGTTCAGTTTAGAGATCTTTATTTTCTTTGCAAAAGCTAACCGAGAATCATAACTCATGCTGTCGTAAAATATTTGCCAATCAGCAGGTTGGCAGTGCGACCAACTGCCCAGAGTGGACAAGCACCGTTACTCATAGAGACTCTTTAATCCTAACTTATTGTCAGAGAAATAAGGTATTAAAATATATATGTATCTTCTTCTTAAGGATAACACTAGATAAATAGCCACCTCTCTCTGGTTAGACTTGACCAAGGCAGAATACACAATGTCAGTTTAAAAGATGCCTAAAAGTGACGATAGGCAGCTTTAATTAAGCTAGTTTTTTAGGTGTCTCGATGTAACTATAAACAGCCTCCTGAAACTCAAACAATGAACGATGTAAATCACACACTAAACGAGTATTCTAGATGCAAATATCCACTTTAAAGCCAGACACAAAAAGAAACGCATGCAAGTCGCAAGCGGTTTAAATCCGATGAATTATAGGAGTGCCAGCTGCTACCTATAATTGTTTCCGTAAGCAAGATATAATGAATATGGCGTTTTTCGATCGCATATATCATTTGGTCATGTTTTATGGGGATGCAGTTGGGCAGAAAAATGGGCAAAGGCACAGGATTTTACTTAACTATTTGCTGTTGCAGCTTGGTAGATGGGGTCCATTATTCACACTGCATCATTATTTTACTGATAATTTTTTCTGTTTTTGTTTACTAGGACTAAATAGGTTTTCTATCTTTCTTTGGTTAGGACAAGTAAAATGAAGATACACACGTTATTATGTAAGAAGGATAAATAAATAAATTATGAGCGGTACTTACCTATATGGCTCAAATTGAGTTAGCACTAAGTTACTTACTGTCCTCATCTTTAGTCTATCGCAGGGCGGTTGGTTCTATACAGGCATTTGCATATAAGTTTTACACAAAGACGTGACCCACTTGAACTGGCGTTAAAAATTTATTACAATTTGAAAGAAAGAAAGAAAGGCAAATAGGTTTATTTGTCACAGAAACACGTGCATACAAAAAAGATAATTCGCTGTGGTAACAATGTAAAATTAAATAAAATTAACAAAATAGATCTATAATCACGAGCACAAAACAGAAATAGTCGACAGCTGCACGTCATGACTGTGACAAGAAGGCTTCCACTCAGCATGATGCTGTGCTATGAGGGACCCACAGCACAGCACTGATTTTCAGTGGTTACCCAAAAAGGACGTACGGAAACCAAGTCAGGTTTAATATTTGTTACTTATCCGTCATTAGGTTCATATGAAAACCAGCATCGGAGAGCATCTCTATGGCATTCATGCTGAAATGAACTAATCCATGCGTCATGTTCGTGAACGGGCACCGTCAGTAGGGACTGATCATCTCTTAGCTGCCAAGGCTTATTTTTTTTATACATTTGTTACGGACGCTTTTAACGTTTTGCATCGTTTCACATGTATAATTTCAATATGAATTATGTTAACTTATATTTTGTAAACATATTTGCATTTGAAAGAGAGTCCGTGGAATTTCTTGCCCGTTTTTCTCCATAGGTACTAGGCTACCTACTAGGCTTTGGAATGTCCAACTTGCTTAATCTTACTGACTGACCGACCCCTTGACAATTCGAAAGTGCCTGTAATTGGTTTATTAGAAATAAATGCTTTGAGTTTGAGTGTTTGGCCTTTCTGACACTGCCGTGAGGCACACACTATTGTTGTTAAAACATTATTTTCACTTCATTTTTTATGTATTCATTGTTTGTATTTCACGAACTGTGTCCAAATAAACTCTATTATTTCTTTATTTTCTAATACAACTCTTTGTAGCTTTGACCTAACCTAACCCTTTTCATAGCCACGTCAGTACGAATAAGTGGCTAGCAGCTTTTGAGGTTTCCATTTAGAAACCTGAATGTAACGCGTTTCCTTTTTGATAGAAGCGTCCCAATACGGCCAGGGATCCATTTATAAATGCGAATTCGAAATTGGAATAGTGAATGGAGCCACGCCAGTAATCGAGTAAACTGTTTGACGATGCAATTGTCATTTAAATGCAAAACGATGGGTTAACTTAGTTCCTCTGTACTGTGCTATTTAAGCGTTCATTAAAGTGTTGGTAGTTAAAAGATCGATATTCGTTTTAAGGATGATTTAAGCTGTACAAACAAAGGGTAATATGTAACTGATCCTTCAAACACTTAGGGATGGAGACTTTTATAAATTAATTCACTTTTAAAAACTTTTTGCGTGTCTAATGATGCACTCTTTTAAAATTATGAAGCCTCTTTTTTAACTTTCTGTCCTTTTGTCACAGTTGGTCGCAGTAACTAAGCTAAGGTACCCCGACCAAACGGGTTAGGTTAGGTTGGAACTGTGAGCCCAGCGGGTGGCGCGGGCCTACCGCACGGTGGGCTTCGCGGCAGCATGTGCTCTGGCCGGCACCCCTCCTTGGGAACTCGAGGCGTGGGTGCTTGCCAGAGTATATGAATGGACGGCGGGGCGGAGGGCGAGAGGAGAACGCCCAGCCCCGGAAGAGCGGGAGGCCGTCCGGCGGGAGGCGAGGGACGCCATCGTCGTCCATTGGACGGGGGAACTCGCCACCGCAGCCTTCGGCCGCCGAACCCTCGACGCGATTGGGCCTGTCCTGCGAGACTGGCTCGAGCGGTCGCATGGGTTCCTCTCGTTCCGTCTGGTGCAGGTGCTGTCCGGACACGGTTGCTTCGGATCGTACCTGCACCGGATCGGACGGGAGGAGACGCCGTCGTGCCACGACTGTGGCGCGGCGGAGGACACGGCGCAGCACACCCTCGAGGTGTGCCCCTCGTGGTCCGAGACGCGCCGCAGTCTCATCGCGGTGATCGAACCGGACCTCTCACTCCCTGGCTTGGTTAACGCCATGCTGGGGGACGAGGGGTCCTGGGCGGCAGTCGCCTCCTTCTGCGAACACGTCATGTCCCAGAAGGAGGCGGCGGAGCGCGCGCGGGAGGAGGATCCTCACGCGGCGCTGCTCCGAAGGCGGAGGAGGGGTCGAAGAAGACGTCAGTATGATAGTCATCTCCGACTCCTCCCGGGTGGAGACCAGCAGGCAACGGGTGCGGGGGCACCCTTGCCTGTATTGCACAGGCCTCCACCAGTGTCGGACGGGAGTGGCCAGGTGTTCCCGGCCATTCCCGTAGTCCCCCAGCCTGGGGGGCATGCGGGGCCCGCCAGCTAGGCGGGCAAGCGCCGGGAGGGTTGTGGATGTAAAGGCTGAGCCGGTTTCCCATGGCCCTCCCACCACGGCGATGTGGGAACACCGCTGAGTTTTAGTGGGTATACTGTCATTCGGACAGGAGTCCTACATACCCCGTCTCGTCCCCCGACGAGCGGAAGTGCATAAAGTATTTCTCAGCGGAAAAAAAATAAAAATAAAAAAAGGTTGGAACTATGACCGAGCGCTCGCGAGCCGAGTGAACGAAGCGAGCGGTGTCGCGGCAGCGGCTGGCGAGCGCTACATCCAAGTTGGTCGCAGTTACTTCGCTATAGAGTGTTTTTGGGACCCCAAAATAGGAATTATTTGAGGTTCATAAAAAGAGATGCAATCATTATATTAGTGTACAATAATAATTTTAGGAGCGAAAATGGGAATTATTAGAGGTTCGATTAAATACACGCCAAAAACAAGTATAATCAAATCAATCACAACACGCAACATTCGATTTGTCGGCATATTTCTTGTTCATTGATCAGGGACTTGGTCTTAACAAAAAAATTATAAACCGGAGGTTAATATTTATTTTTAATTAATTACAATAACACATCAGTTATATAACTGTTTACTTGCAATAAACATATTCCCACTACCAATACGAGAAATCAAACCAATATCAATAGTTATCCCATCGGCACATTCTCGCACATTTTTCATACGTATAAAAATTATTGGTACATTCATAACATCCATCTGGCGTCCGTGCGAATGCCGTAAATACGAAAACGTTTACAGATTTAAAATGAAATACATTGTTTGAAATATAGACACATTATTTTTATAAAATGAATTCTTTATTCACTCCATAAAAATGCAATTCGGATTGCGAAAGGGGCAAATTGGAACTTAAAAGTAATTGTCAGTACCTATATTTTTATTTTTTGCAGTATCTTCAATTTAATTATTAACAAGGTTTTTATTTTAAAGAAAAAATGGTCAGTGGGTCGTCTTAGGGGCGGATTTAAGCAGAAATAAATGATGTATGATTTAAGAAAAACTGATGCTGATTCTTATTTATTATTTATTTATGTGGGATCTCCAACACAGGACAAACAATAAAAAAAGTATGTGTGCATTTATATTACAAATGCTTAGTTGACCGAGCGAGCGCGTTGCGCGAGCGAAGCGTCTCCGTTTCAGCTTGGGCAAAAATGCTTTCGTATGTCCGGATGTCCGGCGCATGGCTGTTCTCCTCTACCGGTCGCATTTCTCAACCGATTCTCGTGAAATTTTGTGAGTAGATTCGATAATTACATGGACTTTTTTGTCGATTCAGTTTTTCCTAGTTTTTCAAAATGGCGGAGATATGGGGGTAGAAAACGTAAAACAAAAATATATTTCACCCACTTCGCGCTCTTTGCGCGCGCTTTTCTTTTAATGTTCGTGGTGAAGATTTATTCAGTTTTAAGCTATGCAAAGACAGACTCGCGAGGTCTACAGCTCACAGAGCCACTACTAATAACTTAGTAGTATAGTATAATCTTCTATATATAAAAGGAAACCGTAACTGACTGACTAATCTATCAACATATAGCTGAAAAAACTGAACGGATTGGGCTGAAATTATGCACACAGATAGTTATTATGACGTAGGCATCCGCTAAAAAGGTTTTTGGAAATTCAACTTTTAAGGGGGTGAAAACGGGGAACTATAATATATAACTAGAATATACAACAAGTATGAAAAATCTTATTCCTTTGGTTAATAAACCTGAAACTTGGCAATATTTTCCTCAATAAATAATAAAGATTGGCACTTTTAGTTTTTTTAAACAGCACCTCAGCCTCACAAAGGATTTAGAGGGTTTCTAAGTTAGTACGTAAAGGCGCTGTCTGATTTACTCGGAACTCGGTACTAGTTTTTAAAACAAAAAATAAAATGTACGTAATTCGGGGTTTTTCAAAAATCAACTCCTAATGGGGTTGAAAAGGGTAATGAAGTTGGATTTTACTGCTTGCTTCAATTAACTCGAAAATGGGTATAAATAATGCTAAATAATACGATGGAAACGTGACCAACGTTTTTTTTTTATTTAAAAAAGCCTTATGCGTGGTAAAAAAGGAGGACACTGTTTATTTGAAAAATCTTATTCCACTGATTTATTAACTTAAAAAATGGCCCGAATACTTATTTGTCTAAATCTTCTGTATTATACTATTATTATAAAGAAAAAGAGCTTGTTTTTTATTTGAACTTGCTAATCTCTAGATCTACCAGTCGGATTTGAAAAATTACTTATACATTTGATAGACCGATTCTATTTACTTATAAAAAAGATATAGAAGAGAAAATATTATTAAAAAGGCAAAATCAACGCTAAGCAAAAACGAAATAACAGCGCAAGCGGGCGATGCGATGCGACAGGGTGGGTCCCCGTACAAGAAATCTAAGAAACAAAGTGAACAAAGTTGCGGACAGAAGCTAGTAATAATAATTTCTATTGTCGCCTACCAAAAACTCATGGTGGGAACGAGGTTGTTCTTCTGAAGGCAGGAACCATATAAAAATTGCTTCCCTTATAGCATGTGGAACTAATACTCTCATAGATAAGGGACATGAGGACTAGCAGGTACCTACATATTCTTGCCTCCTCAATCCTTTGGGAATAGCAAGCATTACGGCTCTGCTTGGAAACTGACAGTTATTGTTGTGAGTTTTAAGAGCTCAGAACTTAGAGAAATGGGTTTTAAAAGTCTAAATAAATGTATAGTTTAAAATTTTTATAGTAGACTAACTTGCCCGCGGCTTCGCCCGCGCATTGATGGGAAATTATCCTACGGGAACGTACTAACAGGATAGAATAACCTATCTCCTAACCCAGATCTAGCTGTATGCCAAATTTATCTAAATCTGTGCAGCCGTTAAGGCGTGCAAAAGTAACAGACATACAGACAGAGTCACTTTTTCATTTATAATAATGTCAAAATTTCATATTTTTTTGTAATAATGTATAACAAGTCACATATACTTGCATACTTATTTCAGTATATCTCTCATTAGAGCTTCAATAGTAACCTAAACTTACTCATAATTAAAGCGAATCGTCAAAGATATCCGTACTACGTTTTGCAACGCAGTACACCCACCACTACTTGCACCCCAGTTCTCTTTAACACGTTATTTCTATTCGTAGCTCAAGAGGATTCAACTTCATCTTAGCCAGCGTCGTTCAGCTTTCAAAGAAGAGCTTCCTATCTCATTTATGTTGCAAATGTCTCAAGTTAGGACTTGTGTACCGTAATCCTTCGTTAGTGTGGGTCAACAGCGTGGCGTAATTACGTTGCATGTCGTGTTGGAGCGTAGGCTTCCTACGGTAATGTATTTTGAGATTTCACGTGGTATAGGAAGATCTTTTGGTTGTGGCGGTTTTTAATTAGGTAACTTTGTAAGAAGGTTGTTTATAGATGATTTTAAAGGGATTGTAGCGACTTTAATTTGATTGATCCATTAAAGTTATCGTGGTGAATCGGTTTATCGTAATTCTTAATACTTAGTAAGCGTCAACTGCTGAGTATGGGCCGTCAAAGTACCACTTAACGAGGTGATTGCCTTAATTACCATGCTTGGGAGAAGAATTGGTGACCACACTTTATTATTATTAGCAGACAAGAAATCATTGCTTCCAGAACTCTTGACGGAAACTTAGTCTCTTTTCGACAACTTACATTGTTTGCCTAAGACATAATTAATATTTTTCCAAGTGATCCCTTACAAAAGAGCCGCAAAACACTAAAAACATAATCACCCAGACGTCCAGTCTCTAAAATTTCAAAAAATAAAACTCGCCTGCAAAATATTCTGCTCCAATAAAATTGCTATAACGATGATACTTTTAATGTCACCGCATTGCCGTCCGTCCATATTACATCAAGCAATTACTTGCAAAACAGTCTACTATCCTCGTCGTAACCCGTCTGAGATGACCTCCAGTGAATATTTTACATTTTACTGCAATATAATGCGATGAGACGGCGTGGTAGTGTCCATCGTATGACGCTGTAGCGTATTAATATGAGTTTACTATGATGCACGGCAGTTTAAGCGGCATTTGAAGTAATAGTAGCGATGCGGCTGGAATATTATATGGGCCGTGGTGTAACGATAAGCTCGTGGCGCATCGAAAAAGGTAGACATGTCTGAAAGAAAGGTTTTTCATTGTATTTAACACTACCCAGTTTTAATTTAAAAAATTCGTATATGTTCAAATCTGACAGATAATCTTAACCTTCTCAAGGCTTCTCAATACCACCTCACACCTTTTATTGTTTACTTTGTTTAATTAAAACAGTAATAACAATGTAGGTATTGCTTCGACAACGCCATCTTTGGATTATTCGAAGCAGTGAGGAGTGGGCTAATTTGGGGGCTGTCTATTGCAATTTTGGCAGTTGAAGCGTAATAAGCCTACAATGTTCCCACTGCTAGGACACAGGCCTCCTATCGTTGAGAGAGAGTGGACCATTATCCACCACGCGGGCCCAGTGCGGGTTGGTAGATGTCACATATCTTCGATTTTTTGGTTCTAGGACATGCTGATTTCCTCACGACGTTTTGCTTCACCGTTTTGAGAGCAGTGGTAATGAAATAATCTACACAAAGTAAAGCGCCTGTCTTGGTTCGGACCAAAAACCTACAACTCGTAAGTCGCGGCCGTTACAACTGTGCCACCACTGCTCTCCACTGCAGTCGAAGACATCCAAAGAAAGTGCTGGCCAAACCATTTTAGATTACTTTGGACTTCTTCTTAGATCGCCTAGAAACAACGGTTTACAATGGAAACGTGTTACTTACACAAGAAATCATAAAAGTTTTACTGACCGTTGAAATGCGGTCGTGATCTCATATTTCTTTACTTACGTTACGTTGTTTTGTTATTAATAGAATTTATTTGCGTACCATTGGGCTGTGTATCGGGTTAGTAACATTCAATAGGTATTAGATATTTCATGAATATTTATTTGGTAGGTTCAGGTATTTGAATGAGTTAAGGCTCCTTCAAACAGGCTCGACACGTGACGCTAATCGCACGCGGCACAAAAGCAACGCTCGTCGCGCGATGCTTCTGTGTCGCGTGTGATTCGCGTCGCGTGTCGCGCCTGTTTGTAGGAGCCTTTAAACTGTTAAAGTGGTTGAATTGATTCTGGAACGCAATAACCAGGTCAACAAAATTTCACCCATTTTATTTTATTTATTTATTTAATCATTTATGTACACACATATATAAACAGACAAGAAGAAAGGAACAGAAAAATACGTACAAAGGTGATGCTTATTTCTAAAGAAATCTCTTCCAGAATACCTGAGATAGTAGAGTGTATTTACCCATAGATTACCAACTTAATATTTTATTGATACATATAGTAAACATTGAGTAACAATTTCAGTTTTCATATTTGCAGACACAGTAATTGGCAATATTTCGAAATAAACTTCCACATTCAAGCGGTCCGCTCGGGATTTTTCGCGTATTTCAGATCACCGGTCTTTATTATTTTAATTCTCCCCATAATTGTCATTAAATATACATTTCTGATGCCAGTACAATACAGACAGTGGCCATTTTGTTTGTGAATGCAATTACAGAACGCTTAACATTTATTATATTTACCAGCAATGTTTAAATGTTATTGTCAGGTTTAAGTCAATTAATATTAAAGGAATATTGTATTTCGATTGTTGTTTCGAAGCAAAGAATAATATTGTTAAGTTTCACGATTTTCACATGAAATTGTTGTTATTATTTTAAAAGTGGTTTTTGTGGAAAATGAAATTAGTAAGAGCGTGTTATTAAAGTTTTTATACTCCTTTATTCAGATGAATAATTAATTAAAACAGTGCCCATCATCGCCTTCTTTCCAGCCTTTAATATTTTCCATTTATCTCCTGGAAAAAATCAAACCTACTTAAAATATTTGTCGAAAGAAATGTTCGTTAATTTCGCCGCACACTCGAATTAGTCCGAAGAGTAATGGAGGCCGTTTTCATAATAACGTGTAAAAAAATTAATGTAATTACTTTCCACAGCTAAATGATAAGCGTTAGTTAATATGGTGTTCAGTCGACGCCTGACGCATTAAATATGATTTATTGTATGTTTGAGCCCATAATGAGATATGAGCTCACGCGAAGTTTAGTAAAACAGTATTTTAATGTACAAAACAAAAGCTTTCTGTGTAAACTAAAATAGCAAGTCCTATCTTCAACTGCCCGGCTTGATTGATACATAATTATGTCTACGTGAAGTAAGAAAAACGGGTCGTGGATGCAGAGAGATTAGATGTGGTGTTGGCAAGTTCTTTAATGACCAAAATTTGCATGTCATTATGTTATGATTAAATATGTTAAGCTACTATTACACTAGCATTGTAAGAACTGTTGTAACCATATTTATCTGCAAATAAATCCTTGATTTTGACTTTGACTTGGAGTTGTTGTAAAACTCGGTATTTCCGTTCATAAGCATCGTTTCAGCTGCATTCGGTTAGACTGGAAGCTGACCCCAACAGAGTAGGCAAAAGTTCAGGCAGTTGATGATAAAACATCGTGAATGTATTAAGTGTATGATATAAAAACATTTTATGGTGGAGAAGAAGCATTATGTTATAATCGTCACCCTTGATTTACGGTTGATGTTCGCAATAGCACAGAAAAACACTCCTAGATAATTGTCATACCTTTTGTCTTATCTGAGGCTCTTGGCTGGCATGCTGCGTACACCAAAGGTATCAGCAATTTAGTAGCTTTTCGGAAGCTTGGTACAGCGACTGAGCTCTAAATCCCGCATATTTTTAGCTTTAGTAACATTCTTAACCCATTGAAGGACACTAAACGAGACACAATATAAGTTTTATTTTTATTACGTCTGGGGGCATTTAGTGTCTCGCAAAGTGTTAAGTTAGGTAGGTAGTGACCGCAATATCTGACACATAAATTTTATTGTATTATCACTACCAAGCATAACAGTTCTTTAAGATGATCAGAGGCGCTAGACAAATAGCATCCGCTTCAGAGCGATTATATTTCTACAATCGCTATCGCTTTCACTAATGTTTCCGTCATACGAACCGAAAATTAGCGATAACGCTTGTCAAAAAGTGCCACTTGACTACGCATCTCTGTGGAAGTAATCGTTCGACGCTGTCGATTCGTTTCATAGAATCGAATGATGTTAACATTGTCTATCTAATGTCTATTCGTAGACCCATAATCACGTGACATTTTGATAGCTTATGTCAATTTTTTTTTTGGCTTTTCTACTACAGTCGCTAATCGAATGTTACTTTGTCTAGGCCTTCAGGTTTTTCAGTTGGCAATTGCACTTACGAGAAAAATATATTTTTCGGTTTACCCGATAACGGCACAGCATGACACGATGTTCCAGTAATGGATATCGTAGTACGAAGCGCTACTTTATGTCCGTTAGTAAGCGGAGATATTTAATTGAGTACCGCGGCCAGTACTTGGCACCGTGTCCGTTCATGGTTTTCCCGTGAGGTAATATATGTAGATATGCGTTGAATGGCAAATATTATTCTTCTTTTTATATATAAATTGGCCTAATTTTGTCAATTTTCATAGTATTTCGATACACAGAAGAGTGAAACGAAGGAACGGCCTTTTCTTTGTTTCATGGCAAAAGACAGTCCAGAATATTGGGAAATTGACTCATAAGGTCTAAAATTGCTGTGACATGGATCAAAAGAATAAAATTGCATTGAATATCAGTTACATTCAATTGCAGTCCCAATTCTACATAACAGAAAGATTAATTTTTACAAACACGTGTCTTCTTTTTAAGCACGTAAATGAAAATTTATTTGTTAAAATTCTCCTAACATTTTAATAGTAGAAACAATTGAAAAGCAAAATTACTGTATTCCTAAAATACGTTGTGAGTGCACCTCTAAAGCCAGTATTTCAGCCGATAAGTTTATCGCGTATCAAACTCTAATGCCGCACTAAATCACAATTACACGGAATCTGAAAATTTTCGACCAAACTGAACATTATTCAGCGCGTGGCTAATGCGCTGGACGAAGATCTAGATTTGCACTGGAAGCGATAATTTTAATTTTAGTATGAAAGGTTCCTGAAGCGTGGGTGTTTTTGAACTTCAGCCTTGCCTAATATCGAATCTAGGGTAGGTACCTACTACTTCAAACATTAGGTTTTTTCTACAAACTATTTAGTAAGGGTTTAGTGACGAAAGAGTTATAAAGAATGTAATGTCACATCAAAAAGCTCGTTATCTACGCATTATATATATCAAACTAACTAATTTTTGGGAAATTACTTTTATTTTTGGAGTTAAAATTCGCTGTTAACGACAATACGTAACGCACGCAACACATTGTGCTTATGTGTGCATGCAACGATACAGGGATCGTGGGAGTTTTTAAAGTTTATAACACTTCAAACGTGTTGTCGTAAAAAAACGTCGAAAATGTTAAAACTTTGACCTTCAATATGGTGCATATTGAAGGTCAAAGTTTCAACATTTTCGACGTTTTTTTACGATATAAGGTTCCCAGTGATGGAAAGAATAAATAACTCTCGGCTTCGTTATGCGTCTTTTTACACCTGTTTTAATAATCTTACATTGGCAATACAACAGGCTTCTTCTGGGTAAGCTCACTCCATCGTCGACTTTGCGTCTGTCATCTCTGACCTACACTAGAATCAAGAGCAAACCCATCTAAAATAAAAATAAAAATAAATACAACTGTTTCACATATCCATAAACAATAAGTGTAACTTAATATACCAAGTTGCCTTTTGAACGAGAAATAAACTGTCAAAACTATTCTTTCATTCAACATTGGTATTTACATGAATTTCAGATCCTAGATTATTATAGAAAACAGGTTTTTAAGCTATTGCATAGCTTTTATCGTGGGCTTTGAGCGCGGCGACCGAATCAAGAAATTCCGTAACGAAAATAAAACCTAACACCCCCCACTCCGCCTACCATGTAGCTCGGCCGAGCGTTCGCTTAACGTGTATGTATATGGTATGACTGTACTTGAATTAATATCAAAGAAAAAAAATACTGCATAAATAAAAAATAAATAAATAATTATAATTGCATAAGTTGATAAAAATGCTATGCAATAGCTTTACCGCGGAAGACCCCGAGTGTTTTTTGGAAAGAAAACAAAATCGGTATCACACACTTAATACATTCACGATGCTTCATCATAATCAACTGCCTGACCTTATTCCGACTATGTCGGGGTCAGCTTCCAGTCTAACCGGGTGCAGCCTACACGATGCTTATGGATGGAAATACCGAGATTTTCAACAACTCAGAATTTGCCAACGCCACATCTAATCTCTCTACATCCACGACCCGTTTTTCATACCTCCCGTGCATTAACTAATGCAATAGCATTCCTCAAAACATAATTCGGCTCAATCAGAGCCGCGCACGCAATTCTTTGGTCGTCGGCTTTCATTACGAATTTGTAGTGTTGCCATTGTTTAGGCAATGTGATTAGTGTGCTTTGAGGTGGTGGCGTTTGGAGTTATGACTTCACACATTTAGTGGTTTGAATTTAGGGGAGTTTGTTTGAATTCTTGTTGGTCTTGGATTTTGTTGTGTTTTACGATTTTGTTGCATATTTTTCTTCAGTTTATAAACAGCTTTGTTGTAGACATTAGCTGTGCTACTGAGAAACATGAGTTAATATTGTAAGCAGAATACTTTTTGTGTAAAGTATTTTTTGATATTTTGATTCGATAGTCTTTATTTTGTTATTTATTTACTTATGAAAGAAACGTTACTTGTAAAGTTATTTCTAATAATTTAAAATGACTCAACATTTGAGTCTGCAACAGTTTACCATTTTTCTTTTCTTTATCTGATATTGCTATTCGTTCTGTAAAATAATACGTACATACTTAATTAAAAACACATAGTTGTGCCTCGTTCAGTAATCTCCGGCTACTCTCACTAAAAACACAAACACAGCCACACTTGAATAGTGTCACTTCCATAAATTACACAGATGAAACAAAAAAAGGATCAACACACAACTCAAAGCTACACACACAACGACACCGACTGCATTTCAGCTTCCAACGCTAGCAGATTACGGGAGAATTGTGACACAGTGTTTGTAGTTGGAAAACAGTGGGCCGAAATACCCAAATGAACCCATTACGGGGCTGATATAAATCATGATAATACAGCCAGGGCCGCACACCATTAACTGATTGATGATTGAGCGAGTTTTTAATTTAAGTCTCTTTTTTTCAGGTAAGTGTTTTCACCTGTACATTTTGGAGTTTCGCAAGTGTTTAATTAATCATCGTGATGTATTGTAAGTTGTTTTTTTATTTATTTATTTTAAGTAGTAATGGGCAAGGAAAGTAAGTAGTGTTTGAAATACGTTCTTTATGAAGGTAATTAAAAGGTACGTATATATCTCAAGCTGCCTCTAAATATATTTTGGATCGAATTAGAATTTACAGAATAAGACGTAGACTTTGTGATTTTGTGTCATTCTCATAGCACAGTAGGTGTCATAATTTGATAGTCATTAAATTAGCACAGAGAAATAGTAATTTGTTTTAAAAACAAAGGCAATAGTGCAGTCAATTAAAACATTACATCAGTTAAAATGTTGTCTAATTTGAACAATGTCGGTTTCCACTCTCACTGGGCGTTATTTTAATTAAATGCATAGCTAACATAATACTAATTTAATAATCAGATTCTAACCAATGTTCAATTATTTACAAACAACCGCCCTAAACTATAACATTAATTAATTAATAGCACAAATAAACATACTAAATGATCTCTAACAAACGGACTAACGGACTAAAAGTTACTCATTTGAACTGCTAAACACATTATCGGACTAAACGCATTGAATATCAATGACCGTAGTTACTGTTACACATAAATTATATTTGAAACATCGATAATTTTAAACGTTAATGTGTGCCAACACTAACGTTAGGCAGTTGGACGAACATTAGAGAGTTAGGCTAATAATAGTCTGTAAAAATGTCTGAAATTTTTGTAATTGGTTTTAAACTGTTTTAATTAAAGAAAGGAAGGAAGGAAGAAAGAAAGAAAGACAGACAGAATGAAAGAAATAAAGAAAGACGGAATAAAAGAAAGAAAGAAAGAAAGACAGAATGAAAGAAAGAAAGACATAAAGAAATAAATAAACGTATAAATAAATAGGCAGGTATTATTCGTGAGTAATAATGTGCGGCTGTATTGACCGGTAGAACTTTTAATAGTATGTTTGTTTAAATGTGGGCACCCAAAGTGTATTTGTACCTAGAGAGAAGTATAAATAACCGAGAGATAGATATGATACTTTTTAGTAAGTAAGTATCCACCATTTATAAATTACTGTTAAAAAACTAGAAAATTTACATAAGGTGACACAATGGGCGGTCTTATCGCAAAAAGATAAAAGCGATATTTTAAAGCGTATAAGTAATTATTTCATGGTCTTTTTGTAGTGGATTAGAAAAATTGCACATTACCATTAATTATAGCCTATAATGTTCCCATTGTTGGGACACAGGCCTCCTCTCTGTGAGAGGAAGTTGCCCGTAATCCGCCAAGCGGGCCCCGTGGGGATTAGTGGATGTCACATGCCTTCGAATTTTTGGTCTTAGGAAAAGCCGGTTTCCTCACGATATTTTCATTCACCGTATTGAGAGCAGTAGTGGTATAATTTACACAAAGTAAAGTGCCTGCTTGGGTTCGAACCCACGACCTACAACACGTAAGTCGCGGCCGAAAAATTGCACATTTTATTTGAATTGGCTGAAATGTATTAAAATTATATTTCCGCGCTTGTTCCTCGAAAACCAGAAATAAAAAATAAAGTTTATTGACACCGAAATTAATTAAATGCTGTGAAGGGACTCTTGACTTAAAAACGAAGTAAAACTTGTAATAATTATGCAAGTTAAGGAACACTCGCTTAATTTTTAAATTCTGCTAAAATTGCTACACTGTTGGGACTTTACGTAGCACTTCTACGGTCAAGCTGTTCCATTTACGAGCTGCAATTTAGTAGCTGATCCTAGGTATGGTTAATTCAGAGTTCACACGAAAAAATGAGTAGTATCAGAGGTATACACACTGGTGGTCTGGTAATTCTTAGACACTAGACATTCAAAATGCGATACGTATAATCTGCTGTAAATGTGAGTCTTTATATTTCTATAAGAAACAAGTTCTAGATTATAACATAACCCAAAGTAAGGGGTTTGGGCTTTATGCTATGGAAACTGGCATATTCGCATTATTTACCCCATAGCGGCATCGCCATTTTGATATTTCTGCAAAATTGCGGCGCGAGGTGAAGCTCGTATATAGATAATGGATAGAGGTCACATAAACGCACAAAAATGTCTGAAATATGGTTCTCTAAAGTGTCACACAGCCGAGATATTTACATTATGTAAAGATCTCATTTAGCGATCTTTACGATTGCTGTTTTAAAGCACCATATCCCAGGGCCTGCAGTCTCGACATTAGATAGCGACAAAAATCTGTCGCTAAGTCGTATCGATGTCAAATTCCTGTAATAGATTTTCAACTTTATTTCCAAAATTTAAGGTTGAAAATCTATTAAAGGAATTTGACATAGATACGACTTAGCGACAGATTTTTGTCGCTATCTATGTCGAGACTGCCGGCCCAGGACATGTTTTGTTCCCTTAAGTGTCCTCTACCCACAAATAAAAGTATCATCGTGCGCAACAACTTTAAAGAAAAATCAAAATGGTGACGGGGTAACAATGCTATTGCGTTTCCACGCCTTTTAACTGCAACCCTGTAGGCGTAGCATGACGCTTTCTATTTCTTGGAAGACAAGACATAGCTATTTCTATACAAAGTGACATTTCGTTTCTCCATTTTTGACATCGCACCGTAAAAATCCTTCTACAATCAGTCATTTTGTCTTTCGTTTCTACCGATCGTTGTCTAGGTCCTTTTATAAGTAGACTATTTCAGAAGAAAGTTTTCTATCCCAAACGTCAAAATCACACTGACAACTGACAGTTGTCTAAGGTAGCGAAGACAATTTGATTTTGTAATCGCCATGCTAAAGACAGTAGAAAACTTTTTACTCGACGGCCACGAAGTATAAAAAAGGAATAGAAAATTGGATTTTTTCTCTTTTTAACCGACTTAAAAAAAGAGGAGGTTCTCAATTCGACTGTATTTATTTTTTGTGTGTTAGCTCAGAACTTTTTTCTGGGTGAACCGATTTGGATGATTCTTTTTTTATTTGGAAGCTGGTGCTTCACATATGGTCCCATTTAAATTTGATCAAGTACTGACCAGTCGTTTTTGAGTTATCCCTAATAATGCGTATTATTTCCACTTGGTTTATATTGATGATGTTATAATAATTTCCCGTCACGGTTATTTACATATCAAGTAGTGGTATACGAATGTATGTGGGGTAGGTACCACAACTAAAAAGTCAAAAATAAAAACTTTTTTACATAAAAACAACCGACTTCCAAAAAAAACACAAAAAAACGTGAAAAATAACTTTAATTTTGGAAGTCGGTGGCCAAACACGAAAACACACAACCAAAGACACCGACTTCCGAAATTAAAGTTATTTTTCACGTATTTTAGTGTTTTTTTTGGAAGTCTGTTGTTTTTTTGTAAAAAAGGTTTTGTATGGAAAATGTGAAAAATTATTATCTACATGTTTAGTTTTAGGGGCTTAAGGGCTTCATAAAGGGGGTCGGAATTTTCATTATTTTTGCGATAGGACACCCCATTTTCGAGATATAAGCAAAATAAAAGAAAAACGTGAATAAACTACTGAATTTCGTAAAAAGTGCAGTTGACTCTTTCTACTTTGCTGCCGTCGTACTGTCTTCACGGAACGTCATTTTTGTCTATTCTTCCGTCGACAAAACCCGTTTCTATGATCGTAATGCTACGCGTGCTGCAACTGCAGTTTCCTGGCAATAAAACGTTTAAAAGGACCAAAACATACATTCATGAATACGCGCTTTAATAACTTAATACTCTTATATACTCGTGCACAATATAAACACGTTCACATAGCGTCGAAACAGTGGCGTCGGACAGTTTTCCTCATAAATAGATTATACAGTTGTCAGCGTAGTTGTGAGTCGAAGCGAATCTATTAAGCGCGTTATTTCCGTTCGCACAGTCCGCGCGCGGATGTAGGAGACTGGATGTGACGGCGAATTGGATCGTGTGTGTTTGTAGGTCTTGTTTTATTTTTGATGTGTAGGGAAATGGAAGCTTGTTTGTGAATGGAGTTTTTTATTGTTTACTGGTATAATTAATTTGGTGCTTTAAACATTGGGGGTCCAATGTGTGGTTTAGCATATAGGGGGTTCATAATAGTTGTGAATAAAAAAAAAGAACAGTAAAATAACTGAACTATAACAAATTCATTCACCAGAACGTAGATATTGTGACAAAACTCTGTTTAGGATTAGGATCACTACTACTAATGGTAGTTAAAACATAACTACGATATTTTCTGGAAATATTCAAATACCTTAACACCTACACCACCTCCACCACTCCCACATTTACATCTTACCTTTTGCCTTTCGTGCCAGTTGGCGTTCTGTTGTTTCTGGCTGCCCCTAAAGGAAAAAGGCATGAGTTTGAGGCGAAATACCTTTAGTTAAAAGCATAAAAATCTTACTAATCCTACTAATATTATAAATGTGAAAGTTTGTGAGGATGGATGGATGGATGTTTGTTACTCTTTCACGCAAAAACTACTGAACGGATTTGAATGGAATTTAGAAGACACATAGTTTATATCCTGGATTAACATGTAGGATACTTTTATCCTTGCAGTGCATTCCCGTGGGATAATTTTCGTCATCCACGCGGGCGAAGCCTCAGGCAAAAGCTAGTATTATGAATGTGAAAGTTTATGAGGATGGATAAATAGATGGATGGATCGATGGATGTTTGTTACTCTTTCACGCAAAAGCGACTGAACGGATTTGGATACAATTTGGAACACAGATAGTTTATATCCTGGATTAACACGTAGGATACTTTTTATCCCGGTAGTACGTTCACATGGGATGATTTCCGACCTCCACGTGGGCAAAGCCGTGGGAAAAAGCTAGTACTGTCACAAACTCAGCTCCATAATAAAAAACGATCCCATAACATTCAAACAAAAAATCGCTAACGAAACCCATCCAGCGAACGAGTATCGTCGCAATTTTCGCCTACAATTCGAACGTAAAGCTTCCAAAGCAATCGATTTCCGGCCTATTCGACTTTAAACGGGGAATCAAACCTGATATCCGAACGGATTTAGTTGCGGACTCCATAGTCGTAATGAATAGAGTCGAGTGGCCCACTTCGATTCAGTTAACTTTATCCTTTATATATTAATCACTGATGGGATTTGAGAGATGCGATGAGGTTGGATTCGAGACGTTCAAGGTGGGTTTGAATTGGACTTTTGTGGGTCAATGAGACGATGTTCCAGGTGATTTTGTAATACATGAGTGACATTCAGTAATTTTTATGTTTACTTGGACTATCTAACTACTAACGGCTTTCAGCTACCCAAATGTCCTTTCTTTGGTATTTTTCGTCGAATCGTTGAGCTCCTTAAGTCCTGACTTACTGAGTCGAGCTGCACGATTACTGACAAATGCGTGCACTGACTGGACAGGTCCACTCAATCTGTGTGGTTCTTTCCTCAAAAGACCATTTCAGATACCAATCTGCATGGTCTTCGCATGACCTGATCAAGATTATGTCTGGACTTTAAAAGAGACTGTGACCTCTCAGTTTGTTTCGGCCTTTCTTCTCAGAGTAGTCAGATAGGAAACGCCGACCACATCTAGTTTAAAAAATATGATTAACGTGTAAAAGTGTTTGTACAAACCTACTTACAGAAATAAAATCATTTATCATTTAGCTTGTCGCCCAAAAATATGCACCTTTATCGCCTTTATTTATATTTTATATCTATGAACAAAACCTACATTTTTAAGTAAAATAACATCAAAGTATAATACCAAAAGACCAATATGAAAACGTCTCAACAACTATGCATGTATACCGTCTGATTAAACATCGTAAGTGTATAAACTTTTACGAGACCGATTGGCCAGTTTTATTGGCGGGGCAGCCCGGTCCTTATCTCGCCCACCATGCATCGGCAAACGCCACTTATTATTAAACCCCAGATAAGTCATAAACCTATGACTGATGAATTGAGGGTGATAAATATCTGTTTGTTTGCTTTTGTAGTGTTTGGAGTTTAGGAAAAGATTGGGGGTACATGTTGAGTTATCGATATTGAAAACCTTGTCATTTATACTTTTCTTATATTTCGCTAGCTTTTTTTTTGCCCTCGGCTTCGTCCACGTTCAGGTTGGAAATTATCCCGCGGGAATGTTCTACCGGAATTAAAAGTATTCTAACTCCTAACGCAGGTCATGGTCTACCTGTGTGCCAAATTTCAACGAAATCCATTCAGATATTAAAGCCTGGAAAGGAAACAGACAGATGAGTTATTTTTACATTTATTCTATTAGTATGGAAGTGGGGATTAAAAGTTTTCTAGCAATAGATTGATAACTACTACGTTATTTTTAATAATTTACAGGAGCTGGATAAAAAAAAAACACATGCTCACTACTTTTTCCTCGACGACCATAAAATCTCCATGGCATGGCACGTGAAAACAAATGTATATAATGTGCACTTTCTTCAGTAAAGTAAAAAGACCCGACCGACCTAAAAGTACTTTTCTCCAAAACTCTTTCTTAAAATCAACTCAGAATTAATTTCCCAATCTCAAAACATAGCGTCAAGATATTAATCCCCTGACTCCAATCTTAAACCTTACCCTTATCATGTCCATGTCGGTCAGAAAGCCTTCAAAGTCAATACGATAGAAGATAAGGTTTCAATCCGTGTCCTACTGTGCTCGGATCAAAATAGAATCGGCAGTAGGCGTCCATGGATCGATTGACTTTTATGGGAAAAATGGACCTCGTATCCACCATGTCGGTCTTGGTTTTGGGATTCAAATAGAAAGGTTTGATGGTGCGATGTGATAAGGGTTAAATAAAACATGAGGGAATAATTTTATGTGGGTGTTGGTTTGGCATTATTAAAATGATTGAGAGTTATAGATTTTTTGCTAGGCCATGACTTTTAGTAGAAATCGGCTGCCTTTCGTCTTGGAGATTGTGTGATCAGTAAGAGAGATTTTAATTTATAAAAATACATACAGGGGTGCAGGGACATCGACGCACAAATTGTTACCACGGATTTAGCACATGATTCTAGACCCCCATATTGTAGAAATGTTTCGTCGGTTATCAAAAAAAAAAACATCTGTTTCATAAAAAGTGCAATACCAACGCGGTCAAAATTACAGCTCGCACAGCAATTTTTTTTAAATAGCGGACAGTAAATTTCAATGCAGGGGGCTTCAGAATCATGTACTTAACCCATGGTAACAGTTTGTGCCACCCTGTATGTAGTCTCTATAATATTATAAATGTGAAAGTAGCTGTCTGTCTTTCTGTCTATTTCCTTTTTACACCTTAACTACTGAACGGATTTCGATGTAATTTGGCACACAGGGTTTACCCTGTGTGTCTAATTATATCGAAATCCGTCCGTTCGACTTGGGTTAGGACAGAGGATACTTTTTGTCACGGTAGTACGCTCCCGTGGGATAATTTCTGAACTCCACACGGGCGAAGCCGCAGGCAAAAACTAGTATTCGATAAATTCCCATCGTGTGACATACAAAACCATGAACCAAAAAAAATTCATTACAAAAGACCAAAATTAACTAACATTGTAACCACTAATGGTACTCAGCATAATTCGCAACACAAATTAATACCTCAAAATACATAACTAGACATAGCACTAATCGTTTTATACGGATACACTATAACATAGGTACTTTCCAATGTGAGCGTCCAATATTAATGTCAGTTTGCGAAGTTTACACGTCATTAACTCTCAGTACTAAAGTTGTATGAAATTCATCGATTTTGCACTTGCGGAGAATTTATGTGCAGTACAATGTAGATAGGTATCGTTATGAGTTATATTTTTCCTTTGTTTGTGAAGACCGGTTGTATGGGATCGGAATGGATGAAAAATTGGTCCTTCGAGGCGCGATTTTTATTGTATGTCGCTGCTTATTTTATTTTTAATGCGATGGAGACTGATAACTTTATGTATGTGGAACCTGCATAAATGTTAACCAGTAATCAATGATTAAAAACGAAATAAAAATTAAGTACCCAATTTAGCATAACCATCTTTTCACGATGAAGATCTAGTAATTATATATTTGAAAGTTTTGCCTTTATCTAGTGGCTAAGATATTATCTGAAGAAGATAACAAATTAGGACCAACTTTTTCAATCAAATTTTATTTTTCATAATTTAGAACTAACTTTAATTCTACGATATCTTTTATCGCTTTTACTTTATCTTTGCCACTAGAGCCACTTTAGTTTTCTTCCATCAAATAATCTAGATTTGCATAAAAAGAAGCAAGTTCTTTTAAAAACCTTGTTCTAAGTGGACAAATTCTCGCTTTAAACGTTCAACTTGCACTTAAAGTAAATTAAATTAAGACAAAACTAATTAATGAGTAATTAAATGCTCTCGAACTAACCGGCGAAAAGACTTGGTTTTTAACGCGTTACTCTAACGATTATAGCGGCTGGTAGATTCTGATGACAATGGTAGTTTTGAGTTAATTTTAATTTATGTATTTTTCTAGAAAGGTTACTTTCAAATGGCCAGTAAAATATCCGCTAGATCTTAGTCCTATTTTCAGCAGTGGACAACTTTGATGAGCAGACAGTAGTCATGACGTGCAGCTGTCGACTATTTCTGTTTTGTGCTCGTGATTATAGATCTATTTTTTTATTTTATTTTAATTTTATATTGTTACCAGAGCCAATTATCTTTTATATATGCACGTGTTTCTGTGACAAATAAACCTATTTTTCTTTCTTCTTTCTGATGTTGGCCATTTCTAACTTAATTATGCATACTGCCATAAATAACATCCTTACTATGTAGGTTTGTAGATAAAGCCTATAGCCTGTGATGTCGACGTTTCATGTTAATAACAGAACACTTTAAAACCTTTTAAAAGAATACCTGCAGCTTCCAGGTACAAAAATGTCTCAAAGTCGTGCCCAGACCATAACGTTGTTACATCGAAACTGTCTCAAAACTTCATAAAACTAAAGCCTTTTAACCTAAAAAACTAAATAGCTATTGTTTTACCATTACCATCCGCAGCAGAGTGCCATATTAGTCCTGAACTTCATACAGTTGCTTACCGGTAAGGCTATAACGGTAACGGTATTACCGTTAAAAGAAACTACTCCCGCTAAACGAGTAACACGGCCTCATTACGTATTATAGCCGACTTGCTTTTCTTAACGGGATTTTTAAATGGCGATTTTTATTATTTTTTGTGGAGCAAGGATAATGGAGATTTGATTTAGAAGGAAGATTTTGTCCGTTTTTTTTCTTCTTATTTATTTAATTGTGAAAATGCGGGGATATCAGATTTGTATTCGTCTGAAGATGGACCGCGTCATGGAATTGGAACTAGGATAATCTGGCGTTATGACTGCGAAGGATACAGGGAGGAAATGGAAATCCTTTGCATAGTATTGGAACAGTATAATTCGACAAAATACAATATATCAATCTTAGATGATTGGAAAAATATTGGAAAAATATCGAAAAAAAAATATGGAAATAGAACTGGAAAAAATCCTAGAAAAAATATTAGTTTTTTGAGTCGGTGCCTCTGTCGACGCAACGGATAATTATAATATGACATACGATTCATCAGGATTAACTTAAGTTAGGTCCATTTTAGTGCCGGAAAATAATTAAAATGTTGACTTCTAGGTCCGGTCCCTAAAACAATACGTAAGTTAGTTTTAACCAACCTGACACTCTCAGCCTCCTAATCTTAGCTTATACACGGTATCTCAAACGTAATTGTCCAAAGACAAATGGGGTAAAGCGGAGGTGGCCACCTATCATTAAAAAAAAGCACGTGTGGCACTCGGGGACTGCCGCGGTAAAGCTATTGACTAGCATTTTTTATCAACTTATGCAATTATAATTATATATTTTTTATTTATGCATTTTTTTTCTTTGATATTAGTACAAGTACAGTCGTACCATATACATACACGTTAAGCGAACGCTCGGCCGAGCTACATGGTAGGCGGAGTGGGGGGTGTTAGGTTTTATTTTCGTTACGGAATTTCTTGATTCGGTCGCCGCGCTCAAAGCCCGCGATAAAAGCTATGCAATAGCTTAAAATTAAATTGGGATATTCTCAACAGTTTAGAAAATTTCGCTGTTTTAATCATTTTCAAAACGAGTTCAAATCTGGCTGGAAGTTGCCTCGATAGTGTAGATACAAGATCATGTAATCATTTACGTTCAGTGTTGCTCGGCAACGCATCAGATTATATTTTTATTTGTGTTTAATAGCTTTTTATAAACTTTAGCGGAACTTTCTAAGCGCTGATTTGAAAAAAATTGTTGAGAATATCCCAACTTTAATATTTTTAAATAATAGATGGCCACCTCTGCTTTATCCCATTTGCCTTTGGACCACTACGTTTGAGACACCCTGCAAGTGACAAGTCAATGATCAAACAGTATAGTTTAATCTCCAGTTTATAAGCTTAATCTCGGCTTATCAAAGACACTGCTCGATGAGCTACCTTCATTAGATAATTACCAGCTAACTGGTTAAGTATTAATCAAGGAGATTAAGGTATTAATTAGGTTATTAATCGGATTACTTGAAAGATATTTGTATGTAATGTTTGGAGGATACCTAAATGTTGGGATTCGTAAGATCGAGGTTAGGTAGATTGCAGTAGGTACCTACAGTTGATAGGAAACTATAGGAAATCATCGTGTTTAAAAACCATTTGAAAAATAAATAAATAAAAAGTTGTGGAAATTAAATTATTTAAAGAAACTGTGGATAATTTTTTTGAAAGCATTTTTCTATTAACATTTTGTGCAATCGTTTCTAAATACTTCAAGTATAACTAAGTTTCAGTAGGTACACACATCAAAAGAAAGTGTCTAGGGATCAAGGTATTATGAAAAAATAGTTTATTGCCATATTGAAATTAAATAATAATGTCTATTTAGATTGATTAAATAAAATGTGTTTATATGTGTAGATCGAAGAAGTACTCTCTGCATTTGAATGAATAAAGACTTATCCCGCTTTTTGCTTATGCTGAATTTTTCACCTTAGTTAATCCTGACATTAAAAAGTGATAAAAAGACAAAAATAACAATTTTTATTGCGTAAAATAAACAATTAGTAGTCTGTATTTTCACCGTTAACGCGTATAACACAATCGCAGCGATTCGGCATACTCAATATGAGTTCATCCAAATCACGTTGCGGAATGGCCGCCCACGTCCGTTGTAACAGGCGAAAAAGATTTTCTGGTGTGTGGACGGCATCCATATTTTGCAGAGCTCTTCTTTGAAGCATATCCCATGCTTACTCAATGGGATTCAATTCTGGCGATTGAGCAGGCAGGACGTTGATATTAGCTGCGGCAAGTGTGCTTGCAACCACTCCAGCAGTGTGTGGACGTGCATTATCATGCATACGCAGAAACGAAGCACCATATAGGGTCCGCAAAAAGATGACAACATCTGATAAAATAGTTTCAGCGTAAATCTGTGCATTGAGATTGCCTCTGATCCAAATCAGTTCGGTTCTTCCGCCAATACAAATACCCGCCCATATCATGATTGTTTCACCACTGTATGCATGGATTTCTTGGTACGATTTTAAACGTTCTAGGCGTCCAGGGGTCCTCGAATATCGTGTAGGTCTAGTATCTGGCTGGTATCGTAATCTGGCTAAAGCGAGATTCGTCATAAAAACACACAACACGCCACTCTTCTTCTGCCCAATATCTGTGTTCACGAGCCCATTATAAACGGGTTCTGTGATTTCGGGGCTCAATAGGTGGTACATGTAGCGGCTTTCGGGGACGGAGATTGACTTTATGCAACCGATTTCTTATGGTTTGATTACTTATTAACATCTCTGAAGAACTATGAAGCCTCATAACCAACATCATTGCGGTCATTGTACAATTTCTTCGAGCAGTAATTTGTATGTAACGATCTTGTTTGCGTGACGTGATGCGAGCTCGTCGTACATGTCGCCCTGCCACGCTGCCAGTGATGCGGTAACTCGACTTATAACATTCTGCGTAGTGCCCAGAGCGATTGCCACAGCACGTTGCTGAGAACCAGCTTCCAACATTCCCACGTCTTTAACGTTCTTTTGTATTGTTTCCACTCGAAGTTTGGCAGAAATTTTACTGGTTTGGTCTCAAACCCGTTGCAGGATTATACAAATACGACTTGTCAGAAGATTTTTATCGTTTGACTGAAATTCAAAAACTATTCCCTTTTCAAGTGACCAAATTTACTAGAAAGTATCCATACGAGTTACAAAAATATAAAAAAAAAACTGATTTTTAGTAACTAGCAAAAACATGCTTGATCTCTAGGCTTTTTTGATGTGTGTACAGTTAAAATCTGTTGACTCATAATCTCTGTTGACTCTTAAAATTGAAAATGAGTCATGCATACTCACTGACAAATGTGCTGGCCAGTATTTTCCTTTGCAATAAAACTGATGACTAACACAAACAAAAGAAGATCTTACAATATTTTTTTCTTTTCATAAAGACTTGTCATTCCCACAACTGTCGTCTAGCATACCCACATATTTACTAAAAACCACACAAGTCTTGCACATCGCGACTCACGTAACTACACCATATCATTACGGAGTCAGAAACAAAACTGCACATTTAAATAAACTGCGCTACACACGCCACCAACTCTTAACTCCAACAAAATATTACCACGATTTTTTTTCCAACAACATAATGATAAAAGAGACGTCCTGCACACTGTCACAGAATAGATATATACAGAAGCTTCATACAACGAGTGAAAAGCACGCACACATAGACACGCTTAATGTACAGCGAGTGCGAGCGCATTCGCGACTGGCTTTCGTTTGAAACCGCCCGCCGTACGTACGCGTTTATGTGTGCGTGCGCCTGTTCACGCTCGTTGTATGGAGCGGATCTTCTGCACTTATCTATTTTGTGAAACTATGCAAAAACACCACACCGTTCACAGGAACACTTCTCCATAATATACGACCGAAAAACAACAATACAATATGACAGTTCAAAAAGTGAACTTATAAACACGGACTCGTGTTTTGAATGTGGTTTTGTGAAATTTAGTAATAAGGGCTTGTAATAAAGTAGAGGTGTTATGGTAATGATCCTCGCCATAATTTTTGTACACCGTGTGACAGGATGTTGTACAATGTTGTTATAATATAATCGCATGCTTGCTCGAGTTAAAGTTTTTCGTAAAAAAATTTGGAATGCAACACTGAAACTTAACGTTCTTTTCATAAGATACAATTTTCCTTAAGGATTCATTTCAGATAGTCGGAATATCAATGAAGTGTAGATGTTAGGGCACATAAAAACTTCATACCTAACAGCTTTTTGCTTAGATTACAATAATTTGTTTTATAACAATACAATGCTCGCTATTAATAATGAGCGCATAAGACTGTTCAAGTAGTCAAGTCATAAGCTAACTTAGAAATAAATTGAATTTTCAGTAATGTCTTCTGCAAATGATAACCACAATACATTTTATAACACTAAGATATTTTCGTAGCTAAAACCTTTAGTCATGGACGAAAGCTCCGATGTTTCAGATATATTTCGAGGCGTTCATCAAAGCAAGTTTTTCCGAATCGAAATCCGTATCGATTTTAGATTCAACACAGATTTGAGTTGTGTAACTAAACAACGGAGCGTTCTGATGTTACATAAAGCCTCACACAGACAACGATTTTAATCAATCGCCGAGCTGTAAAGTCGGTATTTAATTTTTGAGCTACCTGTTGTAAGTATATATAACCTGTTCCAAAAGTATCTGATAAAAACGTAAACAAATGGATCAAAAAACGTATCTGTGAAAGTGTGGATGCCAATTTATATTGCCACTAACAAATTGAGCGCTTAGATTTCAATATTTGTATACATTCTAGTTTTAAATCGCCATAAAGATGTTTTCATTTGACAACTAAGCTTAATTTTATTACCTAAATTTTCGTCGATGATTTTTCAATTACAATTAATCATTATTTTTAACACGCTTTTATTATCTTCACTTGGCATGCTCGAAGACATATCCAGGTATACATTTCCAGTTTTAGCTGACCTCGCATTATATAGGCTTTTCGTACAATGAGACGTCAGCTTATACTGGAAATGTATAACTTAAATGTCGCCGTGCGTAGATACTAACAAACAATGTAATAAAATCTTAGAAGTGAATTTTTGAGTTGTGAGGCAAATTTGAAACCTCCTTAATACAGAGGAATGTGTTACTAATTCCGTGTAGTGAGTGATTGCGTAAGAATTGAACCAGATACCTTTCGAACAGATCATAGTAATAAAGTTGCAGTTTTGAACATAAAATCACAGTCATGGCTAATGACTGACACTGCGTTGAAGAGTGCTTAAGTGACCCCGTAGCCCCAGTTCAAGTATGCGAGGGAACACGAGGTGATTTTAGTCAGTAGAAATCCACCGGCCCCAGGGCGGAGGACATCCATGTGGATTTCCAACCCGTTACCAAAAAAAAAAGAAAAGCTATTAAAGTTGAAGAAACAGCGACAGTCGCTGTTTTTTGGGTACTTTGCGAGTTCACGAACCAATTACCTAAACCATTTCATAGATGGAATACACCAGTTTAATCAACCGTTCATCCACTAAACTTTAGTAACAATATGTAGCTCAAACATTGTTGTATACGTAAACATATTAGGTCAACTAGTTATCAACCTGTTTTACGGCTCAGCTTTAAATAGGGCAGCTGACCAAATTCCGCTGGTTTAGCGGGGACTTCAGCATAAGCGCTGTTGACAACGGACTATTGAGAGTCGCAAATTGAGCCAAGTATCGAGTTGATAGATTATCCTTTATTTTGTACCAATTAGGCAGATAAACCGTGTAATATTTTGTAAACATTTATGAATGGCGATGCTTATAGCCAAGCGCACATTACAGCGCAACGTATTTTCATACAAAAAAGAGCGGTGCGGCTTGTCTTTAGTATGCACTGGTTTATAGAAAATATACGAAGGTGAAGGAGGATTTTTGGAATGCGTTGCGTTGCGGCACGGCCCGCCCACATCTGCGTTAGGGCGTTTTTCCACCGCAGCTGTCACCAGGACGTCACCGAGAAACGAGATAATTCGAATCGAACGGGACGTCCCGGTGACGACGATCGTTTATCCACCGCGATCGAACTCAGCGGTTCAGTATGTTATGATAAGCAAAATCGGGTGAACGACGGCGCCGCGCCGGTGCGACAGCGGTGTGTGGACAAGATCAACCGTGTTTTGTATTGCCAGCACATCGGCCCGTCACAATCTCGGGCCGAGTCCTAGCGGTCGCGCCGAACTACTCGAAACTTCGGCGGCGGGGATGACGGCGCTCGGGTGACAGACGTACGGTGGACAGACACGCGGTCATAGTAAATTAATGTGTGGCTACTTCGGCACTATCCTCTCGTTCTCGGTGACGTCCCGGTGACGGCTGTGTCGAACAAACGTCTTAATTTCAACATTGTGAAGCACAGCTCACAATATCAAGCAGTGCTATTCAATAAGTTACCATTACAGTTAAAAAGCTTGATTTAAACATCTACATTTAAAAAAAAGCTTCAAGCATTTCTACCAAATAAGTGTCTCTACTCAGTTAATGATATTTAGTACTATGACCATGCATTTTTCTCCTGTCACCTTATGTAGGTAGGTATGTTACTAGAGCCGACTGAAATTATTATTTTGTGTATGTTAAGGACATTATTTTGAAATGACTTAACATGTACTATTTATTATTCCTATTATTTTTATTATAAAAAACGATTTCAAACACAATGTTAATTGTTTGTGAACAAATTGAATTGAATTGAATTAATTTTACTGTGCATCAACAAATCCTTACCAACGTAATCATAACCTACATCCACAAACGGAACTAGTACCAGAGTCAGGAAGCAAATCAAAAAGTTTGAGTTATAACAATCTCCTATACAAGGCTGGCGAGTGGGTCTCCGAAAACAACATAGGCTTTGTTTGAAAATTAATAAAACCAAAAGATCCAAGGATATAAAAGTATGAACTTTTACTAGAATTTTGGACTAACAATGTTTATTGCCACTGTTTCAACTACACTGATTTAATATTCAAATTCCTATTAGGTACAAAAAAAAAGGCTTGGAGTTATGAAATAAAACTATATACATTCCCAGTACGATACATCGCCGAATACCAGATTTTGGCATCACGAAATAAATAATCCACACAACCGTCGTTCCATCGACACTCTTGACTGTCAAAAACCCTTCAAAATCCTTAAGCTTTGATTTCCTAGGAAAGCGGTACCGTTGTAGCGGCATCTACAATCGCTACATGCAAGCTACGCGTCATACTGACGTCACGCAAAATCCTACATCGCGCAAGCAGAGTTTACCGCGCAACTAGCATATATACAACATCCCGACATCGATCGTCGGGCAGTTGCCCACCAGACACAACACCCGTCTGGTCGGAGGATCCTCCCTTTTCCATAGAGTATGAGTGAACTTTACACCCTGTTCCTTATACCTCTATACCGTCATATTATAACGGCCGTCCTGAAAATCTGTAATTTTCATCGGTATTTAACATTGACAGCCGTTATTGTGTTGTGAAACCAAAGCTTTGTACCTAAAGGCCCAACGTGTGCCAGAAATGACAGCGCTGCCACAAAGTTGACTAACAAGACAATGCAGCATAACCCTGGCTCCCTGGCTACAGGAAGCGGTTGTGTCTATTTCACGCCTGTAGCGACTTGCGAGTAGTCGACGTGTCAACTTTATTGCTCCATATTTTGTGTATGTCATCCGTTGTTTTAAAGAATGAGCCTCGGAAAGCACGCTAAGCTACGTTGGTCTCAGTTGTCAATCGAGGATCTTTGACAGTCGTTACGAGTCGTATGAAGCCCGAAAGTCTGACGATCGGGTATCGTATTACCCAGTAACTGGGTTGTGGAGGTCAGATAGGCAGTCGCTTCATGTAAAATACTGGTATTCGGCTGCATCCGGTTAGACTGGAAGCAGACAAAGCTAAGCAGATAATGATGCGTTCTTTGACAGCTGTGGATTTTTGGGGCTCATGGTTTAGTTTTAGAAGGGTTCAGTAGGTTCAGTTAGAATATTAGATTCATTATGCTTATACATATGATGTATAGTGACCTTATTGGTGATGTTCTTCAGAAAGGTCAGGTGCGTAGTGCTCGCAACCGGCGTGCGTGTATGACCAGATGTATGAACGTAAACGAGGCAAAAGGAGTATGTAAGAATCGTAGCAGGTGTTCCGTAGTTTCTGCCTGTTCCCATGGGAAGAATGCGTGAGTTTATGTATGTATGCATGTATTAGGCTTGTTTTATAAAGGTGGATATACTGCTATCGATTTCTTGGACCTATGTAATTTAAACTCAAGACCACACCTCAGAATTTCCAAACGTTACGCTTTTCCTGATTTCCAATTTGGTCCAAGAATCTCAAGTTCGCAGCTTTACTTA
The DNA here is from genome assembly GCA_917490735.1 of Dryobotodes eremita. Classification (NCBI taxonomy): domain Eukaryota; kingdom Metazoa; phylum Arthropoda; class Insecta; order Lepidoptera; family Noctuidae; genus Dryobotodes; species Dryobotodes eremita. Next base: position 21,033,440 of record OU823249.1, on the reverse strand, counting down.
AGCTACAATATGTGCAGGATGATGATATGCTGAATTTTTGTCATTAGGAAAATTAACGACATTCAGAACTAAGAAATCAAACGCCACAGCAATTTTTTTTTGGTCAAGCAATGCCTAGTTTTACGTTGCTCTCAATGTGCACTAGTGTTAGTGTTACAGAGTCGCATAACACTAATGTACCAAAAGTAGCCTCTGGCCCTGGTATAGAAGTTTGTGTGCAAAATAGCACTGAAAACACAGAGAATCCTAATGTGTAGCTATTAGCCTAAGTGTGCGCTTTTTCGTTAAGGCGATGAGTGAGCTAAGCATCCACATTAGTTCCAAAATTCCTGCTAGCCGATACTCGTTTACCCGATGCCCAAACGTGAGTCTGTTGTAGGATTTGTACTCATAAACTCTTGATCACAAACTAACACAAAACCATAAGGGAAAGCGGAAGTGAACACTTATGTAATTTTTTTCTCCTAGTACTATGTATTTACAAATTCTATAATCACTAATTTTCCAAGCACAAACATTCAGACCTTATAATTTTATTTTTTTACTTGTTAATTGTCATGCAGATTTTAGAACCACAACACACCCCATTTTTAACCTACTTCAAAAAGGGAAGGCTCGTTTTGTATGTTTGTTACTTGATATCTCCAGCAATTGTGGATCGATTTAAAAAAATAAATAATAATGAGTAGGATATGCCTCAAGGGTGTCCCCATATAATTATTATTAACTTTGCCTGGGTAGTTTTTCAGTTAGCTTCAATAATACGTATTTTTTTCCACATAGTGTATATTGATGATGTTAAAATAACTCCTGTCACTGTTATTTACATAGCCAGTAGGGGTAAAAAAAAAACCTAAACCTAAAAACTTTTCTACAAAAAAAAAAAAAACAACCGATTTCCAAAAAAGCACCACACACCACAAATGGAAAAATAACTTTAATTTCGGAAGTCGGTAGAAAAAAAAGAAAACCCAAAATCAAAGAACCGACTTCCGAAATTAAAGTTATTTTTCACTTTGTAGTTTTTTTTTTTAAATTACATTGTTTTTTTTTTAAATTAAGTTACAATCACCACCCATCAATTCCATATATTAATTCGCATCCAACACCCACAACAATAATTGATAACCGGCATATTTACGGGCACTAGCGCATTCATCAAGTAGCTGTCAAGTATACTCGTCACGTCACCGTCACGGCCTCGTCACGCTCTCGTCACGAGCCCGTCAGACCCCGGGCACTCGCGTCCCCATTTGGGTTGCCATCGATTTCGCATTAGCCACCTTTTGCTTTATCAGCGTGTCGTTTTTGTTTTCCAATGACGGCTTCAAGGGTTCTAAGTCTTTTTAGTAAAATCCGCGGAATGTGTCTTTATAAGTTTTTTGGTTGGATTAGTCTGTGTCAATTGTCTGACTTTTTATTCTCACGAAGAGTTGGTTATAATTCCTTTGGTAAGACATTGCAAGTAAGCTGAAAAAAAACATAATTAACAGAGCAAAATGTTTAACAGAGTAAAATATTTAATAGAGTAAAATGATGAGGGCTTTTCCCTAACCAGTCTTGCCCAGAAACAAAATTTGTTAACATCGGGCATTCACGTGTGCCTTGCTAAATCAATCAATTTTTACTATATAGGAACAGGGTGGAAAGTTCACTCATACCTCCATAGAAAAGGGACGATCCTCCGACCAGTCGGGTGTCGTATCTGGTGGGCAACTGCCCGACGTTTGATGTTGGGACGTTGTATATATGCTAGTTCTGCGGTAAACTCTGCTTGCGCGAGGCAGGATTTTGCGTGACGTCTGTGTGACGCGTAGCGCGCATGTGGCGTTGCCGTTACAACCACAATATAAATAAGCTGTAGAGGGGCTCGTGGCTAAATAATAACAGCCACACGGGTCCATCGAAGGGTAAGCTACGCTTGCTGCGGTCCGTACGTGGATGGGCGAACATCCATTAAACATTATCGAGACCCCTCCGTGCCTCGGGAAAGCTCGTTAAGTCATTTGGTCCCAGCTGTCATTCGTAGATCTTTGACAGTCGTTACGTCAACCAGTCTTGCCAAGGGGTGTCGTGTTACCTAGTAATTTTGTTGTGCAGGTCATTATATGCATTCGCTTCATGTAAAATACTGGTTTTCAGCTGCATCTGGTCAGATCCTTGACAGTAGTTACGTCAACCAGTCTTGCCAAGGGGTGTCATGTTACCTAGTAATTGTGTTGTGCAGGTCATTATATGCATTCGCTTCATGTAAAATACTGGTTTTCAGCTGCATCTGGTCAGACTGGAAGCCGACCCCAACATAGTTGGAAAAAGGCTAGGCAGATTGACTGATAAATCAGCCATGGAAAAATCTGCAAAAAGAAAGGCAAGAAGCGACACAGACACTGAAATATGGGACGCAAACGATTCAGAACAAAATCAGTTTTAAGACGCAGAAACATCTCAAGATGTTCCGAGCCGCAATCAAATCAATTACAATAATCTTGCACACATACGTACGTGACGTCATAGCAGTACTACCAACTTGTAGTTAACCGAATCGAGCAATTGATACCTCATCAGCTTATCAATCAAGCATTCTATAATTTCAATCAGACGGTTGGTTGGAGAGGTAATTGGTCACATCCTGTCGCTTACACGTTAACCGTGAAGTATGGTCATGTAGGGCTTGTGCATTGTACCTGCCTAGGTGAAATTTTAGTGTTCTCGAGCGAAATAAGCAAAAAATTTTATATTAATGCAGTGGTCGACAACAGAGGCATTGATGGACGAACGTAAAAATGTGGGCCGAGGCGAAGCCAAGGTACACACACGTGAGTCCATCAATTCTTGGTTGCGGCCAAGGTTTGTATAGTACTTTTCTGAAATAATGCGCGGAAATTCAAACTAAGTAAATTAATATATGACAAACAACGATAACTTCTCGCGCCAATATGTTCATTTTTGTTTCTTTTTCACTTTAAACAGCTCAATTTGCTAATCCTTCGATATTTAAATAAAATCTTTGATAAGTTACCACCTTGGTAGCCATGGATCGAAGTAAAAAGTTCGTTCCATTTTTAAATTACATGACAGATATGATTTTTCATAGAAATGTATTTATTCGGCCGCTAAACACGACGGATATGGATTTTCATACTAACATTGCCGGCCGGTAAACACGACAGATATGGATTTTTATACTAACATTGCCGTCCGCTGCTCGCATGTGTTTGACCAGTAGGTACAACATTTTCAATTTATCTCGAAGAAGGTTGTCAAAGTAATGCTCCAATTTCCATGCATATTTGAGAAAATACACATACAGTATCACGAGTGTTCAAGGCAATGTTTAATGGAAGCTATCTTATAGGTTTTAGGTATCGGATTCTGGACTACCAAATTTTTTATTTTAGTTTTTTTTATTACGTTCTCTTTTAACATGCACGTCCTTCTACATCGTTCTCACAACCTAATAATTTCAACATGAATAATATAACCAATTTTTTTTGTAAATATACGTTGATTAAAAAGAGTGTCCGTAGAGTTTCTTGCCCATTATTTTCCATAGGTACCTACTACCTTTTGGAATAGGCAACTAGCTTCATCTTTCTGACTGACCGACCCATTGACAATTCACAAGTGCCTGTAATTGGACTTACGATTACAAAAATGGACTGAAATACTTTCAGTTTTCTGGCACATTTATAAATTAAATATTCAGTCAAATATGAATTTGTTTGCACAGGTTTAGTAACGTATTTTAACCTGCTGAGGTAGGACAAACATTAGAAAGAAAATTCCTTGGAGCTTTCTGTTCTGAAAATGTGCATACAAATGCATCACATCGCCGTCCACTCCCACACATAAACAACCCTTACACATACACACAGGCCCATGCTTATGTATGCTAATGAAACACTGCATAACCCTGAATATAGATTGCTGTTACTAAGACAGGATGCTAGTTAAGTGCCCACTAACATTTATAGGCTTTTCTTGAGTGGAATTCCTGTGTTTACTGCCAGGAAATAAATTGGGAACGGCAGAGGGAATGGATATAGAGATGCTGTGATTAAGTCTGGGATTAATTTCCATGTTGATTTGGATATAAAACGAAGTGAATCAGTGTCTTGAACAAAATGGACAATGTGAGATACACTTCATTAAGTTGGGGTGATTGGTTACATGTTAATTGGTTGGCTATTCAGTTTTAGAGTTCTTAAACGACATCATTCTATATAAATGAGCTAAGGGCCTGGACACATCCCCACAGCGCGGCAGCGCGGCGCCGCCACCGTAAAACGGCACGATGTCGTACCGCGCTACAGCGCCGGATACGGTGCGCCGCGCTGGCTCACGGCGCGGCACACCCGCTCGGCAGTTGATTTTTCGCTGTCGCAAAGTTCGTACGTCACTAGTGGAGGCAGGTCCCGTTCTCTAGGACAAGCCAATTGAGGATTATAAGGACAAAAATTTTAAAACAGAAGTGTGGAAAGATGTCTGCCGAAATATGTTTCAGTCTTGCACTACCACGTACAAACTTTGTGACAGCGAAACATCAACTGCCGAGTGGGTGGGCCGTGAGCCGGCGCGGTACGACATCGTGTCGTTTCACGGTTGTGGCACAGCGCCGTGGTGATGTGTCCAGGCCCTGCAGTCTCGACATGAATAGTGACAAAAATCTGTCGCTAAGTCGTATCGATGTCAAATTTCTTTAATACATTTTCAACCTTATGCTTTGGACATAAAGTTGAAAATCTATTAAAGGAATTTGACATCGATACGACTTAGCGAACGATTTTTGTCGGTATCTATGTCGAGACTGCCGGCCCAGGCCCTAACATCAATATTCGTTTGTATCCATAGTCAAACTATTTTCGCCGGGAAATCTCTCCGCGTATTACCGCATACCTACCTGATCTTGCATAGAAATATAATAGAATACTGGTTATTATTTACACCTAACGAATTACAGATGTTAACGAAAAAGACAAAAACATAAAAATGAGTTTCGCATAGCATGCACGCAGTGTTATAATGTATCTTTAAGAAAACTTTACTGATATTGGTTGTTTCTCTGCACCACAGACAACCCATGTTAGTGTAAAATCGACTAAACCACCATTAAATCGAATATTAATCATCCAATTCATGCTGTTGTTAACATGCACGACAGTAACACAAATCCTAGTGCAGCTGTCACAAGCAGAATCAGCAGCCAGCAATATTTCACAGTGAGAGGCTACTGAGTCCATGCACGCATCGAGTCGTTTGTCATGTCACAATAGACGCCTTCAGTGAACACCACCATCTACGGACAGGCCATGTGTTAGACCGATGTGTATCAATGGAATAAATCTATTGATTGTGTATCGTGCTGGATATATAGGCTTGACATGGCTACATCATACTTACATACATTTTAAATCATTTATGTGTCTATTACAACAAAATTTTTGATTATGTCAGAGCAAATTTCTTAAAGTCTAAAATATCTCGGTTCATTTCATGTTTACTGCTGTGGTAAGAAGCCCAAAATAATGACGCCATCACATTTGCTGACACGATTCAATACAATAAAATATAATTGAATTGGTTTTCATAATCTGGAAGTACTTCAAACAACCACTTTATCGAATTTTCTTTTCCATGCCTTAAATTATGAAAGTAATCTTGATATAATAACCAGAACTACTTTCATAATTTGTTGAACCACCAACCATCTTAATTTACTATGCCTTCTCAGCTCAAATTATATTAATTGTAACCATGATGCACCTTATATAATATCATGTTTCTCCTCACGGTACCCCCCCCCCCCCCCCAACCCCCCCGCGCTGCACGTGGCCCGCAAGATTTATTGCGTCTGCTGCGGCCATGTCTCAACCCGTGTAGGAGAAAGTTGCTAATACACCAGCTGATACTGTATCTTATTATATTTTGTTTGAAACTGCTCCTGTTCGTGTATTAATCGTTAAATAAAATGGGGAAGTAACTTTGTAATTATTGTTTGATGGGATGTTCCGTTGAATATTTAGTTGTGTTTTTGTTGTGGTAAATATTTTTGCAAAGGAGGTCGTCTACATTGGTACTACAATCCATCCTACTTCTGCTGTCAAGCAGCGTTGGTGTTTCGGTGTGATAGGTAGGTTTGGGTGCCAGTGGTGCCATGTGGTATTGCAGATGTCCATAGACGGTGGTGCCCACTTTCCACCAGGTGGGCCGTAGGCTGGTTTGCCAACAGATAAAACAAAAAACCTTTTTTTCCACAAAAATAAACAGACTTGCAAAAAAACACTACAAACTGAAAAATAACTCTAATTTCGGAAGTCGGTGCCAAAAAATTAAAATACAAAATTATTTTAAAGTCAGTTGTTTCTTTTTGGAAAAAAGTTTTTATTTTTCACTTTTTAGTTGAGATACCAGAATTAAAAAATGAAAGATAAAAACATTTTTACACAAATTCATATACAACTACTTGCTTTGTAAATACTCGTAACAGTGACAGGAAGTTATTATAACATCATCAATATACACTAGGTGGAAAAAATACGTATTATTGAAGCTAACAGAATAACAACAAAGGCAAAGTAAAAAAAAAATAAGACCACCCTTGAGCCATAACCCTTTCCATCACAAAAATAATTTTTCAAATCGACCCACAATTGCCGGAGCTATCTTCCTTTTTAAGAAGTCGGTTAAAAATATATTTTTCATTGTCTTCTGTTTTTAAATTCAGCAATAAGATGATTTAGGTGCAATTAATAGAGCCAATCTACAAGCCCACAGGGTCACATGATATTATATTGAGCATCGCTCGACACTCGATTACCCCGCCCAAGGGCATATCGCTTGGAGACCTATAGTGTTACGTGTTGGTGTGACGGCTTTTACAAGTGAATGCACCACATGGCATAACAACATTTGTGAGGTTATTTCGGTAATCCGGAACCAGTCCTCTGTATTGTTTTCGAACTATGTTTTGGTATTGTTGACGGTACCGTAAGGATAATCTGATAGCATAGATTCTCTAGAGAGACGTAATTATTAGGAGTTTAAAATGGATCACACATTATTTTGTTAGATGGATCAGGATCAGGATCTAAATATTTTACAATTTATGGACAACATTTTCTTTTAAATATTCGTCTTTACTTTCTGTACCATAATATTCATCATACTCTGTCTTTTTCAACTCACCTGTCTTGCCTCTTCAATTATTCACTTATTTTATGTATATTTTAGTGTTAGCTTCCATTTCGGTTTATTTCTCGTAAATAAATAAATAGATTATTCACACAAAAATATCCATATCCCACCACATCTCACACCGAAAATCGCACACCTCACGATCACAACACACACCAACAAACGCACACAGATACACAACGGTGTGACAACCACCAGTCACTTATGCGGCGTACAAAGCGCCAGATTTATCGTCGTCTGCCGTACACGCGGTGGACACGTCTCAGCCTGAGACGACCGGATTTATGATGACATTTATTGGACGAATTAAAACTGTGTGGGCAATTTGTCTGTTTGTACTGAGATTGGCGGTAATTTGTGTTGAATTACTTGAGGTGTTAACATGTCGAAGTGTATGGTCGTTATTTGACTCTTTTGGTTCTCTAAACAAGCCAAATAACTCCACCCTATGTCCATTTAGGATTTGTTTTGTCTGCTCTTTGCATCAGTTACTGTTAATAAACTACCGACTTCAATTTGTCATATTGCACAGCAAAGACATATTCAGAAATAATAAACATTTATCATCAAGCTTGTTCACGGCATTGTCCGTTTTCAGTCCATAAAACCCAAGTTTTTTCCGGTATTTTCCATCATAACTTGGCAGTGCAGTGGTGTAATAGTTGCGAGAGTGAAAACTGCGTTATTTAAATTTAAAGTGCCTAATAAACATAGCTAAATATGTGAGTCTATTTCGTATTACTCCAAAATTACTAAACTTGACCTAAGTCAGTATATTAAAAAGCTCTAGAATATTGCGCAGTGAAAAAGCAGACACAAAATATCAGGTAAATAAACAACTCAGGTAGCACAAAAACTACTTTATATAAACGCCCAAATCCCAAAGTAAATACACGAATCTTACGTAAACTCCACACCTTCAGACGCGGAGGATATACTCATATAGACGGCTATACAGGGTGTTACGAACACTCGTCTGCAGCTCGCAAGAAAATATCTTGGGAACCTCACCACATCCCTACAGGTGTTTGCAACGCGATTTTCTCTTTTTTTTTCCACCACCGACCAACCGCGTTTCTCAAAGCTACGCCCTGTTTTAAGTAAAAAATTTTTTCGAGGTTTTCCGACGTGTACAGCTTTTGGATGCGCGGAGTTTTAGTAATGACCTCGTTATAACAAGTGTTATTTGGTAGTGATTTTGGATTTTCGAGGTAGTTTTTTTTTCTTTTAGGGGTAGGTAACTGTTGTATTGAATGGATCAGTAGTTGTTTGTGATTTAACGGTAATGAACCCTATTTAAAAATATGTTCAAAAACGATCTTTTCTAATCGCCTAACCTATTCTAGGTTACGCCATTGAAAACTAAACTAACCATAAATTTTGAGTTGAGCTGCACGATTACTGACAAATGCGTGCACTGATTGGACAGGTCCACTCATTCTGTGTGGTTTTTCCTCAAAAGACCATTTCAAACACTAATCTACATGGTCTTCACATGATCTGACCAAGATTATGTTTGGACTTTAAAAGAGACTGTGACTTCTGAGTTTGTTCAGCCCTTCTTCTCAGAGTAGTCAGATAGGAAACGCCGACCTCATCTAGTTTTAAAATATGATTGACGTGTAAAAGTGTTTGGACAAACCTACTTACAGAAATAAAATCATTTATCATTTATCATTAAAACATGTCAATACCTTACTATTAACTGACGCACAACTTTATTTACAAAACACGGTGAAGGTTATTTCGATTGTGTACACAACTATATATGCCATACCAATATTTTCTCACAAAATCACCGGTTATTCATTCGTACTAGAATAGAAGTTCATCCAAATCTCATTTCCATTCACTTCATTGAACCATGCAGGGAGTCAGCAAAGCGTTCCAACAATATAATCATTATAATCAGCAGAATACAGTGGGAATACATTAACACAGTATAAACAGTGCTGGACCATCACGCAAAATGTTTGCCAACGAATTATTGAAGTGACTAGTGTTGTCAACGCTGTTTACTAAAATAAGGATTTAGTTTTAGATTTTTTTACTATTTTGGATTTTATTTTAGACTTGTGCTACAGGTATATCTGGAAAAGATCTTGGATTCATTCACACCAAATTGATTATATCTTCAAATTAAAAATTATAATTCATTTATTCATTTTGTAAACACAGGATAAAGGATTATACAGATGTTACATAAAAAATGTGTATAAGTGATACAAAATAGTTTAGGTAATCGAATGCTAGTTAACAAAATAGAACCAAAAAATAAAGTCAATAGGTAAGTAGATGTCACAGTGTCATGCCAAACACTATTAGTTAATATTATGTCAATAAATTAAGACGGCACATAAACAAATAGGTATTATTTAGTCACAATTTTATAGACAATGATAAATGAAATAAAAATGTCATTAAAGAATCTGATCTTGGGAGAAATGTTTTAATTATAGAAATATAAAATTATATAAATATTATTTTAATTTGTCATTAAGATAATATATTCATGAACAGAATAATACGCCTTGTCATTCAATAATTTAAAAACTTCACATTTAAACTCATTCATGTTGCTGCTTGATATAATTTGATCTTAGAAAAAAGTTACATTAATATTTTTCTTGGATGGAAATGGTTTTTGCCTCCAAATTTAAACAGTATTACGTCATTCTAATGATAAGCTAGAACTTTAGACTATTTGATAAATCTGGATTACTTAGAAAATTAACTTACACTATACTTAAACTTAATTCAAGATCTTGGAAGCGTAGCTAGAACTTTCTACAGCAAGCATATTCGTATTGAAGATATGGAGCAGTAATTGGCAATAAATTGAATAGGGATCTTCAGGCAAGCGCTCTGAACCTAGCCACACTTGGACGTTGTCCTCCTTTGATGGATTACTAACTTTGAAGGATCTCTTGTATAGAAGCTAAGATGTTCAAGTGTGGACTATGTGGGACAATTTACTTGGTAGCCATTCGATTAATATATATACTAGCTATAATTTTAGTCGCAACCATAGCGGTATTTCAAGCTGGACCGCGGACGTTGGCGACTGATTATGAATGCTGGTTAATTAGGATTTGCATTTACTTTCTAGAATTAGCAATTTTTTCCTCCTAGTATTTTCTCAAAATCGACGATGTTAACGGAAAAAAAGATGAAGAGATTTGAAGAACTTTTCAGAAGTGATTTGAGTTTTCAAAAATAATAAAATTTTGAATCTCCAACTACAACACCCAACTTCTAAATTTCGAACTAAAACCTTCTGTTTGCCAACAATATTTCCCCTTCAATTTAGTAGCCCCGATGTAGCAACACTACGCATGAAACTCGTGCGAAGCGGCCTGCAGCTGACAGCCGACTGAATTATGTAGCGGGACGCGTCAGTCGCAACTGTAATGATCGCTTTAAATACGTATTGTTTTATTCCGAGCTATATGTTGTGGAAACTGATATGACAGCCAATAACCGGGACAGTGGGGATGAAAAATGATTGACGAAGGGTATTAATCGAAAAGACTGGGGAAGTAACCGATTATAACGTGAGATTTATATGATACTATTTAAGATGAACACAATAATGATGCAGATAGCTAGAGCCGGAGATAAAATTAAGAAACAAATAATAGATACAAATGAGACGAAATTAAATTAATTTATAAAAACACTAGCTTCTGCCCGTGACTTCGGCCGCGTGAAGTTTCTTTTTCCCCGATCCACCCCGTCGCATCGCATTGCCTGCCCGCGCTGTAACTTCGTTTTCCTTTAGCGTTCTTTCTTACTTTTTTCTATTTTGCACGGCTCCCAAGGATTCTAGTGTGATGTTAAATAACCTATAGACTTCCTCAAAAATTGGGCTCTCAAATACGAAAAGAATTGATTAAATCCGACTGGTAGTTCCAGCGATTAAATCGGTCAAAAAAACAAATAAACTCTTCAGCTTTATTATTAGTATATAATTAGTATAGGAGACACTTATGACTGGGCAGGGTCAGGGTCAGTTAATTAATATAGATAAACTTATGACTGAGCAGGTTCAGGATCAGTTAATTCATATAGAGAGACACTTATGACCGGGCAGGGTCGGGGTCATTTAATTCATATAGAGACACTTATGACTAAGCAGGGTCAGGGTCAGTTAATTAATATAGAGACACTTATGACTGGGCAGGTCAGGGTCAGTTAACTCCAATCCGTTACTGTACTAAGAAACATACCAATAGGTAATAAGACAAATGTAAGAAGAAACAACAACAAACATGCTGGTTATGAGACAGAAGCTCAAACAGAACCAGACGTTGATAATCCCAAGCAATCTAAAGTTAAACAAAAGAAAAAGTGTTATTGTGCCGTTCATAGTCGACGGAGTCTACAAACACCACAATTAACTTTTTTCCTTGGTTTTCTCTAACAAATTACCTGTCACTGCAAGCACTATTGCAATCTTTAGACTCAATATGTGGTTGCAAAAAGTATTCTTTTTCAACGTGGTTTTTGTTCGAGCCACTTCGGTTTCAGGTTCCGTCTGACTAAAAAGTCGAGGCAATGGAGCTATCTGAGTGTAGGCATTAGAAAATAGTTTCAAAGCATTCAGTACCGTTTTTTTAGATGTTAATTAGTGTCCATCCGAAGGTTTTGAGATAGTATGTGATGATTTGATAGCATATCAAAAATGGTCCATCTGATATTTCTTGAACGTTTTACTAGACCAGTATGTGGTCAACAAAAACTATTGGATACTTTCTGTGCAACAAAAATAAACGTGTAGTAATTTAATTGTCTGAACATCTCCATTGATACTCATCGCCATTCATTAGAACCATCTCTCATAAACTATTCAGTAAGTACCTCTTCAATATAAAACAGCATCGACCTATTCCATTTAATTCCGATGCACCAAGATTTTACACCAATTGAAATTCCAGCAGCGTCTCCTTACAAGATCTGTTGCAACGTCTGGCAAACACAAAGATACGTACGATCTTAATTCGAGTTAATCCGGGTAAGAAAGCGGGCGTCGCAAGGTGGACACACTATGTGGACGGACGTGTGTTGAATTTTAGAAGGATGAGGGCAGAAAGTAAGCGCTTTGAAGCGCTGCAGCGGGCTTTGTTGGAATTGGGGGTTTGTGTGGTAAACTGTGAGGTGTAGTGAGTGAAGCGACTACTGTACTGCCTATCATTTTGTGGAGTTCTATGCGCAGCTTACGGCTTATCATCTTTCATGTATATCTTGCCACTAGCATCATGAAAGCATTAAAATATATCTTTTAATGTTGCTAATTCTAGCAACCAATACTTATTTATGCGAGTAATTTAATATCTTATATCTTAATTAAAACTATGCTTAATTAGGCAACAGATTACCTACGCCTTGCGATTTATCTTAACGTGTAAATGAAGTTTTTTGTAAAGCTAAATTAATGCTGCTCTCAGCTTAAACAACTCAAACACCATTTTAGTACAACTGGTCTACTTCATGCAATCTAATTTGCTCAAATGCTTTTACTTTTGCTCCAGTCGTTTTAATGGCTGCAAATTTAGTCAAACTTAATTCGTTCTGCCTAGGCTAGTCGCAGTGTCTTTAACGCGTTGTTTGATAACTGGATTGTAGAACATGTTTTTCTTTCAACGTTATGTCTTTGTTTCACTCACAAATGTACTTGATGTGCCTTCTTGAGTAAATCAATTATGGAATTCGCGTAAGAAGATAAAGTTTCGAAATTACTCGCGAATGTTTTTTCTTTAAGATCATTATTTGCATGTTCTACTGTTACCAGTGTTGAGCTACAAGAGAAAAGTAAATTCAAAATTTGTTAAATATCAACAGCCATTTTATAATAATTCATTATTATGTAAATTTTATTTTCATTGTCAGATTATGGAAAAAATTGTATTCAAATTTTGTTGAAAACATAATACAAAAACTTCATCCGATTTAAAAGTTACTTTCAACTCATACCCTCTTTTGTTTCTTTGTTATTCTCATTCCTTACCTTTATTATTCCACAACAAACAAAAAGATATGAAAGACAAACAGCGTTTCCAACAAAATTAAGAAACAAAAATATTCACTCCGGAATAAATTCGACTGTCAGTGTCACACGAAACTCCTAACTCCATTCAAATTAATCGCTTAAAGTACATTTTAAATCGACTTAGAAAAGTTGGATGGCACGACAAAAAACAATTTTAACTCTGAAGAAAGGAAAAGGGAAGTATTCCGATACAAAAAGACAGCCCAAGAGCGCTGACGCTAAGTGAATAAGTGAATAGTTAAAGTCTCATAATATTTACATAAACCGAACATTAGCGGAGTGCCTTGAGATGGAGGCTGTAGCGGGTGAATTGATCCTCGGTGGTTCATCAAATTATGATGATGGGGCAAGTTTGGCCTGTATAGATTTTTTATGTTACAGAACTGTTTTTATGTTACAGTTACAGTTCTGTAACATAAAAAATCTATACAGGCCACTGTATAGATTTTTTATATTACAGAACTGTTTTTATATTACAAAAATTTCAAATTGTTACACTCATCAGGAATGTCTCTGATAGTCTGTGGTTTAGAAGCTGCATAATTAATAACAGTGATTTCTTGTTACTGACTCAGCAATAATTATGTAGACGGTATAATGGGTCAGATTTAAGTTAATAATTGAATGAATCAAATTGAGTACAGACTGGGGATTTTCATCAATAATGTACGCTGACTCGTCTTATCAATAATGGCCGACTGCCTTAGTTCAACAGCTTCATGCTTTTGTGCAAACATGTAAATAAATGTGGGATTAGCTCTATTCAAGTTAAATGAAACCACTGATTACTTATTTAAATTTTATTTTCGTCTCACAATCGTGTTATGTCTTTCACTATTTTCTTCATAAACTCCTTTTTTTTTTTACTAATTCTGCATTTTAAACATTCATTCACTATCTCTTTCAATCCTTGACTATTTTGTACATTCATCTCTGTCACTCGTTTATGCTTCACATCTGTCATCCATCTTCAAATGATAAATGATTTTATTTCTGTAAGTAGGTTTGAACAAACACTTTTACACGTCAATCATATTTTAAAAACTAGATGAAGTCGGCGTTTCCTATCTAATTACTCTGAGAAGAAAGGCCGAAACAAACTCAGAGGTCACAGTCTCTTTTAAAGTCCAGACATAATCTTGGTCAGATCATGTGAAGACCATGTAGATTTGTGTCTGAGATGGTCTTTTGAGGAAAAACCACACAGATTGAGTGGACCTGTCCAGTCAGTGCACGCATTTGTCAGTAATCGTGTAGCTCAACTCAGAACTTAAGGAGCTCAACGATTCGACGAACAATACCAAAGAAAAGACATTTGGGTAGGCCACAAAAATTACTCAAACTGCCAGATCTCCTATCACTGTCCTGACACGCTCTGTTCCTACATTACTATAAAATATTATTCTTGCAAGAATGTGCAGGGTATTAGCATCATGCTGGCTCTTACAAACCGCTAATCCCCACACTTTGAGCCATCAAAATAACAAGGCGAAGCAAGCGTATGGATCGTGGTAAATGAACCAAAAAAGAAATACACAGGCCGCGTTGATCGAATACTCTCTTTGATGTAATACCACCCCTACATTCCATGGTAGCATGACTGTGTGAATATGTAATGACGTAATAGAATTGCCAGCTAAATGCCGTGAAAATGGCTTTCATGTAATATCCCGCATTTTCTTTGTCGATTTGGAATGTTGCAGCCGTTGTGAGCGTATGTGGATGATAGAGGTATTGATTTTTGGTGGGAAGCCAGGCGCTTCTAATTGAGCGAAATGAAAATTAATAATAGTTTTTTTTTTAACCGTTAACTTATGAGACAACTGAGTGTGATTAAATTAAAGAAATACCTACAGTAAAGTTCGTTTTTGCAGCTGCATTTGATAAGGAAATTAAAAACATTGGAGATGATTTATTTTACTTCTCCAATGACAAAAATACTGTAAGGAACAATAGTTACAAAATTAATAGCTTTTGATTAAGCTACAGTCTTTTTAATCCTGAACAACAACAACCATATCCCGTACCTCCAAATAATACCCATTCACTGTTCAACATTGCCTTATTTAACAACTGCCAAAGCTATTAAAAACTTATTATTTATTTATACGAGTTAATCTTCAAGACGGGCCCTTTTACGATATAATTATTACGACAGACTACAGTCAAAACGTTTCAATTAATTTTAAAGATGGCTGATAGTCCCCACAGGAAATTTGCCAAGTTGCCAGTCATTATGAGGGGCACAAAATGCGTTGGAATTATTTATGGTGGGAGCTTTGCCATACAGTTTCGATGTTCGCAGCCACAGATGGTACATAATATTAGTGTGAATTGGCGATGGAATCGGAGAAAGCGAAGGAGTTATGTATTTGTTCATATAGATTACATTGTTTATGTCATTGGTTTATGTTTTCGTACGAAGCTATAACCCCTTTTTTATTTTTTGGGTGGGAAATCATCAAATGATCTATCTCGCTCTGGGCGGAGTGGAAGGGTGTGTCAGACTCTTACTGACTAAAACCCACCCGTGTTCCTTCGGTTGCCTGTGCGCCAGGGCCACGGTAACTCTTTCGATAATTTGCGACCTCGGCAGGAAGCTATAACCCTAATTATAGTATTATATCAAAACACCGATAGTCGTTTATGATGTCTAACGCTATATGATGGTGGCGCATGTGTTGGATCATTAGCTCCCTTCAAAATGGTTAAGTTAAATGGTGCTAATCCATGCGTCATGTTCATGAACGGGTGCCGCCAATACGGACGGGTCATCTCTTAGCTGCGGCTTATTTTAATTTAATATTCGAACAGTTTTTAATTTTTATTACGGGCGCTTTTCACGTTCTGCATCGTTCTCATGCATAATTTCAACATGAATGATGTAACCATATTTTGATTTAAAAGAGTGTCCATGGAGTTTGTTGCCCGTTCTTCTCTATAAGTACCTACCACGCTTTGAAATGTGTAACTAGCTTAATCTTTCTGACTGACCGTCCCCTTGACAATTCAAAAGTGCCTGTAATTGGTTTATTTGTAATAAATGCTTTGAGTTTGAATTTGATGAAAAGTCTCTTCTGACCGACAAAGATTTTATTCGTCAGGATGTCGTTTATCATATTATAGAAGTATGAGGAACAGGGTGTAAATTTCACTCATACTCTATAGAAAAGGGAGGATCCTCCGACCAGACGGGTGTCGTGTCTGGTGGGCAACTGCCCAACGGTTGATGTCGGGATGTTGTATATATGCTAGTTGCGCGGTAAACTCTGCTTGCGCGATGCAGGATTTTGCGTGACGTCAGTATGACGCGTAGCTCGCATGTGGCGCTTGTAGATGCCGCTACATCACTCCCCCCCGGAGACCGGAGGTCGATAGTGGGCTGAGTCGTGTATCTTGCAATGCTTGCCAGGGCCAGGTGAAGTTCCAGTGAGTCGGAACCGGGTGTCGCATAGTTCGCGGTGAGTCGGAACTGTCTGCGAAGATTCCCCAGTGAGTCGGGGTGGCGCTGCGTTATGCTCCAGTGCGTCGGATGTGGTACAGCGCCGGGTTGAGGCTGACTGCTGGCGTCGACCAGGAGAGGGCTTGAAGGCTCTGCTTGTGGACCGGCCGAGAGTGCAGTGTGCTGTGCCAAGGTTGCTGATGAGGCTGAGGGTGATGACCAGGTATGCGCGGTCGCTGCATGCTGGTGGTCAGGATACCCGTAGAAGCCGTGGGTGCTGGCTGGCTGTGTGACTCGCCGCTCTAAAGCTTGCGGAAGTGATGATTATGACGTCACGCTGAAGTAGTTGCACGAAGGCTGCGCTGACGTTCATGTTCGGGGTCACCAGTATAGAAGTATGAGGAACAGGGTGTAAAGTTCACTCATACTCTATAGAAAAGGGAGGATCCTCCGACCAGACGGGTGTCGTGTCTGGTGGGCAACTGCCCAACGGTTGATGTCGGGATGTTGTATATATGCTAGTTGCGCGGTAAACTCTGCTTGCGCGATGCAGGATTTTGCGTGACGTCAGTATGACGCGTAGCTCGCATGTGGCGCTTGTAGATGCCGCTACAATATTAAACAAAGGTCACTATAATTTTTCGGGGTTATGTTGTAAATTCGGGATTTTATTGGAAATATAATTGTTTAAGTTTCAACTCATTTGATAAGAAAAGGAATATTTATGTAGATTTATAGATCATTATCACTTTACACACTCGTGTTTTGGGATAACGCTATAGTTTATTTTTTTATTATTATGTTGCCCCACACTAGAAATTTCTCCTGTATTGTGGGTGCGTTTACAAACATTTAAACTCACATACACAATCAGCCAGACACGGAACAACTACTTGTAGGTCATATAAATATTTGTTCCGTGCGGGAATCGAACCCGCGACACGCAGCGCAGCAGTCAATCGCTTAACCACTGCGCCAACCGTGCCGTCAAGTTTCAAAATTACCACCATTACCATCTGTACGAGCATCGCCACATGATATTTATTGTTTTAGTTTTTACCTGATCAAGCAGTTGCTAATTCACCGATTTATGTACATTCGCTGACTAAGCTATTACGCCCGCCACAAGCCACCTACTTTTGGCATTATATAATTCGTTGTTTTATTAAATAAACGGTCAATCATTATCGGACACAAAACAGTGATTTTATTTCCTGTACACATCCCGAGTGATTCATCCACCTACATCCTACATCTCAGTGTGCGGAGCTGCTGCCCGTACACCATCAACTATCATTAAACAAAAATATATATAGTAGTTTGCTATCAAGATTCGAGTTAGATTGAAATATCCAGTTATACTAAGCTTTGCTACTTTCTAATTAATGACAGGTCACACTCTATCGCCTACAAGAAATGCAGTAAAACACAGCGACTAATTAAACCCCGCTGATCTTTACTATTTGCGTGGGATTCAACGCGTTTTTAGAAAAAATTCAAACGTCTAATAATTTAACTTAACCTGCAGCTTTCTTTGTTCCAAAAACAGAATTGAAAAAAAAAAATTAAGTAATCAATTTTGTTTTTTACCGTGTTCTGAAACTTATCAATACTTTGTCAGAAAGCCCATGTCACAGATATCAATAACATTGCTAATTGTTTGATCAACTTCACTATGGCTTTGTTGTTACGATTGTCATACTGTTTCCGTGCTCTTAATTATAATATTATATTTGATTAGTTTTTCCTAAAAATTCTACCCAACTTGTCTATCTAAACTCATAATATAAAGAGAAAGGATTTGATTTTTTTGCATGTTTGTATGTTTATTAATTATTTGTTACGTTTATTTTAATTTTAATCATCATCTGGCAGTTTGAGTAATTTATGCGGCCTACCCAAATGTCCTTTCTTTGGTATTGTTCGTCGAATCGTTGAGCTCCTTAAGACTAGACTTCCTGAGTTGAGCTGCACGATTACTGACAAATGCGTACACTGACTGGACAGGTCCACCCAATTTGTGTGGTTCTTTCCTCAAAAGACCATTTCAGATACCAATCTACATGGTCTTCGCATGATCTGACCAAGATTATGTCTGGACTTGAAAAGAGACCGTGACCTCTGTGTTAGTTTCGGCCTTTCTTTTCAGAGTAGTCAGATAGGAAACGCCGACCTCATCTAGTTTAAAAAAATATGATTGACGTGTAAAAGTGTCTGTACAAACCTACTTACAGAAATAAAATCATTTATCATTTATCATTTACGCTTTCACGCCAAAACGGCTAAACGGATTTGGATGCAATTAGGCACATGGGTAGACCATGACCTGGATTAGGACATAGGATACTTTTTATCCCGATATTCCAACGGGATCAAGACTTATGTGGGTGAAACTGCGGGGCGCAGCTAGTTTTTTATATGCACGTATTTCTGCGACAATTTTTTTTTTTCTATCTGTCTGCCGATGTTCAGCAAAAGGTACGGATTGATTTCTCAAAACTCTTTCTTTTAATAATCTATTTAGGCTATAAACGCATGAAGAACTTTTTACCTTCTTGCCATGTCCATTACTAACCGAAAAGTGAATACCCGACGATACCTTTGTAGGTATATCTGCGCTGTTGGTCTCGCGGTTGTAAGCGTGACTGCTGAGTATGGGGTCCTGAGTTCGATTCCCAGGTCGGGCAAAGTGTTATAGGGTTTTCCCATTAGAATTTCTTAGTAACAGCCCGGAGTTTGGAAGTTGGCGGTGTGATACCCCCGTGCCTCGGAAAGCACGTTAAGCCGTTGGTCCTGGGCCTGATTTCCCTCCGGCCGTGTCGGATTGCCGCCCCATCGGACTATCAGAGTGAGGGAAGAGAGAGTGCATCTGTATTTGCGCACACACTTGTGCACTATATTATCTTCCATGCCGAACGCTAGTCTCCACTGAGATTGGTCGCCATGGCCGAAATTTGGTCTGGATGACTATTAGGCATGTATATCTGAAAACAAAAGGTTATATTATCAGCAAGGTCACCAGTACCTTGTAGTGCTGAGACATTATGACGTCAGTTGACAGATGGGTTCAACAATCCTACTGCATTTCTTCGTGCTATAAAAATGTTTAGAATTCCAAATGTGGAGAGGTGTATGAATTTCTAGCGAGGTTCACAGAACTTATGTAAGTCGTGGTTCTTGGACACGATTATTTTAAACTGACGGCTTAACCTTTGCTTGGGGTTTCAGGAAATGTGTGAGCGAACGTGTTTAGGAATATATCGAAACTATCTAGAACGATTTGATGTATAGGCCAAAGGTTTAGTTTCGTTTTCTCAGAATTAGTAAAGGTCCTTAGTATCTGTATTCTGTTGTAGTTGTCTAAACATATCTTCCTAAGTGTGGCAAAAGGAAATATGTAGGAACAACACAATTTATAATTTTACAGCAAAATAATAAAAATAAACTATTTTCTACCTGATCCATGTTGCATAATCAATTTTGTTTTTATCTAATTTATGTTTGTTGATGTTTACTAATCAACTCAACAGCATACCAACATTGTATTTTGCAGTTCCCTAACAGGATTCATTTACTAAAACTGACAATTAAGTATCTATTTAAAAATGTGTGATTTACATCAGAGCAAATAAATAAATAATATTCATTGAAACACCAAAAATGAATATTGATAAACATAACATAATTCACATTTAAACCCGATGTCAGTTGGTGCCAAACATATTTTGCATTCAATAATTCTGTCACAATTTCACCGACAGAATCCATTTCCTTTGTACGTAATAAATCAATAATAAACACAACAGCTCCAACATTGCGTGTGAAGGTTGCAATAATGCATAAACAGTTAGCTCCCATCGGCACAAACTCACATTGGCCTATTAGCCTCAATTGACTTCAGCTTGTTCAAGATACGCAGCTGGTCCTAGTGTTCTACTTCATATTTTCCTTCCATTGCAGGACCAACGTAAAACGGCAGTAAATACTCGCTAAAAGAGTGTTCACTGTTCGTTTTAAATTTTCATTTTGTTTTCGAGTTTCAATCTTCACACTCGTTATTCTTTACGGCTCTTACTTTAAACATGTGGGTTTAGTGGAAATTGAGCGCTACCTCTTCATATATCAAAGCTGTGTGTATAAAATGGAACGTTGCTATTGCTTATGATAACTTTGCACGGGTAAATTATTAGGCTCGTTTTTTCACGATCTATACCTGCCAATCGCTCGACTTTTTAAGTATTTGATAGTCCTTTATCTCTCACGCAATTCAAATTTTGAGCTGATCCTAGACTATAAAAATTGTAACGTAATATTTTTATCAGACATCGAACTGCAGTCAGATTTAAATTCCAAGACGTTTGCAGATCTTTACCAACAAGCCAATGGAGTATTTACTCATATAAAAGCAAGAAAGACAATAACCCACCTTATGAAGATCTGAAAACCTCACAAACTTGACGCACATACTCATAATGATATATTAAATAGAACTGTCTGCGATGCCGAGGACATAGAAGTGAGACACTTTAATATACCGAGTATTACACAAGTTGAAAGTTTTACAAAAGGCATTATTCGGCTGCGACGGTACACGGTAGCCGCAGGGTAACACGGACGTTTTCCAACTGATATATACGGTGACACTGTGCTGGAATGTGAAGGAAGTGTTATGAGTTTGACTTATTGCTTTTAACAAGCAAAGGTGTATGGTAGCAGCTGGAATATATATCGATAATGATACAAAAGACATTGAGTAAATTGATTTTGTATTTGTATATCGCTGTATTGCTAAAGAACGCATCTATTGAAGAAATTTATTAGATATTTTTATGACAAGCTTCCAAAAAATCTATCTCAGCAAAGATACTATTGGCAATTATCTATTATTTCCAACAAAATAAAAGATAAGCATGAAAAAGATTTTTGCCATGATAGAACAGCAAAAGAATCGAAACAAAACCTCTATCAAACATTTACCCTCCCTAAAATATTCAAATCAGTTTATCTCTCATCCAATATAAAGTCGAAACAATCGGAATCAGTCGACACAGCCGATAGCCAGCAGTTGCTGAACACAACGACACATGACAATGTACTGAACTAAAGTCTCTCGTACATATTCAAAGTTTAATCCGAATCAGCTTTCATCTTCTTGCGAGGGCTTAGCTCGGATGGTGTCGCTAAGTCGGGTGATACAGTGTTGGGATGGATGTTGAGTATTTTTGTTGGATGATGTTGCTTTGGGAAAAAAAGGCTTTGTAAGGATGACTTATGTAATGTTACTTTTGATAAATGTGAGTTATTAGGAAAATAAAATACGTAAAAATATTTTTTTTGTAGTAAATTTAGTCAAGGGATGTAACAGAGAGATCATCAACAAACACAATCTAACTCTGACGATATATTGTAAAATTTTGTGAAATAAATGTGAATGAATGATTGAATTTGTTGTAAAATAAAATTGACACTTACGGACTAAATTATTCCATATTACCTCTAGATTCTCACTCCATTCTAGGTCTAGTGTAGTAGAAAAAAAGAAAGACCTTTGCCCTGCAGTGGGACAACACAGCCTATTCTATCTTTTCTTTCGCCAAGTCTCGTCTATTTCGAAGTTCTTTGTAACAAGCAAGCCCCCAATTTTCCAGCCAGTATACTCCCTTTACGCCATGACTCCATCACCAGCTCAGTTAGATAAACTTGTACTAATTAACAGACTTGCTGTCACATCACCACCTGCTCCAACTTGCGAACTGCATTCCACTTTAGCGCTACGTCCTATTGCACTTAGTGCTAGTTTTGTATCAAATTGTTACTTAAAATAATTAGTAGTGTAGGTGCTTTCAGAATTATGTCACGTTAATGTATATTTTCTCACGTTTTGGAGTTATAGCTGTTATGGCACATTCGTGGGGAGCGTTTTAGTATGGTTTTGAGTGCAGACGAGTTGGTAATGTAAAATTTTGTCGCATTTTGTGAAAGTTACGTCGCTGTAAATTATTGTCATTTCTTTGGCTCGTATGATATCAGGTTTTCTAAACTCAAGAGAGAGAAAAATATGTAGAATTGTGAGAATCATATTATAACTATGAAGGAATCAATATCAGCGGCATATCTTCCACCAAGTTCGCGGTAAAATAACTCAAATGATATACATTTTCCTTATTGCTGACGGTAATAATAAGGAGCTTCATTCTCCGACGGGGTTAATCCCGCTTTTCTTTCGTACCTAATACCCATCCCATAATACGTTCATAAACTCCATATTTAATAAGCGTAACTCACTGATTTAATAATGTAGTGTTGTTCTTTAGCCGCTATATATTTTTTAAATTAAACTTTTTATTATGAGAAGCGTGTGTTACGGCTTGATGAAATTTGCATTCATTAGTGAAGTGCCCGGGCGCCGGCCGTGGACAAAATGTCAACTGAGCTTTTTTTTTCTTTAAAAAAACCCTCGTAATATTAATGCGCAAGGTTTTTTCTCTTTGTAAAAGTTTTACATTAACTCATGTCACTGAAATGCGGAGTTAGATAAAGTTATGTTTTTGTATTAATGTATTACTCTTCTTTGGTTTGTATTTTTTTTCAGCTGGATGCTAATTATCGCGGTAACATCAAACCTTAGCTTGTATGTTGTTCAAAGAAAATTATTTATGCGTGAAGTTGTTTGAGAATATTTTCTCTTTTTGTTTACGTTCCAAATGATCTTCAGCTTAACGTTGCTATTTTGAATCTAATACTACGTATAATCATTTTTGCTTTTAGGTACCTTGCTAAATTTGAAAACTAATTATCCTGTTGTCTTTTTAGATGTCCTTCTTAATCTTACACGTGGAACATTAATTTATTTCCATCTTCCTTCGGTCTGCTTTTCACCATACAGGTGTCTTATATTGCGCCTATTTTTAGAAAAACAATGTGTTACCAATACCTATTCTTATTCCCTAAGGAGCTAAAATACTAGGTAGAATGATACTTTAAACAATACTCCTGAACTAAAATCAAAACTTTTATATGGAAGCATCAAAGCACGTTATGTACAAAACTTAATCCGCTATATAATAAAACTCGATGCATTTCATCTAACCCCTCTTCTCCCGTACCCCTTTAACCCCCCTTAATAATCAAGTTTGCGAGTTGTACGTCCAAGATGTCGCTACGGACCGAGAATATTCAGACAACATTGTCCCTTCTGAATATCTTACAGTCTTGGCTGAGTAAATTAACATACAATTTACGGAGACTTATAAGTTCTAAAAGACAATTATGAAAACAATTTTCTTATATCTGAGGTATACATTTTATAGGTTATGAAAATTTGCTGAAATATTAAAACCACCCTTTGTTATTAATTTTACATTATTAATTAAAAGATTGTCCACGAGTGGTAATACCTAGGTAGGTAGGTACGTCTGACACATCGGAGCTGGGGATCTGGGGTCTGGGTAATCTTTTCACCCATTGTGAGCTATTTTGTGTTAAAACAAACAATTTAAAAAAAAATATTATTAGGTGTTCCAAAATATAGAATGACACTACAACAAATAAACTTGGAATCAAAGAAAAATCCTTTACAATTTTACTATCTTTGGGTAGGTACTTGAACCAATTAAATGAAAACCTATCAAATACTATCTTTACTTGTGTATTTAGCAGAATCATTTGTTATATTTTCCAGAACGCCGGCGAATGGCCGGCATTCGTTGCAGCGCGCCAACTGAGGTCATTACAAGCAATTAACCTGTGAACGACATCAACATATTTTACTTTTTTTTCTGTTTAACTACGAGTAACTACGTACCTACATATTTTTTCATCATTAGGTATATTATTAGTTTATTTATTACACTTTCGTTAAATTTATTTTTAAAAATAAAACAGTACGTAATGAACATAAAACAGTTTCAAGCATACATGAACAATCATAGATATTGAAAATAGTTGGTTTTCTTGCTGAACATTTTCTTTGCTTAGCTAGAAGACACCAATTCAAAAGTGTTGGAGCTTGGAAGCAAGCAAATTGGAAAGATGTAATATCAAACTAATTACAAAACATTACATTAGACTTAATTTATATTACCTACTGGCTGTACTGAAACACAAAGGCTGTTCTGTAAAATTCAGGCATTCTCTCTGATGAAAGCTCCAACATCAACATAATTTAATGTTGTGTCTGACATATGTTCTAAGTTCTAAGAAATGTTTTGAATACTGCGTACCCTGCAAATGACAAGTCTCGGCATTCACAGCTCCGCCTAGATTTGCCGCAACCACCCTACCTAAATCAATTCGGTCGGAAAATATTCGCGACTCAATTTGATGTCTGTGAAATTTCATCCGTCTAGAATTCCATCTCTATGTTAATATGACACCGTTGTTAGTTTCCATATTTTTTTGGGGGTATATATTAGTTTGATATTATATCTTGTGATAAAAATATGAAAATCAATAAAAAATGATCTGTTCATGTAATCCTCAGTAATTTATGAACAGAAGTATGATGTTGACATATAATGAACTACACTTTGGTATTGTTCGTCGAATCGTTGAGCTCCTTAAGTTTTGAGTTGAGCTGCACGATTACTGACAAATGCGTGCACTGACTGGACAGGTCCACTCATTCTGTGTGGTTTTTCCTCAAAAGACCATTTCAGACACTAATCTACATGGTCTTCACATGACCTGACCAAGATTATGTGTGGACTTTAATAGACACTGTGACATCTGAGTTTGTTTCGGCCTTTCTTCTCAGAGTAGTCAGATAGGAAACGCCGACCTCATCTAGTTTTAAAATATGATTGACGTGTAACATTGTTTGTACAAACCTACTTACAGAAATAAAATCATTTATCATTTATTATTTACATATATGAACATGATATACTATGACAATGCACTAGCTATTAAAAATAATGAAGATAATCCTACAATCATTGTAAAAGATGCATAAAAATCTAGTAATAAACTCCTTAAAGAAGTCGAGCGAGAATCTCGTACTCTTTATATTTTAGAAGGAGTAAATAAAGACGAAAAACTAAAGGACGTCTAAAAAACTAAGCTTATCTTAGAATTCTTCGCGTACAGTGTAAGTCCCTGTGTGAAACTTTAATGAAATTCTTCGTTGATAAGTAAAATGTGTCTGTTTTTGTTGTAAACTTGCTTGGGAAATATTTACTGGGTAGCTTTAGTTTTATCTCATGTAGTGTCTTTGTCTGCTTCATCAATCTTATCAGTTGATGTTCTTGTTTTTGTTCTAAACTGTCCATCTGCAAAAATAAATATGTTTTTTTTTTATTAAAGAGTCATTTCTAAACAGCTTCCTTTAGAAATATTGCAACAAATAATTCTAAAACCGATAGCAAGCATCATTGCGATTCATTCCTATTCACTGATATTTTAACCGCTGCGAAAAAATATTTCCTTCGCGTTTCCATTTTTAATTTCGATAACAGCGTGGAAACAGCGAACGCAGCGAAATGTGAAAAGTCGTGAATCTTTGTTTTCGTTGTTTTCACAATAGACCACCATTTAAATAATGACATTACGAATTTACTCCAGCCTAGGTTATTACTTTTTGAAAGAAAAATTAGAGTAATTAAATTGTATCTACTTAATGTCTCGGTGATTTGATTCAATATCTTGAGGCACAAATAATAACTCCTTCCTTATAACTCATTCTAACGCACTCGTTAATCCTTCTAAAGTTTTCTCAATACAATGCTCGTTGTTCAAGAGCGGCATTGTTGTTGGGGTATACAAAAAGAGTAATGCACAGTCATACGTCTCGATCGAAAATTTCATTTGTTGGCACGGGCACACTGGAGTAGAATGCTTTGTGTGTCGTATGATAAAGATATAGAGTTGACAGATGCGGTACTTGGGATGTCGTGTCTCCTAGAAGATATGTACGTGTTAGCTTTCGTTTGGAGAATAGGACAACAGTTTTATAAGAAGGAGATAATGACTATGATATCACGATAGAAAACTATATTAGTCTTATCTAAAGTAGTACTAGGTTCCTATCTGAAGTAAGGAATAGCAAAAAGTAAGTTTCAAGGACACAGGTTCAAGAAGTGTGTAATTATTATTAATTGGATGAAATTATTTCTAAATAAGTTTACATTTCTATAGTGAACCGTGCGTCATTATTAAAAATTTTATGTCTACCAATCATATTTTTTACTGCAGAAAGTCTTGAGCTTCATAAATTAACCCCGTTCCACTACACCTTAAAGCAAGATTTGTTTATCAGAAACCATAACGTCACATCATTTCATTGAATGGACATCAAAATATAAAATGCGAAACCCTAAAACGTCCACATCCAGCATCACCAAGTCCACGTACCCGATTCATCACGTGTATTTGTACAAAATAGTTTTTGTCCGTCTTTGTAGTTTTATTAGCAACAGCTAAATTGATGACCGGCATCGTGTCCCCAGCACTGCGGGCTTCGTCTACGTTGATCGATGGCTCTCCACCAGACATTTCAATTTAATCACCACTTAAATCAGAAACCTCTGTTTCTAGAGTATTTCATGATATATTTTTTGCTACAGTTTTGTCATTGTCAGTGTTATGTTTTATAATAATATCTATTGTATTTTGTTTTTTATCTAAACTTGAAACATCCTGAAGGATAGATTTTGTTAGGGGTATAATTTTTGTATAATGTATACCTTCACATCATCTGTAACAGTTATCATTTTCAGGGATGATATTTCTATAAATTTAAAATAAGGGATGTGTGATTTCAATAAAAATACCTGAAAGATAAAATGTTAAAAGCTTTCAAAATTAAAATAAAAGTAATCAAAATAACTACAAAACTGGGGATCCTACTAATGAACAAAAGCATCATACATGAATTGAATGAACCCATACATAGATAACATCTTTACTAAGTAAATTACTGCTGGAACAGTTCATATAACAGTGGCGCTCTTACATGATTTATTGTTGAACTTTATTAATTATAATCTGTTCCGCTTGTTACTTTGTCTTGTGATATGTTTAATGGAATAACTGGGAGTAGGGTGTATTTACGAGTATGTCATGTCTTAGATTTTGTAGTAGATCATCTTTTTGTAATTTCTGCGTTTGCGGTTAAAATTTTCAAATATGTGTAAGAACTGCTATTATTCACATGCTTTGTTATCTAAGGAAAAATACCAGCACCTTAATAGCGTAACACACTTTCTTTCACAATCCAAAGGATTTTGATCAGGAAATCCCTAATATACTGCTTCATATGTTTGAGAAATTGATCTGCTCGACTACGTAATTAACGCAATGAATGTTGTCGAATTGTCAAAATGAAAGGCATTTCAGTAAAATTGTTAGTGTGTTACGCAATTACCCAACAGGATCTTTAATTTTTAAGGCTTGGCTTTTAGGCAAAACCCAATTATGGTGATCTGATTTCATAAATTGCACATACCTACTACGTTATTTGACATAACAAAACTAGTAGGTAATACTGAAAGGCATTTATATCTTGATGGAAACCTGTAATGAGTATGAAAGATTTTCCATTTCCATCTCTGTTTACCTCTATAAAACGTGACGGGGACTCTGAATATATTCTCTAAAGACGTACGTATTGCTCAATCTTTTCCTTGAGGGCTCTATGCGGTATTGATACAGAATCGAGTGGAGTTGAGAGCTATTTCAATACCGTTCTTCAAATACTACGCAGAGCTAAGATCTTGGAGTGGCACTAGTGATACGTGTTTTGTGAATGCTTGTTTTATAGATATATGTGAAAAGGAAGATGAAGTTAGCAGAGTTTTGTTAATGACGATATTTTTGTAAAGGTAAATGAATCAAAAATCCTTTTATTACCTACCTTGGCTGTTGATAAAATTGCTACAGTAAGAAAAAGCTAATTTGAATATACAGAAAATATTATTAAGTAATCTTGAATCATAATAATGGAGATTTAACAATAGGTTCGCAAGGGTAAGGGTATCAATATCGTTATCTGCAAATTGGAGATTTTATTCATCGAGCAATATACCTTCATAGATGCAATCATGTGTTTAAAAGTCGTAACTTACATCAGAAATAAATGTTAGAGTAACATATAAATTGTGATCGTCTACAAATACTGTAGTTTCTACTAACATCCAACATAGCTTTACTGCTATTGTCTCGATAAATATCGGGTTTATACTGTTTACATTTACATCCATTCCCGTGTTTGGTTTGACCTGCACGTAAATAAAGATCGAAATTCAAGTCTTTCTCTGCTATATACTCAAACGTGACCTCATTCTTTTAGAAGACATTTACCAAACCTTAGAATGAAACCTTATTGAATATCAGAGAAAATATTAAAATAACCACAAAATTGCAGATATTCATTAATAACATAATAAGACGCTCCAAATTAAGCTGAATATTGCAGCAGTCCTGAAAATATGTACTAGGGGAGCAGCATTAATCTGGTAACAAAAAGGAGCTTAGCGGGCGTCAACACTACCGCCATACTAGAAGGGTTCGTTGCCCGTTAAAAGTCACTTTCGCCAACACAATTTCAAGATACGTCGCTTCCAACAATTTATGGCGCTGTCTCAAAGAGTCACTCACTTTTTGCAAGAATCCCGGGATGGTATAACTTGGGAATTTTCTTTATTTTTTTAAATAATAAATTAGATGGGCCCAAAACTTGGTGACAAAACTTTAATGAAATATGGATGCTGTGTTTATTTTTAAGGATTGTTAGGAGGTAGCCCAACAAAAATACCTACGTGTTCTACGATATAGTAATTTTATTTAGGTTAATAGAGTGCTTAGCATATGCGAGTTAGTAGTCTTTATATTAGATCGCACACAAATAAAACACTTTTATATTTTCTTTCAGATAGCTATTATTATGTAAACCATCTGCAACATTATCATATAAAATGTCTCAAATATTTAACGCCTTTTTCTTAATAGACTTCTTTCTACCTTGAAAAACTGAACAAGTGCGGTATGCTAACATCAACCCTAAGATCTAAAATCTTAAACTAAAAACACATGTCACCCATTAAGGTTGAGATGTTTTCAACAACGAAACAATTTTAAACTCTCAACAAACTCATGCATAATTAATATTTACCTACGTTTAGTGCACTCTACTAACAAAACATTCTGTTAATGTATTAAAGCAGTCTTTGGGGCTGGCATGCTCGCGTGTGCTCGGGGGGTAATACACTCCTTGGTCTATTAGAAGCGTGACTCTATTAGATTTATGTATCGATTGCACTTTATTCTTTAAAGGGCAAGCTGTTATACTAGTTAAAAGTTTAGAATTGGCTTGTCACAATTTGATTTGGCTAGTAGCAGATGCAACTAGCCATGGCTAATGGCAATCAAATTGTGACAAGCCAATTCTAAACGTTTTCTCATCGATCTGGATGAGAGTAGCCGAGGATTGAGTTAAATGACTTGTAATTGGAAAGGCCTATATCCAGCAATTTACAGCTGTAGGCTGATGGCACTGTCCTCCCATACCTATTGACACTGTAATTTGAAAACATAGTAAAAAGCCAATTATTTTTAAAAGAGTAACCGTGGAGTTTTTTGCCGGCTTTTCTCCATAGGAAACGACCAATTGGAACCGTGCACCTAGCTTCTGACGTTTCATAAGTGCCCATGTAGTTTTATGTGAAAAAAAAATATTTTTATTTTTATTGATAGATGATGACGATCAATAATCATGGTAGTCTATCGTCCCTGTAAGAAAAGGGTATATTACATTTTCTAGACGTAAGTAGCCTAGACGCCGCTCGGTTTAAGTGAAGGGTGAGGAAAAATAAAGGGTGCGGGTTTCGAACGGAGAAAGTACCAATCGCAAGGAAATCTGGACTTGACAGTCTTCAATCCTTTAACTCGCTGTTAGTAAGAATTTGATAAATGCTCGTTTCCTCCCAGTACAAGTAGGCGTATGTTGTGAGAAAATGACAGGTCAATATTATTCTGTTTCTGTTGTTGTTGGTGGTTGGTTGTTGTTTTTTCTTCTCTTATTTTGTATATTGTTATTCTTTTGTTTTACTCAAAATTCTGACCGTTTATACCACTCAAGTTTACTCCCTCCATCAACAAAACAATAGGAATACACACCTAATATTTCGAGCCGAACCGCACCTCTTACGTAATCCACTCACGACTCCCCAGAGTTCGTAGTTTTTAAGCAATTCCCGACCTGTACATTCAATTAAAAATTAGAGTACTTTAAACAAAGGGGCTCGGGAAAGTGGAACGAGCTCACTCCACGTTTGAAACGCGTTTTAGTCGCGTTTTCTCAGCTTCTCGTGGTGCAGGAAAACAATTAAACCCTTCGCTTGTTCGAGGGAAAGTTTGTGGGGGAACTGCAGCATCCGTCTCCTTTGTATCTAAAGTGGGCGATCTGAGCGATAGGAGGCAGCGGTATTGATATATTGGGAAAATATTTCGTATCCATTTTTAAAAGATAGGTAGCATTTTCTTTGTGTTTAAATTTTCCTAAATTATTGACAACAAATACTGAGAATTAAGATGAAGGTGAGTTGCCTTCATGTTCCAAACATTTTTAGGGTCCTAGTAGTTGTCAAAGGGACTTATAACTAGTGCACGCTGCTGTCTGTCTGTCATAGAGTTGTTTCTTTAAAACCATTCACTCATTATCTTCGTCATGAATTATTTAACGCAGGTATCATTTTGGTTTAGTCATTCCTTAATATTACTTGAAAAAATAAGAAGCGTAGAAGTGTCTATGCTAGTAAAAATTCTGAGCCGGTGCCAATTTGTGGCGAGTACTTGGCACTTGATAAATCTACATTATGCCATGCCACGTCCTTCTAAAGTAGCAAGAGTTTAGCGTCGTTTTCTTAGAAAATTCTGGCGTACTTACTTTATTCAATGCAAATTATTTTTGTAGTGACCATTAAGGCGGAAATAATTTATTAACATTTATTTTTATTATTTACTCAAACACACTTCTCAAGAAAAAAAAAGCCACCGCTTTGTCGAAAAACATCGATTATTTCAAAAATATTGACACATGGGATTCTTCAATGATTTTTGTTGAATTAGACATTAAAAAAATATTTGGTTAAATAGATACTATTTAAAAAAATCTCGGAAAACCGTGATTGATAATTTAAGTGTTTTTACTTTGTACTGTAAAATATTATTATATTAAATATTTCATTGTCTGCTTCTGAATCAGGCCCTGACAGAGACTAGAAGAGCTTGCGGTGAACATTCGCTAAATACAGCTCTTGCAGCTCGTCTCGAGTCAGTGTTGAGCGCTCATAAGTTGAGCGGGCATCCACTGTTACATACGGATTTACGCATTAGATCACAATTTTTTTTATAGTTTTTTTTTTTAATTCGTTATTTTATTTTGTCTTTTGTAAAGTAACATCGACTTTTGTTAACTTGGCCACTTTTTTCTGAATATATATTTTTGCTAACCTATTTAATTACTAGCTAACCCGCTACTTCATCCGCGTGAAATTTCTTATTCCCCAGACCCACGGCGTCGCATCGCATCGGTCGTCCGAGCTGTGGCTTCGTTTTTGCTTAGCATTTTTTCTAACTTTTTCTTTTTTCTCGTCTCCTAAGGCTCGCGGCGTTATGTAAAACAGCTTATAACCTTTCTTAAGAATTTGGCTATCAAATGCAAAAATATTTTTTCAAATCCGACTGGTAGTTCCAGAGATTAGCGCGTTCAAACAAACAGTCAGCTTTATTATACATATATTAGTATATTATAGATATATATTACAATTCATGTGTACTTTCTGAGTTTATCTCGGATATTACTGACATCAATTAAAAAAACAACGTGAGAAAGCCTGGACTTATTTATAGTAAATTTACATACATACATTTGAGTTAATAAATCTCCTTCTAAGAAATCATCGTTCGTTTTTTTACATATTTAACTTAAGGCTCCCACAGACAGACGCGACGCGACAGTGTGTACGAGCCTTTATTTAATATTTGTCGTAACTGAGTGGCGTTCGTGTAACCTTGTAATTTATTTAAGTATATATTCGCTATAGATCTGCGTTCTTAACTTTACATATCAAAACTTCGCCACCTAAACAACGCAATTACCAGTCTAGACTTCGAAGGAAAGCATAGAACAACACCAGCTTATTTTCATATAATATTATGACATGCAACAAAGGAAAATGGGGTCATTACGGTAGGCGGGAGCGGCAAGTAATCAACTTGTCACTACATGCTTAACCCTCCATGTTATGGGAATATGAGGTTTTTGATTGGCAGTGTGATCTTTAGAATATACCACGTTATTATGTCTCAATTATGAAAACTAGTGCTATTCTGTAACAATCTCATCGTGAAAACTTAGGTGAAGTGAACGTGGAGTGAACTGTCAGTGTCATCCCACCTGATGTTAGAGATTGACCAAGCGTTACATTTACAATCATAATCGAGATTTTAATAATATGTTTTATGCTAATTCTCTGTTGAGCTCCTTAAGTTCTGAGTTGAGCTGCACGGTTACTGACAAATGCGTGCACTGACTGGACAGGTCCACTCAATCTGTGTGGTTCTTTCCTTAAAAGACCATTTCAGACACCAATCTACATGGTCTTCAAACATTATTACCGAATTTTTATATACACATTGACATTGATAAATTTTATACAAACAATGACATGCGTATTTACTTGTAAAGTAGTAAGTTATTTTAATTATTATGAATGTGAGGACCATGTGGGTCTTTGCTTTTTTTTATCTCTCATTTAATTTTTATCATGATCTGGCAGTTTGAATAATTTATGCGGCCTACCCAAATGTCCTTTCTTTAGTATTGTTCGTCGAATCGTTGAGCTCCTTAAGTCCTGACTTCCTGAGTCGAGCTGCATGATTACTGACAAATGCGTGCACTGACTGGACAGGTCCACTCAATCTGTGTGGTTCTTTCCTCAAAATACCATTTCAGATACCAATCTGCATGGTCTTCGCATGACCTGATCAAGATTATGTTTGGACTTTAAAAGAGACTGTGACCTCTGAGTTTGTTTTGGCCTTTCTTCTCAGAGTAGTCAGTAGGAAACGCCGACCTCATCTAGTTTAAAAAATATGATTGACGTGTACAAGTGTTTGTACAAACCTACTTACAGAAATAAAATCATTTATCATTGATTATTTCATATTATTTCAAAGCTAATATTTAAGTTTCTAAACTTTACCCTTAAGAGGGTATTTAAATAAAATTGCAAAACAGAGATTCAGTCAGAAACTCAATTTTGTTCTTTTTCAAACGTTCTTTTCACATTTTTGCTTTCTTTCTTATTTAATAAAACCTATAGTAACGTTTAGACACCTAAATAACAGCATTGAAATAAAATAAAATAACTAATAGAATTAGCATAAAAATATTATTAGAATCTCGATTATGATTGTAAATGTTATGCTTGGTCAATTCCTAGTATCACTGGACTGACACTGACAGCTCACTCCACGCAAGTTTTCACGGTGAGATTTTTACAGAATCGACATACTGACGTAACCTTGAACGGGGCGTAACTCTGATATGACAGCTGAAACGTCAGTATAGTAACTTTTTAGGCTTATTATCATCGACTATCAACAGCCTTTGAACTACGTAGAATGGCCGTCTGAAAACCGATTGCCTTATTGCCATTTTGACAGACACCGGCAGATATTTTCATGGTCTATCATTAGTCGACTAAGTATACCTACTCACTAAGAGGAAACCCACACGCCACTATTCAAATTCAAGTAAATTATACCTACATTTACGCAGGCAATTTTCCCAAACAAGCGAAATTATACAGCAAAAAATCCTCATCTAACTCCAAAGAATCCTATTTTATTCCACTCAGTTGCATTACACCGCCCGTCACACCGAACTGTAACGACCACTCCGTTTTCAATTACACCGTTATTGTGGCTAAAGCTGTAATATCGTCGGTACCCGGCAATTTAGTACGTCGAACGTAAATTGCATTTGTTTTTCACTGTGTAATAGGCGGTTTGTCTGACGGTAGCATCAGTCTAACAATCTGCCATTTTGGGGCATTGACGTATGTTGTTCTATATAGTTGTTTATTGAATTACGTCAGTCTTTCTTATGTCATTAGTACCAAGGTTCTTACCATGTCTTTTCCCATGGGGATTAATTGAAGCAGAACACTAATTGCTACGATTTTCCAACCTCTTTCCCCTTCTCTCACTACTTCTTTTATTTAAGTCAGTAAAAAAAAAAAACAATTGTAAGCATTAGCATCAACCATACTCGCACCACACTCACACAAGCAACCTCTCACATTCACTCTTGCATCCCTCTTAGACACTTTCTCTAGTTACTAACTCACAGTCTAGTAACTGTTTATTTTTTGTTTCAAAATCAAAATATTTTATTTCACATAAACCAACACGGGCACTTATGAAACGTCAGAAGCTAAATTCTAGGTTTCTCAATTAAACCTTAGTTAAGTATTACTGCATTGCTAAAATGATCCAAATCATAGGCATCAGCCGCGGGAGGGCCCTGGTGATCTGTAATACAGGTTTTTATAAAAACCTTCTTCAGGCACCAGCGTCTCACAAAGTTAGCTCCTTGTTCGTGCACTATTCTCGAATATTAGCTGTAAGTACATAACTTGTGTAGAGAAAACAAACGTTTTATATTTTACTAGTGACCCGCCCCGGCTTCGCCCGGGTAGCAAAGCATAATATAATATAGCTTATGTCACCCGGAGATAGTGTAGCTTCCCAACAGTGAAAGAATTTTAGAAATCGGTTCAGTAGTTTCGGAGCTTATTCAATACAAACAAACAATCATATATTTTCTCTTTATAAAATTATTTCACTGTATTTCGTTTATTACAAAATAAATGTAGGTTATACCTTAGCCTCAGCAACACGTGGTGGTTATGCTATTAAATTGTAGCGTATATGAAACGTTTGTATTTTTAACATAGCGCCATCTATTAAATACTTACTCAATCTAGTCAACAGATATCGCCATCTGTTAAAATCGTTTGGAGCTAACAGATAATTGTGACTGTCAAATAATAGACTAATAATTTGCAATAAAATAATATTGTGACTATAAATTGAGATGTAAGCTATCCTATCTTTCAAGTTAGATCAAATTGCACACGGTGTGCAAATCAAATTTATAATCGGTTCAGTAGTTTATGAGTCCATCGCGGACAAACAACGTGACACGTAATTTTTATATATATAAGGATATTTATTTATTAGGACACCGGTTGTCAGAAACGCTAAAGACCCTTCTAATACAACAGGATGTTTTTTTCAAAAGCCAGTGTTTCTTTACTGTAAAAATATTAATGCACATTTGCAACATTACTTCAGACTACCACAGAATTTTTTACAAACACTTCTAGTAGTAAACTAACTTGTAACTCTTGAAAAAAATTGCGTGACAGAACGAAATAATATGTACTGAGCAATTTAGTGCGATTACAACCGTCATTACATTTTTTTTATTTATATTTTAATGGCGGTGGAATGACACTCCATGACAGTTCCCTACCATTAACTCTATTCTGTAATAATGGGTACAGTTTATTTCTTAATGCAGTTGCAGTAGTTTACTGCTTTTGTATTTATGTAGGTAGGTTACTTACATGGGTTTTCAGATTGGTGAATGTTTAAGATTTTCTTGGCAATTGGAAGAGTTGTAAGCTGAGACTTTAAGATTTACTGTTATTTGCATTAAATAACATAACATCACGCCTGTATTCCCCGAAGGGTTAGGCAGAGGTGTTCCTTTAGTACACCCACATTTCGCCAGTTATGTTTAAGTCCCATGTAATAGGGGGCGAGCCTATTGCCATCAACCGGGCACAAATCCAGACTCCGGCGTGCTACTGAGAAATTTCAGATGGAAAACCCAATAACACTTTGCCCGACCCGGGAATCGAACCCAGGACCTCATGCTCAGCAGTAGCGCTTGCAACCACTAGACCAGCGAGGCAGCCAACAACAAAGCAGGCAACTGTTATTTACTTGTGTGTAAAAAAGTTACAATAAAAGTTTTTCCCAATTAACTGACTCATATATTTAAATGTTACCTATGTTCTAAAAAGTATTTTTTTAATTAACTCATTGTAAAACAGTCTCTAATAGCCCGTTATTTTATCTATTAAAATAATTGAATTACAATCAGGAAATTAAGTAACAAAAATTTTACACTACGAGTATTACAAAGAAAATATAATTAATTAATCATACTAATCATAATCTTTCTTTATTTTCAGGTAAGTAACTGCTGGCGCCATCTTAAGATAAGCCCCACTTTATGAAACAACACTATCGTAAACTGTCCCAGTAAGTATCAATAAAAAAAAACTTTTCCCACAACTTTCTCTCGTCGTAAATTCTCTGCCACTAATATAATATTTTGTCCCGTTTCTCTTAAACAAAAATAATGTGGGCCTCGTAATTTCCAAAGTTATATATATAGGTGGGCTCTGTACCTCGGAGTGTATTTACTTAAAGTGGCCCACAAAATTATTTAAACTTAAAACCGAAGCAAACTTTTCGGGCGGCAATAACTCCGGCGAGTGTTTGTCAAGTACTATTGGAAAGTGTCTCTAATTTATCGTCTTGAGTACATTGTGAGAATTGAATTAAGTTAAAAAAGACAAATAAATTTAAAATCGTTTTAATCTTGCAAAAAAACCTTCATTCAATTATTTAAAAACTGTGTCTAAAGAAGCATAATAATCACAATGTTGCACTGAGTTTTCAGGCATTAATTTTACGCCGTTTACATGAGGAAAACTATGTTTTGCAGATTTTCCTTTTGAAGAAATCTCATTGGATCAAGATTAATACAAAACCGTTCTAGACTTTATACAAACTCACAAAATTTTCACCTCAATTTTCTCTCCTGTTATCGACCCCAGTCAAGACGACTCATAGTAATCCTCAAGTCGAAACTCACTTACTAATTCAAACTTAACGAAAAATCTTTTAATTTGGCAATGTAGCTGCGGGACCCACATCTAAGCAACTCGCACAGTACAAAACTTTCCTTTACGACTTACTCAACGTGGACCGAGTAAGGTTAAAATGCTGTGGGGACAATAAATTTGTAAATTTTACCTGAAGCTTCTACTTTATGTCCCTTTTGAAAGAGAGTGCTATTTTAATAAGTAAGAGGGTTCACAAAAATAATATATTTTTGGATTTACATTTAAATTTTCATGCGCAAAGGGTTGGAAAGTCTAGATTAAAAGAGAAATAAAACAAGTTTTCTCTTTAAAGTACTCTGCATATTTTCTTTGCTTTTATCAAGATGGGGAACATGTACCAAGTTGTTTCAAAATGTACTTAAATGTTCAGGGATTTAAGTTTTCTTTTTCTGAGAGAAATGTTTTATTTAAGTTGGTAGTCCGTTGTTATTATAAGTCTGGTACATTTTTGATGCTTTAAAGCGAAAGTACCTACTAATGAAAATTCTTTGTTTATGTTCCTGTGAAAATTGCTGAGCAAATTATATGAATTATCTTTTACCAAAAGTTAATTTAGGTTTAAATTAAAACCGGTTTACATTTTTAATTTATAAACTAAGAAAACCGCACCTGATATTTAAAAATATCTTTCTACGAATATTGAAACCTAAAGTTTCATCAAGTTGGTTGAATTTTAAAGCTGCCTCTCAAGACTTCTTTTAAAGATAAGTTTTTTAAGATCCATCTAAAATTTAGGTCACCTCACGCCTCACTATTTCTGAGACCATTTTTTACCATTTCAAAGTAATTACATCAAGAATTCATTTCGAAATGCCTCAGTTAGTGTAAGTAATGATAGTCTACGATAGAATGGCCTAAGAGCACGAAATAAAAAGTTATGAAATGAAATTGTATGTGTATTTTGTTATCAGATTAATTATTATAATAGAAAAAAAGACAGAAAGAAATATTGTATTTATAATTGTCGCAGTCAACTAGCTTAATTAGCCTTTCAGTTTACAGCCTAGCCTTTTTATTAAACGGTGCCATTCAACTAGCGGCCTGAATGATATTCAGCCATTCAATCAAACAGCTAGGCAAATGACTTGGATCGATAAAGTTTTACTACTTCCCTAGCCCAGACATTTAAATTGGCACTGATTTAAAGTGGCAGTTGTTATTTTTAGGTTCGGTAAATCATAAATTACAAAATGCATGTTTAGTAACAAGTTTGGCAGTAAAAACGGAGCAGTAAATGAAAAAAAATAGGCGTAACAAATATTTAAATAGGTAATTAAATAAATATTTAGCAGTAAAATGGCTTAACGGGCACTTACTTGTGGGCAGTTAACAAACCGGATTTAGTCGGTGAGAAATCTAAATTGAAAGTAGCGTTCGTCGGCTGCTGCCGCGGTACCGCTCGTTTCGCTCGCTCGGCTCGCGCGCGGTAGGTCACAGTTTCAATCTAACCTGTGAACTGCCTAACTATTTACCTAACTAACTTGAGTATTTTTTGTACTGACATTGTAGGATGAGATAAACGACCAATCAAAATAAAAATACTTTTCAAGTGTTACTGTCATACTAATTCACCAACCGCAAAAAAAAAAAAATTAAATGACTGCCCGTAATTTTTTTTTATCGGTCATAATAACCTGCCTAATGTACAAATAACAGTTGTTAAAATTATAACCCATTTAAATTTAGTTCATTTTTTTCGTCACATGTTCACCCTATTATATAAATGGCCTAAGGATTAGTCAGCCATTTCACTAAATGTGGTGTTAGATGCATCGGCTGAATATCATTCAGGCCGCTAATTGAACGGCGCCGATTTGTAAAAAAGGCTAGGCTGTAAACTGAAAGGCTAATTAAGCTAGCTGGCGGCGACATAATCATCAACTTATGATAGACTAGCTGTTGCCCGAGACTTCATCTGCGATCCAGGATGAAAAGTGGCCTATATTCTTACCCAGAGGGGTAATTACATAACACACTTAAGTAAGAATGGGTTTCATTTTGACAGTTCAACAATATTTATTGCGTTATTTACGTTGTTGAGCAGACAAATTTTTCGAACATAAGAAGCAATGGATTAGCAATAGGCTTCAAAATGATTCAGATTGTGATAGATAGTGTGTTACGTAATTAGGGTGCAGATCATGGTCTATCTGTGTGCCAAAATTCATCCCAATCCGTTCAGTAGTTTTTGCGTAAAAGAGTAACAAACATCCATCCATCCATCCATCCATCCATCCTCACAAACTTTCACATTTATAATAGTATGATCATTCTGGTTCTATTAAGCGGTTAGAGCATATGTATACTTCTATGTATGTGTTATAGTAATTCCTCATGCTCTAACCCACCCTTCTATATCTTCAATACATCTTCAGTTAAACCACCCAATTTCAAAATAATTACACCGATCCCCACGGAACGCCGTACATCACTGCACACAACCCGCTGCCGCCCGCGTCGGGTACCCGCGACCGCCAATGTATTACCGTCCAATTGATTTATAATTTTCATCATTTGCCCAGTGAGCTATGGTCCACGGGAATTGATTTCCATTCAAATTTATGTTACGCATCCGTAAATAACTCATAACCGAATAAAAAGTATGGTTCATTGCACACTTTGTAAGTTAATAAACAGAATTTACATTTTTATAATAATTATTGTTAAGCGCTGATGGCCCGAAAGGGCTTGTAATAATGTTTTGTTGATGATATTTCGATATTGGTTATGTATTTGTTTTTGAATAATTGACAAACATACAGCCTCGATAATGATTTTGGTACACTTAAGTGTCTAATGACCAATTAAAGGCTTATTACCTACTAGCGACCCGCCCCTGCTTTGCATGGTTTGTACGAATTGCCAAAACAATATAGAAGTTATTACGGATGGATTATTTTTATAATAAAAATATATATTATATATTTATATTATACAAATAATCCATCCAGAATAAGTTCTTTAAATGATGGTGAAAAGTGCATCAAAATCCGTTAAATAGTTTAGAAGAACAACACGGTCACAGACACACGAAAAGCGACTTTATTTTAAAATATATATTTAGATGTCTCAAAAAACATTTTTTAAAGTCACTTCTAAGTGGGTTTTTAATATCTAAAAACTTTCATAAAGCATCTGCATTACAATACAATTAAAGTTATGTTGCTCAGTAAAAATCCTAATGAATCTTCAAACTTCAGCAGATATTTCAGAAAATCTTTGACTCTCTCTCATCATAGTACCAAATAATCTTAAAACTTACTACGACTTAAACTTACTAAGACTGTGACTTCATCCAGGCACGGTTTCGCCTAGTAATGTCACATTAACAAGTTTATTACTCCACTCCGTTCGTATGACTGAACGCTACTTATTATTCACCTGAAATTTCATTCAGTCACGTGCACAAGTGATAACACCGACTAATCTCCAGGAATTATGCATCCATGAAAATGTACTAATACTACCACGAAGCGCGACGGGATTTTGAGTTCTGACATTTGAAATGGAAGTTTGTGCTCTATCTTTTCACTTCTGCTAGTGACTGCGCTCATAGAGCGAGGAACTGTGGTGCCTGAGTGGTACCAGTCCCGTTTTACGAGCTTTTACTCGTAGATCATGGGTACAAAACCAAACAGGCACTTTCCTTATTATAATTTATTTCATTACCACTGTCCTCAAAACGGTGAAGGAAAACATCATGAGGAAACCGGCATGTCCTAGAACTGAAAATTTGAAGACATGTGACATCTACCAACCCGCACTGGGCCCGCGTGGTGGATTACGGCCCGTTCTCTCTCACAGAGACGAGGCCTGTGTCCCAGCAGTAGGAACATTATAGGCTGTTTATTAAGTAGGTACTCTCATAAATACAATAATACCCGTGCCTCCAGATTGAATCGTTATTTCAACGCGTCGGTCATTATGTAAATTCAGGATGGGAATTTAAAATTTTCCTTTTACACTTATTTGATTAGGGAGCACAAATTGTTTCATCCCCTGAGTTTACTTAGGCGAGTTCAGTACGCCGACGAAAATCCACTGCCAGTTGATTATTCGGGTTTTATAAGGGTTCCAAGTTACCTTCAGGATTTTCCACGGTCAAAACAAATTTACTTTTTTATGGTTCCATAAAATTGATGGCCCAAATATGGCCATATCTTATTTTCTTAAGTGTGTTTTTATTTGCGTTATTACGTTCTGAATATTGATTTATTGAGACGTTTCCTGTTTTATGTAAGTACCGGACAGAGGTATTTTATTTGAAAAAGTATTTATATTACATACTTTAGTAAAATAAGCTTAAAAACAGAACTGACTTAGGCCCTATAAATCGTAGCAATGAATTGCAAAATCATTTTCATTTCAGGAGCATGACGGCTAGTAATATATTCCAAAAAATACAGATTAAAAATCTTGATACTCCAAAATGTGTGAGCTTACCCAGATATTTTCCTTCTCGTATTAAACTGTCGGACTAACACTTCCGAACAAGTTTTCTAGAACCAGACTTACAACGCAATCGAATCTGGTCTAAAAATGTCTCCGTCATCATCACCTGCCTAGCTTTTTCCTATGTTGGGGTCGGCTACCAGTCTAAACGGATGCAGCTAAATACCAGTATTTTCCATGGAGCGACTGCCTATCTGACCTCCACAACCCAGTTACTGGGTAATACGATACCCGATAGTAAGATTGGTTGTCAGACTTTCTGGCTTCTGACTACCCGTAACGACTGCCAATGATCTACAAATGATAGCCGAGACCAACGGTTTAACGTGCTTTCCGAGGCACGAAGGGTTCTCGATATATAATGGATGGCCACCCATCCTCGGACCGTCCTCGGCAAGCGTAGCTTAGCCTTCGATCGACCCGTGCAACTGTTATTATTTTTCCACGAACCCGTGAACTGACTCGGTACGAGTGAAAAATGGATTATTGGTGTTCGCCTGGTGAGTTACATAAGCCGAGTTAGTTCATATCAGTCTGCAAGTTAAACATTTATGGCTGGACATAAAGAGAACTGATTGATATGGATCGAGGCGATGTATCTATCTTGCATGGATTTATTTTGAGTCTTTTATTTGTTTATGATTGTGAACGTTGGAGTTTGAAGATTGGTTCCAATTTGAATCTTAGAACAAGGTAACCTACAAGTTTTTATATTGATTGCGTTCAGTTATTAGAAATACAAAACAAGGAGATTATACCACGCTTTGTCAATGTTAGTATCAAGTAAATATTGTCTATTTGAAAATAACACTACCCATCTTTTGTAATGTAATAACTTATGAAAAAAAAACACGTTTACAGTGTACGTGTCTCTACTTTGTCCTACTTGACATTGATCTTATTTCAAGGTTAATTAACGTAGCTCGAGATAGTCCTAAAACCAACTATGTTCCTCATTTCTTCTGCCCCAAATGAGAACAATGTAAATTCAAATGAACCCAAATCAAAGTGCCAATTAAATTAATTTCTCAAGCGTTTAAATTCGTAATCAAAGTGAAGAACGTAAATTACGTCAAAATATTTGAATGGATGTAAAGTTCTAGGAGATTTTATCGGGGTGAAAGAGGTCACCTTTTGCTCAGGTCAAGGAGGTTGGAAAGGTTATAAATGGTGACCTTAACTACTGTAAATGGTGACGTATCCAACTGATAGGTTTAATTGTGATTAACTATAGTTC
The DNA here is from genome assembly GCA_917490735.1 of Dryobotodes eremita. Taxonomy (NCBI): domain Eukaryota; kingdom Metazoa; phylum Arthropoda; class Insecta; order Lepidoptera; family Noctuidae; genus Dryobotodes; species Dryobotodes eremita. The sequence continues at coordinate 20,990,079 of OU823249.1, read as the reverse complement.
GACAGTTTAATAGAGGATTGGGATAGACCAAACTGTCGATAGTTTTCTATTTTATAAAGTAGTACTGATCAAAAAAGTCCCTAGTGTGTAAATCTTAAATAAGATTTATTTTGTAAAATTACCATTGTAACTAAAGATTTAACTAACTGGGTCGGTTTAATTAAACAGTATGCAACAAACCTGTTTCACAGGTTGACCATAGAAAAAAAATATTTTTTTGAGTGGAATGGATTCCCTATTTTCTGTAATTTACATTGGGTACACTAAATACTAGTTTATCTATCTACACACCTAACTTTATTTTACATACTTAGATCTTGAACAAAACCTGATTTAAGAGGGTCCTTCCCGGTCCGTCCATCGTCAACGCGAGCATGATTGAAAAGCTTGTTGTTTCATCCAACGCAATGTTTGAAACAAGAAGCAAGAGTGAGAACGCGATAACATCGAACGAAAATTGGCGCGCGGAGATTTCACAAAACTTGTTGCAGGAAATACGTGTTTTTAAAAAAGCCTTACAAATTTTTGGAAAATATGTTTGTCATTTGGAATCTCCATTAACATGTGCGAGGTTTCTATGATGATGTTTTCTTTACGTTTACAATTTATGAGTATACCTATTATGAACGGCCAAAGTTCAGGTAAAATTTATACTGAAGGCTTATACTGAATTTGTTTCTCCATATTTTGAATTTTTGCTTACATAGGAACCTAGATAAAGTACACAAGACACCTATTAATTCAAAAATTTCAATGAAAGATGTGTTACAATGCCATAATCACGTACGAGCGTTTGTATGAAAAGTATGACGGGTTGGCCGCTCTTAATAAAACTTTGTCACTATAACATATGGGTGAGTAATGAACTGGAATTTCACTCTCTCAGCTACAATTTTCTTCTCAATTGGTAAAATGTTGCTGCATACTTTGGTGGGTAATGTATGACTTCTATTCATAATGTTACCATGTTGTTATTAAAAACCAAAGAGTACTTTTTACTCGTAACCTAAAACGGACAAGATACTCAAATTAATTTAACAATTTTGCAGATACTCTATTAATATTGAGATTTTAAATTAGCCTAACACTGATTGTTTTAATAATAATTTTGAGTACAAACTTGTGAATCAGTACAATTTAATAATGTACCTAAATACTCTCAGGTGCTGCTCAACATTGCATCATGGACATTAAACTGGACAATTAGTACTGAATAGTTTACAGTAAAAAGTTTACGCGTACGTACGATCATTAATTGGTCTGAATTAGTTAATTTACATAACACTATTGCACGCTATCACGTCTGTACCTACCATAATAAATGAAAACTTAAGTCTAACAAAAATATCGTTAAATAATTCACATGACATGTGAATTATTTAACGATATTTTTGTTTATAGCCACCAAAAACAAAAAAATAAAATATTTGTTTCATATTTATGATATATAATTACATAGTACATATAACTGAGTTTTATTACAATTGCATGGCCAGTTTCCTCTACCAGTTAAAGGGTTAAGGGATAGTTCCAGAAGACGTTGCGGCAGACCCCGTAGATGATGGCGGGACCAGCTAGAGAAAACAAATGACCAGTGGTCCACTTTAGCCCTGGAAAAGACCTACAAGTCACAGGGAGATGCCTTTGCCCAGCAGTAGGATGCTGCAGGCTAATAGTAGTAGTTCCTAATTACGAATAAGTTTAGCTAAACACGACAAATCTAATCCTAACTTCCTAATCCTAACTTTTATATTTATTCATATTTATACTTTAATATTATAAATGCGAAAGTAAGTTTGTTTGTTTGTTTATTACCTTTTCACGCCTAAACCACTGAACCGATCATTCTGAAATTTTGCATATACGTTGTCAGGTGTACAGAAACGGACATAGGGTACCCGCAAAAACGTACTGTTCCCGAGGAAAATAACAATAACATCCTTATGATAATAGATGGCGCCACGTGTCTTTCGAATCATGATTAAATTATAACCCGAATTGATAGTCAAAGTCTAAATTAAAGCGAGCGAAGCCGCGGGCAAAAGCTAGTCTTCTATATAATTCACCAGACATGATTCCAGTTTATGATATCAAACATGCTAAATGTTCATATATATAATATCATCAATAATAACATCAAAATATATAAAACAGCTGACTATTTTATAGTTCATTCATAAGTAGGTAGGTAATGTCACCCTTAAAATACTTTGCACCAACATTGTAGACTTCAGGACGGCGTAACTACCTAAACCTGTAGTAGTAGATAGGTGTATACATTTTCATCGCTCTACGTTTTCTAAATCTCAGCTCACCTTTAAAAGATAAACCCCCTAATACACTGTATAAAACATGTCACCACGTTCTACCTCCTATTTTAAAGGCTAACATTTTAAGCTAAGTTTAGACTTACGTAGCTTTAACAAAAGCTTAGCGTCCGATATTAGGTGCTTGAAATCAATTACCTGTCCGCTGATTGGACAATTTGTCGTCGACTAATCTCGTAGCGATCGATATTAACTAAATTATCTCGTCAGGTGGTACCGATAAACAGGTTAATCGCTTTTCAGATACAGCTGGTTTGCATAGAGTAAGTTATTTTTTTTTGTTGGAAAAGAATAATTGACTTGGACATGCTTGGGGAAAGTAATGGACTTACCTATATGTCTTAGTTTTTAGACTAGAGTTACACAATCGGTTAGCATTAATAGCCAGTAAATGATAAATGATTTATTTCTGTAAGTAGGTTTGTACAAACACTTTTACACGTCAATAATATTTTTAAACTAGATGAGGTCGGCGTTTCCTATCTGACTACTTTGAGAAGAAAGGCTGAAACAAACTCAGAGGTCACGTAGGTGCAGCATGTTAGATTTGGATCATTAATTTAATCCAAGCCGTAGTTGATAGTAGGTAGGTATATTAAGAAATTTAAACTTGATGCATGCACACCATAATAAAATATTAAAGTGCCAAAAAAAGTAAAAAAAAGTTAACTCTGCTTAAAAATGTTGCTCACCCCTGCTTCTTCAATATCTTGACACTGATGATGGAGAACTTATTAAATCAGATAAGAGAATCGATTTTAAATTAAGTGCCTCATCAACTGCTTGATTAAGCGCTAAATCTCTTGCCAGTTTCGCAGACGATCCATGTTTTGCATACATTAGGTTTTATAACTAAAATGATTTATGATAGAGATTGATTATGCCTAGATTTTAAACGAGGTCTTTTGTAGTAGAATCGGAGATTTTGATCATATAACATCAATATTCACTACACATTATCACTAGGATTGGTAGAAACGTGGTTACAACAAAACAAATATATCTCATAATTATAAACAAACGGAAATCAAACTCGTGATACGTAACGCAGCATCCAATCGTTCAGCCACTTTGTCAACCATACCATATTATACTAGCAGACGGAAGAATACAGCTGTTTATCATCTTGGAATCATTCATCATTATCATTTACTTAGCCTTTTCCCAAGTACTTATGTTGGGGTTTCCAGTCTTACGGAATGCAGTATTTTACATGTAACGACTGTCTATAGAACCTCCACAAAGTCTACAACCCAGTGACTAGATGTTGACTTGTCAATATTGTACTCTCTCAGTTACAAGACTAGATTGTAAGCCAGAACAAAATCGAAGAACCTACTTCCAACCCCATTAGTGGGACACTAAAGTGACAACAAGGCATTTTTTTATTTTTTTTTATTCAAAATCTCTTATATAAAGTTTATCAAACTGCGTAACAGTTTGACGGCAGTTGTTCTCGGCTAGCAATAGATTACACATGTTAAATTAAAAAAAAAATGTTCTAAAGCTTAATTATATTAAGTAAACTTTAAAGTAATATATCTACAGTCGAGATAAAACATCTCACATTTTACAAAAAAGCACTTACGAAAACTTGAGGTTTGTTACAAACCTAGCTGACACAATGAGATATGTTTGTGTAGAACTCTTTTAAGTTGATCCTATGAATTGACATGCGATATCAGTTCTGCTTAGAAATTAGTGAATGAGCTACCCAGCTCATTCACTAATTTCTAACACAGCCACATTGTTTTGTCCGACCTCTGTTATCAAAGTTACAAAACCTACATAAATAATTTGACTCTCTTATAGAAGTAAGTATGTAGCTTCCTGACTATCCGGATGCAACTGAACACCAGTGTTTGACATAGAGCGTCTGTCCATCTAAATTCTACAACCTTGTTGTTGGGTAACACGATATCTACCTCTTTGTAAAAATAAGCACTATTCAGCCAACCGAACTAACAAAACCCAAACCTGAAGAAAAAGCAGTCAATACTTTTTCTGTAACAAGACTAGGTTGTTAGCCAGAACAAAATCTGAAAAACCTACTTCCAATTATGTACAAAGTTTACCAAGGTCGCCTTGTGACCTACCCCTCATTAGTGAGACACTAAACTTACACAAGTACATAAGGACTATTATTATTTTTCATTGTTTTTTGTGTCCGACCACTATAATCAAAGTACCTACGTCTCTAATTTGATTCCCTTAACTTGATTACTGTTTACGCACGGTTCAACCTTGCTTGTAAATCTAGAAGGAGGTTGGCTAATCAAGTTATCTGGGACTTTTCTGTGGTGTTTTACAAGTCTTCGTTCAAACAATATAAGTAAATAATTGAAAGAAATCTGTAATTAATTATCTCAATAGAGTTTTCTTTTAATTATTAAAACAATGATATTTTAGCTTTTAGTGAAAATGAATCAATAATGATTTATTTAATTTCAAATTTTATCTCCTGTAATACATGTATACCCAGATCAAAGAGCCATAATCCTTAACGATTTTTTCCGTAGAACGGAAACACAAAATACACTTACCACCAAAACAACTATTACCAAAAGAAAAGCATATTATAAACAATAACTGACTTCTGTTTTGACGCTTGTTTTCCTAACGAACACAAGCGTGTGACTTTTATGATTAAACTAGCTTCTGGTCGCGACTTCGTTCGCGTGGAAGTCGTAAGTCACCACAATATACCAAAAAAAATACAGCCCATATTAATCGCTGATACTATAGCTTTCTATAGGTAAAATAACTGTTAAAATCAGTTAAGCATTTTTTGAGTTTATCCATTATAAACAAACACACATAAAATCAAATATTTTTTCTTTAAAGTATTAGTTTAGTTAAATAACCTTTTCAAAACTAGGTCTCACAAGATTACTAAACCTAATTCTTTCACCAATAAACCCTCTACCTTCTCACCACGTATGGAGCCTGCATTGCGTCTAAGGGCAAGCTCAAGGTCACTCCTCCCGCCCTCGCGAGGAAAGTAATCCCTTACTAAGTACTCGTACACAACACAGTTGTATTTTAACAGGAACTGTGCTTTTGGGAGCTCCGATAGATAGACATTGAAAGGGGATGTAAAAAAAAATACAAATGTAGTTTCATTCAATACGTTTACGCTGGATTTTATTTAAATTGTCACTTATTTATTTGTTGCAACGTTTTTATTCCATTATAAATAATCTGCCGTATGGACACCCTTTCCCACCCGTCATTAAGAGGTCTATGGTCAGTATAGGGCGCTCATGGTTTGATTCATATTCAAAACAAGACGGGCAAAAACAAAAAAAAATGGGTCAGTCACGAGAGCAAATCTGTAAGTATTATACACTTAGAAAAATGCATAAGCGATGTTCTCAGGCAATTTGAGATAAGATCTATTTACATAATATTTACGGCTTCCAAAATACTACATACACACATACATAGTATTTTACTTGTAACAATAAAACAGAAGAAAATCATGTGTGTAAGTACGAGTGCTCGTGGCATAATAGTGTTTCAAGATACTGTTACTCTCATAAAGATATTCCTACCTCTTAAAAGAATATATCATTATATGTACAGAAATATAGATTTTATTGCGTCCATTTCTATACCTGTACCTAACAGTTAATGGTCTCCAATACGAATGATAGTTGTGTTCACACGCCGCTGCTCTAAGTTCGGATTAGTACGTCTCACAGCTCCCCATCTGTATTATTGCCGATACTTAAGTAGATAGAAGAGTATCAGGCTTAATTCTAGGTACAAAAGTAAGTGGTCCATATTTCGTTACTTTATCTTTGTATGATAAGAAGTTGTTTTCTGAAGAAGAAAAAATAACTTTGACTGGTCATTGAGACCTAACATTATGCCATGGTTCAATGGCATAAATTCTGTGACAGACGTACATTACAATAATTTTATAAAGGTTCCGTTTTTCCTTGTTAAGTCGGGACCTTAAAAAACTACAGTAGGTATGACGATTATCATGTGGCAGTCCAATATTAGTAGTCCAACTTAGTTTACTGCAAAATAAAGTCCTCTTTTAAATCAAAAGCCCCGTAGTCAGAACAGGGATTGGTGAGCAAAGCTTTAACGACACTGAAATGAAAATTAACTTTTGAATGGGGTATGTGACGGTACTTCCACAAAGCCAACATCCATTATGCTGTGTTATCTCGACTTTGACTACGATATCTCGCAGGTCATGCCCTCTTTGGATCAATCCCTCACATCATTGTGTTCTGCCTTTCTTAATCCAGTACCAAAATTAAAAAGTTTTATTAGTACTGATAAATATCATAACATACTTTAAGTAAATACTCTTTCCTCACCCAAACATCCCAAAAATGTCCCCAAAAACACACACATTCATTACACAGTCAATACAACACTTACAAAGGGCGATTGCCAACAAAAGGTTTTAGAAAATTTGCCTCGCCGCGTTTTCCGATGTAAAAAGCTATACTGTATAACAAAAGTCATGAAGTTCTCTTTGACTCCTTTTTATTCCGTGGAAATAGGGAAAAAGTGTTCCGAAAACCGTTCGGTTCGGTGTTCGCAACCATTCCAGATATACTTGGAGTATATACTTTGTGCAAACGAGCGTTTGATAGGGGCCCGCGTGGATTTAAATGCTGTTTGCTAGATGTGTCTGTGCCGGGCGGAGGAACGTGTGAAGTGGCCGTTGTTAGAGAGTGGGGCAGACGTGTCTTACTGAGTTTGTTGAAGTTGGAGTATGAACAATGTAATTGTTTTGTATGCAGTGATGGGAAAATAATGATAATTTATTCATTTATTTCGTTATGTTATGTACTTTATGTACGAGTAGGTAGGTGGGTATTGAACTGGCAATAGACCATTTGATCTAAGTATTTTAATATCTGTCCGGTTTTTATTAGTGACATGACAGTCATATTCACAAGAATAAATATATGTATAGTAACACCTTATTTACTTTGCAATTACTTTGAAAAAGATGATCTTCCTTCTTGAATTATAATATAGTGTGGTGATTAGACTCGATTGACTAGATTTATAACCGCGATCATCGCTTAAATTATAATTTGGTGACAGTGGACTCGATTGACTACATTTATAACCGTGATCATCGCTTACATTATAATTTAGCGATGTGGACTCGATGGATTACATTTATAACCGCAATCATCTCTTACATTATAATTTGGTGATAGTGGACTCGAATGACTACATTTATAACCGCGATCATCGCTTACTTCTCAGTAATTCTAACTCACATCGAGCCCAAAACGCTTCCATATCCCCAGTATCGTTGTCAGCTTATACATATCGTATGGTATCGCTATCTGTGAAGCGGCGAGAGGGATTACCAGCCAGGATTATATCTTTTATGATAAAATGTCGGCTAGGCGCGCCCTAATAACTTGGCTATAACGTTAATTAATCTTGCTCACTGTGTTTTCTTTCATCTAGGTGCGTTCATGTTGTTTATGCGTTTGAGGGGGATTAGGTAACTTTATCTCTGTGTGTAAACTGTGTGTGGCGATTTTTAATGGTGGAAATGGTGATTGGTTTTTGTGTGTTCAATATTTGTTGACTTGACTATGAACATTATTTATTGAACCATTCTCTTCTCCTATTAGATAGGTACCTGATATTGACGCAAAGCTTATTGTTAAAATATATTTAAATCAGCCCATTATATTATATTTAGATACTACAGCTGGGCAAAGGATAATATTATTTTCTTTCCGATGTTTTGTATTTTTGATGGCGCTAGAAATCAGTCAGTCAAGTCCAGACTCTATTCAAATGAAACAAGAGACTTCTTTATCAACACTATACGTAATATGTAGAATATCTATCTCTCCTAGAGACAACGTGAAGAATGTAGGTGCCACATGAATTGGAGAGGCACTCTATAAAATGCCTATCTTTCCGACCAATCAAAGAGTCCCGCAAGACGGATAGAGGTAATATTGGGTGAGTCGGCGACGCAGTGCCAAACCACCGCTATTTGACCGCATTCTGAATATTTTCTACTGAATACGAACGTGTAATTCGTAGCGAAGGGTTTGTTGAAAAACATGGTTATATATATTGTCTTGAATGTGCATATATAACTTGAATAATTTTGCAACTAAAAATCCTTAAAAACATACGTAAGATAATAGAATCTGAACAGGAAAGTGTATTAAATATAACCCAAAGCCGTAACTATCTAATAAAGTAGAGTTTTAACATTCACACGTACACTTTTCATACTAGGGTAACTCAACCAAGCCAGTGGACAAACCAAAGCCTTACTTATGTTCCCATTAAAATAATCTGCACAACCCTCACAGACCGGTCCGAGCCTGCACCCAAAAATTTGCATACGTGCACAAAACAAAAACAAAAAAGAAACATTTGATCCTTTTCTAAAATTCCCCAGACACCCTTACACAGCCATACGGGAGTCCAACAAAAAAAAGGATTAAAAAAAACATCCCATCTTATCCAGTGGCGGCAATTTACTCCAATTTTTCGCGCTAGATATAAAATCTTTTAGCATTTAAACGCCAGCGTGGAAGCGCTTTTACGAATATACTACGATAACTATATGATAGCGCTGTCTGTCTGTTTGAATGAAGGATTTTTCAACTGGTATTTTTATGTGGATGTTATTTGTTTTTTTTTTATCTTGGTTTACGACGATGTCAATTTGTGAAAGAGAGATATCTCGGAACCGGTCTTGAGTTGTACTTATTCATACTTTTTGCATCTCTCATTTACACTTTTAGTTTGACTGAAACTAAAATAAGCCACAAATCAACTCTTGGTTGCAATGCAACCTATTATACAAAAATTCAGCATAACTATCAATACAATTCAGCCCACACAAGAATACCACCCAGACGCAAGCGAACTCGAGCTGCAAGTATGTATCAAGCGGCAGAGCGGCTGTATTATGCGAAATCTTCCGTAAAATTGACGTTTCAAGTCTCAAGTCTCTAGCATCGTCTAGCTACGTCGTTTAATAGAAAATTTAAAAACACCCCTTGCTTTTATAAAGGGTGGTGCCGTAGACATTTTTTAGTTTTTGAATTTCGTTAAAATTGTTAATGGGTTTTTCGTGGGTTTTGTATTTTTTTTTGCTACGATGAAAGCGGGAAGGGATTTGGTTATTACAGGACCGAATTTATTTTCAAAAGTTAATCTTAAACGTTACTGGCTGAAGTTGAAATAAATCATGGCAGAGAAAAAGTCTTGTGACAAAATGCTGTCTCCAGTTCAGTCTGGCTTCTTGCGATATTTTCCTGAATCAGTCAGTAGATTGACTTCAAAGCGTTTTAGATATCGAAAACTTTATATTAGTGCACGTGGTGTAGAAAAGTCGCCAAGTGGTGTTCAAAAATTGCTTTCGTAAGCCGCCAAAATATGAACAATACGAAATATATTTCTTCTTCTCTTTGCTTCCTTAAGTTACCTATATATTGCATGGTAGACAATATTGTGTGGCACGTTTTGTGAATTATACGCAATTGGTGGGATTTATGGTGCAAGAAGTAGGAGATACGATTGTCCACTATAAAAGCTCCTTCAAACAGGCGCGACACACGAAGCAAATCGCGCGCGGCACAGAGGCATCAATCGTCGCCCGACACGCGGTGCCTTTGTGTCGCGTGCAATTCGCAGCACGTGATGCACCGGTTTGAAGGAGCCTTAATATGAGCTACGGGTCAGTTGTGTTCTACAGTAGATACCTATAGTATTTCAAGAGCTCGTCGCTTGACTGAAATGTGGTGTAATTTATTTTTTAAATTGCTACTCATCTATCAGTAATGACAACCTGTAGGAGCAAATGGATGTATAAAATGAACTTGGTTAACAGAACTTATATATTCCTGTTATTAAGATTGTGCGTCAATTTATGATCTCCCAACAAATATCACAAAACTTGCCGACTATATTAAACACTACCCAACGCCATTCCCTCCCATCTTAACCCACATCAAAGACGAATCGTCTCGCCGTGGCAGTCCGAACGTTAGCAAATTACTCCGATCAATTTCTGTGCTCTGCCCCAGGGATTTGCAAGCGCTGCAATCTTCGACTTGTCATTGTCACGCTGAGGTCCGCGGGATTGACATGGGAGTCGCTATCTGGTCTGCAATTCCTATACCCTGTAATGTGGGTAGCACCCATTCATTTTGGAAGTGTCTGGAAGGAAATTTGAGGGTGTGGTCGTTGGGTATGTGGTCTTGGGTAGTAAATAAGCAAAGGGTTTAGTCTTTTCTATGAGTCGAAGTGTATTTGGCTTTTGTCTTTCGTATCGTTTATGACATAATCGAATAAAGTGATGACACTATCCAAAATTTCAGTCGATAAGAATTCTTCGATCATTATTTTAATAAGTTTTTTCAAAATACAAAGGTCATAACTCAGTATTACATTGGTTTGATATCGTAAATAGCTAGACGCTTCATGAATATCAAAATAGTCTGTGATGCATGGTTATTGTTGTTTTTTTTTGTTTATATCTTTTTTATTACGGACGCTTTTAACGTGCACGTCTTTCTACATGAGTTTAAAGATAATTTATTTCTCATAAGAACTTTAATAACAGTTCACTTAAAATGAGATACAAAATGCTTAAATCTAAATAATAATATCGTATTTGACTCTGGGGTGTTAGTGACGTTACAGGGTACATACATGTTTCTTAAGTTTAGCTTAAATATATTTAATACTATAACACTACAGCGTTCTCACATATATAATTTCAACATAAATGATGTAGGTAACCAATTTTTCGTGACAATATTTTGATTTAAAAGAGTGTCCATGGAGTTTCTTGCCTGTTCTTCTCCATAGATACCTACTACGCTTTGGAATGGGCAACTAGTTTCATCTTTCTGACCGACCGAACCCTTGATAATTCAAGAGTGCCTGTAATTGATCTATTTGAAATAAATGCTTTGAGTTTGATTGTCATGCCAATCACTGTTCTATAATAGATGTACATTATGTCTTTTTTTTTTCTATGCGTATGAAAACTGTATATGCTTTATCGGTGTACTTAAATTACGTAATAGCTACTTGACTGACCGACGCCGACGCAGATTATTTCAAAACTAGCTTTTGACCGCGGCTCCGCACGTGTGGATGTCGAAATTATCATACGGGAACGTACTACCGGGCTAAAAAGTATTCTACGTGCGTTCTTAATCCAGCACCCTAATTACGTAACACACTATCTATCACAATCTGAATCATTTTGAAGCCTATTGCTAATCCATTGCTTCATATGTTCGAAAAATTTGTCTGAAATGAATGTTGAATGTTGTTGAATTGTCAAAATGAAACTCATTCCTACTGATTGTGTGTTACGTAATTACCCCGCTGGTTATAAACTATCTGTGTTCCAAATCCCATCCAAATCCGTTTCAGAGTTTTTGCGTGAAAGAGTAACAAACATCCATCCACCCACGGATATCTATGCATCCACCCATTGATTTATACATCCATCCTCAAAAACTTTCACATTTATAATATTAGTAGGATAACCCGAACACTTACACTACAACTTGAGCAACTCTCAAACAAAGTACAATCAAAACCCACCTCTAACCAGACCAGAAATTTATATCCATCAAACTCGCAACCAAGTTGCCCACAATAGCTCAGAATGCACCGCATAATGCAACAATAACTCCTTGGTGCACGTCGGCAACTCGCGTTTCGCATGACAAAACCCCGTGGCATTCTAATAAATTTCTAAATCGACATAAGTCGTTCCGTATTCAGTGTGGCGACGGGATTCACGACCACAATAAGATCATGTTACAAAGGACTGTGTTTTGCATATTATCTGCAAAGATCGTTGTTGGAGACGGTGTTTGTCGTACGATGTTTTGCTGTGGACGGTTTTTTTCGCGTTATTCTTATGCGGTTGCAGTTTTCGCGGGGTTGGTTTTGTCTTATATCTTTCCGCAACTAGCAATTTGTGAGTAGGTTTCATTTGATAATATCTTTTTTTATCGCAAGCCGTAAACAACACACGTGGTAAGGCCATTTCTTTATTTTTTGGTTGGGAAATCATCAAATGACCTCCTTACTGACTAAAACCCACCCATGTTCCTTCAGTTGCTTGTGCCAGGGCCACGGTAACTCTTTCGAACAACCCGCGACCCCGGCAGGCATCGGCCCTATCGGACCTCGTCAATGGTGCTGACATCTCTTTGTGGCGCACGTGGAACACGACGCGCCGTCGACCCGGGCCTGGTCCTTACCGGACGGCGAGCTGCCCATTGCTCGCCGTCCGCAAGCCCGCGCCTATTGTGGCCGGGAGTCGGCAATCGACTCCCGATGCCCAGGGTGTCTCCTCCTGCGGCGGCTAGGGGCGCGAGGGTGCAGAGATTGCCTCTCCCTTTCGCGCTCCGCCTCCTCCTTCGCGAGCATTACTGCTTCGCAGAAGGAGGTGACAGCTTCCCGTTCCCTCTCGCTCCGTACCATGGCCTGAACCAGGGCCGGACGCGAGAGGTCGCCGCCGCCGATCGCCGCCACGAAGACACGGCGGTGCTCCGCCCAAGCCGTGCAGACCTCCAACGTGGTAAGGCCTGGCCGATGTATAATATTATCCCAAGAATTTATATGTTACAATCTGCAAAAAGTTTCAAAGATTAAATAAATAACACTGATCTTTTAATCTCTGTATCTCTATCTGCTGTCTGATAATTATGTCTCTTTTCAAATCTGATAGTTGGCTAAATCAGTGAAAAAATGTCATTCACTAAAATATGCACAAGGAACTCACAGGAAATGGTTCCCTCTTCAGTTTTTCAGTAAATAGTAACAGGAGATTCAAATATGCTAATGTTAGTACATTTGTGTGTCGTGTAGTGTGGTCCCCTCACGAGGGTGTTCTAAGGGGAGAGGGATTTATAACGAGGGTTATCAACGCATGTACGTAAGCAGCAGTCACGCATAAATGGCGTAATCATTTTACATCACTGCACAATTTCATCACGATAATGATGTGGCTATCCTCATCAGAAGTAATTAAATCAATACAAAATACTAGATCTGTAAAAGAGTTATTTGCAATCAGTTCAAAGTAACTCGGACCACTACTGAATTTCACCTCAACACAGTCTTCGATTTTGCACATATAAATTTAGATTTCGTATTTCTTTGAGCTTGAATTTTCGCATTTACTTCACAAGTCTCCTACTTCTACAAAATTCCAGCTAATACCTGAAAATTCATGCCCAAAGACTAATTTAACCCGAAAAAACCATTCAACCCTGCAGTCGCTGCCACTGATTCCGTACCCCAAATATAGCTAGTAAACGCTTTCACTACGACACAGTACGCCGAAGTTGCTCCATAAAAGCTCTTTTGCCTCTCCACCTTTCTTTTGGCATTTTGTACCTAGTATATTTTTTCTTTTTGAATTTTGTTTACAGCTAGTTACTTACGAAATACGGTTAGCTTATTTAGTAAAAATTTTATAACGGGTAAATAAAATACAAACGCGTTTTTATTTTATTTGAACAACGAAATATAATTTCATGCTATATTGAAATTTTAAGCAGTTATAATATTTCGTGTCCTCAATTTGAAATTAATTGAACTAGTCGGAGAGATAGGGTTGCAAACATAAATCATATCGAAGTAATCATTCATCAGGAACGTCAGTATCAATTATGGCGATGTAAATATCTATTGTATTCATGAATCAATTTAGTAATTAGGGAAACATGAACTTCATAGCATGGTCATGAATTAAAACAAAATTCGACCGAAGTAGAACGACACATAATAAAGATCTGGTGATATAATAAGGAGTATTCTATTCTATTCTAACGTTGACAAAATTGAACGATGACCAACCCAAATGATGCCCACTAAATGTTTGTGGTCTCGTCAGTCGGCAACAACGAGTGACAATTTGATTGATTGATTAGATTGATACAAGATAAGTCGTGTAATAAGATTGATACCAATGACTCAAGCAGATATTTCAACAACTTCACTTTATTGATATTTGTGGGACAATTTCTTTTTGTTAGAAATAAAAATTAACAATTTTAAGAAATACTTTTCTCACACATCAGCATTCAAATAAAACCCTTAAAACACAGTAAGGCCCGAACCCTCTTAAAACAGTATTTTACGCGTTCCGTTTTATAAACCATAAACTGTTCCGATTTGTAAGTAAATCGGATCGTAAAAGGGGTCATAAAACTATATTTTGACACGTAAATAAGCTATTTATTTATACTGTGTTACGTTCGATGGATTGGTCGGATAAAGGTATTGTCTGGTGAAGTAGTTTCTATGGTTTTAAGTGGTGGAAATGGATTTATCTGTGCCAGCGATATTTTTGAATTTCTATATATATGTGATACCAAAAGAACAGCCAAATGATTGTACTTTTATTACGTGATAAAATATATAATTCATTTGATACTGCACCGTAAACTTCCAGATGTTGGCACTTAATTTTTGGTTTTCGTTGTATGTTATGGTCAGCTTCATTTATATTCATTAAGTACTCCAATTGTAATGAAACCTATATCTACTTTTTATCCCTACAATTACCATAGTGACGTTCCAAATAAAACAAAAATGCAGCCTATTCTCCAAAATCCTCTTCTAACCACACCGTCAATACAAATTCCTGCGTACCATGCATTATAGATGCTATGGATAGTATTTTCCTTACCAAGATTTGCTTGGAAAGTATAAGCTCGCAACACTTGAAAATAGACGAAAGTACTTAGAAGCCATGAATTTATATAATATTGTAAGAAATAAATTTGACTGCATTGAACTGACCACTATGTTATGTTATGCGGTTTCTAATAATAATATAATATTATTTATTTGTTTAAAACACGGTATAAAAAGGTGTTACAATACAAAATGGGATCATTCATGTTCTAAGACAGTCCACAAGCGAAAGGAGAGGCAGATTATTTTCAGTGGGCACGTCTTACAAGTCCAACTCAGGATTGCGTTTGCCTGTTTGCAGAATGGTCGTATCCTACAATAGGACTTTCGAACATATCTATAGACATTATAGCATGTGCTCGCTTTAAGTTCAAAAATCATATACATAAGGAGCTCTCTTGAATATTTTTTCCATATTTTTCTTTTTCATGCCATTTATTTCGTGAGTATTATATACATATACTATTTATATTTTAAACATGATAGTTAATTTATGAGCCGAAAAAAAAATTTGTAAATCTAGCGATTATTATTTTCAGTGTTATTTATCCCATAGCTAATCTGTGAACAGCGTTGTGGACTGCAATATTGTGTATGAGTTTTGTATATTTCATATTGCATGTTTCATTTTGTAGCTGTTTGTTGCTCCTTTTCAAAAAAATAAAATAAAAATTATTACATTATAATCAGCTACCACCCAAATCGGCCGAACCAACGCAAACTTTACCTCAATTACTAAGAAAACACGAATTACCCAACGCAAACTATTCAAAAGCTTCCATTGTATGTATAAAGGAAGTATTCCCTGATTGAATAAAGAAAATTGCCGAGTCAGCCTTGCCACCTTCGACAATGGGCTACAAAAGAGGTATGGGAACGAACAAATGTTTGCCCCTGTGTCTAGCGTTTGGCATTTTCTAACTGGCTTTTGGCATTTCCCTACGATTGGTGCACGTACGGTAGTTTGGTATTTTGTTATTCGGTTAGACATTACATAGTTACTTTGTCTTGAAGACTAGCTCTTGTACTAAAGAAGTTAGTTTTTCTTCCTTTAATTTTATACTGAAAAGAGTTCTGCACCCTAATTACGTAACACACTATCTATTACAATCTGAATCATTTTGAAGCCTATTGCTAATCCATTGCTTCATATGTTAAAAAAAAATTGTCTGGTGAACAACGTAAATAACGCAATGAATGTTGTTGAACTGTCAAAATGAAACCCATTCCTACTGTTAGTGTGTTACGTAATTACCCCGCTGGTTAAAATTAAAATCAAAATGAATTAATTGTGATTAGATTTTCATTTTGATATTTACTTGGTCTTGAAGACTAGCTCTTGTACTAAAGAATTTAGTTTTCTTTTTTAATTTTATACTGAAAGATGTGTAGTTTTCACACAAGAACTTGAATTTAGATGAAGATTTCGGTCGCTTGAAAATTGCATTATTACTACATAAACTTTTTATATCCAATAAAATATTACCATTAGGTACAGTAACAGAAGGCAAAAGGGGTAAAAACTCGCACCCAACTCGCATTTACAATTCTAAAACAAAAAGTAATAATCACAAGGTCGACGATAGCGAATTGGTTCAGTGCCTCGGATAGCACCCTCAAGTGGAGCCTTCAAATGCCCCGTTCACACAGAATTTGGGGTACAATGGCACCCCATATAGCGTAGATATTACCCCAAGGAATTTCTTATGGAAATTTTCAATGTAAAATATCAATTATGTTATGATATATGGGATAATATGGGGGTTATGGTTTTGGGCACAGAATACATAATAATAGGTTAAATTCTTTTAGAATATGAACATAAAAGGTCTCTGCCTATTTCGGGACCGTCCGGGATTACGGAGTTTCGGGACACGGAGAAAATTGATGTTTCAAATTGTCGAAAGTTAAAATTTTAATTAAAGCTGTTATTGGTTTTACTTTTAAATTCAGATTGCGTGGGCTGTCAGGCCTGTCCTATGTTTGGTAGCTTTTTGACTTTGAAATTTTGAGGATTTTATTTGCCACGTGCCGCCGCGCAGCGTGTTACTTAAATGATCCATCGAAATATATAGGTATCTACGTCACGACAAGTCATCTGTTGATACACGTTCACTGGTCAAATAGCATTAGTGAGTTTTATGAATTCTCAAAAACATACAATTAATGAACACAGAAAAAATCCCAGAATTTTGCTCTCTCTACAAAATCCTAAACCACTTATGCCTAACAGAGACATCTCATACCCTTTTCCCACTAGCGTAGCAGAAACAAAACGCTATGGTATATTCCACCATAATGAACGTCCCATACGTCTCATATATCGACCACCGACATTTAATCTCAAAATGGCGTCGTGTCAATATGAACTTTGTTTAAATAGGGCCGCGACAATAGCTGTAAATGCCAAGTGTTAATTACCAAAGACTCGCCCTTTGTCTTGGTTCGGATCACACTGGAGGTGTTGGAAGGTAACCGATGGGTTTGCTAATCCATAATGTAGGTAAATATTCTATGTTGGTTTGGGTAATAGTTTAGGCTTGAACTTTTAAATCTAGGAGAAAACATTTGGGTTTGACTGGCAGTGAAAGAGGGGTTTTATTTGTAAAAAATAACTCTTTCACGAAATGTTGGCGATCGCCGATAAGATAGACAGACGCCCTTGTAAAGGTCGCGTGTATTAAATGCAAGTGAGTTTAAATTTTATTGTAGTAAGTTGTGGAAATCTCTGAGAAAAGCTGTTTTCACGATAATCTGATGAAATAATACAGCGGACATTGGAATATTAATACCGCTATACGTGGAAGCGATCCTTAATAAACCACTTCAAAATGATTTCTCAGTAATTGCACCAAGAAAGTTGCAACAATCACAAATCACCGCAGCCCTAATTATTCAACCATCAAACGGTTGAATGCGAAAAATTAAGCTGTGGACACACGAAAAAATGAATCGCCGAAACAACAGCACTAATGCCTCGGCGACCGCATGCGGACGCGGATTTATGTCGACGAAACACGCTCGGAATTTGGGCGAAACGGACAGGGACGAAAAACCGTCTAGCGATAAGTGCGGAACCCGACACTATTTTGCATAAGGTTTTTTGGCACTGTTTATGGGTTACTGTCAGGAGGGATTGAATTTTATTATATACGATTTGGAAGTGGCTGGTGAAGTACTACATTTTGGACCTGATTTCTTGGGAACTTAGGTGTGGAATAAAATAAAACGTCTATCTACCTGCAGCTGAATCATTTTAATTTTGTCCAGTCAGAAAAAAAACGATGAAAAAGCTGCTAAGTACCTTATTCATGACCAAGAAAATTGTAGGAATATCTTCTTGCCACATAAAGGAGAAAATAATACTACGTTTCAAATACCCATTATCTTCCTTCGTCTTCCAAAAGTTATAAAAAACGCTCCGATAATCGAATATCCCCACAAAAATGCATTTCCGTTTTAAAACCGCTTCCGGAAAATCGGTTTTACATTAAGTATCCTAAGTTTCGAAGTAATCTGGGGTAGACATCAATTCGGCGCTTTTATTCAAACAGTGTCTCAGGAACCCTGTTGTTTCTCGGAAACCGTTAGGAACCCTGTTTTTCCCAGAAACCGTTAGTAACCCTCCGTCATAGAATTCCTACTTTTACTTTTTTTTCGAACGTTGAACATTGTTTGCTCATGCAATCGGAGGACGTAATCAGAAATCCGATATTTTCGAGCTTTGACCTATGTTATGGTAGAGGTGAAAAGTGTCGCGGCGTGTTGTGAAATGTCTGCAGTCGATACAGTTATTTTTATTGGGGTAAAGATTTGTGTGCAATGAAATATTCCTTAGTCTTCATGTTTGTTTCAATGAAAGAACACATTAATTTCTGCGCCTACATATATTTGAAAAAACCTGTATAAATCTACTTAAATCGTCAATGAACTTTATAACCTATCGGGCAACGTATTTTTTTTTCGATATTGAGATTTGGAATGACCAAAAGAAGCCATTGTTTATTTAATAAGTCCATAACTGTACCTAGTAAATTATGGGACAAAAATTTTTCTGACGCATTTTATATCTAGCTGTTTGTCAGTGTAAGATTGTTAACTCAACCGATTTAGTATTTATATAGCGATGCAAAAGATTCAAGGATTACATCCCAATATAAGGAATGGAATAGGGGTACTGTGTACGTAACCCTTGTGCTAGCTTCACTCAGTCCCCCAAACAAACGAAAATCTGAATCAACGTCTGTACTTGATACTGGTAACCGCGGCGCCAGCTTTTTAAAATTCAAACCTTTTATTTTCACAAAGGTAGCCGCAGTACGTGAAACTCGTACAAATTTACATTCAACACGACACGAAAATTCGAAACCCAATAACACAGAGGGAAAATAAACAACACTAAAGTGTCGCAAAATAGTGTTGGACACCGTTCGTGGGCTGTGAAATCGTAGCCGCCGGTGGGAGCGCTCTCGGCAACCGTGTCGCGACACTGATAGTGTCCGACACCGCAGACGGGACACCTGCACAAATTGCAAGCAACCCCGCGGCACGTGCCTAGTGTAATTTATTCGTGTGTTTTGTATGTGTTTGTTTTCGGTAATGTGTTTTGCGGGACATTAATTTTGTATTGCTGAAACTTATTTGGAGACACTGTTAGTTTTCATCCGCAAAGATACAGAAGTTTCCAAGAAACTCGCAAGAATTGAACACATCCGATGCAATATGCGAGGAAAAATGTACCTGAAGTATACTTCAGTCAGGCTTGGTAAATTATCTGGTTATTGTTAGTCTTGCCTTGGTGTAATGTCTTATGAAACACTATGCGGAAAGGCATGGAAAAGATAGAATCAAGCTGCAGTTTTCCTCTCGATTCGAATACTTATTGCAATCAAGAACAGTTGTACTTCTTAAAGTAATAGTATTTCAGTAAGTTACCATTTAAAAACAAATCATAATTTACGTTTTGGAAACACGCAAAATAACAAGCATTCAATTGCCCTCAAGCCATTAAGAAATAAAACGATGTTTTTAGAGTTCCGTAGTCAACAAGGAACCCTTATAATTTCGCCATGAGCATGTGTCCGTCTGTTCGCAGCTTAGCTCAAAGACTCTTAGTAGTAGAAAGCTATAATTTGGCATGTATATACATATTAATCACGCCGACAAAGTGGTAAAATATAATTAAGAAAAAAAATATTTTAGGGTACCTCTGCACGTAAAATGGAGATGTTTTTTTTTTCCACATCTGTCCGATGGTATAGGGGATAGGCCGTTTAAAAAGATTACCGGTATAGACCGGTAATCTTTTCGAACGGATCCCTGAATCGAAAAATGGTTTACATAGGTAAACCATTTTTCGATTCAGGGATCCGTTTGCGTAAAATTAAGCTTTAGATCACAAATTTTTGTTACAGTCAAGTGTCAGCCCCCCCCTCCCAGCTAAATGGTTGCGTTTGACTAAGTGAAAAAATTCACGGCAGTAGTATATTTAACGAAATTAAATGGAAAACTATCACAGCTGAGTAGGCTTTACAAATTTACGAGTGATAGTCGACCAACTTATATTTGCAGTTGGAACATATGGGAGAACATGTTTTTCAACTACATGTTAAGGTTGTTCATGGGATTAATTCATCCCAACTACGGAACCGTTCATTGTGCGTGGTCCGACACGCACTTGGCCGGTTTTCATAATTAAAATTATGAAGACAATATAAATATTATGCTCAAAAGAGCGCCCTAACGAGTATAATGTATTCAGATTTTACTTTGTAATATTATCTACGTCTCGAAAAAGAAACCCTTAGAAAGGAAACTCGTTAAGGCTTTTTTTTTCAAGAAAAAATGGCGTTCGGGAACGTAATTCAAAAGCGGGTAAAATAATGTCCTCTTTTGAAGGCTTGGGTACTTTGATAATGAGGTCCTACGCATTTTTTTCTGACATGAAAAAAATAAAAATATGTTATGCCTGTAAACTAAACCTGGAGTTTGTTACAAAATATTGATAATAAAATTCTGTATAAAATTTTGATAATACTGAAAAACCGCTTACTTTTTAGGTTTTCATTAGGAAAGGCCTTAATATTATGTTTAACATGAGTTGGAAGAAATTGTGTGTTTTTAGTCGGGAGGAGTCCAATATAACCCGTGGTTTCCCCACGGTGAATGGATCTGGCCCCAAAAAGGGCCTATTCTCCACAATTGGACTACGTACAAACTGAGCAAACAAATCTATTGACGAAGTGTGGTAATAAACAATTTTCTCTTTTACCGTTTAAAATCGCTTCTCCTTCCTAGTTTTTGTTTTTAAGTGAAATTTGTCTCATGAAGAAAAATAACTCTATAAACTGGCTCACTAAACGTAAAATAAATTCGTTGTAGTTTAAATATTCAAACAGAAAAACAAAATTACATTTTAACTGAATTCATATAACTTTAAAATATACTAGATTCTAAAAAACATCCCCTTTTTCAATCCTCCTTATGGCGCCATCTCTTCGAAAACTGTGTCTACGGGGATGAAACAAGTTAGCTGGCAGTTTCACCCCGACGGTGGTGACATCTACCAACGTTGAGCGAACTACGGAGCACGCCCGACCAACGTTGCCACCCAAGCTTCGTAGTACGCTGTATTGACGATAGATGGCGTTAGGGAATTTTGAATAAAAATAAAGATGATTTGTGTAGTTGTATTCATTTATTAATTTGTGGTTTACTTTTTATTTGATATATTTTCGTAATAATTCTTAGTGAGAGTTATTGGAATAGTTTGACAAAAAATAATAAGAAATAGTCCATAAAAATAAATAGTAGTAATTACAGACATTTCAGCTTTGTCTACATTTACTTCTTTACGTATTAAGGCTGAAAACACATTGGTTTCGTTAAGCACTGTTTTTTTTTCCTTTTGTTTTGTTGACGGATGAAAATGATTATTATTTCTAGGATAGGTTCCCAGGTTGAAATGAGTTTTTCAATAGATGGCGTCATGATCTGTATTTGATTTGCTAGAACGAATAAAGTTGTTTTAACGATGTCTACATAATTTCTAGTTAAATAGTTATTACACATTCTCTTTGAAGTTTTAGTTTCACGGTTTTATCTAATTTCTTACATTTTACGTTTCTTTAAATCTTTAATCCACTTGGAGCATGGATTATTAAAAATTAAGATGCCTATATCTTTTGGTTTTAATTAATTAATTAAATTTAATCATTTACACAATTAAATTACTAATCACCAGCAATGATACTTAAGTCTTATTTCTCAAAGCGTAGCGTTGTACGAAAGATTTTAATTAAAAATCGACGTTTATTTATTGTTACTCAATGTTTTATTATTATTCATATAATTCGCACATATATGCGTTCCTGTATCTATTTGAGATAAGTACATAAGCATGTTATATTATTATAATATAAGTGGGTTCACGTAAAGAGCAACGAGGGTCGAACTCAGGAGCTCTCGCGTAACAGGCCAACATCTTTGGGTTATTTTGGCTCGTTAATGTTGGTTTATATTAAGTATTTTTCTATTCTTTTCCTCAGGAGATAAAATAAAAGACGCCATTTTGTTTTTAATAATGACATCTACACATCGCTTTTCCTTCATCTTAGTTAAACTATTGAAAAGCCTATTGTGATGACCATGAGCACAAACAAAGGAAGGACATATTTATTTCTATAGGCATACAACACAAAACCTTTGATCCTATCTGACACATAAAAACCGATACCTATCTAAATGAAACTTCACCCATTGATTTGAAAAGCAAAGCGTTGAACACCAAACAAAACGACGAACCTACATAGGTACCAGCTATACTTCAGCAGGACTGTTAAAAAACGGAACAGGATCCCACGGCAAAGAGATCTCGATAAATAATGTCCAATAAACAGCGATAGCAATATTTATTTGTTGTTCAACTCGTAATGAGGACTTTGAGAACGAGGGGCGTGGTACAAGGTACAGGATAATATAATATTTTTCGTAGAAAAAATATATAAAATAGAAGCAAAGAAATTTTGTGTATTTGGCACACAAAAGACGCAAATTATAAAATGAATATAAAGATACACACATTGTTAAAGTTCTCCAGACCGTATTTTGGCCATGGCGGCCAATCTCAACGAAAACTAGCCTCCAGCGCGGGAGATATTATATAATAGTGCACAAGTGTGTACGCAGACACAAGTGCACTCCCTCTTCCCTCACTTTCATAGTCAGATGGGACGGCAATCCGACACGACCGGACACATTAATACAAAGTAGCCAAAAGCCTAGTATTCGATATATATAAAATATCTAAGTAGTTTTAGTAGTATAATCTTTTTTAATCATAAGATGACAGATGACCGATAGTAACTACACCTAGCGGTGAGTGGCTACCGCTTCACACTTGCAACACCAAAGAGTCGGTCAAATATACACGTATCGGCAAGGCAGCTTATACATTTCTTAAAGTTGGGTTTTAGAATTGAGGTATTCCACTCAGAGCATTGATTTCAACGGCACTTGACCGAATAGCACCTTTATTTTTGACTGTTGTCGGGGGATTCCTTCAAAAGGCACCCGAACTCCGGGGAGGGAAGTCGGGGAGTGTGGGATTTTTACCTCACTAAACCACCCCGGTGATCACCATCAGAGGGTCCCGGTTCCTCTTAAAATACCAATTCCGGAACCCCCCCTGTGCAACGCTTGTAAGGCACATCCCTGGGGAGACTGTAAAAGGGCCTCCCTTGAGCCTCGCTATTCACGGCAGCACGTGACCACTGTGCCACCGTCTTCCCTGCGGTCACTTGGTGGCTGACCGAACCGCACCTGAGGTCTTCCACAAACCACACTGAAACAAAATTTTTAAACGTGCGGTTCATCTAGTTAAGTTCTTAGAGAAGATTTCTAGAATTCACTCCAAATCTTAACTAATATTACATACAAATACATACATTCATAAACTCACGCCTACTTCCCATGGGGGTAGGGAGAAACTCTAGAACGAAACCTGCTACGATCCTTATATACTCCTATTGCCTCGTTTACGTTCATACATCTTACGGTCATACACGCACGCCGCTTGCGAGTACTACGCACCTGACCTTTCTGAAGAACATCACCAATAAGGTCACTATATGTCTTCCTAGGGCGTCCCCTCTTGATGTTTCCACTCACATCTGCCTTGTAAATACCTTTTGTTAGTCGCCCTTCATTCATCCTCTCAACCAACAAATATTACAAATGCGAAAATATGTTTGCTCGTTACGCTTTAGGTACGGTGGTAACACTACCCACTCAAGACCCCATCCACAAAGAGCTGTACTAAATATCTAGTTATTTCATATAATAATAACATGTTTCAGCTTAGCATATAGAGGTACTTAGAGGCATTACCCAAACTTGTCTGAATTAATAAAATCAATACAGAATTTCTTACTAAATTGTGATTATGCTCAAGTACTCCCCAATATTCTTGATATTTTTTTAGTTATTATTGCTCACGAAAATGTTTTATGATATTTACCAAAACGTAAACAGCAAAACATCAAAATAATTTCCCTCCCTATTTTCGTTTATAAGCCTCTTAAATAAAATCCCTGCAAAAAAACGGCTTTCACCTTCACAGCTTGTACCACACCCCGTACCTCGCCGGGAACCAAGGCAACTGGGATCACCAATGGCAACAGCCTCCCTCCAGTATCTATGGTAACTCCCCCCACTTCAAGTCTTTATGAAGCTCGCGGCCGTATAACGAATAAATTTAATAACAGGCGGAAGGCAACTATGCTATGAATTTTAGAGAACTATTGAACCATGAAGCCTGTACTAGTTAGTATTAATTGTGAAGTTTGAACCTTTCTATGAGTTGGAGTTCAGTAGGTTAGGTTGTTGTTTTGTTTACAAAATATGTACGCCGTGCAGTTGTTTTTGTGAGGTTAAAGTTGTGGATGTTATTTTCATGAATTATTTATGGCTGGTTAGATTTTGAGAACCAACAATGGTCAAAATATTCACACTCATACCTTTTCACCTTCCACCTCTCGTGGTAACATTTTGTATTCATTTATTTTTAATTTTAATTTCTAATTTAATTTATGTTTTCATAAATTTTGTTTTTTGTTAATTACGATATTGTTTTGTGGTAAATGCTGTGTATACCTGAAATAGACAAACATACCAGTAGGTTTATTATTCTATGTTATTGTTCTGTTTAAATTTTTTGTGTGTACTGCTGTTGGTTTACCAAATAAAAAATTACATCTCATTAAAATTGCTTTATACATAACTGAATCGTTTTTACTGACAAATCACGTTAGGCAGATAAACATGGCCCAATTAAACATAATTTGATAGAAAAGAGACCACATATTTTAATAATGTTTCCGTTAAAAAATGCTCTCAATCTTATATTTTCTGAAACTCTTTTATTCGAAAGAAAAACCCAGCAGCCGTAGAACACAGCCCGTACTCTGTTCAACAAATCTTGCACTTCAATAGACACACTTCAATCGAAGAGCTTTGCTAAGGGGCTCAGGAATTTAGAAACATCCATTACGAACCCATTTGAGTAATCCCATGTAGTTTAGCGCGCCCTAATAAAATTGTAAATGAAACAGCGTACCCCTTTCGAGAGAAACTTTTCATAATTGAGTTGTAAATATTATTTTGTCGTTATTATTTTGGCCTAGAGGGTATTTCAGGGATGTTTTTGTACCATTATTTAACTTTTCAGTGGGTGAGTTGTGATTGAAATTTGATTGCATGCGGTGATATTTTAATAAGGAATTGTAATAGTAACATATCATGACATCACGCCTGTAATCACCGAAGGTTTAAGCAGAAGTATATCTCCAGTACACCAACATTTCGCTAGTTATGTTTAAGTCCCATGTAATAGGGGCGAGCCTATAGCCATCAACAAATCTATTGGCACAAATCCAGACTCTGGGCTGCTACTGAGCAATTCCTGATGTAAAAACCCAATAATAGTTTGCCCGACCTGGGCATCGAACCCAGGACCTCATGGTCAGCAGTAGTGCTTGCGATTACTCGACCAACGAGACAGTCATAATAATTTGTACTTGTTTTAATTCTTTTGAGTAACGTGAATTTGATTTTTTTTAACTTTAAACTTTAAACTTTTGAATAACGTTAAATAACGTTTTGATAGCTCATTATCTAATTCATAATAATTGGTTTCAATGTTGTCACTTCATTAGAAACTATATAGTGGTTCTGTGAGCTGTAGACCTCGCGAGTCTGTCGTTGCATAGCTTAAAACTGAATAAATGTTCACCGCGCACCTTAAAACAAAAAGCGCGCGCAAAGAGCGCGAAATGCTTGAAATATGTTTTTTTTTTACGTTTTCAACCCCCATATCTCGGCAATTTTAGAAAAATTTCGAAAATCTGTATCGATAAAACAATCTATATAATTTTATCTAATCTGCTCACAAAATTTTACGAGAATCGGTTGAGAAATGCGACCTGTAGAGGAGAACAGCCGGATATCCGGACATACGAAAGTATTATTGCTCAAGCTGAAACTGAGACGCTTCGCTAGCGCTTCGCGCTCGCTCGCTCAATTAATTAATTCGTGAATAGATACAGAAATGCCTAAGAGACTGACTCAGACTTCCGATATTTTCCCCAAATACAATCGAAACGAATAACAAGACATTAGACAGGGGAAACTTCAAATAAACCTGATCTATATCACATAGGGGCAAAAATAAACCAAAAATTTGGTCACATAAAATTCAAATAAAGCCAGTTTTACATGAATTACGTTGGGGAAGCATTCGTGTATGAAGTAAAGAATGATATTGTATGCATTTTGTATGAGAGCGGTATTATCGGATATGGCAAAGTATTTGAATATTCCGACCCCGATACTACTAAGGGTTTTCGATTGTAAGTCGATAGGAAATAATAGGTTTATTTTTGTATGATGAATAAAACCCTTCGAACAGTTTAAAGAAGAAGTAAGGGGTAAATTAACGCAAATTGTTGAATATAGTGTTTTGTGTCATCTTATTTGCCAAACTAAATAGTTGTTGTATAATCATAAAGATTCTTATCCTTAAACTTTCTAGCTTTCTTCAATCCATCCTTACGCAATGATACATGTCATTATTATCCTAACTCCTAATTATTTTAATATTATTTATTATTATAAATGCAAATGTAAGATTGTTTGTTTGTTTGTTTGTTACCTTTTCAAGCCTAAACCACTGAACAGATCATCCTGAAATTTTGCATATACGTTGTCAGGGGTACAGAAACAGGGCACGCCACAATTGCGGCGGTAAGACCCCTCTTTGAGGAGTGGCTTGAGAGGCGCCACGGCGTCCTCACCTTCCGCCTGACGCAGGTCCTCACCGGACATGGCTGTTTCGGGAGGTTCCTGTTTCGTATAAGGCGGGAGGAAACGCCCGGGTGTTATCATTGCATGGATCGACCGGAGGACACGGTGGAGCATACGGTGGAGGTCTGCCCGGCTTGGGCGGAGCACCGCCGTGTCCTCGTGGCGGCGATCGGCGGCGGCGACCTCTCGCGTCCGGCCCTGGTTCAGGCCATGGTACGGAGCGAGAGGGAATGGGAAGCCGTCACCTCCTTCTGCGAAGCAGTAATGCTCGCGAAGGAGGAGGCGGAGCGCGAAAGGGAGAGGCAATCTCTGCGCCCTCGCGCCCCTAGCCGCCGCAGGAGGAGGAGACACCCTGGGCGTCGGGAGTCGATTGCCGACTCCCGGCCACCGTAGGCGCGGGCTTGCGGACGGCGAGCAATGGGCAGCTCGCCGTCCGGTAAGGACCAGGCCCGGGTCGACGGCGCGTCGTGTTCCACGCGCGCCTCAAAGAGATGTCAGCAAATCTGACGGGGTCCGATAGGACCGATGCCTGCCGGGGCTGCGGATTGTTCGAAAGAGTTACCGTGGCCCTGGCGCACAGGCAACTGAAGGAACACGGGTGGGTTTTAGTCAGTAAGAGTCTGACACGCCCTTCCGCTCCGCCCAGAGCGGGAGAGGTCATTTGATGACTTCCCAACCAAAAAAAAAAAAAAAAAAAGGGGTACAGAAACGGACAAAGAGTACCTTTCATCCCGCAAAAAAATACTGTTCCCGAGGAAAACAACAATAACGTCCTTATGATAATAGATGGCGCCACGTGTCTTTCGAATCATGATTGCATTATAACCCGAATTGATATTCAAAGTCTAAATTAACGCGAGCGAAGCCACGGGAAAAAGCTAGTTTATTTTAATGTCAAAGTAGTTAGTCTCTTTGAGAAAAGCATACTTTACAACAGGACCCAAATGTTTTAATAAATAGTTAAAATGATGAAACCACATTTCCTCCCTAAATCCCACCCAACCGACTTCTAATCGAGTTTCAAACGACTCACCATTCTACCACGAAACAATAGTTTAATCCGACTACTCCATATAGAGTACACATGAGCCAGCTATATGTTAACCAATATGTCATCGCGGGCCCCGAGCCATGGGGACAAAAGCATTCTTCACCATTATGGGACCGGTAATATTCGGCGGAACTATTTTGCTATATTTTTGAACATGCAAAAATTCTGGAAGCGTGTTGTTATTCGAGTTGTAACTGTGTATGAGTGGTGTAATTATGTGTAGCTGTTGAGCTTTCGAAAAGATTACATTTCGATTTTAGAATCGATTAGCTCATCTTCTGTTTGTAATAAAACGAATTAATTAAGTGATGATTTATGACATGTAGTTTTTCTAACTATACAAAAATACTTGCTCTTTACTTAGTCATATTGTTTAATGATATATTATTACTTGGATTTCCATAATATCTAAGTACTTTGAAATAACACAAAATAATGCATTGTGAAAAATTAATACAGGGCTACCTTAAAAATATAACGCCTTAATTTAGAAACCAAAAGAATATGCAAAGATCGTTTACCTAAAACTACTCAGCCAGGTAATACCTCATCAAGATAAAACGATAAATCCTAAATAAGGAATCGGTTATCGATCGGCGAAGTATTATAAGATACACTAAACCAAAATCTTAATTTATCGGAAACACTTAAAAGTTGGCGACGATCACCGCTTCATTTCAGGAAAGTTTGTCAATATTTGAAGGAGACGACGATTTAGAAGTATGATACTGGATGAGACCTAGTAACTGGAGTAACTTAAGAATGGCTTTCAAATCAGAACCTTTTAATTTAGGAATATGACCGCCGTCCGGTAAGGACCAGGCCCGGGTCGACGGCGCGTCGGATTCCACGCGCGCCTCAAAGTGATGTCAGCACAATTGACGGGGTCCGATAGGACCGATGCCTGCCGGGGCTTCGGATTGTTCGAAAGAGTTACCGTGGCCCTGGCGCACAGGCAACTGAAGGAACACGGGTGGGTTTTAGTCAGTAAGAGTCTGACACGCCCTTCCGCTCCGCCCAGAGCGGGAGAGGTCATTTGATGATTTCCCACCCAAAAAAAAAGGTACCTTTAGATTATATTCTTATTTGATTATGCCGGACTCGCCTGCATCTAGAATTTAACAGAATGAATCAAAAGTTTAAAGCAATGATACCCAAAGTAGTCTATATCGACCCCCATTGTTAAATATTAAACTTTTAAATCTGTGTTATCTTCTAAGATATACATTTTAATGATATGCTGTAAAGGGCAATTTTGATCTACATTAAATGCACAACATATCTAACGTATTTAATTGGATAAGGATCAATACTGTATTATTTAAAATAGCCCATATTTGTTTAATATTATGTAAAAAATAAAAATGGTTACTGTGGGTTATCCCTATGAGATAGTCATATACCATCGCGGACTTTTCTGTAGACCTTTCTACGATTTACAATTCCATAGTACATTTTTGGAACGAAGTTCCTTATTGCACGGTACGGACTGGGAGGATGGGGGCTAGGTGAAAAAAAGTGTAAGAATTTTCCGTCATGACCCTTTCTTTATTTGTTTGTTTCGTTGAGCGCGCTAATCTCAGAAACTACTGGTTAGAATTGAAAAAAAAATTGTGTTGGATAGTCCATTTATCGAGGAAGGTTTTAGACTATATTACATCACGCTACAACCAATAGGAGCGGAGCATAAATGAAAAATGTTGCAAAAACGGGAAAATTATTCCTTTTGAGAGATTCCGATGCGTGCGCTGCGTAAACGGTTAAAGTTACGCAAAAATCATGTTTAACGGAATTGTTTAACTTTAAAAGTTAAAAAAAGAAGTCCACGACAGTATATGTCGATCTTTTAAGGTTGACTCAATATAAACCTTTTTATGGTAATCAAATTTGTTATATGGATGTTCTAAATATACTACGAAAGGAACTTCGAACTAACCGAGTGTTCCACGACACTCACGTATTTTTTTTAGTTAGATCTGTCTCGTAAGGTTTAGCCAGCGTTAGCAATGTATAATATATGTATATATATATATGAAAAAATATATGCCATATATTATATATATATACTCATATGCCCAAAAATATGTTTTTATGACATCATTACAAATCATTGCAGCATTGGTTTATTAAAGCTTCCACTTATAAAATCGATGATGATCTTTTCAAATCGATGTGTTTGATTTTTCACTCTTTGTGAAATCAGTCACAATGCAAACAAACTGACCACTTCCAGTCAGCTATTTCACAACTCTTCTATTCTATGTTATGTCACTTTCGGAAAATGCCTCATTAAGCTGAATATCCGTCCAAACCAAAGTTAGATTAAAGTACCTACAAGTTTTATTACTGAATCTTTGATACGCAATATTATACTCTATTGATACAGAATAAAGTTTATCGTAGATTGTTTTTTTTTTTTGTATGTTTCAGTTCAATATAAAACAGTAACTATTGATATTGTCATGACAGAAATACACTCGAGAGCAATGAATCCGGGTCACTTAAAGAATGTTAAAAATCTCGGAAACTAAAAATGATAGGTTAATGCAATAAATTGTATTTAATAGACAATGTAATACTCCTTAAATGAAAGTAAAAAAAATATGAGTCACCATACATTTTATTAACACAAAATTACATAAAGAAAAAAACTGCTGATCTCTCCTTAAAACAAAAATAGGAAACATGAAATTTTTGAACTTTATTACGATTTTCTTGAATTTTAATACTTCGTATTGCCTCCTCGTGCTTCCATTACTGCGTTTACGCGGTTTGGCATGCTGTACACCAAGTTCCTTATACGATTTTGGGGAATATTCTCCCATTCCTCTGTGAGAGCAATTTTGAGCTCACGAAGCGTGATTGGGGGAGGGTTTCGTTGTTTTACGCATCTGCCTAGCTCGTCCCAAGCATGCTCGATC
Source organism: Dryobotodes eremita (assembly GCA_917490735.1). Lineage (NCBI taxonomy): Eukaryota > Metazoa > Arthropoda > Insecta > Lepidoptera > Noctuidae > Dryobotodes > Dryobotodes eremita. The sequence continues at coordinate 20,958,715 of OU823249.1, read as the reverse complement.
GGGTTGATATCCGGGCTGCGCGCTGGCCACTCCATACGAGTAATGTTCATCTCTTGAAGGTAGTCATTCACAATCCTACCTGTATGAGGTCGGGCATTGTCATGCATAAATATAGCATCCTCACCTAAATTGACCATAAATGGACCAACGTGATCATTGAGGATTTCTTCCACATATCTTACGCTAGTTAAAGAGCCGTTTTCTATGATCACCAGCTCTGTGCGACTTTCAGAAGAAATTCCGGCCCACACAAGTACAGACCCACCACCGTAGGCTACTTTTTCTTCGATGCATGCTTGCTTGAATCTTTCCCCTGGTCTTCGATACACTCTGTGTCTTCCATCGTGCTTGTAGAGCATAAATTTTGATTCGTCGGAGAACATAACTTTTGACCAATCTTCAATACTCCAATTTACGTGGCTCTGGGCATATCTTAGTCTTGAAATACGATGCCCACGCTCCAGTTTAGGGCCGTTTGCAGGTCTAAGGGGTTTTAAGTTAGATTCAGCAAGCCGACGTCTTACTGTCCATGCACTTGGGTTACTTCCTCCGAGGCGTCGAAACTGATTTGTGAGTTCAGTTCCTGTGAGAAAGCGATTTCGAAGCATGGTGTTCACCAAGTATCGGTCTTCTCGTGCTGTGGTACACCTGGTTCTGCCCGTTCCTGGTCTGCGTAGGTTAGAACCAGTTTCTTCGTAACGTCGGAGAACTCTTTGTACTGTTGACAGCGACACACCGACAGTCCTGGCTGTATCGCGCTGACTCCGGCCGGTTTCCAGCATTGTAAGTATTCTGGTGCATTCTTCAGGCGTAAGCGACATAATTTCAGCTTGAATAATGAATATAGAGCACTATCAACATGGTTTATGTACCCACATAAATGACAGATTACAAACAAAAGCAAAACCAAATGCTGTAATTTCGTAGTTCCATCTTCGAAAGTGGCCCTTTTTCAAATTTGATTTTTTTATGATATAACTTTACAATAACTAAGAAGTTTTAATACCTTCATTTAAGGAGTATTACATTGTCTATTAAATACAATTTATTGCATTAACCTAGCATTTTTAGCTTCCGAGATTTTTAGGATTCTTTAAGTGACCCGGATTCATTGCTCTCGAGTGTAGATAAGGTATGGTGGTCAATGAGACCCAATTTTTGCATACAGATTAGATTATGATATTTATTTATTTATTTATTTTTAAAAAGAGGTTACAGACTAATAACAATCTTGAATATCATGCATAAGTTTTGACAAGCTTCCACATATATTATATCTACTTAGTAACGCGTTATTTGCGTTGACCAGTTACAGCGATTTGACTAAGTAACTGATTACAATGTAACCATATTATGTATGTCAAGATAATACATTAGGTATGTCAAGTCGTGCAATGTCAAAATCGGAATTAAAGTTATTTATGGTTGTCACCAAAATATTCCTTGTTTAAAATCTTTTTAATTTTATGTGCGCTGGTGCAAAATAAATCAAAAGGTGTGATGGTTGACTATTGAAAGCTATAACACTACGTATGCAGAAGGCGTTGCGCCTGTACTTAGTCGATGCGAATGAATTAATTAGTTAATTAGTGCATTATAAGGACTACGCAGATACGATGTAGATGACGTCAGTGGTTATCACGGAATGACAATTTTCAAAGAAAATGAAAAAATAAACTCCCTTTTTATTTCACAACGCATTCATACAAAATACCTGACTAATGGTGTACAATCAACACACAGGTTTAGCAGATAGTTGATGACTGCAGCAGACGAGCTTTTAACCAAGTCAATATAAACTAAAGCATTTGAACATTAAAACCTAAACTGACCGGTGTAAACTCCCCACATTATAACTTTGTGGAAATATCTCATTAAGTAAAATATACCGTCCGCAGTGAACTTAGATTGGCGCAGGTTTGATTACTGCCAACTCTTGATAGGCAATTTCCTCCTCTTTGTACAAGGCTTCCTCTATCCTTCTGTGCGCATATTCCGAACAGATTTTAACATTTCGTTGTATGTTTTTGATGTCTGCATTTGTTTTGTAAGGGTCGGGTTGAGTTATTTCGGTTTATGATAAAATTTTGTGTTTTGGTTCGCAAAGCCGATATTGCTTTTGGCTATGCATGAAAATTGCTTGTTAAATTAATTTCGTATAATTTAATGTCGTGTTTAGTAACATTTTTAACCTTGTATGTTTATTTTTAAGTCTTTACCTAATATAGGTATCGATATTTGGTTAAGTTATTGTTTGTTTGTTAATATAACCTGCTTGAGCAAGTGCTATCTGTATTTAATAAGCAAAATTATTTTTGCTTAATTAATAATTCCGATCCAGCCTGTCCCTTGCTGCCCTCTCCCAGCGACGCCCTAAGCCGAGGCTCTTACCCCGCTAGGGGTGCCCTTAGAGTGTTTTCGCCTAGTTTGTAAGTCTTTTAAGCCCTGGCTGCGGACCTTAATTTATTAGAGCAACCACAGGCACGTCCGATAAAAAAATTGCTTTATTAATCAAAAAAAAAAGTTAGCCTTCAAGAGTTCCAACGATAATGATATAACAATTTTCAACCACAATATTACAAAATCATAATCACAAAACATTCTCCAACTCAAGTTATTTTTAACACGTACTTATTTCACCTTTGTGCATAGAAGGCACCGTAAAAATCCGTACAAACAACAAAATAAACGGACCAAAATCAGGTTTAACCATTTCCATTCTTATTACGGTGGCCTGAAGAGGGGTAACCTAATCCGATGTGGTAAATGTAAAAACAGTGTCGACGGTCCTACCTGCAGTCAAGGGTTGAGTGTGATCATTTATAATGCCAAGATGACACTATATTACCCCTCTTACCCCCCTCTTCAACCCCTACCTGAGTACTTTGCTACGTTTGTACGTTCATGTTGTTTTTTGAAGATAAAATGCTGAGTTTAAAATTAAGTTTTGTCTTCTTGGCGTGTGATTAATATTTGCTCATGATATTTTAGGGATTTATTATAATGCAGAATATCAGTGCCAACACCAATAGTAAAACTCCTTCTACAGTTTATTTTAAAACTTACACGGACTAGAACTGAGACTAGACTTTAATGCACTTACGAATTCCTAGAACCCGAATTGACCGAAAGATTTTAAAACCAATTCTAAAAGCGATTGAAGTTAAAGAAAATAGTAACGTAATTTATCACCAAAAAGGTTCTAGAGCGAGTCTGCGCTATATTTTCTCTGGGCGATTTGTGTAACTTTCAGACATTGCATTTTTGCTATAATATCATTTGTTAAAGTCAAATGCGTCGTTTCACAGCGTACTCAGTTCTATTTCATTGTGGAAAATGAAAATAATATTGGATTTTAAGTTTCTTTGTTAGTTTTTGTTGTTACATGTTAGTTTTTATTGAATTGCTTCAGCTAGATGAAGATGTTTCAAGTTTTTGTTGATTTAAGAAATAAAAATGGTTGTAGATTGATTGTTGTGACTTTCTATTTTTATTTGAGTACGCATTTTCTTTATCAATGCAAGACCACAAAGGTTTTATTTGTGTTCGCCTAGATAAGTCTTATAACAAATTAAGGCATCTAAATAATGAAAAAGCTTTGTAAATATACGAAGGAAAACGTACACGAAGTAAGACAATTGTTATTAACAGATCATTAACAACTAAAATAAATTTTCTAATAGCAGGATCAATTTTCATATTATTTTTCTTCACCACTACGCCTTTGCAAACAACAAGAACTAATTAGTACATACATAATTTCACCTTTGTCACTATTACAAGCACCTACACAATACGATCTCTCGAAATTTCTCCGAACAGAAGCCTTTTTGTATAACAAAATATTAGCAACAATACCCTACTTTACGTAGCAAGGGCACATAAATAGGCGTGTATTGACATGTTTGTACAAGATATTCAAGGAGCAGGCACAAACAGTACCAAGAAGATTTTGAGCAGAAGGTTCGATACACCTAGGGTAGTAACTGTAGTAAATAATATGTTAGTATTGATGAAACCTAAAATAGTGAGAAACACTAAGTTTGAGGTATGATTCCGAGATAAGAATTTGTGTAAAACAAAAATAAAAGCTTTTTGGTACATTAATCTAGTAAGGAGTGCTTCAAGGGTCAACTCTTGGCCCTTTCCTAATTTAAACGTCGAGGTGACCAATTTGAAGAATTGCCATTTAGCCTATTATTTTGACATAGTAACCTAGTAAGGTTATTTATCAAAAAAACAATAGTTAATAACGTTAACTTATGGAAAAGCTGAGTGTTGTAAGTTTTGCCCAAAATATCATGACATGTGTGTTTCGAAGTAGGCTTTCTGTTGTCTTCTAATGCGTGCGAACAGGTAGAAACAAGGTTAGGCGATTATATCAGGGCGTAGGTTGCCCCTTATCGAGTGAGTGGGCTTCAGTTGTATACTATAAGAATTGTTCCAGAAACATACTTAATTAAAAATAAAGTTGGAAACTTAGACATATTTTCATGTAAGAGTCTTCCCGCAGGTCAATGTAGTATAGATTGTAAAATTAATTGAGCTCAACATCAGATTAGGAATAACGTATGGAGCATAGAAAAACTGATTTTATCAAACTATTGAGTATTTTTCATAATCATCAAACTTAGTATAGATGAAGAATGAAATGAATGTATACCGAATATTTGCTCCATCCTATGCCGTAGCAGAATTACCAAATAAAAAAATAAATTAAAAAAATGTAACAAAGTGTATAATTTTATTTCATTCTATATAATAATCCATTACTTTCTTTAATGTTCACCTCTCTATTTACAAAAACCGTGTTACTTTGCCGTGGGCCATTGTGTACATGCTATAACAACTCAAAGTAATAGCAACAAACTCCATTTCAACACGTAATATGATAAGAGGGTATTGGAAGTACTCATTAGCGGTGTTCAATAGGCCTACATACATACATGGGAGATCTCACAATGTGATACCATGTTTTTATCCCCTCGATACTGGGCCGTATCAGTGGGATATTTTTATCATTGACGTCAACATAGGTTGGATACAAAGGTGTGAGTTTCATTACTCATTAGAGACCTGTGACGAGGTAGGTATTTTCCAGAGATTTTCCCTGTAGTTACTAATTCTTGGTTCTTTACTGATATGTAAAAGTTTGTGAGTTTTTGTGTCTGTAATTTTTTTAGGAATGACTTAGGAATAATTTATCATTGAAATTGTATACATAATATATGTATAATAAAATAGTAAGGAACTCAAACCTGTTCATTGAACATTTTTGAAAAACATAGAAGTAATTGGTACGAAGTATTTGGAATGAGTCTGATGCCGAAAATATCGTTTTTAGAATGTTTATCCGTTTGTCTGTTTAATTGTATGTATGTTCCGGATCGGCGCAAAAACGGCTGAATGTATTCGGATACAATTTGGCACACAGATAGTTTATAACCTGGATTAACACATAAAGTACTTTTAGTTCTGGTAGTACGTTCCCGTGGGATATTTTCTGACATCCACGCGGGCGAAGCCGCGGGAATAGCTTGTTTAAAATAGTTGCCTTATTCTGGTTTCAAAATAAAAGCTACGGGCTAAAGCTATTTAAATAATAAACAGACAGTAGTCGTGAGACTTGAAGGTGATGTAGTGACTGACACTTTCTAAGATACCAATAGATTTCCTATCAAAATATTTCCATGCTTTTGCCAGAAATTCAATTAGAAGTATATTAAGTAGAAGCTTCAAATGCATAGAAAAGCTTATGAACAACGTAACAAATTTTGAGGAGTTTCTTTATAATAAGTATAAAGAAACTCCTCAAAATTTGTTATACTATTTATTTGATCTCACTACATGCTCTTGCAACAGCTTAAAATCTGTTTTGCAGACGAGAAATAATATTATTATGTATTATTTTCAACATTATCCTTTTGAAGAGTCTCAACATAATATTCAGAAATCTTCGCAAGTACATCACAGGTAGTATATGTTATGTTATGATGGTAATGTAAGACGTTGCTAATTACAAGTCAAGCATTATTGCGGTTAGATACGTTGATACGAGTCTCGTTAATTAGGAGCTCTCGAGTTACCATCTCTTTGAGGCTAACGTTACAAGGTCGTGTGTGTGGGTTAATAGGTGTGCAACACACGAGCGGACTTAATAACACATGTCTCAATTTTCTGGTGAATATTCTGATTAAAACGATGATTGGTTTACTGTGAATTGCTTTAATTTGTTGTTGCAGAAATTAGAGTGACTCACGTCTCGTGGAAGTCGTTCTGAAAGTCTATTCAATCCTCCGTCAAATATTGTGTAAACTTATAATTTTTATTGTAGTGAACTAACTCAAATTAACCATCTAATATAGCTACCATTTCTAATTATTACGTTTCTTTGTTACAGGTAAGTCTGAAGTTTTTGCGCTGCTGCTGGTAAAAACGTTTTCAGGGTATTAAATATGAAACTATTAATGACTAATCACTACGTCTGGAACTTTGGTTTTCCAAGAATTTAATGAATATAGCCTGATTCCAATTTTAAAATGAAAACAAAAGAACACAAAAACAAAACACGTCGTCCAAACCAAGACGCCAAAAACAATAGCCGCTAACACCACCTCAGAGGTCCACAATCGCATAAATAACAACATTCTATTCATCAGCATTGAATCGGCATCGCACATCCCACGGGAATAATTAATGAGCCCTTGATATGATTAAGCCACCACAATGCCGTGTCATCAACGTCATCGGGTGTGTGGTGTGTAGGTGTACACACCACACACCCACACTGTTGCAGATGACGTTGTGTTCACACGAGTGTCAGGTAATGCGATTAGTGTGACGTAATATGACATGAATATGTCTTTGATTTATTCATGTCAAATATTTTGATAATTACCTGCTGACGTGGCTTGGTTTGGTTATTGGGATTAGGCGGCTTGGTATGCATGTTTAATGTTTTCATGCACTATATACGCTACACATCTATTTTTTGGCATGGAACAAAATTAGGACCATTTTGACATTCATCTTTTGAAGAATTTTCATGGCTAACTCCGTCATCCTGTGATTGACTGACATCAAAATAGCCGTAGCACCGTAGTCTCTAAAGCTTCAATCAACAGAGCTTCGTACCAAAACCTCAATATTCCGGTCCACTTTATTGAAACATACACGTCTATACTAACAAGACTGCAGCCACTTAGGCTATACACAAAGATAGACGTAATCGGAATTTAGACTAAAACAGGTAGCATGTATGAAAAAAAATCACAAGAAACCTAAAACTCTAATTCAAGACATCCCTAATGAGTAACTTCATTAGTTAGGTTATCAAAAAGATGCGAGGCACATCTTGTATACTTAACTCAAAGCTATGAGATATTTTAACCTTAAGAAAAAATGCTATTTGGCAAACGTACTAAGTTAAAAAACTCAAAACTCAACGCATTTATTTCAAATAAACAATTACAGGCACTTTTGAATTGTCAAGGAGTCGGACAGTCAGAAAGATAAAGCTAGTTGCCCATTCCAAAGCGTAGGAGGTACCTATGGAGAAGAACGGGCAAGAAACTCCACGGACACTCTTTTAAATCAAAATATTGGTACAAAAAGTAGAACCATCTTCATCATTCGACAACACAGACACAAAGTTCAACAAACACGCCTAAGTAAGACTGCGTACAACCGTATCTATAGTCACGTTTCACGTGTAGACACTGGCCGGCTATAGACACAAATAGACATAATCGGAATTAGTGTGGCCGGCGAAGCGTGAAGTACAATATGAATGACCTTTGTCAATGCCTCTGACGCCCGCTACCAGATCCCGAATTATTTAACCCGAATGCTGTTTATATTATACGATCTTAGAGAATAGGAATAAAAGGGTATTTGAAAGCTTATCTTTTGTAACAATAAATATAATGTTTTGACCATTTTCAGTACGTTTATATCTCTGACGATGACTTTGATACATAGTTTCTTGAACACAATAGAAGCTTTTTTGTTTTGTTATGAGTACTTTTTATTTCTTTAACTGTGACTTTTAAACAGCCGATGATAATGTGGCTGTTCCTATTTTCTGTAGGCAGTAAAATTGAGGATAAGTAGAGGCTCATTTTCTTGTGTGAATCACAGCTCAACAATTATGCTTTGGAGCCTAAAATTCCAGACTACACAAACAATTCGTCAAAAATCAAAATTGTTCACCGAATCGTTGTCGTCACATAGTCGTGGACACAAAATTTCCTTTTCCACCCCAGAGCAGACATCCGACTGTCTTTTGTCCGAACATTCGACCCTATAGTTAATTAAAACGAATATTGTTAGCGAAATATTGTGCCTAAACAATTCAGGTTTTGTAGCGTTCTTAAGAGATACTCTAGTATATATTGTTTAGGTACTTATAAAGGAGTGTTCAATATCAGTAAGAATTTACTGGTTTATTTAACAAAATCATATTTTTCTTGCAAACGCCAGTGTTGTAATTGAAGTGCATAGAAATCTATTGAAGTTTGAGTGTGTACTGTGTGTTCATCTAACAATGTAAACCAATTACCGTGGCTATGAATCTAATAGAGAGTTTTAATATTCAGTGCACATAGCAAGGAGATTTGTGTCCATTTCCCACCCATACATACTTGTCCTCCCATACTACGCAACAATCAGAATTTTCCACCTATCTATCCAGGACCAAAAATATCATAACAAACAATGTTTACTAAAGATTTTCCTTCTTGAATACCTTATAATACAGATAGAGAGACTTTAATATAGCGAGACGGAACTCCCGCGGGTCGTCTAGTGCCCAATAATCTTCATATTCGAAATATTTGACAATAAAGCCGCCACTTGAGACGCCACGATTGAATATTTCACAAATCAACTTACAAAGGAAATCGTGTGGAAATAAAAATGTGTGTAGCTTGATTGAATTTGTGTGCAGCGGATTGACAAATTGGTGTTTGATTTGATGTACAGTAATTCTGAACAAATAGGTCAGAATATTCTATCGTTTGAGGATTTGTGGGAAGGAATAAAAAGCGTTAGAGCGGATTTTTGTTGGAGCGCCCAAAATATTTTTTGATACAGACCTCATTCTGAAAAAGATTTAGTAAGTATTTAGGTTCAAATAAAATTTGATTTTAGTGTGTGAAATATAAGAAAGGATTACTGTTAAAAATAGAAGTTGAGTTATATTAATAAAGAATCGGTCCGGGTGCAAACTAACGATATGACCTTGCAAGTCAGACAATCTATCAGCTTTTGCATTTCACATACCGTAGCGTCTTACCTACTGCAGTATTTTGTTGCAAGCAACATTCTGTAACAAAGCATTTTCACCCTTCTCGAATATCTTCCAATAATTGACAACCCAATTATCTTTGCTTTGAATATTCGACTAACAAATTGCGACGCAAGATCGAATACAGGGAAAACACCTCTAGCTTGTAATATTGCAGTCTGCCGGTCCGATAGACTGACACAATAGTCGCTATCTGAGCACATCTCTGGAGATCTCAATCCTCACCTAGGTACCTATATTGATTGCCTGCTCCATCAAGCATATCTTCGGAAGCTCGCGATGCCTTGTTTGGGGAGCATCAATCAATAAACCACTTGGTAGAGGTAGTTCGAAGACCGGTTTGGCTACCTCACCGATATTGATAACGATGACGCCATTTTAACTGCCCTTAAAGCTTACTGTCCTGTTTATTGTATTGAGTTTTCCATTTCCTATTAATCATTTTTAGTTTTCTCGGTCATCTCAATTCACACACACCTACAATCCAAAGATTATAAAAAAAAATTGTTATCTATTTATTTATATCACTATGCTGTTTCAACTATAGTAGAGTGTTCTTCTAGGTATTCAAATAGTCTGCTGGAAGGAACCCAAAATTTAAATTAAGTTCTAGTAATTACCGTTAGTAGCAGCTAATAGGTAGGTAGCTATTATTATTAGTAGTTTTATTTAAGCTATAACTAAAGAAGGAAGCATACGGTCACTGACCTCGCTTCTAGATAATGGTCATTCTTTCCTCACTAGATAGAAATCTTAAAACTAATTGTGCATATTTGTAAAGTGGTTCTCATCCCTTAAATTGCGAATGCACTGAGGCGTGGTATTAAATATGAAAAAAGCATCTGTTAGAACGTTGCAGGCGAAACTCAAGCTTCATAATAAAAACTGCAACCCCATAGATTTTCCCCAACAAATGGCTTGCATGTGATCTCCATGTGCGGTGCAAGTTATAAACGGTTTAAGATTGCTTGTTTAATTTTTCTTATTTCAGTTTTGGTATCCAAAATAATGGTTCATACGACGATAACTATACTATTTCGCAGTGCAAAAAGAAACCAAGAGTTCTGTAATAATCGTGAAACTTTCTCAGTAACTTTTTCTAAGAATTGGAAAGAACGTGTTGTTATTAAGCCTGAAGTTGATATGGCCGCCAGGCAAAAAGATAAGTAGGTGGATATTTGTTCTTTTACATACGAAGCTAGTAAAAATACCTAAGCTAACGTTTTTACAAACAAGCATTCCATCCTAACTATAATAGTATAAATGCAAAAGTAAGTTTGTTTGTTTGTTACCTTTTCACGCCTAAACCACTGAGCCAATCATCCTGAAATTTTGCATATACGCTGTCAAGTGTACAGAAACGGACCTTACCTACGGACGTACCTTTTATCCCAAAGAAAAGTACTGTTCCCGAGGAAAACAACAATAACGTTCTTATGATAATAGATGGCGCCACGTGTCTTTCTAATCATGATTGAATTATATTATTATAGAAACTTTAGTAGTGTGGTAAGGGTTTTTTTTTTTAAATTTAAGTAAATAATACATTTTGCGAGTCAAGAGTGTCGATAGACCGGTTTTTCATCCTCCTAACTATAATTCCCCGAACAACCCAAATTAATTGTCAAATTCTAAATTAACGCGAGCGAAGCCGCAGGCAAAAGCTAGTAAATAATAATCATACCTTTATCTTATGTTCATAGGTAAAAACTGTGATTAGACTGATAACTACTAATAAGGTACGTCTGCCAACAAACAGATTTGATGTTTGGCAGAGGTAATTATGTATTTAAAAGAACATTATACCTATCTGTGAATAAACATTCTTTATTTTTTTTATTATTAGCGAAGCATAGTCAGCGATTTAATCCACTTCAATACTCTCTCCCGCTCTTTTTATGCCTCGTACCAGCCATGCAACGTTTATGTAAAAGAATGTCGCGGTAGATTGCACTTCTTGTGTCATAGTATCCAGGCAAAGCGCCAAACCACGTTCGTTATGCGTCTTCATCTAGCGTCTGAGCAAGATTGTTTAATGTCATCGTCTTTTTATTGGTGCTTACGTTGTTTTTTATATGTCTGGTAGTTTGGTTGTTAAGTTTTATTAATTGGAGCGCTATAATGTTAACTCATCCGTAACTAGACAGTCTTTGGTCGGTCAGCATTCGTGGTACCCAAAGACTGCACCGGTTTGTATCTAGCATTACATTTGTGTGAGCCGTACATCTATGCACATAATAACATCGTAGCGGAGGAAAACTGTATATTTTATTTATTTTTAAGCTATTGCATAGCTTTTATCGCGGGCTTTGAGCGCGGCGACCGAATCAAGAAATTCCGTAACGAAATAAAACCTAACACCCCCCACTCCGCCTACGATGTAGCTCGGCCGAGCGTTCGCTTAACGTGTAGGTATGTATATGGTACGACTGTACGAAGCTCACACGGATCGAGACGACCTGCTCCGAAATCGGACGAATACGTCAGCAGATTGCATAAGTTGATAAAAAATGCTATGCAATAGCTTTACCGCGGCAGTCCCCGAGTGCCACACGTGTTTTTTTTAATGTAATTTTTGCGATGTCTGGGAACGATTCTTATACCGAAAAAATAGTTTTGAGAATTTTTATCTGTTTGTCTGAATGTATGTTTCAGCATCACGCAAATACTACCGGATAGATTTTGTTCAAATTTTGCATACACATTCTCTGTAAGTCTGGTAAGTCTTTGTGATATAACTATGGGGGATGAGCAATATTGCTTTATGTTCATATCTTCTATAGTTTAGAGCACATTTTAAAAAGCTGAACCAAAACTTTAGAATATTACAGATAATTACAGATTTAACCTTTAAAATGTAATCGTTTTTTTTTCGTAATGATAATTCATTACGCTATCCCTTTATGGAGCTTAGCAGTCAATCATGACATATACAGGCTGGATTTTTGAGATGGTACCTTAACCGTTGTCGCTACAAGAAATAGGTCTTAGGAGACTGAACTTAACTTTTTGAAAAATTTTGATTTGCATTCACAGATTTTGTAAAAAGAATTAAGTCAGCAAAAAATTAAAAATTTTCACAAATATTTTTTTTGATGCTTATCGATCCTGATTCTTATAAGGATCAAAAAACTATCAAACGAACTGAGGTTTGAGTAATAAATAATAAAGTTAGCCATCCCATATATTTAGGTCGAGTAGATATTGAAGTTTTGTATAGTCTGGGAGTTGATAAATAAAAATAGTATTATGTTTATATAGATTTTAACTAGGTATAGTGAATTTATTTGAATTTTTTGTTTATTTTTAATTTTCATATGCTGCACTGGTTGACGTCATCACCTCAGCGCCGGCTATCGCTGAAAACCAGCGCTGGGGCTCTGTCTCGCATAGGGTCGTAGCATTATGCTGAGCGATTGCCGTTTTGCCTGAATGTGACGCATATTTTCCCCCAACTCGTTTTTTTTTGTGTTTGTGTGTTTTTCTTTGCGTCATGTTTACCACAAATAAACGTATTTTCTTTCTTTCTTTCATAAATTTTTCGCGATTAGGATATTATTGGTCCCATGGAGAAAGTTCTTTAGTTTGATAGTCTGTACCACATCCTTAAATTTGGCAGGTCTTTGAAAACTAACCCTGTATTTTTGCTGCTGAGATCAAAACTACAAACATAGTATTCAGGGAAGTTTTATAAAAATGTGGCTATTAATTTTAGTATATTGTGGTATTATAGAGGTATGAGGCACAGGGTTTAAAGTTCACTCAAACCTCCATAGAAAAGGGAGGATCCTCCGACCAGACGGGTGTCGTGTCTGGTGGGCAACTGCCCGACGATTGGTGTCGGGACGTTGTATATATGCTAGTTGCGCGGTAAACTCTGCTTGCGCGATGCAGGATTTTGCGTGACGTCAATGTGACGTGTAGCTCGCATGTGGCGATGTAGATACCGCTACAGTGTCTTACGACTTCCACGCGAACGAAGTCGTGGGCAGAAGCTAGTAATAACTAGATTAGCCCCGTAAATCAGACTCTGGCATAAGAATAAAAACTACGCGAATAAAGTTTATAGATAATAAATAAATATCTATATATATAAAAGAAAGTCGTGTTAGTTACACTATTTATAACTCAAGAACGGCTGAACCGATTTGGCTGAAAATTGGTAGGGAGGTAGCTAAGAACTAGGAGAAGGACATAGGATACTTTTTATCCCGTTCCCGTCGTTCCCGTGGGACGTGACATAAAACGTGGTATAACAAAACGCAACTGACATGGAATAACAAAACGACTCAGTCAAAATATAAGTCAGCAGTTCATTTGTTAAAAATGGTATAACAAAACGCAACTGACAGCTGAATATATTAAAAAAAAAATATTGACCGGTTGATGCATTTGTTTAAATTATTATGTTGCTGTTCCGATATTATCATTAATAACAACACCATGCCGCGAACAAGACGATCAAATCTTTCTCGACAAAGCCGTAATGCAAGAGTGCTGAGACTGAAGAAGAGCAAGAAATTGCACGTGAAGAGCGCCGCGTTAGTATGGCTCGACTTCGTGCTTCTCACTCACAAGAGCAAAGGGAGGCAGCCCGTGAAACGGCTCGGTTGGCAATGCGAAATCGTCGAGCAAACCTCAGAGATCAACAACAAGATAATTTACGAAGCACAAGAAGAAATTCACCAAATACTGATTTGAATCGGGCAGCATTTCGATACGATTGCAGCACTGATTACTGCTTGCATACTAGCGTTCGCATTGGGCCAATGGACGTTGTTTGCAAGTATTGTGGCGCATTAAATTTTTCCGGAGAACCGCCAGGATTGTGCTGCCTTAGTGGCAAAGTGAAATTGCCGTTATTGACTCCGCCACCTGAGCCATTGCATTCATTGCTTCGTGGCGAAACACCCGAATCACGACATTTTCTAGCAAACATTCAAAAATACAATAGTTGTTTCCAAATGACCTCATTTGGGGCAGACATTATCGAAGAACGAGGATTTAATCCGACATTCAAGGTATTTATTTATTTTTGTACTTACACACAATACAGTAGAATAATAACATACTATATTTATTCCTGAAGTGTTTGTAAATCAATAATAATGACTTTGCTTTTGATTTTGTAGATACAAGGACAGATTCACCATCGAATTGGATCATTGCAACCTCTCGATGATGGACAGCATAAATTTTTACAAATATACTTCATGGGCAACACAACAACAACTTGATCGACGTCAAGAGATCAACGCAGCAACAAAAAGAGCAATTCTTCAAGATCTGCAGCAACTGCTTCATGAACATCATGCGTTGGTCGGGCTGTTCAAGAGTGCATTGGAGCGTATGCCAAATGATGACTACAAAGTCGTGATCAGAGCGGATGAACGACCATCTGGAACACACGAACGCACATTTAACGCTCCAACAATAGATGAAGTTGCCATTCTAATTGTTGGTGAAAATTTGGAATCACGAGATATTGTGCTTAAACGTCGTGATACTGGGCAACTGCAACAAATATCTGAAACACATCGTTCATATGACACATTACAATACCCGCTGATGTTTTGGAAAGGAGAAGATGGATATTATTTTATTGGATGGATTTTATTTTTTTATGTTTTACAGTGTTTGGTTTTGGTTTCCAATATAACACACTGCTTACTACCAGGAAATAGAAATCGTAAGAACAGAGTTAAAGATTAGGAGTTGTTTGTTTAGAGAAAAATATTTTTCTTCACCGTTTTATAATATTTTATAATAATTATGCTAAAAATATGTAAGTTTTACATACAAAATACTAATTCACTGTTTTAATTTCAGGTGAAGAAACTACCAAGACGGTTAGCTCGATGAATTATTACGCATATCGTTTGATGATTCGGCAAAATTCTGACAACTATTTGCTGCGGTTTCGTCGACTGCTTCAACAGTATTGCGTGGACATGTACGTCAAAATAGAAACGGAGCGCTTAACTTTCATTCGGTTGAACCAAGCCAAACTGCGTTCTGATGAGTATATCCATCTACGTGATGCAATTAGTACTGAATCAAATGCAGATAATATTGGTCGATTAACTATTCTGCCGGCGACGTACATAGGTAGTCCGCGTCATATGCATGAATATGCGCAAGATGCAATGACATATGTTCGTCATTACGGTCGGCCAGATCTCTTTATTACTTTTACCTGTAATCCAAAATGGATAGAAATTGTTCAATTGCTGCTTCCCGGACAAACACCAAGTGATCGACACGACATTACAGCACGTGTATTCAGGCAAAAAATTCGGTCCCTAATGAACTTTATTGTTAAACAACGCGTCTTTGGAGAAACTCGATGCTGGATGTATTCAATCGAATGGCAAAAACGAGGCCTGCCTCACGCACACATTCTTATTTGGTTAGTGGAAAGAATTCAACCAGACCAAATAGATGATATCATATGTGCCGAGATTCCCGATCACGAAGCCGATCCAGACCTACATGATGTTGTAATCACAAATATGATTCATGGACCATGTGGCGCCATCAATCCCCAATCACCTTGCATGATCGACGGCAAGTGGTCCAAACGATATCCACGGAAATTAATGGCGGAGACCGTCCCTGGCAACGATGGTTATCCACTGTATCGGCGTCGATCACCGGATGATAACGGTCGAACTATTACAACAAAAGTTAAAAGAATGGATTTCGTGGTCGACAATAGTTGGATTGTTCCATATTCTCCACTTATTTCCAAAACGTTCAAGACACATTGTAACATTGAGTATTGCAATTCAGTAAAGTCAATAAAATACATCTGCAAATATGTCACGAAAGGCAGCGATATAGCGGTTTTTGGCGTCCAAGCCTCCAATACGAACGATGAAATTGCGCGCTATCAAGTTGGTCAGTATGTGAACTGCAATTAAGCGATTTGGCGTATATTCTCATTCCCTATTCACGAACGTCATCCTACTGTTGTGCATTTGGCGGTGCATCTGGAGAATGGTCAACGAGTATATTTCACGGCTTCGAATGTTGTTCAACGTGCTGAAACACTTCCAGCCACAACATTGACCAGTTTCTTTGCGACCTGCCAGAGCGATCCGTTTGCACGAACTTTGCTTTACTCGGAGATGCCACGTTATTACACTTGGAATGCTTCATCGAAGAATTTTCAACGACGGAAGCAAGGCGATGCGGTTCCTGGCTATCCGGATGTGCGTTCTACTGATGCTCTTGGTCGTATGTATACAGTTCATCCAAAGAATGATGAATGCTTCTATTTGCGATTGTTGTTGGTAAATGTGCGTGGGCCAACGTCATTTGAGTCACTACGGACTGTTAATGGTACAATATTTTCAAAATATCGTGCTGCATGTGAAGAACTCAAGTTACTAGAAAACAATACCCATTGAGATACGACAATCGTTCAAGCAATTATCTCTGCATCTCCAAGTCAGATACGTACATTATTTGCTATTATCATTTCGACATGCTTTCCATCGAACCCATCTAACCTGTGGCACAAATACAAGGATAATATGGCAGAAGATATTTTACATCAAATTCGTGTCAGTTCAAGAAATCCCGATCTTGAAATGAATGAGGAGATACATAATCGGGCCTTGCTCTTGATCGAAGACATGTGTTATCTCATGTGCGGTAGTTTATTAGTCAGGTTAGGAATGCCAGCGCCAAATCGTGAAATGAATGACGCATTTAATCGAGAATTGGAACGGGAACGTGAATATGATCACCAGGAATTAGATTTAGTAGTTCAAACAAATGTACCCCTGATGAATCACCAATAAAAGGAAGTTTATGATACATTAATGAAGGCAATTGATGATGGAAACGGTGGTTTATATTTCCTGGATGCCCCTGGTGGAACTGGTAAGACATTCCTCATGTCAGTAGTTTTAGCCACTGTTCGTGCAAGATCCAACATTGCGGTTGCAGTTGCTTCTTCTGGAATAGCAGCCACATTGCTAGAAGGATGCCGTACGGCACATTCTGCATTCAAATTGCCGTTAAATCTTCAATCTATTGAAGAACCAACATGCAACATTACAAAGCGCTCCTCAATGGATAAAGTTTTATCCGAATCGAAGATCATCATCTGGGACGAATGCACAATGGGGCATAAACGTGCATTGGAAGCACTTAACCGAACATTGCAAGATCTACGTAATGACTCGAGATGTTTTGGAGGCGCAATGATTTTACTATCTGGCGATTTCCGCCAAACATTGCCAGTAATTCCCAGATCGACTGCTGCCGACGAAATAAACGCTTGCCTCAAATCATCGAATCTATGGCGCTATGTTAAGAAACTTCAGCTGACAACAAACATGAGAGTTGCATTGCTGAACGATACATCTGCTGAAGATTTCTCTGAGCAATTGCTGACTATCGGTAATGGTCGAGTACCTGTCGACGAACCGAGCGGATTGATTTCATTTCCTCCGAATTTCTGTAACTTTGTCTCATCGAAGACAAACTCATCAACAAAGTATTCCCAAACATCATTACTAACCACAAACATATTGAATGGTTGAGTGAGCGGGCAATTTTGGCGGCTAAGAATAAAGATGTAGATGACTTAAATTACATAATTCAGAATGAGATCATTGGTACACTGCATTCTTTCAAATCTATTGACTGTGTAACAAATGATGATGATGCGATCAACTATCCAATTGAATTTTTAAACTCCTTGGATGTGCCTGGCTTACCACCGTACAATTTACGACTAAAGATTGGTTCCGTAGTAATCATGCTTCGAAACTTAAACCAACCAAAACTGTGCAAAGGAACACGTTTGGTGGTAAATAAATTAATGAACAATTTGATTTACGCCATAATAGTTAAAGGAAAATTCAAAGGTGAGGAAGTTCTCATTCCGAGGATCCCGATGATCCCAACCGACATGCCATTTGAGTTTAAACGACTTCAATTTCTGATCCGTTGCATTCGCCATGACTGTAAATAAATCACAAGGCCAATCCTTGAAAGTTTGTGGTCTTAATCTAGAACATCCATGTTTTTCCCATGGTCAATTATATGTGGCATGTTCACGGGTCGGAAGACCTTCTGCGTTATTTGTTTTCGCGCCTGATAAAAAAACAAAAAATGTCGTTTATCACAAGGTGCTAAACTGAAAAGTGCAACCCATGCAAAAAAATAAATGGCAAATAAAGAATCACTGAATTAATAGTTTTTTTTAATTTTTATTTACAATTATCCTAATTTAAAAAGTAAAAAATGTGATCATTTGTTGCCTATAGGGCGGAACAAAGTTCGCCGGGTCAGCTAGTATATCAATATAAATAATATATAATAATATACAATATATATAATAATATATAAATAATATATAAATATATATATATAAGTTGGTTATCAGTTTTCTTAAGTAAAACTCTTCCAGAAGAAACCAGATCTGAATACTCCAACGAAAGTAAAAGGGCAAAGTTTTTTCCAGATTTCTCAATGCTGCAATATAAAAATAAAAAAAAACACAAACATCTTAACTTTAATCGGATTTAAAAAGGAAATCTCTCTGCCAATAAACAAACGGTATCATATAACGCAGTCGAGAGATATCATATAAATGTTGAGTATTACTTGAGCACCTATAAGTTGAGTCGGAATAAGTTGAGTTTTAATTTAGCTTGAACGAGAGTTTGACAGGCATCGGGTTCTCCTTAATTTAGAAATTAAACGTAGTTATGTTTGTAATGTGACTCTGTTTGGCTTGTCGTGTTTTGTGTTTTGAATACGTTTTTGTTTTCCGTGTTGTTGGTTGTGAAGATTAATTTGTGTTGCGTTTTGAAGGAGTGTGATAACTTAGAAGTCAGTCTACTATGGGTAAAGATGATGGTGTTTATATAATTTAAGTACCTATTGATCGTAGTAAGTTTGGTTTTACCCGATAATTTTTATTAATATTTGAGTTAGGTCGATGGATTAATAAGAGTAATAATTAACTTCATATTCATACGACTGTACGAAATTATGACTATAAATAATATTATTGAGAATATAGTTGCAGTGTTTAATCTCTCTTCACAGCAACCTTTTTAAATACTGGTTAGAAACTCACAAAAACAAATGGCAAGCTCCCCGAAAGTAAGTGTCAATAATTAGGTACTTAGGCACCCCTACTAAGTTCACCCCTAAGCTAAAAGCGAAAAAATTTAACACACTAACCTGAAGGCATCCCAGTATTTATTAAATATGAATCCGATAATAGGATCTTAAGAGGGCGGAAAGGCCTCGTTATGAGCCAAGCGAAAATCTTTAGCGGGACGAGTGTGCTTAATAATTAATAACGGTAATTGCATTTAGGGAAGTTATGTAGAACGAGGTACGTTGAGTTGAAGATGTAGATACGGATGAAAGTTTAAGGGGAAGTGATAGGGCCTATGATTTTCTCGTGGGCAAAGTAAGAGTATTTTTCTCAGTGATAACAGTCAGAAAAATTAAGAAAGAAAGTAAATACATTTATTTGAGCCAGGTTAAGGCACATAATTTTCACACAAAAAGAAAAAAACAGTTTTTTTTTAATAGTATCGTGTGCCACTAGTGTGTAATTAACTGTGGTGTCAAGTTTTGTGTTATAGCCATTTTATATCAGTGTCAAAGAATGACAGTAATTATGATTTAAATACATACAAAAACTCACGCCTTCTTCCCATGGAGGTAGGCAGAAACTACAGAACGCCACCTGCTATAATCCTTACATACTCCTTTTGCCTCGTTTATGTTCATACTTCTGGTCATACACGCATGCCGGTTGCGAGTACTACGCACCCGACTTTTCTGAAGAAAATCACCGATGAGGTCACTATACGTCTTCCCAGGGCGTCCCCTCCCGGCGTTTCCACTCACATCTGTCTTGCCTTGTGATTTAAATATACGGACAATTTAAGGTGGTAGTCAATTTGCTTAACAATGAATTGCCCTGATTTAACAATTACAATAGGTACTACCTATATTGTATGACTTGGTAAAATGCGAAAAATAAGACAGATAACATTCTAAAAAAAATGTTACAATACTAGCAGGTTATTTATTATTTATTTATTAACTATGGATGACTTACGCTAAAAAAAACAGAATAAAAAATTGTATGTGAGACTGACAGCCAATTAAAAGTCATCACTTCTAAAAACAGATTGGAAATAAAGAGTGTGAACAACACAACATAACACTTATTATTTAAGTTATTCGTCTTTCGAAAGATCTGGACGATATTTAAACATTCCTTACCGCCAATAAAAATGTAATAGCCTCTACCGACGGCCTGTGACATTCCATGCATGCGCAGACCAAGCAAGTTTTACTCCAGCCTCAACCAATAGCCATTCTTCTCCATATTATAGCCTATAATCGTTTTGATAAGGCGCTAGAGACTACCATTCGTAGCCTTAAAGATATAAGACAATGCCAACCATTCGGTAGAACCGCCCAGCCGACGCCAAGTGAAAATTTTCCGCAATATCAACAAGTGCAAGATAAATAAAACTTTCAGAAGTATCGCGGAACATAACAGGTTTCTTTATACCCACACATACATACATGCTAACCACAATAATACGCCGAATTGAATCTATCTCTGTGTGAGTTTGACACCGTTCTTCTTGACCAATAGGGTTGCGAGTTACCATGTGTGTGTTTCTCGGTGGTGTTGTCACGACTAGGCCTTCTTTTCTTTCTTAGAGCATGAACTGTAGGCGTAAAGATGCAACGAGATGGCTGGCATCCTGCCACGCCACGCCTAGCACTCACCATTGGTTAATATAGTTAACCAATTGACAAGCACTTGGATGCTATTGGTTGAAACATGCAGGTCACCTGTGCGAAATTAGGTCACCGGGTGGCGGGAGGTTTGAAAAATTGTTTGCGATGTGCCGAGGTCAGTAGCAGTGAAACTATGCTGTGTATGTTGGTATTTGCATTTTGTTGGCTTTAGTTCATATTTTCACCCATTTTTTCTATATAAAATGGGCAAAATGTGAGCTGCGTGACATTCAGGTACAACACTATTTAGTAGAAAAACATTATGTCTATCAAATACCATGACAGCGTCGACCAAAACGTGTTACCAAAATTGTCACCACACTCACCTCTCTCAGTAATCGTGTCCCTAAAGTATACTGCAACGTCCTAAATTCAGTTGTCATTTAAAATCAGGTGAAATACTCATGAAAACGAAAATGTCATGTTGCACTAAAGTCTGTAAAATATGACTCGCATGATATCAGAACCTACAGATTACTTTTAATTTGTCTCATAATAACAAACAGCAGTTTTAACAAAGTAACAAGCTGTACTGTAGGGAAGTCGATTATTTTCAGCGCGTCAATTTCCGCTTGCACCAAAAGCCGACGGCACGTGACGGCCGTGTCATATGCATTGACGAACTAGGCTTAAACTGTAGTTTACACTTTGTAAGCTTTGTAAACCAGTGTCTATGTGGCTGTATATTGGAAGGTTATCATCAACAATTCGAATATTACCAATTCAAAACAAGGATTGCATAAAAAATACCTCCAAAAAAATCGGCGCGATACTTAAATGTAATTCCGATGTACACTGGGCAATCTGCCTTGCACCTTGCTTGTGGTTTTCTACATTTAGATCTGTAATTTACTTAATGATAAATGATTTTATTTCTGTAAGTAGGTTTGTACAAACACTTTTACACGTCAATCATATTTGAAACTAGATGAGGTCGCCCGTTTCCTATCTGACTACTCTGAGAAGAAAGGCCGAAACAAACTCAAGAGGTCACAGTCTCTTTTAAAGACCAGACATAATCTTGGTCAGATCATGTGAAGACTATGTAGATTTGTGTCTGAAATGGCCTTTTGAGGAAAAACCACACAGAATGAGTGGACCTGTCCAGTCAGTGCACGCATTTGTCAGGAATCGTACAGCTCAACTCAAAACTTAAGGAGCTCAACGATTCGACGAACAATACCAAATAAAGGATATTTGGGTAGGCCGCATAAATTACTCAAGCTACCAGACCATGATTAAACCTAATTGAGAAGAAAAAAAAGACAATAACCCAGATAGTCTTTCCATTCACAATAATTAAAATAATATAGTATTTTACAAAGTAAATATTCACGTCAATGTATTTATAAAATTCATCAATGTCAATGTTGTATGTCTTTCGTATGTGGTGTACATAATAAATAGAATTCTATCTATCTGTCTAACTGGTATTTTTTGTAGTAGACCTACTGTCCCTTATGAGAAGAAAAACCATTTTCCACAACCTAAAATCCTCAACTAAAAATCAATATCCATAATATCCTGTCGACGTTATAATTGAAACTAGTCCTCCAAGGACACCACAATCCCTTCATCTCCGAATCGATTAATGCATTCGAAGCGTTACAGTATTGTATGAACGTTGAAAGCCCGGTAATCCGTGTCCTATGAATGACCTGGTGACCTAATTCCGGCCTGACCTGCACGAGATAGCAACTGTTATCAGTTCCTGTTTGTACCTAGGTAAGGTATGAATTTATTGGTGTTGGAATTTATGATTTTGCGATGTACTGAAGTGTTTTTGAGGTAATCTTTGTGTTTTGGGAAGGCGTTACTTTTACAAGGAAACTCAGTAATTACTTATTATCGCTTATACTATAAATTGCAGAGTTTAAACTATCGTGTTTTTTTTTAATATTCTTCTACGGTATTTCTACTCACAATTACTCAAGTTATTAAAATATGTCAATTAGGTACTGAGCATTGAGCTAATAATGATGATCAGCGCTTCAAATGGCGATCGACAAATAATTGATGCGTCCGAAGTTTATCCTTTACATTAAGAGTGCGCACACCGGTCCACTAGCGCCACTCTTTAAAAAAAATATTATCTCGTGACTGTGAAGGAATTTTGAATAACGGCTTAATAAGCACCCTCGGTAAGTGTGTCTAGAGTTTTCTAATTCCTTTTATAAACTTTCATATTGAGATACGAAGCAACAAAATCCGATCTATAGAAAAGCGGCGACATTCCTCTAGATCGTATTTTGTTGCTTCGGGTATCAATATGAAAGTTTATAAAAGGCATTAGAAAATTCTGTGCCCCCTCTTAATGAAATAAAGCCATTATTTAACCGTTTGTTTTCTAAACAAGTATCCCTGTTTATTTTTGGAATTCAAAATAATTTTCTCAAAATACCTACACTTCTCAAGTCTTTCCAATAAAACAATATCAAGGCGCGTTCGACAAAGTCACAGACGCAAATAATTCAAAGGCGAAATTGTGAATACCGCTGTTATGACAAACTACTAACTGTGTATAGAATTAGTCTGTGTATCGATCGGTACTAATTGGAATCTGGAACCAATTATCTCTGTGTTGTATTGTCGGTAGCGTTAAAGATCTTGCAGTACTGTGCACTAAGTCTTGAAAGGCTAAATGTCGGGCGTAGTATGATATTTTTGACAAGAGTTGAAAGTTGAACGGAAAACAATGTTATTCAAAGCTGTATGAATGAATTTTCGTGACTTGAAGGAAAGTTATCATAGAAATTTGTTAAAAGATGCATGTAGTATGTAGTTTGAATGGATTTTATTAAGGTTATATAGAATTTATTTCTGTGTATAGTTACACATGGTTAGACATTATTTTCAAAAGCAAAAAGTAAGTTCCCTTGCGAGTTTGTCATGAAACATAATTTTGTCCAATATAAGAAAGTAGACACAACATTTACACCTGTAATGAAAAATATGTAAAAAATAAACAAAAACGAGACAGGCATCTACTTAAATACAAACAAGGTAAGTACGTTGATAAAAAAAACAGTATTCATTTAAAAAAACACAGTTATGTAAGTATTGACTCGATTTTTCTTTCTTCACAATGTTAACATCTCTACCTTTCATCAAAGATAGTGCACCATCTTATAAAACAGACATGCTATAGTACATCATTTTATAGGTACGACTCAGAACTCAGATATTCTTGGAACTTATAACGACGGTGCGTCGATGTGTATAGTACAAGCAGGCACAGTGAAGCGTTTAGACGTAGTTAGTGTATGCATTCACGTGGAAGTCGACGGCTTGCTATCTACCCACCTTAGTATACATTCTAGAATGGTAGTCGCTAAGAATGGACTTTGTAAAATGGATTCTAGGAATCTTTTGGAATAGTTGGAGGATTGCACCTTGACCTGATTCGTGTCTTTCAAACTTGTTTTTGGCAAACAAATTATGAAGATTCTGCAAATATTTTTTTATTTATTCTTCAAAGCTTAAAGTCTAATATCTACATAAACATGTGACTGAGAAAGTAACGTCTCCCTCGTTATCATCACCCATATTTTAACTACTGTGGGCGTACTATGGAAACTGTTGGTTACTGTGCAATAGAAAAACCGTTAGCAGTTCAAATAAAATTATAATTTACGAACAAATTAATCACATTAGCGAATGTAGGTAAACGACACAACTATACAGAGCGCGCGACAGTTTCTAAACATATTCACTGCTTAACCACCACCGATCAACCTCTGTCCGAGCGTTATGTTGTAGACACTGTCGAGCGCCGCCTGGTGGCGCTGGCGTCCGGATTAGTCAAAGTCAAAAGGCTGATTTAACGTATTTCCGACATATATACGTAAATTATGAACAATTGGCGTTTACAATTTTATTGCCATTTAAAGACTACCTTAAATTAAAAATTATGTACAAAACAATGTAAGCAGTACCTATGTCTACACGTGTATAGGAAACCTGAAAACTGTTTAAGTTATTATTTAAGTTAGTTTATTTAAGTTACTCACAAAATATTCTCTCATTTTATAGTTCTGAGAATTATTTCCATTTTCCTAATAGAATAAAATAAACCTGAGAACTAATAAAGGGTAAGCTTTTTTAATTGTTTAAATATAAAATCGAAGTCCTTTAGTAATAACTAGCAAACAGCTAGTTATAATATTTCCAACATTTCATTATTTCCTTCGACCCAGTGAACGATGTCACCGAGTTACTGCGATTCTACAAGAAAATATCAGTTCTCGACATCAGTGGCTTTCGAATGTAAAATATTCCCTAAGCTTTAACCTTTTGTTGACATTTCTGTAACTGTTCAGCGATTGAATTTATTCGAATTTTGTTGTGAAACTTGAGATGTTGTTGTTAGAAAGTGATTAAAGGAATTTGTTTTATAGACTTAGTATCATACAGATGTTAACGTTTTTTATTGTGGGTTTGATGTTAATTAGGAACACTGGAGTTCTAAACTATCATGCTTCTTCTTCGTCGATGGCGGGGCAGAGTATTCGATTTTGTTAACCCAAAATTTAAAGAAGGAAAGAGTACACATTTATTTAGCAAAGACTACAAAGCACACCACACAACATATACAAGTAGAAACGAAAAATAAAACAAATAAAAAGTGTAAAGTGCGTTGTGAGAAATTAGCAGGAAAGTGTGCCTCGCGGCTGCGCCTGATAGGTCAGCAAAAATGTCAGTCGACTAGTGCCAGACGCTGGCTTTCAATTGAACCTGAAGTGTGTGTGGGTGTGGGTGAATTTTGTCACTTCCACGGCATCGTTGCGCGTCGGTGCCAGCGCAGAGATCACTATGGTTTAATTTTTTGGGGCACAGAGGGCAGGATAAGAGGTTTACCCTGCTGTTGTACCGTCGAGATAGCCCCATTCTACGAGGTTGTAGTTACATCTCCCCACTTAGGTTCGGAAGCGGTTCAGGGCTCGCTTGGTAGTAAGTATTGAGCGGGTGGAGGGAAAGCATTCAACTATCCTACTATCAACGTATTTCCATTATGTTCCTATTTTTTTTACATTCCAAAGCCCTTTTGGCTTTTCCACTTTAGGTACATTGGTAAAATGTAATTTAACCTGAACAAAAAATAATAATTTCACAACAACCAAAGCCTTTAAGCGGGGTTTACATTATGAAACTAGTGTCGTGAAACAGTAACTTGACTGTTTCGGGCTACTGCTAACAGAACAAACACCCGCATTTGAAAATCTGAAAAATTCAACTAACACGCTGTTATGTAGAGAAATAATAACAACTATTTCAGCCAACTAATCTGAGCAGTTAACGTTTAACATGACAGCGTATTAGTTGAATTTATCAGCTTTTCAAAATCCGGGTGTGTGCTATAGCCCGACACAGAACAGTCAAGCTACTGTTTCACGATTCTAGTTTCATAATGTAAATCCCGCTTTATTTCACTTCGAACATGAAACTGATAATTAAAAACGTCCGCTGTACGTAAGGTAAGTTCACCAGTTACCGTCCACGTTTAATTAACGTGCAGCGCGCATCATTATGAGTTGCCTATTGATTTCCTGTCACCTGCATGATCGGTTACTCTGGCATCCATGGCCGTCACCACAAAATAGGTAGGTGCAGAAGGTCAACTCCATACAACGGGCTTAAATAGACGCCAACACATGTAGGGTAAAAGTAATTTTGTGAGATGTGAGTCTTGTTTTTTGAGTCGCGTAATTTACGCTTCATTCCGGTTTGACCACACGACGATGCAAAATGTGTTGTATGTCTCTTGAATTTCAATTCAACGTAAATTACGCGACTCATTTTACGCAACTAAAATTAGGCGTTTAATCGTTTAGCCTCACGCAATCTCATACTCTCTAAAACAAATACCAATCGCGGATTTGCTTGTTAATTTAATTTAATATTTGAATTGTTTTTGTCTCTATATTACGGACGCTTTTAACTTTCTGCATCGTTCTCACATGAATAATTTCAACATGAATGATGTAACCAATATTTTGTAACCATATTTTGATTTAAAAAAGTGTCCATGGAGTTTCTTGCAAGTTCTTCTCCATAGGTACCTACTACGCTTTGGAATGGGCAACTAGCTTCTTCTTTCTGACTGACCGACCCCTTGACAATTCAAAAGTTCCTGTAATTGGTTTATTTGAAATAAATGCTTTGAGTTTGAGTTTTGAATTCAAAACACGTGTCTATGGTGTGGGTGCGGCTTCCCTCTTTGCATGGAGGCCACCTTCTGCACTTATCTATTTTATGCCGAAGCCCTGTCCATATTAATTGTTTCGGCGCTTTGTGCACGTGTCGTTGTAATCCTCTAATAATTGCATCGGTAGGTATAATTGTGTGTTTGTGCGTGAGTCTGTAGTGATGTGGTTAGTGGTTATGGATGGGTGGTCGGCCTTCTGGCCTGATTATTGGAGTAGTTGGTAGTAGCTCAGTAAGTACATGCTAATGCTTATATACCTTCTAGTTACTTTGTGCTTAGTTATTTACTAGCATAAATGAGGTACAGTTTTTTAGGATTACCTACTTTATTTTGTTTATTGGCTATTAAAACTATTGAGTGAGCTATTTCAAAGCATCACTCCCTTTTCTCATGCCGCAGATAAACATGTCAGTAATTGGCACAAAAGTAAGCGAGTAGGCTGCATGCCTGACACTGTGTCATAACGTAATAATATCCTCCCAACCGATTTCGGTCACAGTAGCCAATCTCAACGGACATTAGCCAAGTACGCAGGAAATATTATAGTACACAAGCGTGTGCACAAACATAGGTGCACTCTGAAACTATGGCCGAAAATGTTCAAGCGACGTTTTGTATTTCGACTAAGTACATAAACCGATAACAACTGTTGTTCCAAAAAAAAAAAAAATCTGACTGACATTTACTGTTGAACCTTAAATAATTTAACAGCATAGAAAATCTTTGTAACATAAGTAGAACGCATTTAGCAATAAAACCTAATACTCGTACACCCCAAAAGTACCCACACAATTTCAAAAAACAAAAATATTCTCTCAATAAAAAGCGTCTCTCATTTCCACCTTGTTTATTCCTATTCCCATCTGAATGGGAATCCGTACACATGTCCCAGCTACGTTTCCGCGCCGTTGGCCCGGGCCTCAAGACAGGCCGAGGCCGACGAGCCGACGGACCGACGCGGCGACGGGCCGAACAAATCCCCACACTATTCATATCGAGTGGAAAACATTGCCGTGACGTAATCGCACACCTGCTTAGGTTTTTCTCTTTGAGTGTGGTATTTTCTTTTTTCTGATAAAACGTGAACCAACCTTTTTTTGCTCAATATTGGTTTTGGGTGTCCATTTGACGGTAATATGTCGGGGCAGAGTGGAATTAAGACATGAAAAAGCCTAAAAAGACGTTTCATCATTACGAACTCCTCCAAAAAATACACTTAAAGCAAGGTGATAACTTGGGGCTTTTCTCATATGATGTACCTGTCATTTCACCGGAAAACAGAACTGTTTTTTGGTGTCATACCTCTGGTTATAGTAATTTCTCGGCTGAGACCTTCCACATAAAGCTTTACAACTTCCAAAACTCTAAAAGAAAACACAGCATAAATATAAACAGCCCGACGCCGCACCATAAAACTGTAAAATCGCAGTCACACCGAAGCCGTAGCCACGAAATTAGTTTAATCTCGATTATCGTGGCGTAGAACTAAGCGGGGAGGTTCCGACCCCGTCATTCGTTTTCCCATAATCCACATTAAGAGCCACAAGCCGCAGTAATGCCTCTTTTGTCCTGTTTCTTTCTTATCTCGCTGCAAAATTTGTCTAGGCGATGCTGTAAAATAGTCTAAAAGTGACTGTCTGTTACACCGTAGTGAAAGAAGTTAACTTAGTTTGTTGTTAGTTTCAGAAAGCTAAGTTTTACTCCTAGGATTTTATTTTGTTCATGAAGCTTTCAAAGTCAAACTCAAAGTCAAATCATTTATTTCAAATAGGCACATAAAAGGCACTTTTGAACGTCAAAATTTACAAAAAAATTGATTTGATTCTAGTTGCCCCTTCCAAAAGGTAGTTTCGTATGGAGAAGAATGGGCGAGAAACTCCACCGTTTTTTCAATAGAAGATTACTGATGCTATCAGTAGGTAGATAGAGTTACAAGTTAGCGTAACAGCAGTACTTAGTTTACTTGAAGTGACCATCTTCAACCATTTGCTAACTTGAGAGAAATTAACTGTCTTATCAAATTGACACAC
Organism: Dryobotodes eremita; assembly: GCA_917490735.1. Classification (NCBI taxonomy): domain Eukaryota; kingdom Metazoa; phylum Arthropoda; class Insecta; order Lepidoptera; family Noctuidae; genus Dryobotodes; species Dryobotodes eremita. Next base: position 20,929,371 of record OU823249.1, on the reverse strand, counting down.
TAATTCAATTTGCTATGATCAATGTCGATCGTGCCATTTTATACAACTGTCACAAACTGACAGCTGCGATTCGAATATACGGATAAATTAATTTGCCACTTGATAAACAATTAATTTCCCTGACTTTCCTTAAGAAAGAAAGAAAACTATTTTATTTGGGACACGCACAGGAAATACAAATAGTAAAAATAAAATAAAAATGGGTATTTAAAACAACAATAAACAAGTAAAAAAAAAGACCTGTGCGAGGCCAAAAAGGCTCCTATCTCAGCATAATGCCGCGATATTTAAAAAAATTAAAACCGCAGTGTTGGTATTCTGATAGGGCCCGCTATGATGCCACGGACATCAATGAGTATACATCCTACTAGCTAGAGAATTAAAACAATATTAATAAAAAAAATAAAGCAATAAAAAATATAAACATGAATCCTGAAACCAATTAAAGATTGAACCTATCCGTCAAACGCAACATGGTTGCTTTGGTCACTGTATTTCAATACAATAAGTCACCAAAGCCTTATAACTTTCCAAATCAATTCTCTTAAGGCATTCTCATTACTCCAAGGTGCTCACAATGTCGAATGTAACACTACATTGTATTTGTGGTCAGTTTAAGTGGCAGACACCTACGGGCTCACCCACGATTTATTTGAGGCGAGCTGCAGCGGGCCTTCATTGCCGTGCTTGTTAAAAACGTCTCACGGTTTTATACTTCTTTTGTTTTATTTTTAACTAATGAGAATCTCGATATACTCGTAAAAGGTTTAAGTCGGATGGCTTTGTGGTCGGGTAATGTTTGGTAGAGTTTTTGTCTGCTTTGTGCAAATACAACATGTGGAATTATTTGCTTTAATAATGTAATGTAATTGTGACAAAAATATTGAGTTTTGTTGATAAGGAAGAGGGGCCACCTTTAAAGTGATGTGATCGACTGTATCGACAATAATATAATTATTCCAAGAAATGGAGCAGTCAGAAAGAAGTCAGAATTAATGATGTCCTTATATAATAACTTATGGTATTTTGATGACTTTTAAAGAGAAAACTGTCTGTGAATGTGAGTAGCATTCAGGCTACATTGATTATCATTTTAATATTGTGAATGTGAAGACTATGTGGGTCATTTTTGCTTTTTTTTCTCTCCTCAGTTAATTTTAATCATGGTCTGGCAGTTTGAGTAATTTTTGTGGCCTACCCAAATGTCTTTTCTTTGGTATTGTTCGTCGAATCGTTGAGCTCCTTAAGTTCTGAGTTGAGCTACACGATTACTGACAAATGCGTGCACTGACTGGACAGGTCCACTCATTCAGTGTGGTTTTTCCTCAAAAGACCATTTCAGACGCAAATCTACATGGTCTTCACATGATCTGACCAAGATTATGTCTGGACTTTAAAAGAGACTGTGACCTCTGAGTTTGTTTCGGACTTTCTTCTCAGAGTAGTCAGATAGGAAACGCCGACCTCATCTAGTTTTTAAAATATGATTGACGTGTAAAAGTGTTTGTTCAAACCTACTTACAGAAATAAAATCATTTATCATTTATCATTTATCAGCACTTTTGCAAAAGTACTGGTCCAAAATAGTTTTTTTGTGTGTATACTCGAACTTTCAAGGCTCAGAAATGCAACATTTTCAAGAACAAGACTTAATTAACAAAAAATAATCAATGTATCACCTTCACCATACTAAAAACGAAACCAATAAATTCTGACCGCGCCCTCTCCTGTCTAAGAAACAAATTCTCAATGCGCACGCTCCAAAGATTAATTATCAAATAAAATTGTGCATTCCCATTGCACTTCAATTAGTGGCCCGCCCCGCTAATCTTCGCTCTCATAATAATAAAAATATGAAGAAGCTTGTTGGATGTTCCGTATAAAAATTGAGCAGTATTGTAATTTGTTTTAATTTGTGGTGTGGTTTTGTATTAAATGTAAGGACACTTGAAAATCGATTATGACTTACTTAGGTACCTGTACCACTGCGAGAAGTGAGTAGAGCTAGCAACTAAAACGAGTTGGCGAGCAACGAGCACCGAGTGCGAGACGGTGATTTTTTTTTTTTTTTTTTTGGTAGGGCAACTCGCAGTTTTGACCACTGGGGGTCGTGGCTGCTTAACCGGACTGTCCTGTGGTTGCCTTTCGGATTTTACTCTAAAGGGCCTCCAGCCAGGAGCGGAAAAATTTAAAACTAAACTTATAAGTTAGATGACCGCACGCTAAGGGCACCCCCTGTGGGGTACGGACCTCGGCTTAGGGCGTCATCGGGAGAGGGCAGCGCGATATTGGGGCCGGGCTGGATCGAAGGGTGCGAGACGGTGACAAGCGATAGGTACTTATATACACGAGTGCTACTCGTGTATATGAGCACTAACTCGCTAGTATGCGTATGTACGAAGTGTGAGTCTCTCATCGAGTGTTCTGCCCGCCAAGCCAGCGCGGCAGCGTCGCTGAGCGAGTTCTCCCTTAGATAACTCTTGTCGCTGGACAAACGAGTATTCGCCGGCGCGCGCGGATTAATATATGTATCTCTTTTACTTATACGGGGCCTAAAATCTTTTGTACATTTCTTGAGCGAGAAAATCGTTGATAGCTAGTCGCTTCCTCGTCAGCGATGGTACAGGTGCCCTATTGCCTTTGTTATATTTAAGAATACCGTGTACATGATGGACTTCATGGATAAACCATGAAGTCCATCCACCTCTAAATAAAAATCAATTATGGCTAGCAAAACATCAATTCAGCCAAAAAAAACTTTACAGGACGTTTTTATAGGAACTATGATCTTATCAATAATCGATCAGATTACTGCACTATGCGCCCTGCACTGGAGTAGAATCTTAGCAAAACATTACAAATTATAGTGAATTTAGTATATATATTATGTACCTGTGTGGTTACTTATCTTTACATCAGTGAACTAGGTACATTTACCTCGAGAGTGATGACATGTCAGAAACATGTAAGTTGTCAGGAGGAGTAGACATACGTCAGTTGCAGCACACCCCGTATGATGCAGAGGTACTGAGTCGATTTATATAAGGTAGCTGTTTGGTTAAAATGTTTATTTTCGTCAACCAGTTATCATGTAGGAACGACGTATTTACGTGAACACTATTTGGTAGGTAAGTAATTATATAATATACTCCATAATTTGAGCCCATCAAACGTTATATTTGTGACATTCATATTCATCTAGCGACTTTACAGCTTGATCAGCTGATAAGGGGCACGTTTTCTAAAGGATTCTGTGGAAAATAAGAGACTATCTCGAGAAAACTGGTTTGTTACTGTAGAGGCATCTACAACGCCACATGCGAGTTACGCGTCACACTGACGTCACGCAAAATCCTGCATCGCGCAAGCAGAGTTTACCGTGCAACTAGCATATATACAACGTCCCGACGTCTATCGCCGGGCAGTTGCCCACCAGACACGACACCCGTCTGGTCGGAGGATCCTCCCTTTTCATATAGGGTATGAGTGAACTTTACACCCTGTTTCTCATACCTCCATAATACTATAGATTCGTATGATAAAAAAACTACGAATAGAAACTCAGTCGATGGGGAAATTAAAATTTTGTGGTAGACGTCTGACGCTTAATCTACGCTTTATTATTTTTTACTGCTAAAGGTAGGATTCGTTTTGTTTACAATTTGATTTAGACTGTTCAATTAAACGAAAGGAGAACGATATTAGAATGAAATCTATTGAAAAAAAAAAACAAAGTTAACAACTTAAACCCAACTATGACAAAAAGCCAACTAAAAAGGTACAAGCGAGATTTCGATATCGATTTTTTTCGGTTTTCTGATAGCCGGAGTCATTACTAGTCATTTAATTCATGCATAAATCCTACAGATTACGTTTACTAAAGAGAAACCAATTAAATTGGGAAATTTAATTGAAATACATATAATAAATGCTTGCCACATTACATTTAGCCTAGTACCTTCTAGTGTTGTAGTGAAAGAGAGGTAAAGTTTCAGTAGGTACTGACATTCTATACGACCCATGAGGCTTAAAAACAAACACAAAATATTTTCCAATGTTTATTTTCTCGCCATCACGTCCAATTGAATGAAACGAAACATTGTAATTCGAGTATCATAATTTGATTGCACAGTGTTGGGGTCGAATACTGTGTTTAAATTTTAGGAACTAATTCGTATTGGAATTTTTGTCTGAATTTTAGTTAGAATGTTTCGCAATCAAAGTCCCTCCAATGTAATATTTTTTGTATGAATACATCGCTTTATTCGCTTTTTTGTTTCCAATGCTCCGCTTTATTTTGTTTCATTTCGGTTTTTCCATGAATTTATTTGGAGTTTTAAATCCGATGTTTGATTGTGAGTGAAATCATAGTTTATTATTGGAAATGCCGGAGTAATGTTTCAGTATTTTTGGTAACAGTGTATAAATCCTGCATATTCAATTTCTTGATTCGGAATTCATGGGTGATCATGGGTCTCCCAACGACCACTACCACTGTAAAATTTCAAGATGAAATCTTCACCACAGACGGATTTGTACTTGCAGTTTCAAACACATACCCCTGCACCCATACATCCTGCTCACATATTCTTAAAAAAAACATTCTGTGTCAGTGGACGCCAAGCTGAAAAGCTTAACTCACGAAACCAATGAACGAAACCACTGACTGAACAGCACTACAAAAATATCTCCCTTTATTCCCAAAAGAAACAATCCACAACACACACACACACACACACTATCACATAAAAACATTCATATTCATAACAATTCTCGTAACAATGCAATCAGAAACTAAAGCAAGAACTCCGACAGTAAAAAGCACTAAGACGCTACCACAGATCACGGAGACTCCTCGGCGGCCACTGCTGGAAGCGGCATTGTCAACATTTTTATACAAACCAAGCGTTTACTCACACCACGACTCTAATCATCAACTGCCTAGCCTTTCCCCAATTATGTTGGGGTTGGCTTCCAGTCTAACCGAATGTGGCTAAATACCAGTATTTTACATGAGCGACTGCCTATCTGACCTCCACTACCCAGTTACTGAGTAACACAATACCTCTTGGTAAGCTAGTTGTCAGACTTTCAGCCTTCTGACGATCCGTAACGATTGTCAAAGATTTACGAATGACAGCCGGTACCAACAGCTAAACATCCACGACACGAATGATGTATTGAAACTGACAGCTTTGAAGGCAGTCTGTGACGGTCTCTGCGCTCAACGCAGTTTCAACGGTACGTATTTTATTAGTATTGCCGTCTCTAGACGCAGTAGCGACGATTCCATGCTCTGTGGGCGCTACGATATAAGTCGCCTTCAGAAAAATCGCACCGATTAATATCAGGAGGGAGAGACTGCAGCATCATATTTTTCATCATTATGTTCTCATTAAACGAAGCAACGTCAGGAAATCGGATCACGAAAAAAGGGAAGATAATTCTGTCTGGCTGTCTAGTTGCGTATTCAATCTGTTTTGTGTTCGGAGTGTTTTGGAAGATTATGTTAAATTGGAGAGTTGATTACGTATTTTTGTTGGGATGTAAAGTAGTAAGGATTTTTAATGATAGTGAAGTTTCATGAATAAGTACTTAGTAAGTATCTGACAAATTGGGTAGAGTATTAAAAACACTTGTCTTTGTCTTTGAAGTTTATTTATCACCAAATTATAAGCTTAATTTTTGGGTGAAGGTTTGTTTTAATGAATTTAGTTATGCAATCGCCAAAAATGTTTACAACATAGATACCTTTCTTTCATCACATAGATGCCGTATAAGTGTTTCTATATTCTAGCATGACAAGATTATACGAGTATCATAGAAAATTATAAAGGCTAAAAGTACAACGACTAAAAGAACATAAATTACATAAAAAAGCTCATTTCCCTTACAATAATGAAACAGTGAAAACTAGTGAAATAGTTTCGGAGCGCAGCCTTCACGAAAATTACCCCTTGATTGCTGCCAAGATAAATTATTCGTGTCTGAAGACGCTTGCGACGAGGATGTGGGGATATACTGGATGAGTCAAGCGGTCAAACTTAGATGTAAGTATGAACCAAAAGATTGGTTACATTATAACTAAACTCAATTGGACATTACAAAGATAGGAGTAGAGTCATTCTACCACGCGACCACCAATTATTTACGTCCACTTACCTACGAAAGTGGACGTCGCATGGTTGCTGTGTTAGCATAGATTTTATGTGTGCGTTGTCATATCAACAATGACACAAAACTGGTTTGAAAAACAAAAATAATATTATTGGAGACAAGTACTCAAACACTTTGCTGAAGATCTGGTTAGGGTTTGAAACCAAATGCTCCCTTGAAGAAAACTGGAATTGCCTAGATTTTAGACAGTCCAAAAACTCAACTACTTTAAATGTATTTTTTTACAGTCTCTATAGTTATAGTAAAGATGCTAATAAAATTAAAACATAAAGAAAAAGCGTTAATAAGTGATTCAAGTTCACTACAAGCACAAATATACGTAACTATCTCAGAATTATCTCAGGTAACTATCACATCCAGTTCCAACACATCGCCGACCCCCAGTTATAAATGTTGAGGGACTAAAAAGGTGTCGCCTTGAATCCAAACCGCAGCTGCAGTCAACTGATAAATACTCTGTAAGACGGTCGGTCCCTGCTCAATTTATATTAATATACATATTTTTATGGGTATGTTTGTTCCTGGGGAGTTGTCGGAACAATAATTTATTGGAGTGTGAAGGATGATAAACCTAATCTTTAAAAAAACAACCGACTTCCAAAAACACGAAAAAGTGACAAATAACTTTAATTTCGGAAGTCGGTGTCTTTGGTTTTGTATTTTTGTTTTTTGCAACTGACTTCCGAAATTAAAGTTATTTGTCATTTTTTTTAGTGTTTTTGGAAGTCGGTTGATTTTTTGTTTTTTTTTTTTATTTTTCACTTTTTTGTTGTGGTACCTATCCCACACAAATTCATATACCACTACTTGATATGTAAATAGCAGTGACAGGAAATAAGTGGAAAAAATACGCATTATTAAGGATAACTCAAAAAGTGCTCGTCAGATCTTGATCAAATTTATATGGGACCACATGAAAAGCACCAGCTTTAAAATAAATAAAGAATCATCAAAATCGGTTCACCTAGAAAAAGTTCTGGCGTAACACATCAAAAAAATACAGTTGAATTGAGAACCTCCTCCTTTTTTTTTAAGTCTGTTAAAAAGTTATTGAAATGTAAGACTTGAAAAAAAGGAGGACATTACAAAAAAAAACCTTATTATTTAGTAGTGACTACCAACTTTAATTGTCTGTATATTCAAACCACAAGTGTAATTCTTTGCCAGTTGTATGAAATGGCTATAACACGGCAAATTGACAAAGAGTGACAATTTTTTTTTAAATAATTTCCTTGACATTACATAAATATGTGTGTAAGTCAGTGTTTAACCCTGTTTTCTTCTTTATTTTCAACACTGTCGTCAAATCGGAACGACCCAAATGAATTTTTGAACCAATGAATATTGCAAAGCAGAAGCGTTAAATCGATAGGTACTCGTATTTTCAAGTTCCACCTTCCGTGAACAATTCTGGCTGGCAGAACATTATTGTAGTTTTATATTTTTACTGTACGCCTACCTTATACCTTTTGGGCAATAATTTAGAAGAAGCTTATCTAGGGAGGTATTAATTTTACATAAACTCACGCCTTCTTCCCATGGGGGTAGGCAGAACTACAGAACGCTGCCTGCTACGATCCTTACATACTCCTTTTTCTTCGTTTACGTTCATACATCTGGTCGTACATGCACGCCGGTTGCGAGTACTACGCACCTGACCTTTCTGAAGAACATCACCAATAAGGTCACTATATATCCTCCTAGGGCGTCCCCTCCCCACACAGAAAAAAAAACAAAATTGGGACCGTTTCATAATATTGTAAAACTCAAAGAGTTTTTAAAGTTACGTCAAGGGGTAAAAGCACTAGTTCTCGTCATATCGCGCTACGAGAGGGGTGAGAGCACCAATAGTGTCCTACGAGGCTTTGACGTCACGTATCTCATATGGCCTTATCCGATATTGTGAAGCAGGCGGTTACTTCCTCGTGTATTTATTTTCAGCCTGTATATTAAATTGAAAGATATTAAGTATTTTTAATGTAATAGTGTGTAATCGTGAAAAATGCTGCAAATAGTATTGTTATGTTTTGGAAAATTGTAATAATAGTGATGTAGGTACAGTCAGCCTTAAAAACATGTCTACATCGAAGAGAATGCAATTGACTGTCTGCAATTTGTATTCCTTAATACAGTATTAATGTATTGCTCAATGTGTTTCGTGGCTTTACATTGATACAATATTATGGAACAGAGATTGTGATGTTTATATCTTTTTGATGCTGACTGTACTTATTATAATGTTTGTTCTTACTTTAGTAAAAAGATGTATTTTTCGCTCTTTGAGGGTTACATAGTTATGCTTTCAAAGTCGCTGGAGTACCATAACCCTAACTTATATTATAAATTCTAAAAGAAGTTTGTTTGTTTGTTACCTTTTCACGCCTAAACCACTGAATCGATCATTATGAAATTTTGCATATACATTGTCAGGGATACAGAAAAGGACAAAGGGTACCTTTCATTCAGAAAACAGTACTATTCCTGAGGGAAAGAACAATAACTGTTGCTTTAGGACGATAGATAGCGCTACGTGTCTTTCGAATCATGATTGAATTATAATAGAAACTTTAGTAGTGTGTAAAGTTTTTCTTTATAAAAAATAAAGTAATACATTTTGTGAGTCTAGAGTGAACCCCAACACCGTTTGACCGAACATCATGAAAGTTAGCACATAGATAGTATATATGTATTTTTAAATGGAGAAGGATTTATAGGCTTTTTCCGACCTCCACGCGGGTAAAGCCGCAGGCAAAAGCAAGTTAATAAATAAATAAATAAAATAGCACATCCAAGACCAAGCATAAAAGCAGTATTGTATGTACCTAGCGATATCCACTCAGTATCAAGTGAAGGTATGAAACATTTTGACAATAGCACAGATATTCAACAAACTCATGGTGACTAATAAATCTACACTTTAAAAAAACAGTATCGCATATACAATATACATAGTTTACATGCTGTTACTCAAGCAATTCGAACACCTTAATAACTTCCACCAGAAACCAAGGCTTCATCAAATTCAAATCAAGGCATACACGTATGATCTGACATCACTTACATGCATACGTTGCGTCCGGTTTATCCCCAATAGAAGCAGAGCATGCAAATTGCATGCATACATAGCACCCTGTATTCGGGTTCGCAGATTGTAAATTGCTTTGCCCGGCTGATCTAAATATTGACTGTGATCTCCCAGAGGGTATCACTTCATTCATCGATGTATAATTATTGATACCTAAAATATTTCGCGTTAATATCTTGTTGTGGTCAATATACAACATGTTTATAATGTTGATAAAATGATGGTGATATTTATTTATCTCCGGTTTGGTTCAAAAAACACTTTTACACGTCAAAAATAATATTTAAAACTAGATGAGTTCAGAGTTTCCTATCCGTCTACTCTGGAGAAGAAAGACCGTAACAAACTCAGAGGCCACAGTCTCTTTCAAAGTCCAGACATAATCTTGATCATCACCCTAATTGCGTAACACACTATCAGTCATAAGCTGAATCATTTTGAAGCCTATTACTAATCCTTTGCTTCATATGTTCGAAAAAATTGCCGGCTCAAAAACGTAAATAACGCAATGAATGTTGTTGAACTGTCAAAATGAAAGCCATTCCTACTGTTAGTGTTACGCAATTACCCCGCTGGCCATAGTGATATGTGGAGCATGCAGATTAGTGTGTCCGAGGTTGTCTTTTGAGGAAAGATCCACACAGGTTTGAGTGGACTTTTCCAGTCAGTGCACGCATTTGTCACTAATCAGTGTTTGTTTTCATTTTGCCTGTAATAATTAGATAAAATGGTAATGTTTTTTTGTTTAGGGCGTAGTGATATATTTAGTGAGAGTATTATGGAGACGATGGAAGACAAAGACTGTTTGATATTAATTGAATGAATCATTTCATCACTTCGCCATTATTACACACAAATAAACGAAACTAAGACATTTAAAGGCTTAGTCTTCAAATAGCAAATAAACATAGAAATATTATGTAGAATTTATTTATCAAAACTTAAAATTACGTAACAACTAAATAATATAAACTTGAACAAAACCAACTGAGACTTACGAAGGCCGCAATAAATATAATTACAAAAATTAACAATTGAATAGAATATAATAAACACAATTGTGAGTATTTGAATAACACTTAATTTTAATAGACATTGCTTTTATTCTAAGTTTCTAAAGACAATTGAAAAATATTTATGTTGAAGCTGAAATATGTTGAACATTAATTGTCAACGCGTAGTATTTGAATTTGGTCACGGTAAGCCGCTACTTTATCTTTAAACCACGCGTATACAATTCTTAATTCTAAAGATAATACAACTTTTTAAGTCAAATACATTAAGCTACAATTGCACACGAATTTAATTAAGGTCACAATCAATATTTCAAAGTATTTTTTAATGAAATACTGTAGTAAAAAATTAAATAATATCTATGTACCTGCCTGATTAATACATTGAGTACTAATACCTCTTCGATCAACAATACTGTTGTTGATCGAAACCATACCTACATAAAAATAAGTGCATTACAAATTGAGTTATTAAACTCAGAAAATATCTAATTAATTAAAAATTAAAGTTCAAATCCAACACAAAGTTCAACATTACCCATAGCAGTCATTATGTTGTTGCTGTTAGCTAGGCAATCGCCATACGTAAAAAACTGGTTAGTATTCAGCGGCATTCAATCAGACTGGAAACCGACCCCACCAGTGTTTGAAAAAGACTTGGCATATGATTGATGTAATAAAAAAAACATGTTGAACTTATTTTGAACTATGTTGGATTTGAAAAGCAACTAGATTTAAAAGTTAATTTAGAACAGCCGATTCGTATGTTGGTATCATGTACTTTATGTTGATGAACGCGTCTGGCCCTCCGTACCTCTCCAACAGTTGAAGAGTGCTTTCAATAAGATCTGCGACATTCTCTTCTCGCGTTGTCGTATGGTCTATGCCGGCACCGATGTTACCTTTAAAACAAGACAAGAAGACAAGAAGTTAACAAATCAATATTAGGAAAGTTAAAAGACGTCCACTGCTAGATAAAGGCCTCCTGAAAGCAGTACTAAAACGACCGATCTTGTGCTTCTCGTATCCAGAAGATTCTTACGACCATCACCAGTTTCAGTCACCTTGTACCTACCCATTGCTGCTTTTAATAATAGGCTTATTATATAATAATTAATAATAGGCTTATTGTTTAACTAATTATTATCCGAATTGAAATAGTTTCTAAATCAGGAAATGTCATGAAAAACGTTTTAGTTTACACAAATAACACAGGTTAAGTACTACAAGTCCTATAATCTTACTAGCTTTGCCATTCTCTTAAATAAAGTTCCAAGCTACGTATTGGATGACTTTCTATGCAGCTTAGTCCGTGTAGACCATTCTAGAATCTGACCGGTGATGCCTTTGAGCAACTCTCATATCCCGAACATCTCGTAAACACAGGCTTTGCGTTCAATAGTTTGATTGACTTCGACGTCATCGCGCAAGACGGCTGGTACAAATTGGTTACATGGTATGCGTTTGTCGACAAGCAAAGACCGACGACATAAACACGTTCGTAATAACGTAGCTTTATGAAAACGGATAAAAACACGTGTCCACCTGTCCATAGTATATAATAACTTAAATAATATTGATAACATAACAACTAAATTGTCAAATTAAAGCCCTCGTCCCCTCTCCTATCTTGCTGTGGCCGACTGTGTCCACAATGATCATGTCTTTGTAAACCTACCACTTAATTTCACATTGAGGAAGCATTAAATATATTGACTGTTGAGCATAGATTTTAATCAGTGTGGAAGATATACTAGCTGAATTATTATTGACCATTTCAAAAACTACTTCAAAAAATGAAAGCAGGTTTTGGTATATTAAGGGGTGCAGTCGGTGACAGCTCGCTAGTTATAATTAAAATATCGGAAAAAAGTTGCGACAAGCGAAGTTAACCGCAAAATGTTGGGATTTATTTTTTGTAGTTATTCAGAATTGGAATTGACGTGATAAATTAATTTACTATACTAACGTACTTACTTGCGTTTTATTAAAATCTGCGTATTTGATTACGTGTACAAAAAGGTTTTTTCACATTCTCAACGCTTTTCAATGGTATTAAAAACATCTTTATTGGTTTTTTAATATGATGGATGTCAATCAACTGGTACGGTGTTTTTTCAATCAAGTTTCAACTGAAGTTGATGCTCGGTATCAATTTAAAATTTTGGTGCTGACCCATCTAATTTAGTTGGCCGTATATGGGAGTAGGTACCTATATATAGCAAAGCCAATATTTATTCAAATAGGTTGCAATACTATTTGAATATAGATTGACATAGGTATACCATGATCAATTTGGATTGCCGTAATTTGTAATAGCTCTTGTAGTTTGTAGTCTGTAATGAAAACATTCCATCTGCTGAAGTAAATTGGATTCTTTAGATAAGAGGAGTGATCCAGTTAAAGAAAGTTCAACTTTTTTTTTACACTATGAGATTTTCAATTTCGAAAGAAGGTTATGCATGCTACTTGTAGTAAAGAAAAAGACTAAATCTGTTATACACCACACGCAATATACCTAACCCAAGTGCATCACAAAATTTTCGATGCGAAAAAGCTCGGGATGCACAGAAAAGGAAAACCAAAAATCACGCACAGTATTTCCTCAATCAAAATTCAGTAAATGTTTCAACAAAATGGCAACATCGCATGAGTTTAAAAAAAACCAAACGACCACCTTTTTCGCACAAGCTTCGGATTTCAAAACCTAATTACGTCACTACGCCCGATTGGCGTCAATGGCGTCATCAATCATTTTCACCTCATAATTGACACGTGGAGGGCCGAGAAGATATTGTTTTCAGCCTAATAGACTTGTCGGGGCTTCCGGGGTAGATTAATTACATGTGGCTGTGAAATTCGGGGCGTTTGGGGTGTTTCGGGCATTTGGCGCGTCGGCTTTGCCCTCTCACCGGTGACAACGCCGCATTGTTACCGAGTTCCACGTCTCCAGTTCTTGTTTAACTTGCTATTTTGATGTTTTGGTGTCTGTTACTGCTTTGGCTTATGACGGGAAGGAATTTTATTTACTTACTTCACTCATGTTTTTCAAAAGTGCCTACAGAGCTTAAAAAGCAAAGAACAGAATGAATACCACTTTGTAGTAGCGCAATTTTTCACCAACCTGTTTATTTCAGGGGTAAAAAAACCATCATCATTTTAAAACTATGGTCGTAATACCAGCAACAAAATCACCATAACCGACTACAAATTAATTTAGTTAAAAAAAAACCTAGTTATTTTCTACGACAAAACTGTTGCTAGTGAACAAAACAAGACGCCATTACTCCCGCCAGCGAATAGTTGTGGTCCGTCGTTTTTGCGTCCTACACTCCTACCTGAAGCTAATGCTTTGTAAATTGTCCGCCATTAACATAGTCCCCAGCGTTTTAACAAATATATGACCTTTATTAAGGCCCAAATTGTGGCTTGTCTGCGTCGTTGTCACTGTATCACGTTACAGATTTTTAATTGGGTTTTTTGAGGCTTCGTCTCGTTTCTTTATTTTTTTTATGTAGTCGGAAAAAAGTGGGGTGTTCACTTTTTTCTACCATTTTTTTTTAATATCATAATAATATAACTACTGGTTCTATCTATAACTTTTGCATTCAAAGTCATAATGGCAGCCTGGAAAATTTTAGCTTTTTGACACAGCGGACGGTAATACAGTATACCAATAAAATATATTAATTTTAGAAAATACATTATAAAATAAAGGTACAACTCACGGTTCTTATCCTTGAACAAGTTGAGTGTGGGCAGTATCTGCCGGTAATAGGGCACGAGGGCTTCACCAACTCTCTCACAGCCGCTTACCAGCATTTTAATGCATATGAGTGCGTGACAGATCACTGAAGGACGTTTCGTTGCTAGGGCGTCTGCGAATAAATTATATAATAATATCATTTTTATAAAGAAATGAAAATGACCATTGATCAACAAGCTTTTTCTGCGCTTTGGCGATTGATATTAATTTAGTTCAATTTAGATCACATTGGCACGAAAAACTTTCTGGCTATCACAACTACCCCAATATTCACAATGAATAGCTTTTCACAGTATTATAGTATCAGTAGAAATATTAATATACCAGATTTACCTTAAGTTCGTCTATGTTTATTTATTTATTGCACAATGTAAACAGAGTTGCAGGCTATGACTAGGCTAAGCTTGCAGTAACATGTAAATAAAAGATTGTGCAAAAAATTTTTTTTATATACTAATAAGTGGGTTTCATTCCTAACATAATGTTCCACAGTCATTTTTAGATCAAAATCTTAAGTCAGTCAGAACATTAAGCCATGGAACTTTAAAGCAGATTTTCCGCTTTACTTAGAAGACAATATCATGCATTTTAATATCCTTACATCAAAAAGACTGCTCAAAGGACTAAACCCGTTAAAGTGAACCTGATCACGCAAGCCTTAGAAAGCAGATATTAAGAATTAATGCACACTCTAGAAAATGCAGCGTGAAAAATGTAATGTCATGCACAAGGAGTTTAGTTTAGACGCACTGGAAATTACTCTCAAATGGGAGTGCTCAGTGGCGCTCAAAATGCTTATAAGTTATTATCTGGGTGAGTTTATTTTCTAGGCTGTACCGGGTAGGGTCGAGTAGATGTGTAGTAGGTAGGTACTATTCTAATATGAGCCACTAGTTTGCATTATCAAAATATTAACATTTGTTGTTAGGATTCTTTTTATATTGAAAAAAATAGGCTTTGATGATCAGATGCATTGACAGGTCTATAGAAAAATAGGTTCACACATGGACTGGTGATCGCAGTATTTTTTTATTAGCATTTGAGGCAGACTCATTATTTTGATTTAATACCGCAGTGGCCTCTTAAAACACGAACGATACGGTATAAGTAAGCAGCTTTATATATATTAGCCTAAAGAATCCAAGCCTGGAGGCTGGTGGCTGGAGGCTTAGCCTGAAGAAGGCTTGGACTTGATAAAAAAACTTACTTTTTATCGGAATGATAAGTTGAGGCACCACAGGCAGGACCTTGTAGGACCCCTTGGTGATCAGGTCATGGATGCCTCTCTCCACAATGAAGTTGTAAGGGTAGGCGGCCTCAGCCAGACCGTCGAAGAACATCGGCAGGTAGTGGTGGAAGTCCAGTTTTTCTATTGGCACCTAGAGAAGCAAAGAAAGGAGAAATACATATTGATAACCTTACGCCTGTAATCCCCGAAAGGTTAGACAGAGATGAACCAGTACCTGGATTTGTGCCCGATTGATGACAATAGGCACGCTCTCTATTTCATGGAACTTGAACATAAATGGCGAACTATGATGTCATATAGGCTACACCTCAACCAAAAATAATCGAATGATTTAGATTAATAGGTTTTTCTAGCACAGACTGATCAAATGAAACTTGATGGGTTTTTAACATCCAGCTGTTGAGTTAAACTTTTCCTAGAATTTTTTGATACATCACCCCAAAAGCTGCTTCCACAACTTAAACGCAGATGGAATTGTATACATTTGACAACATAAACTAATTAATTTAATTCACCCAGTGAGCGTCTCAAGAGTGTAAATAATGCTCAACAAGGTAAGTCGCAAAGCGATTTACTAACAAGGACCTAAAATTTTTATAATATCTAACTTAACACTTAATTTTATTACTTCCACAGGGTTACCTATAAATGGATATTCCGGGCCACTTTCCACCAAGCTGAATATATAATCATCCAATAAATCTAAGGCTTACTTCATTTTCCCATTCGCTCATATAAATAGAGCGTAAAGTTGATTAAATTATATTCCTTATACTGAAAAATATTCCGTATTCACCGTACTAGTATATTTCTGAGAATCAGAAATTAAAGGTTCAAAAAAGATGTCTTATTAAAAGTGTTATAAAAATCATATTATTATGTGAGCTAACTCCGTTAGTTCAGAATAGCTTGATGTACTTACTTATTGGTAATTTCTTATCGGATAAAAATATGTTCTATAAAATTATGATATGTTTTGTACTGTGTTGGTTGAGAAGATACGGATTAACTGAGTATAAGCTAAACAGATATATATAATTTCAATATGTATTTGTTTTGATATCTGAGTTTATCTTCTTATATATAAAAATCAATGACTCCCAAGTCACAGGCAATAAACCTACTTTGGAAGCCAGGAGATTAATTAGTCTCACATCTCTGTACCAAATTATTGTACAATTGTACAATAGTTGTTCGTTAGTCTCGCTGAAACTCAAAAACGGCTTAACAGATTCGTTTTTTTTTTCTCTCTAATACAGGGGAGGTATGAAAATAAAATAAAAAAATAATATGTTTTGCAAGGTATGCCTAGCCTAGTCATAATTATTATTAACTAGCTGTTGTCTGCGACTTCGTCTGCGAACCAGGATGAAAAGTAGCCTATGTCTTTACCCAAGTCATGGTCTATCTGTGTGCTAAATTTCATCCAAATCCGTTCAATCGTTTTGGCATGAAAGCAAATCAAACAAATAAACTTACTTTCGCATTTATAATATTAATTAGGATTTATTTATTCAGACAACGTGATCCATTTCATTAGTAAAATAAATAACATTCTCTTTTCTATCAATGAATGTGCGAAACCAACTATCAGTTCACTCGACTTCGTCGTTTTTGACCAAAACCTTGATTTTCTATAATTTTTGTGCTATGAAAATAGGTTATGACGTAGTACGATACTTGCGTAGGCGACCACCAACGCGTGATTATAATAAGTACCGGAATACACAGGTATCGTACCTAACTGACATAACTAGGCGACCTGGTTTCGCTTCCGGCGAGAACACTGAACTTGACTATCTATAGTGCCAAAAGCAAATAATTATAGAGAACAAAAAAAAAAGAAAACCTTTTTCAGTTTTTGATAGTAATTTCGTAGGCCGTAGCAACTTTCGTAGCGGCTTTCGTAGCGATTTGAGAAAACGTAGCTACGAGCTCGTAGAGCCACACAATCCCTACGTCAAAACAGGCAAAAACTAAAATTACACTTGGTCGTTAGCTAACATTCGGATATACTCAGGTAGCCTTGTCGAATTCGGGTGTCTGTCAAAGGTGGATACAATTATCGTAGCCGAAGATATTCGACATGATGAAATAAACGTCCACATATACCACAAACATGAGTTATTGTACTTTAAGAAAGATATAAGTACTCACTTTCCAAGCCAATCGCTTGCCAAAGTTGGTGAACTCGATGCATACGGGAAACTCTCCGCGTTGATAGCACTTCCTGAACATGGTCGGTCGACGAGGCAGGGGGTCGAACACGCCGCATTTCGGTGGCGGCTGCACTCTGGTATTCTTTTGCAATGCTAGAAAGAGAGAAGCAAACGTATAATAGTTAAAGTACAAAATCAAAAGACATTTATTCAAAATGTAGTCTAGTTTCTATTCACTATGATATCATTGAAGTTGTAGGAAACACCTAAATGAGGAATGAGAAACACCAGAACCGAGAAGTATACCTATTAGTGGATGATTTCAGGCTGGGATGAGAGAGAGTCCAGTTTCGGCAAATCTACAATAGACAGTCCTCAAATAGCATCCCCCAAATAGTCCTCTTCGCTACATTTTTCTTTCTTTGTTCAAAGAACTACAAAGTTAGAGTTCTCTAATGATTTTTTCTAACTAAAGGAATTTGTTTCCTCGTGGCAGACGGCACGTGTAGCGCGATCAATACGCGGTTTAAATGAAACAAACTTATATTTTGTAACGAGTAGTTATAAAATATTTAATTTCAGCAGAGAGCAGTGGTGGCCCAGTGGTATCCGCCCCGACTTAAGAGTTTATAGTCGTGAGTTCGAACCCAGGCAGGCACTTTACTTTGTGTATTTAATTTGATCACCACTGCTCTCAAAACGGTGAATAAAAACATCGTGAGGAAACCCGCATGTCCTAGAACGAAAAATTCGAAGACATGTGACATCTACCAACCCGCACTGACCCCGCGTGGTGGATTACGGCCCACTCTCTCCCACTCACTGAGAGGAAGCCTGTGCCCAGCAGTGGGAACATAATAGGGTGATCATGTAGTTTAGAATATATGGCAAGCTTCGTGCTGACTGAGAAGTCTTCTCCAAGTTTTGAAGCGAAATCTATTGCTAGGAATCATTGGGAATGCGTACTAGCTATAGCCAGATTCAAACTATATTGCGGCTCTGAAGTGCGCTACTCGCTGCGCAGTACCTCATCCCTCATCCCCGCTGACAGGGGAATTTGTTATATACTGCGCAGTGACTCGCCTCATGTTCCGAGCCGCCATAAAGGTTGAATCGGGCTGTACTAGAATTAACCACGTGGCATGATACGAGTAACATACAAAGACCATGATTTTACGTTTGCTTCTGAAAACCCTACAGTTGCAACAATATCCAGTTCTGAATACAGACACGTCTATACCATTTTAATGTTCCAGTAATAAATAGGTGAAGATGGGTTGTCAGCCAATTTAAAGTATATATCATAGTAACCTAGTACCCTAAATAGTTTCTTCGAACGAGCGTTAAATGACGACGAACGTTTCAAAGAATCGATTCTATTGGCTTTTCTATTAAATTCAAAACTGAAGGGATGGCTCAGCAACAGATTAGGGTAGGTGATTGATTAGCACACTGTTGCTGGTGGTTTTAGTATTATTTTTTAAACAAATATTGTATTGGGAGCTTTGAGGAGCAGGTGATCCTGTTTCCATAGAAACCTTTGCTATACCCACCCAAATCATTTAGGCGTGGTCTGTCCATAAAAGGAAACAGTAATTTGTTTACTATCGGTTCATAGAAATCTTTTGTTTACAAGTCGTTTATAAGTGCCGGGGCGGCCCGTGGCGCGCCGACAAAAATGTTCCGGGTCAAGCGACGCACGGGTCACATCGGTACCGGGACAATTTAGTGGTTAATAGTCCTCCAGAACGTATTTTGGCCATGGGGGCCAATCTCATCGGAAACTAGCCTTCGGCGCGGGAGATATTATAATGTGTGCAAAGACATAGGTGCACTCTTTTTTCACTTACTCTCATAGTCTGATGGGACAGCACATAATCCGACAGGACCGGAGAGAGATCAGGCGAAGAACCAACAGTTTAACATGCTTTCCGAGGCACGGGGGTATCACACCGCCAACTTCCTAACTCCGGGCTGTTACTAAGAAATTCGTAAAAAAAAAACCAATAACACTTTGCCCGACCTGAGAATCGAACGCAGCACTCCACGATCAGCAGTTACGCTTGCTACCACGAGACGAACGGAACAGTCAAAGGGGGGGTGGTATAGTAACATGCACTTATAAAAAAAACAAAAATAATTCTACCTTGTATGGTGAACGCAGGGACAATCCTGGGTTTCTTTGTCTTGTTTCCATGAGGATAGTTGGGACTCGGTTTCTTCAGGGAATGTCGAAAGTCTTTTCCGCAAAGCTCGGGAAGGCACGGCGGCAACAACACCCTCTCGCGCATTTTCACTCAGTCACCAACAAAAAATATATCACAAAAACATGCTCCGTACTCCACCGAGTAAATAATCTTATAATATCGATCTAAAATGTTGACACAAGTAATAAAATAACTGAGTAAATTTGTTCTAGACGGGGGCCCGAATCTGATTGTTTATTTTGCAAAATGATCGTTGCTAGGCAACCGGCCGCCTATCGATTGGTCGACGGTGGCGCCGCCAGCGGGTATTGCGAGAGCCGTGTGTACACAGGGAGCTTTATTGCGTACGTGCCCGCCGACCCTGTTTAATTTGTTGACATAAATAGTGAGGGCACTCGGACAATATGATGGTGTTTTAAAAAGAAGGTGGAGATATTAATCGATGTTATTGCCGGGTTAGTAAATATTTGATCAATTTTGGGGGCGTGTAACTAGGATTTGTTTGTTGTCCTATTTGTTAAATGATTTTGTCAAATAAAACGCGCTCCCTAGCAAATATCTCGTAGATACACTTTGAGTTTTTCGAAAAGCTTCGTAGATGGTTCTCAGAAGGAAACTTTCCTAAGAATAGAATAGAATGAATTTATTTGTTTTGAATCAAGGTACACTAAGGTCTGTTAAAAGAGTTAGGATCTTTCATTACAAAACTTTATTTAGTCAAATATTCCCATTGGATGCGAATTGACAAGCGTATGTGCTGTCACCGTAAGGCCCGGTCCACGCCACAGAATTATATTAGCGATGGAGAATTTTATTACATTTTAATATGAGGTATTTCCACAATATCTCTATTGGAGGAAAATTCTTTTGAATTTTGATCAGTACTCTCTTTTATGTGGGCCACGAGAAAAATGTTT
This sequence comes from Dryobotodes eremita, assembly GCA_917490735.1. Taxonomy (NCBI): domain Eukaryota; kingdom Metazoa; phylum Arthropoda; class Insecta; order Lepidoptera; family Noctuidae; genus Dryobotodes; species Dryobotodes eremita. Next base: position 20,908,798 of record OU823249.1, on the reverse strand, counting down.
TTGATTTTATTTTCGAATTGAGAAACTTAAAGGGATTCTCAACAAATAGACCGATTGATCTAATAAGTTGTTGAAAATAAAGTCTCCACCAGATAGATCCTAACTTATTTTACATAGAAAATTACTTAGACTAGCAAAACAGGCAAGTCTTTTAAACGCAAAATAAGTTTCAGGTAGGTATTAAATAAGTAAACTGGGTACAATTCCCCCCTTTATAACTTTAAAAAGGGCACTTTACCCATTGTCTTTTTTTAAACAATTTTCCGTACATTATGCCTTTTAAAAAGCTTTCAAGCTCGTTTAAAACTGCGTTCGCCATTACCTGGAGCCATGGAACCTTAATTGATAAAATGTTTGTTAGTGACAGTACCTACATCACTCATTTATTGTACATGTATGTACAATGTATATGCCTCGAGGCTCACAGGTATATTATTATTATGATGTTTTGTGAGCACTTAATACTTTAGGACTTCTTATTCGTAATAAAATGTATTGAGCTAAAGTAATGTAAGGCCAGTGAAACTAGCAAAGTATAAAAATGTCCTCAACAGGTTTTACTAGTTGTTATTATAAAATAATAATAAAGATGCTGATCTTAACCGTTGCCTCGGGCGTACATTTTATTTATGGTCTTATCATTAATTGTAATTTTACTTAGAAAATTCTGAATTATGTCTATTTGATGAAAGATTTTTATTTGAGCTCAACTCTTACTACTAGCTTCTAAGTTAAGAGCTCATTAAAACCAGAATGTGAGTGTAAAATAATCAGAAAAGCCTCTGTAATTTCGTAAACTTATAACCAAATTAATGTTAATAATCTATAAAACATTCGCTATAATTCTCGTCTAAGAATATAAACCACGTATTTCATACCTAAATTCAAATAACCGTCACACAAGACAATAGTAAAACCGTATAACGCCATTAAGTAAATTACGATCTTTTAAATCGCCCGCCTGCAGCCGCCATCAAAACCGTTATTTTTAGTGTCGTGTGTTCAGCGGCTCCGAACAGAGATTTCGCGGCAAATTGAATGTCGGGCGACACAAGCGTTCGATATTTAAAATTTAATATTGCATCAGCTGCCGGCAGCATTATGAAAATTTTTATACCGCGGAGTTTACAATGAACCTTCGTGGTTGAAGTTTGGTTAAGTTTGAAATAGGTTGTAGTGGTTTTTCTGGTGATAAACAGCGTTAATACTGGCCTTGGCTTGTGTCCTGTAATTCTTGAACCAAGAAAGATTAACTAAAATATGTTGTCAATAAAATACCAGAAGAATGAGCCAGCATTATTTCAATCCATAGGTTACTGAAGAGTTGATGATTTACTACCTGATGAAGGACAAAAAAAATCGAGACTCATGTTTAATTATACTGCTGATAGTAATGCATATGTACCTACAGTCAACCGCATATCAGTGGTTATCATTTGACATTGACAGTGTCTTTATGTTGTATCAGTAGGGGCAGTTTTCGTAGTGCAAGTGTTACCATGATGTACTGTAGACTGTACCTTTGAATCTTATACAAATCTATTTATCCATTCAAGATGTTCGGGTACTCACATCAAGATACGTACTTCAGCTGTACCGATCTTCAAAGAGCCGTCTTCGTCCTAGACTGGTCGAATTCAGACGAAATAACCTTGGTACAATCAGCTGTATGGATCTCTCTGTACATAAATATATCTACTAAGGAAAACTTGCATTATCTTGATCCAACTCAAAATAGTAAAAAATGTGATAGCTACGTATTTAATAATTATATGTTTCTGTAGTTTAGTACGTCAAAATTAAAACCACATTAATTTGGGACCACATACAAATTACCAATATCTCTTACAAATAACGTGTCACAAACATCAAGTTGTATTGTCAGGTTTTCCTGCTAAGTTTTTAAACGGGTAACACCAAACCGACTGTCGAGCATGATTATGGCAATTTTTCCTTTGCCTGTCGACATTGAAAATGTTACTTTAATGACTTGTATTACGGTTCAATCTAACAATAAATACTACTAAGTAAGTATATCAATTTCCTTTAACTACTTTAGTCTTCAACCATAAAATCGCGAGCCCAGTCTCATGGGACTCGAACGATTAGAATCGAATTAGCCGGAGCGCTAGCCTCTTTACTCTTTAGTCCATTTTCTTAAATTGTGAATTAACTGAGTGCTTTTGCAGGAACTATTAAATAATTTTGGAACTGTTTTCAGTTAGTTTGACTTGTCACGACATAATTATTTTAATTTATTTAGTAGAAATACGTTAAGTCTCGGTCTCGGTCTTCTACAGATTGTACTTCGGTGAGTGTGCCCAAGAACTCCACGGCCTCACTCCACCGGCCCCCTTCTACCATCAGACATTTAGACGCATTGCAAGTTACCATCCCTACCTAGTAGCTATTCCACCAATTCGCACTAAGCGCTTCCAAATATCTTTTATAATGCGCACAGCAAAAGAGTGGAACTCTCTACCTGTAGCTGTGTTTCCGAACGCAAACAACCCAAATGTCTTCAAAATGAGAGTGAACAGGCTTCTTCTTGGTGAGCTCACTCCATCGTCGACTTTGTCTCTGTCATCTCTGACCTAGACTAGAGTCAAGTGCAAACCCATCACTAATAAAAACAAAAAGGTTCTGAACGTTTATGAAAAGTGGTTTACTATAAAATAGGGCAAAGCCATTTTCATTGATTTTTAGAGTTCCTTACCCAAAGGGTGCCAACGGGACCCTGTTACTCGTACTAAGATTCCGCTATCCGACCGTCCGTCCGTCTGTCACAGAGCTGTACCTCTCTTTTGAACCGTAAACAGTGTGTAAACCCTTCTTGTGCCAGCCTGACTCGCACTTGGCCACTTTTTACTTTTTCCTCGCATTTCCCAAAAAGTAAGCAATTCTTCTTTGAAGTCGCTTAATAAAATCGTGATCTACAATTTTATTTTTATATTTAGAAGTCGACTCCTACACAAAAATCAGAATGAAGTGACTACTACATACTTCTACTCTGTTAAAACGTTACGCATAACGATTATTACTTACTATAAGCTTCTGCCCGCGGCTTCGTCCGCGTGAAGTAACATGTTCCCCCGACCCACACCGTCACATCGCATCACCTGCCCGCGCTATCACTTCGTTTTCGCTTAGTTCAAATCCGACCGGTAGTTTCAGAGATTAGCGCGTTCAAACAAACAAACTCTTCAGCTTTATTATTAGTAAATAGATTTTCCGCTAGCGACACTTTTTCATAACTTCCACGGAGTAAATTCACAAGGTACGCCTCCAAAAAAAAAAAAAACTAAAAATATGCTCGAATAAAATCGCCCAGTCATCGCATCAGCATTATTACTTTTCCTCTACAAAACACAATAATAACTGCTCCAGTCGATTCGGAACCATCCAAAAAGGTGAATAAAATCGAAGCCGTCGGCTTTCGGCTTTACCGGCGATTTTTTCGTTTCACACCGCGAACCGTGCTGGGTAGGCAGAATCTGGCAATTTTAAAAACGATTCGCTGGGAGGTCAATTTATTTTTGTTAACATTATTGGAACTCGTGGAAATTTTATTTGGTTCGGCGTAGTGAGTTGTTGGGATGTAAAATTGTAGACTGGTGTAAGCTACAATACAGGAAAATATATATATACAGGGTGGATTTTTCAGATGGGGCAGAAAGAGCAGCTACCTTAGCTGATGTAGCTACAGGAAAACGGTCTTAGGAGACATTTCTTAACTTTTTGAGAAATTTTGATTTGTATTCACAGATTTTGAAAGAAATTTACAGTCAGCAGGAGAATGGGCAATTTTCACAAAAACTTTTTTTATGCCAATCGATCATGTCTCATATAAGGATCAAAAACCTCTATTGGACCAACTGAGGTTTGAGTACTAGAAAAATCAGAAATCGCAAAAAGCTTTTCCCCAACATTTCGTAGGAAATGTGACTGGACTGATAGTGGACTGATAGAATCAATGTTGACGCAATATCCCTTTCATATACACTTGATACAATATTATCATTGACATCATTGGATGAGTGGCACCTTGTCAAATTCCAAGTATTAATTCATAACTTGAAACCTGATTACCAATTTAATCAGCTTTCAAGTTATGATCTACGTAATATTGGGCTTAATAGACGTAAGCCCAATGGCTTATCTCTATATTCAGGTATTTCATTGCTCTAATTAAGAATTAATTTGTATCTATTACCACCCGTTGTAGTAATCAAAATTTCATTTCTAGGTTGTCTGGGATTAATATAGGTAGGGTAGGGTTTGTATCAAATCTCGTTGGTTGTGTCATAAAGTTATACGTTTACTGCTAAACGTATTTAAAACATCATTCTGTTTCTGTCAATCGATTGAAGATGACAGATATAGAATGATGTTTCAAATATGTTTAGCGCTAAATGCATTATAGTGATTTATGGTGCAAGTGCCTTAAATTATCCACTGGTACAATAAATGAGAGCAATGGTGGCCCAGTGGTACCAGCCCTGACTTACGAGTTGTAGGTCGTGGGTTTGAACCCAGGCAGGCACTTTACTTTGTGTAAATAATTACATCACCACTGGTCTCAAAACGGTGAAGAAAAACATCGTGAGGAAACCGGCATATCCTAGAACCAAAAATTCGAAGACATGTGACATCTACCAAACCGCACTGGGCCCGCGTGGTAGATTTCAGCCCACTCCCTCTCAAAGAGAGGTGGACTGTCCCAGCAGTGGGAACATTATAGGCTGATTATGCTTATGCTATGCTACAATAAATGATTAATTACAATATTCATTCAGTGCTACCTACTCATCATTAGGGACATTGAGGAGGAAAGTTTAGCACATTTATTCCAATTCTGTTTTCGATATATACGAGTACCTTTAAAGAAAATTCGTTTCTTAGTTTTTCAACCTCAATAAAATCACAAACATCCCTTCTTATAAAAGCCACTACACCAGTTAATACATACACATATAAATAACAAAGTTTAAGTACATAAACTAGGTATATCGTCTGGCTGGATTTACGACTGGCTAAGTACTACCTTGGTCTCACGTTCATACCATAAAACAGTTCAGTTAAAAGACGCGGGAACGGAATGGGTGATATGTCTCCGCCTCTGAATAGTTGAGTCATTGCTGTTTTAGATTTTTAGTGCACGTCGTTTCAGTTAATTTTAGTATGGTATAGAGAATTTTAGAGGGTCTGTGTGGGGTATAAAGATTTAGATTTCGGTGGTGTTGTTTAAATTTTATTGGCGATGCAACGAATTGAATCGTTGAGCTCCTTAAGTTCTGAGTTGAGCAGCACGATTCTTGACAAATGCGTGCACTGACTGGACGGGTCCACTCAATCGGTGTGGTTTTTCCTCAAAAGACCATTTCAGATACAAATCTACATAGTCTTCACATGATCTGATCAAGATTATGCCTGGACTTTAAAAGAGACTGTGACTCTGAATTTGTTTCGGCCTTTCTTCTCAGAGTAGTTAGATAGGAAAAGCCGACCTCATCTAGTTTTTAAAATATTATGATGGACGTGTAAAAGTGTTTGTTCGAACCTACTTTCAGAAATAAAATCATTTATCATATATGAAACTTTAAAATTAACAGTAGGAAGTAATGAAGTGTCTTTATTACCATCTTCTTTATTCAAATTAAGGACAATTTGTATTTAATAATATGACATAAACGGTATAATATATTTTCTCTTCAATACTTTCCTTGACAATTTCAATTGAAATCACATTCATCATAAGAAAACCCCTCATTATATACCACATACTGAGTTCTTCCATAATTTGAGTCCCAAAGATTTATTTAGGAAAAATGGAAAAATTACGCAATCATACCTGGCCAGGGGTCCTCAGTACAGTCTAATGAAGTTCTTTATACGTGGTTAATATAATAAGTGACTACTCAAAGCGCATTAACGATGCTCAAGGTATTACTATTTGACGCTGATGTACGTGCGGTTAGGAAGAGTGGCAAATGTTAAAGTATGGTAGAGATTTACAGCAAAGATCTTCTGAAAAATGGTGACTGTAGCCGAGAAAGAGACTGCGGATTTAATGTAAAAAAGTCGGGCAGCAACAGCAGGCTTAGCATTACGCTTTCTATTCCAACGAAGAATAGACACAGCCATTTCTACACAACGTGACATTTCGTTTCCCCATCTTTGACATCGCACGGTAGAAATTCTTCTACAATCTGTCATTTTGTCTTTTGTTTCTACTGATCTTTGTCTAGATCCTTTTTATGTAGACTATTTCAGAAGAACGTTTTCTATGCTAAACTGTAAATATCACACTGACATCTGACATTTTTTTAAGGTAGTGAAGACAATTTGATTTTGTAATCGCCATGCTAAAGACAGTAGAAGACTTTCTACTCGACGGCCGCAAAATATAGACGGTTATCTACAAAATCATGATTTTATAGGAGAGTATTTAGAACGCAAAACGCAATCTCGACGTGTTTTGTATGGAATTTTTCACTTTTTGTATGGAAACTATGAAAAATGATTACCTACATGTTGAGTTTTCGAGATTTAAAGGGGGGACATTTTTATTTTTTTTGCTATAGGACTCACCATTTTCGAGAAATAAGCAAAATAAAAGAAAAACAGGATAAACAATATTTGGTGATTTCTTGTCTAGTTTAGAGGCATTTTTGATAGAATCTGGAATGAGGTGATCGGGCAGAGAACCAAAGTTGTTGACATAGCTCACAGAATAAGCAACCTGAACTGGCAGTGGGCCGGCCATATTAGCTGAAGAACTGATGACCGTTGGGGTAGACGTGTTCTTGAGTGGAAACCGCAAATCGGCAAACGTAAGGTAGGACGCTCTCAGGTTAGGTGGAGCGACGATCTTTGCAGGGTGGCTGGTAGCAGCTGGATGAGAGTTGCCGATAATCGAGCTAAATGGTGTGCAATTGGAGAGGGCAGTGGACATGCAGTAGGCTGATGATGATGATGAAATACGGTACTTCGACATTTTGAGAAAAAAAATTGTAGTTGCCTTTGTATACGTGACTTAATATCAGTAAAAAATGAGAATCAAACAGAAAAAAAAATCAAGTCAAAAAAAATAATTGCGTCGAATTATGTAAAAGAGTGAATTTCGTAAAAAGTGCAGTTGACTCACTCTTTCTACTTTGCTGCCGTCGTACTGTCTACAGGGAATGTTTTTTTTTTGTCTACTCTTCCGTCGACCAAACGGTGCTCATGCTAAGCCTGCAGGACTGTAATATTTTATCCGCTAATATCATTAAATTAGATAATTTGCCAAACTATTTAGGTACAATTAGCCGTCTCCGTCGTCCATTCTACAAAATATGAATAAGAGGCATATACAGGGTCAAATTAAATTAGCTAGAGAAACTCCGCACATGTGATGGGTATCGATATCTAAACATGATAAAACAAAAAAGAAATTAAATTGATGATTTTTTGTGGATTCATCGACCGCATTTCGTATATTTACTTGAAATATTAGTTTAAAATTATTATTTTTTGTGTAAACTTCACAGACGTACCAATCACGTCTGTGAAGTTTACACAAAAAAATTAGTTTTTCGAATCGATATCTAAACTTGATAAAACATATTTTCTCAACTCATACTTCAACTAACAACACCAATAGCGGTCGTTGACCCCTAAAAAAAACGTCAAATCTTTTTTATTTTATCTTGTTTAGATATCGATACCCATCACGCCTGCCGAGTTTCGCTGGTTAATTTAATATGAACCTGTAGATAGATAGAATATGCTTTAATGTAGGTACACCAAAATATGTGAAATATATGTTTTACAGTGGGTGCAAAATTGACGATTAGTAGGGCACAAAAGTTAGGGGTGATTCTAATATGCTACATTTGGCAAATCAAAATATTTCATTTCACATTAACCTACATGGGCACTTATAAAATGGAGAAGCTAAGTGCACGGTTCCAATTAATCGTTTCTTATGGAGAAAAGCTGGCAAGAAACTCCACAGTTACTCCTTTAAAAATAATTGGCTTTTACAGTGTTTACAAATTACAGTGTTAATAGGGATGGGAGGATAGTGTAGGCCTGTCAACAACTACCAGGTACTTAAAAAAATAGAAAATGGTCTGTAAATCTACAGTCTACAAGTTAGGCCTACAACTTTCTTACATTCACAAAATATAAAAGAATCTATATAAAAGATACATAAAATAATAAAAATAAAAGCCTATTTAAAACGAATATCATGATTGCTAATATAACTGTAACAAATCTGAATTAATATCCTGTCTACAAAGGCAATTATAGAAAAGAGTTGAAATTAGAGTGTTGTTATAATAATGTCAAACAAATGAGAAGATTGTGTCAAAGAAGTATGTAAAAACAAGACATCGTAATTTGGGAGCAGTTAATAGACATTTACATAGTGATGCCGTTAATGAGGGACCAGGGAAGCCACATGTATTGAAAGAATTATTGCCAAACTTCCTTGTCTTCAACGTAGTCTTTAATCTTATAATATGCTTTTTTGATAAGGATTCGTTTGATGTAGGGTTTGAACTTTCCATTGCTAAGTTCTGTAACTGAGTTTGGCAACTTGTTATAAAAGCGGATACTGTTTATAAGAATGACTTGCTTGTTTTAGTTAATTTAAATGTGGGTATGACACTTTCATTTTTACTAAGTGTATTATATTATGGAAATCGCTTCTTATTTTGAAAAGTCCTAAGTTTTTGCGAACATTCATAATTATTTCTAAGATATAAAGAGAAGGCAGAGTTAGTATATCAGTTCGTTTCTAAGAGACTCGAGAGGACCCATTCTATAGATCGTGCGGATTACCTTCTTTTGTGAAATGAAAATTGAATCTACGTCAGCTGCCAATCTCCGCAGCAGAACACCATAAAACATAATACTGTGGAAATAAGCAAAGTATACTAACCTAGCTATGATTATATCAGTCAACTGCCTTATTTTTGCTACTGCATATGCAGCTGAACTGAATCTACCTGAAAGAGCTCTAATGTGGGCGGCCCATTGCAATTGTGAATCTAAAGTAATTCTTAGAAATACAGTTTCCGTAATAACATATGGTTTCTTGCCATCAAGTTTTAAATTTAAACCCACTTGGGGTACATTTGGTAATGACTTAACACATTTAGATTTATTCGCATTAAGTAAAAGATTATTAGATGCGAATCATTTCGAAAGAACCGCCAGACTATCGTTGACATATAAGACATCCGTACCTTTTCTATCTATTTAAAAAATAAGAGTAGTGTCATCAGCGAATAAAATTATATCCGATAAGTTAGCCATCACGTAAGGAAAGTCATTAATTAATATAAACTAGAAGTAAGAAAGGGCCAAGGATTGAATCTTGAGGTACCTCATCTTAACTAAGGGCCTCAAGGACATCGCCCAGTTAACGTTTACTTTTTGCTGGCTGTTTGATAGATAGGAAAGAACAAGATCAACAGCTTGTCCATGAATTCCGTAGTAACTATGTATTTCTGAGCAAATAAACATTTTGTATTTGTATTTGTATTTAGTGTAATTTACAGATCCGTGTATTGTAGTCAAGGCAGTCAAACGCTTTTGAGAGGTCAAAGAAAATGCCAGTTGCATCCGGGACTTCTCCCAGGATTCCAAAATATGACTGATGAATTCGTCGAGCTACCTTTCGTGAAACCAAACTAGCGACTATGTAAAATCCCATTTGAGTTAAAATGTGACATCTGGTATAGCATGATTTTTTATAGATTTACCTCAATGCTGGTAGCACAGATGTCTATAATTAGAGAGATCACTCTTATTACTTGATTTGAAAATTGGTACAGTAGTACCAATTTTCAAATCAAGTAATAAGAGTAGTGTAGTAACACTATGTTTCATTAAATCAGAAAACGTACCGCTGTGTAAACATTCATTAAATATGCCTGTTAGGACAGGGGCATTTGTATCAATGATATCTCCAATAACCTTAACGGAAATCCCCTATAAGTCTTCAGTATATTTTATGTTCAGACTTTTGAAGGCTTTTTTAATTGTGGCAATATAAATGGGCTTGCATTCAAAACTTGGAATGTCCTTACTGAAGTTTTCTTTGAGAAGAGATTCAGCTAATATACATGATGAGAGATTTCGTAACTTCTATTGGGATGTTGGCTTCAACATGCACAGTTCGTAGGATTACAAATAAGTTTCACGTTCAAGGCATATGTGTGTCCCAACACAAATTCACGACGTCACCAGACTTACACGAACCCAAATTCACCAGAACTAGGTACAGCACACACAAACATAGATCAAATATAACTCCTTGTGTATATCATCAAAACGGGTGCCAAACAGAATTGAACCACGAATAACGATATATCTGGCACTAACAAAATAATACATATTCTATCGATATTCCTATTATTTATGGAACCTTCTGGGAAGGTGTAATGGAATTTCGAGATAACTTTTGTGGATGTGTGAATGGAGTGAATATGCTTAGGAAGAATGGTACTTGTTTTAATTTAAAAAGAGACAGTGGAAATAGGTGCGTGGGTATAGCTAGTTTCATTCCGTGAAAATCTAAACGTAAGCAATAGTCAGCCTATAATGTTCTAACTGCTGTGACACAGGCCTCCTTTCTGTGAAAAGATTTGGGCCGTAATCCACAACGTGGGCCCAGTGCGGGTTAGTGACAATGTTCTCACACTGAATAGTGTCATGAAAGGAAGCCGATAAAAGACGATGCAAAAAACACAACGCAATATCACGCCTGCATGCCACAAAGGGGTTGGCAGAGGTGTACATTTCACCCACAAGTGGCCAGTTGTGTTTAAGTCGCATGTAATAGAGGGACAAGTGTATTGTGATTGAGCTCAAATCTAATCTCCGGACTACTTCTGAGAAATTCATAATGGAAAAATCCATTGAAAAATATTAGCTCCGTTCCTAGAAAGGGGGTTGTACAGGGCATTTTTACTTGCCGAGAACGAAATTAAATATGTTGAAGCAGGATAAAACTGTTCAAAAATTTAATTAAGTGCAATATCTGGAAAGATACATTCTGATATTTAAATTATAATGGTTAATATTTGAAAATAGTCTGATAGTTTAATGGTGTGGTGTGACCTATTTTCCACATTTATTGATTCTTTTAACTTGCGTGACAGCCTGCTGATGCACTTAATGAGGTATGGAGAAGCAATTAATTTTAATCAGAAATAATTTACCTGTGGTCGGATATTGAAAGAGTTCGATCCATTATTGAAACGCTTTTTAATATTGTACACTCAACGTTTAAACAATGTGTTAACTATGTATTTAATAATACAATTATTGAGGCATCCTAGGATGCTTCTTTATTATTATTAACGCCTGTTAAACAGAGCACCTGCCATCTTATCTCAACACCACCCTTGGTTGACTGGTAGAGAATGCCCAAGGCATTAAGTCCGCCTTTGTATATTATTGTTTGCGAGAAGTTTAAATAAATAAATAAAGTATAATAAGTGACATTATCGGGTCACTTTTACTTTTAGGTATTTACAAAGGAAGAAACCCAAAAAAATTGCTAAATTATGAAAATCTGAAGTGACGCAGCGCTCATTAGCAGCGTAAAATTAGAGAATTGTTTTTTATTTTATGTATTTTGTTTTCCCCTCTACTCTTACACGCGTTGTCTACATCTCTTTTATCTACTCTCCTATCGCAGGTATGCTGGAAGAGATTTCTTTAGAAATAAGCATACCATTGTACGTATTTTTATGTTCCTTTTTTCCTGTCTGTTTATATGTGTGCACATAAATGGTTAAATAAATAATCTCTTCATTCCACGAGGGAACATAATTTCCTCTTATCCTTACCCCAACCCACAACAGAACAGCCCAAGATAATAATAAACAAGGCAGTACATCCAACCGACCAATTCGTTGGCATGGCGGGCATCCGTCTCGACCAATTACAATTACAACGATATGCAAACTGCTCACAATCACGCCCGGAGTAATTTAAAATCTAGACCCAAGATTATTTTCACTGGAATAGGCTGTGGTGTAGCGTAATTAGATAAAATTATTTAGTTGTATAAATTATAGTTTTGCATGTCTGCGTTGTGCTTTAGTTCTTAAGAGGGCGCACACGGGTCCACTAGCGCCACTCCTTTAAAATAATATTATCTTGTAACTGAGAAGGAATTTTGAATAACGGCTCAATAAGCACCCTCGTTAAGTGAGTCTAGAACTTTCTAATACCTTTTATAAACCTTTCATATGGAGACACGAAGCCACGAAATTCGATCTAAAGAAAAGCGGCCACATTCCTCGACATTGTTTATTGTTGCTTCGTGTCAAACTCAAACTTAATGGTGGCTGAGAAGTGCGTTATTCGCTGCGCAGTACCTCACCCCTCACCCCCGCTGACACGTGAATTGGTTACTGCACAGCGACTCGCTTCATGTTCCGATCCGCCATTAAGTTTGAATCGTACTATACAGCTACTTAGCTTCATTCAACTAAGTACATCAAAATATGAATGACCTACTTTCTAAATAACTATAGAATAGAATAGAATACTCTTTATAATGTACACCATAAAAATTACAGATATAAACGTAGACATTTAACTAACTAACTTAACTTTTTTGTTATTTTAACTATTTAATTTGAGTTTGTCATCGTCTCTAATTATGCGTCTTTATTGATTATTTATTAATTCATCATCATAGAGAATGATTAAGCAAATATAATGTCAGTAGCTGTTACCTATGACTTGTTCTACGACCCAGGATGAAACGTAGCCTATGTCCTTATCCAAGTCATGGTCTATTTGTGTGCCAAATTTCATCCAAATCCGTTCAGCCATTTTAGCGTGAAAGCATAACAAATAATCAAACAAACTTATTTTCGCATTTATAATATTAAATTATAATTAGGATTATTAGGTCATAAATTATGTAGGTTTTAGGTCATGTATTATGTGCATTGGATCTATGTGTAACGCAATATTATTATTCATGATTTTAATGGTAACAGTGTAATGATTAATTTGTTTCCAAATTTGACTGCGGTCACAAAGCAGAACAAAACTGTACCAAATGTTACACGGAAAACACAGTAAATTAAGTAACTTCCTAAAGTTTAAAGTCAGTACCTAAAGTGTTTAAAAAATAAGTTTACTGTAGTATACTGTTAAAAAAAACAATTTACGTATCAAAACACGATAGTTGATATTAAATTATATCAACGGTTTTACACTATTTTAGACCAGAAAAGTGCATTCGAACTCAAATTCTAAATCTAATTTTTTAACACACACACACACACACATGAAATGTCAGAAGCTAGGTGCATGGTTCCAATTGGTCGTTTCCTATGGAGAAGAGCCGGCAAGAAACTCCACGGTTACCCTTTTAAAAACAATTGGCTTTTACAATGTTTTCAAATGACAGGATTAATAGGTATGAGAGGGCAGTGTAGGTCTGGTACAAGAATCTAGATGCCTACAATATGCACCTACATGACACATCCAGTACCTCCACACATTTTCCATGGTTCCCTAAACAACGTATCTTGAGTACTTTCCCGGCGGAGGCGCTAATAAGCTTGTAATAAATGACTTGCTTCGCACAAAATATTCAGTGTGTGCTGCCAACTGTTATAATTATTACAATTCCAGCTACACGAATAACTATTGTTCATTTGTTTTGCTTATTAGAATACTGATTTTGAAGGCACTCAATTGTTTTTAACCGACTTCAAAAAAAGGAGGAGGTTCTCAATTCGACTGTATTTCATTTTTCTTTCTTATGTGTTAGCCTTTCTTGTGTGTTAATTTTTTTTTTATTTGAAAGCTGGTGCTTCTTATATGTTCCCATATAAATTTGATCAATTTCTGACTAGTGGTTTTTGAGTTATCCATAATACTGCGTATTTTTTTGGGCTTAGTTTATATTGACGATGTTTTAAGAATTTTCTGTCACTGTTATTAACATATCAAGTAGTGGTATACAAATTTGTGTGGGGAAGGTACCACAAACAAAAAGAGAAAAAATAAAAACTTAAAAAAAACAGCCGATTTCCAAAAAAAAAAAAAACATTAAAAAAGTGAAAATAACTTTAATTTCGGAAGTCGGTGGTAAAAAAAGAAAATACAAAACTAAAGACATCGACTTCCGAAATTAAAGTTAATTTTCACTATTTTAGTGCTTTTTTGGAAGTCGGTTGTTTTTTTTTTTGTAAAAAAGTTTTTGGTAAGGTAAGTTTCTGTTTGGTCTAAACGTGATATTTTTTCTCGGAATAGGTTTCAGTTTTATTCAAACATCTTTTTTAAATACTGGTGTTCAGCTGCATCCGGTTAGACCGGAAGCCGACCCCAACATAGTTCAGGAAACATCCATTTCCCTATGTTGGGTTTGGTTCCAGAATTTTTGAAAAAAAAAATGCCTAATCATAAGGTAAAAATGATAATAGGAGAAAGGTTTATCATTTATCTGTGCTTAGATTGTTAATACCAAAGTGATGAAGTGGTGTACTGAAATGTCTTCGATGCGTAGATTTAGATTTTATCACAATAATGAGAACGTAATGAAATTAAAATGAAATCGTTTATTGTTCACATATACATCCAACTTACAATAAATACATACAGCATGTATCAGAAAGGTGTGGTCATAATTAAGTGTGTGGTTCAGCCCATCGGACTGAACCACTTTCTCAATGGGATCAACATCGTAATAACGAAAAAATTATCAGTTGACCCATAAAAAACTTCAATACGTACTCGAACCAAATTCGATTCGGCTCGGTTCGATTCCCGCACGGAACAAATATTTGTATGACCTACAAGTAGTTGTTCCGGGTCTGGCTGTTTGTGTATATGAGTTTGAATGTTTGTAAACGCACCCACAATACTGGAGAAATTCCTAGTGTGGGGCAACGTTTTTTAAAAAACAAACAAAACAAATGTACGGGACCGCGGATTATTTTTTCGCGACTACGATGTCGGTCCCATGAAGAAAGTTAAGATAGTTCCGATATATACATGCTGTATAATAACACATAACTTAAAAAACCTTACCTACTTGATTGTAGATTTGTAGTCTTATATAACATAAGTTTTATGATTTTCCAGTGTTTAGTTGCTCAGTTGAAAATAATTACCGAAAATACTCATTGTTTATTTTTAATAAATTACTTCTTGTTACAGACATTATTTTCTTTTCCTGTTACACTAAATAAGAAACTCGTATTTTCCATTTTCATCGAAATTTTTCACGATAAATTAAATAAAATAGAAGTCAATTTTGATCAGAAAACCTTTTACGACTCATTTTTAAATAACAAGGTAACAAAAATACGACAAAAAATCAAGAGACTTATGAAAGAAAACAATGTATTTTTTCACAACAATTAAGAAGGCTTACGTATTTATATTTTTTC
Organism: Dryobotodes eremita; assembly: GCA_917490735.1. Lineage (NCBI taxonomy): Eukaryota > Metazoa > Arthropoda > Insecta > Lepidoptera > Noctuidae > Dryobotodes > Dryobotodes eremita. Next base: position 20,893,373 of record OU823249.1, on the reverse strand, counting down.
TTTTTCTTTTCAGGTAAGTTCGAGTCACGTAAGATGGTTTAAATCAACACTGGCTGTGCGAGCTTGTTTTCAGTTTTTAAAGCTGGTGAAAACGTACAAAAACAGTGTAAAAAAAATTAAAAGGTGTAGTTCTTAAGTCTGAATGGCGGTGCGCGAAAATTGAGAGTAAACAAGAGGACCTGGGAAAGGAAGCTCGCATGTTTTGTAAATTCTAAGGACGGTGTGGTACGGTCGTGTGTTTACGTACAAAAACCTGCGGGGTAGTTACGTAACACACTAACAGTAAGAATTGTTTCATTTTGACAGCTCAACAACATTCATTGCGTTATTTACGTCAGTGAGCAGACAAATTTTTCGAACATATGAAGCAATGGATTAGCAATAGGCTTCAAAATAATTCAGATTGTGATGGATAGTGTGTTACGTAATTAGGGTGCTGATATGTATACTTACCTACCTCCCATCCTTTTTAAACCAGTCACTAGAAATGTATTTATCCCAAAGTGAAACCTAAAAGAGATCGTCAAGAAAAATTCAAGATTGTGGCTAAGTTAATTAGATGATTAACTTGTTCAAACTTTTATCAACTCGTCCTATTATAGTGCGTTGCAGGCCATATCGTCTCACAACACCTAGTTTTCTGCCTCCACTTCAAGCCTGTCAAGTATAAAATAATTTTTAAAAACACAGGGTCGATAACGATGTGTTTTTAAAAATTATTTTTATACTTGACAGGCTTGAAGTGGAGGCAGAAAACTAGGTGTTGTACTAGGTTCGAAAGAGTTACCGTGGCCCTGGCGCACAGGCAACTGAAGGAACACGGGTGGGTTTTAGTCAGTAAGAGTCTGACACGCCCTTCCGCTCCACCCAGAGCGGGAGAGGTCATTTGATGATTTGCCACCCAAAAAAAAAAAGGGTCGGTAACGATACTCTATTGTCAAAATCATGTGGGTGGTTAGAAAACCTCTCCATGCGCATCCTATGTAGCAGTGGATGGTAGACTTTCTAGGAATAAAATCCCTAACTTAGACAGTTTTGTGTGACCCTGTATCTTACATACTTGCGCAATCTCGCCGTATCCAGTGGAATCTATAGGTTTTGTGTCGTTGAAACCTAATAACCTCTTTGATAAATGCGTCCGTACGAGAGTTAACCCTTTAAAGAGTCCCACCTCCCGGTTACATGAAATTTTAAGTCTGCAGATGTGAGCTCATATCTATACTTAATATAATATAATAAAGCTGAAGATTTTGTTGTTTTGTTTGAACGCGGTAATCTCTAGAACTACCAGTCGGATTTGAAAAATTCTTTTTGCATTTGATAGCCCAATTCTTCAGGAAGACTATAGGCTATTTGACATCGCTCTAAGATCCTTAGGAGCTGGGCAAAAAGAGGAAGTCAGAAAGAACGCTAAGCGAAAACGAAGAAACAGCGCGGTCGGACGATGCGATGCGATGGGTCGGGGGAACAAGAAATTTCACGTGGACCAAGTCGCGGGCAGAAGGTAATATAAAATATTCGGGTGAAGTGTAGGTGATTCTTAGAAAAAAATTCTCAAGGTAACTTGCTACTAGTAACGTGGGTTCCTATTAACGTATCTTAAGCAGTTATTATGGTATGGGAATAAACATAAAGGTCACATTGAAAAACTCGATTGTTTTTGATGATAGGTTGGTCGACTCCTTATCCTAACTTCCTAATTAATATTATAATTGCGAAAGTAAGTTTGTTTGTTACGCTTCACGCTAAAACGGCAGAACGGATTTTGATGAAATTTGGTACACATATAGACCATGACCTGGGTAAGGACATATGCTATTTTTCATCCTGGATCGCAGACGCAGTCGCGGGTAACAGCTAGTTGTGTTATGATTTTTTTTGTGTTTAATTTTGGAACATATTCATTTTAAGACCCTTAAGACTGCTCCCAAAAGCTAGTCAAAAACTTTCATTAATCAAAACGATGTAGATTAATATTTAGGGTTCCGTATCCAAGGTTATTCTGCCGTCAGCATTAGTAGGGACGCAACGGGCGTTTGTATGACGTACGAAATCCACAAATCCGCCATGATGGATTGTGGTAAATGTGTTTTCTGTGCATTTCGGCAACTATATTGTGGCTGCAGCTCCGCAAACGCGGCAGTGTTCGCAAATCTTTGAAAATAGATCGGAATATGTTATTGTATAACTTAGTAGAGCTGCTGTATAATAGACTTGCTACCTGCAGTAATGTTTAATTCTCAAGTTTCTGTCTGCCATGGGAAGCAGGCGTGATAGATCTGATATTTAGTGTCCTAAATAATAACTATTAGAAGTGGTATAGGTTGGTACAAAAACTTCTTCAATATCTCATTCCAAACACTTTTACAAAATACCTCAATACAAGTATCATTTTGATTAATTATCGCAATAAAAAATACAACTAAACTACATACATACACACACGTAATCCAACATGAAAATAACTAAAATCCTTTTAACTGACTGATCAATTTAGAACAGTGATAGTTTACATCGATCGAGTTATAAAATGATAGTTCTGAAAAATTCAATTTATTTAATCCTTGACACGTGTATCATCTCTACAAAGCACTTTATTCAAGCTATCGTCAACAATCTAATTTTTACTTTATCTTCAGTAGTTTCACCAAGATTCGGTCCCAGACTGACGGTTGATAAATGAACACGGGGCATACCGCCAGACTAATATGAAGTTAGGAAAGAGTTCATAACTGAAGCGTAATGAGGTATAATGTGGATACGATAATTTTGTATACATTGCTGTAACTTAAATATACTAATGACGAAGCTTACCGTACTAACGTTACAAGTTATAACGCAGTTACCTCTTATCATCCTTTAAAAAACACACTTTATTTTAATTTTATTTTTAAAACATGAATAGCATTACATATTAAAACAAATAAATATTTACATGCAAAGTATTGTATAATACAATTTATAAATTAAATTTGTAATATACACGAAGAACATCACAGATTGAAACAAATAAACAATAATATGCAAGGCGTTGTATAATACAATTTAGTTTCTTTTTTATATATACACGAAGAACATTACAGATTAAAACAAGTAAATAATAATCTCCAAGGCGTTGCATATAACAATTTAGAAATTGAAATTAAATATTTGTTCGTAAATATTAACACGTATTCTGTCTTATTTTTATCCTCCTAATAATAAGTTATATGGCAGATTATCGTGAAGTAAAGTTTTGCGATAATCAACTCATATTTAAACGTTGTTTCAACTTCTATCTACCTTCTAAACTAAGCTAATCTTAGACAATTTTAATAGTATATATACAGTCCTTCAGACCGTATTTCGGCCATGGCGGCCAATCTCAACGGAAACTAGCCTCCCGCGCGGGAGATATTATAGTACACAAGTGTGTGCGCAGACAGAGGTGCACTCTCTCTTCCCTCACTTTCAAAGTCCGTTGGGACGGCAATCCGACACGACCGGAGAGAGATCACGCGCAGGACCAACGGCTTAACGTGCTTTTTTGTATAAAATGCTAACGAATCTACAAAATTAAAACAAATATTCTCTTACAAATATATCACTTTAAAAATTATCCCTAAATAAAACAACACACAGGCTTCCACTTTCCTTTAATACCCGTTTAGTCTTCACCATGAGACTTAAGCTAATCCTCAAAACGGTTGCCATGACAGAGCACTTATATTTCCTCCCAATACCGTCATAGGAGTGTGCATAAAAAGCGCCTAACGGCTATAGATCGGTTTCACTGCATCCATTAAATAGATGAAAGTATGAACTCAGGGATTATCCACTTAATGCAACTGGGGCTTATGTGGTGGTATGTGTGGTGAGAGGTAGCGGTGTGTCGCGCGGGTGATATCGATTTTTGGTCGCGACATTTTTTTGGACGATGATTTTATGTGAATACTAGCTGGGCCCCGCGGTTTCACCCGCTGCGGTATGAAATATACTTTACGACTTATTCTCAGACCTACCAAATATACACAAAAAAAAAAACATGAAATTCGGTCAAGCCGTTTCGGAGGAGTTCGATAACAAACACTGTGACACGAAATTGTTATGTGTTAGAAGAAGTTTCGGTAATGTCGTGTGCGTCGACTGGGTGTTAAATGCAGTCAGAATTGCAAGGAACAGAATTGATTGTGATATATTGTAGTAAAACAAATATTTGTTATTGTTCTAAAATGTCTCAGTACACAATGATACAATAGATATCTGTACTTAATTCATATAAAAAACCTACTTTCTTTAAATGCGATACAATGAGAAAATCTACCTACTATGACGGTTATATTCACAGACAAGTATAGGTATTAACCGAACGATTTCATAAGTGAGACACATTTTGAGGTCAATCTCGCAGTTGCTTGCAACTCAAATACTACCAAAATCCGTTTATACTACAACTTTAGACTAAGTAGAACTTCAGCCGCTCAATATCTCCAACATACTTAACCTAACACCACTCAAGCAACTTCACAAATTCCTAAAGAATTTAGCCATTCAAATTCTTTAACACGTCCAAACGCTATCTCGTTATAACTTGGACAGCACATGTGGAAGTTTCGCCGTATGTTCTCGTAAGCTGTAAAAGTGACTCCGTAATTTATCGGCAATGAAGAAAGTTCTCCTGAAGGTTTCGTGCTCCTGCAATCTCACGTGGACAGCAACCCCTAGGTTACCAGTTTAATGACAGCGTCTTAAAAACAAGAAAGAACAAGTTATACTTAAGATTTTTTACTTGAGGTTCCTGAGGGATTTTGTTTGTTTATTTTTCGTTTGGTTGCGTGTTGGAGGGCATCGAGGAGAATGTGTCTCTTAGGGATTAGCTGGATAGTTTGTATGGCTGCAAGTCACGTAGTGTTTGCTGTATTTTTGTTTACAAATTGAAATGATGCAATAGTAACAACGCCACTATCTGATTAACTAGTTAATTGGTTTAATAGGTTATGCAAGTACGTTTTAAATTAATTTACAAATTACCTAATGCTTTTAGGGTTCCGTAGTTCTGACAAGGAACCCTTATAGTTTCGTCATGTCCGTCTGTCTGTCTATTCGAGGTTTTGCTAAGAGACCGTTAGTACTAGAAAGCTGTAATTTTGTAGGAGTGTGTATATTAATTACGCCGACAAAGGGGTAAAATATATTTTTTGAAATTTTTTTTTTTAGTATGGCTCCCGTACATGTGAAGTGGGGATGGATTTTTTTTTTGTCGTCTACCCCATTTTGTGGGTTATCGTTGAATAGGTCTTCTAAAATGACTTGGGGGTTGCTTATATTATTTTTCGATTTAATGCTGCATTTACGAAATATTAAACTTTAAAGTGCAAATTTTTGTTTCAGTAGGGCGTCCCCCCCCCATCTAAAAGCTAAACTGCTGGCTTGAAAAATCTGGAAAAATTCACGATGATAGTGCACTTTATGAACTTTAAAGGAAAATTATAGCGGTTAAGATAACTTTATTAGTTTATCAGTAATAGTCGTTGAACTTGGGTGTTGGATAATTTTGTACCAAATACAAAATCCTTAGCATTAATCCTTTAGAGTGACTAATATGAAGTAGTTGCCTGTTTATAACGGGTAAAGACTTGCATTGAAAAACAAAAAATGAAATCATAAAACAAAAAAAAAACATAATAAATTATCATAAGTTGCACAATACTGCCGCTAGATGGCGCTGTACCAACGGGTTATGTTTTCATTCGAGTACCTATAGAAGTCACAAACAAACTTTGTTTAATTTTCGAATTACAATTTTGTGAATTGAAATAATAACTTGGCAGCAATCGTACTCTTATTTTTTAGCTTTAGCAGGAAGAAAGTGGTTATTATTAGTTAATGTCTAATCTGTTTAAATAATTATCTGCGAAAATCAACATTTTGTCATTAGTTTAGTATCGCTATTCGATAACAGATGGCGTTGTGCCGTGCCGTCACTTTTGTAGATCGTGGTGTTAAGATTTTATTCCAAGGTATGACCTCCGTGGTTACGTTATGTATTCAAGTTTTGTTTTACTCTGGACACCCTTATCATATATTTTATCTTTACCATTACTTATATTCAGAATAAAGAACAACAGAATCGTACTATATTGTGATAATAGGCTACTACGGTACCCTACACAATGCGTGGCCCGACACGCATTTGGCTGGCTTTTTTTTTTAAATAATTCTGTTTCTTTTAGCGACTTATTGGTCGTAGAATAATAAACCCTTTCGACACCATTTTCTATAGCGTGGGTACCTACTCAAGAAGGTGCTAAAAATGCCGAATCAGATTCTGAGAGTAGTTTCCAGTGATATAGGTTGTTCCAAATTTTCAATTTGATTACTGTAGGTACTAAAACCATAGAGGAAAGACTAAAACAAACAAAGACATTGAAATATTACATCTCCATTATTCGTAACTCAGGCAACAGTTTTTACTTACGTCATGTACCTTGACGATAACAGCAGAAGTTGCGTTATAAAACCCGGTACAAAACGACCAATGTACAGCGTAGTGCTATTATAAACATCTTAATGAACAGTTAAACATTTGATGTACTAAGTTTGTATTGCAATCTTTGTGGAATGAGTTTATTCAGTGTGTTGTAGTAGTTTGAAATAGTTCACATGCTTGTTCTAAATATTTAAGAAGCTGTTCGTCGCTTGTACACTTGTATTGCTAAGTGGGGGTATAATCGGGATGCTTAGCTGAAATAATATGAAATAAAACACAGGTTTGAAAGAATATTAATAAACTTAAATAGGCATTTAAGTTTATTAAGATATATTCTTTTAAACTTGTATCATTTAGTTTGTTTTATAAATAACATATTTTGAACACGAAAGCACTTTTTCACTGACGATGTTTTCCTTCACCGTTTGGAGCATATTACAAATTAGAGGATTATATCCTAGATAAGAATGCTTGGAAACATGCTGATCCTGCTCCATAGGACAATCTCAATGAATCAATTTTGTGTAGACAAAATCAAACTTATCCTAACAAATTTATCATTTTTATGACATTGATTTTACATTATGTAACTAATTTAACTAACACACTAAATTATAACTTATTAAAAGTTTAGGAAAATCATCTACTTTCAATATTTGTAAATAAGTGAGCACCATGTATCTATCGCATAATTAATAAAACCCACGCCCGACACTCCAACATCACTTGTATATGTTGTAGACTATTGTTATAGTTTCGCTAACTAATTTAATTATACCATTTATTATGCATGATACTTTTATACTGACTTTACTTTCGCTGCAAACATTTTATTCCACAAAACATCAAGATTTCATTTTATAATCCATTGCGTGTTCCTCGCAATATCACTTTAACAATAAAAGATTCAAGCACGTTATGGAATTCAACTCACAATAATGTGTTTTCGTATCATATCTGCATACCTACATCCTATTTGTTTTTATAAAAGCTTGAAGATGATAACGTCTTGTATTTGTGCAAGTTCACAAAATTATGTAATTTTTATCAAATTATTAAAAAATCGCTTCAGAAAATTCCATTAGGTACGTAATAGAACGAAAAACTGCTTCTTCTTGTTTCGTAAAACAGCATAGGTAAGTAGGAAGATATTATTTTGTTACAAACTCAAATAAACGATCTAACTCTTTCTTCAACATACTATTTAACCGACTTCAAAAAAGGAGGAGGTTCTCAATTCGACTGTATTTTTTTTTTATGTGTGTTAGCTAAAACTTTTTTAAATTTTTTCTAGGTGAACCGATTGAAAGCTGCTGTTTTTCATATGGTCCCATATAAATTTGATTAAGTTCAGACCAGCAGTTTTTGAGTTATTCTTAATACTGCTTTTATTTCCAGTAGTGGCATACGAATTTGTGTGGTGGGTAGGTACCACAACTAAAAAGTGAAAAATAAACACTTATTTATAAAAACAACAACCGTCTTCCAAAAAAAAGCACAAAAAAGTGAAATAAATTGCATTAGGGCTGCCTTTGTATGTTATTATGTGAGAGAAATTTAAATAAATAAATAAAAAATAACTTTCTGAAGTCGATGGCACAAAACTAAAATACAAAACCAAAGACACCAACTTCTGAAATTAAAGTTATAAAAAAAGAAGTGTTTTTTTTTTTTTGGTAGACGGTATTTTTTTTTTGTAAAAATGTTTTAGTCAAACACAGTCAATTCAATAATATAATTCAAATAGGAAGAAAAAATATTCAATAAAAACTAACTATTTACAATAGGACTAAAGCAAATGACTGACTAACTAGCAATATAAATAATTTGAAAAATTTAATAACTATAATTAACAACACTGCTTTCAAAAAACAAAACGTACGGTTTTGTACCAAAATAGTAATATTTCAGAAATTATAAAATGCACAAGCAAACCAAAACAGAACAACGTGAATTTTTTTAAACAATTCCATTCCCTTTGTATCTTAAACATCTCCTTGACGACGCGACACTGACTTTAATGAGAAGAATTACCCTCCTTCTGGGGCAGTCGGGATAAAAAGCACAGGCTTACAGCCGCCCGCCATTGTTTTGTTACCAGAGTACGGATTACAGTATTTAATTAAACGCTATCATGCTGCTATCAGGTTTAGACAAATGGTAATTAATTGTTGTTTTCTTTACAAGGTGTAAATGTTTTTTTTTTTGATCTGGTCAGATCTAAACGGATGGTTCTAAGGTTTATTTTTGGAAAGAATTTGCAGGGTAATTTGTAAAAGACCCTTTTCATCAAAATTTTGTGAGTTTTTGTGGTAAAGTGCGCTTATGTGATTCATTTGAATTTTCTTTATGTTTTGCAATCAAAATCTCGTTTCTTGCTTCCTTATCAAAAACATGAATTGTTAACTAAAAATATTAATACGCTATCCCTACTAGTAGACTATTTATTATAGAGAAAAACTAAAGTATTTACTAGATTTTCTTTACAAAAAACCTCCCAACTCTCAATCACACTCATTACCAAATCCTGCAAAGTTGAACGCACTATAGACTACAGACTACAGGTTCTTATTCAAAGTGAACAAACCTTTATAGCGCGATGCTTTTAGCGGGGCGGCCAGTAAGCTATAACGCAGTCTTTCAACTTGACATTGACCCGACTTCGAATGATAAAACACGGTAAAAACCTAAATATATATATATATATATATATATATATGTATGTATGTATAGGAGTTCCAAAGCAGTCTCGTATGTTTTAAGTAAAGTTTTGGAATGAAAAAGGATTAGGGTAAAGGCTCCCACAAACAGGCGCGAGGCGACTCTAGTAGAACAATTTCTATGAAAATTTCATGAGAGTTGTTCTACAAGAGTCGCGACGCGCCTGTCCGTGGGAGCCTTAATTGAGATTAGTTGAAGTGTTTGAGGAATAAGTTCCTAAAGTTAAGGACCAAAAAAGGACTTCCACTATCACTTCAGTTGAAACATTATTATTTAATTATATTCATTCGTGTACCAATATTTAACATAATATCAGGCCTTGTTCCCCGGAAGGGTTGGTCAGAGGTATACCTAGTGCACCCACATTTCGCCAGTTATATTGAAGTCCCATGTAAAAAGGGGCGAGCCTATTGCCATCAACCGGGCACAATTCCAGACTCCGGGCTGCTACTGAGAAATTCCAGATAGAAAAACCCAACAACACTGCCCGACCTGGGAATCGAACCCAGGTCCTCATGCTCAGTAGTAGAGCTTGAGCTTTAACGATATTTATTTACTAATATTCGTTTTTGTTGCTTTGGAAAACCTAGTTAGGTTACAAATTAATTTTATTTTCGTGCTGTGATTAAGTTAAGCCTTCTTAATTCTTTAAGTGACGAAAAAAGCAGGAGATTTTCAAGTCGACGCATACATCTTTTATTGATTTGAATTTTCAAGGCAAAAGATAATTATAGAAAACATCAATGTACGAACAGAGTCATATTTCAAACAATATAAAATTGTATAACTAGAGCAAATCATAGCCGAAGCCATACATCGATAAAGCCTTAAAATGCCGCCAACAGCCGAACACAATTACGAACATTACTCGTCAATCACAGGCGAAAGTTTCCTTCAAAAACCTTCTAGAGTTTTGCGCAATCACAAACATTGAAAGAGGCGTCGTCATAGCAACGCACGGTGCTATGCGCAGTCGCGCCAGTTTAAGACTCCGCCCCTACGACAGCCTGTTGCTTGCCGTATCTGCCGGACGCCAGTTACCTTTCAGCATTCATGGTACCACATCCAAAACAATATAATTCCCGTAAACACTAAAATCAACGCCACTAAGACTCAAAGTTCCATGACAAAAGTATGGTTTAAAAATTATCAAAGTCAATTTTTTATGTGCTATTACAATTGAACTTTTAAAACTTGTACGTGAAGTTTACCAGGCTGTCTCGCTTCTTCACACTCGACAACGTGCCTGCGTTTCGCTCGCGCGTTCATGAAGGCCTGCGACATCAGGTATCTAAATGATATTATGTTGTAAAGAAAATCCCGACGAAATAGGAGATGCGTAACGAGATTTGTTAAATGTTGTCCCTATACATTTGTATTTTTTTTTTCGTCTAAATGTAGCAGAGGATTTTTTCCGTGATCAGATTGATGTTTGGCAAAAAAGAAAACGTTGTTTTCGTTGGTAATTGTATTTATTTTTATTACATTATCGTCGTATAATAAACTCGTTTGTTTTCGAAGAAAATTCAGAAAAGGCACCATTTTTTCAAACCTGGATACCTTTCTTTCCACCATTGACCATTTCTTCTTTACCATTTAAACTATATCTCATCATATCATATCTCATTTTCTATATATTTAAATCTTAATTTTTCAGAAACTATTTCCTATCTATAATATACAACACTACGACCATGTGCGTCTAACGTGTTCTTTTCCACAACAAAGTTGTAAGAAGCACGATTGAAAAGAAAATTTAGTTCCGAAAACCGCTATGGTGTGGCGCTAGCAGTCTCTAAACGCTCTAAACTAAAGGGGAGTTACTTAGCTAAAACATCAACATAACTGATTCTGGTGGTTGGTTTATAAATCTAATAGTTATGTTGTATTAACATTGAATAATAGAATTACATAAGTAACGATTTGGTTTATCAGTGATAAATCCTTGTTCAATTTAATCCATCTGATTAACAAGGCTTTTCACTTAAATTCGATATTGAATTCGTCGGATCCAAATTGCCCATTTGCTAGAAACGGTGATTGCTTCAAAATTACTCAATAATCTTGAATACATAGTCTGTTTAAAAGGTTTTTGGAAGGTTATTTTTTTCCTACTACATAACATAATTTGTGAACATGACTTACAAATAGAGCAAAGTCAAAGTAAATGTAATAATGATCAACAAGTATTCTCAGTATTCAAACCTTGTAAATTAATACTAAAACAACCCAAATAGCCCATTACTGCTCCATCAAAACACAACATCATAACGGCAGTGCCTCAAGGCGATCACATAACACCTCATAGGAACAGTATAAGCTCCTTATACAACATGCGACAGAGAAAATTACGCCATCCGTCTGCCTTGTACATGCAAATTAGACTGTTTGCGGACACATATAAATCGCCTCTCTCATTGCGTTGGAAGTTCAAAGTGCTGTTACATCTATTATAATCCCTTTGAAATTTACTACCCAAATAACTGGCACTTATTTTGGTTTGGGATTTGTATGGTTTCTGTGATTGTTTTTGGTATTGTGTAGAATGTTTGCTGAAGATGCATTTATGTATATACTCTTTGGCCTCTTAAGTAAATGTACGTCATAAAAAAATTGGCGGTTTTGCTAGGTATAATTAACAGTTAAACTTATATGGCAAATTGAAGAATAGCAGATTCTATATAAAAATCTAGATATTTTGCAAAAGAAATAATTAAGTCAAAGGTAAATTAAGTAAAGCAAAAAGTACATTTTAAAACTGTGATATATGTATAGCAAAGTACAAAATAAAAGTAGAACCACACACAAAAATAATGTTTAAATTAATTAACTGAAAATCAGTCTCTCCAGGCAAAGCTACCTTTGGCAAGACGCCAAATAGAGTATAAGATGACAAAGAAGATACACAAGAAACGTTAGGTAATTCAATATATCACCAACAAAGAGCTTCACTACTAGCGAATTTGATTACACTCCCGACAAAATTAATTCTCAGGCCTCGTTAGAAGAAGACAACCCTAACTTTTATGACAAATCGTATTCTGATTAATCGAAAATGCTTATAAGAAGCCTGTAATCCGAATAGACACGGATTGTTTCAGAAACCTGTCTAAACAATGTCAAACAAGTACTTCGAAGTGTTTCAATCAAACGGTCCGCAGTTTCTGACAATTAATTATAATCTGAATGGGACTGTAACAAAGTACAATACAAATTGTATCGATTTACCAAAACTTGTTGAGGTAGACATGTAACATGTAACACGAAATCTATGCCGAGTATTATGTTCCTGGATTGTAATTACTAGAATTCGTCTTTGTTGTTGTTTTAGACATTAGAAATGTGTCATTACGAGTTTTGTGTAAGTTTGACATATTTTGTTTGTAATTATATTTCCTGTGATGGTATTACATAAGCTTCTTTTTGAGTAGGCGACGGGCGTTGCTAAAATATCTTACATTACACATAAATAATCCACGATTTTATTAAATTCGTATTCCAACGTTACTTTTGCCGTCGCGATTTGCCGTCATTGTTATTCGCACATCATGGTCTTCTTTCTTTTGTGTATTTCAAACTGCAGAAACACTTATGTTTAAAACATCAACCAAAGCTCACACTTCATCTGACTGCAATGCATTATTCCTTTCTTCCTAGAATCGTAGACTCCTTGTCGAAACTCTTCGGCAGGGTAGTTTACAAGCAGCATTGGTGCAGCCATGTAATCTGGCAAGTTTAATTTGAGTGTGAATAAAAGCAGGTCCCATCCTCACATTGTAGAATGGCAAAAGTTAGCTTGTTTATTCTCACTTTAGAGGTACTATGGCACGCAAATGTTAGGTGTGAAATACCGTCTGACTTATTGCTTTAAAGCGGTACTGAGGATGGGATGTTATTGTGTACTTTCAAAACTTTTTTAAACGTATTGTGCGCTTTAGTATATTGTTCGTCGTGTCGGTATCAAAAAGTTTTTATTTATAAGCGGCATTCGGATTTTTGGATGGAAACAGCGCAATAAAAGGTATTATGGGTTGAAATTACGGGTAGCTTTTGTTTCTATTTAAAAATGACACTTGAATTCTTGGTTTTGTATCATTTTTTGCGAATGTAATACGAGTAGTATAGCCAAATATGTCTTTAATCTTAACTTGTTTTGAATACATTTTTTTGTTACAATTATTGGCATCAATACCAAGTCCACTAAATCCTGCTACTGTTAAACGTTTCTAAAGAAACGGTTTTAAATTATGCTTAAATCGAAACTATTCAACTATCTACATCTCGTTACACATTCAAACCGTTTCTTAATGGATTTCAGACTGAAATTTGATTTGTGCGACTACTGACTTACCGAAGGCTTTCGCAAGGAAATCAATTCAGCCCACAACTATGTCACGATCGCAACACGGCTGCAGATTCATGCAATCAAACTAATGAGATGAGTTCTGCCCTAATCCCTCTTAGAGCCTTATTGACGGACCCGGGACCCGAAACTTGCACAATTTCGGGATCCCTCTCTAGTAGAATGTAGTTGCAAAATAGTTGTGTACGAATTTCAATAGGGTGTTTATTTTTTAATGATAATATGGTTTGGAAGCTAGTTTGATATTGGACCTGCTCAAAAATATTGCTTGAACTTGAAGAATGCAGCTTGAAATCCATTATTCTTTGTAGTTGTTTGAGTATTTGTTATTTATTCACTTTTTATGGGACTTAAAAATATTTATGCATCAAAGACGTTGTTCGTTGCATAACTTTACAAACTTAGTTGACATAATCACTCCTTGGAGAACAACTAAGATATTTTTAAAGTCCTACTTCCAAGTTATTTTTAAATTCTACAAAAATTACTTTAGTGTCGACATTTTTTTATCACTTTTTTCTTTAGGGATAACTTAGAGGCTAATGTAATTGGTGTTGGTATCACTTAGTTTACTTTGAGTGGTTCCATGATTAATTGCATCGGCGCCCCTTAGTCCGGAGTGCAGTCCTAACTCGCCGTTGTTAATGTCATTTGCTGTCAGTAATGCCGCGTGTGCTAAGTATAGTCCTGCGGGTATTATAATAGGCAGTTTAGGATTACCTGCGTAGAGTTACATTTTACCTATGAGTGATGAAATCGTAGCTACTGAATAAACTTGGTTGTTTACAAGCTTTACTAAATAATATGTCAAACCTAAATTAATCAAAAACTATGACTAATAATAGAACATATATTCTCTCTTGTATTTCTTTCATCACATAATGACTTGTTTTTGTTTACCCCAATAAATAAAATAATTATGGAAGTATATTCAAATTACGAACTAAATTTATTTTATATACACACTAGTTCAAGACAATCCAATCAAAATTAACTGTTAATTTTGATTTTGCCTACCAACTATAAGTTCAAAGCATCGTCTAATTAATAAACGGAAGACTAATTACCAATAAAACTTTTTCCAATACTAATTTGCCCAACATCAGCACAAAGGTCGTCATTATTAGCACAAGGCAAAACAAGAAACTGCTTGTCAAGCACAAACTGAACTTTCTATTTTGGCACAAAAACGCTGTCCCCAAAGGATTTAAGTCCGATTTCATTCACAACGGATGTACGGAGTTTAAACTTCATTCCCTAGGAAAGGATATTAAGGATTAAAAGTTTTCAAGCCCTAATCCATTGAGACAGCCGGTTTCTGGGCGAGGAGACGAACCAAATCTAGGGATCTAAGAATCCAAGGAATTTCGGTTTTATTGTTCTGTCCTAACGTTGGATTTTATGACGATGATTTCTTCTTCGTCTACCGATCGAAGTAAATCTTTCGATCAGCACTGTGCTGTGGGTCCTCCATAGCATAGCTTCATGCTGAGTGGGAGCCTTCTTGCCACAGTCATGACGTGCAGCTGTCGACTATTTCTGTTTATATGCTCGTGATTATAGATCTCTTTTATTTGTTTTTATTTTACATTATTACCAGAGCTAATTATCTTTTTTGTATGCACGTGTTCTGTGACAATTAAACCTAATTTTCCTTCTTTCTTTTCATATTTTGGTTCATAAGGAGAATTATCATTTTAATAACGGTACGCAATTGTAAGTTTTTATCAAACGTTTAATTGTTGACGTTGATTTACTTAATTGTGTTAGAATTCAAAATTGTAATATTAATATGAAAGCCAAATCATAAATAAATAAATAACACTTCACCAACAATTAAAGATCCGTCCATCAAAAAATTAATACATTTATACAAAACGAAATTAAAAAGGAACAGCCGTCACAGGTAACCGATTACGCAACAACAAAAGGCAAAATTAATTCCGAGCAAACGAGATAAATTCAAGTTTTATTTTAAAACAAAACTCTCGAACAATTTTGGGAATTGGCGGCGCGATTAAGATTCATTATGCCTGTAAAGTTTTATCTTGAGCACCGAGAACCAGCTTGAGAACTTGTTCAAGAGCAATAAAGCATTTTGGCAGATTTTGAAGTGGTTGGGAGATTAAATGTGCATTACGCGTCGACTGCGACAGATGTAGGAGAAACGCCCGGGCTCCCGCAAGGCAGCGTCCTGAGCCCGCCATACAATCTGCTCCGTTTTGTTCGAAACATTTCTAGTGTTGTCGCCGTCAACTTCTATTGAAACATTTGACGGTTATTGAGTTTTTCCACTGAATACACTTTTGTAAAGGTTAGAGGGATTGGGAGGAATTGTGATGTAGACACGTGAGACATTCACTCGTATGATGAAATCTTTAGTAACTGAATTTGTCAGCAATATAATAAATATTGCTAACAAATTCAGTTACAATTCAGTTAAAAACATAAAATTATAAATATAATATATTTAATAAAATCATAAATATATCATATTTATAATTTTTTGTTTTTTCCTGTTGTACAGTAATTTATTTTTTATTTTTTTATTCAGTAACAATTCATATTGCGTTCGAATATACATAGGTTTCATGGTGAATTCACCATGAAACATTAGTAGTAGATGTACAAATATAAGAATACATTCAATTCAATAAAATATAATACTTAGTGTGTAATGTAAAACTTGAGCTATCTTACATAAATTTCATCAAAATGAAAATATAAGAATTTAAGCCAAAAATCACTGCTGTAAAATAAAACCTAAAGAAAGCTTGTCCAAAAATTGTAATCGAAACCAGACGAAAACCGTTACGCGGTGCGCGGGAAACTCTACGTGAAATTTTAATCAACGTAACAGATCTGAGTTAAAACGGACATTTAATTATACCATGTATATTTGTATAACTAGCTGGATCCCGTGACTTTACTTACGTGGCTGATTCTGGTAGTTTACCTTTCAACAATATTTGGGAGCAGCTTAGCGGTTGTTCCGAACTCGGTTGAAAATGTTGAGTAAATTATCAAGTAGTTTTGTTAAAGTAGCTGTGAATTTGAATAAATAAAATAAATTGAAATGGGTGTGTACTGTAAATACACCTCTGCTTAATCTTTTATTTTATACAAGTGATTTAGTAACACCCATTGCCTTTAAGTGTGTTCGTACTAAATAACTAACTAAAATGACTAAAACCAGCTTTAAAAATAATCCTTTTCCTAACACACAAAATGACGATTTGTAAGATCATAAGCAGATATCGGATATTCGGATGCATATTCACCTAAAGTCGAGATGTTGGCTAATATGGAATGCGCTTTTGTATCGAAAAAATCCCGCTAACTTCAGATTTCAGTGACCCAACTGGACCAAATCATAGCGATTGAAAGGTAGATTAAAGTTGTTGTAGCCGAGGTAATATTTATGCCCAATCAGGATATAGTACTTAATTTAGTAAAAATAATTATTTTAATTTATGTTTTATTTTTATTTTTACTGACACATCAGCCCTCCTCTTACACCCTACATACACATATTTGCATTAGGGGTTAAACATTAATTTTAAGTAAATATGCATCGGTTTTATTTACAAAAATATTTTAAGTAGTCACTTCCATACTTTCATCGCTAAAAATTTACTTTAGGCAAATATGCATCCAAATATTCGATCTCTGATCACTTACGTACCCTACCGAAGAAAGATTCCAAATATTTAATGCTAACGTCAAATCAGAATAAATCAGTGTTTATTAAAAACAACAGGACACAAAGAACCAATTATAAAAAATGAAAATATCCGTAACAGCCTCTGTTACGCCTGGTTGTGTATCAAACAATGTGATGGCCGGACAGTTTTTTCGTATACACCAGTAGTGTTACTGCAACTGACAAAAACACGCTCTGAGCGTAATGGATACCGATGTGTTTTTAATTATTCCATTTACTGGTATATTCAATGGTAAAATGAATGAGAGGTAAATTCTTGTGTTGTTAGCATGTAGGTGGGATGTGTGTACATATGAGCACCATGTATCTATCACATAATTAATTCACCTGTCTTTGCATTATATTTAATTCTTTTTACCTATTGTGGTATAGTAATTTTATTCTAGGTGCATCGCCCTCATATATAATTATATAATTAATGTGAACCTACATAATATTGTAAAACATTTTAAAAGAGTAACGGTGGAGTTTCCGGTCCATTCTTCTCCATACGAAACTACCTTTTGGAAGGGGCAACTAGAATCAATTCTATTTTTTTGTAAATTTTGACGTTCAAAAGTGCCTTTTATGTGCTTATTTGAAATAAATGATTTGACTTTGACTTTGTACATAGTTTTAGTTCGGTTTTTTTAAATAGGAAACTATGTCACTTTATGACGTAGGCATGATGTTTAATTGTTTGTTATCTTTTCATTATCTAACATGAATAATATTAAGAGTAGGTAGGTATACTTAAATCAAAGACGTGCATCAAATATTGGCGACGTAAATAACGCCCTACTGCAGATCCAAAATTGGTTCATTGCTAATAATTTAGTATTAAATGGGAAAAAAACCAAGTGTATAAGATTTTCTTTACCAAATGTCAAAAGTACTAATTGTGAGATAGTATCGAATCACGAGAAACTAGAACTCGTTGATAAAACTGTTTTCCTGGGGATCACGCTCGACTCAAGGCTTCAATGGGGTCCTCATTTAATATCCCTTGCAGGACGGCTAAGTTCAGTAGCATATGCTGTGAGAAAAATCCGTCAATTTACTGGTGAAGGTACCACGAGGCTAGTCTATATAAGTTACTTTCATAGTATTATGTCGTACGGTATTTTTCTATGGAGACGGGCTGCAGACGTCGAGTCTATTTTTATTCTGCAGAAAAGAGCTATTAGAGCCGTATACGGTCTCCGCAGGCGCGACTCTCTAAGGGAACAGTTTAAAGATATTAACATCATGCCGACACCTTGTCAATATATCTATGAGAACTTCATGTACGTAAGGAAAAATCTACATATTTTTAGTAAAAGAGGTGAAAGACACAATTATATCACTAGAGATAGGGACCAATTAGTTCAACCAGGTTTCAGACTGGTTAAAGTAGACTTATCCTTCATGGGGTACTGTTTAAAATGTTACAATAAAATACTCGTACCTCCCCACATACTTCAACTGAATGAAACGAAATTTAAAACTTGTATAAAACGCACACTATGCAATCAAGCATATTATACGTTGGGTGATTACATCACTGTTAAAAATGCTTGGCTCAACGCTGGTCCTGCTCTACAAGGGCGCATTAACTAATTGATTAGCATTTGAAATTACTGCTGGTGCTGCTGAGGATTGTAAAAACTATCTTTAAATTGTATAAATTAAATTTTTTTGTATTGTATAATTGCATAGCATATATGTGAGTACTATGTACTACCTACTACAAAGCTACCATTTACTAGGTTTGTCTTTCATTGACTTGAATGTGCTCCTGGCGGCTGAGAGTATGTTATGCTCACTCAAATGTCTCGCTGGTGGTGGCGTGTGTGTTGGATCATTAAGTTCCCTTCAAAATGGTTGAGCTGAATGGTGCTGATCCATGTCATGTTCGTGAACGTGCGCCGTCAGTAGGGACTGGTCATCTCTTAGCTGCCACGGTTTATTTGAATTTAATTTAATATTTGAATTGTTTTTGTCTTTTTATTACGGACGCTGTTAACGTTCTGAATTGTTCTCACCTGCATAATTTCAACATGAATGATGTAACCAATATTTTGTAACCATATTTTGATTTAAAAGAGTGTCCATGGAGTTTCTTGCCCGTTCTTCTCCATAGGTACCTACTACGCTTTGGAATTGGCAACTAGCTTCATCTTTCTGACTGACCGACCCCTTGACAATTCAAAAGTGCCTATAATTGGTTTATTTGAAATAAATGCTTTGAGTTTGAGTTTGAAATAATATGTTCGGACAACATCGGACACAAAAAACATGAAATGTCATTTCCTAGTAAAAGGACTCAGATCCTTTTACTAGGAAATTACATTTCATGCTTTTGCTTGATTAGGAAACTAAATCGAAACATTATCATAAAACATCAAAAGTAAAGTAATTACAGTTTGAGGATCAATGAAGGTAAACGTGATCTAGCTTGAAAAGGTAACTAAACAAATTCACATACCTTCTAGTGTTTTGGTAACAAAATTCATATACTTCATTCAAAAGAGCCTTCAACCAACATGTTCCGGAACACATCAAGAAAGTCTTTACTCAACACAGCATAAATCTTAAACAACCTTTATTGATGGCAGAATAACATATTTACGACCATAAATCCATCACAAAAAATAAATATCCGTACACATGACAAATGCATCGGTTTTGTCCCTTTTTCATTTACACGATGTACGTACACATTGGAATAGAAAACTAAATAAAGTTACTCCGATACGCCTCTGGAGTCCACGTCAGTTTTTAGACAAATAAGGAAGGAAGGAACATTTTCCGTTTGGAGAGACGAAGCTAGAGGGTTGGGAAAAAATGGGTGAATGTTTTCTTCGAAATGGAGTGGTTCTGTAGTTTTCTGTTTTTGGAAATACATTTTGAGCTCTCCTGGGTGGGTTTAGTGGAGCACTTGTGCATTTTCATTCATTACATTTCTGTAGGTTATGTGAAAGGTTCTCTAAGTAAATAGGTAGGTAGGTTGTAGCAAATCTGTTATTTGTTACATTTTCAAATCGAAACAAGTCAGAAAATATACAATGTCAAAAATAGATGGACCCTACCAACAACCAATGTGTCCTGAAAAAATTGAGATTAAAAGCGATAAAGAAACAAAAAAATTCATAAAAGATTTAATTTGCATTTCTTTGCAACAAAACAAACAAAAAGCGTTTTAAAGAAATCAGAAGTGAACTCCACAAACGAGACGTCACTGCCACCGAAGAGGTTTTATTATTAAGTTAGACCGGTCAAGGAGAGCGTACTCCAGACGGTTGGATGTAGTGCATTGCAGGCTTCTTACACTACGTATAAACCTGTAGTATAGTGAAACGAGCATTGTACGCCGCTCAAAGCGGAGCGCCCTTTACTCAGGATAATAACGTTATGTAAGCTGAAATTTTCGTAAGGAACAGTTGCAAAAATCGCGGTGCTCTTGTTAGGTAACTGCGAATTTTGCTTCCGGACAAATCTCAGCCAAAAAATAACATTTTGAATATCTTAAGGACTATTTCAATGGTAATTTGAAAGAAGTTTTTTGAAAATACCAAGTTAGTGAATGAGGACGAAGAGAAAGTTTTTGAAGACAAAATGTAGGAAATATGAATAAATGTACTAGTCATAATTTCGTTTCGAAAGACAATTTTTTTATACTCTTAAACGTTCTAGATCTGAAAATAATCTTCATGTAATTCCAAGTAAAACTCCTACTTACGAGTACCACGATCCCAAACACCAAGACCGAGATTATTTTTCCTGCAAACACAAACAACATTTTCAACCACAAAATAAATCAGGGCGCAAAGTTATTTTCGGTCACAACACGAAGCTTGTAGCACAGCAATCAATGTCACAATGACCATCCGAAATCTGATTAATTCATCTAACGAACTCTATTATTTATCGCTAAGCATTCATTAAATTCGACACGGGCTGCTGACACCGACGTCAGACTCGTCAGGCCGGCAGAATTCGCTATAGTGTGGTCAGCCGGTACCCTATCATAATTATCTGCAGAATGCGGGTAGTTATTAATTTTGTCAGTGATTTTGTCGTGTATATTATTTTGCTGTGTGTGTTTTGATTCGGTAGAGGGAGGGTGTGTTTTGTAATTAATGTTTCCTTGTTTAGCGACCAGACTGATTTTAATTATGATTTTGTGATGTGCTTAAAATGTGCTGTCTAATATCATCAACGTTGTCTACTGAGGTTTTGACTGTGTTTTCTATAAAGACTTGTTCACCTGTATTTTTAACCGACTACAAAAAAGGGAGGAGGTTCTCAATTCGACTGTATTTTTTTAATATTTTTATATGTGTTAGCTCAGAACTTATTTCTGGGTGAACCGATTTGAATGATTATTATTTTATTTGAAAGCTGGTGCTTCACATGTGGTCTTTTTTAAATTTGATCAAGTTCTGACCAGTTGTTTTTGAGTTATCCTTAATACTGCGTATTTTTTCCACTTAGTTTATAATAATGATGTTTTAATAATTTCCTGTCACGGTTATTTGCATATCAAGTAGTGGTATACGAATATGTGTGGGGTAGGTACCACAACCAAAAGTGAAAAATAAAAACTTTTTTACAAAAAAGAACCGATTTCCAAAAAATCACTAAAGGACGTGAAAAATAACTTTAATTTCGGAAGTCGGTGGCCAAAAACGAAAATACACAACTAAAGACACCGACTTCCAAAATTAAAGTTATTTTTCACGATTTTTTGTAATTTTTTTGGAAGACGGTTGTTTTTTTTTTGTAAATAGTTTTTTCTGAACTAAACCATTTATTATTAGAGGAAAAGTGTAGTTTGTTTACACCAGCAAAATACTGGTTTCTTCTATTCTCCTGCCCATCATTAACGATTACCAAATTGGATTTCGTTACTGCTAAGATAAATTAAAGCAGCTAAATCTATAGACTCAAATAATCTTTAACGTTTTTTCCATATTTCGTCTATCAGTTGTTTTATAAAATGTTTCTTATTGACTATTTCTTTACAATAGACGTGACCTATAATTAAGTATTTTTCGTTCTCTCTCCAATAATAAACACATTACAAAAAATATATTTAGGTTGGAAATTAACTAGCTTGATTCATTTTGTTTCCTTTGGTTGTAGAAACAAAATTTAATTAAGTCAAAGGTGTTTTGAAACAAGACGCTTGTTTATAATCTTAGAAACAGTACCTGTTTTCGTTTTATTGTCGAGTATTTGAAAGATTTGACGAAAAACAATGTTGAATGTTCTTAATTAGGAGATGTTGGTTATAAAAGATCCTACAGGAAAAACAGTGTCTACTTATTTAATTTAATAAAAAAAACGAAATCAAAAGCCATTAATTTAAACAAGACTGAGAATCAGCACTTTTTGAACGTCAAAATTACATAAGACAGTCCCAATTTATTAGTGACATGACTCATTAGTATTAACTTAGTACTTTAATATTATTTATAATTATTCTAATCGTGTGACGACACGATTAGAATAATTATATATAATATTGTTTTTCAAATTAAGTTTTCAAACACTGTCGTGTTTGAAAACTAAATTAAATTCAGTGGTAGGATTTTGACAAGAATACTCAAGAATAATAACATGGTTAGTCACAAGATAATAAAGTACAATTTTCTGTTTCATCAATCAATTTAGTGGTTTACACTGAAACTATAAAATTACCTCTTTAATTCATTTTCCATATTCGGTCGGGGTCGCACGGGAAAACATGAAATCATCTTGATCAAAATTTAAAATCCTTTCCAACTCATCCTTTTTCTAAGTTGTCAGCCTAAAATAATAATAATACACTAACATACATAAACTCACGTCTTCTTCTCATGGGGCTAAGCAGAAACTACAAAACGCCACCTGCTACGATCCTTACATACGTACTCCTTTTGCTTCGTTTACATCAGCACCCTAATTGCGGAACACACTATCTATCACAATCTGAATCATTTTAAAGCCTATTGCTAATCCATTGCGTCATAAGTTCGAAAAATTGTCTGCTCAACAACGTAAATAACGCAATGAATGTTGTTGAACTGTTCAAAATGAAACCCATTCCTACTGTTACTGTGTTACGTTATTACCCCGCTGTTCATACACGCACGCTGGTTGCAAGTACTTTCTGTGCACCTGACCTTTCTGAAGAACACCACCATGAAGGTCAGTATAATGTCCTTCTAGGGTATCCACACCCGGCGTTTCCACTTACATCTGCCTTGTAAATACCATTTTGTTAAGCGCCTTTCTTTAATAGTAATAATAAACGCAATATCTCCCTTTCCATCACTAGATGTCCGTGTGAGATGTGTGAAGTGTCTCTTAACGCCACACTCACTCCCGCTAAGATATTTTTTCTCCTTTATAAAATTATTGTCACGTTTTTTCTTTGCACGTCTATTTTATTACGGCCCAATGTTTGAAATACAGCGTGTTTAGACTGTTCTAGTATTCTTACTTTAACATGTCAGTTTCGAATATGATAGTTCATGAATTACGTACGTACAGTACAACTATTTTCTTAACGTCATATCGTAACGTCATATACGTCTTATCGCATTTCCGAAAAAATGCAAATGCTAATTTCCATGTCCATCAATTATTAGATTTATCTTGTATAATAATTTGAATTCACAACTAGGTACTTCATTGTTGTTTTGTTTTGACGTAACAACACAATAAAGTACACGATGATTCCCGAGGAACAGTATAGAGGTATGAGGAACAGGGTGTAAAGTTCACTCATACTCTATGGAAAAGGGAGGATCCTCCGACCAGACGGGTGTTGTGTCTGGTGGGCAACTGCCCGACGTTTGATGTCGGGATGTTGTATATATGCTAGTTGCGCGGTAAACTCTGCTTGCGGGATGCAGGATTTTGCGTGACGTCATTGTGACGTGTAGCTCGCATGTGGCGATTATAGACGCCGCTACAACAGTAAGAAAATAGTTGTACTGTAGATATTTCTTTATTATTGATTTTGTTGTTTTTTTTTTATTTGATACCTACATATATTTTATATTACTACTACCTAGCTATTATTTTCTCCTTTTCTCTTAGGTCTACCTCTACACAAGCTTTTGTATTTTTTTTAGATTCTACGATAATCTTTTTTAATATTCAACATCATATTTAAGTATTTCTATACTTTTGCTAAATTGTAAACTATGTCACCGTGGGAAAATGCAAAGGTCTTCTATTTAAGTCGTTTATGTTTCATTTCATTGCTACTTTCCCACGACTTCTATTGAAATTATAATTCTATAGAGAGAAACACTAAGTCTAAACGCAACTTAATCTTCACCTTTTTCTTCAAAGCTGCTTCTTTGACGCAAGATTATAATCTCTCTATTCATTTACTGGCCGCATTTGAACCAGACCTGACATAGAAAAACACTCCATTTTCTGCTATTACAAAATTCTAGATAATATCTCTATTCAATGTAATGAATTATTAAATAAATTCATGTCTACTTTTTCATTCTCAACTAAGTCCTTACTTAGCTTAGTCGCTGTTAACATAAAAAATAGGTTCAGTTATTTCAATAAAACTGTTTGATCATGTACGAGTAATATTGGATCTATTTCAGTTTGGTATGCTTTATTAAATTATAGTCGTAAATCGGCTTTATTGGATTTTTGTTTAAAGTGAATACTTTGTTTTGGGTGGTCATTAATAGATATATTTTTTAGAATCTTATTTTAGAATGAATGCTACGGAGTAATGTAGGTTCCCACTTTTGTACCTTTTCAAGCCGTCATTATAAATTAATCGAAATCATGCATTATTTCGTGTGGTATTATTGGTCACTATAGCTTTTGCCCGCGGCATCACCCGCATGGATGTCGGAAAATATCCCACTGGAAAGTACTACCGGGATTTAAAGTACCCTTTATGTTAATCTAAATTATAAACTATCTGTGTGCCAAATTTCATCCAAACCCTTTCAGCCATTTTTGCTCCAATTTGGAACATATATCCAGACAAACAGACAAACGGAGAAACGTTCTAAAAACTATATTTTGTATTAGACTCGTTCACATAGCACATACCTCGCAGAAATTACTTTTTTTTCATAAATATTCAATGTACAGTTTTGACTTCTTTAGTATGTTACTATATGCATAGATATAGGTGTTACTTAGCGAAATCAAGTCGATCCGTTATCATAATTATGAGCCTAACCAAATCCATTCTCATTCAATTTCAAAACAATGTCAAATCGTCAAATCTCGATTACAAACAAAACAAATATAACATTAATAATAGCTTCTGTAAAATTAATTTCCGTCATAAATCTCACAAGCACTGGCACGTCTAGATAATATAAAACTACCCGCGACATAATTGCGTTACAACAAGTCGGGAGTTTTGCTCACCACACGAAACGTCGTAAGTCACGGCCCAACACCTGCTACAGTCAGAACCAATTACAGTAACATTGCTTTACTAACGTGCGAGACACACGGACGTGACGTTTGGACAGCTTCTTCTTCTCACATGTTGGAAAATACTTGTTAGCCGCTGCTTGTATGTAATCAAATAAAATATAATATGCAATTAGACTTCAGTCTAAATACAAGAACATGATCCTATAATATCACGGTTCTAGTTAGCTGCATCTTTTTTATGTTTTGGTTGGGGAATCATCAAATGACTTCTCCCGCTCTGGGCGGAGCGGGAGGGCATGTCAGACTCTTACTGACTAAAACTCACCCGTGTTCCTTCAATTGCCTATGCGCCAGGGCCATGGAAACTCTTTCGAACAATCCGCGACCTAGTCAGGTGCAATATGCAATTAGACTTAAGTCTAAATACAAGAACATGATCCTATAATATCACGGTTCTAGTTAGGTGCATCAAAAACATTAAAATAGCATTGCTTGGAGAGACGCGGCCGCAGTTTTTGACCACTTGAACATTCATTTAAATTTATTAATTATTTTAGTAAGTCTTACACAACGAGTAGCTTAGGTACAGGATTTTAAATATTCATGTAATATTCAGGGATTTTTTTCCGTCATATTGTGATAACAACAGTTGTAAATTTCATTGTATTTACAAGCAAGCATATAAGCAAGAACCTGTTGTTGTTTTAATTGACACTATAATTTCATTCTTGTGAATATGTCAAAAAGTCCTTGAGAATTTTTTCTTCAGCATTATATGGCAGCTCATCATCGTCAAAATAAAGTCGTTCACTGCTGGACATAGGCCTTCCTCAAGCGTCATCACATCGACCGGTCTTGTGCTATGGAAGTCCCTAACGAATAAATTACCCAACAAGTTCGCCATTCTTCCCACCAATACACCCCGCTCTTAATCCGGCGCACGTAAATCATTGTACCAACTTAAAACACACAAATAACAAGTTTGATACAGCGCTCGCAGTCTGCGTCCCAAGTTAGCGCTAATTTGCATACATTATCATCTCAGGTGTTTCGACTGATGGGAGTGGCATCGCGACTTCCACGGATACACGAGCGTGTAGTAAATAGTATGAGTTGTATAGATTTTAGTGGGGAGGGTAGAATATTGTAACTTAGAGATACGATGTTTGATAGATTGAGAAGTTATGACTTACTAATTAAGCCTACAGTCTAAGCATCTGTGTTCATTATTCTTTTAAACTTCAACAAGGTAAGATTGAAAAGAAGAGCCCCAGATTTGAAATATTTTGTGACCCAAAATTACAGTTGTAAATAATTGTAAGGTTGTTATAATAACATTGTATGTCTACGACATAACTTTTGTTCTCATTATAATTATATTCCGTCACTAAAATTCCACAACCTTTTAGAATATTTAAAATACTTTTTCAGGGTTCTAGCCGAATAATTTAATAACATTACGTCGTGCGTTATAAATGTCCAGGGTTGATCTCATTACATTAGCAACCCTGCTCCCAAAACTGATCGCAAGAACCTTTTTCATAAACCAAATTACAGTGGAAGGGTTGGCTCGAATATTCGAAATCAAACAATTATTTTACGTAAATTGCATTCCCTTTGCGCTAACAATTCTAAATTAAAGCCAAAGATACACTGGCGGGAGGGTGCGTGGGGCGGGGCGGGGTGAGGGCGCAATTTCCGCGGATCTCCAGATCAATTAATTAGAACGCCCTCTAAATTGAACTGGCCATTTTTAAATTAAGGATGCGGTTCTGGTAGTACCTTTGTAAGGAGACAGGAAGCTTACCAGTCCTCTAGATCTTTTATTTTTTCGCCTTAGGAAATCATTTAGCTACATTTTTTGGTAAGCAGTTTATTTCAACAAGGACCAATTCTAGATTTCGATAGGATAATGTAAACTACATTTCCAAGCTTACTGCTAAAGTCATAAGATGATACGGGGCGGCCTAAATTATTAAATAAATGAATGAAATTATGAACAAATCCTCTAAAGTCCTATAGACATTTTCAAAATCAATAGCTAAAGACCCGAGATTCCTCAAATACATCAATACAAAAACCGCAGGTATTAAGTACCCGCTTGCTCTAAGTATCCGCTAAAAACCGTGTGATATATAGCGGGCAGTGATCAAGTGGGCCCCGCCTGACCTGTAATATGTTACCGTTTGTGTCGGATGAACCGGACGTAATACGGCCCGTAACCGTATCGGAATTAAATGAATTTTTTGGTACAAATATTCGATGGAGTTATTGGGAAGGATTGAATGAGTGGGGCATTTATTAGTTTAAAATCTATTCTTCTGTTACATATCACCTATTTAGAAGTATATAAGACGGACCGGAGAGGTCACGATACATCCTGTTGTGCCGGATTAACAGACATGTGTATGAAATGTAGCCGGGCGTTGTGGCGAGTTGCTGAAATATGTATTTCTCTTGACATCTGTAAACAAGGCATGAGTTTTGTTACAGGCCAGTTAGTAGGTAAGTGGCTTTAGAGTGTTTTATTTGAAATCTGTTTGGTTTTGTTCCAGCATCTGTCATCTTTTACATAGAAAGCTATAAAGCAATCACATGTTGATGATTTTATCAAATTCATAGGATAATTATGTGATACAATAAACCATCTATTAAAATAATTTGTTGCATTAAACCTTTCATTAACATTTTACACATGCACCTTGTGCAAATTAACTTTATCGTCACACAACACCAAAACAACGTAAAGCAAAAAAAAAACATAAACAAAAGAAAAAACTTCCTACTCTCATCATTTTAAAATATTCTTTTAAAAACATTTTGCCAACTAAAATGCTAGTAACGTTCATGAAACAAAGTAAGCTGTACATGATGTATGCAGTATTTCTCATAAAGCACTACATACTACGTGTACGTGTGTATGTCCTGTTGATTTTTCATCTAACAAACAAACAAGTTTATGCTGCATGACGCTCAACAGACGTTGTAAGACGGATAGGGGACAAAATACAAACAGATTTACCGAATACATTATGAATATTGTATTTATTTGGAAAAATCTTTTGGGAGCGTGTTGATGCGCATTTGATACCCTGTTGTTATTACTTGTAAAGCTGTAGAAAGGTTAAATTACGATAACTTTCTATTTTTAAATGCTGTTGGAATATTTCGAGGATCAATCATAAACATCCTTGAAAGTAACTCATCAGCCTCTAAAACTGTGGTTAATATGTCAAGTCTGCCGTAAGGCTCCATTCTGGGACCATACCCAACTGAGCTACACTTTGTCACCGAAATATTCCTACCCTTTCATTCTATTTGCCCTTTATGCGAATATAATCGTGAAGATACTTAACGTGTATGGTGTACAGCGACTTGCGAACCACTTGGCCCGTGTTTCTACCTCATTCTAACTTGTAATTTGTTGCGAAACGCAATTATAACGGAGCGCTCGGCAGCTAATAGCCGACCGGAATTTTGCGACTCATAGACCGAGTCTTAAATGTTAAGCTTTAAATAAAATATGGAGCGTTCAGTATTCGAATTTATAAAAGAAAACGTCGAAAATTTGTTTTTTTTTAGATAATTTGTAAAAATAAGTTCAGATGGTTAATTATTAGCTACAGAGATGATCTGCCTCCGTTGTAACAAAAAACGTAATAAAAAAGTTACCGCAATAATTTCTGACGACCACGGAATACAAGCCAAAGTTATGCGTACCTTCAATTTACCGAGCAACCAACCTGAAATATTAGGAATGGTCTTAAACAACTTAAAAGTATCTATTTCCCCGTAAGCCACAGCCATAAAGACAAACGGAGCAAAGACAGACATAAATTAGATTAAATCACTTCACACACCATTAGCAAAAACCTTTCTTTGTTTGCGTGTCCAGACCAAATTGATCCTTATGTTCTTATAAATATTGAGAAAACCGGGTCATATTTGCTTGAAGTTCCTCAAGAACTATCTAGTTTCCTTTGTATGGGGATCATGGTGAAGTTAATACAGTAAACAATTAATCAGCTATGATGAAGGTGTGATATGACAACAATTTAAATGTGTAGGGATACTAAACAGTGTAATGAGTTGATATTATGTTGATTGAAGGAGGAACCTGACCTTTGAATATAGATGTAAATATAAGTTCTGATGTTACAAGAACGCAGTTTAACTCGAGTTATTGAAATCGTTCATTGCGAAAGCGATGTCATTTTCAGTAAACAATCATGTCTCCTAAAAGAAAAAGAATAAAAGAATATCCAAAAAACAATCGGATCAACAAATAACATTACATTGCAGTGGGCATAATCCTTAAATTTTATATCCAAGTCTCGTTCAGCATCTGCGCCCGAAATGAAGACATTTGCCGTTAAACCAATGTACATTGCGCACGTTAAATGTTCCGTAACACAGTCTATTGTTTGTTCTTTTACCTATGCGACCTTGGTGCGAGGTCCCTAATTAAAATCGGGGACAGTGTTTGCGCTGAAGGGATCAGAAATGAGGCTCGATGGAGATCTGTTTATTGGAAGCTGATATTTTGCATTGGATTAGTTTCTGGTTAATTGAGTACTTTAATTGTGTCTGGAGAATTTGGAACTATGATCAGATTGTTCTTATCTTGTTACGAATTATGTCGACTTAAAATGTTGGTCGTGTTTTCTGCCAGATTAGTTACGAAGACCAATTACGCTTTATATTTGCCTAATACATAAGTTTTACTGCGACCTTCATGATAAATAGACGATTTTTCAATATTTAGGCCCGCTGGCACCACATTACTGAATACGTTTAGCTCCTAACACATTTTAAACATAATTCTGTCTCTGTCATTTTCTAATGATTGACAGAAACAGAACGATGTCTAAAACTCGTTTACTACATACGTATTGATTTTTAGTGCAAGCGGGTCTTTAGAGTCTTGTTCCCCGACCCAACAACATTGACCTTTTGAAATCTCATAAATACTACTAGGATGCAAAACCACACATAATTTCCACCATCACACACAACAACAAATCAATGGCGACAACCACAAGAACCAATCGTTTGATGGCGCGTCAGCCACTTGCCATTTCCGTGATAATCGCACGCAATCCTTCGTCAACCACAAGCTTACGGTCAACCACAACTGTTTTATGCCGTAATTTCTCCTTAATGATGTTCTGGTGACGACGGATACCGCCTTGTAATTGAATGAACTCTATGTATTTGTACCTATATGGAAATATGCTGGCTGAGATCCGCGCGAGATTGGACGGCGATAATGTACGGAATTGGTTGTTATATGAATATAGATGTTGTAAGACAACATCCGCTGTATGTTATGTATGGGTATCTTTATAGGTATCTTCGATTGCTATTCCGACATTTACTTATGTACTAGTTATTTATTACCTAGTTATTTTAGCTTTATTCAACGCCTTCTCTGACGTCTCGATTTTTGGACAAATTAAATTGTAGACTTGTCTTGTTTGAAGAAACAGCTGTTTAGTACAATATGAGCTTTTTCACTTAAAATTTCTCATTATGTAAAATGGTGTATCGTTAAAAGAGAACTTTGACAGTTCTTGAACGCGGTAAAGGAGCTTATCGCTTGCAGTTCGATATGTGAAATTCACCCTATTCGTTAGTTATTTATTTAAGGAAAAACAAACAGTAGCGCAAACTCAAACTCAAACTCAACTCAAAATCAAAGCATTTATTTCAATTAAAACATTTACAGGCACTTTTGAATTGTCAAAGAGTCGGTCAGTTAGTCAGAAAGTTGAAGCTAGTTGTCCATTCCAAAACGTAGATCTCTATGGAGAAGAACGGACAAGAAACTCCAAGGACACTCTTTTTAAATCAAGACATTACAAAATCCTGGGTACATTATTCTTGTTGCTTCTATATGCGAGAAGAATGAAAAAAAATATAAAGAAACAATTCAAAATATAAGATTAATAATAAATATAAACCGTGGCAGTTACGAGATGACCAGTCTCAACTGACGGCGCCCGTTTACGAACATGACGCGTGGATCAGCACCATCCAGCTCAACCATTTTGTAGGGAACCGAATGATCCAACACACGCGCCATCAACAGTGAGATATTTAAGTGAGCATGACGCAATAAAACATAGTCATAATATCTTAAATCATCATAATATCTTAAGTCATAATATCACAATATCTTAAAAAAAAATATGTTATCCACTACGTTCTCCACAGATTACCATTTAAAGTATTTAAAAACTAGCCAGTAACACAGATACAATATCTATACAACCGATATTATCCTAGAACTCATCTTTTTTTTTTTTTTTTGGGTGGGAAATCATCAAATGACCTCTCCCGCTCTGGGCGTAGCGGAAGGGCGTGTCAGACTCTTACTGACTAAAACCCACCCGTGTTCCTTCAGTTGCCTGTGCGCCAGGGCCACGGTAACTCTTTCTAACAATCCGCAGCCCCGGCAGGCATCGGTCCTGTCGGAACCCGTTAATTTTGCTGACATCTCTTTGAGGCGCGCGTGGAACACGACGCGCCGTCGACCCGGGCCTGGTCCTCACCGGACGGCGAGCTGCCCATTGCTCGTCGTCCGCAAGCCCGCGCCTACGGTGGCCGGGAGTCGGCAATCGACTCCCGACGCCCAGGGTGTCTCCTCCTGCGGCGACTAGGGGCGCGAGGGCGCAGTGATTGCCTCTCCCTTTCGCGCTCCGCCTCCTCCTTCGCGAGCATTACTGCTTCGCAGAAGGAGGTGACGGCTTCCCATTCCCTCTCGCTCCGTACCATGGCCTGAACCAGGGCCGGACGCGAGAGGTCGCCGCCGCCGATCGCCGCCACGAGGACACGGCGGTGCTCCGCCCAAGCCAGGCAGACCTCCAACGTATGCTCCACCGTATCACTCATATCTGGAACTCATATCTGGATTATTAAATTTATAAAAGTAAATTTGTGTGCAAATATTAGTAAATATTACGTCATTCTATAATACTTTGCTGATCCTTTAGGGTTGCTTGAATTTGCTTCTTAAATACATTTTTACTAAGAAAAAGAATGTCGATTGAATTAAACTCACTGTTGTATATCTCAACCAAACGATGAACATAGCAAAATAATACATCAGGACTTTATAATATCCCCGGTTCCCAATCTGTCTCCGTACAATAAATCTGCGGCTAACGGAGACATTATTAAAAACCGTCACAGCCGCTGACCTGTCCGTTGTGACCTATCAATATAAAGACATCTACCGTAGCGTCATATTTCGCACGCGTTACAATGTACGCGCAAGTTATGGGAGACTAGAGGTTTGGGTCTCTGGCTTCAAGCTCTGGAATAGTAGACATACATATCTATTTCTTAAGCTATTGTATAGCTTTTATCGCGGGCTTTGAGCGCGGCGACCGAATCAAGAAATTCCGTAACGAAAATATAGCCTAACACCCCCCACTCCGCCTACCATGTAGCTCGGCCGAGCGTTCGCTTAACGTGTATGTATATGGTACGTCTGTACTTGAATTAATATCAAAGAAAAAAAAAATACTACATAAATAAAAAAAAATTTAAACATTATAATAGCATAAGTTGATAAAAAATGCCATGCAATAGCTTTACCGCGGCAGTCCCCGAGTGCCACACGTGCTTTTTTTATGGTATTAATAATAGACTTTTTCAATATGAACCATTAGTTTTGCAATGACTTTTATTTAAACTTCTCGCGCAAAATAACATACAAAGGCGGACCTAATTAATGCCTTAGGCATTCTCTACCAGTCAACCAAGGGTAGTGTAGAGACAAGATGGCAGGTGCTCTGTTTAACAGGCGTTAATAATAATAAAAAATAAAATAATAATAAAAATTATAAATAAAATAGGTATACAAGTACCTAAATAGGTTATAAACTTATAATACACATACATACATATTTTCTATAATATATACCTACATTATACATAATATATATACTATATATATACACAAAAAGGGAAAGAGGTAATTGAGATGACTCTACACTATTTATTTTGAAAATAACTCTGTAATTTTCGCTTAAATGCATACCGAATGCGTACCGGACTTTTAAAACTGATATTCGTATAAATACATAGTTAACTGCATTGTTAGGCGAGCCAAAATATTGTTTTGGCAGCATCACCTCATTCGCCATTAACGGAAAACTTTACACCTTAATAAATCTCGACAGTTTTATAAAATTCCTTAATGTACCAGTTGATCTTTGATTCACATTCTGAATTCGGTGACTTAACAACCTGCTAAACCACCACCAACTAAACCTGCACAGCGCAATCACACACAATTTCAAACTCAAACCGAATTCCAAACCCGAGGACACCCGAACACTTCCGAAGCTTGCACCACACGCCAACCTTCCATAGGGCACGTTCTGATGCGATACATCAGCGTACTATTGGCACGGTCGCACCCCCCTGCCTGCCCCCCCAACCTCCCCCCATTTGCATGTAAATTGAATAAGGACGACGTAGCACAGCTTTGGTCGAGAAACGAACGCTTTCAGTTTGTCCTTTCAAGATGTCATATGTAACGATTCGGGGATAAAATGTTGGTCAGAGTGTGTATGGTACTCTTATTAATTGCTGTACTGACCTGCATAAAAATAATACATTCTGAAAAGTAACAGCCAGTACAGCCTATTTGGTGCAGCCGTGTGGCACACAATACTTTTTTTTACTATTTTTAACCGATTACCAAAAACGGAAGAGGTTCTCAATACGACTGTTAAAAAAAAAAAAAGTATTTTAGCTCATAACTTTTTTCTGTGTGAACCGATTTGAATGATTCTTTTTTTATTTGAAAGCTGGTGCTTCACATGTGATCCTATTTAAATTTGATCAAGTTCTGACCAATAGTT
Source organism: Dryobotodes eremita (assembly GCA_917490735.1). NCBI lineage: Eukaryota > Metazoa > Arthropoda > Insecta > Lepidoptera > Noctuidae > Dryobotodes > Dryobotodes eremita. The sequence continues at coordinate 20,858,838 of OU823249.1, read as the reverse complement.
TTTATGTTATTCTTAATACTGCGTGTGTTTTCCACTTAGTTTTAATTGACCATGTTTTAATAATTTCCTGTCACGGTTATTTACATATCAAGTAGTGGTTTACGAATATGTGTGGGGCAGGCACCACAACTAGAAAGTGTAAAATATTTTTTTTTTTACAAAAAAACGTTTTCGTTTCTTTTTTTCGCTTCTCGTTTTTTTTGTAAAAATGTGTTTATTTGTTTTTGAGTGAATGTTGTGTGCCTTAACCTGGGTCAAATAAATTTATTTTTTTCCTTTCTTTTCTTTATAAAAGAGAATTTCTTGATTGAAATGTCGGCTTCGTAATTTTTGTATGTGTATCGCCCAAAGTATCAGATAAGACGTATATAGCATGAATCTTGGGATTATGTGGTGCTAGAATCTGAAGGTTATGAAGGTCTAACAGCTGACGTTCTATGTGTGAAACCAAAAGGCTACCATGCCCTTGTTAGCATGTAACAGATTCATCTGATATTTTTATTTATTTCGTTAGAAAATTATAGAAGAAAATAATATTTAAATTCATTAAAAAATCCACTCCAAAACCACATTTTTCGAAAGGCTTTCGCGTTATTTTGATGCTGAATTGCAGTGAAATTTATTATATTAGAAAAAAAGGTAACGAGAATTTGATTTTTAAATAAAGAGCCATTCTAACGTTAATATTACATCAGCAAATGGGTTTTAAATCTTTTCACAACATTTTGATAACATTCAATTACGTCTGGGTACAGTAAAACAACCATATTATATTCGTAAAAACATGCTTAACAACGAGCATTTGAAACAAATAAAAATTGGTAACGGTACAAAGCGCACTAAGATATAAAGAAAGAAAAAAAGAAAGAAAATATACGTAATAAGTAATGTCATCGTCGTCGTCGTCGTACGTCGCACGGTGGAATGAATGTATGGGAGAGGTTGGACATAGGCATTTCCGAGAAAAGAGTCTCATCTTGAAAAACGAATAATGCCATCTATTTAATTATCAAATGCCTTCAAAACTTGTGCTGGCAAATTTCTTTTTATCTCTCAAATTTCGGAAGTTAATTGAGAAAATGTGAAATTTTACTATGAAAATTACTGTACCAAGCTCTCTGCCACCTAATACCGGCCTCGTTTCAAGTTGTGGGCTTTATTATCGTATTACGCATAGTAAAAGCTACATTTACTGTTAAGGCACATGGTGCACCAAACTTGCACCTTCTGACATAGAGGTTGATTTATTAATATAATAATAATAACTTTTATTTATTTCAAAAAGTGTGGTACTGTCTGTTACAATAAATACAATGTTACAGTTTATGGACAAATCCAAAAGGAAGTAACAATTAACGGAATTGAATCTGACGTCCCAGCTAGGTTACATGGTAACCTGTATTAAGGTGCGCCAGCCCAGGTTCCCACTAAAGAAGTACAAAAATAACACAACAACAACATATTACTGAATCGAGCTCTCTGCCTCCTGAATCTGGTCCTGTTACAAGTTATGGTCTTTACTATCATAATACGCTTATCATATAGTAAATACTACAACTTGAAATGATGCCGGAATCAGGCGGCAGCGAGCTAGATACAGTCATTTTCATAGTAAAATTTCACATTTCCTCAAATAACTCCCGCCAATACGAGAGATAGAAAGAAATTTATCAGAACAAGTTTTGAAGGCATTCAACTAAATACGATGGTATTATTCGCTTTTCAAAAAGAGCCTTTTTTTCTCGGAAATATCTAATAATAATAATAATAATAATAATAATCATTTATTTGCTAATATGGGTAATTACATAAAGTTATTGAAAATATAGCACAGTCCAACCATATTACACCGTGAGGCATGCAAATTACAAGCTTTACTATTTTAATCCATTTTGTTGCAAAAATTATTCATAATTAATAACACAATTTAGTTTATTCATTTACCGTAGCAAATAACAAAGAAAACATACTAAATGAAGTAGACAATAATGTACCATAGAGAATTGAAGTTTAAAATGTCATTTGTTAAATAATATTGTCAAGATACAATTGTGGATAAATGTCACAGTAAGAACAATATATAAAAAGTTTATTTCGTGCATTATTTGGTAAATTCACTATGAAAAATAATAATGTCAATAGTTTATTTAAAATTCGAAATGTCATGTATTGAATGAGAATGTCAAGATATATCTGTAAATAAATGTCAAAGTATTAAATAATAAATATTAAAATTGGTGCACTGGTTACATCAATGTGTCCCTACATCCTCTATTAAATAATCCTGAACAGTATAGTAGCATTTACATATCAAAAATGTTTTTAATTTCTTTTTGAATGCATCGATTGATGAAGTTTCTAGTACGAAGTTTGGCAAGTGATTGTATATACGCGGCGCCATACTGAAAATGCTTTTGGAATATAAGGCTGTCTTGCTAGATTTGCAACAAATTTTGTTACTATGCCGCTTACTTCTGTACTTATCAAAAAGATTTATGTTATTTCTTGCAAAGCTGGCAATCTCATAAATGTAAACACACGGCAATGTTAATATATTATGCTTGACAAAATATGGCCTGCAGCTATCAGTTTGGTGTATATTAAAGATACCTCTAATACACCGCTTTTGTGCCCTGAAAGCCATATCCCTATTGGTGGAATTACCCCAGAATATAATACCATATCTTATCAAGGATCCCACGTAGCCATGGTATGCTGCAAGTACAGCAGAGGTGTTTACCGTTTTAGCCAGCATATGTAGGGCGTATGATTGCTTATTTAATTTTTGATTTAAAGTGTCTATATGTGTCTTCCAATTCAAATTATGATCAATTGACATACCTAAGAATTTTGTAATTGCTGTCTCATTTACTTTGTTCCCTGAATAGTGTATATTAATGTTAGTAAATTGGGCTTTACGATTGCGAAATATCATTATTTTAGTTTTGCCCAAGTTCATTTTTAAATTATTATTATTTAGCCATTTTATAATATCACTAAGAGTGCTATTCATGTCTTGTTCTAGGGATACTTTGTCCTTACTTGTAAAAACGACAGTACTATCATCTGCAAAAAGTATAGTGGGACGTTTAGTTATTTTTGGAAGGTCATTTATATAAATGATGAATAACAGAGGGCCTAAAACACTTCCTTGTGGGACGCCTTGTTTGATTTCTCTGTATTCCGATGTGTAGTTAACTTCCTTCCTTGTTTTAGTGCATACACGAGTAACTAATGTGGACTGCTTTCTGTTGGTAAGATAAGAAGCTATCAGCTCTAACGAAGTACCCCGAATTCCATAACTGTATAGTTTATTTAACAGAGTTTTGTGATCTACAAAATCGAACGCTTTACTTAGATCCATATACAATGCACACACTGGAATTTTATTGTCTAAGCTACTCATAACTGTGGTCAGAAAATCATAGACGGCCATATCAATAGTTTTATTTTTCCTAAAACCTATCTGCTCTTTAGCAAATAAATTGAACTTTTCAAAATATTCATTTAACCTGACATAAATAACTCTTTCATATACCTTAGAGAGCACCGGAACTAGTGCTATGGGCCTATAACAATTCATATTGTGACAATCATCTTTCTTGAAAAGAGGTTTAATGATTGTTAATTTAAGTTTATCAGGAAAGTACCCATTTAGGATCGATAGGTTAATTACATGACTTAAAATGTAGGATAATTTAATTGGCGCTTGTTTTAAAATTTTAGTCGAGACACTATCATATCCAGTGCTGTTGGTATTTTTTAAATTTAAAATTATTTTGTGTATTTCTTGGGGCGTAGTTGGATACATAAATAATGTTTTTGAGTGATTGGGTAAGGTGTCTGTCTTATTAGTACAACTTTTATTCCCTTTTATTTGGTCTATAAAAAAATTATTAAAACAGTCTGCAATGGTTTGCGGATCATCCGTACAATGTTTACCGTCTATATTAATTTGATTGATTTGGTTTTTTGGCACATTACACATTGTTTTACTAATAACGTTCCAAGTGGCCCTGCATTTGTTTTGAGCTGTATGGATAAAATAATTGTTCTGAGACTTTTTAGTCAGTTTTATAACACGTTGTAATCTACTGGCAAAATTTTTAAAATTGGATTTATTTAAGTTATTTCGATTCTTACGATACTTCCATAATAATTGCTGTTTACGTATACAGCATTTTTTTATTCCTTTACTCATCCATCGTGGTCGTGTTTGTGAATATATTTTAATTCGAATATACGGAAAACATAGATTATAAAATAAAGTAAATAAGTCATAAAAAATGTCAAAAGCTTCATGCGGGTCATTATTTTCAAATACGTCATTAAACGTCATTAAACAAAAATCTATGTCCAACCTCTCCCATACATTCGTTCCACTGTGCGTCGTACGCTTATGTAATATTAGCATAACTAGCAAATGAATGGTCTACAAATATGCTACGGCGTAGCTAACCTAGCTACGTCGTAGCCCGTAGCGGTGCTACATTTCAATTGCTATTCTAAATTAATAGTCAAATCGTTATTTTGAAGTGGTCTACGTAGATGCTAATACATATAATTGTAATATAATTTAAATGATATGTCTGTGATGTCGCAGTGTCTGCTAAATATATCTAAATTTTAATTTTATTGGGATTCGTTTATATTTTTAACTAGCTTTTGCCCGCGGCTTCGCCCGCGTGGATGTCGGAAAATATCCTACGGGAACGTGCTACTGGCATTAAAAGTAGCCTATGTGTTAAGCCATGTTTAATAGATCTTTTTAAGAGGAATAATTATGTAATAACTACATTTTTTTCATATAACTCTATTGGATTACGCGGCGCCCGCCAGTTTCCAGGTCTCAGTCGGCATAATTCTACAATGATCGTCATATTTCAGCTAATTTACACAAAACCTTAATGAATTATACACTTAAAACTTCCTCACGAATCACTTCATCCATTGGTGAAAACCGTATGAAAATCCGTTGGGTAGTTTTTGAGTTTATCGCGTTTAGACAGACAGACGCGGCGAAGGGACTTTGTTTTATTATATGTAGTGACGTAGTAATAATCATGTTATTGTAGTATATTCGACGTCGTTATTGCTTAACCACTTTTGACAACAATACCTAGCAAATTGATTTTTCATTTAGGTTGAAACAATCTACCTTACCGTAGAATTTACAATTAAAATATAATAACCTAACCTAACTAAAACATGGGCACTCGGAATTAACTTACTTAATTAACTTTAACTTACCGTCACATAGACCTTGTAGTTTTAAGACGTGGAAGTGACATTCAACCTTAGGGCGATAAATCAATTACTAGGTCGATTTTATAATTTTCTTATATTGCCAACTGGCAATATAAGCAAATTATATATATATATATATATATATATATATATATAATATAATATAATATAATTGTTCTTAACCACCTGGTTAAGAATTATTTCTTTGTGTAATCAAATTTAATCGACTGGTTTTGTCTTCATAATTTATATCATGAATTGGTTTGTTTTTATTTACCTAGGAACAACGTAAAAGCGAATGCCTCTGATTATTTCACGTCTTAGTATAATTTACTACTCCAAACAGATGTGCAGCAAACAGCTTAAAACACACTCATACTTAAACCGCACCTTCAAACCACTACATATTTCGTACCCAAGCATTATTACGTTTCCTTACCTCAGGACCACGACACAATACGTGTGAAAATATGAAATAATCGCATTACAAGTTGGGACGTCTGAGGTGCTATTACAGCACTTGGGCGCGTTAAGAGCATTACTGGGCTCTCTAAATAATGTATTGTTTGGGTGTAAACGGTGACCGTAGTACGGCATGGTTTTTATTGAAGATTTCTAACGTTTGTTTCGATCTAATATTACGGACTTTTAATTGATTCAAAAAAAGGAGGGGGTGCTACTGTATGTGTGTGTTTTTTTTGTATGTCTAGCGATATCAATATAATAATATTTTATTGTATTTTAAATATACCTATTAACATTTATTGACGTTTCTAATGATGTTTTTATTTTTGTTTACAGGTAAGTCACCGTTTGATTTCTTCCAATGAGCGTGGTGGATTTTTTTCTTAAGTACGTAAGTGTTTTCTTTACGGAAAATCATAAGAAAGAATTTTTGTTTATGAAAATTGATGCTGTTAGTAAAATCAAATGAAGGTACTTCAGCATTAGTTAGAATCGTCAAGTAAATTATGCTTAAGTGCTGCAGTATCTTCTAAATCATCTGATAATCAACTAAATTTTTAAGTAGTTAAAATTGCATTACTTTAAATTCAACTTGAACAAGTTAAATTAAAAAAAGTATTTATTTTGAAATAACATATTTACATAATATATAGGCTAACATACTTTTAAATAATAATTATTTTTACGTGTAAATGAAAAGAGGGAAAAAAATCATAGGGCATCAAAAAATGCCCAAAAGTGCCCAAAAGGCTGGCAGCATTGCCACGTTGTATGGTGAGTTTTGTTAAAATTGTCATAATTATGACATTGTTTCGGGACATCATTAAAAACCTCATGTAAGTCCATTCTCTATTCATTCTCAAAACTAAACATGCGCAAAACAGCAAAATCGTAAACAAGAAAAAAATTAATTTGCAAAAATGTTTACCACACATTTTTCTTTAACAAAACTTCTGCAAAAAAGCTCTAAACGTACATTCAGTCGAACAAAAACGCGACCGTTGCCACCCTAACGAGTGTAAATCTCATCCTTTAATTTAATGAGCTCTAAAACACAGGCTTAGTTGAAAACAAAAGGGTGTTGAACGTCCCACCCCGTCTTCATTAGGGAATCTTTCTTACAAGCGAGTCGGATACTCGGTTAGCTTTTGAAAAGATGTGCACACATGTGTTGTGAATTTCGCGTAATTTTGCTCAACAAAGCCTTCAGGTTATACGGTGAGACATTGCGTTTGGTAAAGGCTCTGCTATTCAGGGGCTGTATCGAACGAGGAGTGGTTTCAAGTGCCCCATCTGCTTTGATATATTTTCTAGACTTTTTTTAGTGAGCTTGTTTTTGAAGTGAGTTTGAACTTATTTAGAGATGCTGACTATATTTTTGAGTGGGTATCAAAAAATCTCTATTTCTTCTTAGTTCCTCAAAAAAACAAACATAATATTTTCTTTTCAAATTACATTTCAGTATTCATGTAGACTTAAACTTAATAATTACACAGCATAGCTATTTTATTTGAATACAGAGATACTCTTAACTAAATACTTTGTTTTCCTTTTTATTATGATTCCTTCATTGGTAACATTGTTACCAAAACCCCAAAAACATTTTAGTATCAGCCATCACAAAGCAGTTCTCTCCGGTACTATAGTCTGGAATTCTCACGTACAGAAATTGCCGTTTAATGCCGGATCTGTGCCGGATTTAAGGTGCATCTATCTAAACCTTGCCTGATTTATTCGTGACGTATGCACTCGCAATAGGGATGCTAGACAGGAACCATGATTCTGAGGCTTAGAATGCGCCGAGAATTGTACCGTATTTTACTTTGTGTAGATGCATAATATTTGAAACAGCGGAGACGAAACAGCTTTCTATTCAAATTATACTTCTTTGGATTAGTTTTGGTACGTAACGACTGTGGTTATAACTGAAATTGATAAAAATAGTCTACAAGTTTTTACCAGTATCAACACGTAGTTTGTACATAAAAATGAGAGTCCAGTCATAGCAAAATCAAATAATAGACTATACATTTTTCTTACTATCCCACCAACTTCTATCGGTACACTTAAATGTATGTAGTTTCAAGCATACCTACATAATTACCAAGGCTCTGTAGGCAGTATAGCGAAGCATCGAAGCATAATGAATTGGATATTACCTGCAAAATATCAAAGTATAAAACATACATAAAAGTTATAGTATTTAAGTCATAATATTTTGTATTTTTTTCTGTTGTTTACGTTTTTATTTTATTTATTGAAAATTAATTTGTATTATTTTTTATGATTTTCGGGTATTTTATTTTGATTCATTTCAATGTTTTCGTCCTTGTCGAACTTGTTGTACCTACCTTGATAATAAGTGAATGATTTGGTCTCCTATAATTTTACTCGCACACTTGTATGTATTCCTGTTTATATTAACGCGCATGTAATTGTATAGCCTTTGTTGGCGATCCAAAAACTAAATAAATAATTACGTTATTATTAACGTAGAAGCTAATACTACACGTCACAATTTAGCCACTAATTCTAATTCAACAATAAAATAATACCTTATCATCCCTAAAGACCAGAGATAAGACTGGTCCTTCCACCCCAACGGTCTTGACACCCCTAAGCAAGCAGATTTGCTCGTCGACCATGCTTTGATCAGATTTAATGAAGTTGTTTGCTTGTCTTGTTAACTCAGAGAATATGCAAATTGTTTACAGTATGTCACCGTTGCACTGTGTTGGATCATTTGGCAAGCGGTTCTTAACAAGGATTATAGATTTTGGGGGACTTAAAGGGTCATTTGTGTCTGCTTGAAGTGTTGGTACATTCGTTAGGAGTAACTTTTGTGAAATGGTTTCTGGTCATAGGCGTCAATAAGCCTTGCTTTCCAGCCGAAGCAACAGCAGTAGATTTAAAATTCGGGATTATATATATCAAAATACATAAAATATGTAGGTACTTTCTAAAATAAGAATAACTGTAGGTTGCTAAACAGCTACGTAGGTGTGTAGTTGGTCGTCAATTTGCCCTAATTTATATTATTTAAAACAAGGCCAGATTAACAAAAGGTAGGCAAGGCAGATGTGAGTAGAAACGCCGGGAGGGGACGCCCTTTTTTTTTTGGTTCGGAAATCATCAAATGACCTCTCCCGCTCTGTGCGGAGCGGGAGGACGTGTCAGACTCTTACAGACTAAAACCCACCCGTGTTTCTTCAGTTGCCTGTGCGCCAGGGCCACGGTAATTCTTTCGAACAATCCGCAACCCCGGCGGGGGGGAATGCTCTAGAAAGACATATAGTGACCTTATTGGTGATGTTCTCCAGAAATGTCAGGTGCGTAGTACTCGCAACCGGCGTGCGTGTATGACCAGATGTATGAACGTAAACGATGCAAAAGGAGTATGTAAGATTCGTAGCAGGTGGCGTTCTGTAGTTTCTGCCTACCCCCATGGAAAGAAGGCGTAGTTTATGTATGTGTAGGTGTTATATAATTTCAAAACTTACATGGGCAGATGATTTCTGACACGATGTTTAAAAAAAACTTATGGATCAGTCAATCTGTAGGAGAAAACTTTAGGTAATTAGTATGTATGGATATGAAAAGCAACAAATACAGCTATTAATTAGCCTTTTATTAGCACTTGTGTTTGATAAGACTGATTAAATAGAAGTATGAGGAACAGGGTGTAAAGTTCTTCATCCTCCATAGAAAAGGGAGGATCCTCCCACCAGACGGGTGTTGTGTCTGGTGGGCTACTGCCCGACCATTGATGTCGGTACGTTGTATATATGCTAGTTGCTCGGTAAAAGTTGCTTGCGCGATGCAGGATTCTACGTGACGTATGCGTAGTTCGCATGTGGCGTTCTAGATGCCGCCACAAAACTGTAAGTTCTTAATATGTTAGGACATAAAAAATTTGATACTATGGCCCATTTCATTTGTAACTATTGTATACAAAAAACATATAAGAGACCTATTGTCTGTCAAACAAAACTAACAAATAATGCAGGATTATTGTTAATTGAGAAATACTACTATTGATTCCCTTTCGATGTACAAGTGGAAAAATTGGTAGTAATCCCATTATGTTTATTAATTAATTTTCCAAATAGTAACTGTATTCAGTGATGGCATTTTAATAATAGACTCAAAGTAAATGTACTTATAATTACAACTTCCGCAGAATGTTCTCAGATCAATTACATTAAAACCCTTTTTAGTGCCCTTTACTTTAATATTCTACGTAACCTTTACAAAGAAAACATTTAGAAGGTATTTGTTATTGAAATTAATTACGTTATGAAAGTCAGTAAAAAGTGGTTTTATTATATTGGGACGGTTTGTTTTTTCAAAGCGAGAATTAAGTCGCCCTATTAAGAATAAAAATGTTTATTTGTCGCTCTTTTAGACCTTTTTTCAAGTTTCTGAAGTTTCCAGAATATCTTCATCATGATTTCCTTTCATGCATTATCGCTCCATATTGTCAAGACCCTCCATTTCAGACCTCACTTAAGGCGAAAGCAACTACAAATATTTGAGATATTGCACGTACTGACACGTTGTTAGTCCAACACACGCGAACATCATTATATCACCTCCGCTTAATTGACTTTTACAAATAACGCTATACGATAAACATGCAGGGATCTATTCACAGCACATTTGTTAACAAGCAAACTTTAATAAATTACGCAGCTGCTTTTAAATTGTTGTGCAGATTGTAAAAGGTCAGGCCTTATATTTTATTCACTATCTCTTGCTTTTCATGTGCTTGTAAGAAGACAGTTATGTCCCATTATCTAGCTAGTTTATACTCGTAAATAATACCAGCCTATTTCTGTACTACAGCAGGGCAAATGCCTCTTCTCGTACAGACAAGGCATGAGCATTGATCACCACGCTTGCTCAAGATGGGTTGGGCATAACAGACTTATATTAACAATAAGTCCAGATTTCTTCACGATGTTTTTCCTTCAGCGATGTCAGTAATGTCGAAGATAAACTCAGAGGGTACATATGAATTGAAAAAGTCACACTGGTACTGGCCCAGATTTGAACCCACAACTTCGTGTACGAGAGGCGAGGTGTTTAATCACTAAGCCATCATGACAGTCAGGATTTTGCTTTAACTTCCTAGATATGAGTGTATATTTTCCAAAAAATAGGTACTCACCATGACATTAGTACCGAGCATGTCTAATACACATAACAAACAAACTTACATCTAATTAATTAACTAACTATTAAAATAATAACCTAACCTAACTAAAACTATTAAAAAACTAAAATATTGCCCCGTCAAATTCCTTCGCATCGCTGTCAATTGGTAATGTCTCAAGAGACTGGCGGCATTGCCACGTTTTTTGGTAATGCTTAGCCTCTGGCCAAGGTAAAAGCCAGCCCTTGGGTCACGTGAAATGTCAACCAGCCGTTTGGAGATTTCGTTAAACAAACCATGAGCACTCGACCCCACAAAAAAAACAAACATACTGAACTAATCACTCAGGCAAGTACTAACAACAATGTTACACACCCAAAAGTCATTTCTTTATAAACCAACACACCCACAAAATAACACCTGATCACTATCGCCATTTACAACCGGCGACATTCATGACAAGAAAATAAAATGCAGCTAACGAATTAAGTCCATTAATGGACTTACGAACCACGTGTATTCATTAGTATGCCAGGTTAGACGGTGAGGCTAATTCATCACACACGACGCTTCAATAAAATTAACTATGATGAATGGAAAAATTGTCGGTGAGTCCCATCAATCATAGGACTTGATGACGTACAAGTTTGCGTTTTTATAATTAGCGGGACGACGTGTTGTGTTACTTTCATGTTTGTTATATCTTGTTGGTCATTAAATTTGTTTACAAAGTAACAAGGTTTGTGGTGTTGACCTATGTTTTTGGTTGAGCTACTCGATGACTGATTTATGTCTGCCAACTGTGCGATAGGGTCCTTTAGAATATGCATGGCTCTTTCTCTAAAGGCCATTTTGGATTAGCCCCTGAATGATCTCACTATAATCTGATTCTATAAGAGCTGTCTGGTGTTGACCTTAGAGAGTTCAATTGTTTCTTCTGAAAGGACTTAAGATAGGAACCGCTTGTTTTCGTCATACGCTACCGACACGACATCTTCGTGAGTTCTTTCCGTAGCATCTAAATGTCTCAAGCTAAACGGCTGCCATTAATATGTGGCATTTTTATTGTGATAAGCTTCAGGATTTTAATCATTCTGGTTGACATCGCTATAATTTGTGAGCCTTTCATCGTCTGCGACTGGGCGTGGTCTCGACACATCAATTTCTATTATTCCTGGATCAGCTCCAGAATATTTGTGATAATGAAGCCTTCAAGGTGTATTGTGGATAGGTGTTTGTTCTGGTATTGTTTTCTTACTGTTTTCTATAGGAAGGGCTGTAAATGCTTTGATTTGTATTTGACACCATAGAACTGGTTTGAATTACGGTTTACTATTTGGTATATTCGTAAATTTTCCCTGCTGTAAAGAGAATCCAAGGATGCTGAACTAGATAAATTAGAGAGGTCTAATTTCTAGAACACCATGTATAACTAACACTGGTATACAAGGAAAAAAACACTGCTTCAAATATTCGACTTTAAAAGCAAAAGACTTTTCTCAAACAAACTACCTGAAAATCAGGAACGACAAACTGAATTCAAACACAAAACTCTCGTGTTTAAAAATTAATATACTAAGAATTTCATGCTGGACACTCGCTCCTATAATTGAAGTAGACTGCGCATACAAGGAATATGTAAAGTTTTATTTCAGTTTCCCTTTGCAAGTGAACTTATTTGTGTGGAATGTCCACTCGGTACATTTGCACAAACGCTTCTGCAAGCCCGCCGGGTGAACGGTATTAGTAAAGTCTTCGATATCTTATCGTAGGGTATTTAAGATTAACTTAGAGCTTAGAAGACATTGAAAGTTTTGTGTTAGAACTGTTACTGAGAATATATTTTATTATTGACCTTATAGCTTATCTGATAATGTTAAATATGGAATGCATTAAATTGGAGTTTTCTTGGAGATGCAGTAGATACTTCAGTTAGGAATCTGACTAGGCACCATACAATTATGTTCTAGAGTTTAAGACGAAAATGGTGTGATGATTTTAAATAATGAATGAAGTGATTTAACGTTATGTATGATACAGGTCGTATTGACATTAGCAGCACTGCTGGGAAAACCTCCGCCAACAGAAGCGTGCGATACTAAAATACGAGTCGTCTATACCACCGCCTTTGCAACTGCTAATTATGCAATGCGTTCGCCCCGATGATTTCCCATAGGATTGGTGTCCTGCACTGTTTTAATCATATACTCGGAATGGGAAGAGATTGCATCTGAACAAATAACTGGCGTGTTCCGGTTTGAACTGGATCGCTGTGTAATTTACTGTTACGTTTGTTGTTCGCTGTTTGAACTCTCCCCCCGTCCCCCTCCATGCCATCCCCGCCAGGTTGTTTTTCGGTATGTATTTAAAGTTGATTCCGCGGACTTCATTTCAGTTTCAGTTTTGCGACGTTGTTTGTGCGATGTACTTGTTCGATTCAGTTTAATAGCGTCTTCCTTGTTGACTGTTGTTCTCGGCGTTCTATCTGATGAAATCGTTTGATTATCGTTTTTCAAGTGTGTCATGGTCGATGAAACGCGGAAATGAAACATTTTCTTAATTAATATCAGTAGTTTCAAAATATTTCTGTCTAGGTATTCTACGTAATATTTCCCATAAAATACAATCTAGCTAAACAAAAGCTATTCATTAGCTAATCTGAATTAAAATTTCAGATTAGCTAAGATTTTATAAATGCTGAAAGTACAGTTGCCAACATAAGAGCATAGTGAGAAAAACTTACATTTTGTAATATCCTAAAAAGCATAAATCGTAAATTATAAGCTAAGACACTGTATCAAGATAAGTTATTTGAAGGGCGAGCTGCAAAAATGAAAAACTTGGTACAATTATGCTAAAATCCTCTTTATCAAAGTTTTACGACACAGGTGCTTGCCATCGAGTCAATATACCTATTGACGGCCACCAGAGATTTAAAACAACTAGAAACGTAAAACATGTTAACGTTCTAAACTTACTTTTATGGCCTTCTTCCTAACGGAGGGATGGAGAGAAAAGCCTCTGAGGGATGTATAAGATGCTTCTGTCGCTTGAGCTCACATGCAAAAAGTATGTTTGGTTTTAAGATCATAAAAAATCAAAACAAAAGTGTGAAAATTCCTGAACATATCACTTCCACGAAATATTTCTAAATTTTGTTTCAAACTTTCAATCTGAATTCGTTACAAACATCTTAAAATGTTAGTCTAATTGACACTAAATGTGAGAATACTAACTAATCAACATCAGCCCACCTCTAAAACCTGAAAACAGAAGCATTATACTTCCACAAATCCGTACCTACCTACTAAATAAATGCCTTGAATATAATTATTTCTCAAATCTAATAAACGTAAAATCCAAGCAAAATGAAATGACTTTCCAAAACAAAACATCGCCGATCTCTATTTTCCAGATAAAATGGGTCCCAGATTAACAGAATAATAAATCAGACAGCACTATGACAATCATTCTACGGAGATAGACGGGGCCCCGAGAGGCCAAAGTCTAGCAAATAGTAACTTTATATAGTTAGGTGAATAGTCCGTGATTTATAATGAGGCCTTGTAATCCTCTCGTGAAAGGGAGCGGGATATGAACTCGGGCCGGCACTAGTTAGGCTTTGGTTAAGAGGGAATAGTTTCAATTTAGAAGCTATCTATTTAAAGGCTTAAAAGTGTGAGATAGTTTTACGATCTAAGACTTTCTAGTATGAAATTTATAGTGATATAGAGTCCCTAACTTTTTTTAATAATAAGATAAGAAAATAATTTATAATATTTTTTAATATAATTTTTATTTATTATGATTTTATTAATTTTGTTTTAGAAATACAACGAACGCAGCCCAAAAACACATCGTAAAAAATAATGCACATCGACTTATCTTGTTGTCCTACATCCTTGTATCTCATCCTTGGGTCTAACGTACCCTCCAAAATACTTTATAATATTTTTTCGTCAACTTTCCGAAATAGATAAACTTGGCTATGGAGTTCGTATGTTTGTCTTGACAACTGAAACTAATCTTGTCACGGAGTTTCAACGTTGTTTTTATCTGATTTTACGTGACATATTATTAAAATGTGCCTACATTTTTTTCGCAATCTTCCAGCAGAGGATTTGATAAATATGATTTTTTTATGTTTTTTTTTTCTGTGTATGTATGTGATTTATTTGTGTGTGGTATGTTCATTTTCTACTTTGGTCTGACGTGTCTGAAATGTATTTAGGTGTAATTTGTGACAAAAAGAAAAGAAGTATGTAAGTACACGGAATCCAATTATGTCATCGATTACTTTCAATGTACTTTCTAACCGTACACCAATACACATGAATAACATCACTCGCTTTTCATCAAAAGTCGGCTAGAACTAACCTTTGTCATGCACAAAACACATCACGTTCTCACCGAGTTATTATCGGCGTGGTAGCTAATAAATAAGCAAATAAAGTGACGTTCATTAATATTCATGACTGTATTACCGAGCGACGTGTCTGTTCGTCACAACAGGGCGACTGATTCCACGGGATTTAGGGTTATTTTGAGAGTTTGTTTCATCACATTGAAGGAAATGTGACAAAGTATGCGATAAAGGATTATGCGTTGAAGTGGATTTAGACAACGGCTTTTATCAGATGGTAATGTGCAAGTAATACAATGTATTTTTAATATCGGTTGCGTAATAATACACAATAGTCAATAGTATTAATTTCAATTAACATTAACAGATATAGCTTAAGTACTTATTCAATAAACTACAATATAAAACCACAAACTAAATATGTTATATTTGGATGATATTATTACTAAACGTTAGAATCTGTTGCTACTAAGATAAAAATATACTCATAACTAAATATAAAGAAGCAACATAAATGAACTGAGACTTTGGGTTATTTTGCTTATCCATCATCGTTACTGTATCGCGGTGATGCTCTTAACTGGGTTAGGGAAACAATTTTGAATGGGATTTGTTTCAGCCGAGATTTTGATGATGAAGTTGATTTTAAAAAGGAACGTTAGGTTATTTTTTTCTACTTGTTTTTGTAATACATAATCAGCCTATAACGTTCCCACTGCTGGGACACAGGCCTCCTAACTTTGAGAGGGAGTGTGCAGTATTCCACCACGCGGGCCCAGTGCGGGTTGGGTTGATGTCAAATGTCTTCGAATTTTAGTTTTTTGTTATATCGAGTATTATTACCGAAATAATGAAAAAATAAATTGTTTATGGTTTATGTAAAAAGTTAGGTGCATATATTTTTATTATTGGTCGCATAAAATAAGAGACAGAATTCTGTAAATAATAACTTGTTGGCTAATATTATTCCGTGTAACTAGTATTCTAATTCGTCAAGATAGGATATTTAATAGACCACAGACTGCATAGTCACAATCTCCATCAAACACTACCTTAGGAAGATGATACAACAGAAAATGAGCATGCCGACAACTTAAACACAACAACATGCAAATCCAAAAATCGTTTACAACGAAACTGCATTGTAAGAGATAGCGGGTAAGCTGTCTTAGTTCACGTACACACATTAAGCACAATGTTAAATCTAGTAAAGTAGTCTAGCTGGTATCGCAGTGCCAAACCAACTGAGAAAGTTTATTCGCAAATTGACTTCACGTATTCGCTTTAGGTGCAGTTTCTTTCATCCGAGCTCAGCTTTTGTTGTGGCGGGAGTTGCAAGCGAGGGCGGGTTAACTTGCAAACTTATGACCTTCTTTACTTGCAAGGTCAGCTTTATAACAGTAACTATTGAATTACCTAATGATAACATGTAAATATTATGTAGATTACGTTTCGAAGTTTAGCTGCCAGGCCGAAACATTATTTCAGGTCACATTTGTTTTTCCGAATACCCATTATATCTTCTAAAATGCGCTTAGTGCAATAACATAGTAATATTAATTAACATCCTGTAATAAAATAACAAATACTTTCTTTCCTAATAACTTTTCATTTTTTTCTATCAAATAATGACACTACTATATTTTTTTGTCTTAGTACCTAATTACCAGTTGGTATTTAAAATATTAGGCCTATGTAGTTCACCTATAAAACCTTAGTTTGCTTTTTCTCGCCTACCTCTCCTCACCGAACTCAAAGCATTAGGTTGTATTAAGAAATACGAAAACTAAGCAGAATGGCATTCTAAAGAGTTCTGCGTCACAACTTTGTTTTGCATGAGTTTACCCGTTTGCCGGTTTTAAAATCTTTTCGCGACTTGAATGCATTAAAGTATTTAACTTGTTTGTAGTTTCTGTCTATCGGACGGAAGGAAAACAATGTATTGTTTGAAAATATTTTCTGAATATTTTTGTGGAAGTAAACTGTGGCTAATGTCCATGTATGTTTTCACGGTTCTCAAAGCTTTGACGGTTTCATATAAAGTTTTGGGAATATCAACAAGAAGTTGCAGCTGGTATAATGTTTAAAAACAAAGGTAACAAACATACTACTGTTTTCTAAAGAGTCAGTAAAATTGATTTTCTTTCAGAAATAGAGTTTTGTAAGATTTTATACGTCACAAAATGCGTTAAAAAATCATGATAAAGTACGAAACGTGACAAATTGCTGAACCATAGTCTACAAAAAACTTACGCTCAACAATGGGCCAGTAAAATGTCTTATTAAGTTACTCGATTTCCCTTAACTTGCTCTTACAACTAGCGACGATAAAAATGTTTTATGCCTTCCTCCCATTTGCATAACTTTTAGCAGCTGTTAAAATGTGTTAGCGCATTCGGAATTAGGGGAATCGCTTGATTGTTAAGATTTTTACTACATTTTTATCGTGGGTTCAGATAAACAAGAAAATTAAGAAATTTAATATAACAATAAAACGTACCTTTCTATCTGACACTAAACAAATATCACCATGTCTGGGGTTCAAAGGATAAGTGAAATGTTTACGATGTAATTTTTCGTAATACGAATTAAAATGAAGACGTAAAAGCAGCGTCTAATCGCCCCTAAACAGGCCTGTGCTCTTTACTTAAATCCTTTATAATCTCAAAAGATTTGTCGTAATAGAACTTTTAATACATAATTATGATAAAACAAGAACATCCAACTGACAATTAACGTCCGCCGCGTTTTCTCAACAAATAACATTTGTAGGAGAAAGCGAAACTCGACTCTCTCACGCACGGCACATAAATTTGTTACAACTGATTACCAAGTTTGTTGGGACTTGTCATCGCAACTCTTCCACCTTGGTGGGGGAAGAGAATTTTTTCATTGTTAACGTTATATCTGGCGAGGTTTGGCATCGGAGTTCATGAGCGCCGCGCACGCCGCGCCCACTACGTGATCCGAATACAACTTCTCATATTCATCGCTTTAAAGCAACACCGAGGTGCGAGAGGGACGCCCCTATACGACAGACACGGCGACACCTTTCGGCAAGATTTCGTGACCTCTCAGCGGCTTCAGTCCGCAGAAATATGGACGGTAATAACATAAATCCCTTTGGCATATAAAACACTAAACGCCCCCTGAAGTGTCCCATGGTTTTTACGACGCGAATTCTCGAACGCTGTAAAATATTCGAGCGTTTATGAAAATTGTTGGAATTTTCTAATTAATTATGATTGTTATAACGGGACATTTTATTAATTTAATTTCTTAGTTGTAAAAGTTTACTCTCCTTACCCCAAGCTCGTGTTTTTGAGGTTCAACTAGGCACGAAAACATTATTAATTTTAGTCATCAGTAACATTTTATCAACAACAAAAGTCAGTCAAACAAAACAGGAAGCTGTTTCTTCCGTAACATGTTCTTCAAACACACTACGCGTTGATTCCCGATGATCGTCGGAACACGTATGACGGATGACAAGTGACGTGCCCTCATCGGTATGCGTCGCGAACACGTCACCTAATCATAAATAGGGCATGCTCGCGCCCTTTGCCGCCGATGCTCATTTTTAGCATTGGATTTGTATGGTGCATCGTATGTTTGAAATTTTGTTGAAAATTGGACAATCCGATCGTTAAGTGTGGTTTGGTTGAATTTGTTAATCATTGTTAGTTTTCAAACTTTTTACAAAACTAAAGATAATTTGAATTTAGCTGGAATTACGTTTAAAGCATTCAATGTTTGTATATTAAAGCACCTACCACTTTAACCATGTTGAACTTGTACCTGTTAGTGTTGTACTACTCGTACCAACAACATGTATTGCAGTGGAGATCAATTGAATGGTACCTTTCAAATACTTTTTTTTTTATTTAAATGATAAATTATTTTATTTCTGTAAGTAGGTTTGTACAAACACTTTTACACGACAATCATATTTTTTAAACTAGATGAGGTCGGAGTTTCCTATCTGACTACTCTAAGAAAGGCCGAAACAAACTCAGAGGTCACAGTCTCTTTTAAAGTCGAGACATAATCGTGGTCAGATCATGTGAAGACCATGTAGATTGGTATCTGAAATGGTTGTTAAAAAAGAACCACACAGATTGAGTGGACCTGTCCAGTCAGTGCACTTATCACCAAACTTTAAAACCACAAAAAAATTCAGTAAACTACTAATTCAAAAAAATATGCTATTGCAAGTGACGTGCAAAAATCACAGCAATAAAATTCGTAAAACACCAAAAAGGAGACGTGAGGCTTCCATAGTTTTTATATCCAAGAAAACGGGGTTTTTGTCTCAAAATCGGGTCGCATTCCGGTGGATGTTCTATAAACGTTCAGTTGATGGTACATAAAGTTTCGGTCCAGTGCTGGCGACACATAAAATCTGAATAAGTAAATGATAGGGGATAGTGGATACTTGATTGATTCACGTGGGGATGGCGTAAGACACAAGCTAAAAGCGCGCGCACAATCTCTGTCCACTTTTAAAATTCTGGTTAAAAAACACTTCCTCTCTCCTTAAACATCATCATTACATTTAGTTTCCTTGCTCTTGTTTCATGTTTATTATTGTATATATTATGTGTAGATAATTATATGTTTTATGTATGTATGTAATTGTTGTATATGTAAATGGTACAGCACTGACTACCTGCATTATTGTCTCTCCTTCTCCCTTGAATCCATCGAAAGGTTGTCTGTAAAAGATCGCTTTTAGCGATAAGACCGCCCATTTTGTCACCCTGTGTAAAATGTATACATTTATATGTGTAATTTTTATGTTGTACATAATAAAGAGTATTCTATTCTATTCTATTCTATTCTAAAAGTGGAAATTGGGACAGACGGTTTGTGTGACTAGCAATATTTTATCTTAATTACCGTATCTAGACAGTTGTTATAATTTTGTCGCCTTTGTCGTTCTGTGTTTGAGTGCGTGTGTGTGTATGCGTGTGTCTGTATGCAGCATCGTAGCTACCAAACGTATGGTCCGCTTTCAATGCGGTTTATTTACTAACCGGGATGATTTTTTTTAAGCGTGACATCCCGCTAATATACTTGATTTTTGCACGAGTAAGCTCGTAATATCTAAAATTATTAACTGTTTCCTAAGGGCTTGCGTCCACTGACGGCACGGCACGGCAGGGGATCCTTCGGCGTCGCTACATGCAAGCGCATACTAACGGCCACCATGCCCCCGTATCCTTAGGCATGCCGACTAGGCGTTAGGCGGTATCATGGAATTTTCAATTATAATTTCATTCTATTATTAAGTTATATTCCTATTTGTCGCCAGTGGACGCAGGGCGTTAACTTTCTATCTTTATTCTACAATCGCTAAAATCTTATTTCTTACGCCATCATTCTCCCGATAGTATTGTTTATGTGACGGACGAGTTACGACATTTACGATCTGCGGAATGGTGTATTTGCAATTTATAAGGTATTCTCTGCTGACGACTTTGCGTCTTATGCGCTTAGCTTACGGCGCAATTTTCAACAAACTATCTGCGTTCGGTAATTTCAGATTGATTGATAAATGTTGACGAATTCATTAGCATAAAAGTTTTAGTGGAGGAAATCTGGGTTTTTTATGTTTATGTGGCAGATGAAGGAAGTTTAAGGCATATGAATATCTTACGAGTAAAACAATGATAGTCAAATCTGTGAAGAATGGAAGAACAGACACTGAGGTAACATTCAATATCCAAATTATTAACAAAATTAAAATAAAAGTTTTTGCTTGACTTTCGCCTACAGATTGGTCACTTCAAACCTCAGAATATCATCAACAACCAACGCCCAAATTGCATGCAAGAAAGCCTAATTACAAGCCTACGAAAAAAGACATTCAATCTACATCAGATACTCACATAACAAAATTTATTTCCCTCAAAAAGGTGCACCTTCGAAGATGGCTCATTAAACCACTCCTGGCGATCGTAAAACCTTTACAAAATTTTCATTACGCCTCTACCAAGGGAATAATGATCGGACCTACGTTTAAATGGCATTATCTTACTCTTAGAAAGCATAATCTGACTCCTGAATGCATAAAGAACTATAAACGTCAGATATCATCTAATTGAAGTTCAAGTAATGGGGGTAGGGATGGCTAAAAGTATCGATGTTAGAGAGAAAATTTTGAACTAGGCTTTTTCCTTTATGGGTGGTAATGTGCAGATATTTGAACCTAACTAGTGTACGACGGACTTTTGGGTGTGTGGAATTAATCCTAAATTTTAGACTTGATACGTATGAAGATGTGAAAAGGTTGAAGAGTTAAAAACTGTCTTGATTGAAATAAAATGTGCTGGTATTAAAAAAAATATCTTTTAAAATGATCATATAACATGCTCATGTTTTTAAAATACGCTGTAATACAGATTTCAAGTTCTGTAACTCTGCATTTTCTGAAAATAGTTTATTGAAACATCCGATTCCTCCTTAAAATGTATACTCAATTTTCCATCGATAAATTGAATACAAAAACATCGACACATTTCAGACATTGCTTAGCGAAGCGTTGCCCATTAAAATGTAGGAACGTTCGATAGCTCTTTTCAAGTGTAAAATATTTAAATTTACCTAGCAACAATTGGAGGCACGAATTTAAAATGGTAGGAACAGGCTCAATTGGACTGAAGCCTTCCAAATTAATTGAAATTTATGGTCATTTGGGTTTGATTTTTACTTCACGATTTTTGGACGAAAGGGTAAAGAATGCTGAGGATAAACAGGAGACAATTGTTATGACTTTTTATGCAATTCAGTTATACTTTTAATAATTATGAGCTTGTTACTTACCTTACTTACCTGTATTGTCGGCGATAGATTTGTTCGCAAGCTTATGCGACCTCATTTTGTAATCACCACAGTAGGTACTCGTCATCGTAAACTCTTGTCATGAAGTTTTAGTAAGTAAAAGTATTTCTTTCAGTAATTAAAAAGCAGGTTGTTTCGGTTCCCGACCTGTTGTTTTATTGTATAGCAGTGTGACTTATAGGTTAAGGCTTTGTTTAAGGTAAATCCTATATATTTAGGTCTAGCTTCTGCCCGCGACTTCGTCTGCGAGAAATTTCTTGTTTCCCCGACTCACTGCGTCGTATCGTATCGCCTGCCCGCACTATTACTTCGTTTTGATTAGTGTTCTTTCCAACTTTTTTCTTTTTGCTGGGCTCCTAAGGGGTCTCGCGTGATGTTAAATAGCTTATGGCTAACAAATTCAAAAAGATTTTTTTAAATCCAACTGGTAGTTCCAGAGATTAGCGCGTTCAAATAAACAAACTCTTCACCTTAGATAGCTCTCTAGCTATTATAGATTTGCGCAGTGCTCAAGCGCCGCTGATGCCGCGATTGGCGTGGCTACCTACTGGTCCCAAATCATCTAATATAATATAATATTTTTACTTTTGACTCGAAAAGAAAAAGAAGTAATTTAGATTGGTGTTATTTTAAACATATTTTTAAGTTTAAAACATTAAACCTTGTCCTAAAACTGCCATATATAAAAGTCAAATAAAATTGTTCTTACAAAACCTGGACACTGGTATGAAGTGAATTGTTCGAGGATGGCGGAGGAGTCTTAGGAATTTCATATCACAAACAAATTTCTGTCGTCATAATGAATTCCTGTGCCAGAGACGGCTATTGGACTAGCCAATGGATGTTTTAAATATTTCCGTTTGTAGGAGGTGCGTACGTTGTTATACTTTTCAAATAATAGTTTCACTTGTAACTAACTAACTAACAAACTTAAACGTAAATACTCGTAAATCTTAGAAGTCAATTTTAACCTACTTTTAACTGTCGTACCGGAATGAAACTTTGTATGTATATGTAGTTTGGATGACAAAACTATAATTTGATATTTGGAGCTGATCTGATGATAGAGCCAGGAGGTGGATAGTGGAACTCTTCAGTGGCTACTAGTAAACCCCTCGATTTTGGACTCATATGATTTTCTTTGATGAGTCCAATACATTGGGCATAAGCAACGAGGGTCTGATGATGAAGCCAGGAGGTGAATAGTGGAACTCTTCAGTGGCTAAACCCCTCGAGTTTGGAGTCATATGATTTGTTTTAATAAGTCCTATATATTGCACTTGGTGTTGAGGGTCTGATGATGGAGCCAGTAGGTGGATAGTCGAACTCTTCAGTGGCTACTATTAAACCACTCGAGTTTGGGCTCATATGATTCTTTTTGGCGAGTCCAATAGTTTGGATTTGGTAACGAGGGTTTGATGATGGAGCCAAGAGGTGACAATGGAACTCTTCAGTGGCTCCTAGTAAACCACTCAAGTCATAACTTTATTGACGTAGGACTTATTAACTAAATGAAGAATACAGGGTGGCAGGGAGGGAGTGGCTCGAGAGGCGCCACGGCGTCCTCACCTTCCGCCTGACGCAGGTCCTCTCCGGACATGGCTGTTTCGGGAGGTTCCTGTTTCGGATAAGGCGGATCATTGTGTGGATCGACCGGAGGATATGGTGGAGCATACGGTGGAGGTCTGCCCGGCTTGGGCGGAGCACCGCTGTGTCCTCGTGGCGGCGATCGGCGGCGGCGACCTCTCGCGTCCGGCCCTGGTTCAGGCCATGGTACGGAGCGAGAGGGAATGGGAAGCCGTCACCTCCTTCTGCAAAGCAGTAGCGCTCGCGAAGGAGGAGGTGGAGCGCGAGAGGGAGGGCAATCGCTGCGCCCTCGCGCCCCTAGTCGCCGCAGGAAGAGACACCCTGGGCGTCGGGAGTCGATTACCGACTCCCGGCCACCGGGCTTGCGGACGGCGAGCAATGGGCAGCTCGCCGTCTGGTAAGGACCAGGCCTGGGTCGGCGCGTCGTGTTCCACGCGCGCCTCAAACAGATGTCAGCACCATTGACGGGATCCGATAGGGCCGATGCCTGCCGGGGTCGCGCATTGTTCGAAAGAGTTACCGTGGCCCTGGCGCACAGGCAACTGAAGGAACACGGGTGGGTTTTAGTCAGTAAGAGTCTGACATACCCTTTCGCTCCGTACAGAGCGGGAGAGGTCATTTGATGATTTCACACCCAAAAAAAAAAAAGGGTGGCAGGGAGGAACATCGACGCGCACACTGTAACCATGAATTCAGCATATGATTCTAGACCCCTTAGCGTAGAATTTTTTTGTCAGTTATCAAAAAAAGAACTGCCTATTAATAGAAAATAGCCATACCTACGCGGCCAAAATGTACTGAACAGCATTTTTTTTTAATAGCCGGCAAAATATTTCAGCCCTGGAGGGCTCAGAATCGTGTACTGTATCCATGGTAACAGGTTGTGCGTCGATGTCCCTGCGACCTTGTAGACTAGGCTAAAAAGTGAAAAATAAAAATATTTTGTTTAAAAATAAAAACTAAGAAACACTCTTTTAGCACGCATTAAAAATTATAAAATAATTAAATTAACTTACATTCGTTCTTCTTTTATTTATATCCAATGATTATATCAAAAAGCGTGGAGCATACCATAGTGGTACAGTTTTCTGATGAGTGTATTATGATGTACGCAATCGGAAGCCTTGGACAAGTCGCAGAAAATGCCGAGAGCATCTTGCGACTCCTCCCAGGCCTCGAATATGCTTTTCAGTAATTCCACGCCCGCGTCTGTAGTAGAACGACCTTTTGTAAAACCAAACGGTTCCAGATGAAGTAATTTATTTTTATGGAAATGTCCTAACATTTGTTTAAAAAATATTTTATCAAGGATTTGCTCAATGTAGGTAATATCGAAACAGGCAGAAAATTTTAGGGAATAGTTGTGCTGCCAGATTTGTACAGTGGAATCACTTTGCTAAGTTTCATCAGATCATACACCAGATGCAATACAAGAGGTAAAAACAATTGCTTAAAAGGGTAAAATAACATCAATTAATTATTGAGGACATGGTATGTACTGATAATCTCGCAAGGTCAACAGTTTATTTTTTAAATCAAGATTTTTAAAAGACTCGCTATTGTCTTTGGCGGTAACAGTTGTTAATTCAAAAAAAAATTCACCTTCTGGTTCAATTTTTTTAAGTATTGAGTAAGCAAAAGTGGAGGACGACGATGACAGAGTTCTGGTTGTTAAAATGGAAATATTAGTAGATCAATTTTCAAACTCAGTTGCCACCTCCACATCTGCCATAATATCTACATCATTGATTTTTAGATGGAAGTCACGATTTCGTACTGTCGTTCTTCTAGTTTCTGAATTAATAATATTCCAAGTTGTGTTAATTTTATTTCCAGATGACTTTATTTTATTTTTAATATACATGGCGTTTCATGAGGAACAGGCTCTTTTAAAAAACTTTGAATATTTTTTAATCATAGTTATACATTTTGTCATGATACAATTACAATATCATAAATTACAATTTATATGATATTACTTCTGCCTAATTTTGTAAAAACCTGGTGTTGCCCAATCACTGAAGATAACGCGGTCACAAACAGACAAAGTTTTTGAGATGACTACCTTCCTAAATTCGCAATTGATAAAGTTAAACAGTAAATTATTAGCTTGATACGGGTCGATGTGATACGGTAAATTCGTTAGTTTTTCAATTTTGTTTTAATGGTTCTCACAAGTTTTCTTTGAGCTTCGAATATTTTCTGAGGGAAAGTGACTAACTGGCCACAGTGATCAAAGTTCAACTGGCTGGAAGGTCTTAAGTTGGTAAAAATATTGTCAACTACATTTTGCCCGCGGCTTCGCCTGTGTGTATGTCGGAAATTATCCCACGGGAACGTACTACCGGGATAAAAAGTATCCTAAGTATTAATCCAAGTTATAAAATATCTATGTTCCAAATTCCATCCAAATCCGTTTAGTAGTTTTTGCGTGAAAGAGTAACAAACATCCATCCATCCATCCATCCATCCATTCTCACATTTATAATATTAGTAGGATACAGGTAGCACTCGTGGCAGTTATTCTAGTCGCCTCAAATAATGTACAAGTTATTTTATGACTTTAATAAAGTTATAACTTGATTTGCTGCTGCAGATTTTTCCAGTATATTAATATGAAGTCTCTATAGACAACAACTGTTTTATAACTGTTACATTGACAAATGTTTAATAATACTTCATCCAAATATTTCTCAAAAGATCTTATTCAGCACATGGAGCACACGCTCCACATAATTAATTAACATAACCTAGTTAGCTGGTAAAGAATGCCACATTACCGCATTTAGATTTCATTTTAACTTTACTGTTTCTCATTAGAATGAAACACAACGTTCATACCATAAAAGCCATAAATTCATTGCAGTAATAAAAAAGTTTCCCAAAAAACGCAACCCCAAAATAGTTAACATTATATTAAAAGACCCAAGTTCAATATTAAATACGAGCTATTTTTACAAGTGGATGGTATTAGGGGCCGCCCTCGTAGGAATCAATGGGCCTGCCCTTCACCGGATGTACCCTACGCCTATGGGGTAAATAAAGGCAGTTTCCTGTGACAAATATTTAAGCCTTCCAGTCTTGTATGCGGCGGACGGTTGTTTGGAAATATAGAGGGTTTGTTTTCGTTTAGTACAGGGTTATTTACTATAGTAAATAACGTGATGGGCCGAAGGCTAAAAAGGACCGCTAGAAAGTATAATGATTACATGGAGGTTATGGGCCTGCTTATCAAGTATAAGAAAGTGATTTTGAAATCTGGCAAGGAACAATTAAACGTTTTTGACATCATGTGTCAAGTACTCATGAAGGTCTTAGTTTTTCGGATATCTCTGACTTACGGTGAAAGGAAATGTTGTTACCTCGACTAGTTTGTTATCTAGAAGTCCCAAAACACGTGATCATCAATGCATGTATATGATCTACATGAGCTGAGGTAGGTATAATGTTGTTTCTCTGACGCTATATAAAAACAAAAAATATAATTAAAAAGAGCACTATTGAAAGTGAATACACTCATTTCTCTCACTTTAAAAGCATTTCACGAGCAAACTGTGATTACTATAACGCACAATGAACCTCAGATATCCATTTATTCCTGAATAAACTTGCACAATGTGTTTCATCCATTAACTATGAACAAACACTGCAATAAGCTCCGAAGTCATTCAAAAACTATACAGAGCCATCTAATTCAATTAACGTACTGTATCCTTGATCACATTAGCAGGGTTTGCATACAAATGTCTCTGCAGGGGTGCAAATACACGTTTTCTATGTAACTTTAAATATTTGCTGTCGCGTGCCACTATTCAAATAAATGCGTTACTCTCTCTCTTTGAGCACCGATTCCTTGTCATGATATTCCATGCTGTTTGGCTGGTTTCGTTTACTTGATTTTTATTACTGGCAAATGTTGTTTACAATCTTTTAAGATGGTTGAGAGTAGTTTGCGTTCGGTGATGTAAATTTTTGTGAGATTTGGATGGGAATATGGATGTCTTTGAACGGAAAATTAACGTTGTTGTAGATTTTTTTCATATTTGTTCTGGTTTATTTAAAGCAAAGCA
This sequence comes from Dryobotodes eremita, assembly GCA_917490735.1. NCBI lineage: Eukaryota > Metazoa > Arthropoda > Insecta > Lepidoptera > Noctuidae > Dryobotodes > Dryobotodes eremita. Next base: position 20,831,108 of record OU823249.1, on the reverse strand, counting down.
AACGTGTGGGAGTGTGTTCTTATTTATTGGTACAATGCAGATATTGTTCTCAATCCTACAACTAGAATCCAAAGATCATCCTACGATCACATAAATCTCTCACCGCCTATACCGCAAAACAATTACTCACCCGCAATTCTGATGATTTGTGAACAGGGTGGCGAAAAAAATGAAAATCTTCTCACAGCGAACCACGGGGCGATACAAATTGTAACACCTGACAAAAGTGCCATGATTTATTAGCAGCGGCAGAATCGGCAGCCCGGATAAAACCACCGCATTTCACAACGAGAGCTGGAAACTCGTGCGATTCAGTAACAAAGCATTGTTGAACTCTATTGCCATTAGCTTCAATTGTTTCGGCTCGTGAAATATGTGAATTTGATAGTTTTTGTAGATTTTGGTTTATAATTGAGTTCTGTGTTTTTTTATGTTGATTGACGAAAAATATAGGTATTGAAAATGCAGTATTGAAAAAAACATGGCTAAAAGTAACTATGTTTTTATTCATTAATCAAAATCAACATGGTTGATTTCTCGCTCTATCCTGTGTAAGTGTAAAAACACAACACGATTTTCGATTTTATGTAGGTACAACAAGATTTAATTTATACCTATCTGTAACAAGATTTCCTATCCCGACATGATGTTACAAGAGAAAATTCTTTGACAGAATCGAAACAGCCGCCGTTTCCTACAATACCGTTCACGATCAAATAGTCAAACAAAATTTATGTCCTCTCCCGTCGGGGATTAAAATATTAAAACTGCTGAGGTGTTTTCGCAACAATTTTTATTTATGGCCCGAACAATTGCACGGTTTTTACATTAAAAAAAAACAAAAAGTTGATTTGTTATTCACAAAATGTAGTGGAAATATTGTGGTGTAAGCTGACATCGGGAATGAAGAGGCGTGATTAATTATTGCAGGACTTATAGTGGTAGTGTAGCGACCTTTAGCATTAAGTGCTGCAATAGTAAATGCATTGCATTTAGTATTAGCTGTGGATTCTCCAATGTTTCTATTCTCACTAGCGTTCTATAGTATAAAACTTATTGCGCCCAGAGATCGAATCTTGATTCGATTCTTGATCGTGTTAATACCTATGTTAGATTTTTTTTGTAAAGAGTGCCTCATTTAAATCGATATTGAGAATCTGATCAGATGCGCCACTTGTTTAGCTTCTCAAATTGTGGTGGGTTTACTTACACCAAAATCAGATATTACAAAAAAACAACACGTGTTTTAATTAAACGGTAACATTTGCCTATTTTGCCAGAATTATTTATAAATACTTACAATACAACTATTAGTAATTACCACGACGTTGAAAGCAGAAAGATAGAGTTACAATAGACAACTCCATTTAAAATACTTTTAGTGAAAGATTGATAGCAAACTGGTAAAATTCTAACAGACTAACTTCTGACCACAACTTCGTCTGCGTGAAATTTCTGGTTCCCACGACGCACCCCGTCGCATCGCATCGCCTGCTCGCGCTATTGCTTCGTTTTCGCTTAACGTTCTTTCTGACTTTTATTATTTTTGCTCAGCTCATAAGGGTCCAAGCGTGATGTTATACAACCGAAATCAAATCCGAAAATATTTTTTTAAATCGGACTGGTTGTTCCAGATTACCCCCTATAAACAAACAAACGAACGTATAATAATAATAATAATAATATAAAAATATATATATATATATATATATATATATCTTTATCTCTTTATAATATTATAATTATTATAGTATAGATAAATCCATTTAAATACTTCTAGATACTTATATCCCATTCCAACATGAAAACATAAACGTAATACATATTTCAGATAACACAGACAAGGCCTGGGAGGGCTCAATTCAATCTAAACTTATTATTTATTTTGCCTGATAGTTTATGCTTATTTAATAGGAAAAGTTGCCGATCAACGGAGCCACGTACAGGTCAAACATAGGTACTATTTATTACTATTTGAATTTCAAAATTCATCAGGCTTTGTGGCTATATTGTTTGTCTTAATGATACAATTCTGTTGATTTTATTGAAATTTTGGTAATTTCCAAACATAAAAAGGTATTTAATTAAATATATTTTAGTGATAAAACACATAATCCTCTTAATTGATCAAATACATTATTTGCCCTATCGTTAATTTGCCCTAGGTGTGATGTTGTAACATTTTGTTTGAGTGAGTAAGTAATTTCGGCATATTACAGCAATTTGTCGAGTCACGATTGTTAAATACAATACAGCACGCAAGACAATTATGAAAACGTGTTATGAGAAATGCTTCAAAACTCAAAGCATGGGAGTTATGTAACCCGCTTTTTTGTAATCAAGCAAGTCTTTCAATAGCGTTACTTTGGTAGAGATAATTTGCACTAAACGATTTTTTAGACATCGCTCTATAGCTCTGTCATCTTCGTTTCGTTCTGTCAATCGTTTAAAGATGACAGCGACAATGTTGTTTTAAGTAAATTGTCACACCGCCTGCTCGACTATGTCAATTTATATGTCATGCAAACCTAACCTAAAGTAAGTCACAAAAGCCCTAGGGTCTAGCAGGGCATTAATATTGTACTGAATTTAATTATGACCCGCTGGTCATTAATTTGATTCAAATTTGGAACATTGGACCCTCAAGTAAAAATCGCATACAAACATTTTCCATAGTACATACTAATCACATACATTTACCATTGAGTCCTGCACTAAAAAAATGAATAGTTCGGAATTCGAACTGGCCACCGAGGTAGAATACAAATAAAGAAAAAGGTGCGAATACTACAGATCGCTTTGCTGTTAAGCAACAACTTAAATAAAAAATTCTCACAAAATGTCGAGTGACGATAGTGATTTGAGTCCGGAGTACATTCAATCCGAAGCCATTAGTATTGCCAACAATCTACGCCCAGAAAAGTCCAAGGAATCTTACATGAAAGCCTACGACGATTTTTACAAATGGAAAGCTACAAAACGCGTGAAGTCTGTATATGAATCAGTGCTTTTAGTCTACTTTCAGCATTTATCATGTACAAAGAAGTCAAATAGCCTATGGTGCATCTATTCGATGCTCAGGTCAACAACAAACATGAAACATTATATTCAAATTAATACATACACCAAATTACTGGCATTTTTAAAAAGGAAATCGGATGGACATCGTGCTAAGAAATCAAAGTTTTCATAGCTCAAAATGTGGAAATGTTTCTAAATGAAGCCCCTGACCACAGCTTTCTTCCCTCAAAAGTGAGTACTTACCTAATGATTAAATTTTTTGTAACTAAAATAGCTACATACTGACTTATACTTACTAGCGACCCGCTCATGCATTGATCGCTTGTGTGCGATCTCCTGAAGCATTGCGTAATGTTTCGACAAGCAAAATTGTCGAGATTTCTGCGGTCCAAGTTAAATATTATTGTAAACCATCGTAAGGTTTATGTATCTATTATTACAATTATATGTGTCAATCAAATCTAAGAAAGAGTATAACTTGTAATACATAACAATTAATATATATTAAAGTACGTAACTTACCTCCCTACTTACTGGCCTACCAGTCTATTTTTGTTACAGGTAGTCTTGATTTTTGGAGTAAATGGCGCTTGTCGTGGAAATTCATTCTTAAACATTAAAATCGAAGACATCGAAAAATTGCTGGTAAATTTGCCAGATACAAAATCGAAAAAAGAACGGTCATTCGTAGTCCGTGGAGAATACGTAAGATTTGTCGAAAAGTACCAAGGTCTACGCACTTCTAATAAAAAACACTAACAGATTTTTCGTAGCTTATAATAATAGTAAGTGCACCAGGCAAGTCATTACTACAAATAAGATCAGCAGCATGCTGAAAGAAATTGCGAAATACCTGAAATTGACAAATGGCGAACTCTAGACGGGCCGTTGTTTCAGAGTTTTTGAGGGTGCTGAAGCCAATAGTGAGGTCATAATGAAAATCCAAGATGGCGGCAGTGAACATTTTCAATGTTTTTATCATAGGTGTCGTTTTCGTGGTTTACGGAGTTGCTAAAGTCGATAATGAGGTCAAAATTAAAGTCCAAAATGGTGACCATATTATGAGAGCTACTTAATACATAAACTAGACGGCTTTGTATTAAAAACGAGTATTAAATTCACATTTTCTATATCTCTCTCTCTGTGTCTCTTTCTATTATATGCGAGTGGCGTGCGTGCGTTTATCACGTAAGGAACTTCGTTCCGGACGGGGGTCCCTCGCCCTCACACGTTTTTTTTCTTGCTTCGTTTAATTACAATAATTTTCTTAACTAATACAAACAAAGTTGACACGCCGATTATAACAGCCAATAGAAATTTTATGAAATCTACATCAAATCCTTAGAGTATATTATGCGCAATTCGTCGGCCGTCACGTCAACATGTCACGCAGGACTTGAGGACAACACACCTCAGCGTGTTTGTTAAATGTAAACAATTTTACGTTGTAGGAGTGAGATTTCCTGTATACCCATAGTCTGAAAAGAGGCAGAGGTTTAATAGAGTTACTGTAACAAGAATTCACTGATAAGTATCTTAGTTACCAATCTTTCAATTAACAATTAGTGCAAGTAACTTTTAAGCTATTGCATAGCTTTTATCGCGGGCTTTGAGCGCGGCGACCGAATCAAGAAATTCCGTAACGAAAATAAAACCTAACACCCCCCACTCTGCCTACAATGTAGCTCGGCCGAGCGTTCGCTTAACGTGTATGTATATGGTACGACTGTACTTGAATTAATAACAAAGAAAAAATAAACTGGATAAATAAAAAATAAATTAATAATTATAATTGCATAAGTTGATAAAAAATGCTATGCAATAGCTTTACCGCGGCAGTCCTCGAGTGCCACACGTGTTTTTTTTATTTTCAGATTCTCACTAATGCCGCATTTAAATTAAAGCCTTCCATAAAAGGTGTTCTACAATAGTAATAATTGCTAATTACTATTTATATGGCTGTCAACGATTGCGCTGCTTCCACTAATTATTTACGATTATTCGATGTTACGGGTGAGTCTTCCAGCTCAATCTTTGCAAACACATATTTTTGACCTTCACCTTTAATCTCGAATCACCAGTCAGCGAAAAACTCCATCATGATTTCAAGCCCCAGCAAAATCTCAACTTACCCCACACGCTTAAGCAACAAGACGCAGTACCATTATTAAAGCCATCACAAATTCTTTTAACATTATGTAATTTCTTAACAAAATAGGCACGTCATGTTTAAATTGAATGAATGGTTTTGAATTTGAATTACCTGAATGCGGTTTGTGGTTACCGCTTTGTTTCGCTTGTCGCTCGTTGGCTTCGCTACTAAGACCGGAGTTTCTGTCACCGGCGTGCGACTGTTGGGTTACGAAATCAGCGGGCTTATTATGAAAATTGATTGTGTATAATTTTTACTTGGAATAGGTTATCATTCGTAGGTGTCGTAGCAACTGGGGACTCACTTAAGGACGGTTAGCTACGTGACAGCGCCATCTTTTATGCTCTAAACGTGGTGGTTGGGTCAGCAGTAGCTATTCAGTACATATTTATGAACTGACAATAACATTAAATAACATGCTTGCTAGTACTATCAATATCCTAGTCAGCCTCTAATATAATTATCACTGATTAACAAGCCGTCTATTATCAAAAACTTTCGTTTTGTAATTTAGAACTTCAAAACATATTATGGCGGTCCCACACAAACAACTCTCTAGCCACACAATTTATCCTTTAATACCCAATAACCTAGACCCTCATCTTATCCCGCAAGCACTAATAACCACACACCTCCACCAGCTTTACAACCCGTTAACTATATGTATAACCCGCCAACTATATGTATAACCCGCCAAGTATATGTATAACCCGCTGGGTTATACATATAGTATAACCCGCCACCTCTATAACCCGCCACACTCTGCGACCGCCTCTAGCGGTGTTGTGAATTAATTTTCAACTTTGACGCGAAATAAATCACGTGGCCCGCATCCTGATTAGTTGCGGTGTTGCCATTTTAAATCGATTCCACGTTTTTATTTACGTATTTTTATATTTTGGCTTAATTGAATTTTATATAACGTTGTTTCTGATGGTTCGATAATTGGATGTTGTTGTTTTTATTTCCGAAATGGAAGAAATGAAGTTAACTGCAAAAATATGGTGGAGACCAATTATAGAACTTGTTAATAGATTTGAAACTTATTTTTGTAACAAAGCTTTTTTATTGACATAAATATTTATCAAAATTTAATTCGTTTTAGCGTAGGTTTTAGTTTTAAATCGATAATTATATACTTGAATCATCTTGATCAGGGATTATTTATAATCTCACAGCAGCTTGACGGTTTGCAATCTCTTGAGATGTAACTTATATTTCAATAGAACGCTAAATAGCTATCAGCAGACTTGTAGGTTCAAATAAATGTGGATTTCCATTAAACTACTGAAAGACAAATCCAAAATTCGAACAGTGTTGCAATCAAAATATTTCACAATTTCGTACAACCCGGTGATCCAACGACTTTCGACATTAAAGAAAGATCATTTATTGATTTTACTACCTACACATCCATAAAAACAGAGGTAACCCTATCTTTTACTGCTTCAAACCACAGCGGCATTTTTTTCCAAGCATAAAAAAGAAATGCCTTACAAAAGAAACAAGAGTAATTCTTTCTAATGAGAGCGGGAGCCGGTTGCTCCATGGCGGACACCTAACCCGTTCACTGCGACAATGTAACGATGCACAATAAGCAATATCGACTGTGTAGCAGCAGGCGATAAGTTAAGTATTAGTATCTTCGATCAACAATAGTATTATATTAAGGATTAGAAACAAAAACACATCGCTCAAGTGGCCACGATTGCATATAGCTTGATTATAAAGCTTAACACTCAAATATAAAGTTTATTATCGCTTGCAATATATTTACTACTTCGATTCAAAAGTAAATATTTTTTTTTATAAGAACACAAGTATTTTTGGAAAAATAAAACATAATTTCTAAGCTATAAGGTTGAAAAAAACTATGTTGCAAAATAAAACCACAGCCACAGCCACAGCTGGCAAGAAACTCCACGGTTACTATTTTAAAAATAATTGGCTATTACAATGTTTTCAAATTACAGTGTTACTAGATATGGGAGGACAGTGTAGGCCTGTCAACAAGTAACAGGTATTCAACAAAATAGAAAATGATCTACAGTCTACAAGTTCGTTCTCACATTCACAAAATTTAGAAGAATCTATATATAAAATTAAAATAAAAGCCTATTTAAACCAAATGACATAATTACCATTACAACAGTAACAAATCTGAATTAAAATAATCATCATCATACTAAGAGTTACATAACCACACAGAAAATAAGCATAGAAAAGGCAAACCACAACATAGACTACGATAACTGACAATATTGCAATGATACACAGCCGATAACTTCTCTTTATAGAGAGGTAATCGAAATATATCTATAAGAACCGGCCACTGTGGTCGTGAGAGCATATTGTGTACTACTGAGCTAAAATATTGCTTGAACTGTGGTGGAATGCAGATGTAAATTATGTGGATGTAAGGAGTAAAGTAGAACGGAATGACACATTTGTTTCGTTTACTGAAACAAAACAAATGGTGCTGCGGTAAGAAATATCGAATGTTACGCATTATATATATTCGATATTTCCCTTATAACGTTTTAGCTCTTTGTTTTTCTACTCACTATACACAGTGACAAAAGTGGCGCTCATAAAGTTATGATAATTGGGCACAGTTAACCGCATAACAGTGGTAACACTTGCACTTCGAAAATCATCTTTACTGCTACAACGATGCGGCCAATCCATTGATGTGCGGCTTATTGTACACACAGGCAGTTCTAGAATGAGAAAATATCACTGTTATCACTTATAAATAATAAGGTGCATCCAAATTTCTTGGTTTTATGGTCATTGTAATTAAATAATTTTACACTTACGAGACTTGCTCACTTAAATGGCTCACTGTTGGTGGCGCGTGTGTTGGATCATTCGGTTCCCTACAAAATGGTTGAGCTGGATGGTGCTGACCCACGCGTCATTTTCGTGAACGGGCGCCGTTAGTTGAGACTGGTCATCTCTTAACTGCCACGGCTTATTTTTATTATTAATCTTATATTTTGAATTGTTTCTTAATATTTTTTTTTTCATTGTTCTCACATATAGAAGCAACAAGAATAATGTACCCAGGATTTTGTAATATCTTGGATTTAAAAAGGGTGTCCTTGGAGTTTCTTGCCCGTTCTTCTCCATAGAGATCTACGTTTTGGAATGGGCAACTAACTTCAACTTTCTGACTAACTGACCGACTCTTTGACAATTCAAAAGTGCCTGTAAATGGTTTAATTGAAATAAATGCTTTGAGTTTGAGTTTGAGTTTGAGCTTGTTTGCCTCACCAAACCTAAAACAACGAAAAACTTACAATTATTTATAAAAAAAAACATCATGACTCCAATAATCACTTCGCAAACATGTTTCTAAATATCCCATGAAACACCATGCATCATTCTCAAAACCGAAGAGCAACGCTTATTTATGAAAACAATTCTGTTTTTTCTTTAAGTGCTAAACTTTTTGCGCCGAAACGCGGTATTGTTTTACGTTTTGGAAAGTCGAGGACTTTAACATTCGTTTTTATTGATATCTTTGTGGATTTTTGGATTGTTAAGGTTAATGCTACATCGAATGTTTGGAGTTATGTTGAAGGATTATTTTTATTGTTAACGGTTGTTCTTGATTCAGTTTTTATTTTCTTTGTCTCGGTGTGTTTTACCGGCTTAATATCATTAAAACATTTGATAGCACGTTGGAACCATTGCTTGAACATTCTATGCTTATACAGTTCAATAGTTTGTCTGCAATAAGACAAAAAGCGGTCAGTACTCAATACTCAAAACATTTAAAACAACAAAAAAGGGACACCCAAAGCCGCGTAAAAATCTAATACACTTAAAGCCGGCAGTCCATTTTAATATGTGTCACAAACGGCGTTCCGTTCGGCCGTCGGGCCTCGGCCTAGGCCCCACTTCGGCGTCGGCCCCAACAATTGTTATTCAATACCACTTCATGAAATATGCATTTATTGTGTGCTCACGGGAGATCTCTGTAAATTCATATGGTATATTGGAATTACGCCTCTGCGTGTGGAACTGTGTTTTAGGCTTGAACTGGTGGAGTGGTATTAAAAATGTTGCGCTTTTTGTTCGATTGCATGGTAAACAAAGTGATGTCGATGAGTGACGAGTAATTGAAACGTGTTTCGTGAGTGGATGGGTTGCCAGGTGAATTTAAGTTACCTAGTAGTACATATACATTACTAGCGGTTCTTTGAGCTGTAGACCTCGCGAGTCTGTCTTTGCATAGCTTAAAACTTAATAAACGTTCACCTTAAAACAAACAGCGCGCGCAGAGCGCGAAATTACTGAAATATGTTTTTTTTTTTCATTTTCGGCCTCCATATCCCCGCCATTTTAAAAAAATCATTCGACAAAAAAAAAACATACAATTATTGAAACTACTCACAAAATTTTACGAGAATCAGTTGATAAATACGACCTGTAGAGGAGAATAAACATCCAAAAGCATTTTTGCTCTAGCTGAAACGGAGACGCTTCGCGCTCGCTCGGTCAAAAAAGTTCTAGAGGCTAGCTACAACTTATTATTTGGAAAGTCTATCGAGTCAGTTCGGTTTCACGATGATAGATGAGCTACTGGCCATAAAGGCTGATGCGTTACTGATGTTAGAGAAGTTGAAAAATAACATGCACCTCACATACCATAAGTGGGTACTTAATTACTCCAGCATAGACTATATTATAAATAGTTGTTGGGACAGTAGGTGTTCGAGTTCAAGCATTCTCCCAAGGAGTAGCTCTTTGTAGTAGAGATGCTCATATATATACACAGAAATCATATTATTCATTAACAACCATTTGGGGCTAACGTAGACTATTGACATCCGTTCTACACTTTTTCTCTGATAAATGTTTCTTTTATCTGTTACGATGACTGTAAAAACATGCACGTGAAAGAGTTCATTATTCCCAAGTTTTAATTTGCATGTTTCAATAAATTTTACTTGCTAAACTATATGAAAGATCTGAAAAACAAAGTTATACTGTAAAAATATCTATTACTGCGTCCAAGAGACTGCTTGTATATCATTTAGTCTGAAAATTGTCAGAGATTTCTAGTCTTACTTTGAAACTAAAGGTATATTGTGCAACAATTTTTTATTTAATTTAGTTTAAGTTATGTATCCTAAGTCTTAAGCAATTCAAAGGTTTTTGTATGAATAAAGATTTTTATTTATTTATTATTATTATTTATGATTATTAATTTAGAACTTTCAGAATTAATTCTTATGGCTCAGTAAAGTGTCCAACAAAGAATATCATGCAAGTTTAAAAACTGATTTTCGTACTATACCTATTTAATAACTAAAGAATTGAGCTACACGATTACTTACAAATGCTTGCACTGACTGGACACGTACACTCAAATCTGTGTGGTTCTTTCCTCAAAATACCATTGCAGGCACTAATCTACAAGTCCTCACATGATCTAACCAAGATTATGTCTGGACTTTAAAATAGACTGTGAGTTTTTTTCAGCCTTTCTTCTCAGAGTATTCAAATAGGAAACGACGACCTCAACAATTTTTTTTATAATATAATTGACGTGTAAAAGTGTATGTTCTTACAAACCTACTTATATGTAGTAATAAAATCATTTATCATTATTAATCACAAACATTTTTGTGATTAACTTGACAGCTATTTGTGACTTTTATCTCAATAACGTTTACATCGGTTAGGGAAGAAATACAAATTTTCTTAGATAACATCACTTCAGTCTTAATATAAGCCTATCGCAAGCCTAGCCGTGTTTCAAAGCTCGTCGATCGCCGTAAAATGACAATACTTAGCCCCAGATCTAAAAACGTTACTTAGCACGCGTTATTCCTGTCACTGTCGCACAATGGTCAAACTACAAGTGCAAGATATAGACGGAAACACGTCTAATTCAACGCACGAGCTAAGTAATATTTATAGATCTCGGTTATAAATATTTATAGTACCTACATATACATAATAGAAAAATCTGGAGAATGATATAGCAAATAAACACAATGACATGACAAATACAACACCTTTTCAAACTCAAACTCAAACTATTTATTTCAAATAAACCAATTCCAGGTACTTTTGAATTGTCAAGGGGTCGGTCAATCAGAAAGATGAAGCTAGTTGCCCCCTCCAAAGCGTAGTAGGTACCTATGGAGTAGAACGGGCAAGTAACTACACGGACACATTTAAATCAAAATATTGTTACAAAAAAAGGTTACACTATTCATGTTGAAATTATATATATATGAGACCGATGTAGAAAGACGTGCACGTTAAAAGCGACCTTAATTAAATAAAACAAAAATTGAAAATAAGCCGTGGCAACTAAGAGATGACCAGTCCCTACTGACGGCGCCCGTTCACGAACATGACGTATGGGTCAGCACCATTCAGCTCAACCATTTCGAAGGGAACTTAATGATCCAACACAGACACCACCACCAGCGAGACATTTGAGTGAACATGACATACTCTCAGCCGCCAGGGCACATTCAAGTCAATGAAAAACGAACGCAGTAAATGGTAGATTTATAGTATGTAGGTACATAGTGCCACACATGTGCTTTGCAATTATACAATAATAAGAGATTGAATTTATACAATGCAGAGATAGTTTTTACAATCTTCAGCAACTCCAACAATATTACCGAATGCTAATCAATTAGTCTATGCGCCCCTATGCAGCACGACCAGCGTTGAGTCAAGCGTCTTTGTCAGCGATGTAATCCCTCAACCTATAATATGCTAGGCTGCATAGTGTGCGTTTAATACAAGATTTAAATTTCGCTTCATTCAATTGAAGTATGTGGGGAGGTATTTTATTGTAACATTTTAAACAGTACCCCATGAAGGATGAGTCTACTTTAACCAGTCTGAAACCTGGTTGAACTAATTGGTCCCTTCTCTACACATTCCAATTAAAGTCCTGGAAACGCTACTAAAACAATTTCCTCGAGCGGCCGTAGCTCATTACGGACTGTATTGTTTGTTAAATTGCGTATGATTTATTGCTCATTCACCACTTTCAATATATCACTGACGCAGCGATCTTAATTCCTAGGACGCCCTCCTGTGTCCTGTGGGGGTGGTGCAAAGGACAAAGTAAAGCGAATTGGGTGTTTTTTTGCAGAATTGTTGGTCTCATTATATATAACCTTCCTTTAAATACGTCTTCTGAAAACATTGATGGCTGCGTTAAAGATTGATTAAGTCTTGGACCAGGCTTAAATTATAAGATATATTGCAAGTGACTGCTTTTTAAGTGGAACTTTTAAGTAGATGCAGCACTGACATTGATGATGCATTTTTTGTCTTTGATTTTGCTCCCTTGGTTATAATGAGCTTCGCCAACTGTACACACTACAGACCAGCCTGAAACAATACGCCCTTCTTTCGTACAGTCCCACACCTATGTTCAGCAAAAGGAGTTACGACCCCGTCGACCGGTCCGATGGTAGACTTACAACTTGTTTCTCTGAACGATTCTTCTGTTTTCTGGGCTACCTCTATAACAAAATAAACAAAGTTCACATCTCCACTCACAGAGCACCTGTGGAAGAAAAAACTTAATGGATGGCTTATGACTCTGGACTATGACACAACCGAAAATTTACTTTCTATCTCAAAATAGTCACCACATTCCGTCTATGTTATCTCTACCACAAGCACGTACTACTGTGGCATTCAGCAAAGAGTTTAACACGCACCAACTTCTTCATCACTCACACTCACACACTCTCATACCCACCCCCTCACACACCCACACACTCCACACGAACACTCATTCCTATAAGTAAAATGGAAATTTTTGCCAGTTTTAGTTTTCGGGAAACCATAATTATAAACTTCAGGCGGAGACCTGGTGGCCTGAAATACAAGCTTTGTCTTAGCTTAGGCACCAGTCTCCCACAATATTTCTCTCCCTAGACAGAACAATATTGATTTTTGCTATTTTTTTATAAGGATACCGTGGTGAGAAAATAAATAAATATATTATTATATAATTGTGGTAGGTCTATTTTTAATATTAAGCTACATTAACATTAAGCTACTGCTTCTTATTCATTGCAATAAACCTAATTGAATTATTTTTCTTGTTTCAGGTAAGTTTCCACCGCCATATTAACATACGTCTGCACTAAAAACGTGCAATATCCATTTCAACTTCACCACGTATGTACAAAAATAATCTAATCCACTAATTGAATAATTACGTCACACGCTCCCGGCCGTCGCTCACACCGTAGCGTAAGGCTTCAAGCAAATGCTTATTTATGTTCGAGTCACAATGAACTTGTCCCGTTCTCAATTCGTTTCGCAGCATTAGTACGTGCTATTGTCCCATACAATAGTCGGTGCATTTTACTCTTGAGATTTAAATAGGCTTCGGCTGATGGCATCGTTAATGCGATCGAGTTGTTTACGTGCTTCGTCCACTCCACTTGCTCCGATGTCGACTATGTTCAGCTGTGCCTTGTTTTTAATTGACGGCTGAAATATCGGGACGGTCCGACGTTTATAAGAAAACGTAGGATTTTGACTTTTATTTGTCATGTCTGGGAAGGATTGCATGAAAAATACAAATCGAGGATATCAATGTCACGGAGTACATTTTGTCAACGCAACTTCAACATTTTGCAAGAATAGAATAACAAAATCTATGTGAATAGTAAGAAATGCTAATGATAACTGATATCAACTTTTCCTCTTGCAATGAACATTGAAATGCTATTCATACTTTGATTTCTTGCTTGAAACCTGGATATCTCATCTCCCTATGGACGCGAGGTAAAGAGGGTGGACGCGACTTGACAGACGGTCATTGTGACCCCGAAGGCCAAGCGTGTACCTTTTAGAATCATTCGTATCAACTTCCATCTGTCAGAAAAGAAATTTAACTAAGTTTCTGATTTTTGTTTGAGGTGTCTTAGTTCTATAAATTGTCTTGATTGATTTTGATAGATATTATTTTAAAACAAGTGTCTTGAAAAAAATATATACAGCGCGACAAAATTGGTTATTTTAGTATTTCTAATTCAAGCAAATGTAAACATAATCATAATTTATTAACTCAACATGTTACCGCCGACAGTCACGCCACCAATAACAAAACCACTTTACTCAACAAAGAATAAAACGCAGACTACATCAAATAATTACATTTCACTTCTAATGCAGGTACACGGCCAACCGATAAATTCTATTACATACACATCAGCATGCAATATGTTACTTGTCTTCAGCAAATTGCCACTAAGGCGCCAATTACACCGTACGCCGAGCGTCCTCTGCTCGACTAAACACCGAGTTATGTTGGGTAATTCGAGAAGTCTCCTTTCATCGAGTGCATTTCGCGGAACATCGGCCCGCAATAGTCCCCCTGCACTTCCATTAACCGTGAAAATGGTGTGACGTCACACTGTTGCGTAATGTTACTGATTTTAGATATCAGATGGAATATAAGCTTTATTGTTATACGAGAATATGGCGATTATTTTATATAGTAGTAATGATAAAAGGTATTTTATGATGGAAATGATGAGGTTGGTAAGAGATTAAAAAAATGAGGTCATGGCACATATATAACAAAAATTATGTTTACACGTCATAATGAGATCATGCTTGTAGTTGGGTCTCTAATTGTCATGAAACTGCTGTTGATTGAATACAATAATAATTTACTTGTTTATTGAAACAGATTTATTTTAAATAAATTATGGAACGGATTCAATGAGCAATGAAATTAAAACAGCAGTCAATTTCATTAATTAATATTCTGAAATTGATTCCTAATTCTGTCCTGAATAATTCATCCAGATAGAGTTCCTCTAAATGATTTACATTTAAACTGACAGACGCCAGACGGCTTCTATTTATTTCTATTATCAAAGGCACTTTTACATTTTCGGCTTCTTTGTTTTTAATCAATCTATCGTCAATCTGAAATACCTTCCAATCCAGTCTAGTCTAACCTAACTAGCCTGTATTGTTCCACTGCAAGGCAAAGGTATCCCTCTCTATTTTCCACACAATTCTGTCTTTTCTAGTGTCGGCCAGTCCTAACCCAATCACTTACTAATAAATATAACCTCATAATTAAATATCTACATCAATTTTTTCACTATATATAAAATATTTAATTAAAAATACAGTTCTGTCGGAGTGAATGAAATTAATTTGAAACTGAAACAAAACACAATCAAGTCAATACGATCTCAAAAAAAAAACAGCATTGAATTCACGTCCTAAATAACACTCTCCAATTTATTACAACAGCAAATTACAGTACGGTGTAACAGCGCCTTCCATTAAGTGAAGAAGACAATTCGCGGGGAGCATCGCACGAACAAAGACCAGCCCCAGGTGCCACCAATAGCCGATCTAATTAAACGTGGAAAAGAACCAGAGCGTTGTTTAAGTGAATTAAAACGATTTTCATTGCGTTCGCCACGGTGTTAGTTAGGATTTACGTTTTTAGAAATGGAACAGTGGTTAATGAAAGTGGTGAAGTGGGTTGGGTGGTATTAGAGTGTTGTTTGGTCCAGAACAGATTTCAGTCCCAACTGGTGTTCGGACTGATAACATCATTAACGTCTAATTTTATTTCTGTAAGTAGGTTTGTACAAACACATTGTCACGTCAATCATATTTTTTAAACTAGATGAGGTTGGCGTTTCCTATCTGACTACTCTGAGAAGTAAGGCCGAAACAAGATCAGAAGTCACACTCTTCGATTAGGTCCAGACATAATCTTAGTCAGATCATGTGAAGACCATGTAGATTAGTATCTGAATTGGTCTTTTGAAGCAAGAACCACACAGATTGAGTGGACCTGTCCAGTCAGTGCACGCATTTGTCAGTAATCGTGCAGCTCAACTTGGAACTTAAGGAACTCAGGAAATCTACGGTACCAATCCTAGTGGCATGTAATTCACTATGGTATGCAAACTACTCTCAATGTTTGTGTTACAAAGCTCGGTATAGAGAAGGCTGTCACTCATAAACAGTTTATAAGTCCTTTATAGTGTATCTCCTCTTCTTGAATTTCAACTTGTTGACCTCAGCAACAGCGTCATGAGGGATATTTAGTTCCTCTATCAATGAAACATCATCAATTTAATCCCTAATAGATCGATTTCAACATCAAATCTATCAATTTATAATATAGAAATAATCGCATCGTTATTACGTGAACACTGGCGAGTAATGACTTGTGGGTAGTCATGAATATTAATAGCGTGACATGTTTATGTACGAAATTGATGGGAAAACAATATTATAGCTCAGCGAGTCCGTATAATGTAACCAGGGGTCAATAATTGTATGTTTTTGTTACATGTAATAACAAAAGCTGATATAGATTTACAAAATGTTTCCGTAACATTATATCATTATTGCTTGCGGGTTTCTGGTAAAAATCTATTTTCCTGTTCTAGAATAGGCATGTGGATAAAGCCAAATTCGATTGTTTTTATTGGCAGAAAAAAAAATGTTACCTCAATTGACCTTTATCATAAACTTTGGATAATTGTAAACCTTGGTTCAAAGGTTCATCATTATTGTCCTTATAATATCAAGTTCATTTTTCCAGACGATATTT
This sequence comes from Dryobotodes eremita, assembly GCA_917490735.1. Classification (NCBI taxonomy): domain Eukaryota; kingdom Metazoa; phylum Arthropoda; class Insecta; order Lepidoptera; family Noctuidae; genus Dryobotodes; species Dryobotodes eremita. The sequence continues at coordinate 20,814,327 of OU823249.1, read as the reverse complement.
AACAACTTAATGTAGAGATCAAAAAAATAGAATAGATGATTTCAAATCAAGATATGGCTTTTATACTTCATAATTCTGCCTAAAAGCGGCAATTTTTTATATATCCTGCATAAGATACAATTACCTAACAAATCTCTCCGAATATTTAATATGCATCCTCAGTAACCTTAAGATAACCAAGCACAATATCACGCAGATTTGTTAAATAATAATATCCATGGACTACCTTGGGATTAACTTTATACAGCTTTTGTTTACCTTGGTAATCCTTTTGCTGTGGCAGTAGAGTCAGGCCGGAGGCTACCCGTGTGGTGTTGGAGAAGCCGCTGCGGCGGAATATAGCCAAGCACAAAGATTATAGGCTACGGTAACCTTGGGTTTGGTAAAGGAAAAGTATTTTTAAGATTAAAAATACAATTTAGATTTAAACTTTCTCTTACAAATAATAATAATGGGGTAAGACAAAATGATACCATTGTGATTATAATAATATTATGATAATCAAGAAATGTTAGAATGCCGATGAGTGAAAATAATTCAAAATCAAACTCAAGTTATTTCTGTTCCCTCGAAGAAAAGTGACAATATTGATCTTGAACTACAATCTACAGTAAAGTTAAAAAGCAACAAATCAAGTTCAAAACATTCAAACTCCCGCGCCACATATGAAACTATAAGACAATTTACAACTCTAACTCAATCCATTCAAATGCATCGAATTACCATATTAATACCCACATCAAAACTCTCTCGTAACTCGTACCAAACAGCAAAGAGCGTCCAGAAACACGACTTACCCTTTAATTAGAGAACATGAAGACTCCTCTATGTAGCCACTGGCAATGGCCGAACGGCTTTTTAATTTGATCCAGAGTATGATGCACATTGCACGCCACTAGTTCCTCCTTTCCCATTTTTTATCAAAGGCACAAAGTTCTTGGGATATCTTGTCAAGCGAATTTATGCTGTAAGTTATTAGTAGGGATTAAATGGAAAGAGATATTTCTCTAATCTGTTGCTCTTTTACTGGATTTGTTTATCTGTTTCATTAGATCTTGTTTGAGTCGGTATTTAATGAGGATTGATTCCAAAGCTGTAAAAGTAATTAAAGCAATACATGCTGTTCCAAATCAATTTACTGATTTTGCATTGATATCGTTGTCAGTATCAATTCTACAAACAATTTTATTAGCATGATGCTCTACAATTAAATTTTGAGCTCTTCACATATTTGCTTTAAAACCCACTCGCACAATTCCCACTACTAATCCCTTTGATCCGCGCTTCGCAAAACAGTCGCAAAACCGACAAAACCGCCATTTTGGTCAATCCATACATAGGAACTTCAAATCTGCTTTGGCGTGCTCACTTGTCCGTAAGCGTGACGTCGATGTGGCGCATCAAAGACTGATGTACGTCATGACGTCATATCAACTGTATTATTAGTCGGCAAACAGTCAAAATGTTAATTAAGTCCAATCAAACGCAGGCCCGCGCCTATTGCGACAAGTGTACAGACAAAAGCTGTAATGGAAAATTGAACGTAAACTGACAATGCTATGCTTTGATGCATTAGTGGATATTGGATATTGGAATGTTAGTATGAAATAGATATGTTTATGGTTTGTGAATTGAGTTGATCAAAGGAAACACAGCTTAACAATATTTAATCATTCTAACAATAACGTACGTGAAATTTGCTCTCTTGGTGACCCTGTAGCTTTCACTATATGTGAGCGAAAACTTTAAAATAATATTGGTGAATTTAGAAAGTAAATTTAATACTCTGCTAGTTTTCTTGGTGACCTACAAAAGTCCACCGAAAAGTTTGGAAGAAATAAGAGCACTATTCGTGCATCATTGCAATTTGTGTCAAAAAAATGTATTGATAAACTCGACACCAAATAGTATATTTCTACTATTGAAAACGAAAACGTATTTTAGAATACCATAGTTTCCAAACTTTATCCATTTATGTATTTTCTAAAAATAGTACCTTCTCCTAATCTGTTTTTTTTTACATTACACTTCCAGAGCGTAGCCAAATTGTCAAAATTACCAACAGTGATGAATATAACCCACCGTACCCACTAAAATCACTTAAAATTAAATTTTCATTAGAAAAAATCTAATTTCATGTCATGAGATTTTGTTCGGCAGCTTGCCAATGGGCAGGATTAAGATTAACCAGTTTCATTATTCAGATTAAATGTGGCGAAATGTTGACAAATTGAATTTGATTCGCTCACGTCAAAGACTCTGGGTCCGTAATTGGCTTAGTGCTCAATGAGGTTAGGGAAAATAGTGGTTTCCAAGCGAGGATTTTGGTGTCAAATACTATGTGACGTCAAAGTCCGGTGTGGAAAGAAATGGTATATTTGGTGTTCTTTTTTTTTTAAATTAATATCCACAGTCATGTACATCATTTTTGTTCTTATAATTTTACTCGCCAAACTTTATAGGTTGATGGCGAGAAGCGCTTGTTATTTAACACATAATTAAAAAAAAAAAACTGATCTTAAAACTACTTACTAAGAATGTTAATAATACATAGTAATAATACACGGTGTGAATTTATTTTTCGGTACAGGCTGAGTCCTTGCAATCGAGAAATAAACTCCTTAATTTAGATTTCAACATATCTTTACTTAACTTACTTGCTTGCATTTTGTTTGCTTTACCTACTTTTTGTAGGTTAATTCATTAATTGAAAGGTCAGGTTGCAGCGATGTTTACATTTTACAAGATTTTGTACTATGACACTATAGCTTCTAGTGGCAGTTATCGATATATTCATCGTCATTAACCTGCTCTTACCTCAAATTTATTTGGGGCTGGCACAGCTTTTATTTTGCTTCCATACGCCTGGCATCTCAGACTTCACTTCCTTCGCGATTGATAATGATCTTTCACTCGAAATAGATTTCACTCTTCGAATACTTTTAAACCATCCAAAACACAGGCCCATACACTAACTCACTCCACAAACGTCGAAACATTGTTTTTGCAACAACAATAAAAGTGGCCGTCCGATCAGATATATGTACCCGTATTATTTGACTGGACAAATCGATAAAAACAGAATGTACCGTCTACTGACCTGTTCGGAGATAATAAAAAAGTTGAATGATACTATGCCCCCCCTATCGGAAAATAGAAGTGGATCTTTAGTTCTTCGAGTTGCCAGTAACAATGTCGTCGTACAGTCGCGCGCGGAAGCGATATGTTCCGTATAAAAATTTATATTATTGTTCAACTCGTTGCCTGGACGGTGATGTGTGATTCAGCGAAGAAGTTTCCTCTGTAATAGCTTTTCGATATCATGTCTGTCGATGCGTTTAATAGTTTTGTAAATAAAATTCTATGGCACAGAACAATATATTAAACTTAATAATATAACGTTTAGTTTGATAACAACAAAATTACTGTCTTTAAAAGGAATTCTGTAGAAACCAACTTAGTAGACAGTAATTAGATATTTCTCCCTAACTACGACATTGTTTAGTTTCATAACTCAATAAGATGAAATTAATACTTTTCTACACTGAATCTCAAAACCTGACATTGTTCTACAAAGCAAATAAGATAAATGATAAATGATTTTATTTCTGTAAGTAGGTTTGCACAAACACTTTTACACACCAATCATATTTTTTAAACTAGATGAGGTCGGCTTTTCCTATCTGACTACTCTGAGAAGAAAGGCCGAAACAAACTCAGAGGTCACAGTCTCTTTTAAAGTCCAGATATAATCTTGGTCAGAATCTGATTAAAGCGCTTACCAATTATCTAAAAGATTGAAATAATTTTTTTTCTTAGTAATAAAGTCATAAATTCCAAATCATCAACTATATTACATAAAAAATCAATAGCCTATACAAATTGAGTCCGTGACAGTAGTTTCGAGGGTCCGCGAGGCCCGAGCGGAGTAAATCCGAAGTCGGCCGAATTCCCGCGAGTCTTCTCAAGTTTCGACAAACGGCACGATATCCTTCGGCACCAATAACGACGGATGTCCACTTACTAGTGCATTAAAAATGTAGACATTATCTGTAAAAGGAGTCCGTATTGTTAACAAGACACTCATTAGAGATGTCGTATTCAGAATATTTTAGTAAGGAGGGTTTTAGAAGGAAATAGAGAATGTAGCTCGTGTTAAGAAGTACGTAATGTATTGTAGTGTCCGTCAATCATTATGAAGAAAAAGACATAGGTGTGTCTAACTGAGGTTTTCTTAAGTTTCTTACTGTATATTTTATAGTTTGCTGTATTAAATTTAATAGTCATGTTAACTGAAACAGAATTGTTGGAGGGACAGGCGTGTAAATAGCCGTGTTTCCTATGCGGGATGAGGACGAGAGAAAAATCTGCGTCTGGAATGCACGCTGATTCAAAATGCCTATTTTGTCCGACAAATTGCAAGTAGATTGGTGACGGTCAGGTGGCGTCTGTAGTTAACCCCAGCAAATAATGCAAAGCGGTACCTGGGTGGTCTTCTTGTTCAGTCCTGACGAATCTTCAGCCGGTGGCCACCTGGCGAGCTCGTACACAATGGTTACTTGAAAGTCTATGATTTTACATATTAATCGGACGCGGGTTGATATATTAATATTGAAAAACTATAGAATGGCAAATCTCCAAGATAATACACGATCCCCGGGATAATACACGTTAATTTATAGTTTCAGCGGATGCGATGAATTGAGATTTAAAAAAAATGCGGTTTTGCGGTGAGATCAAAATGCGACCGATAGGCACACGCGCACTTTGACATCTGACAACCGCAATGAGCTGTCACTGGTTGCTCAGTCTTCTGATGCCCTCTCCACATGTCCGCGACAGCAATATATGCCTAAGGTCGGACTACAGACACCTGAACACCGCCCACAATCAAATATAATCTATGGGGCGATAACTTGCCACACCAATTGTTATTAATCAAATAATATTATTTTTCTGTTTAAATCTTACAAAAATACAAAACCTCACAATGCTGATAGCGTAATTTTCACTACAATAAAAAAAATGTATTTAATTGTATTTAAAACCCCCTTTTGGTTATAGCCTTATCTTTTATACCATTATCTTAACAAAACCCCATCACTAACACACATAACACAAAAGGACCATCTTATAAAACCACATTTATTTATTTATAGCGGTTGCAGTGAGCGGCCGGCTTTACCGTCCCGCGCGCAGGATTATGTATTTTATCCTGAATCTCTTACCGATGTCGCTGTGTAATTGTGGATTACTCTCGCTCATGTTTCCATTTGTCCTGCATTCTGTAAGAAGTTTTTATTAGAGTTCTCTTTGATTTGTTATCTTTTTGTTATGATGAAAGTTTTTGCCGAATCTGCATTGTGAGGGATGGTTGATTAATCAGCTAAGGAGATAGTATGGAGGAAAGGTTTGTTATTTATGCAGCAGTCAGAAAACAAGGTTTTGAAGCACTGTGACCCGAGTTTCAATATTCGGTAAGGTATTCGTGAAATGGTAGTTACAAATACAAATAATTTAACAAATTATATCGATGCGCACTCATAATCAACAACTTTGTGACGCGGTATTTTAAACATACCGACATTTGGCAGCTATATTTTACCAATCGAATTCCTATTTCAAATCAGATCACATCAAATATTTTCAATACTAACTCAAATACAGCATCAATAAATTGATGAACATGATTCTAAATTCCTCATTAAACATCATGAAACTAATTTCAACACAAATTCCTTTCAGCCTTACGCTAAAATAATTTCGATCCACTGAGCAAATATTTAAAGAGACCACGTAATGTGTGCCGTGCCGAAGTAACTTAGACACCGCAGAGCTTGTAAGCAACTTACTTTACTATAAAGAGAATTATTAACTGGCGTGTCTAGTAGTTGGAAAACAGCCCGGCTTTAACCCTTCAGGTGTGTGGGGAGGGTGAAAGTCGAAATTTTAATTGGTAAACAGGAAACTTTGGTGAGCTTACCGTGTTAGTATTGAAACGTTTTGAATGGAACGTGTTTTGACCATCTCCTTTGGAATTCTGGTGATGCGTCTGTCCGTGGTTTGATCGGGAAGAAAATGTGGTTTAGTTTAATTTTATGTGATGGTTATTTGATGTATATTAATATTTATGGTGTTTTTATCGTTGGTAATGGTCTGAGATTTTACATAACACGTTGGTATAGTTGCAAAATACGTTGGAACCTAATTTATGTACTGACGAACACAATTTATACGACTAGCGAAATGAGGGTTTGGCGCTTAGGCAGCTTAGGTAGACAGTAAGTAAAACACCAGGTTGTTAGATATAGTGATCTTGTTTATTGAATATTAACCCTACTTACATACTATTTAACAGGGTGGTAAAAGTGCTAGGTGTACATTCCAATAAGAATGGATCCACCAATAGGAGCGTAGCACAAAAATACAGGGCGCAGACATTGCTATTAGTGAGATTCGTTTAGCGCCGAAGTTATAAATATAGGTGGCGCGCAGCCGAGACTCCAGTGTGATGTTGTGCGGCGCGCGCGCAGGTCGTGCGCGCTGCCACAGTGCTCCCCCTCAAGCGAAGCGTACCGGTGGTTTGATGACTCGGCCGTACCGCGATGTTTTGTTTACATCTGAGGTTGTAGGTTTTTTCGCTGCGGCGACAGCGGATGCGGCGGCGGGGGCGGTTTCTGCGTCACTCATGGTAAAAGCAGGCTTCAGTCGGTCGATCGAGATTACTGCTATTCTTCCGGGTAGTTGTAGCGTAAATGTTTTGCTATCTCTGTGTAATACTGCGTATGGACCGTCGTAGGGTGGCTGTAGGGGTTTCTTCACTGCATCAACTCGCACAAACACTTGTTTGCATGTTGCAAGGTCACGATGTACAAACACAGGGCGGGTGGTATTATGCGACTGTGCATGTACCGGACGTATGTTTCCGATTGATGATCGCAGTTTCTCAACGTAGTTACTGTCCATTGTTACTGCTTGTGACGTCACGAAGAGATCACCGGGTAGGCGTAGATTTTGACCGTATGTTAATTCTGCTGCGCTTACATCCGTGTCGGTTCTGATTGCGGCACGCAGCCCCAACAATACGGTAGGTAATTCTTCCATCCAGTTACTGTTACTGAGACGTGCTGTGAGTGCGGTTTTCATACAGCGGTGCCAGCGTTCTATAATGCCGTTGCTTTGGGGATGATACGGCGTAGTTCGTATCCTCTGTATCCCAAATAATCTGGTGAGTGCGGTGAATAGATGGCTTTCAAATTGGCGACCTTGATCCGTTGTTATTCTCGCTGGGCAGCCGAATCTTGTGATCCATCCTTCATAAATGGCCTTGGCAACGGTTTCAGCTGTTATGTCGCACACAGCGTGCGCTTCAGGCCAGCGTGTAGCACGGTCGATTATTGTGATTACGTAGCGATGACCGGTTGGCGATATTGTTAGGGGTCCGACGATATCCGCGTGAATTTGTTCGAAGCGGTGCGTCTGTTCGAACGTAGCTGTGGCACTTGATGTATGACGTTGGATTTTGGATCGTTGACACGCGACGCATGTTTGAACCCATGTCTTAACGTCTGTGTTCATGGATGGCCAGAAGTACCTTCTCTGTATGAGCTTCCTCGTAGTTCGTATACCGGGGTGGCTGAGTCCGTGGATAGCGTTGAAAGCGTTAATACGGAACTGCAGTGGTAGGTATGGGCGAACGTCGTTGGTTGAGGATTCGCAGTAGATATGCTGAGAAGTACCAGGTAGCATTACTCTCTTCATTTGGATGTTTGTTTGTTTCATCATTTCTTTTATATTTTCGTCCTTTTCTTGCGCTTGAGCGAGTGTTTCGTAATTGATCGGGTTCGGACAGCTGATTGCTTCGACACGTGATAATGCGTCGGCGACAACATTGTCTCGCCCGCTTATGTGACGTATGTCGTTCGTAAATTCACTGATGAATAACAGTTGTCTTTGTCGGCGCGGTATCTCTGTGTCTGATGAGATTTTCTGCATGGCGTACTGGATTGGCTTGTGGTCAGTGAATATGATGAGTTCACGTCCTTCAAATATTTTCCTAAAGTGCTTGATAGCCATGTAAATTGCTTGAAGTTCTCTGTCGTACGTTGAGTATTTTTGCTGAGCCGGTGTGAATTTTTTCGAGAAATAGCCAAGAGGTTGCCATTTTCCTTCGACATGTTGCTGTAGAACGGCGCCTGCACATCGATCGGATGCGTCACACATCAGTCCTAGTGGGGCTGAGTGATGTGGGTGCGATAAACAAATTGTTTCTGTGATACATTTCTTGCAGTTTTCAAAAGCTTGAGATGTACCTTCGTTCCACTGTATCAATGTTTTGTCTCGCTTCTTTGTGTTGTGCAGGTAAGTATGTAGTGGTGCTTGAATGGCGGTTGCGTTAGGTATGCTGTCTCGATAGAAATTGAGCATTCCTAAGAATCTTCGTAGCTCCTCGATGTTCTTTGGTTTGGGATATTCACTGATTATCTTGATCTTATCTTTAGGCGGTGTGAGGCCTTCTGCTGATACTTTGTAGCCGAGAAATATTACTTCCCGTTGGCCAAATACACACTTTGCTGGGTTTATTGTTATGCCATACTCGTCCAACCTTCTTAACACTGTTCGTAGGTGCTGTCTGTGTGTTTCTTCATCGTCCGAAGCTAGTAATAGATCGTCGATGAACGGGTACACGAAGTCAAGTTCACGCAGTACTTCATGAATAAATCGCTGGAAGGTTTGTCCTGCGTTCTTTAAACCTGGACACATTCTCGGGAATTCAAATAGTCCAAATGGTGTGATGATTGCAGTCTTTTCCACATCTTCGGCACGTACGGGCATTTGTTGGTATGCTCGGTTTAAATCAAGCGTGGTGAATATTTGCTTGCCGGCGAGCTGGTACGTGAAGTCCTTAATTCTTGGAACGGGATAACGGTCTGGTTTCGTTACGGCATTGAGACGTCGATAATCTCCACATGCTCGCAAGTCTCCGTTTTTCTTTGGAACGATGTGTAATGGGCTGGACCAAGGGCTTTTGCTGGGTCTGCACAGGCCTTGACTGATCATGTTCGCGAATTCTTTCTTTGCTCGTTCATACAGGTGCGGTTGTATTGGTCTTGCTCTGGAGTATATAGGTGGGCCGGTTGTTTCAATGAAATGTTCCACTTTATGTTTCGGGTTAAGTTTCATTGAAGTTAGGCGTGTAGTTCCAGGGAATTCGGCAAGAATGTCGTGGAATGTTTGCTGTGGGTTGATGCTGCTGACAGTAGGCATACTAGTATAGCGGCCAGTTGCTTTGGTGGTGAGCTTCGTTACATTGTCGATAAGTCGCTGGCTTCGTAAGTCGACCAGTAAATTGTGATAGCCGAGAAAGTCTGCTCCTATTATTGGCTTCGAAACTGCGGCTACTACGAACTTCCATTTATATGGTCGGCGAAGATTAAGGTCGAGTTCCAATGTTTTCTCACCATATGTGGGTATTATGGTGTTGTTTGCGGCGTAAAGTTGATATGGTAGCGGTGTTGATTTGGTTCCTTTCCTTTTTGGTATGACGGATATATTGGCACCCGTATCTACCAAAAAACTCGTGGATGTCGTCTTGTCTGTGATAAATAGGCGGTATGACTTGTTGTCGACGTTTGGATCCGCCACTGCCAACGCCTCTTTTAGTTTTCCGTCTTCATAGTGTTGATAAAACTGCACGGTGTTGTACACCGCTTTGCATTTTGTCCAAATCGCCGATGATAATAACAATGTCCCGCTGGCGTAGTTGAGCGTGAACGGGCTCGAGACGTCGAATGAGCTCGGTGCGGTTTAGAGCTGCGCCCGCGGCCGTAGTGTCGCCGTGACGACGAGCGCGAGCGGTCGTGGTGGTATGACGTCTTGAGTTCGGCGATTTCCAAATGTAATTTCTTTATCTCTTCGACGAGATTCTGCATGCTTACAGGTGTGTTTTGTGCTTGCTGGGATGTTGACACTGATGCCACGGATACTGCTGATGCTTCGGCTGTTTGTTCAAGCATCTTGTCGGCGAGCTTGGCTAGTTCTTCGAGTGCTGTATCCTTACTTATAGTGTCACTTACTACAAGCACTGAGCGGACGTGTGCGGGTAGTAAGTTCACCCACATAAGCCGTAGTGTGTTGTCCGGCACCTTGTTGTGAGCGAGATTTCGCATGCGACGGAGTAATTGGCTGGGTTTCTGATCTCCTAGTTCCATGTCGGAGAGTAGCTTCTGTAGCTGCTTGCCATCTGACTCCTCGTAGGCAGAAATAAGACGATCCTTTATGACGGTGTACTGACGATCGGGAGATGGGTTGTACAACAGGTCACATATTTGCTCAATATCTTCTTTTTGTAACTGGGCGATGACCATCTGTGCCTTCTGTGATTCGCTTTTCTTGAGATCGCGAGTGGCTGCTTCAAAACTGATGAACCATAATCTTGGTTTGTCGCGCCAGAAAGGTGGTACTCGCAAGGATAGTGAGATACCATCGATGTGCTGTGATGATAGCGAAACATCCTGGGGTTGCGCTGAGCTGGTTCTTGCTGACTCCATACCGGGTTGTTCGGTGTCACTCGGCATAGTTTTGTTGCGGTTGCTTCGTTCGGGGTCACCACTTTGGCGCTTAGGCAGCTTAGGTAGACAGTAAGTAAAACACCAGGTTGTTAGATATAGTGATCTTGTTTATTGAATATTAACCCTACTTACATACTATTTAACAGGGTGGTAAAAGTGCTAGGTGTACATTCCAATAAGAATGGATCCACCAATAGGAGCGTAGCACAAAAATACAGGGCGCAGACATTGCTATTAGTGAGATTCGTTTAGCGCCGAAGTTATAAATATAGGTGGCGCGCAGCCGAGACTCCAGTGTGATGTTGTGCGGCGCGCGCGCAGGTCGTGCGCGCTGCCACAAGGGTGTTTTATAGGTACGCCTCTGCCTAACCCTTTAGAGAAAACAGGCGTCATGTTACGTTATGTGTATTTAGTTATATAGAAATTACAATAATGTTATTGATACGATAGTTTTTTATGTGTACATATAAAAGTAATATGAGAGAAGGTAAAATAACGATCAGCTCGCAGACACTTCAGTACAGAGCCATATAAAGCTATAACATTAATTCCTCCTTCAATACAGACAAGTTAATATATGTGACATCGTTAGTTATGAGTGAAATTGATTAATTCCGCCAGGGAGTCGCATTCACTGGACTGAGTAGGAAAATACGCGGTATGTCAACTTGATTTGTCTTTAGAACAAATCATTTATCTTTTAACTGGTAAGCTTGCAAGACAATATTGTTTTAAAGGCATGAAATTGAACCAAAACATTATTTTATAGGTGTTTATTAACATACTCATTTCACAGTAACCGCTTAAAACGAGATGACGATAAAGATTCTCAGAAAGGTAGACTTATTTTTTGTTTATGTTATGTTTGAGAATTCTACTTTGCCTAAATCTATGAAGTGAAAGACATGAAGCTTATTATCTGACTATAAATGTTCTAAGAAGTATTATAAATACTCAGCTTTATTCACGAGAACAAACAAAACATTCTTCCGTTCATCACGCTTTAAAAGTACCAAGTCGTCCAGATAAACGAAGTATTGCTACGATTTTCAGTTCACTTACTGCCCATCTGTACGTATCGTCGAAGGGGGGGCTGGAAGCCGGGGGGAGGGCCACCCAGGCTCGCACGCGACATTGGTCAAAGTCGAATAATGCCACGACTGGAACTTTTTGATAGGTCCGCCGGTAAATGCAGTCAGACATCGGTCAGATTATTGTACCTCTCATTCGGGAGGGCACAACTGAATAGTCAAAGGGCCCCTTTGATACGGCTCAGCTTTGTCGTCCAAATATATAAATCTAATTAGATAGATGACGTAATTATATTAATGTGGGAAATGGGTCGCGTTTCAATCATGTGGAATATATTTTTGGCAATACATAATAGGATTATCATCTCATGAATGATTGAACAAATCGTAAAGTACATTATTGTTGTTTATATAAAAGTTGACTTTGTTTACGCGGCTGCCACACAAGGTTGTAAAACAGCACCTAAACTTTATTCCGGATTAAAAGTACAACGAACTTCGACACTACGAAATAAAAGAACATCCCGAAAGTGAAGATTCGAACTAAGAAACGTGTAAGATTTAAACAAAGCCGAACACCGTTTTAAAAGTCGGTTTGTTCTAACAAACCAGAACTACCCTCAAAGTGGGTTTTAGCGGAAATGAATAGGAGCGTATTGTCAAGCACGAACACTCGACTTCGCCTATTGCTGACAAAGCTCTACTTGCTGTTTTTCACAAATAGTTGGCAGAGCCTCCCCGGAGGAGAGGAACGCAGTAAACAGGGAAAGGTGCTGTTTTACTGAGGAACAAGGTAAATGAAGTTTTCGGTTATATGAAAGTTTGGCAACTAAACAATGAGAAGAGAAAGAATTACAACTCTCGCATGTAATTATGTCCTTCATTTGGACTAGAGGGAATAAAATTCAGCATGTCAAACATTGTTGTTTGCATTATTTGTTGTAAGTTTATTTTCAGGATAGTTATAGATTGATCTAGAAAATATATTTAGTAACTGATTGTTCTTTTCTCGATGCAAACATCCTAATATTACCGAAATTCGTACATACATGCTTCGTGTTATTAATGTAGTAAACGTCTGAGCAAAACACTACAGCAGTTATTTTGTGCGAGACGGTACACAAAACCGTGTTACAAAAAAACTGTACAGAAATGAGAAGGTTAAACTACCTTTACTTCATACAAAAAGAACTCCCATTTTTCCGTTACTCGCTTCTGAAATTGAAAAGACGAGCTTTACAGAAAGTACCGAACAACTTGGGACTTTGGAGGTTCGCCTTGTGTAAATAAGAGCGGAAGCCTTAGGAGGCCCGAGGAGGCTGGAGGGGGGGAACAGTCGCGAGCAGACAGCCCGGCGAATAAAGCCTTCAAAAACTATTTAAAGAGGCTTCGGAGGCAATTGGCACGGGACTCCAATGATGGTACTAGTTATCTATGAAATTACAAAAATGTACTTAGATTTTTTTTTATGTAAACAAGAAACCAATATTTTAAATGGATGCAGGCTGAGAATGTACACAGGGAGGGCAATAAGAGCGAATGGACCATTTTGGATAGCTTGACTACGGGTGTATTCGGTAATTTAGTAGTAAAGCTATTGCGATGTAAGCGTGTACGGAATAATATCCCTTAGTTGTGTCATGTGATGTGAACGAAATAATGATGTTTTGCAAAAAATCGCTATGGATAAATGAGCCTCTTTTACTAGTTAATTAATAAATAATTTGACAGTAATATAGGTATAGATTAATATTTATGCGATGATTACGAATACGTCGTACAAGAAAAAAAAAAATTGTAAGACCCACGTCATGCTGATAATGTGTTTTGTTTTATTTGTAAATTAATAAATACCTACATACAACAAATGTATTTCAAATATGATTTCTTGCATTTGTGAATAAAGAAGTAAAACTGTTAAGTAAGATTCACGGTCTGGGTATTATCAAACGCGTCGTAAAAAAACTCGTCTATTTTGACGATATACTAATACATTTTCTCGCTACCTATAATAGAAAACCTTACCGACCAAAGTTCACAGTTCAATTATCTCAACTACCAACCAAGAGGGTTAATCGTCATATTGAAAATAATAACTCCATCAGCGTTGGATGCAATATTCAGCGCTGGACGTAAACCAGCGGAACTTCCTGTTTGTAGCGGAGTGCGGAAATTCAATTATCCGACGATAAAAGTGCGGGGCGGACGGTAGTGATGCCAAGTTCCCGGAATGCTCCGGGCCGTCCCGGATTTTAGATACAATAATATTAATACGATATATTTTTTCTTCGTGATTTATATGGATGATTTTTATAATCTGTTTATGATTCATCTGTTGTTACAGATCGTTGACGGCCATTTTGTGTTCGTTTATCAGGAGATAATTAATATTTTTCAGTTCTAATGCTCAGTCTTTTTTCCAGTACTGTTTTATCATTTATGACTCTGCCATCCATCCAAAACATTCTTGACTTTTGAAAAGCGAACACGTTTGACATTATTTGTATTATTTTCAAGATTCTATCTCGTAAAACATGTAAATCCCGCAGCATATGTTAGTTGCCAACACTAGCGGGTGGCCGAGGGCGGGCAAGGGGCGGTCTGTCCGCGCTGGAGACGTGCCGCATGAACTTGAATTTTTGCGATTTTACTCTCATCATAGATATTATTTCATCTTTCTTGGAAAACTTCTGTTTTCTCTATGCACTGTTTATGATTAGTTTGTAAGTTGGTAAGTGTTGGTTGGAGCTTTTGTATTAAATATTGTGTGGGTTTATGTGCACTAAGTTACTTGATTCTGTTGTTTAAATTGTGAAGAGTTGTTTTAAAGATGACCTTGCAAAGAGTGAAATCATCTTTTGATTGAATATAAGGCAAATAGCTGAATAAACATGAGATATCTAAATCTACTATTCCGATAAAACTTAGCCTTAAAATTGTCTGGTAAAACACAAAAATCATTCCTCCAAAATTAATAAATAAAGCCTCAAAATATAATAGCTACCATCATATTAGTAGATGTGTAAAACGTCTGCAATATAAAATTGTATGTCACGATAAAAGTCGATATGAAAACTTTCATAAGCCGTAGCAATACCCTGTTTACTGTACATAGCTGGTATAAAAAGCGACGTTTCATGTACAGTAGTAAATAATAAGTCGATGGAAGGCGTGTATATAAAATTTTTAGGGTTCGATAGCGGAGTGATAATGGAACTTTTATTGCTCAAATTATTCTGGATTACTCTTCATACGGTCTACATGGAAATTGGGAGTCATTATGCTTATGAGTTTGCATGAATGAATGAATATTTCAAATGGCTTTTGTTTTATAATATTCGTATTCTTACTTTCTTATTTGGTGCCAGAATTACAATAGGGTTCTTTACAATTACATATAATTTTCTACGCGTTGAAATACAAAGGCCGCTTTTATAATTTTTTACGTGACAATATTATCGTAGACGTCCACGTCACGGTATCACGATAACACAGGGAAGTGAAATGTATGGAAATATATGAAGACACTTTTAAATTTCCATCCACGATAAAGTTATAATGAGCACATATTTCCATACATTTTATGGACGTGGACGTATCTTAAAGTTAGAAATTTTAAAAGCACATAATGACAAAAAATAGTTCTCTGTTAATTCTTCATATTTACCTACATTATTCGAATCGTTTTAGTTCTATCAAAGTACCTTTGACAGGAATATTGTCTGTACCATTAATAATTCGAACGCCAGAATCAATCAAATCTAAGGTTACTGGGTTAAACTCAACGTTACCAAGACAGTATGTTTCAAATTGTTGACTGTTTCAAACTTTGAATCGATATCATCAACTACAATAGATTGTTTGAAACTCTATAAATGCATCTCACTCACATTCTGAATGTTACAATTATTACAATTGTAAAGAATACTATATATGAGAGAGATAGAAATACGTGTTGGAAGAATTCATAAACTTCGAAGATAGTTTTACCAAAACTGCAGAGTCGGTTGAAACAAAAGCATCCATCAATGAATTTATGTACCGATGGAAAAGTTATTCCTCTGTTGATCTGGAGACGGCATAAAACACGAATCTATCAGCTGCTGTCGTCATAAAAGTCATCTATAAGAAATGGATGATCTGTTTTGGTGGTTTCGTTTCTTGTGAAGTCTTGTGGTCATTTTTCACAAAATGAATACCAATCTTTGTCATAATTTAGGTACAGTTACTGTTGTTACCTTTGAATTTAAAATTTTCGGCCCATTAGTAACACATACAGTTTTCAGTTTAATACCTTCTTTATTAGGAGACATGTTGTTAGCACAGCCAAAAAACCTTCACAAATTATGCAGCCCCTAGACCAACAACTATAAATCCCCTATGTAAATACGCGTACTTACCCAAATGCACGAGTTCGGTACAGTTCCAAAAATTTCCCAGCACCCGCAGTAATTGAATATAAAAACCGCTGGTAGCTCCAAAACGAACTTTGACACTTGCCGAGTTTGTTTTTATTTTGGTCGTCCGGCACGTAAGGTCGATAAATTTCATGGTGCTTATGTGGACGTCAGAGGCATTACTCTTGGGCCCTCGAGACTCCTCCGCCAAATTGGCCGGTCACGCCTCCTAGGTGGTGCTTCCAAGCCACTCTCGATGGCTTACTTTTTGTTTTTATCGCTTGACAAATGCCTGTTGTGGTTATGCTTTATTGTGTGAGTTTTGAGTAATGATTATGCGATTCTAGAGACTTTTAGTTGGACAGTGGACGTTTTGTTAATGAATGTGGTTTTGATGGAACACAATACCTTTTTGATACAGGATGTAAACGTATGGTAAGGCTGGTTTTAGAAAAAAGGAAACAGCGTGCGCTAGGTTTTAGAAAATGGCCGAGCAGATGAAACATTATTATTTATCTCTATAACCGATGACACATAATTATATATTTCTATAACTATTACTTAATTAGTAACGTCCAAAATGAGAACTAAACGCTGCCATTTGAATACTGACAATATGAAATTTCCAACTTTCATTAATAGTCGAGAACGTTTCAGTCGTCCCAAACGCTCCACATAAAGAGCTAAAACATTCCACCATCAGCGTAAATTCGTTTAAATCTCAACTAACAAGTTGAACTTTGCTCGCTCAGCTCTCATCGCTCAAGCTAAGCCAGTTTCGAGCAGGTATGAGTTCATCACCCAACAAGCTTTTGACTCGCGAAACTATTTGTTAAGTACTTCTGCCGATTGTCAGGCCCCAGAATGTCGCCTATTACGTTCGTCTGAGAGGCAATTTTGGAAGGCCAATTTCGTGAAACATTGAAGTTATGCCAAATAAAGTTTTAATAGGGATCCAGCGGTTGTATGCCCTTTTTGATATCTGGAAAATATAACACCATCGAGCCTGAGAGGTTTTTCTTAAACTCTTCACGTAACAGCGCGAGTACTAAGGGACAACGTCAAGTTAAAGGATTTATTTTTTCACCTATGATATTTATCACAGTTTCGCTGCTCCATGAGATTATTTAATAGAAAATCACAATTTATTAAGCATCCGACGGAAGAATTCGAATTTAAATACCTGCTCCGTACCGCCGAGGGTAAAAAATAACTTATTCATAAAGTTTAAACTCTAATTTAATAAGTAAATACCTATTTTCATTAGAAGCTCAATTTAATTACGAAGCTTTGTAAAATGCAGCTGCTCTTTTCATGCTAATAACTTTAATTACTAAATCAAAGCAAAACTCCTGCTCATAAAAATTACATTGTTTGTTCATTTTAATCTGCTCATTACTCTTGAACCAATTTACTGCTTTATGCTCACTCATCCCTTAACATTTAATTACAAAAGCCTTCAAGTATTAGACTGACAGCGCTGCTGACTAAACTCGAGGCGACGGGAGCTCATGCATGACGAATACGTCATTCCTCTGTACAATTTTACGACAGACTTTTATTGAGTTCAGGAGAAACGACAGGTGAGTTATGGCATCTCATTATAGATATGTCTATGGATATTTTTTGTGCATTGGACGGGAAGTTAACAGGAAAAATAGATTTAGCTATAAAATAGCATAAACAAATAGTTGAACGGAAAAACATCAAAAATTCAATGAAGTGACGGACAGCAACAGACTTGCAATTTAGAATAAAGATGCCAAAAATGTGTTCACACGTGCAGATAACCCAAAATCTTTCGCCAAAGTAACTTATTCTTATTTATTAATAGGCCTGATTTTTCCAAAGATTAAACTGTAGAATCATAAAAGGATAAAAGTTAATTGTTAATATTCTTTTGTTCGACGATTAACAAAAGAAATCTTGAATCCATTCTAATATTATGAATTCACAAAACAGGCTGATTCCTTTGACGCTTTCAATCAAACGATAAAAAATGGCCTAATTCTCGGGAGCGACGAAAATAAATCATTGGTAGGATTCTAGAAAATATAGGTACTAAATGAAATAAAGTTGAAAGCAGAGGCTGGAATAAAAGAATGGGCGATGTGAGAGCAAAGGAATCAAAATTAAAGGAGTCGCCGGAATATAGTTTGTAAATAACGAGGGTTTTGTATAATGATGGCTTCCGGTCACCGCGTCGAAAATCAAAATCGAACTACATTACAAGGCAGTTTTTCTGTCTGCAGCTGAATATTGTGCTCTAGTTTTGCAATGCAGTTGAATTTAAATTATGTTCAGTTGTCTTCACTTCATTTTGAATATTTTTAACTTTAACATAATTTTTGTCTCACCCGGCTGTACTTACCAGTTTAAACGTCAACAGTTTTTTATTTAGCAGTACTCTTATCAGCAATTTTCTACAAACTGTCGACTCACCTCATCATTTTCACAAACAACTACATAATCCTCAAAATTCCAAGTGACTCTATTTATATTGGCTTATTAGTGTTTCAGGAATTCAGTGGATCGCTAAGTTAGTTGCGGGTCAAATTATGAATCTCAATATTACAAAGGGGGTCGCCCCAAGCCCGGGGCACGGCACCCAATCGAATATTTATGAGAGAAATTCACAGCTGATAAAACTTGAGTACGGCCACGCTTTGCCACTGTAATAAGCGGATGTTTTATTTGTTGTGCGATTCTATTTATTTTTTTAGGTCGTCCTGCGTAATTTGTTTTATTAATTTTAAGGGAGTTTTTCGTTAAAAGTTTTAAAATGTAGGTGTTTACGTTTTTGTCTACAATTATAGGCAATCTATCATTATGATTAACATCAAGTAAGTCTTTAAGAACTGTCGCAAGCTCATGTGTTTCGGAAAAGCTTATTTTGTTTTCAAATTATATCCATAATTCTTGTAACTCTTCTTCTAAATTCTGATCATCTATCCCCACAGTTTATATTACTACATATTTAATTACTACTACCATTTCAGCATTTATGCTTGAAGTACGCAATATTCATTAGTATCCAAGCTATCATATAGCTTAATTAAATTTGCATCCACTCTCAGACTTTAGACAAACACTTTAAAACTACCCACATTTGTAGAGGTAAGGCGACCACTCAGACGTTTGCAATATAACTTATTATTTATTTTCCTTGTTCCTTTGCTCTTTACCTACAAGTATATTAATTTAAATTGCCTTGTTCGACAAACACGGGTCATTCAATTGCATGTCTCCACTTTTTATAAAACTGCAAGCGTTTCGAATACAAATTCCCTTTTTAAATCTCGAAATGCAAAGCCAAGAAACGATGTCATGACGTCTTTCCTTCAATTAACTCACATTTTTCCTATGCTGTTACAGAGCTTAAAAAAAAAACTATAAATAAAAACCGACTTCTAAAAACACAAAAAAAGTGAAAAATAACTTTAATTTCGGAAGTTGACGTCTTTGGTTTTGTATTTTCGTTTTTTGCCACCGACTTCCGAAATTAAAGTCATTTTTCACATTATTTGTGTTTTTAGAAGTCGGTTGTTTTTTTTTTTGTCGTTTGTTTTTATTTTTCTCTTTTTAGTTGTGGTACCTACCCCACACAAATTCCCCACTACATGATATGTAAATAACAGTGACAAGAAATTACTAAAACATCATCAATATAAACTAAGTGGAAAAAATATATAATATATGGGAGCACATGAGAAGCACCAGCTTTCAAATAAAAAAGAATCATCAACATCGGTTTACCTAGAAAAAAGTTCTGAGCTAACACACAAAAAAAAATACAGTCGAATTGAGAACCTCCTCCTTTTTTTAAAGTCTGTTAAAAAAAAGAAAAAGCAATTGCGCAGCACCACACACGTGATAGAAGTGAAACTTCTTAAAAAATAAAGAATAAGAGAGATTAAGTAGGAGAGACAGAGAGAGAGAGAGAGAGAGTTATATCTGTATTCTTTCTCATGCAGCGAAATGTGCCTAAACGTGGCGCGTCCTTGAAATTTCACTCTCAATTCTCGTCCAATTATCGAATGGCCGCCTAAGAAGTTTCACTTCATTAAGTAATTAACGTCACAAGAATGTACAATATCTGACTGGTCATAAAGTGACCGTATTTACAAAAAGGTGTATGACACGTGACGATTGTTTTCTCCTCATATTGGACTATGTTGTGCAAGCCATTCTTACTGTGAATCGAAGCAGCTTTGTTTCGAGTCCTTTTTGTTGCCTGGATACTTCTGAGAACCCAGCTTTCTTGTCATAGACCTGTAGTTTCTATGCTAGATATTTTTATTACTTAAGTGAAAACCAATAAAGTGTAGATACCTCCTAACTTAGTTTCTTTCGTATTAAGTTAATGGAAAATCATACTCATAATATTTATGTCTTGTTTATTGAAGTACGTTCGATCATTACTGTAGACATCACTTAAAATAATTTATTTGATTTGTTGATTAATTTAACAACATCATTCCAATATTATAAAAACATATACTTATACATACATAAACTCACGCCTTCTACCAATAAAAATTGAATGTTAAAGTTGTTTGATTATTCATATTTTGAAGGCGATGGGCAAATAATAATATATGGTCTCTGAAACTACGTCCAAACCGCATCTAGAAACCGACGCGACGTCCATTCCAATTGAACCCAACTCGCGTCCACGAAATAGGTTCGTAAGGTTTCAGTGGTTTAGAAACCGGCCCGTTCACCATAGCAATAATCATTTATCGGCGCCACGTTACCGGCGTACGCGATATACGTGACGCGGTTCCGTATGGCGCCTTTGAGAGAATCGACTTTTGTCAAGACCTCTTTCAAAGCCTGCCGTTTACCGCCAAAACGGTTTAGTGTTTCAATAGCTGTCTTTGTTTATGACGTTTCGGTATTCGGTTTGACCCATTTTGTGCAATGTACGGTTTTTGTTATGATCTTTGAGAGAAGACGTTCGATAGAATGGGTATAGACTTGATTTTTGGTACGGTGTGTTTTATTTTTGCTTTAGAAATTGAAAATATTCACTAGAATATATCAGGCACTAAACTACGAGTGCTAAAATAATAATAACAAATTCATTTAGTCCTTCCATGTCCCAAATAAAACACACTCAATTAACAAACACTAAAAACTTGCACACTTAACATACATAACCTTAAAATGAACCCCAATAAATCCGTACACAAACTCAAAATCTCAACCCTTTCCCACCGCAAATAATCCATAAAAAATATAATCCAGCACAACACTTCACAAGTTGTAAATAGAAACAAATGGGAAATTACAAGTGAAGTGTTCCTTATTAGCGCGGTTTCATGTCCGGGGTGCGTTGGGGGTGTGAGTTGTGTGGGGTGCACGGGGGTGTCTAATCGGGTTAGTACGTACGCGTGTTTACGCCGTCGCACATACAACGCTTGACTTGCATTTCAGTTCAGATGTGAAGGTGTTGAAGATAATTACTCACTCAGTCGTTCGTTTGATTGTACGAATGCTCTTGTAATCGTGCTTTGTAAATTAGGTTGCGATCGGGTAATTAGGTCGTCTCTGGTGATCTGGAAGGGTATATCGAGTAGGCGTCTACGATACACCGATTTTGGGTGATTTGGAATTAGGTATTGATGAAATTATAGCTTTAAATGCAATGAACAAAATGTTGTCCATTTATATCCATTTTGAAATGTTTTTGCTTTATAATGTCTTTTTCGGATCTGGAAATTATTAATGTTATTTTTTTAATACAATGTCACATTATTTGTTGTTTGTCCTGTCTTATGCCTTGTGGGTGTTCTTTAGGGTACATCTCTGCTTAACCCTTCGAGAATTACAGGCGTGATGTTATGTAGTGTTTATGTTAACTGCAAAGAGAATAACGTCTTATTCTTTTTGTAGTTAACACAAATGATTAAAAATGGTTAGGTTTATTTTAATAAAGAAAGCACTTATTGGTGCCGATTCTCTTGTACACCGAACTAAACTAACTAAAATTCCTTGTTTTTGGCTATGAGAATCTTAAAGGTATTCTGTAAAAAAAATATCTCTAAATTTAAAAATTTATTTAGACGCAACTAAAATTTAATTTGGCAACCGCGACTCCACGTCTTACTTGTTTGCCCTACTCCGTGATTTTTTTTTAGAGCCGTAGGCGCGCGTGGTGGCAGCCTCGACGTGTTTTATATGGAATTTTTCACTTTTAGTATCGAAAATTTAAAAAAATATTACCTACATGTAGAGTTTTCGGGGTTTAACGGTTTCATAAAGGGGGTCGAATTTTCATTATCTTTGCGATAGGACACACCATTTTCGAGATATAAGCAAAATTAAAGAAAAAAAAGATACAGTACTTTTTTTGCACCTGAACTCGAGGTGTTGTGGTGAATTTTAGTTCATGAAAACTAATTTTATTCCACATCATTTTAATCGCGATTAAAAATAGTCAGATTTAGTAAGACAACCAAAGTTTTAGGTTAAAAACGCCAAATTCAGAATAGCAAAATAGCCATTTTCACTAAATTACTAGCTCAGTCCGATTTTAGTGCTGTCAAACTAAAATAAAGTTAAGTTGTATCACTTTAGTATATTTCAGAATGTGAAATCGTCGTTTGACAGGAATAAACAAAATTTTAGTGATTTTTAGTCTTGTTGTCTTTAGTTTGTGACAAGAGAATCGGCACCATTGCTGTATAAACTACATATATTTAATTATCTACTCTCATAACAATATCCATTTCCCACCCTAACTTAACTTTTCTTGACAAGCAACAGACACCATTGTTCTGTACTCCTGATCAGCATGTAAGAAAATCCCCATGTTCTAATTAAAAGCTGTCTATCAAAAGACAGGAACTATATACATTGCTCGCTGCACATAGCAAACACTGTCCTCTAAGTGTAAAGTACCCTATGTAAACAGCCATGTAAAGCGTAATAGTTTCCGCTTTCCTGTTGAAACTTTGCGGAGAGGAAATTCGATCAAGCTGTGATTAAAGTGGGGAGATTTTGTTAGTATACTTTTTGTTTTTTGCTCGGGAGCGTGGGGAATTTTTAATGTAGTATTTTAAGATTAATGGTTGAGTTTAAGCTGGTATGGTAAGCAGGGGTAACTCTCATTTGCATATATGATTTTAACGACACCACAGATTATGAATGTTGAATTATTTTGTATATACTCTCAGTATTGCACATTTCAACGACTATTATTCGTCATGATCACCAGACTGAAGACGTTCACTACCGGTACTGCTGGCAGTCCACTGCTGGAATTCATATTGCTATTTACTCTACTGACGCTTGAGATTGAACTTTTATCTTTTAAAATACTCTCTGGAAACATCGTTAAGTGTGTGTGTGTTATCTTATCAGGAATTCATATTGCTATTTACTCTATTGACGCTTGAGATTGAACTTTTATCTTTTAAAATACTCTCTGGAAACATCGTTAAGTGTGTGTGTGTTATTTTATCAGGAATTCATATTGCTATTTACTCTATTGACGCTTGTGATTGAACTTTTATCTTTTAAAATACTCTCTGGAAACATCGTTAAGTGTGTGTGTGTTATTTTATCAGCACATATTATGTCTTTTAAAAGGGCCAGTTCGTAGCTCAGAATAAGGTGCAAAATGTCACAGAACAAGATGGACAAACTACATCCTTGTAGTCTGTCCATCTTGTTCTGTGAAATTTAAAACAATCTTTCAAATATTACATTTAAATTTTAGCTCCTTCAACATTTCATCGAGGTCCTAATACTATTGTTAGCTCTAAATAGGTTAGTCAACCGTCTCATATCGTAATAATATAGTTGCAGATATAATTCTAACTTCGGACTCCCAAAGGTGTAAGCTGCGCCAAATAAACGCATACAATATATTAGTTTACTAATATGACCTATAAATTCTACAGTATTAGTGCAACGTTACTGCTAATTATTTGGAGTCCTTTGCGGTGGCAGTTAATAAAGAAAGGTAGCATCGAGTAAGATCGCAAAACTCATAATTTTCATTACTAATAAGGTTACTTAAGTTTTTGTTATCTTTTTAGAAATTTTTACACGTCTTTTTGCTAAAGTTCTACCCACAAAATTATAATTTATGAACAGTTCTCTTATAAACCCACCAATGAGAAAGCCATATTTTTCACTTTTGCTTCCCAGACAATACTCAAACATGCTTCAGACACACGAATCTTTCTGTATCCTTTTATTACCAGTAATTTCCACTGGCTTCCCAATGTATTCCGAATATACCTTTTGTAATGGCAGCACAGAAATAGGTAAATTGTGTCAAAAATGTTCAATACACGGCCATCCAGTACGAATCTTTGTTTTTCCGATATGTACTTCTTTTTGCGATGTCTCTCCAACTGGCTGCTGCTTTGTTTATTTCTTTTATCCGTTTCAAGTCGAAATAAGAACTTCGTAGACTGATAATTCTGGAACTGAACTCATTTCATTATTCGATATTTTGACATTGTTTTCTGTTAGTACGGACTTGATTAAAATTTGTGCTCATTATCATTTTACTTGGCATGGTGATGAGCTTGCTCTTCAAATATTAAGTGTGCGAACATTAAAGATTGTGTGTTTTTCTCAATTACACAGGACGGTAAATTGTCCATCATCATCATCATTGGGATCAACTAATAGGATCCTTTTAGCATCATCCCAACATTTGCGTGAGCAATTGTATCAGATGCAGCTATTTATGCGCAAGTGTTTCCACAATAGTCTTTGCTTTTGAACTTGGATACAAAAACTTTCATCTGCGTTTCACTTTCAAATGAAAAGTAGGTCATCAAAACCGAATTTCATATCTATCTGACAATATTTATTTATAAATACAACCGTTGTTTCCACATACGACAAGAACTCCAGTGTATCGAGTTGGGCGCAAGTTTGCAAAATTCCTACCGCGTGAAGCATGTCGCACCTAACTTAATTAAATTCTATTATACTGAGAACGAAGATAAATAACTCCCACCCGTTAGACGCCCCTGAACAACTTGGAGAGTTGAAATTTAGAAAGAATGAAGTAATTTCTTTTGTGGAGGGCGTAGTTCAAATGAACGAGATGTAATTGTTGCTGCCTGTCTCCGAGATGTAGAATGTTGATGGCGTTGACAATTAAAATATAGTTTTTTTTTTTGTGGCTTATTTAACTTAACTGTGTATTTTAGAAATTAACATGCTGTAAAACTACGATAATAATTTATTCCCAATTTTAGTAGAGCTCTAATGAAATGGGTTCGGTATTTGATATTACTAATTTTCCGTCAAATTTTTAACTGTGCATTCTAAGTTTTAATATTAATACAATATGGATGTCTTTTTTTCCGAAATAAAAAAATTGAATTGAATTTATTTTTGATGCCTTTTTTTTTTTTTTTTTGGGTGGGAAATCATCAAATGACGTCTCCCGCTCTGGGCGGAGCGGAAGGGCGTGTCAGACTCTTACTGACTAAAACCCACCCGTGTTCCTTCAGTTGCCTGTGCGCCAGGGCCACGGTAACTCTTTCGAACAATCCGCAGCCCCGGCAGGCATCGGTCCTATCGGACCCCGTCTATTTTGCTGACATCTCTTTGAGGCGCGCGTGGAACACGACGCGCCGTCGACCCGGGCCTGGTCCTTACCGGACGGCGAGCTGCCCATTGCTCGCCGTCCGCAAGCCCGCGCCTACGGTGGCCGGGAGTCGGCAATCGACTCCCGACGCCCAGGGTGTCTCCTCCTCCTGCGGCGGCTAGGGGCGCGAGGGCGCAGAGATTGCCTCTCCCTTTCGCGCTCCGCCTCCTCCTTCGCGAGCATTACTGCTTCGCAGAAGGAGGTGACGGCTTCCCATTCCCTCTCGCTCCGTACCATGGCCTGAACCAGGGCCGGACGCGAGAGGTCGCCGCCGCCGATCGCCGCCACGAGGACACGGCGGTGCTCCGCCCAAGCCGGGCAGACCTCCACCGTATGCTCCACCGTGTCCTCCGGTCGATCCACGCAATGATAACACCCGGGCGTTTCCTCCCGCCTTATACGAAACAGGAACCTCCCGAAACAGCCATGTCCGGTGAGGACCTGCGTCAGGCGGAAGGTGAGGACGCCGTGGCGCCTCTCAAGCCACTCCTCAAAGAGGGGTCTTACCGCCGCAATTGTGGCGTGCCCTGCGCTGGGTTGCGACAGTCGCACTCTCCGTGCCGCCATGAGATCCCGCCGGAGCTCTGTCCGCTGTGCCGCGATTACTCGCGGCAGCGGAGTTACGCCCCGGCGTTTTGCCTCCTCGCGCCACTCCCAAACATGCGCGAGGACCTTTGCCTCCAGATCCCACGGCGGTAATCCGGCAAGGAGGCTCGCCGCCTCGCAGGAGACCGTGCGGTATCCCCGTACCATCCGGATGGCCATGACCCTTTGGGACGCGTTCAACCGGCGGGCAGGCCGGAGCCTCAACGAACGCGCCCACACCGGCGCCCCGTAAAGGGCCATGGACCGCACGACCCCCGCGTAGAGCCTCCGGCAGGAGGCGTTTGGCCCCCCCAGATTGGGCAAGAGCCGCTTCAAAGCAGCCCCGGCCCGCTGCAGTCTGGGAGCTAAACGTCGGAAGTGCTCGACGAAGTTCCACCGGCTGTCGAGGACGAGTCCCAGGTACTTCATCGTCGACTCGACGCCGATGTGAACCCCTCCTACCGTTATTTGGGAGCCCGACAGTGGCGCGTTCCGAGGACCATGAAAACACATGGCCTCGGACTTGTGCAAGGCCACTTCGAGTCCCAATTGCCGGATCCTCTCAACGACTGTCGCAACCCCGCGTGTCATGAGTTCGGCCGCCGCCTGGTGCGACCTCCCCTGTGCCAGGACCAGCGTGTCGTCAGCGTAGCACACTACGCTGACGCCACTAGGGAGGTCGGCGCGCAGCACCCAGTCGTAACCGATGTCCGGGTCAAACATTATAAAAATTATGTCCAAAAATTTTTTTCCGAAAAAAATTTTTGTATTTGTAGCCACGCAAAATTTTTTTATGAAAAACAAACAAACGCAAAATCAAATATTTTCAAAAAATCTTTCTTGTATTTATAACGTACTTTCCAACATAAAATAATAACTACAAATCCAAGAGCATCTCATAAAAATAACCACAGAACTGTTACGAACGAGCGCTTTTAAACAGTGCAAAGTGAGTTACGTATGCACGTAGACGACGCTTCCCCGTGTCCCGTAGTTAAATGCAATTATCTGTATTACGGCGGAATGACGGCTGTCTTCTCCTGCTACTGCACTCCTGGTAGCTTCAAAGTGAATAAGGATGTAGTTTTGAGGCCAATTTATGTGTAGGTAGGGATGATTCGATTTAGGGGTGATGATTTTGATCTTGATGGTGTCATGTGGAAGTCTGAGGTGTTATTTCTGTAGTATGGTCATGAATAGCATCGACAAGGAAAACGTACGAATAAAATATAGTAGATTATTTGGCAGGAGCCTTTGCTCTGCACTGGGACAATACCGGTGTAAAAACCAAATTAACGTAATGAGGTACATTAAAAAAAAATTGAAATTACCAACGTAAAACCACGTCTTACAAAAAAATATGAACTCTTTTTACTACTTAGGTATCTAGTAAATCCTAACTAATATTATAAATGCGAAAGTAAGTTTGTTTGTTTGTTACCTTTTCACGCCTAAACCACTGAACCGATCATCCTGAAAATTTGCATATACGTTGTCAGGTGTACAGAAACGGACATAGGGTACCTTTCCTCCCGAAAAAAAATACTGTTCCCGAGGAAAACAACAATAACGTTCTTATGATAATAGATGGCGCCACGTGTCTTCCGATTATGATTGAATTATAACCCGAATTGATAGTCAAAGTCTAAATTAACGCGAGCGAAGCCGCGGGCAAAAGCTAGTTACTAAATAAATTAAATTATACATCTAATTTCATTATAAAATCCAATCTTAATATCAAATTAACTCAGTGCAGCAAACTTTCCACGAAATTCACAAAAGAAATTCTCCTCTGCCACCTTCATTACAAACATATCTAGATCGAAAACTTTTTGAACAGAACCTCATTCCTGCACCTATACCTTCTCATGCAATTGTCCATTTGCCCTCGCAAATAAAGGAAACTCTTTGAAACTCACAAGATTTTATCTGTCCAAGTCTCGATATTACTGTCTGGAAGTCAGTGTTAAATGTTTGTGACGGGGAGAATATAAAAGGCATAAAGGGTGCTGGTGCCTCCTCACAATATCCGCTGCTGCAACTAAACATTTCTCTTTAAACGTTTTGTTCTTAGATTGGATAGGAACACGTGATCTAATAAATTTGTCGTCGATTGCATAGGACTTTGCTACTTTCAGTGCAGAAGAAACGGATATTTTCGATGTTGGCTGACAAAATTGGGTAATATGAAAAAAGATTTTGTGACTACAAAAGTAAGATTTTAAACCTAGAAGAACGTTTACAACTGTGACTAAAGAATAGTAACACGGCATTGCAAAAAACGGAGGAAACAAAAGGGGTGTTGAATCTCGAAAGCTTATATCCAATATTGAGGAGAAAAAGTTCGATAAAGTACGTAAAGGTAATCCAATCCATTTGGGTGGCATTCGAACTCAGATAGAGTGGATTAAGAACAGTTGTTAGTTCAGAACCCCTGACAGCCCTCGCAAGCTCCTTGATTGAATCAACTAAATCCATAATCTTATCCACGAAGTCAGAAATATGAAATTTTACAGATCTCAACAAAAATCGAGATCAAAAATGATTTTATCGTTTGAGTATTTGAATTTGTAGCGGGCTTATCGTACTTGAACGAATATTCTTAAAGGTATTCCGTGGAATCGTTCGTGATCACAGCCTTAGCATACTGACCCGAAGTTCAAACATGTTTATGCGAATTTTCTGCCGACGCAACATTTTTGTGCGTTCAACTGTAGGTGTTATGGCTTTTTGTTATGGTATAGCTTGCGCCTATAATAAATTGATGAATTATGATAGAATGAAAAAACCCCGACTTACATACGTGTTGTAGGCCGTGGGTTCGAACCCAGGCAGGCACTTTACTTTGTGTAATTTATTTCATCACTACTGCTCTCAATACGATGAAGGAAAACATCGTGAGAAAACCGATGTCCTAAAACCAAAAATTCGAAGACGTGATATCTATCATCCCGCACTAAGCCCGCGTGGTGAATTACGACCCACACCCTCTCATATAGAGGAGGCCTGTGTCCCAGCAGTGGGAACATTGTAGGCATAATAACATTATAATAGAATGGAAGGTATGACTAACAAAATAAAATCAGCAGTATGTAATAAAAGCCATTTTGACAATAGATAAATGGAATAGCAAAACCTAAATTGCAATATATACTCTTTAGATATAAATAAACCTATTCAAACGTCTATTTGCACATATTGTTTGTTCATTTTTGATGAAAAACTTAGTTCAGAAACTTTATATCCAAAAATGAAGCTATAAAATACACAACACTATCTTATAGCAAGTTTTCCCTTTTAATAACATTGTTATCTCTGTTACCGAAAGCTTATTACCTGATATTACAAAAATATTACATAGTAGTTTCTAGGATTTACATAAATCCCGCTCCTAATATCGCCAGCAAATTATATTAAAACTTTCCACTGTAACTTTGTACATTTTTGTTCTAAACATGGACGTTACATGTAAGCAGGGTCGCGTCAGTTTGTTTTTGGCAGGTCCAAATGAGTAATAGTAAAATGGAGATCCATTCGTAAAACTTCCCTTTGTTTTGTATTGAAAATTTGTTATTGAATAAAGGTGCTAGGGCAACAGAAAAGTATTTCTGTTGAGAATGACAGCTTGATGGATTGACCCTGATTAAGTTATTTATAAGAAAGTTCCGAACGGAAGGGCGGCGAAAATAAATAAGGCAGGAATTTGCATTCACCAAGTTGTAACAGGTAATTGTGCGAATGTTAAAGGAGCAACGTTTGTCTTACAAGTTTTGGAAATTTGTGAAAAGTTGGATGGCGGAGCGTCTTCGTAATGTCTTGCGAATGAGATATTTTTTTCTCTAACATGATAAAGTTTCTGAAGGAAGATTTCGTTCGCCTGCTTTACAAGGAAATGTAATAGATTTGGAGGTATTATTAAAAATCGCACCACGGTAAATTGTTCGTACATTCTCTGAATGATTTGATTGGCACTGTTTCCTTGTTAAACTTATGTTTACTTGTTTTGTTACAGGTAAGTTGATATCACACAGCAGTTTAAGAACTTGCATTGTAAATGTTGTAAGTAGAGTCTAAAATTCTAGAAACATGTTCAACAATGAACCACTTTAAAGAATTCTCATCCCTACGATCATTTTGGAAACTAATCCAATATAGCTACACATCAAAACAAGTTGACTTAAAGTTTCAACAAATTTACTCCACCATCTCACACGAACGAAATTCTTTTCAAAATTAAAAACCGTGGATACAACAAAGGAGTGACAAGCATTCGGAATGGACCTTCGCGAGCACTCTTTATCAGCAGACAAAGAAGTCTGCTCCCTTGCAATTGATGGTCTCAACCATTCACTAGCGAATGTAGAAACAAAACATTCTGCAGATGTTCGTGAGCCTTCTGCAGAAAATATTCTGCAACACTCGATATTAATTCACTCTGTGGCATCTATACTGTTATTGGTTTTTATCGTTTTGTTTCCAACGGCTTTGTTTGCTTTTTCATTAATTTTGTTTTCATAACTGGATTAATGTTTTAGAGGAATTCATTCATTTTGTAGCTGCTGTTATCTTTTCTGTGAATAGTTTATCCTTGGATTATGTTTGAACCAAATGAAAGAAATCTCGTAAATAAGTTCTTAGTAATAAATATTAACGTTCAATTAGATTTAAATCCCCATCGTGTTGAAGATGATAAATTATCACTTCATTCTGGAATGAACTTGATACAAATTACAATTTACTTTATTTAAATATACATATTTAATGATAACTCCAAATTCAATAACAAAAACGTGGCAATCCCTCTTTTGACATGAAAATTACCAAAGCTCCTGTTTATAGTGGATCCAATTTAACAGTATACGACTTATCGTGTTTCAAACGTTCTCATTAAACACGGTACGAATGATTGCTTTTAAATTTCTATCAAATTTCGTTTTAATTATACCGGTAATTACCTCCTGATTATAAGTTTTGATGTCAACTCAGGTGCAAAACGAATTAATGTTGGTAATAAGGTAGGAAATTGCTTTCCCATCTATTCCAAGTCCGTTCATGTGGTACCTCTCCGGGGAATCAGCATGAGCTTTGTGTACGCAAAAGTTATAATGAGTAATATTTTTATCAAAGGAAACTTTTGTGATATCGAGGATCGCTATTTCGTCAACTAGCCTGTCGAACAGGTGATGATTAAAAATGTTTTTACTTTGATGTTCCTTCACTTTGATTTGGTTTATACTGAGATTAATTTTTTTTTCGTTCAGAATTTTGTTATTTCATTGTTTTCGTAACTCTAGGCCGATTTAGGAAGTGATAAATGATAAATGATTTTATGTCTGTAAGTAGGTTTGAACAAACACTTTTACACGTCAATCATATTTTAAAAACTAGATGAGGTCGGCGTTTCCTATCTGACTACTCTGAGAAGAAAGGCCGAAACAAACTCAGAGGTCACAGTCACTTTTAAAGTTCAGACATAGTCTTGGTCAGATCAAGTGAAGACCATGTAGATTTGTGTCTGAAATGGTCTTTTGAGGAAAAACCACACAGAATGAGTGGACCTGTCCAGTCAGTGCACGCATTTGTCAGTAATCGTGCAGCTCAACTCAGAACTTAAGGAGCTCAACGATTCGACGAACAATACCAAAGAAAGGACATTTGGATAGGCCACAAAAATTACTCAAACTGTCAGAACATGATTAAAATTAACTGAGCGGAAAAAAAAAGCAAAAATAAATACAGTTTCCAGACACTTAAACACACAAGGTAAACATCCTAGAAAGTTTTCTTTATCGATTTGGGGATTAAAGTAAACTGTCCAGATATCAGCAAAGTATCACCCTTTGTATTAGTAAGCTGATCTAGAATAAGTTAGATGAAATAAAAAGTTTCTGTATATCTTGGAAACTTACGAATTTTAAGAATACCTGCCGGTAAGATATTTCCCATTTGAATGGTGTAAATGGTTACCAAGAAGTTTCTGACAGAATAATAATTTTCTTACCACTGTTATTTACCTTCTTTTACCTAGTTTTTAACCGATTTCTAAAAAGGAGGAGGTTATATGTTCGGCTGCATGTATGTTTTTTAAATGTATGTTCACCGATTTCTCCGTCAATTGTGAACCGATTTTGAAAATTCTTTTTATTGTTTGAAAGAGTATGCTCTCGAGGTGGTCCCATTGTCACCAAGTCAGAATCTGATACAGGATCCCAAGGAAATCGAGAGAAATCTTCAAATTTTATAGGCACACCTAAAGCGATTTGGGTATTTTTTATAGTAACTCGTGCATTTGCTCTCGAAAAACACCATTCGATGAGGTGAAACTGATGATGAAAACCAGAAGTGGCTACCGGAACTACTCAATAATAAGTATTTCACGGGTTGCGATTCGATTACTTTAATATGGTTGCTAAGCAATTTATGCTCATCACAATGCATATGGTTAAATGGTACTGATGACTTTACCATTAGCTCCTCAACAATTAACGTCCCTGCATCGGGAAAAGCAATATTTTGCAAAAGGTGATGAGCAGTTGACATTAGTCTATTGTAAGTTAGATAAATTAATAACTGACCCACTACAAAGTGAAAAATAACTTTAATTTCGGAAGTCGGTGGCAAAAAACTAAAATACAGATGCAAAGATACCAACTTCCGAAATTAAAGCTATTTTTCAGTTCGTTTTTTTTTTTTTTTGGAAGTCGGTTGCTTTTTTTGTAGAAAAGTTTTTTTTTAATGTAGAATTTGGTCCATACTTATAATACAACTAGCTGCGCCCCGCAGTTTCACCGGCACAATTCTCTACCCCATGAGAATATCGGAATAAAAAGTATTTTATGTCCTAACCCAGGTCATGGTCTACCCATGTGCTAAATTTCACCCAAATCCATTCGGCCGTTTTCGCGTGGAAGCGTAACAAACAAACTTACTTTCGCATTTATAATATTAGTTAGGATTTATAAGCAACAACCATATAAACAAAAACAAAGTTAGCACCAATAGAAAATGACAATTATTTCATCTTAAAAATAAGAAAACATAATAGGTAGGTACCTACATTTAGTTCTAAGAATCTTGTCTCAGCATGCACAATATGTTCGGACATGTCCATATGTCTTCCCCAATTCGATAGTGACAGGAACAGGTGTCAGGCGTGTACGGAACCAGCGAGCCTTAACAAGACACGTCCATACAAACGATTTGTATATTCCCGAATCGAAATGTACGGAGAATATTCTCCGTTTTATTTTTATTGTTATCTGGGCCTTTAGTGGACTGCAAGCAGGTTTTATTGTGCGAGTTTCTTTTAAGTTCAGAGTTCAAAGAAATTCATGGAGTAGAGTTGTTTAGAATTTTATGGGATGTGATGACTTCGTGATCCTAGTGTTTTTGTTTGACTTCCTGACTTCAAAGTTTTGTTTGTTACTAGTTTTCTGTTACAAGAAATACTTGACAATTTGAAGTGAGCCGGATTACGGAAACGTTAACCTTGCGGCAAATGTGTCAGTTGTCAGAAAATCCAAGATGAAACTAATCTCATCCCAATTTGAGCAAATTGAAGTGACAGTCAAAATATGAAAATAAGCATTTTCCCACCAAATCTTAAACGAATTTCCAGCAGCTTCGTCCAAATAAAAATCGCTGTACACTTAAAATTGCGATTACTGGATCTAGCGAAACCCGTTGGACATTCGTATCAAATGCACGGCGCCGCTCAATTAAAAACATAATTGAGTATTTGGGCGTCGGGAGGTTTGGCAGCGGAGTTGTAAAGTGAAATGACACTTGTATTCTTGAAGTTTAATTATTAAACACGGGATTAGTAGCTTTAAGCGCTGCTAGATTTCGCTCGAACGCTTTAATACTTTCCTTTAATAAATCATCTAGTGCATTCAGAATTTAAATTTCTATTGTAATACATTCACCTTTCATTATTCAGCGGTTGTTGACAATAATAATGAAAGGTAGTGTTTAGCCTTAGGCTAAGTTGTCACAGGTTGCTAACTTGTCAGCTTTAAAGTTTAGCAAGCGATTTCACCTAGTTAGCGAACGGAATAATAATTAGGTTACAAACTATATTAAACAACGCAGCATTATGCTGAGACTTCATTGGCACAACTACGAGGACGTAAAGCTTCGTCGTCATTATTGTAACTTTAATTATAGGTTCTCGTTTTATTGTTGTTGTTTTATCTTTGAGTGCCTATTAATCTGTTTTACGGCTTCGAGAAGAAAGAGGTTCTCGATTTTTTTGTAGGTATATATGTTATCTCTATGTCATCTATGATGCGTTGTCCAATTGTGCCGAAGTTAAGTTGAAATGAGTAAATCATTTTTACAAAACTCTGTTTTTGAATCCTTAGTAAAAAGCTTGTGTTCCAACTCAGGTGACGTTTTGTAAATGTTAGATGTTTAGTATAATGTTTTGATCTTTCGTAAATTTCGCTGTAACTACTTAAAAACCCATAAATAAAAAACTTATGTTTGAACCATCTTGAAATAAAATACCTAGTTCTAAAATCACGACAGAGTGATCCATATCAATCTTATTTGTGTTCAAATATACAGGCTGTATATTTTATTCTAATTTACCTATAGCCAGTTTCAATCAAACTCCGCAGAAGCGCGTAAACGCCTAACATAAACCTGTACAAATAATCTTTGATATCACTAACAGAACTGTTTTTGCTTACTCTACCCAAAGTTTGGTACTCTTCATTATTAAATCTCGCCTAAATATTATCTCAGTGTTTTGTGTGTATCTTCACTGAGTTCTGTTGAATTTAGATGAAATCTCGGATCTCATAAAATACTTTTCAAATTTTAGTGTGTTTAAATTGTTTAAGTCAGTTTTAGTTACAGTTTTGTGCTTGATAAAGATGAAAGAAAATTATTTTAGTTTATAGTCTTAGACCCGGTTTCTGAATTGAGAATTTGAAGTTGACAACTCGTCGAATTCTACTTAATCATTACTTAAGATGAAAGCTCGCGAAATTCAAAATTTCTTTGCAAAAAACGTAAGGATTTTGAATGTTGGGGGCTACATTGAAGAAATCACCTTAAGCAATGCTAAAGTCGGGTTTGACAAGTTCTCAACTTCAAATTCTCAATTCCGAAACCTGGTGTAATTATCAAACAGTGAGTAATAAAATTAAAAGATATCTACGTATTCACTTAAATTTTAATTAAATGGTAGTAAAATTAAATCAAGGATTTCGAATTCATAAAAGGGGGTAAGTCAACAATTATCTTTTAGTATGGTAGTTAGTTACCTAGAACGTTAAAACTTATTTTATCACAACAAGATATTAGGTTGATTCTAATGAAACCATTTTCCTTTTTAGCGACGGTTGCTAGATGGGGTAGAGGTACGTTTTCGTAGAAGAGCAGTTCCGTCATATTCGTCCGTCATAAAAATCTGAAATTTTCACCAGTATTTGAAAACGCTCTGTATTTGGACAGTCGTTATTGTGCGACCGTTCATCGCTTTCTTATGTAACCAAAAACAAAAATGACGAAAATTCTTGATACTTTCCGAAAAAAAAACAATGAAATCTAATCACCAAACAAAACTGTTCTCAACACCAACGCACAAAATGACGCTTAATTTTAATAAACACGCGGGCGTTGTACCGAATCAGACAGTAACACAGTAAATATCAGATACAGACGTACTGCACAGCGGGTTTCTATGCAAATTTCATTTGGCCGTAATCCACTCAGTGAGATTGGTCTTGATTGATAGGCGCAAATTGGAAATAGGTTGTAGCCGAATGGCCGACGGCGGGACACAAACGGTGCGCGCAAAAAGCCGCGTCGGTAGGCCTATTAAGTTACGCACTGAACTGCGATTTATTTTTTCCTATGAGTGATTAGGATTTTTGCTGGTGACGGTATCGGCGGAAAAGTTTAAGACCAAATTTAGCGCAACAAAAATGTTAGAAAAATTGGTAATGGGCGTCAATTTTGATACTCGTGTTACATACATAAGTCGCTGTGTATGTGTGTGAAGAAGTTTTGTAAAGTAAATATGACGTTTAGAATTTATAACTGTCTTAAACAACTTAAAATGTCTTATCTAATAACAGTTTTCAGATTTTATAGTTACACGTGGCACAAATAACTTCTCTTCAAAAAAACTTCTTTGTCTAAGTTAGATATTATAACAAAGAGTACACAATCACTCACAGACATTAAACTTTCAATTTAAAAATAATATTTTAATTACTTAGACAAAAAACTGAAAAAAAAGAGTATTAAAAAATATAGCAGAAAGGTTTTTTATTATTTTTTCGTCAAAAAACACGTGATTCTGACACTCTACTGGTCAAGCCGGAACAAACAAGGCGGAACGGTCGGGGCGACAACGTGACAAACAAAATGTCCCACCCCGTATACAGCATACACTCTGTGTAATACAAAATACTACAGCCTGTATACAAAAAGCCTGTGCGTTAACATCGTTATTAGAGAAAAAAATAATTAAGCCACGTAAATTGTGTTTCAATGTAAACATAATTTCCTATGTTATTAATTTTAATAATTAAAGCCCGCATGTACTCGTATATTACATATCGTGACATTTTTTATTAAAAACAATTCAGAACATTAAAGACTCAAATTTTATTTTGTATCAAAAGTATTAACCTGCATACTGCCTGATTATTGATAAAATATAACGACTCATGAATACGCTATCCAATATGTCCCTAATTTCCTGGAAAATAAACCAGAAGGCTTTTGTTTCTTTAAAATTATTATAGCCAATAAAACCGGTCATAAAAAAACTTCAAATGAACCCATATCAGAATAAATAATTACAAAACGTACTCTCTCAGATATTACATTCGTCACCGACCCACACACTAAAGTAAACCATAATCTTTTAAATGCAGAGTTTATTTTTGTTTGTTAGTTTTTCCACTATCCGTGTCCATACATCGTAGGGTTGGCATTAAGCCTTCAGCACGAATTCGTTATTAGTTATAACACCGTTTTTTATAGCTTTAATTGAAGTTGACACCGTTTCGTGTTTTTATAGTTCCCTTTATTTGTTTTTCCCACTGTGAAAATTAAAATATAACAGTTATTTTGTTCGACACGATTATTTATGCTTTTATTTTAATGTAAGCTTCCGTTAACATGTTTTTACGGAGTATTAACACGTTTTGTGTTTGTTTTTTTTTTTCTGTGGAGAGCGCCAGTCACCCTTGAAGGAGGAGGAATTATGAAAATGATCGGCCCTTTCTGTCACAACTCGTAACTTCTCACTTGTGAATAATAATAAGTGATAGCATTTAGCATATTTCGTGATTTAAAAAAAGTTTCCAAGCATCCTAAGTTACGAAGTCTTCTTTATTTCCTCCGGCATAATTACACCAATGAAATATATAACATAACTAACATAAACTCACGCCTGCTTCCCATGGGGGTAGGCAGAAACTACAGAACGCCACCTGTTACGATCCTTACATACTCCACAGCGAAAAAGCCAATGAATTAACGTACACAATATTTCTTTTTCAATATTTAATAATGACACACAATATTGCAAAGTACATATACAATTATGACCAAGCCTCTTAGCAATGATATTAAATATAATAAGGCAAGTTTTTATACAAGTACCTACTCAAAATAAAAATCACAATATT
Source organism: Dryobotodes eremita (assembly GCA_917490735.1). Classification (NCBI taxonomy): domain Eukaryota; kingdom Metazoa; phylum Arthropoda; class Insecta; order Lepidoptera; family Noctuidae; genus Dryobotodes; species Dryobotodes eremita. Next base: position 20,776,464 of record OU823249.1, on the reverse strand, counting down.
TTATTTCACATAAACCTACGTGGGTACGTCAGAAGCTAGGTGCACTGTTCTAATTGGTCGTTTCCAATGGAGACGAGCCGGCAAGAAACCCACGGTTACTCTTTTAAAAATAATAAAAAATACAATGTTTCCAAATTACAGTGCTATTAAGTATGGAAGGACACTGAGGATACTGAAGAGTAGTAGGACAAAATATTTTCGCCCTCAGTCCAGTCAATACAAACTTCTGTGTCTTTCCATCGTCTTAAAACTATGCTTAAGACACGCTTCAATATTTCAGCAAATACCATCGAAAGTCGATAAACGCAAGTTAGTATGGGCCTTGCGGACGCTTATTAGAAATTTCCGAGACAAGTAGGTATTCGATTAGTTAAATGCTTCAACTTCAAAGATAGCTTTCTGTACTGGAGTCTGGAGTCTGTAGTCTGTAGTATAGCCGGCGAATTTCGACACACAGTATTACATAGTCGCTTGTTTTGTGGACTAAGTTAGGAAGTGTTGGCGAGTAGCTGGTGTCCTTTCTGCTGTGAAGCACATTTTTGTCACGGAAAAAAGGAATATCCGCTCATTTAAGCTAAGCTTTTTCCTGATACATATTTTTGATAGACATAATTGTTACTAACTATAACAAAAACTTTATTAAAAATGTCTAAAAAACCTGTTTTTTTTTTCTATTTTAGTGCGCTAATGGACAGTATAAGCACTACAAGCGATATCGACATTTTGAAAGCAATTAAGGAACAATAAATTAATTAATTTAAAACTTATAGCACCCTCTTTTTCACTTAGCTCTGTCTTATCTAACACAATAAAACATTTAAAATGATTTAAAATCACAGATTACTCAAAGAACTCCAGAGCTCGCTCCCTGCCGTCACTTCCAACTCAAAATCCTAGGACGATTGTGCAACTGCAGAGTATCTTGAGGTCAATGGGTACAACGACTCTTCTACCCACCCGCCTTCCTCCGTCCTTCATCCTCCTTGGACCAACACTCCTTTGTTTTCGGCCATAACACTAACGATTAACGACTGCAGCCAGGATTAGAGAGACATTTGAAAAAGGAAGCTTTAGTAGTATTACTTTATTACACGAACTGGCTGGTTTGGTGTTCGTTGTTGAGTTCTTAGTGGTAGGAGTAATGATATTTTGTGGGGATATGATTATGATGTCATAGGGTTCAGGTTTTCGTGGTATTTGTTTGCAGGGTTATGCAGCACTAACATCTTTATAAAATCAATCTTGTTATCTACGTCAATGTAGAAAGTAAGGTTCCGTAACGTAAACTTTACCTGGACAAGAAAAAAATGTAATATTAAAATTTGAAATAAAGAAAGTAAAAACTTAACGAAACGAAAATAAAAAGAATTATAAATTTGTATAAAAAATAAAAGCGATACGCGATTTTGAATAGACTAAATGATTTCTAAAATTCATTAAAAATATTTCCAAAACAAAAAAAAAATCGTAAGCCTACTTTATTAAAGCTGTTCTTAAAACAAACAGGTTTTTGGCTTTATTAGTGAGAATCTCTATCGATTAACATTAATCTCAATTGGGGAGGAAACGATTAAGTTGTTTGTAAAAATAAACGTTCGAGACTACATCATCAGTCTTAAGTTTGGGGAAAAAAGGCAATCTTTTCATCGATAGATAATCTAGGAGTGGTATTTTTAGTTAATCCTATAAAGATTTTTGCTACTACTAAAGTAGGATTTTAATCTCTAACTTGTTGATTTTTTAAATATTGCGTGATAGAGAAAAATTTACTGTTTTTGTAATTCGAAATTCATTTCTTCGTTTAGAAAGTCTGAATTATTGGACTAGGTAGGTAATGACAGCGCTCATTTTCACAAAAAAGTGAATAAAACGCCATTTGTTTTTTTTTTTTTTAACGCTGTCTCAAGTTTCTGAAACAAAACAGATTATGTAGATACCGAAACTAGCCGATAGCCGTATGTCTTCCAAGATAAATGGCACATCCCGCGCCTGGTAACAGATTTATCACGAAACCAATTCACACAAGCAAATTGTATTGGTGGTGTAAACAAAAAAACATCAACATTTACACCTCACAGCTTCGCCTACTGAAAATCTACAGAGAATTTATTGTTGACCACGAAACGGGCGTAGTGTGAGACCGGTCTAAATCACACACAATTTAACAGTACAAAAGTAACTTTACTGTAACATTCGCTTACGTTATATCGCTAAGCCCGGGGTTAATTGAACAGGGTGGAAAATTATACAAAGTTCCATACTAACATTAATGCTAACCGACGTTTTGTAAGACGAGGCGTCCCGTACTCGTGGTTAGTCAATATTAATAGAGGATCCGTCAATTATCAATGTTTATTGATGCTTAAAATCGCGGTCTCTATCGATAAGGAGTGTTTTACAACAGATTAACATCGTTATTTGCGCAGCTCTAGTCCTCAGTGTTGTTTTGAGCATGTAGACAAAGGGCAGTAACTTTTTGATTAGACGATTGTTTTTTGTTTATTGTAACTTTAATATGAGTAAATATCCCTATATTATGTTCGACTTTAAGGACGTAATATGGTGTACATGATAGAGTTGTTCGCTGGCTTCTCAGACGCGAATAATATGCTCCTCGCAGAGCGTTATTAAAGCTCATACACCTTATTGAAGCTTCAGCACTAAACGTTGATGTACAGCTATGTCAGGTTATTCAAAAAATAGTGGATACCCATGTAGTTTATTTCTTTAGTAATTATTAACAACGACTTTTAAAAGGTGACTTGGACTGGTGTTGTGGCTCAGCCTGGGAGAGGCCTATGTCCAGCAGTGGACTGCGATAAGCTCTGAGTTGATTGATTAAACAACCACTTTTTTTCGTTCTTTATCTTGATCTAGGTTAAACATCGAAGACACTTTTACCGTGGGACGTATAAAGTAGGCAACTGAACGATTAAGAAAATAGCCAGCAATTAACAGTTCCTATGTTGAATATAAACTAGTATTCACACGTGATAAGCTGAGGTCTCAAGCCCAATTAAAGGGATATTTCAGTTTGAGATGATAGCTGACGTAAAACCCATTAGATTGTTTGTAAAGGACACGTAATACGGTAAAGAGGTTTATCCGAAATCATATTAGTTAAAACAACGTTATGTACGAAACATGCTATTTTGATTTCGAGACTACTCTTAAAGGTAATGTTGTAATAATGATGAAAGAGATTGGGTACTGTGACCTTTTAAGAATTTGCTTGTTTTCCGAATTTTTTGTAAAGAAAAGAAAACAAGATTAAACATAAAATTGAACAGGGATATTTTATGAAAGTTCCTTTTTGGCTAATCGTTGTTATACATTATACGTCTATACCCATGCCCATGTGACGTTTAGAATTTAGAGGACTTAATCGTTAAAAATATCTGAGTACCAATAACCCATACTTGCAAACTAATAAATGATTTGATCTGAACAATATTCTTATTTTAACTACAATACCAGCAAACATTTTTAAGACTTTTCATTGATTCAGAGTTTTACATCTTAACATTTAAAAGAAATGCAGTGATTTCTGAGGCTGACCATGACAACTCCTACCTAGAGATTATGTCCAAATTACATTTGAAACATACACTACCATACATTTATAACAAAGACAAAAACTAGAAACAAAACACAAATCGTTCGACGACCCAATGAAAATTAAATCCAATCAAACACATTGAAACGCAAAACTCATTCAAATTAAACCTTTGATGTCACGGACGCATGAATATCCAACATGAAAATACCTACGGATTAGGATATATTGGAGATATTGGGCCGGAATATACGTACATATAGGTTTGTTTACGTTTACCTAGGGCACGCTCAAATGTACACATTTAATATTGGTTGCAGGCGTACGGTCGACCTATCGACGCAATAGGCCCTATGTCAACACTTGATGTTACGTGTCGCTTTTAACATATATACCAATTTATTTATAGATATATATTATACTAGCTTCTGCCCGCGGCTTCGCCCGCGTGGATGTCGAAAATTATCCCACGGTAACGTGCTACCGGGATAAAACGGAGCCTATGTCCTTCCCCAGAATGCCACCTATCTCCTTGCCAAATTTTATCGAAATCCGTTCAGTGGTTTTGGCGTAAAAAGGTAACATACAGACAGACTTACTTTCGAATTAAAAGTACTAGCTTTTGCCCGCGGCTGCGCCCGCGTGGAGGTCGGAAATTATCTCACAGGAAAGTACTACCGGGATAAAAAGTATCCTATGTGTTAATCAAGGTTATAAACTATCTGTGTTCCAAACTCCATCCAAATCCGTCCACAAGTTTTTGCGTGAAAGAGTAACAAACATCCATCCATCCATCCTCTGAAACTTTTACATTTATAATATTAGTTGGATTAGTATGGAGATATACATACATAGGTAGGTACATAAGTATCTCGTGGGAGTTGTATTGTGGATAGTGATTGGGTATATTTTGGGTGGAGTATTTGTAAGTCGGATAGGTTCTAAAAAATCTGATGAAATCTAGTTTATTTTTTATAGAAATTTCGTCTCGGTTCCAGATAATAATTTAGTCCCTATTTACTTATATATTTGCTTATCAACAAAATCTACATTAATTAAAGATGTTCGATCGTAACTAAAAAACTGCGGATCAGCTTTCTACAAAATTGTGGTTTTTATTGTTTCGCATTGTCTAGTAACAGCGATTTACTTGAGTCGATCCAGCTGCTGCTGTCAGCCAGCTGATATCCTTGTAGTTTCAACTACTTTAGAACACATTCATAGGCCTGCGCACACATTCATGGGCGGAGCACCGCCGTGTCCTCGTGGCGGCGATCGGCGGCGGCGACCTCTCGCGTCCGGCCCTGGTTCAGGCCATGGTACGGAGCGAGAGGGAATGGGAAGCCGTCACCTCCTTCTGCGAAGCAGTAATGCTCGCGAAGGAGGAGGCGGAGCGCGAGAGGGAGAGGCAATCACTGCGCCCTCGCGCCCCTAGCCGCCGCAGGAGGAGGAGACACCCTGGGCGTCGGGAGTCGATTGCCGACTCCCGGCCACCGTAGGCGCGGGCTTGCGGACGGCGAGCAATGGGCAGCTCGCCGTCCGGTAAGGACCAGGCCCGGGTCGACGGCGCGTCGTGTTCCACGCGCGCCTCAAAGAGATGTCAGCACCATTGACGGGGTCCGATAGGACCGATGCCTGCCGGGGCTGCGGATTGTTCGAAAGAGTTACCGTGGCCCTGGCGCACAGGCAACTGAAGGAACACGGGTGGGTTTTAGTCAGTAAGAGTCTGACACGCCCTTCCGCTCCGCCCAGAGCGGGAGACGTCATTTGATGATTTCCCACCCAAAAAAAAAAAAAAAAAAGGCCTGAAAAATATTTATGCATATATTTTAACTTTTTTTTGATCAAATCTTTTCTGATACAAAAAAGGGCTTATAATAAATCATAAAATAATATAACAGTACAGACAGCTGCAAAGTTAAACACTCACCTGGACGGAGCGGTTGTTACAGAGACGTGCGCCGAATTCATAGTCTTTATGATTAATGACGTCACTGACGGGACGCCCTTTAACTTCCAACTAACCTTTTTTATTTTAAAGTCGCTAATAGTTTTAGATAGTGTTATAGAGACTTAAAGTCAGGGAAATTAATTGTTAAGTACGCAAATTGACAACCTAACTCAAACTGTCCATATATTCAAATCACAATTGTAATTCTTTGACAGTTGCATGAAATGCCTGTATATAACACGGCAAATTTATGTAGGGTGTATTTGCTTAGGAATTAATTTCCCTGAATGTCTAATAATGTAGATTCTGAATTATTTGTTACTGCTAGTCTCCAGTAAACTAACGTTGCGTTACTTTTTTGCTTCTGACTAAATATATTCAGAATGGAATCCAATTTCGTTAGCTCCCACCAAAATGTAGGCTTCGAATGGGGCGTAGTTGCTGGCCCTGTCACCTCTGTGCGCAATATGTGCATTGCGCCATTTTATTAAAATTGCAATGGACGTTAAAACGACAAGCGTCCGAACCTCGTCAAAATTCGAATCCGCTTCCCATCGCTTCTGTTTGTATCAGGCATAAAGGATAAAGTGCCTTAGCAATTTCATTTGCTTTTACCAACACATCTGCGAAGGCAAGGTGACAATAGCAATAGCTATAACCATGTTACTGCTATGACTATGTTCAGCAGTAGGTACGTATGGTCTGTTCCGAAAGTATCGGATGAAATCGTAATCATTCAATTCAATCAATCCAATGGATCAGAAAACGTACCTGTGGATGCCAATTTATAGTGCCAGTTATAAATTGAGTGATTTGTTTAGATTATTTTTGAACTCGAAATTACAGCTCACACACACAAACACACCCTCGCACACACACCCGCACACTTACACTACTCACTTGTCTATACCTTTTTTTTGGGTGGTAAATCATCAAATGACCTCTCCCGCTCTGGGCGAAGCGGAAGGGCGTGTCAGACTCTTACTGACTAAAACCCACCCGTGTTCCTTCAGTGGCCTGTGTGCCAGGGCCACGGTAACTCTTTCGTACAAACCGCGACCCCGGCAGGCATCTGTCCTATCGGACCCCGTCAATGGTGCTGACATTTCTTTGAGGCGCGCGTGGAACACGACGCGCCGTCGACACGGGCCTGGTCCTTACGGGCTTGGTTTAGTACCTTTTTGTCACACACCGTCACTTCAAAACCAATTTAGAATGCCTAATGCTGAAATAGACAGTTGAGTAAGTGGGGATGAAGTAATTATCTGAGATTACGAATTCAAATACCTAATTCGATCTTTTTTAAATGCTCTAGTTCTGGTTTTGTTATTGTACCTACTTTGTTAAAATTCTGTTGTTAACAGGCACTGTATGTTGTACACATATATATGGAAGAGGGAGGTCTTCTGTTACAGGTACCTCCTTACCTAAAAGAAGGCTTCTACAACTTATTTGTGAAAACCTATTTGTTGATTATAAAAAGAAACTTTTTTTTTTAATGTTGTGGCTATGGGTTCCGGCCCTTTAGAAATCGTACGAAGGGCCGAAGCCAACTCACAGAGGCCCGTTAGACGTTTTAAATGAAATGAGACACCAACCGACGATTATCCTTGGGTACGCACTTTGCAAGTGCTCCCAAAGACACCCCCCGGTTGGTGTAGGAGTATTGCAGGATGTGGAAACAAACATACTGGACTATGGATTTGGGTAGCTTAAGTGGACTGCTTATCTAAGACTATGGAAAGACTATGACCCCTGCCTGACCAATGATTTATATAAAATACACAGATAAAATGGCAGGGGGTGACTTGCACACTCAATAATTTACCCCCGAGAACGCGCGGTCGGTAGCACTTAGTGTCGTAGCGACAAGAGGGCAACATGTCCTGAGGTCCTTATGAGGAGTGGAGAGGTATTCCACGCCTATCACGACAATCCCGGAATTACGTTCAAGATCCCTACCAGCATCTTATTGGAATACTTCCTTCCTCCGAGCACGTTTGCTCTTGCGAATATCGACTCAAGACTGCCAGTAAAGGCAATAAAGGGGTTTGAGCCTTGTGCCTCGTCATTGTTCACTCTAGCCGGCCAATAAAGGCAAGTTAGAGGTGAGGAACAAGACTTTTCCTGGAAGATAGGGTCCATGGGGTTGCTACTGCCATGCTGCCCTGCGGGTTTCTGAATCTCTCTTGATCTGACTCCTCACCCTAGACCTGTTCCGACAAAGTACACTCTACCGACATAGACCTAGATTTTGGAGCACGCAAGCCCCACCACATCGGGCCGGGGCTGCTTTGAAGCGGCTCTTGCCCAATCTAGGGGGGCCAAACGCCTCCTGCCGGAGGCTCTACGCGGGGGTCGTGCGGTCCATGGCCCTTTACGGGGCACCGGTGTGGGCGCTTTCGCTAAGGCTCCGGCCAGCCCGCCGGTTGAAAGCGTCCCAAAGGGTCATGGCCATCCGGATGGTACGGGGATACCGCACGGTCTCCTGCGAGGCGGCGAGCCTCCTTGCCGGATTGCCGCCGTGGGATCTGGAAGCAAAGGTCCTCGCGCACGTTTGGGAGTGGCGCGAGGAGGCGAAACGCCGGGGCGTAACTCCGCTGCCGCGAGTAATCACGGCACAGCGGACAGAGCTCCGGCGGGATCTCATGGCGGCATGGAGAGTGCGACTGTCGCAACCCAGCGCAGGGCACGCCACAATTGCGGCGGTAAGACCCCTCTTTGAGGAGTGGCTTGAGAGGCGCCACGGCGTCCTCACCTTCCGCCTGACGCAGGTCCTCACCGGACATGGATGTTTCGGGAGGTTCCTGTTTCGAATAAGGCGGGAGGAAACGCCCGGGTGTTACCATTGTGTGGATCGACCGGAGGACACGGTGGAGCATACGGTGGAGGTCTGCCCGGCTTGGGCGGAGCACCGCCGTGTCCTCGTGGCGGCGATCGGCGGCGGCGACCTCTCGCGTCCGGCCCTGGTTCAGGCCATGGTACGGAGCGAGAGGGAATGGGAAGCCGTCACCTCCTTCTGCGAAGCAGTAATGCTCGCGAAGGAGGAGGCGGAGCGCGAGAGGGAGAGGCAATCTCTACGCCCTCGCGCCCCTAGCCGCCGCAGGAGGAGGAGACACCCTGGGCGTCGGGAGTCGATTGCCGACTCCCGGCCACCGTAGGCGCGGGCTTGCGGACGGCGAGCAATGGGCAGCTCGCCGTCCGGTAAGGACCAGGCCCGGGTCGACGGCGCGTCGTGTTCCACGCGCGCCTCAAAGAGATGTCAGCACCATTGACGGGGTCCGATAGGACCGATGCCTGCCGGGGTCGCGGATTGTTCGAAAGAGTTACCGTGGCCCTGGCGCACAGGCAACTGAAGGAACACGGGTGGGTTTTAGTCAGTAAGAGTCTGACACGCCCTTCCGCTCCGCCCAGAGCGGGAGACGTCATTTGATGATTTCCCACCCAAAAAAAAAAAAAAAAAAAAAGCCCCACCACATCAACGTAGAGAAACGGCTAATTATATTGTTATTAAAACAATAATTGTTGGAGAAAGTGTTGAGATACACAGTTGAAGCCTTCTAAATACAGAAGAATTTATGACTAGTTTCTTTTAGTGAATAATTGCGTAAGAATTTAACGTGAACAGGGTTTGTTTACACTTTCATCTAATACTTTTGGAACAGACTGTTCACACACGGTGACTGTTTTACATATACGCTGTTTAACAAATCATTCCAATGTGAAAACTTGCTCTATGCATAATTTGAAGGGCAATCTTCCCCGTACCAATTCGAAATCGATTTCAAAGCCACTTCAAATCTATACACAGTTGTATCAAGTACATAAATTCCGTATTGCATATGATACGTAACATTTACAAATGTTCGAGTCAACTAAACGTTGCACGATACAGCTTTGATGTATCAAAGTAAATTCTATTTCCGTTCCCGTACCGTTTCGGCTGATGTTTCCGATAATTATTACGTTTTGTATTCGATAACATAATGTAGCAACTCGTATGAGTTTTGCTTAGGTAAATTTTGGTACTAAAATGTGGAACTCTTAATTTTGGTCATGCATTCTAATTAGACATTCGTCATTCGTTATCCTTAACCACCGGCATATAGTTTTTAATTTGATATTATTCTGTATAAAATTATAAACTTTGTATGTCGATATTCGTTTCGTCTAAAGTTATGGGGGAGAAAATCTTCTAATGACACCCATTTTTTTAAACAGACCAAATATCGACTTCATCGAACTAGCTATAGGTACCAACAGTAACTCACTTCATATACAGTTTTAATTGATTCTCAATACAAATGCAAACCAATAAAAACTTTCCCAAAACAACAATAACGCAACCTGAAGATATTAACACTGGCAAAACATTGGAAAAACGCCCATATCGCGCTCAAACACCAATATAGCATATTCTTTTGAGTGCAAAACTTGCGCAAACGTTTGCGTTAGGATTGGACGTTTCAGGCGGTCTGAAATCCGTTCGTTTCATGCGAGATCACGCGCCGTTGCGTATCGCCCGCGGGTGTGATCTCAATAGGGTTGCTACCGGAGTTAAGGATTTTAGCTGTGTTTTTGATACTAGGAAAAGGCTGAGGAAATAATTCTATTATGTCTATTTAATTTTTAAACAAGATAATATTTATATAACTTGTAAGCTTCTTTAAAATAATAATAATATTTTGTACACGTATTATAAGGGGGTACAAATCTTAGAGGATTAAAAAATTCATGCCAAACATTGTCAATAGGAAAAGTGCCCAAAATGCTGGCAGTATTGCCACGTTGTATGGCAATGCTGATTCTATTTAATTAAATCAGGTTTATTCATATTTTGTTAGTTGGTAAGTATTTATTTTGTGAAATTATGAACCACATTTGATATTGACCTGTGGATTATTTGATCATTTCTTTCCTGAATTTGTAATCGAATATTAGAGACTCGAAAAAAGTTCATGAAAGGATAGACTAGGTCAAATTTTACTTAATTACTGACAAATGCGTGCACTGACTGGACAGGTCCACTCAATCTGTATGGTTCTTTCCTCAAAAGACCATTTCAGACATCAATCTACATGGTCTTCACATGATTTGACCAAGATTATGTCTGGGCTTTAAAAGAGACTGTGACCTCTGAGTTTGTTCCCGCCGTTCTTTTCAGAGTAGTCAGATAAGAAAGGCCGACCTCATCTAGTTTAAAAAAATATTATTGACGTTTAAAATTGTTTGTACAAATCTGCTTTCAGAAATAAAATGATTTATCATTTAAAATATCTTTAAAAATGATACGGGAGTAGGTTTTTTACTATTTGGTCTATACCAAGCGCGTGACAACCCTACTCGACGAACTGTATTTTATGGGGCACACACTTTTACGTTAACGGTTTTTTGTTAGATGTTCGGTTTTGATACTCCCTTCTTTTTTTTAAACTACCAGCTTGTTAAATTTTGAAGGGAAAAAAACATTTTTCTATGCCGTACTTTTTTGGGTATTCTAAAAATATAAAAGGTTTTATATTTACATGAGATTCTTTCCCTATTCATTTTTGGAAAATGTTTGAGTTTCCATTAGGATTTTTTGCAGCTTCGCTTTTTCTTGTTAAGAGTACAATAATTTTATTCAGACAATTATGTGGAAATAATAGTAATCAGTATTGAGATACCTACGTAAATACAAAATAATTGTTACTGTCTGTATTACAATTTAGTAAGTAATATATTATCAGCATCAAATAAGTGGCTCTTCAGGGATTTTTCTGGGTTTTTAAGGCATTTGATTTCCGATGTTCACAGCAATTATCTACTCTAATACATTGATGATTACAATACACTCACAACATTGTTTTGCGCAGTTAGTTGTCATCATGAAGTTGTTATATTCTGAAAATACAACTTCTGCTTGTGTCTCGAGTAAAAACCATTACTTGACTACACCCACGTCAATCCATCAAGAACTACACACGCATAAAACAAAAATAATGAACGGCACATCAGTGTTACCAACCCAGTTCACTACGATTTCCTCGACTTTGTAGGAGCGCTGAAATCTGTAATTATCAACTATGTAATAACTTGTATGTGGTTCAAACTTCCCACCTATACAAAACTTCATCTTGATGTAACTTGTAGTTTAAATTTGTAGTTATTCGTCACTGCCGGGTGATAAATTAGAAATGTTGTATACATAAACTTTAATTTGGTTAGCCGAGACTTGAAGTTATTTTGACGAGGAAGGTGCAAGTAGGATGGTTTATTTGGTTTCAAGGTTAAAGGATATTATAATACATTAGAAGAAAATTGCGTACTGAGTATAATACCTACTCATTTCAGACGTGATTTTACCTGACACCAAATATGTAGAGAGGTCAAAATCAAATGCATCTATGATTCCCATCAAAATCGCCAACATCTATATGACCCGCAAACATAAACGGAGTACGTAGGTATGCGAGCAGTGACCACGCCATTCCACACTACACTTCGCGTTCCAGACAAACGCGAACATTCGTTTGTCACTGGCCACCACTTCACACGTTTCATATCCCGACCAAAAACTTTTAACTCCCGACGAAAGTCTGATTAAATATAACTATATAGCATGCTAGCCACCCTTTTACAACCTTTCACGTTATGATTTTGTACATAGAGTTTTACAACCATTTTTATTTTAGTGTTACGGCCGAAAATATTATCCGTGCAATGACGAGTTTCACATTGAAATCCTATATCAAGTGACCCCTATAATGGTCCCGCTTACGATGTCGTAAAAAGGTGATCGCCTCTCTTTTTTTTTCAATATTTTCGGCTTACTGGCTTACTGTGAGCAATAAAGTTTGAGAAATTAATTATAATTTTGGATTTATTTTGTTGGGGCTATCCCGGATTTATTAGGGAAGTGACGTTTTTGGGTTTGGTGATAGAATGTAGTTTTGTGAGACATAATAGGGCAATACGTCACGTAATCTGAAAGGGCCTTAGATGTATGAAAAAAGATATGAAATAAACTATTAATATTTAAGCTAATAAAAGTAACGTTATGACTTTTGAGCAGAGGGTTTAATAAAACTGCTGCCACAGTCACAGAGACACTACAGTCTCTGATCCTTTCTGACATTAACCTTTAGTGAACTTAACGTGGTAATATTGAATAGAGTTAGATGAACTTAAGCAATGTGCTTGAGTTTATCCAATTCTATTCAAGATTACAACTAATATAGTCAGCTTTAAACTAGATCTCAACGTTTCTTTTTCACAATTTCGGCCAGAAATAAAACACTTAATACAACGTTTTCCAACTCCAAATCGATTTATCGCCCACTCAAGAACAAGGATAATTTATTTCTGGATCTGTCGAAATCCATCAAAAGATGATAGAAACAAAATGCTTGGCAATATCTTGAGCGAACGGTCTCATTACACGTTTAGTGTTTGTCGAAACATTTCAATCTGACAAGGTTTGTTTTAGCTAGCAGTGTGCTTTGTTGTGGCCTCTCGGTTGGCGTTTGAAGGGCTGTTCCTACTACGTTAGTATAATATATCAACTTCTTTAGCCTGTAATATGGCCATAATGAGGAAATCTATAGTTATCAAATCCTATGTCCATCGATACCTCTTTTCTTCTACTCTGAAGTCCGACGACGAATCGTCAGAAATCTTAAACTTTCTTAGTTTTATTATTTTGAGCCGAAGACTGCCTGTGGCTCTTTCGCTTTTTCATATTTTTTACCACGTTAATCCTTATCTTAATGACTTCTTTTTCAACAAATAAGTCGTCTAAATCAAGGGAGAGAACAATTTCACATTCAAAACCACTCAATTCGTAATTAAAACTTGACAACTGAAAAAAAAACGTAACAACCAACTCATTTCGTACATATTAACGTTACCCCCTCCCCGCCCACACTATCAACAATAAAAGCGGCGATACACATCGTTATCGCCTTTCTCTTGGCCATAACCCCCGAGCGCTCACTCCGTTTATTTACTTAATATTTTCACGAAAGGGCTCACTCGGCGCTCACATGGTAGATAATAAATAATGTGCCGTTTATACGTCTTGGCCACTTCCAGTTCACGATTTAGTAGGTTCTGTTAGGCGGTATTGTGTGGTAGAATTATATATGATAGTTAGGAGCGTTGCGTGTAGAACTGTTAATAGGCACGCAGATATGAAAAGTAGTATCAGTTTGTAAGAAACGAAGCTGTAAGGATCATACATATCATGAAATGATAAATTTTCTATCTATATTGTTTGTAGATTCTACTAATATTCTATGAAAATTATATGATATTTTACACACAAAATTGAGATGAACTTAAGGAAGAATAAAGATACAATGTATTTTCTTACAGATGAAAAGTACCAAGGTACTCTTCAGGCTAGTTCTTTTTTCAGCACTCGGCATAAAGTGCCACCAAAAAAGAAGAATTTAAGGAGGGTTTCTCCTTCTCCAACATGGCGCGCAGTTCTTTGACCTTCGCAGAAAACCCACAGAACCCAGTCCACGGTGACCACGAAACAAATAAAACGATAACGCTATAAAGATTTATCTGTGAAATTTCTCACGGGGCGTAGTACTGTTGTAATTTGATTATAAATTCATTAACTCGCCGCGAGCCCGGGGGAATAATTTAGTGCAATCCACACGGCCCAACACCTCAGTTCCACGGGCTTTTTAACCGACTTTTAGATGTGGACTTGAATTATGGTTTACTCCTTTTGTTGGTGGTAGAAATGTTGAGACGGTTTGGTAAAAGAAAGTGAAGGTTTTTTTTTACATACTTCGCTGATGTTTATTTTAACTCGCGTGATAAGAAAGAAGTATTACGACGTCATTATTAAAAAGCCCCATTGATTTAGTGATCGCAAGTTAGTGCTACTGCTGAGCATGAGGTCTTGGGTTCGATTCCCAGGTCGGGCAAAGTGTTATTGGGTTTTTCCATCTAGAATTTCTCAGTAGCATCCTGGAGTCTGGATTTGTGCCTGGTTGATGGCAATAGGCTCGTCGGCCCCTATTACATGGGACTCAAACATAACTGCCAAAAACCGTGGGTGTACTATAGATACACCTCTGCCCAACCCTTCGGGAAATACAGGCGTGATGTTATGTTATGCTATGTTATTAAAAATAATAGAAAATAAAATCTCTTTAATTACATGTAAAAAATATTTACTTACTATAAAATCAATTGATTTGTTGAGCATCACAATTGCAGTTACCTTAAAAATTATACTTAATATAATAGTTAGATCTAAAAAACAATACACACGTGCAATAATATTCAGAAATTCAACATAAATATTTAATATTTACTTTGTAAAATAGTATATTATTCTAATTATTGTGAATGTAAAGACTATGTGGATCACTGTTTTTTTTTTCTTAATTTATTTTAATCATGGTCTGGCAGTTTGAGTTATATATGCGGCCTACCCAATTGTCAATTTTTTGGTATTGTTCGTCGAATCGTTCAGCTCCTTAAGTTTTGAGTTGAGCTGCACGATTATAGACAAATGCGTGCACTGACTGGACAGGTCCACTCATTCTGTGTGGTTTTTCCTCAAAAGACCATTTCATACACAAATCTACATGGTCTTCACATGATCTGACCAAGATTATGTCTGGACTTTAAAAGAGACTGTGACCTCTGAGTTTGTTTCGGGCTTTCTTTTCAGAGTAGTCAGATAGGAAACCCCGACCTCATCTAGTTTTAAAATATGATTCACGTGTAAAAGTGTTTGTACAAACCTACTTACAGAAATAAATAATTTATCATTTAACAAAAAATCCGTAATAAACCCTCTAGGATTCCGCTTTTCCTACACTTGGACAAAAAAACGAAATGTGCCGATTGCATAGCGAACGCGAGAGCAACCGATCACGGATGTTTCACAAAATAGTACACAAATATGGCTCCAAACAAGGAAACTAGATCATAAACTGAAAAAATATTACTAGATGTTACCATTATGCAGGCTGTAAAAAAACCCATCACATAGCCGTCAACTACGCTTGTGTACGTCAACCTAAGTAACTTTGCACAAAAATAATTGCTGGGAAACAACTTTTATTTTTGGTGCGAAAATTTGCTTTTGCGGTAGTGCGCGATGTAACACACGCAACACATTGTGCTTATGGGTGCATGCAACGGTACAGGGGTCGTGGGGGTATTTAAAGTTGTGTTATAACATAAAAAACTTGATTTCGTAAAAAGACGTCAGTAAAAAAAAAATATGTAGGTAATACCAATATCTCCGTAACCAGAAGGGTCCCAGGTAAGGTCCAGTACAAAAAAAAATTACAATGTCGGGGAGTACAAGTGACTCTCTGCTTCGTTAACTGTCTTTTTACACCAGTTATAAAAAATAAAAAAAACAGAAACACTGGTACTATTCAAAACTGATCAATCAAACCAAGACTGTCGTTTAGTCACGTTTTGTAACAAGAAAGAAAGAAAAATAGTTTGGTAAAGGAAATGTTATATTTGTAAGGCTTACGTTTAGGTACGTAGTTACATATTTATTGTACACCATTTAAGGAGCATACATATGACAAACCACGGTTAACGGTACCTACTCTTGGACCATCGTAATAACATTTTACTTTGTAGCAAAAAGAAGTAAACAAAAATCTCGAGGATGAATCAATGAACGCATTGAATCACACAACAGCTTCAAAATAAACTGACACCCAATCAAAACCACGCTCAATCACATCCCCACATATTTGCTCACCACGATGAACCATATCCAGCATACGGATTCCTCGTCTCTCAGTATCGACATTCAGCACTCGCCGCAGCGCAATCATCAAATATTTGCATTCCACTGAAAAAGTAATATGATTATTAATTTACCGTCGATTCATCGGTACGCCGGTTCGATTCCGTTCAATAAACGGCCGCTCCATTCGAGGTATTCACTGTATGCAAAACCTGTGAATTTAGTTTGTGATTTCGAATGGAAAATATCTCGAATAATGTTTAGTTTTGTTTCTCTTTCTTGTTTTTTGGTGGGGTGGTGAACATTGCAATGTTTTTGTACTTTTTTGAAAAGGTTTACAGATTTGTATATGGAATCTATCAATTCTATTTTTTGTAAATTTAGACATTCAAAAGTCACTTTTATGTGCCTTTTTGAAATAAATGCTTAATTTCACAGGTCACTCTCCGCGTATGATATAATTCAAGTGTCAGTCAAACTAATCAATCGAACTGGGAATGAATGATATAAAGCACGTTAAACACATGCCTGTTACTTGCAGAAAAGCACGCAAGTAGTAGTTTCATGCCAATGTGAAACTTATCAACCAGAAGTTGTTATTGCACAAAGGCAATCAAACTATAGGTGTACAAGGATATTTTGGCATGTGGCTAAATTCGGCTAAAAAACTAAAACCGCCATCTCATTCTTACAAAACAACTTTAAAAATATTTATCAATAACGCCCCGTAGAACTTTACTTGCAGCCTTTTTTGCAAGTTATAGACTTGGTATTTAATGAGCGCTAATTAAACAAAATAACAATTCTTAGTTTATTTTCAAAATTTAAATCAGATTTGCTATACTCCAACCAAAATGGCAATGCTACTATAGCTTTCACAACACAACAAGCCAGCTCACATATAGACACATAGACAAGTCTCAGAAACCGACACAGCCACTGTATACTCTTGTCTCTCAGTTTGATTACCGTAAGACCACGGAGCGCTCCAACTTTCTAAGCATTTGATGTGCTATAGCCTCCATGAGTTCGATAAATTGTTGTACTGGTCTCGAAAGAGTCCCGGAGTGCATCTGTAACTAGTTAAGTGAATAGTGAACTGCAGGGTCTTGTAGAGAAAGTTTTTAATTTAGGTGATGCTGGACAAAGTATCTTCGGTAATATTGAAGCCAAAATATTATATTGGAATCCTTTAATCAGACTGTCAAAAATAGTTCTATAAATTAGGAATTTCAGTTTTACCTCTAAACTACGATGTGTAGACCTTGCAGACATGAATTCTGGATCACAATAAAAAGTACCCAGTGCCAATAGTGAAGTATAGTGAAAGGTGTCATGTTTCATAATAAGATTTCTGCCGTTTTTTCTTTCAAAAATACATGTAAATATTCTATACTAAAACGGACCATTTCATCAATTTCGCCTTTAAGTTTTTCATAGTATATAATAATATTGGAAACTGTTATTAATATTAAACATGCAAAAAATACATGTCCTACCTCTCATCCAAGACCGGCCCGCCCTATCGTTAGGCAAACATTTGCGCAAGTTACTGCAAGTGCACTTCGCTATACGTCTCCTGGAATCAACTGCACTGCTATATGATGGGTAGACCCCGATTCCTAAGTAGAATTCAATTATTAGCTCTGGACATTTAAGTGTCAGGCATACCTACAAACTGTTCAGTTTCTTTTGTTGTGGTACAAAAAATCTTTTCAGGACGTTTTTTAATCGCATACCTAATGGTTTCTTGTTCTATGTACTACCAAATTTCGTCAGTCTGGTAAAATATGGCAACAAATATTAAAATATTGATAATATATGATATAATGTTCATGTTTTGATAATTGGTGTTTTCAATAGAGTCTCCATCTGATTCTAGTCATTATAATCATCATCATCTGCAGCCCTATTTCACCCACTGCTGCGCATACACCTTTCTTTTCTTGGGCCAGTCCCAACGCCCCTGTGCCACCCTCATCCAGGTTCTACCCGCGATGGTAACAATGTCGTCCGCCCATCTCGCCGCCGGATGACCAACACTTCGTCTTCCAGTCCTTGGACGCCACTGGGTCACTGCCTTACTCCACCTGTCATCACTGCGCCTTGCCAGGTGTCCTGCTCAACTTCATTTGAGTTCCATAACTCTTTTTCCGATGACGGAAACCTGCGCACGTTTCCGGATCTCGACGTTTGGAACTCGGGACTATAAGCCTTATGCTAAGGATGGAAAGCTCCATGGCTCTCTGTAACACTCTCACCCTGTACACAGTCTCCTGCGTGATCGTCCACGTCTCAGCACCGTACGTCATGGTAGGCAAAACACATTGATTATAGGGGTGGGACTTAAGACATTGTGGAATTTTGGCTGATTTCAGAACATCGTCCAATTTGCTAAATGCGGCCCACCCAAACTGTATTCTTCTCGATATCTGTTTGTTGAAGCTCTTTGCCAAATGAAAGAATATGGCCAAGATAGACTGACTGGTCAACCATCTCCAACATTTAATTTCCGGCTTTAACAGAAGGATTTGAATTGCCTAAGATGTTTACCATAAACTTTGTCTTGTCCATATTCATCCTAAGTCCTACCTTAAAAGAAGCATCATAAAGGTGTTAAAGCATTTTCTGGAGATCATCGAAGTTTTCAGCGAAAAACACAAGGTCATCTGCAAATCTTAAGTGGGACAGGTACGCACCATTGATATTAACACCGCAATAGTCCCGATTCAAACTATTCACTATGTCTTCTAGGACTGCTGTGAAAAGTTTCGGTGAAATCGAGTTGCCCTATCTCACTCCCCGCTTGATCGGTACGGGTTTAGATAGGGTATGCATGTGGACCTGTAGAGTGGCCGAGGTGTAAAATTCCCGCAGCATATCCACCTAACAGGAATCGATGAGGCAGCGATGGAGAGCATCGGACACGGCCCAATACTCGACACTATCAAAGGCCCTCTCGTAATCGACGAAAGGCATGCACAGGGGCTAGTTATACCCTTGGCACTTCTCCATCAGATGCTTGACCGTGTCGATAGGGTCGATTGTCGACTATCCGCTGCGAAAGCCGGCCTGCTCGATAGGCTGGGCTTCATTAAACTGAAGCGTAAGTCGATTAGTGAGGATTTTCATTTTAGTACCTAATTATAATGACTAAAGATGTATCCTTTAAGCTGCCTAAGCCTCATAGGAAGAAGGCGTGAGTCTATGTATGTATTTATCCACACCTGACGATTTCACTGACATGCCGTTATTTATTTCCGACTCGACCAGAACTTTGAATAATTCATGGACTAGTATGCCCTTAGAAATTCAAAAGATTGAATATAAATCCGACAGTGACTAAAATACTCAATAAGAGTTAGGTAGGTACTAAATAATCAATGTAGATGAATATTCCTTGCTCAGTGTTTAGCAAGCTTTCATGAGGTATGGTTGGTGCGTTTTATAAGAAATCTTCCATCCAAATCTTATTTTTTTCAGTAAAACGTAGTACATGAAGTACCTACTTATATTTAATTTTATTACCAGTCGTAAAAAGCAGTCGAGCAGAAAGAATTTCTATGGAGTTCGTAGGAGGTTAGTACCTAATAAAATCGTGGTCAGAACTTTAGGCAGATGCATGAACTTCAGCCTAGACACAGTCACTTCTTGTGGGTATCGTAAAAAAAACCTTGACATTTAACTATTTTAACGAATGATTATACTAAAATCAGTATACTTAGGAAGAGTCAAGAAAAAATGTTCAGGAGTGTTACATTACATGCAATTCATGTCAATAATCACTCGTATTTAAAAACTTTTAATTGGTAATTTAGATTCCTACCTACATTACTACAAAGTAACACAGAACTTAAAAATGTATGAACGCAAATTGATTTAATCGTCATCGTTCAATACGCTACACGTAGATATCTAAAAACTAACCTACTCAACATAACTCTTCTCACGTGTAAAGATAATCCATCCTCGCACTCACAAATCAATAAAACACTATAAATAAAACATGAGAACCAAAAATCATGATATCTGGGAGCGCTCACAACAATCCGACAGTTTATCCGACTATTAAAATATATTTCAACCGTTTTGTATCACGATAAGTTACGCTCGAAAAATATTCTACAATCCTACATATCGGCAATCACTTATGATCTTTCGTGGGATAAGTTTGCAGCGAACAGCGTGAATGAACTATAAACTTTTGGAGAATCATTCAACCTTGAATATTCAGTATACCGATACCATACTTTTTCTTTACTTGCATGACGGTTTAGTACAGTACCCTAATTGAATCATTTTGAAGGATATTGCTAATCCATTGCTTCTTATGTTTGAAAATTTTGTCTGCTCAATACCGTAAATAATGCAATGAATGTTGTTGAACTGTCAAAATGAAAGCCATTACTACCGTTAGTGTGTTACGCAAATACCCCGCTGTTTTCTGGACCAACCTATTGTTATTGAAATGTTATGATTTTCGGGGGACGGTGAAGTTTTAAGAGTTTTCAACAACTTCAACTTTTGACCCACCTCTGTTGTCAACCATAAACTGGCCAAGTGCGAGTCGGACTCTCACACGAAAGGTTCCGTACCACCGTACAATATTTAACACATTTTTTTTTAACACGTTTCTTGTATGGGTAGCCCCTTTCATTTTTAACTTTATTTTATTTTTATTATTTGTTGTTAATAGAGGCAATAGAAATACACACTCTGTGAAAATTTCAACTGTCTACCTATTACGGTTCATGAGATACAGCCCGCTGACAGACAGACAGATGGACAGACGGAAAGCGGAGGCTCAGTAATAGGGTTCCATTGGTACCCTTTAGGTAGGAGACAATAAAAACTGCACCCATATGGTTATGGAAATCTGATGACTGTATAATAATTTTGCTCTAGGATAACAAAAATTATTAGCTGGGTTAAAAAACTTGAGAATAATGCAGTGTTAATTCCTCTAAAACTAAATTAAGATCCAATATCTTTAATTAGAATGGTACTGAATCAAACATCTGACGTGATACGTGATGTAATTCGATTAAACTAATCATCATGATATTTACCGTTTCCACAAAGTGATTAGGTATTTGAAAACTGTTGGCCTAATTAAGGGAATTAACGGGTTAACCACCAAATCCCATATTAACCTACAACTTAGGCCACATAACATCATGACATATTATCGAGAGCCCTGAAGCTGTGTTCAAATCGAATTATACCATCGCTACATTTTATTTTACATTAAAATTGTGATCTCTGAATTTTAGTGCTCATTATTTATTACAGTGGAGGATAATTTTATAAAAAATAGAATAGAATATTCTTTATTATGTACACCATTAAAATTACAGATATGAATGTAGAAATTTTACATAGGGTGACACAATGGGCGGTCTTATCGCTAAAAGCGATCTTTTACAGACAACCTTTGGATGGATGAAATAGAGAAGGAGAGACAATAATGCAGGTAGTCAATGGTGTACCATTTACATATATTAAACAATAAATACATACATACATAAAACATATACTTATCTACATATAATATATACAATAATAAACATGAAACAAGAGCAAGGAAACTAAATTTAATGATGATGTTTAAGGAGAGAGTGGAGAAGTGTTTTATAAAGATCACTATAAAAATGACAATCCCATTTGTATATATAATTTTGTCCTGTATATTGGGTTCGTTTTCAGGCGATGCACACTTGTGAATGTGAGATTAATGCTAATGAAAGAATTGTTTTTCAGGTAAGCAATCTGTAGGCCATGAAAACATTTGTTACACCAAGTGGAAAACTCAGTAGAAGCGGTTCACTTAATGACCTATCCGATGGAGTAGATACAATAAAAGTTACTCAAAATCTAAACAAGTATAAATATACATGCAAATCAGTTAGTCGATGAAATAATAAGAAAAAATATTTATGCCAAAGTCATGAATTAAAGTGCTCTTCTGTACAATGCTTCGCCCATCCCCCACAATAACAATATAGTCAAACTTGAAACACTCATGGCTATAATCCCCATAACTACCCATAACATAACTACCCATAACATAACACACAATAGATAAACATCATCCTAACTAATATTATAAATGCGAAAGTAAGTTTGTATGTTTGTTTGTTTGTTACCTTTTCACGCCTAAACCACTGAACCGATCATCATGAATTTTTGTCTATACATTGTCATGGGTACGGAAAAGGGCATAGGGTACCTTTAATCCAGAAAAAATACTTTTCTCGAGTGAAAGAACAATAACTTTCGACAGTCAGAATGTCTTTAGGACGCTAGATGGCACTACGTGTCTTTCGAATCATTATTGAATTATATTATTAGAAACTTTAGTAATGTGTTAAGAGTATTTAAAAAAAAAATAAGTATTACATTTTGTGAGTCTATAGTAAACTCCAACACCGTTTGACCAAACACCATGAAAGTTGCACATGGGTAAGTATATATGTATTTTTAATGGAGAAGGATTTACAGGATGTTTTTCGACCTCCACCCGGGCGTAGCAGCGGGCAAAAGCTAGTACAATAATAATGCCAGTTGGAATGCCGCCAACGTCAATATAAATATTAATCAGTTTCACGTTTAATAAATTCCCAGCCTTTCCACAACAAAAATATTCGAATTCTATCATAATTGAACTTAATTGAAATGAGCTTTCATAATTCGTTAATAAATTCTGTAATCATATTTAAAGTTTTTCGGTATTGTAGGGTTGGGAGGAAGTCGATATTGTGGTTGTATGATTGATAAATAAAGAATAGAATAGAATAGAATAGAATACTCTTTATTTATGTACACCATACAAATTACAGATAGACACACATACACACATACAACATAATAAACATATAGTAACATATTAGTATTATAATTAAACATAATACAAAGGGACTCATGGCTAAATTATAACAGCCGCACGGATCGATCGAAGGTTAAGCTACGCTTGCCGCGGTTGGTTTGTGGATGGGTGACTATCTATTAAATATCGAGAAGGGGTCTCGTTCCTCGGAAAGCACGCTAAGTCGATTGTCCCGGCTGTCATTCGTAGATCTTTGACAGTCGTTATGAGTAGCCAGAAGCCCAAAAACCTGTTAACCAGTCTTCTTCTTCTTAGCGTGTCGATGGTAAAAAAAAACTATATTTTTTATACATTTTTTTAATTAAGCCTGCTTTACCAAGTGGTATAGTGTTATCCAGTAACTGGGTTATGGAGGTTAGATAGGCAGTCGCTTCATGTAAAATACTAGTATTCAGCTGCATCCGGTTAGACTGGGAGCCGACCCCAACATAGTTGGGAACAAATCTAGGCAGATTGATTGATAGTTGTGATAAATAGGCGGATAATTATATAACGAAAGACATATTTTGCAAGAATATGATTAGTATTTTAATGTAGATAATAACAATGACATAACAATCATGAGAGTACACCATTATCTTTCTTACTGTCTACAATATAGGTCTCGTTAGTGACTATTTCTCTTTATATTACGTCTTTAACCATTTTATTATCATCTAAGTTCAAACCTCCAGTACAATTTGATTTTATAGTACGGTCTTAAATGCATTGAAACGCTACAAATGCACCCCGAAAAGTGCATTTGTAGAATTTGAAGTCATGTATGTGAAGCCAGAGATGCAATAGTAGCTGAAAGCTAGAATTTTGAAACTCTAAAAGAAGATAATGATACTGAAATAAAAGCTTAGAATGAAAAGCTACTTGGATATTTAGATTTTGTTGTAAGTAACGTCGATGGCAAAGAATTGAACATGGCGCTAATATTTTCAAAGATGCGCATCATAAATAATTGTTTGGGGCAGATCCTTCAGTTCTGATGTCAAGACATCTCGGATACACTCGTTAAAGTATGTAAAACTGGGTATCACAAACACTAGTATCATGACAAACAGGATAGTAAAATTTTATTTGTATCAATAAAAAATATGATATAGAAACTGGAAGATCCGTTGTTTGCTCACTGTGACCCGGTTAAAAACAATTTCAATGAATTTATTGAAATTATTAAAAACCTACAAAAATTGGAATGAATATATTGAAAATATTTTTATTCAGTAAACTTATTACAATAACAAAATAAGCTACCTACGTTGGGTTCTTACTATCTCACAGTTTTGTTGTTCCTTACATTTACATCTTCGAACCTGAGTTCATGTGCTCCATCGGTAAGAGGAGAAAATACTAAAGCAATCGTGCGCTATCAAAATACAAACCACCCATATTTTATTTCTACATTGTACACTTACTCCTCTACAACTTCCCCAATATCTGCAGCATGACTAATTTCATTGGGAAAATTGAATACATAAAGCGCAAAACGTCTTAGAGCTTCGAGCGTATCTATTCAAATCAGATGATGTTCAGCAATACTACGAAATAAATAACATTGTTCGGTAAGATATGATATACCGTTTATGAGCAACTTAAGTGCACTATTGTCGTTTTCGTCTCACCCGCCCCGGTTTATAGCTAGAGCTATAAAAATGCATCGAACGTTTCAACGGTTTTGTATTACTGTGGTTTATATTCTTCATCACATGACGGACCGTTGCCAATTTCTTAGATAAGTCTAGCGTTATTACTATTTATATGTGCTGAATCATTGTTAATGCAAATAGTTACTTGCATGACACTTAAAGCCAGTGCTAAAAGTTTTAAATTTCATTCGTTCAAAATAACATTTACTATGTTTCTTATTATTTCAAACAGTGTAACAAATACTAACTCTCAACTCCACTAAGTTATTGGTGACTGTATTTCACATTGTTAAACAATGTTTGCATGGACTAACTCCATGACGCACACAACGATTAACTCGGAATAGATTCCAGAAATTCAAATATCAATCCCAATGCAGCGCGCAATAGTAGTAATATAATTTATCTGCACCAAATTCCCAACAAATCAATTTCAACCGAAAATTCAGGATCAGCAGACAAATAGATCATTGCAAAGCAACGCTCACGTACGTAAATAAATACCTTTCAATCAACGTATCAAGCGCACAAGTGAGAACATCGCACGAACAAAATTTAATTCAGCAAGCATGCACGCGATATTCGAACGGCACATAAATACCAATGTGACTGAATAAACTAAGGTTTTCCAACATACAAGTTTAGAGACACCGTGTTCGTACTTTGAGAGCGTATGAAGACACCGTGTTGGGGAAGTTAACACTAAATTTGTGAGTTGTTGTAGTTGGAAAGCGCGCTAAGATAGTAGCGTTGCCGGTCGCTCGTCACTGGGAAGTAAGAAAAGTGAGGGCGGCACACTCGCCCGCATACAAATAGTTTACAAATGGCATGTTGTCGGTGCGGTGTCGCCGCGGCGTGGCTGCGACACTGTGCGATTGGCGAGTGCAAGTTACAAACGATATGGCTTTGGATTAACCCCTCAATAAAGTTTCATTGTAGAGGGGATTGCGGGTATTCTGATTCATTTTGTTTCTTTGTATTTAATTTGTTGTTTCGTACAAACATATTTAGTTTTAAATAAGTATCATGCATTATTTAACAAATACATTGTTTCCTTTGACCCTTTTTTATAAAGTTTTATGAGTGTTTTTTTATATATATGAAATTGCTAGCTTCAAATCTATCATCATCATTACACCTGCTATTACTTAAATTATTCGCATCTTCGTTCCTACTAATACTAGAATTATTTGTCTTTAAATCGCTAGTATCTCGTTGTTCACACCCTGTAGGACAACACACGCGACGGGGTTGGTCGCGTTTAGTCGGGATAACTCGGAGAATTTTTAAATTATCAACACTAAGTACGTAACGTATGGGAATATTGAACCAGCTTGCGACTGCATCTCTAGTGACGCATCGTCTGAACATACAGATTGTGTTAAGCTCATGTTATGGCTGTTGAATCGGGTCTTTAGAAGTTTTAGTTTTTAATCTCTTTACTACAAATACACTTTTCAACTAGATTCATTTATACCTTTAGATTTAAAAAATAGAGAAAGAAAAACGATTGGCTGGCTCATGAAAATGAAAAAGGCAAAATGTATGTAGGTATGTATTTCAAATTGGCTGCTTACTTTATTCTGTTGTTCAAGAGGAATTAAAAAAATACATATTTTAATGATACTTACTTAATATTAATAAAATGTTTATTTTTTTGTCATTTTTATAAGAATCATCAGTAGAAAAATATAATTACGTAACATAACAAAAACTATTAATAAACTAAAATATGGTGTCGAAAAATTCCTCCGCATCGCTATTGACTGGCAATATACCCAAGAGACTGGCGGCATTACCACGTTGTATGGCAATATTTAGCCTCTGGCCAAGTAAAAGTCAGCCCTTGGGTTACGGGAAGTGTCAACCAGTGATGATCATATAAAAATTATTAAGTACATAAAATGTTTTAGTTAACTTACATCAAACAAAATACAAATAATATACAAATAAATAAAATCATTTGAAGAGAGTTCAAAGCTACATAAGAGTGAATAGAAGTAAAGCAATAGTAGAAATAAAAGGTTTTATTCCTGTTTAGCGAAGTCTGCGAGGCGTCTGCGAGGCCAGAAGTCAGGTACGATGTAAAAGAAAACTCATTACTTCTTATTCACCGTCGACATCGGATAGTGTTTGTATTGATGCTATATCTTTGTCGATAGTCGATGAAGAATGGCCAAGTTCTATTGTGAATTTTCTATTTATAAAATCTAAAATGTTTTTACTTGGAACTTTTAGGTCTTGAGGTAGTTTGACATTTAGAACACGAGCCACTTCAAATGAAAGTAGTTATAAAGGACATTTCTTTTTAAACCCTTCATTTGAATCTAATTAATAAAAACTGTATTTATATTATTATTGAATTATAAAAATGTGTATATATTATTATTTTAATGAGTAATAGTAAATTATTGAAATAATTAATGTAAAATCGTGACAATAGCATTGTTATTAAATGATAAATGATAAATGATAAATGATTTTATTTCTGTAAGTAGGTTTGTACAAACACTTTTACACGTCAATCATGTTTTTTAAACTAGATGAGGTCGGCGTTTCCTATCTGACTACTCTGAGAAGAAAGGCCGAAACAAACTCAGAGGTCACAGTCTCTTTTAAAGTCCAGACATAATCTTGGTCAGGTCATGCGAAGACCATGCAGATTGGTATCTGAAATGGTCTTTTTTATTTTAATTTTTAATGTTAAATAACCCTCAAATTTGCGATGCCTGGAAAAGGCCGCTAAGTAGTAAGTACCTACATTATAAAATAACACGAAAATGTACACTTAGTTTGCAAATAAACTTTTTACTTTGACTTTGACTCTGAATTTGATTAGTCTATAGGTATATAAATACACCAGAAAACGTAAAATCTATTTGTGCTACCACACTTGCTTTTTCTTTCAATACGATGCATAAATGATTGGTGCTGCTCCATAGATCATTACTAATTAATCTCATAACATTCTCCACGTTCAAAATTTCTATCGACATCACCACAACCCCAAGTAAGGGGTTGCAGTAATAAATTTTAAAAGTAACACATCAGTATGCCAGCATCGTTTCGTCGTCTACACATTGAATGGCACAAAGCAAGATGTATTGTAGCTACATATGAGCAGCACATAACGATGCCTGGCTTCAGGCAAAAATCGATGGTTAATGGAGATTTTGGCATTCGATTCAGTTTTAGGATAGGTCATAATCAGGGGTCGGATATTCGGTTGCATATTCACCTGAAGTTGGGTTGTTGTCTAATATAGAATACGCTTTTGTATAGAAAAAATCCCAGTAACGTAAGATTTTAGTGACCAAACCGGGCCAAATGATTGCAATCGAAAGGTAGTGATTATAGTTGTTGTAGCCGAGGTAATATTTACGTCCAATCAGGATATAGTACTTAATTTAAGAAAAATAATTATTTTAATTTCCTTTTTTTTTGTTTTAACTAACACACACCACCCCTCCTCTTACATCCTACATACACATATTTGAATCGAGGGTTAAACATAAATTTTAAATAAATATGCATCTGATTTTTTACAACTACAAATATTTTAAGAAGCCGCTTCAATACTTTCCTAGCTAAAAATTAACTTTAGGTAGATATGCATCCGAATATCCGATCCCTAGTCATAATAGAGGCAAAACTGTTTAATTATTTAAATTGACAGTTACCTATGATTTCGTATATTAATTCGGTTTTTATTTATTTATTTTATATAAGGTAGCTTTACAGCTGACATTAAGTATAACATTGTTATTATTCTAAATATTACGCCAATAATGAAGTACACAGAAAAATAAGAGTGACAGAATGTGACATAATCTAACCATACCTCTAATATATTCATAGCAAAGTCGAAACTGTAGGTACATTGTTTTTTTTTTTTGTAATTTTTGCGAATTTTGGGAATGATTCTAAAGCAGTTTTTTTTTTTACTTTTTGTCTCTTTGTCTGAAACTACCGAATAGATTTTGTTCAAATTTTGCATAGATAGTCCCTATAAGTCCGGTCAGCTTTTAGGCTATAAATGATCACGCTATTTCTTAAGGAGGAAGAGCAATATTGCAATTTATTCGTATTCCTCTATAGTTTACCGCACATTATAAAAAGATGAGCCAAAAAGTTATAATATTGCATATAGTTACAAATTTAACCTTTTTAATGATTGTCATCATGCTATACCTTTATGAAGCTAAGCAGGATTTTTGAGATGGGGCAATAAGGGCAGGTACCTTAACCATTGTCGCTACAAGATAACGGTCTTACGAGACTGTCCTTAAGTTTTTGATCTGCATTCACAGATTTTGAAAAAAAATATATAGTCGGCAAGAAAATGGGCAATTTTCACGTAAACTTTTTTTGATACCAATCGATCCTGTTTCTTATAAGGATCACAGAACTCTATTCGACCACTGAGGTTTGACTACTAGAAAAGTCAGCCCATCTCCGTGACATTTCCTACGAAATGTATACGTATACATTTCGAAGGAAACGTCACGGTGATGAGCTAGAACAGAATATACCAGTGTGTGACAACAGTCGAATTATTCCATTACTTCGCTGCGCTCAATAGGGAATAAATATAGCAGATAATAACAGATTTAACCTTTTAAATGCCGAAACGCTTTAATTGCTTTTTTTGCTTTAATTTTTAAATGCTTTTTAACCGCTATACCTTTAAGGAGCTAAGCAGTAAATCATGACATAATAGTACGGGCGGTGGCGTTACTTTAAAAATAAATTTTATATTGCCTGAAAATCATGCCAAAAATATTTTTTCCTTAGTATAAAAGGTATAAGAGCGTCAGTTGCTCGAGTAGTGGGACAGTCGAAAGTTAGAGCATGTAAAATTTGTAAAAAAACCTTGAAAATAGTAATTTCATACCGCGCCAAAACCGGAACGGTTTTTGGGATCAACTTAAACCAAAAAAAAAAAGTCAGCTGCATGGAAGTGGGGGAATATATATGGTAGTCACGTAAATGAACATGATTGTTGCGATGGCACATCAGGGCTAAATTCGGAAAATGGTTCAAAAAACACTTACTTACACGTCAAAATTTTATTATGTTTTGAAACTAAATGAGTTCGGGGTTTCCTAACCGACTACTCTGAGAAGAAAGACCGAAACAAGCTCAGAGGTCACAGTCTCTTTTAAGTACCCATAAAAAAACTTAAGTTACAGTAGTCAGGGGTACTGGAGTACCCCTAATATGGAGTGTGAAATAAACCGTAAAAATGTATTAAAATCATCTTAAACAGACTTTTATGGCACTAACATCAGCCTTACTTTCAAGTAAGTAAGTTTAGTTAATAATTGTAGCATTTTTTTTTGCATATGCTCTTAATTATAAAGGTTTTACATTTATTAAATCATTAAGTTCGTGATTTACGGTTTTTCGACCTTAGACATAACGAACTTCTTCCAGATTTAGAATCGGAAGGAGATGGAGTATCTGATGACCGCTTTTTCCACAGTATGTTCCCAGAACTTGTTTGTAGATGCGTCGGCCACCAAGTATACCCAGGGGTACTGGAGTACCCTTAGCACAGTGTACCACGACCATAGGCTCACAGGACTTGCACTCGACTAACCATTCGACGCAGCTCCCCGCCCCGCGCAAATACGTGATAGGGCAAAAAAAACTGTTTGAGTAATAAAAAAGTAATCGCAAATTTATTTTTTATTTGTACGGTAAGATTCAAGGGTTAAAGTGCAGACATATCTCTTGGTCAGGCCATATGATGACCATGCATATAAATGTCAAGATGGTCTTTTGAAGAAAGAACCACACGAATTTGAGTGGATTTGTCAATTATTAATATTGACAGTTTGTTCTACTACCTAATATTAATATAAACACGGGCTTGAATACAACATCGGATACAAATAGTAAAGTCGCAAATGAGGCGTATAATTAGTTGGATCCTGTAAACAAAGGGAGTTTCAACAATAAATGCCAGATATCGGAAACCATGCACACAATGATGCCTAGGTTTTAGGTTTCCCCCTGTGCAGACCAAACCACAAGTCTAATTACTATAATTGCTTTTGTGTCGTTCTTGGTCTCACGCACCACATCATATTACACACCAGTGATTAGTTATTACGATAATTGGCGATGATTAGTAATTATGCCAATAAGTAAACCAATACCGGCTAAATCAGTCGCATGGATAACAAAACAGACAATAAATTAAAATGATCTAAGTGACCCATTGCATTACATAAATGATCCTACTAATACTAATAATTTAACATATTACAAAAAAGAACAATACGTCAATAGCAAAAATCTTTTGATAACAAAAACCAAAGCAAACCCATTTGTTTCACACGATACTCCCAACTTTTCGCGATGACAAGGCGCTGACGCACTCCATCTTCTTTTCATTTCCAACGTGGAAACTTTTGAAATGTAAGAAAATATATCCAAATTAGATTTATATGCGAGCCTAATACGCGCTGTGGAGTGTTCAGGTGATTTGGGAGTGCGGCCTACAGATTGAATTTACTTACGGCCCTTGAGAGATGGATACGGGTGAAGAACTTAAAACTTCTGGATACGCTTTAAAATATTGTCAAATTTTGTACTGAGAATACAACGGATAACTTCATTCAATGTTTCCGTTTAGACTACGTCATGGCTTATCACCAAATGGAAGTGGGTGCAAGCTTATGTCAAACACTAACAATAAATTGAAATGTAATCTTGTTACTATTCTGAAAACTAATTTTGGCTAAAATAAGGATTCTAACAATTATTTCCCTTTGATTATGAAGTTTTTAAATTTGAAAAACAACACTTAAAAATTATTTCTGTAGGTAGATGATATTTTCATTGTTTGAAAAAAATACGAGACATGATTTCTTTTATCCACAGTTCCTCCAGACACAAAAAGAAACCTACATACATAATTACATTGTTAGTACGTTGTATCGCAATTGTCAAGATTGTAAGCTCGGTACATCTAGATAAAATTCTGCCAACAGAATCTTTGCGAGTACGCACCCTACGCCCCTGGGGGCGTTTTTCCCCCCATTACTTCTATAACATCACTTTATGATACTCGACTGTATTTTTTTATTATTCATGATAATACGCCTTACATTAGCGTGTTTTTGTTCCCAACATCGTCTACTGCCGTTCGCTTTTTCGTCTTTACAGAGCCTTTTTTGTCATTTACTTCATTATTTATTTGTTGCATCCGTAATATTTTTTTGCTGGTAGACATCAAAACAAAACGGTAGTGTGAAAACAAAACTTTCTGTCAAAATGTGGGGACTGTTGAATTTCGATTTTGAAAACTAAGAATATTTTTTTTGTTATTGGTTAGCGTTTCCACTTGCATTGTTATAAATTGTATCAATCAAGTTTTGGACTGCGGAAACAAAATGAAAGTCTATCAATTCTGTTTGACATGATTGTCTCGTCGAGGGTTAGAAAGAAAAATAAAAATTGCCAGAGAATATCTAATGCAAAGCTTCGTTCCAATGCATCTAGGATTTGACCTTTTGTCTAGGGAGAGTTTTCTTCAAAGGAACCTTCTATTACCACGACGCATTTTTGGAAATGATGAAAACACTAAAGCCATGCTATTATTTTTGCGATGTGACCATATATTTATATTGAAAACAGTTCCAACTTTTCATTTCATACAATTATGCCTAACTCTTCGGCGAAAAACAGGCGTGATGTTTTAATAATTTTATATTTAAAACTTGTAACAAACGTTTTATTAGTTTGTAGCTCGTAGCGAAAAATTTGAGCCAAAAATGAAGTCTGTTGAATAAAAAAAAAAATGAGGACGAAGTCTATAGTCGGTTGCCCCTCGTCCTTTAAAACCACAAAAATAAACACAAGATCTCCAAATAAATTGACATTTACTTTATAGAGTTTAAATGTATGTAAAACCTTTCATCGCGGCCTCTCAAGTCAAAGCTTGTGACCCGATTCGGCTTGTCTTTTGACCCTTGCTCGACATTATACAAATCCTTCTTACATCCACTCTCTGTATTTATTTGCGTGTCTTGACCTACAATTTTATACGGTATCTTAGGGGTATCTTAGTATATGTACATAAATTTAGTACAAGCCCCCGCTTCGAGAAATGCGACTGAACTGGAGTTAGGGAACTGAATCTCGAGTTCATTTTAGATTTTTGTGACTGGAAATGTTTCAATATGGCAAATGTTTATATATTGGGCAGTAGGGTAACTTTGTGTATGATGATAATGATAAAATACTAGATGATATTCTTTCCATGACTTTCACAAAAAGAAAAGCATGTTCTGCTACACATTCACAACACAACTCAACGTAAACGTTAGCAAGACTCCATTTAAATTAAGTTTAGTCATGTTAATAGTAACTTAGATCTCAAATAACTAAACTACAACAGATCTAATTATCTGATCATATGAAACAACTTCTCAACTTTCAATAATCAGCTAGTGAAGCTACACACGACCCCGGACCCCACATACCGTACGTACGAGAAAGTCTACACAATAATTACGTAATCCAACTGACATGTAATTAAGCGCTGCAAGCGCTAACTACATCAATTATCACGTGGATGACTGCTTCATTATTACAAACTACGAAACACTACGCATAGGACATGACGACTTGTAATTAATTGGCAATTACGTCTGACCTTTAAGCGAAGTGTAAATTACGACGTTTTAGTTCTAACGCACTGAACGGAACTTGGTAACAAGGTCAGAAGGTTGAAAAATTTCAGAATGCGAACAAATTGCACAAAAAAAATATTAAGGATTTTTGAAAATTTGGAACAGCTGCCTCATAAATCATGTTTCTATAATTAAATATACAATGAACTGATTGAATGTTTCTGTGAATGATGTGATACTTTGTATGAGTACCTATATAAATATGGTGTCGAATGGTGTCAAAACAAAAAAGAAAACATATGCAATTCATAAAACAAAAAGAAATAAAAATATACTACAGTTTAATGATTTATAAATACATTGTATTCATTAAGAAAATATTTAGAAGTACTACTCTCATATAGGTAGAACCTTACGTAACATCTAATCCGTAAACTACATCTATTCAGACATCGTAAAACACCCCTGTTACTGATACCACCGTAAACATATACAGTGTGTACATAGAGGCCTTCAATACTGTAGATTGTAATTATTGGGCCTTAATTGATTTGCTTTGTATGTGGATTACCAATTAATTAGCGTATAATGTTAGACAAGGGCATCCGGCAACCGAGTGTTACATAGTCGCATGTATCATGATGAATAGAGAGAAAAATATCGATTACACGGAAGATTTTGGAGAAGTTGGTTTTGAAAGAGTTGTTACGGTGTTTTTTGATAATGGGTTTGAATATTGTGATAGCTTTGAGTTTAATATTAAAACCCAATAATTCACTGAAGAGCTTATTAATACTGTAGAAAGTAATTCAATCCGTTTACATTTTGAAATTTCCGACAGACCCTAATCATTCCCTAAAGGCACAATCAGATATGAACATCAACATTCCTAAACATTTCACGAGCACCTTTCACTTCCAATCCCTAAATAATAATCTGATATTCCAAACTCATAATTCAGGAAACCGAGCCTGATCCAACCAGCCCTCTAAACAACGTTTTGTGAACCAATCACTTTACTATCTGAATTATATATCAGGACGTCTTCGGTGGCCAGTATTCCGTCAGCTAATTGTAACTCCGTGAATGCAAATTCAATTTCTCAACTGGTGAGGTGCAAGACTCCTCGGGCGGGTGGTTAATTTAGACAACCCTACCGGATCCAATCAACCGTTGGATCTCCGTCGGAATTTTAACAATAATATTTTAGGGTTGCCTACTTACAAAACCAGGGGTTAGTAAAAAATTGGGTCATGTGGTCATCTGAAATAATTTGAGTTTTTCTACGATTCGGTTTGATAATATTTTTAAACATATGTTTTAGATTTGAAACGGAATCCTAATCTTTCGAATGATTTATCGCCAAGTTCTGAAAATGATAGCATATAAATGTCAGCAATTTCTGATTAAAGTAACTACGATATATGCCCAGTCCAACTATAGATAATGACGTAGTTTTGAACAATAGCTGGCCTCACAAACTCACATAATAGTGCAATACTCAAAGGGTATTACTGCTCCATGAACGCACACATATTTACAAAAGGGTTAAATCAAAGGGACCTTCCATACAAAATACCCTCACACCAGCTTTCCATATATTCGATATTCCCAAATATGACGTGTTCATCAAAAATATCACTACCCGAGCCAGCTATTGTTTTACTGATACAATGTTATATCGGATTCCAAGTAATATTTTTATATCCGACTATTGTCCATCGGTTCACAAAATGTTACTGTACGTTCGTGTATGGAAATATTATACATTATTATATCGAATTCGAACCTACATAAAAGGTACGAAATTCCATTCACTACGCACGTCGAAATTGGTTTCGAAAATAATCCAGCACTCTACATTGTTCGAAACGTTGGGGATCCCATAGAAAGCATGGGGTTTATTCATTGATACAGGTACAGAGTTTAATTTGTGCTTTCATATGAGTTGAACTGTAAGGCGATTTCGACGTTCGTGACGCGTTTTCCAACGACACACAATGATAAAATATATCGTATTACGTTCATATTGAAACACGCTGTTTTTGCATGACAATTGTACCGCATGAAAAGAAGTTGAACTTTTGTGTTGGATCTTTTACATATTGTAAGGTTCTTTTCTTGCAAACCGAGCAGTCTTCTAAATTGTACTGATCCGTGTGGTATTAACATATTTAATCTAAGCTAAGTATATGTAGCAGAACTTTGAGTACTTGAATAGCCGATTCATAGTCTGCACGCACACTGTCACATATGATAAAACATATTTTACTTGACGGTATCCATTTCGTCTAACATTTCCTTTTCACAAAATTGTTTACTCATTACTGCCTAAAAGCGAGTATGCCTTTACGAGGTACAGTCTCGGTACTGCAGTAATTTGAACTTAATTTTAGGATCTCATACAACTATTCTGCGAGTTTGGCCCAGTTGCCGTCTCCCATCACGACCGGTTTCGTAAACTCAAAGTATGTTTTTAATACGTTCGCCGTATTCATGCAAACAACTCAAATGGAAATGTGAATAGAATTATTCTGTGTTGGGTATTAAAAACTTGGTGAACATAAGCGGCCACAGTTCGCTGGGTTTCGTCACAATGTGTCAATGTTTGTAATCGAGAACATTGTACCAACGTGAGAAACGGACAGCGTGTCCGTTTGTCTTGTTTTAAGTCTTTTTCATTTATTTATTTCCATACGTGTTTTGTTAAAGGAATTATTAAACTGTTTTGGTTTCGCTTCATAAATATGCTTAGTGCGAAGTAAGAATTTATTTATAGGTACATGAGTCAATAAATGAATAAATCTGGACATTGAAAAGCCCACGTTGCTTATGAAGCAGTACAATCACATAATGAAGTTTAACACGGCTTATTTTTATAAATAGAAAAGTTGTGGAGTACATAAAATAGTATTTAAAATAAGAAATACTCAGAAAAAAGTGAGTGTGAAGAATGTGAGAGACCTACGTGGGTACATATCCATGTATGCGGACACGAAGATTGTAAGCAAGCCTAAAATAACACATTTCATTCACACAGTGTCTACGAAATATAAATTGTAGGAAATAGATGACAAGCAGTATTGAATTAAGTATTTCTGTTCAATAAAATAACTGAATTCTCTGAAACTTACTTAACCAAAATCGTGTTATTTCGACGTCTATCTATTTAATACCTTTATTTACATAATAATAATAATAATGTTGTTGATTGCCATCAACGGTACTAGAAACATTATGTATAACACAGTATTCTCGTAAACCTAGCTTAAAAAAACTCACAAAAAACGCCCATTGCATCAACAATCGACCACTATCTCGCTTTAGATTTATCAGTAAGAAAATCTCGGGATGTTCCTTCCAATGAATGGAAGCCAAGACTTCGAAGCCACTAATCCAACGAGGCGTCAACATGATTAGATTGTGAGTAATTTTATAGCAAATTCGCGCTCGGAGAACCACGGCGAGGCGAAGACGGCATTGCCATGAATTTTACATGAATCTATCCGTGTGACAAGCTTCGTCATTCATTTTCTGGGAGTCGTAAATGTTGTTTGTGAGCCAATTGTTTAGGTGAGACAAACATGTTCTAGGTGGTGCAGGGTTTGGTCGTATGCACGTGCCTGGGGATCTCGTTACTTACTTGGTACTTTTAGAGAAGAAATTTTCGTTTTCTTGAAAAAAAAAACTTTTATCACACACAAAGATATCTATTTAGTTAATTGTTCAGATTTTTTTAATGAACACAATATCCTTCTCTTGCAGCTAAGCAAAAAACTCAAATCCGTCATCCAACGTGTCATTTTAAATTAATTACGACTGACGAGTTAGTCTGGAAAGCATTTCTCATAATAAAAATCTCTTTCTCGATCCTTGAGTACCAGTATATTTAAGAGTAATACCGGTATCTTTCTTACACCCGTAAATACCTTATGCATTCCATTTCACACGATCTTCGTAGTTTTTCCTGCAACTCGATTTCTTTGTTACAGATGATTTATGCTGATACTTAAGCATTTTCCAGTATTCAACATTACTCATTCTTTCTTTGGAGCTCATTCAAATTCTTGCTCAGTTTTTATAAAGGAACTTTATACAAATTTCAGTCGCATGGATACCAAACAAAAGATGCTCAAGTTGTCATCACGAGCCAACTGATTTTACTTTAAGAAAATTATAACAAAGTCAAGAACGTTACAAAGCCTTGTACAATTTCTTTAGTAGTAAACACTCCATTTCATTTCGTTTCAATTAATTTAAAATTTCAAAGCAATAGTTTTAAACAAAGGCGTCAAAAATTTGACAGTTACAAAAAGTTGGCTCACTAATTAAAAATTAACGAGCCGAATCAAATTACTCCGACCATTTTTATCAAATAACTGTCTACAGATATTTTTAGAGTTCACGTTCC
Organism: Dryobotodes eremita; assembly: GCA_917490735.1. Lineage (NCBI taxonomy): Eukaryota > Metazoa > Arthropoda > Insecta > Lepidoptera > Noctuidae > Dryobotodes > Dryobotodes eremita. Next base: position 20,738,652 of record OU823249.1, on the reverse strand, counting down.
GGATAAATTCTTAATAAACTTTATAGGGAACATTCGCATTCCGAGCGAAATATTAAAATTTCAAAAGAACAAACCTACTCGACTCATTTATATTTTATTTTGCCTAGAAAAAAGGAGTGGAATCAAAAAGCGGGGTAAATTCTTTAATTTTCTTAAGAAATTCTTTTTTCGAGGAAGTTCGAATTATTCGTTAATAAAGTCTCGGTACTAGGCGTTGAGGGTGAGAATTCCTTTGATGCGAATGAAATATTGCCAACTAGGTGGCAGGGACCAATTCTCGCGCGCATGACGGGCAAAATCCGAGCCTACAAATAAAATGAATTTGCCCCGGAGCAACAGTAGAAAATTGGAAATGTCATTTTCGCCCTTTTTTTAATGTTTGCGGTGGCATGGCGGGGCAACCGACGCGATAGGATTACCGCCGGCACGGCTCGCCCCTAGCGACGCGAGCATACCGATTTTTACCTGCCACACTCGTTTGACACAAATCGATTGTCGAAAATAACGTAGCAATTGGTAATTTTTGAGAAATACGCCATGTACAAGTGTTACGCAGATTTTCCTTTTTGGTCTTGGGATGGGTCATTTATCACGCAGATTTCTAAATCATGTATTTACAAGGAACATGCTGATAAGCTCTCGTTACATCTAAAAACCTACATATCTACCTCTTACTATAAAATTACTTATCACCTAGTTATCATAAATTTTATATCAGATTCATCATGGCTTATTATAAGCTCTTAAATCTAACCAATAAGTACCGATAACTCAACCAACATAATGCTTTGCATCGCAACGCAATATCCACATCACGTTGTGTCCAAAACATAAGCAAAATTTTACATCCTTCCTTTCTAAATCAGTCAGTACAAAACAGAACCTCTCCGAAGCTCTCTCGCTACAGTTTATAAGAAACGAGGACGCACACAAAGCAAATCCAATTCAATATTTCACCGGAGCAAAATTATTATTCTTTATTACGCTCATCAAAGTATTCCGTTCCGTCACACGGTCTCACCGCAAGAGTAAAAGAGACAGCGCATATTCCTTCCAATGCAAAGAGGAAGTGCATCGCAACGGAAACGGGATGGGAACGGTGGAAGCGGCAATTTGCGGAGTCTCCGGGCAATGTTGTGACTCGCCGGTGATGTATGAGAACAACTTCGCTCATTGAAATACCTTCGCGCTGGATGTTAATTTATTTCATGTAATAAGGCAAAATAGTACCTAAAAAGCCCCACTAGGCATACCTTTTAAATTGCTCCTTAAAATTGGTAGGTCTAAAAGCGGTTTCTCTTAGTAAGTACATTTCGTTGTTTCGAATCTCTGAGAGCGAAGCGTTTTCGTTCTGAATAACGTCTGCGTTTACTTTTGATTGCTAAAGGGCCTGGACTTCTGAATGGCTTCTAGACTCACAATTTAGTACTTTAAGTGTTTATCTAATTCGATTATTTGTTCGCTGCTAATGTTATTTGGGCTAAGAAAACACGAAAATACTTTCATTATCTATAAATATTTCTTCAGAATCGATTGCAGTGATATACTCTTTATTTGTAACTAACCCTAATTTTTGTATTGTTTCAGGTATGTCATCAGCTCCCATCTTAACCTTACCTCTAATATCTTCATCTTCAATCACATTACCAAATACACTAATATTAAAACCACAAGTCACCATGAAAACCTTTTTAAGAGTCCTCCTCGATTTCCCCAATTTTTTTCCACTCTTACACCAGTGAAGTGAACGAAATTGATCGTGGCAAGATAGCTGAGCGGTTTGGCCAAGGAAAACATGCTGCCAGGCTTAGGGTCTCGTATCAGAGCAACAGGTTCTTACGTTAGAAAAATATTTTTATCCGCCTGTAATGTATCACTTCGAACCAAGGCGTGAGACCGATTTTTAGTGAGGGTAATTTGTGGGTGAATCTCGATATCGAAGATGAGGTCGGTGTGTCTATAAATAACAAGCTGAGAATTGGTAAACCAATAAAAGTTAAGTTAGACGGCTATAGACTCGATGCTAAAATATAATGAAGACTATTTGAAATTATGATTTACAAAATAACAATCCAACATTAATGTTTTTGATAAAATTGTAAACAAATTCAGTTAAACGATATCAAATCAAGAGAAAGTACTGGCTACCAAATATCAATAAACTAAACAGGCATAGAAACGAACCAAATATTAAACTCAAACAAACGTAGACATTCCTAAACAATAAGAACAAGAAAATCCCCCACAAATTCTGCACCATACATCATATTTTTCCGAAGGCAGAAATTCTCGCGAACGAATCCACCTTCAAAAGCTTGTTACAAATATTCCCGTTATTTATGTCTCACGTTTGGTCGTGATATAAGGATTTCATTGGCCTAGCCTCTATCTGTTACCTCTCGTTTTAATTGAATCGTTAAGTTTGATTGGTCGGTCCGAGCGAACCCCTGATTTGCAAGCGATTTTTAGGCTTCTTTTAAGAATGCGAATTTTGCAATTAGTAGAATTTATTGATTGAGGGTTTTATTTTAATTTATTAGGGAGGAATAAGAAGGTGAGTTTCTTCTATCGTAACTGATAAATGTGAGACTGGCGCATTTAATTTTATTTGACTTTGATTAGTATTTTTAAACCACAATCGTAATCTTCTAAATGTTTTCCCAAGGCTTTGAATGTTGACTTCAACATTATTATTACGTCTAAGAAACATTACGACAGCATGACAATGTTGGTGTTGTGTTAGATTCTAGTTGCCTCCAGTTAAATCCCTTATTTCTCTCTTACTATATATCTACGAAAGAAAGGGGAAAAAGCCTGCTCTAAAAACTACATAGCCACCCACAATCCAAGCTCAACTTACTATAATATTTATCTCATATCTCTATCGATAAAATCACAACACTAGAGCGAAGGGCACTATTACGAATGAGATTTCTTCTACACATCTTATTCGCGAATGTTGCGAGTCATTCTATTATTATATTTGAACAAAGAGAACAAACCATGTGCATGTGTGGGGGACTCGGGCCATATGCCGCAGATTTGGCTTACGTCACGCCAATATATTGGACCTGAATGGGGGAACTGTGTTCTTTCTTATTATGATTGTGATTTTTTCAGTGTGTGTGAAGAATTAAGGGAGGGTTGAAGATGCTTGACATTTGTTGGTAGTGTGGGGAAAGACAGTGTTGTAAGCCCATTTGAAAATAGAATGCGCGGCTATGTGGTTCAAATCAGTTTATTTTTATAATGAGCTCATGTTATGGCCCAATGCTGAGCTTAAGCTAACTTCTTCTAAATTCTGCGCAATCTAGTATACCCATGTTAATGTTCTAGCTCTTCAAACAGGACTAGATCGTCTAGGTATTGTTCAGTATCCTAAATAGTTACATGTGCCAAGAATCATATTCAGTAATTGCGATAAGTACTACATAATAAATGTCATGGCCTCATCAACTCAACATTCCACTTACTCCACCTAAATAACAATTACATACTCAAGAACCTAATCAAGCCATAAATATTGCATCATATCAAGTTATCAATTAATTAATCACTATTGCGATGAAACATAATTACGTTTTCATAATTTTCGATGAGCGCTCGTGTGGGGTTTCGTTCAAAGTCATTAAAGCTCGTGCTTAGGACTTGTTGTATCGTACGGAGCGATCTACATGCTCCATTGGAATTAATATTAACGAAATTGTGAGGTGTATTTTGTTCAGTTAAATTCGTAAATAATGTAAGACGAGTTTTTGATCTTCTACGTTCAGCTTTTTGCCATCTCGTCATGGATGAAGACTTTATGATGTAAATGTCTTGTGACTTGTTTTCTCCTAATAATGAACAAAATTATTTCAAACTGTTACATTCAAGTTACTTATGAAAGTAAACAGTACCTGCTGTTTTCCCTGTACCCTTGAAAACGTGAAAATTCGCTGTAATGACAGAAAATTCGCGAGAATTTTCGAAGTCTGCTTTGCTTAAATAAACCTGAAAATATTTTGAATAGGATAATTTTGTTTCAGATGGTAAGCAGTGAATAAAATGCAGAGTAGAAGACATAGGCTGACCTAGTAAGATCAAGTAGGATAGATATTTTTAGATGCTGGGAAAATAGGTTGCTTCGTTCCTTCGTGTTGGTATCTGGTGGGTCCTGTACAATAGGAAATTTGATGTACGCGTGACGACATATCAAGCTATACATATCCAGTCAAATCAAATCAAAATATTTTATTTCACATAAACCTACATGGGCACTTATGAAACGTCAGAAGCTAGGTGCACGATTCCAATTGGTTCTTTCCTATGGTGATGAGCCGGCCAGAAACTCAACGGTTACTCTTTTAAAAATAAGGGGCTTTTAAAATGTTTTCAAATTAAAGTGTTAATAGGTATGGCAGGACAGTATAGGCCTGTCAACAAGTAACAGCTACTCAACAAAATAGAAAAAGGTCTACAAGTTAGGCCTAAAACGTTCTCACATTCACAAAATATAGAAGAATCTATATAAAAGATAAATTAATTAATAAAAATAAAAGCCTATTTAAACCAAATGACATGATTGCCATTACAACTGTAACATATCTGAATTAAAATGCTGTCTACAAAAGCCATGTAAAGAGTTGAAATAAGAATTGAAGGTAAATAATGTCAAATAATGAGAAGATTATAACAAAGAAGAAAAGCAAAAATAAAATGAACCGCGTAATTTGGGAGCAGTTAATAGACATTTACATAATGATGCCGTTAATGAAGTACCAGCTGTATAAGCTGACTTCTCATTGTACGAAAAGCCTACACAATGTGAGGTCAGCTATAACTGGAAATGCATAGCTTGGTATGTCGTCCTCTGTACAGTGATGGTTGAAGGGAATTTATCATTGATGTGTCGTACAAAGATGTTTACTAACAAATTAATAGTGTGAAAAGCTAGGTACACTAACCTATTCGAACTACAAGAATACTAAACAAACATTACACCACATTGTCATTATCGTCAACTATTGCAGTCCACCGCTGACCTAGGCCTCTTCCTGTCAATCTACTTGCACGTCATTTTAATCAATCTTCGGCTACTCTCATCCACCCGCTACCAGCCAATTTGCAATTTGCCAATTTAACGTATAAAATCATTAGCATAATCAGCCTATAAAATTTCCACTGCTGGAAACAAATAGGCCTCCTCTCTGTGAGAGGGAGTGGGCTTAATCTACCACACGGACCCAGTCGGGTTGGTGGATGTCACATGTCTTCGAGTTTTTGATTCTGGGACAATCATGCCGGTTACCTCACGATGTTTTTCTTCACCGTTTTGAGAGCAATGGTGATGAAATAATTTACACAAAGTAAAGCGCCTGCTTAGGTTCGGACCCACGATCTAAGTAAGTAAGTCTGGGCCACCACTGCTCTAAGAATAAAATAACAAATAATAAAAACGTACCAAACCAATGAAATCTACTAAAAACAAACGGACAAGATACCTTTGTCAATTCAAATCGCTTGTAATACACTAATTGAATTGCAAAAATACTTCTGGATAAAAAAAATGCGTCTGGATAAAATTTAGTCTTTTCTTTTTTTTTAATTCTCTTCGCTTTGATGGTTCGGCGGCATACGAAATAAATTGCTTTTTTCATTCGTGAATTGTAACCCTTTTAATTTGATTGACACTTTGCTTTGCCGCGGGAACTGTATTGCGATTTTTAATCCCCATGTTTCAGGTATCCATATCTAAATTGGTATTGCTCCGAGCACTATTTGCACGTGGATATGGAATACATGTATATGAATTAAACTAATGAAATCAAATACGATTAGGATATTTCCAATGAGGTTAAAAAAAATAGTATTCAGCTGCCGATAATGGCGAAGAGTCTAAGTTAAAGAAGTTATTATGTTAATTCACTGAGTTCGACTAAGATAATCAGAGGTGAATAAAAAGCTAATAGACTTTTTGGAAAAGGATTTCTATAAAGCTTCAGAGCTTAAGTAAAAACTCAAAAAATCCTTTAGAAAAAGTCGATCAACGTGCTCTTTCCTAAATAGTGGTTGGAGTGTAGCCTTAGAGGCGCTATGGAGCGAGGACAGATTTTTTTCGTATATTTAGTTTTTCGGAAATTTACTTAGTTTCTCGATTCTATCGTAAAGAACACCTAAATATAAGGCTAAAAGAATCTTGGTGTTTTTTGTCTACAAACAGCCGTTTGTCGTAAAAATTATGTCGAAGGGATCCTCTTAGAACTTATGATGCAAGAGCGAGCGAAGCGAGCTCAAGACTGGGGTCACCCCGACTCGGACAGGTTAGGTTGAAAGATGGCGGGGTCTAGTGAGTGAGGGGAGCGAGCGAACAAAGACCCCGCCATCCCCGTCATGGTTATTTTTTTAAACCATTCAGAAGTAGGAGCCCCGCTTAGCTATACTACAATAAAATTGGTATAAGATTTCCGAAATAAATTTTTTTCTGAAAAGTTTATGTGCTGTCCAAAAAATATATTTTTAACAATATTTTTATTTTCTGTTTTCTTTGCTGCTCATAGTGCCCCTAAGCATATACTGCAACTCCTACTACTCCGCCCCTAAGACGACCCACTGACCCAAAAAGTTCGCACCTTCGTACATGAAACAAGAACCACCTCCCGTATCTCTCTTATCACCTACTTACCTCGCAATTGAATACAAATCCAACAACACAATACCTTATTAAACTCCCCTAGATCCCCCTTGTGATCTGAGCTTTCAAAATTATTAAAGCTTCATTTTACACAAAAAGAAATGAACTCCACCATTGAGCGAGTGTAAAATGACTCATTCCGAGGGCTGGGCTCAGATTAAAAGTGAAAACGGAAACGAAACGCAAACACTGAAATACCATTAAGTCATTGGACGCCAGACGGCGTTAACTTTTAATTTTACCAGAATAATACTGTCAAGTTTAAATCTTTGGATTTCAGAGGGAACGGGCGGCTTTGTAAAAGAATTTTGATTTAAAGAGAAAAGAGTTGATTAAAAAATGTTTAACTAGACTTATTTAGAGGAGTTTTATAAGATTTCTAGAGGTTTTATTATAAAGCGGCAATTTTGAAAAATTATTCAAAATCATGAGGCGTTTTGGCAATTGGCAGTCTTTTAAGAAAACTTTGATCTTTCATCAAGATACTTCTGCATCTATGTCGGGATTATTACTATAGTGACATCAGCAATGGAAAGTTTGGCTCTATGACGACAATCTCTGGATCCCAAACCAAGACGTGTTTATGGTAAGAAGCTTCTACAAGGTGTCTTGTTTATTTTATTTCACGACTACAGTTGAAATGCGTTATTGACACCAGTCAGTTTCATACAAACGAATACGTGTTTTGCGAATTTGATCTTTATTAGGTACTAGAATTGTCACACTGACTGGTGTCAGGAACTCATTCTCTCAACGGCCGAACTATAGTACAGTCAACCTCAAGATGTATACAATTATACGTCGACAAGTATTCAGTTCATTGTCTACAATTTTTGTTTCATAATATTGTATCAGTGTATAGCCATAAAACTATTACACATAGAACTTAATTGTAACTACTCGTACATATTGATACAGGATTATGGAATACAAATTATAGACACTCAAATAATTTTTTTTCGACGTATATTTCTTTTTGAGGCTGACTGTATCATACGCACATCATCTAGAAGAAATCCAATTTAGTAGACCAACAACTCAAAACCAAATAAAGGTTCGAATAATCTCGTAAATAAAGTTAGCACACCTCTATTAACTTCTCACATAGGTACAGGTAAGAACAAAAAACATAATTATGTACGCTCGGTTAAAAAGGATCAGGAATCGAATAAAGAAATAGTGACGTGACTAATGAGTTGACCTTTTTGATGGACATTGAGGAAAAAGTGGAAGCGAACGAAATTATAGACGCTTTTGTTGATATAATTGTTACGTTGAGGGTAGTTTTGGTAGGATTATCGTTTAAAATTGTTTCTTTTCAGTTGACCTTGTGGTCAAAAATAGTACGGTAAAAAATTAAGGCTGCTTTGTAATTAAATATTTAGGAAATGTTTTAAAAATTCGCAAAATAGCATCATCCAATTTTCACTTCATTAAGCGCGTATTCAAAATATTTCATATTATATTGATTAAAGAATACTTGCCTTAGTAAAATTAATAACAGTTGCAACTTCATAAAACATTTTCCAGTAAATTTTCAACCGGCAACACCATAAAATCCCGCTGCATTTACCCCGATATTATCATTACCCCGATCACCATTATCATCATTAAAATCTAGCGCGACATAAAAATCTAATTTAAAAAATCCCCCGCACGAGAACCGATTGAATTTGTGGCGCCCGATTACATTAACAAGTAGTAAAGAACATTTCCGGACGGAACCGGTCTAGAGCGGTCTTAACCGGTTTAGAGCGGACGAAGCCGGCTCGCGTCGGTTCTATAGTTTGTTGTAATAGCGTTGTGTTGGAGTGGACTTAATCGCGTTCCGTGGTTTCAGAAACGTGGTGCCGAAACGTGGTCCTGAGATCCGATGGCGTACTATGGGATATTACTGTTTGTTTTCGCAAATAAGTACTAGTATGCTTTTAGTGCTTCTTGAATTAAGTATCAGTATGGTTCTGTTTTATGTAGACGTCTACTACGCCGGAATTACATAAACTTTAATGTTCAGTGTCGAAAAAAATAAGTATGATAACGGGAGAACAATCACGCTTGAACAAAAGGATTGGGCAGAAGCCAGTGAAGAAGAAATTGTGTTGAATATTACGCAGTTAAAGTAAACCTCATTACGGGTGTAACTTAAATGAATCATCTTTACAGTGTTTATTCTAACGTTACATTAGCATTAATCCTTTATTTTGAATGTCAGTACTGTAGGAAAGGTACCTACATCAATGAAACAATATCTTTTATTTACAATAATTAATTTATTAGGGGATTGTTTTGCGTTAACACCTTTTTTTATCTGGTGTCTTGCCTTGTCAGCCAAATCTAACGCCTAGAGTACGTGCAAAATAAGTCAGCGCGCGGCCAAATTCGGAACTAAAGTTTGCTGCCATCTTGACGTTTATGTCAGGTGTCAAGAAAGTGTGCTGTTTTTCGTGTTTAAGTAAATGATTGCCATCATTATGCCAAAAGTAATTAAAAGTACTGCCAGAGATAATCTTGAAGGTCAACTGTGCTTGTGAAGAGGATGAGAAAATAACGCGCCTACCGTACCGTCTTCCAAACTTCGAGCTTGCGTTGCTAATTTGACAGGTAATTTTTATGGCTGCTGGATATAGAAATGAACAAAGAAGAGTGGCAGTTCTGGTGTCACTTAATTTCAGAAGCGTTCATGAATTAAAGTATGTAAGTACATACTTAAATAATTACAGGGCTTTACTTCGTATGCATTAGCTTTTTTTATTAAGCTGCACAAAGAAAAAAAGAACAAACTAATATTTTATTAAATCTGTATATCTAAACGCAATTATTTGCAATATCTAAGCGCAGAGCCTGGGCCGGTCGGGGCACCGGTGTGGGCGCGTTCATTGAGGCTCCGGCCAGCCCGCCGGTTGAACGCGTCCCAAAGGGTCATGGCAATCCGGATGGGACGGGGATACCGCACGGTCTCCTGCGAGGCGGCGAGCCTCCTTGCCGGATTACCGTCGTGGGATCTGGAGGCAAAGGTCCTCGCGCACGTTTGGGAGTGGCGCGAGGAGGCGAAACGCCGGGGCGTAACTCAGCTGCCGCGAGTAATCGCGGCACAGCGGACAGAGCTCCGGCGGGATCTCATGGCGGCATGGAGAGTGCGACTGTCGCAACCCAGCGCAGGGCACGCCACAATTGCGGCGGTAAGACCCCTCTTTGAGGAGTGGCTTGAGAGATGCCACGGCGTCCTCACCTTCCGCCTGACGCAAGTCCTCACCGGACATGGCTGTTTCGGGAGGTTCCTGTTTCGGATAAGGCGGGAGGAAACGCCCGGGTGTTATCATTGCGTGGATCGACCGGAGGACACGGTGGAGGTCTGCCCGGCTTGGGCGAAGCACCGCCGTGTCCTCGTGGCGGCGATCGGCGGCGGCGACCTCTCGCGTCCGGCCCTGGTTCAGGCCATGGTACGGAGCGAGAGGGAATAGGGAATGGGAAGCCGTCACCTGGAGGAGGCGGAGCGCGAGAGGGAGAGGCAATCACTGCGCCCTCGCGCCCCTAGTCGCCGCAGGAGGAGACACCCTGGGCGTCGGGAGTCGATTGCCGACTCCCGGCCACCGTAGGCGCGGGCTTGCGGACGGCGAGCAATGGGCAGCTCGCCGTCCGGTAAGGACCAGACCCGGGTCGACGGCGCGTCGTGTTCCACGCGCGCCTCAAAGAGATGTCAGCAAAATTGACGGGGTCCGATAGGACCGATGCCTGCCGGGGCTGCGGATTGTTCGAAACAGTTACCGTGGCCCTGGCGCACAGGCAACTGAAGGAACACGGGTGGGTTTTAGTCAGTAAGAGTCTGACACGCCCTTCCGCTCCGCCCAGAGCGGGAGGGGTCATTTGATGATTTCACACCCAAAAAAAAAAAAAAAAAAGCGCCTGGGCCGGTAGCAATGGACTTACCATATTAACCAGAATATGGTATTTCTATTTCTATTGATTTCTATAATATATGGTAATTAGCAGGATTTTGGTGGTAGTAGTTTCATCGTTTAAACTTTTTAGAGATTTTGGTACCACGTTTTTTAGAGAATTATTAAAGGCCACAACGTTAATGATTACCGTGATAACTCAGTTACATTCCGTGAAATGTAAGACATTTTGGTGAATAAAACTCCTGTCTCTTGAAACACAAGAATCTTAGCTATAGCGCCAGCGCCTAATCGTATTTTCAACATGTGTTATGTTAGGTAATAAATAACAGATTTATTTAGCTTATCCTTAATAACAGTAATATTGACCCACAATTTACATGTTTTTTAAAGACTTCAGCTTACATGGCAACATTAAAATCTATTGATATCTAAAAAATGGCGTCGAAAAATTCCTTCGTATCGCTGTCGATTGGTAAAGTGCCCAAGAGACTTTTCGGGCCATTTGAGGTTGAAACTATGGAGCCGTGGAGTCCGAGTGCCCATGTTTTGTTCAAGGAAATCTCCAAACGCCTGTTTGACACTTCCCGTGACCCAAGGGCTGGCTTTTACCTTGGCCAGAGGCTAAGCATTGCCATTCAACGTGGCAATGCCGCCAGTCTTTTAGGTACTTTACCAGTTGACACCGATGCGGAGGAATTTTTCGACGCCATTTATTAGTTTGTTAATAGTTTTAGTTAGGTTATCATATTTTAATTGTAAATACTATTGTAATTTAAGAAATTAAAAGATGGGAGTTTATGAATTGATGTCTTCTTTCAAATCAGAAATGTCATAATTTTCATGTTTCAATGTCACTGCCAAGGAACATATGGAACATATACTCACCTGCGGCGAGGCCTCTGCTATGGTAAATTTTCTGTCGGAATTAGTTGTGAATTGATTTTTTAAATAGTTTTATTTGGTTTGTGGTGAAGCATAAAACACGAGGATTGTACGAAATCCAATGTGCAGAGATGATCGAATCTAAAGTTATGCCATAGGTTTACTTACAGTTGCTGCTAGCCTGATTGAAGATCATCGTACGGTGATGCCAACGACGAAAGCATGACGCTCGCACTGGCTGCTCAGTTATTCGACGAAGTTCTTCTAAGATTAGAATGTAATACAATTTATATGCTTTATTCAACTACCAAATAAATGTTTAATTTTTGTTTAATCCATAATAGGTAAGAATAAATCGACCAAGGCGCCTGCGTCTCTTTACTTGTCACAGCGATGCCATTGAGTGCCACAGAAACTAAATGCATAGACAAGTAATTGATGTTACGTCGCGAGTTGGCACGCGGATTATAAATATATAAAATACTTATAAATATTTTTATTTAATTTTTTTGTAATAATTATGTTACTCATAAAGAACTACTTAAAAAAAAAAAAAATGTATCTGTCCGTGACATTACAGCAGCGGGCCCTATCAGAATACCAGCGCTGCGACACTTACTTATTTAAATGTCGCAGCATCATGCTGAGATAGGGGCCTTTTGGCCTCGTACATGACTTTCTGTTGTTATTTTCATTTTACTTTTGTTTTTATTTTATTATTTTTATATTATTGTTTTTATGAATGTGTTTAGTATAGTTTGTGATAATCCTATGCGAGTCCCAATAAATACATTTTCTTTATGTTGGACGTATTTTAGCTTTCTTCATCCAAAATTGTTTCGTTTTCTTTGATTTACCTTGCTTTACGTTGTGTACGATAGATTTGTATAAGATTAAAATAAGCAAAATACATTTTGTCAATCATCAAGAAACACGTCATAATTAAATGTGCTTTGCAAAGAAGTGCATGGAGCACGATGGGACACGACGACGAATGGGTAAAAGGCTTAATATACAATGTCGACTAATGCCATTTTTCCCTTTAGTAGTAGTAATTATATTAATTTCCGCCATCTTTTAATGTCATACTGTTATAGCATATTATGCTCTTTGGATAACTTTCATGGGGTCAGTATAAACGGAGCCACCCTTAATCTGTAAATAACGTTTTTCTGGCGAAACCCAATTGTAAAACATATGCTATATATAACTTTTATCTTAATTTGACCGAGATCTATCTTTAGAGAGTATTTTTTACGAATGTACGCGAAGTCACATTACATGGACTCTTGCCATTCTTCTTTATAATTAACTATCTTCTGACCGCGGCTTCGCCTGCGTGGCTATCGGAAATTTACCGATCGTGCTACTGGAACAAAAAGTAGCCTATGTCCTACCCCAGGATGCCATCTATCTCCTTGCCAAATTTTATTGAAATCCGTTCATTGGTTTAGGCGTGAAAAGTTAACATACAGACAGAGTTACTTATGAATTTATTTAGTATGGATTTAGTTAGTATGGGTGTTAATGGCGCCATATCCAACTCTTCTGATGAAGACTCTGGCATGGATTCTGATGAAGATGTTCGAATGGAAGGCGTTAACCCACTGAAAGACCATTGTTATACCTAATTTAAAACTAATAACTAAGTATTCAATAAAAGATTTGCAAGGCTCTCGTGAAGTATTAATGTTGTTTTATATTATATGTTAATGGAAATATAGTAGTTACATTAATATTATACCAAGCTAGTAAATTTCTATAAATACTTTAAATTTGAGTAATGATAAACCAGTTTTGATTAAGTGAAGGAGAAAAGATTAGTTAGGCTGGCAACATTAAGCAAGTCACCAGTCGCACACAGACTTACCTTGCGCGCACTCTACTTCTTATTCTCTGCTATTCTATTGCTAAATTAATGTGTCTCGTTATTCAGCCATGTATATGGCTGATGATGTAATAGCCTTTTTGGTACATTAATGCACCATAAAGGCTATAATCTCTACAGTACTTACCTAAATAACGATTATAAAAGTATATTCAAAACATTCTATACCAGGCTAAATGTAATTAAACACATATTAAGCTGATCCGCATAAACACTCATCAAAACGTTTTAATACAAAATCAAAATAATTTAGCATCAGAATTTAATAAATGCATCGTATTCATGCACACGTTTAAGTGTAAATAATTAAATGGGCGTACATTCCCACTTAATTGTACATTACACTCGATTGCAATAAAACACACCGCATAATAATTACGCTGAAACGCGACGTCAATAAACACACGTCACCATGTGATACACATAGGTGCACGTTAACACGGCATGTAGTAATGAAGGCCAACCTAGTTAGTGGGCACGCCAGCCGGAACAATTGCATCTTCGCACCGACCCATACGCCAGATGATACGCTCCGCTGTATAGTTTACTTGTACTGCAGTGTACGATAAGGTTTTGTTCGTTTATTAAAAATCAGCTTCTGCCCGCGACTTCGTCCGCGTGAAATTTATTTTAAGCTATTGCATAGCTTTTATCGCGGGCTTTGAGCGCGGCGACCGAATCAAGAAATTCCGTAACGAAAATAAAACCTAACACCCCCACTCCGCCTACCATGTAGCTCGGCCGAGCGTTCGCTTAACGTGTATGTATATAGTACGACTGTACTTGAATTAATATCAAAGAAAATAAATACTGCATAAATAAAAAAATAAAAGAAAATTATAATTGCATAAGTTGATAAAAAATGCTATGCAATAGCTTTACCGCGGCAGTCCCCGAGTACCACACGTGTTTTTTTTAACAAAAAATTTACCCTATGACACTGCAATATTGTAGGTTCCCATTAGTGAAAGAATTTTCGGAATCGGTATCAATAGTAATTGCGAATACTACCTCCTACATACAAACTCGCAAATTTTACCTCTTTATATATACTCACCGAAACGTACTACCGGGATTAAAAGTACCCTATGTGTTAATCCAGGTAAACATTGTCTTCATTCCGAAATACATTGTTTTCTTATAACTATATAGGTTTACGCGGCGCACACCAGTAAAACTCACAGTCGGCATGTCTTGTTCCGACATCTTCAACAATCATCATCATATATCAACTAATTTATACAAAACCGTGATGAATTATACACTTAACCTTCCTCATGAATTACTCCATCCATTGGTGAAAACCATATGAAAATCCGTTAGGTAGTTTTTGAGTTTATCGCGTTCAGACAGACAGACAGACGCGGCGGGGGGACTTTGTTTTATAATATGTATAATATAAATAATAGTATAGATATGAGCTAACTACTACTACTACTACTACTATTAGCCTGCACCATCCCACTGCTGGGCAAAGGCCTCTCCCCATGACTTCCAGCTCTTTCGATCCAGAGCTAAAGTGGACCACTGGTCGTTTGTTTTCTCCAGCTCGTCCCGCCATCTTCTACGGGGTCTACCGCGACGCCTTCTGGCTGTGTCAGGGCTCCACGTAGTGGTTATTTTGGCCCACAGCTCATTGGGCATACGGTAGACGTGGCCAGCCCTGTCCCACTTCAGCTTAGCGGCTTTTTGAGCAATGTCAGTAATCTGTTTTGGAGCGCAGTGTGGTGTTGCGAATATGGTCTGTCAATCGGACGCTTAGAATACTGCGCTCCATTACACGTTGGCAAACCTTTAGTTTGGAATTTTGAAGACCAAGTCTGGGCTCCATGGGTCAAAATGGGAAGGATGCACATGTCCATAATTTTTCATTTGAATGACAAAGGAAGGTTTCCTTTGATAAGCTCTTTCATGGACCAGTAAGTAGCTTTTCCACTGATGTAAAGTGACTTTTTTTAAATTTTTTCGCAGGTATCGAAGTCGAGAGGTTAATTTTAATGAGGGCTGCATGGTACTCCTTTCTGAACAGTCTGCCTAGTTACAGCAGATTATTTGTCACACAAGAGGATTAATGTATCACAAACTGAATACACTATATTTTCGAAATAATTTTGCATATAAACCTGCGTTCAATGAGATTAATCGTGTATATTATACGTTCACATTCGTATATAAAATCGTCAATAAATTAAAATAAAGCCGATTTAAGAGCTTTATATGCAGTATTCACGATTACTTGATTAAATTCGTTATGCCCCAACAGATTTATTTCTGTAAATATAAAATCGTTGCAAATGTAAAAATATTCTTAAAAACTTTTTCTGAAAAACTCAATTCAAATTGAAAACACCTATATGTGATTCAGTCAGTTAATTTTTTTTATATTATTTCGTCATTCTGAATAGAAATTTTACATACATAGCACACAATTGAATACGTCTGAAACTAAATTCTATTCATAAATACTTTTCAGAAAAGAGCTCTCAGACATGAGTCAATTATAATAGATTTGCATTACAACTAGCAAACAACATTGGAAGGCAAATCTGCCCTGCTAAGAACTACATGAAACACTCGCAAGCATTTACTATAACTGCGGTTTCCTTGAAGAACGGTGGCCGTGACATAACGGCCGCATTTAAAGAAAGAAAAGAAAGTAAAATATTTTGGGACACGCAAAGGAAATACAAACAGTAAAAAAGTTTTTTTATTTTTTTGTATTTATGTCTGTAATTTTTATGGTGTACATAATAAAGAGTATGCTATTCTTTACTATAAAAATAAAAATAGATTGCAGCGGGATTTGGCTTTACGATGTCAAAAAAGGCTCTCTAGGAAAACACACCACCTTAACTTCATCAATAACCTTTCAGTGACGTCATTCGCCGGTAAATTACGGACTATACATGTGACGGCCACCGCTGTTCTACGAAACCATAGCTTTTCAATCCAAAATAAACAAAACATAATAATTATTTACTGCAGCAATAAACAAAAAACCAAATATACAATTCTAAATCGGAACATCTTCAACAGTCAACAAGACAGTATTGCATACAATATTGTGTACTTAAAAATCCAGCATGCCCGTTTTATTTACATCCAACAGTACCTCAGTACATGTGATTTAACACAATATATCCGACCGGATTGCGGAGGTCCCGTGCGGAATCAATAAAATTTTGTTCGCTCACTCAAGCGTTTTAACTTTATCGGGTTACTGCACTGCTACTACCTAAGTTTCGAAGAATACATTAAGTGGAGAAATTTTGGTATATTGCGTATGGATTCTTTTTAGAATATTGTAGAAGGAATTTCAAGGAAGGTTGAAAGATATTACTGTTGAGGTTTAAAATTGGTTAAAGACGTGA
Organism: Dryobotodes eremita; assembly: GCA_917490735.1. NCBI lineage: Eukaryota > Metazoa > Arthropoda > Insecta > Lepidoptera > Noctuidae > Dryobotodes > Dryobotodes eremita. The sequence goes on along the minus strand of OU823249.1, from coordinate 20,721,939 downwards.
ATTTTCCAACCCGTGAGATGAATTACTGTAGTCGTATATTATTATCCTACTACACAAGCAGGGCCCACATTACAAGCGAAATGTGAGTGTAGTCTAGGTACACCTCTGCTTAACCCTTCGGGTATTACAGGCGTGATATTTGTTATGTTTTATAGACAGTATATATTTAGAAAGAAGATGAATAAAAAATAACTTAAAAAGAAAAAATCCTGATGGTTACGACAAAGGGCTAACAGAATTTGATAAAAAAAGTAGCACCCGTTTTCCACCACAGTAGCTAAATGCACAAACAAACAACAAAACTAGACATACCAAGAAAACTAAAACCCTCCAAATGTATTCCCGCAAAATTCACCCAGATACAAGCCAGCCAGGTCAAAACAATTTTGTCTGGACGCAGTAAGATCGGCCATGATTCTATTATAAGGTTCGCTAAGCAAATTTTCAGAGAGGACTAAAATTCGTAAATTCCCGAACAGAAATCCGCAGCATCACGGGGTTGAGTTTAGTGGATTAAAGACACATATTTTGGTGTTGGGTGACGTCACTGTTCATAATTTGATTGGTAACGTTGGTCAGGTATTCTGGAACTGTGTCTTAGGTCGGAAGTTTTGATAGTGAGCTGTACTCATAATTGAAAAGGGTTGATTACGGCGAATGTTACATGTTGTTTTCCTTTCATTTGCGTCCATTATAATCATAACATGTGGCTCAGTCCGATCCTATAGTTTTTATACCAATAAACATTGAACAAAGCTCTCTTAAAACAAAAACACCACAGCACTCACAAAAACATGTACATCCATAAAACAGCACTTACATGTCATAATAAAAATTACATCGTCACACGACAAAAACAATAACCTACCGTACCTTGCGTATCACGGCGAAAAAAATGTAATATAACTCCAACATTAGCGACATAATAATAAAACCGTTCTTTCTGTGCAACACAGTCTGATTCCCGCTTCCTTTATTAGCAGACATCCGTAGCTTTACAGTGACGACCTTTTTATTTCCGGCTATCCGTCCCCAGGCGGCGTTTTTGCTATATTTTTTTAAACACACCTCGCTTGGCGTAAAATAATTTTCCACGTAAACATTTTAGGGTTAATAAAGATGCGGCTGCGTTCGGAAGGTTGACGTAATTATGCGCTGTAGGCTATTGGATGGGGGTTTGAATTTTTTTTTTATGCGATAGCAATTAAGGATACATTTTTAAAACACGTGTTCAACACTGCAATTTTATGGGCGTCAAGATATTCCTTATTCATCAACTACTCAAACTCAAACTCAAAGCATTTATTCCAAATATACAAATTACAGGCACTTTTGAATTGTCAAGGGGTCGGTCAGCCAGAAAGATGAAGCTAGTTGCCAATTTTAAAGCGTAGTAGATACCTATGGAGAATAACAGGCAAGAAACTCCGCGGACACTCTTGTAAATCAAAATATGGTTACAAAATATTGGTTACATCATTCATGTTGAAATTATGCAAGTGTGAACGATGCAGAGCGATAAAAGTATCTGTAAAAAAAAAGACAAAAACAATTAAAATAAGCCGTGGCAGCTTAGAGATGACCAGTCCCTACTGACAGCGCCCGTTTTTGAACATGACGACTCACAAACTAAACAAACTTTATTATAGAGGTTACTATGACCATCAATAACGACTTACTAATACACTAATCTATCCCTCATAAACGGCATATCTTCATCCCTTCATCATAACATCATTATCATATTATTACGGTATTATTGTTAATAAGTGCCCCTGTTCCCAAATTATCCCCTTCTCTGGCAAGGTGTGAGAAACCTCATTGCAGTCTACATCATAATGGGGAGAATGCAAAGTGCAACAACCTTTGAAAGCAACATAAGGTTATCAAGTTAACAGGCAGTGTTCACGAGAACTGATACATACTCATACATAAACTCACGCCTTCTTCCCATGGGGGTAGGCAGAAACTACAGAATGCCACCTACTTCGATTCTTAAATACTCCTTTTGCCTCGATTACGTTCATACATCTGCACCCTAATTACGTAACACACTATCTATCACAATCTGAATCATTTTGAAGCCTATTGCTAATCCATTGCTTCGTATGTTTGAAAAATTTGTCTGCTCAACAACGTAAATAACGCAATGGATGATGTTGAACTGTCAAAATGAAACCCATTCCTACTGTTGGTGTGTTACGTAATTACCCCGCAGGTCATACACGCACGCCGGTTGCGATTACTACGCACCTGACCTTTCTGAACAACATCACCACTAAGGTCACTATATGTGCCCTCCTGGCTTTTCCACTCACATCTGCCTTGTAAATACCTTTTGTTAGTCGCCTTTCATTCATCCTCTCAACATGACCAAACCATCTAAGCACAGTCTTTGAATTTTTTTTCACTACATCTTACGAGAACTGATATTGTTGAATCAACGTCGTCCCCAATTAACGAAGTATGGCAATTGGTTTCTGTAAAGCCTAGAGTAATTTTTGTATAAAATGAGCAGATATTTAAAATAAAGTCAAACCAGAGGAAAGATTTTGTAAGCCATTCGATTTATAGACATCATTAACAATAATGTGGAAATATCATTTGAATAAATCTGAAAATCATAAGCCCAAGTCAAATACAGCACCGTTTTGATTAGTGAATAGTAAACTAATACCCGGTTTCCGAATTGAGAATTTGAAGTTGACAACTCGTCAAACTCTACTTAATCATTATTTAAGGTGAAAGCTCGCGAAATTCAAAGTTTCTTTGCAAAAAAACGTAAGAAATTTTAAATTTGGGGGCTACATAGAAGGAATCAACTTAAGTAATGCTAAAGTAGGGTTTGACAAGTTCTCAACTTCAAATTCTCAATTCAGAAACCGGGTGTAAGAAAGAAATAAACTTTCAACCTGATCTCACTAAAAGAAATCCATGTTCTCTCAACTGCCTATGCACTGCACAATTTGTAAAGCCTACTTTGACAACGGATTATCTAATGGTACTTTAAAGTACCCGAAGTAACTTTTCACAACTTACACGATTGCAGTTTGAGATTCTTATGTACTTTTCTTGAATACGTTGAGTAGTGATTTCAAACTGGCTGGTTTGAAACAATTTTGAGTTTTGAAACTTATTCTATTGCTTGACACAACTTAACTTATATGAATTATAATAATTACTTAATTAATGACGTGACGTGGACTATTGTAACTGCACCCTAATTGTATAACACACTATCAATCACAATCTGAATCATTTTGAAGTCTATTGCTAAACCATTGCTTCATATATTCGAAAAATTTGTCTGCTCAACAACGTAAATAACGCAATGAATGTTGTTGAACAGTCAAAATGAAACCCATTCTTACTGTTAGTGTGTTACGCTATTACCCCGCTGCTTTATCATCCCTGTAGTTCTTGGATATGATTTTATTGATAAAGGTGGATTCTTTTTTTTTTCTTGAAATAAAATGGAGAGAAAATATTCATCATCAATAGTCCTTCAACCAAATATTGTTCCCAACCAAAGCACCTCCCATCTAATCTCCTCACCACCCTTGGTTGACTGGTAGAGAATGCCTAATGCATTAAGTCTGCCTTTGTATTTTTTTTTTGTGTACGAAAAATTTAAATAAATAAATAGTATTCAAGCATCGCAAAAACGCAGGGGGAGGAGACACCCTGGGCGTAGGGAGTCGATTGCCGACTCCCGGCCACCGTAGGCGCGGGCTTGCGGACGGCGAGCAATGGGCAGCTCACCGTCCGGTAAGGACCAGGCCCGGGTCGACGGCGCGTCGTGTTCCACGCGCGCCTCAAAGAGATGTCAGCACCATTGACGGGGTCCGATAGGACCGATGACTGCCGGGGTCGCGGATTGTTCGAAAGAGTTACCGTGGCCCTGGCGCACAGGCAACTGAAGGAACACGGGTGGGTTTTAGTCAGTAAGAGTCTGACACGCCCTTCCGCTCCGCCCAGAGCGGGAGAAGTCATTTGATGATTTCCCAGCCAAAAAAAAAAAAGAAAGCATCGCAAAAAGAAATAAATAATAATGGTGTCAACTTTCAAGTAAGGTTTTCGCCAAAATTATATCAAATTGTTTGAACATATTCTCTTAAACAAAATACACTATGCAGTAACATCTTATTAAAATCGTACAGCAAAACACTGATTTCCTCGACGCACCTTAATAAAAGAGAGAGTATGCCACAAAACGACGAATGCCCTAAAATTATCATCTTCGTTGAAGAACTGCTGACTGTACCTTGCCAAATGCTTCGGGACGCAGCAGAAAATGAACCATAACTCTGAAATCTTGCGGCGTTTCATTGCCTTCATAAAAGTCTTTACGTAAAATGCGTAGGTACTGTTATACTAACGCCTATATTCTCGCGAAGTGACTGTCTAGTGATGTCCGTATGACATGGAAAATCGATTCGATAAATTATTATTTTCAGGTTTCTTAATTATAATTATTTATATTAATAATAGTAAATTGTGTTTTGAGAATGAAATTCGTTTTCCAAAACTACATTTTTTACTTTTCAGTCGTATTTAAAAGAACATAATATTTATAAAACTCTTGAGGTTTGTTTAAAATAAAGCTGAGTTTTTCTTAGTTCTATATCGTCATTGGAAAGCCAATACTACTTAAACGCCAACAGGCCATTTCACAATAGAGACATTTTAAGTTTTTTTTTTTACAAAACCTTGGCTAACTTTTTTTCTAATTTAGTAATCGAAATACAGTATTGGCAAAAAATTATTGTGACACTATTATCAACGTACTGAAATCGAGATATTTTGCATATTTATTGTAATTCAGGAAATAGCTGTCACTTAAGTACATATGCTCTGTACACTTCTTAAGGAGAAAGTACTTATCTTCATAATATATTTTAAGTGCGGTTATCGAAAAGTACTGACAAGTCACGTCCTTTCAACTGTATGAAAGGAAAAATTACTAACACGCATCACGGGTTGATGTAGTCTCAAGATAAAAGTACTTAAACAGTATAATATGTCGCAAGACCTTACAGAAAAGCGATGTATAGCATTAAAAGTTGGTACCATTGTTATGCCAAAAAGACTTATGTAAAAGATATATCATTTAAATTTAAATATTATTTTCTTATCGGGCATAGACAACAATAAGTAAGTGCTAACAATGCTACTAGCAGCGAATAAAATAAATGAGAATACTATTATCCTAATTTGAATTCGACTGCATCTTTTTACTATTTTGGTTAAAAAAGGAAAAAAATAATAAATACAGCTTGCTTAGTAATCACTTTTAATAAAAAAATTAAACAAATTGTTGACAGTTTTCTTTTCAGTCTTAAAACTTGGCTGATTGTGGCAAAAGTCACGCAACACACTACGAATAATAAACGCAACACAGTTTTCTTATTAATAATAATTATAATTACAATATTATGTAGGTACTGGGTAAAATTTTTCTTTGGCACAATTTTCGAAGAGATCAAATTGATTAGGTCTATACTCTATTTGAAATAAGATTAGACATTTAAATTTTAAACAAACCTTTTTTACAGTCCGTCCAACCAATTCTGATTTCTATACCGTAGGCATAAGGATAGCATGCAAAGCAAAAAGGTGGTTACAATACCAACTATTTACTGCAGCTGCTATTTATCTTGCCACCAACGCAACAGAATTCAAAATCGGTTGAACGGACTGTAAAAAGGTTTAGATAAAAGTTTAATCTTATTTGAAATGGAATATAGTAGATTTTGAATACCTTTATTTAAAAAAAAACTAGTATAATTATAATTATGCATTTTATGCAAACCGACTACAAGCAAAAGCAAGGTCGACTCATCGACTGAACCGCCGACAACTCGCGCGCGAAATATAAATTATAAGTACTCAACGAATCGTAATCAAAACAAAATTTAATTTCGAAAGACTTAACTGCATATTTTTTGTACGTGTTTCACACATCTAAATGCTAAACAAACTATTAATATTTTGTCGAGTAAAATAGTCCATGCTTAATAAAATAATTATTAGATTTCATTGAATGTAAAACATTCTAAATAGACACTCAAATACTTAGATATGAAAAGCAAAGTTACTAAAACCGTTCAGTCTCAGAAAACTGCGAAGACAAAATATACTAACACGCCATGCTCATCAATTCTTACGTAAAGCAAATTTACTTATCTACATATCAACTCGTATTAACAGCCGGAAAAAAAATACTAAAGCGACATCAATGACTCAAACTACAATATTTTGAGTTGCTGAACAAAGTTAAATTGGCTGATGTCAGTATAGAAAAATACTAAACTGACAACGACTAAAACATAATCATAACTTGCATTACGTAAGTATTTGTTAAAACATTAAAATTATGATAAATACCATACTTTTGCAGTGCTTAACCGCCACAAAAATGCTCAGATTATTACAAAATCCCGACTAATCGACGCAGCAAAAAAAATCCAATCCAACGATATGTATAACTCATTTTGGCCAAAATGGCGCTTAAGTAGTATTGGCTTTCCGGTGACGATATAGTTTTATGATGGATGTACACTGAAAATAAAAACAGCGGTTTAAAACTCATATTTTATTTACAATCTTCAAGTATCATTCCTTCTTTAGCTAAATAAAACTTTGTGTGGCAATGTAAGTTAAGACTTCTTTTCCCGTCATAAAATTTACTGTTTATTTGGAATATTGAATAATCCTTTAATTGTTTTTGTTTACTCTACTTAACACAAACCTATTACAAAATTCAACTAACAAAATGACGACAAAGTATCGATAAACCCACGAATCGACACTAAAACCAAATCGATACTTTAACAGCACTAATCAAAATCAATTTAACAAAGAGTTATTGGCCGTAATTGTACGTATTCAAAAGACACGTAAAGTTTGTCGAACGCCTGTGATTGCTCATAAAAAACCTCGCTAAAGCCCTGAAGGTAACATTTCTTTGCATGGGAATTTTCGAAACGATTCTACCTTTGCACCGGCTTAAATAGTTGTTTCTAGGACTGGGTTAGCGGCAATTAGTTTAAGCACTAATGAAGCATACGTAATTGAAACATAATTAATTGGAAGCTATGATTTAGTTATTTTTAATAATGTTTATTAATTGCCTTTAGAATTATTATTTTGACCATCTTTAACATTGTTTCAGTTTGTTTGGCTAGCAAAAATACCAAAGGTATAAAAATTTCCGTGATACATTATTGACACATTTGGATTCACTCTCGTCCTCGATAACTTAACAAAACATCTCAAACTCAAACTCAACGAAAACTCAAAGCATTTAGTTCAAACTAGCTTTTGTCCCGCAGCTTCGCTCGCGTTAATTTAGAATTTGACAATCAATTCGGGTTGTTCGGGGAATTATAGTTAGGAGGATGAAAAACCGGTCTATCGACACTATAGACTCACAAAATGTATTAGAAACTTAAAAACTTAAATAAAAACTCTTAACACACTACTAAAGTTTCTACAATAATATAATTCAATTATGATTCGAAAGACACGTGGCGCCATCTATTATCATAATAACGTTATTGTTGTTTTCCTCGGGAACAGTACTTTTTTTCGGGATGAAGGGTACCCTATGTCCTTTTCTGTACACATGACAACGTATATGCAAAATTTCCGGACGGTCGCTTTAGTGATGTAGGCGTGAAAAGGTAACAAACAAACAAACTTACTTTCGCATTTATAATATTAATAAATAATAATAATAATAATTAAGAAATAAGGATAAACCAATTACAGGCACTTCTTAATTGTCAATTGCTCGGTCCACGGATATCGAGGGATATGGCTTGGAGGCGTGGCGCATGTCGCCTCCGTTGGGTCTAACTGACCTTAGATACGCACGACTGCAGTGAGCACCGTTTAGTCATATGTTTGTATGGGAACGTGTAGTGTGATTTCGTATTTTTACGAAATGCCGAATTGTTCGTCCTTATGTGAAAAAATAGCACAATTACAACAAACCTTAGTACAACTGGCTTGTCTTACCACCGGTAACTAAAAAATCACCGCATTGATTATAATATTTAAGTATTTTACAAATTATCTAGTTGTGAAATATTTTTGACATGCGACAGCCTTTGGCTAATGACTGACGCATGTCAAAACGCTGCATTAGTGGTGCACAGCGTTGACATATGGATATCGATAATTGTTAGTTGCTCAATGAGAAAGTGTATTAAGAATCTTAATCAAGAATTAATACATTTTATATCAGTTTCCCGAAAGATCCAGAAATTGAACATAAATGGGTAGATGCAAAATGCAGAGAAAATAATTGGTTGGTAATTTCAAGTGACTTTAAAGTTCATAAAGACGTTGCTAGTCCCAAAAGCTCTTACACACTTTGTCGATACAAATATTTTCTCATCAACAGATTTTCACCAGTTTGAACAAGACCCGATGGATAATAATATTATCCAAGTGACAAAATGTGTGATGGAATAACATATTGATATTTGCTTACATTTTTTGGCTAAGAATGTAACAACTAAATTATGAAAGCGACAGATATAATGTTCAATAAGTACCTATTTGAATTGTTGTTTTATGTGCGCTAGTTGAACAGTTTTAATTTTAAGTAAGGGCAGCCCCGGATCTAGGGGAGAAGGGCAAATTCAAGCGTGGCAAACAAGTGCACCACTCAGCGCACCGCAACTCTGCGATAAGTGAGATGCGCAGCACTTATTATCTTTCTCTGCGGGTGGCACACTGACGAAATCACTACGTGATTAGCGTAGGCATAGATCGTCAAACGGTGCGAGCGGGTTGCGGGCGGGGCAGTTGAATTCTACCAGAAACTCTCTGTTTTTAAAACACATGCTCCATTTTTAATTTGGCGATACAAAAAGGTTAGCTTTCCATCTCTTGCAACAGATCTATGCCGTGGCGAACCTGAGGAGGATGAGCACCTCTGTCACCTCTGTGGCCAAAAATTTAAGGAACAAATCCTTTATTTTAGAAATTTTACATCGCCTAGCGAGGGCGCCGGGCGTCCCGCTCATTTCGCCGCCTTTATGCGGAAAGGCGATACGATTTTCTTTAAGTTTTTACCACAGAGCGCTGGCGCAGCCGTTGGATTGGAGCATTATCGATCGATAAAATTTTCCTAATATGTTTCTGGCAAAATATTCGAGCTCGCTTTGCTCGGTCTTATAGCCTAGCGACTCTTAATTCTTAAAACTTTTCGGACTTCAAAAATCTAACTTATCTGAGGCAGTGCTAAAATTGTCGCGCTCGCTCCGCTCGCTGGTGCATTCTAGATTGTGTTAATTGGTGTTAAGCTTTTCTGCATAAGTCGGGTGTGATCTTAGCGATCGAAAATCATGACAATCAGATTAATTATGATAATGCCATCGATTTTTTTGCAGAACAAAAGGCTCAAAGAGTAAAAATTTTATTCTTAATTCTTTATTATTATTAATTTTATTATTATTATTTTTTTTTTTAATTTTATTAATTTAAAAAAATATATATATATATATTTTATTATTTTTATTATATTTTTTTTTTTTTTGTGATGCGCAGCGACGCGGTGGGTCGGGGGCCGAGGTTTCACGCGGACAAAGTCACGTACAGAAGCTAGTATGCGATAATCTCACGATTTATTTCAAATATGTCCTGTCCTATCCTAAATAATTGTTCGACATGTCCATGTATATTTAAATAGATAAGGCTTCATGTACAAGGTTAAAAGATTGGCGGGGCGGGGAGCGGCAGTTTGCAGTTTTTGCCCCGCCTCGAATAAATTCTAGATCCGAGACTGAGTAAGGGAGAAACTGAAGAAACTGAATTACTTAAATGTTATTCGCAAACGAAAATATTATATTTTTACTTGATTTGTTGTTATTGGTGTTTTAATATTCCACATGGAAAAGCAGTAAAAATAAACGGTACAAAAAACACCTCTTTTTGCAGTCGGTATTCATCGATATTTTTATCGATCACATATTTATACCAACCTCTCTTCCCTAGTTGATGCTACAGTTACATGTGTGCATTCAGTGACTGTATCTATACTTTCTAGTGCCCGCCCCTTTTGAGCATATGTGCAATAAAATAGCACAAAAGTGTTACGCATATTTTCTTGTTTGCGTGCGAAAAAACATCATGTGTGCTGTATCTATTTCTTTTGTTTATGTGTGAGTTTCAGGAGTGGGAAAAAGGTGGCGACACATAAACTTGAGCAAATATAGAGTAAAGGCATATCTCTCGGATATCTATGGCTCGGTCAGTCAGAAAGATGAAGTTAGTTGCCCATTCCAAAGCGTAGTAGGTACCTATGAAGAAGATAGATATATATCACGCCTACATTCATGCCACGAAGGAATAGACAGGCATGCAATACCATACGGTGGAGATCTGCCCGGCTTGGGCGGAGCACCGCCGTGTCCTCGTGGCGGCGATCGGCGGCGGCGACCTCTCGCGTCCGGCCCTGGTTCAGGCCATGGTACGGAGCGAGAGGGAATGGGAAGCCGTCACCTCCTTCTGCGAAGCAGTAATGCTCGCGAAGGAGGAAGCGGAGCACGAGAGGGAGAGGTAATCACTGCGCCCTCGCGCCCCTAGTCACCGCAGGAGGAGACAACCTGGGCGTCGGGAGTCGATTGCCGACTCCCGGCCACCGTAGGCGCGGGCTTGCGGACGGCGAGCAATGGGCAGCTCGCCGTCCGGTAAGGACCAGGCCCGGGTCGACGGCGCGTCGTGTTCCACGCGCGCCTCAAAGAGATGTCAGCAAAATTGACGGGGTCCGATAGGACCGACGCCTGCCGGGGCTGCGGATTGTTCGAAAGATTTACCGTGGCCCTGGCGTACAGGCAACTGAAGGAACACGGGTGGGTTTTAGTCAGTAAGAGTCTGACACGCCCTTGCGCCCCGCCCAGAGCGGGAGAGGTCATTTGATGATTTCCCACCCAAAAAAAAAAAAAAAGGCATGCAATACCAATTAAGTTATTGTCCCATTTAAATATCGATGATTGCAGGCTATAATAATAATATTTAAAGCACAATATTGTAGCAAACTATTTCCAATATCAATATGTAGCAACTTCCTGTTTAACGTGTAAGTTTTTAGGTTTCTCATATATGGAGCACGTTTACTTGGAGAGAGGCGGTTTTCTGGCTTCCACCTGCTTTGAGGTCCGAACTTAGTTTTCTAGTTTATCAGCATAATGTGTGTTACGTAATATTTTGTAGCATATTTGCAAGTTAAAAGTAAACGTTAATTTAATTATGTTTAACCTAATTTAAACAACAGTTACTATGCGATCTACACTAGTTTTTAGGGTTCCGTACCCAAAGGGTAAAAACGGGAACCTATTACTAAGTCTTCGCTGTCTGTCCCTCCGTCTGTCTGTCACCAGGCTGTATCTCAAGAACCGGGATAGCTAGACGGTTGAAATTTTTACAAATTATGTATTTCTGTTGCCGCTATAACAAAAAATACTAAAAAACACAATTAAATAAACATTTAAGGGGGCTCCGATACAACAGACATGATTTTTTTGCCGTTTTTATAAATAATGGTGTGGAACCCTTGGCGCGCGAGTCCGACTCGCACTAGGCCGGTTTTTTTTTTTGAATATGAGAAGAACGACATAATTATTCTTCTGGTTTTTCCTATAATATGTATTCTCTTAATGTAGGTATGTTTATATTTAAATTGGAGAATTGTTTTTGATTTTATGCATTTTGTTTTCCGGTTTTCCATCTACTCTTATACACGCTGTCTACATCTCTTTTTATATACTGTCCTATCGCAGATATGCTGGAAGAGATTTCTTTAGAAATAAGCATCACCTTTGTACGTATTTTTCTGTTCCTTAATTCTTGTCTGTCTGTTTATATGTGTGTACATAAATGGTTAAATAAATAAGTAAAATTCTTATAACAATTTGGAAATCTGGCGATATTAACATCATTTTTATGATTTTATATCAGCACATTGAAACCAGCAAAACCAAATAACTAGACACAAATTCAAGCCTTCGCCAGCCAATTAAACATTACTACACAGAATAAAAACTTCCTACAAGCCTTCATACCCAAAATGAAATCAACCCAAACCCACAAGCCCACACAATCAAATCGCTATATTGAAATCTTGTACCACAAACTAAGATCCAGGATCCCCGAATAAGGTCGGCAGTTGGATCCACTCTGGCCGGATTACCATAATTGATATTAATGTACTTGGGTAGGTTTAATTATACCGGACAAAGTAAGATGCGAGCAATCGTAAATTCGCTTGAGCACTACTTGGAGCATTTCGCACGTCCCTAAACGGCTTTTATTTTAGTTTATATTGCGTTACAAGGCTTTGTGGCTGCTGTGGTGAAAAAATTTAGATTGATTCAGTTGTAATTAGCTGCGTGGGATTTTCTTTGCCGCGGTTTCTTTGGTGTTAGATTACCAATATAAGAAACGGCTCTGTACGAAGAGCAACACATTCTCAGAGATGTCTCTCTTTTCCACCTATGTGTTCTATAAATACGTCTTTTATTGGAATAATTTTGCTATTGAGATTTGAATTTAAAAAAAATATCTTCATCCAAAACTGAAGAATTGGTTAGCTACAAGCATGTGTAATAAACCATAATTCTCAATTTGTTGGATTGAGAATTAACACACAGTGCTAATTAGACGTTCTATTTTTTGCAGAGCTAATTTTATTGAAATGGCAGTAGGTAATTTGTATTCTTATAAGCAACTAGTTTATTATCCATAGCTTCTGCTCATGACTTCGTCCGCGTGAATTTTTTTGTTTAAACATAGAATATAGCCTATGATACTCGGCTTTCCATTAGTGAAAGAATTTTCGGATTCGGATCAGTAGTTTCGAAAATCACCCCCTACGACTTATTTTACACATTACACATACATACATACATAAACTCACGCCTTCTTCCCATGGGGGTAGGCAGAAACTACAGAACGCCTCCTGCTACGATCCTTCCATACTCCTTTTACCTCGTTTACGTTCATACATCTGGTCATACACGCACGCCGCTTGCGAGTACTACGCACCTGACCTTTCTGAACAACATCACCAATAAGTTCACTATATGTCCTCTTAAGGCTACCCCTCCCGGCGTTTCCACTCACATCTTCCTTATAAATAACTTTTGTTAGTCGCCTTTCATTCATCCTCTCAACATGACCAAACCATCTAAGCATACTCTTTTCAATTTTTGTCACTACATCTTACGAGAACTGATATTGTTGAGTCAATGTCGTCTCCAATTAACGAAGTATGGTAATTGGTTTCTGTAAAGCCTAGAGTAATTTTTGTATAAAATGAGCAGATATTAAAAAAGTCGTACCAGAAGAAAGTTTATGTGAGCCTACTACTTTATAATAATAGTATTACAGATTAAGAACCTCCACATATCCAAAGCCTAATTTACAACAAAATTACTGAAGAACCTTCTGATGTATTTCTGACACCGACAAAGAGTAGACATGAACACACTAACTCCATAAAAAAGTAATATCGTAATGTAGATAAATAGTAGTGTAGTACGAATTCACTCTATTTCGTGTATCTGAAGCCCAAGATAAAGAATTACTCAAGACCCACGTTATATTTCTGCCCTTAAATCAAATTTATGAAGACATAAGTTTTTTCATCTCGCCCTCAGACACTCTCAGGGGTCAACACTTAGTTAATTTCTTGGAAATAAATAACAAAAAAAGTGAGGTTAAGTTTGAGTATAAGCTTTTATTTTCTACTTTTGTTACAATGTGAGTTGGTAGGTGTTTAAAAATAGTCTTAGTAATGATCTTGTTTTACCTGAAAACGTTTAATAAAAGTGAAGCACACTTTAAGCATTTTAAATACAATATTGGGCTTTACGTCCAGTCACACAACCATATTTGCGTTCATTATACAATGATAGGTTATTTTGAAGCAAGTTCTAGCGACAAACTAAAATAAAAACATTTTAGCTGTCGTACCTACCCCACACAAATTCGTATACCACTTGCTATGTAAACCAAAGTGACAAGAAATTTTATAACATATCAATATACACAAAATGGATTAAATATGTATTATTGAAGCAAACTTAATAAAATTCATATGAGGCTACCGCGCGAGCTTCCTTTACTCAAATGAAAAATAAATTTTCAAAATCGGTCACGATTGATGAAAATATCGATGAACAAACATTAAACAAAAACATATAGACGAACATAAAACCTACTTCTTTTTTGAAGTCGGTTAATGAATTCTTACTCAGTAAAACCATTTCTAATGCATTACTTAGAACAACGCCTACATCCCCAAAAACGAATCCCAAACTAACTGCCAACTTTAAAATCAAATAGAAAAATTCAATAAAAACTTACTTATAAACAATACAGCGGGCTGAACGGCAAACTAAAAGGAATCGAGCGAGTTTTTCCGATGGCCACGTATCGCTCTGCCGTCACGTCCGTTCGCAACAATTAAATCCTTCTGTAACCATGTGAGGCACGGATCGCTCGGACCGACCGACATGGCATCCATGATAAAATTCCACGCGGTTACACCTACGATTTGAGGCAGAATAATGAAGTGGTGAAGTTTTTTTGTAGTGTATTTTTTATTTATTGCTGTGTTTTTTTGGTTTGTGTTTATTTGCATGGTGTGAGAACCTAGAGCTCGTTTGTGTTTTTTTTTTTTTAACATTTTGTATCTCCAGTTAGGTGCTAATTTTATTGAATATGGATGACTGTGAGAATTAGGTATTATTTCTTATTTTTTTTTAATATTTATATGTTTCATTTTATTTATTTGGGAAAATAAATGGTTACACATTACAGTATTAAACACAATTTGAGCTACAGAGTGAGTAAATATATACACACGACATTTTCCACGTGTTATAAAGACTAGTTATAAAACTAGTGCGATATGTGCTTACAATTTGATAGAAACATACAATCAAATTACATAATGTGCTAATGATAAAACTAAACAGGCATGCAAAATAAAGAGAAAACAAGAAATTATAAAGATACAGTCTAAGAGTTAAGAATATTACGGAGCAATATACAAAATTGTTTCACGAACAACCTCTCCTAATTTACCAGTTTGAAAAGCGAAGATGTCAATATTTTGAAAGAGATTATTATATTGACCATTAAGACGACCGCGAGGTAAGGGTGCTCGTAAGCCTGCATTGGTACGACTAGAAGATAATGCAAATAGAGGTCGTGCGCGCACCCCAAGGCTTATGGTTGTTCTATGTAGCAAATCTTATTAGTCATATTCATACAATCACAAACATTGTTACATAGATCAAACAGAAACATTGTCTCTAAAATAATACGTCTAGCCTTAAGATAATGTAGCTTATATCTATTCAGTAGACCACTATAAGATGCATGAGTGCGAAAAATTAGAAATGCATGGCTTTCAAAAACTTATCTTGAACTTTATCAATCGCATCTGAGTATTTACTATAGATGGGATTCCATACCGCAACAGCGAACTCTAATCAGAATCAGAATCAGAATCAGAATACATTTAATTGCCTACTTTGTGTATTACAAAATGTCTCTGTGGCCGGCGGGCCGTACAGAGGTGAGTCAGCTAACTTATGTCCTAATGGATCTATGTTTGCTGTGTTCTGCTTATTCGCAATATGTGAGACTATACAAACAAATTACGTGGTTTATTTATGTTGTATGGTTAGAGTCTATCTCAGTGAGGTATTATTTTTTACTATTTATATTATATTATATTGTATTAAATTATATTTATATTATATTATTGTACTATTTTTCACTTTATTTTAAGGGGACGCGGAGCCTTCGTTTTATCGGTAGGCCAGCGCTTGTATCCTTTCTTATTAGGGTCATACATTACATCGCCTATTCTGTGATTAACCCTGAGGGGGTTAAATTCGCCGTGCGCTTGGTAGGCGTCTCCAGATGATTCAAGACCTTCTATTTCCAATTTTGCGATATTTTCCAACATTTTGGTGTTAAGGTCCTCGGCGCGTAGGTGCCAGGCTTCTATGTCAGCCATCTCCCAGATCACTTCCGTGGGTGTTCGTCTTGGTAGTTGTGCGGCATTTTTCAGTGCCAGTCTGTATTGGCGTTCGATTTTGCTTAAGTTTGTTGAGCTATACCTTGAGAGTAGTTGCACCACTCCGTAGTCCATCAGTGGTAAAATGCAGGCCTGAATGATGGCCAGTTTCGTGTCTAGTTGTGTCTTCGCGTTGTATCCTATTACTGGACCGAGGGCTCCTCTGACTTGTTTCAGTTTTTTGATGACTTTTTCGGTGTGCTGGTTCATCTTCATGTGTTTGTCGAAGATGACACCGAGGTATCTGATCTGCTTTTGATAGTGCAACGTTTGTTGTTTCAGTTTCACCGTTGGCCGGTATTTTTTCTTTTTCGAGAACATGATGCATTCTGTTTTCTCTATGTTACACTTTAATCCCCTTTACTCAACAGAGCCACGAACCCAGAACATGCGACTACGCGTGCTGAATGGGCAGCGGAAGCCATCGTTGACTACTATACATCTAGTATAGTAGTCAACGATGGCTTCCGCTGCCCATTCAGCACGCGTAGTCGCATGTTCTGGGTTCGTGGCTCTGTTGAGTATACAGAGATCATCCGCATACTGTGAGAGTTTGAGACCTCTGATGTGGTCTTGTATATCCCAAATATCATGCACGTACAAGTTGAAGATTATCGGTCCCAGGATCGAGCCTTGGGGCACGCCGTGAGGTATCGGTTTGTCTTTGGTTATGGTAGTTCTGAATCTACCTCTCAAGTTTCTGCCTTCAAGGTAGTTCTCAATTATTTTAATGATGTTGTTGGACACGTCATGATTCTGAAGTTTCTTGATCAGGCCCTTGTGGTTGATCGAGTCGAAGGCCTTCGATAGGTCCGTAGATATCATAGCAACGCTGTCTTCCGTGGCTAGCGCATCGGTGATTATTTTTCCGGTACGTAGAATCTGGGTTGCTGTGCCTCTTGCCCTTGTGAAGCCGTGCTGGAACGTCGGTTGCAGCCGGTTGACCGTAGCGGTAAGTCTTCTCAGGATCAGTCGCTCACACAGTTTGCCCATGATGTTGAGCAGTGTGATCGGGCGGTACGATGATGCCTGACGGTGATCTTTGCCGGCCTTGTGCAGGAATATGCACACGTCAGTTTTCCATCGCTTAGGGAAGTAACCTGTGGACAATACAAAGTTAGCAAGAGGCACAAATACCTCGATGAAGACTTCTCCCCCAAGTTTGAGAGCGTCTGCTTTTATTCCGTCCGGCCCTGGGGCCTTTTTGTTTTTGAATCTGCTCAGTGCAAGTTGCACCTCTTTTTTTGACGTTGGGTCGAGTGGTTGGAACGGTGTCGTCTTTTCAGTCCCCTCATCGTCTTTCGCTATTTTGGCCTCTTTAATTATGGCTGTATCGGTGAGCTTGTCGATCGTTTCTATTTCTGTACTGCATCCCGTGATGTTTGGTAGTTTAACGATAGGCTTCTTCATGTTTCGTTGGATGTGCCACATTTGTGACCTATTATCCCGTGGATCTTGGAGTTTGTCGAGCCAGCCTTTTTCGGAGTATTCTTTCAGGAGTTTTTCAGCTTCTCTCTTAGCGTGGTTGTAAAGCGTGCGTGTTTCGCGTTGGACTCTGGGGCTGCAGTGTCTCGCTTGCCATGCAATTTGTTTTAGTTTGTTTCGAAAGTCTATCTTATCGTTTATTTCCTTTGGTAGTCGTTCCTGCCTTGTGGAATTTTTCAGGGGTGCGTGAGTGTCGAGGGCTGCGACAACGGCATTTTCCATTGTTTCGATATACTTCTCGCAATCAGCTTCCGTTGTGATTTCTTTGTTAAGGTCGCAGAGACCTTCCCACATGGTCTGTTGATATGCTGCTCTCAGTTTCTCGTCCTCATATATTTTCTTTGTATTACGGGATAGGTGTTCCTCTATATTATGGTCAATCTTCACCGTTAGCAACCAAGGGAGGTGATCCGAACCAACGCTCTCTACCTGTTTGGCGTGCGCTTCTAGTTGTTGGTGTGTTATTATAGCCAGGTCCAGGATGGTGTTACCTTGGCTGAAAGGTCTAGATGGTACATTGGCGTGTTTCAGTGAGCAGATTCCGTCTTTCGTTGCTTTTTTAACAATGTTACCGAGGCCGGAGTTCCTGCTGTGGCCGAGGGTTTGCATACGTAAGTTCATATCGCCGATAATAATGGATGGCTCGTCGGCTAGGGTCTCCTCCAGTTCTTCTCTAGCATGGTGCTGGTTTGGAATTTGGATATATATTCCTTTGATATTTATATAGTGTCCAGTTGCGTGATTAGTAAAAAGTTTGATGCCTACGCCTTCTATCTTCCTGTTTTCATCGTGCCAGCCTGGGGTGACTTCCGTTTCAGCCCACTTTAGTCCCCTCTGTACATACATGGCAGTGGCTAAGTGTTTTTCCAATGTGTGGGTGAGTTTATCGTACCCTTTTATATTATATTTTTGAGTCTCAAAGTCGATCTTGCACTCGTTCAATATAATTATAGCCGGTCTATATTTCTCGACTAGTGCTTTTATTTCTATGAATTTGTTTCTTACTCCTTGAGTGTTCAGGTGTAAGATTTTGAGGTTTTGTATTTTCTTACTGTCGTGGTTAGCCATTGAGATGCGAGTGTATGCTATTTATAGTGTCCATCAACATCATCAGTGTCTGTTGCATTTGTGTCTGCATCTGGAAGAGGCCCTCTAGTGTGAGACCGCCTAGCGTTGGTGGTACTTGTTCTGTTTGTGGTTGTGCTGATTCTTTTTGTGACAGAGTTGGAAATTGCCTTGTGTTTGTGACATCTGCGTATTTAACACCCAGTCTTACCGCTGAGCGTTTGATTCTTTCCTCTTTCTTTGTTTGCTTAGCCTCTGCTTGTTCCATTTGCCTAGCTATCACTTTTTGGAACACAGGGCATTTGACGTTGTTCGCGCCGTGGTCTTCTCCTTTACAATTTCTGCAGACTTTCGTCGTGGTACCCTCTAGCGTGGTAATAACCATCTGTGGTTCCTCTTGTTTGCCGTAGCACGATTGTTTCGAGTGATCGAATGCATAGCATTTCTTGCACTGTACAATGTGCTTCGGGTTTTCCCTGAATGGTTCGACCTTGATGGAGGGTGCGCAGAAGAGTTTCCTTTCCGAGGTTTTGAAGTTCTCCAGGAGATCTCTCGATTTGTATTTGCCATCAAAAATGAGTAGGTGTATTTTCCCTGTTCTTCCGAGTGGCTTGATTGCTGTTGGTTTAATGCCGATGCAGTCTGCTATCTCGTTAGCAATGGTGTCGGTAGATTCTC
Source organism: Dryobotodes eremita (assembly GCA_917490735.1). Classification (NCBI taxonomy): domain Eukaryota; kingdom Metazoa; phylum Arthropoda; class Insecta; order Lepidoptera; family Noctuidae; genus Dryobotodes; species Dryobotodes eremita. The sequence goes on along the minus strand of OU823249.1, from coordinate 20,702,606 downwards.
CATAAGTCTCATTTTTGAGCACGATCTTGGTCGCTGATTGTCTATCGGCCTTCGGTTTTGGGGCAATCACTCTGGTTATCCCGCAAGCTTCAATTGTAGTGAGTAAGTTCACGCGCGCTGTCGCATTATCTGGGTTAATTTTTATTTGGCCTCTCATAACGTTGAGCGTTGAGCTATTCTTCGCTACTGATTCTCTGATTTTCTTTAGTGTGTCTTGATTCTTAATTGCATTTTCATCCCTGATAATAATATTAGGGATATGGGTGTTTCTCTGAGTCGGTGTCGTATAATTGGATGCATCAGTACGCTGTCTTTTGGCTCCTCTAGTTACCAGTTGATACGCCGCTTGGTTACCTAGCGCAGTGCGGTTATTGTCGCTCATTGGTTTTTGTAGTTTAGACTTGTCTACGATATGCGGCGGTCGAACGGGTCGAGAAATTTTCCACGCGTCAAGTGTAGTCTGTACTTTACCTACGATCTGGGAGTTTGTTTCTGTAGTTTGGCCTCGGGTGTAGTCCCCATCCTTGTTTGTAGCGGGCACATATGCGCGCTCGCTATCTCTTTCTCGTACCACTTGAGTTGGCGGAGCTTGTTGGATGATGGCGGGGTCCGGCGCGCCGCCAATCATTTCTGACCTTACTCCGTGCACCTGCAGCAGCGTTTGCGGGAGTTGCTGGCCTACACTCACATAGGTACTCGGGGCAAGAAGCTTTCTAGAGGGTTCCATGTTTTTAATCGCTTTGCTTCCGCGCTTATTCTGTTTTCTTGATCTTCTGGCAGCCAAAGGTAGTTGCTCGCTTTGTGAAACAAATTCAATGAGTGCGCACTAGTTTTTGCTGCACTTACAGATGAACCACTCCTCGGATGTGAAGGTCTCGATGGGTATGGTAGTCAATTCCTTTTTTATTTTACAGCTGATACATGGGCGGATATTTTTCACGCCGGTCTCTAGACCTGCCGTATAGATTGTTACTGAAGACTCAATTTTTAATATGCCGTTATCATATTTTGGCTCAGTTTTAAGTGCGGCCTTGATAAGAAAAAATTTCATACATACTTTGCACTGGATTTTCTTAGTGTTCATTTGATTTATACCCCACAGAGGAGTGTCCATCTAGAAGGTACTTTCACATTCCCAGCACTGCACTATGTTTTTATTAAAGTCAGATAAATCTACTTTCACTAATTTCACTTTGTCCTTAACTGTTTCGCTGTCTGATCCCGAATTAAGCGGGTCCGTGTCCATATCACTGTTATTTACCGAAGTTACATTATTGTTCTCCGAAAACATTTTTCAATGTTTTTGATTCTATAATTTCACTTGCACTAATTATCACACTATTTCTAACGTTTCCCGGGGGTTACGAGACCCCCCGAGGTCTTCACAGTCCACAATTTACTATAAAAAGTTCACTTTATAACTCGCGTGTGTGAGGCACGGATCGCTCGGACCGACCGACATGGCATCCATGATAAAATTCCACGCGGTTACACCTACGATTTGAGGCAGAATAATGAAGTGGTGAAGTTTTTTTGTAGTGTATTTTTCATTTATTGCTGTGTTTTTTTGGTTTGTGTTTATTTGCATGGTGTGAGAACCTAGAGCTCGTTTGTGTTTTTTTTTTTTTTTAACATTTTGTATCTCCAGTTAGGTGCTAATTTTATTGAATATGGATGACTGTGAGAATTAGGTATTATTTCTTATTTTTTTTTAATATTTATATGTTTCATTTTATTTATTTGGGAAAATAAATGGTTACACATTACAGTATTAAACACAATTTGAGCTACAGAGTGAGTAAATATATACACACGACATTTTCCACGTGTTATAAAGACTAGTTATAAAACTAGTGCGATATGTGCTTACAATTTGATAGAAACATACAATCAAATTACATAATGTGCTAATGATAAAACTAAACAGGCATGCAAAATAAAGAGAAAACAAGAAATTATAAAGATACAGTCTAAGAGTTAAGAATATTACGGAGCAATATACAAAATTGTTTCACGAACAACCTCTCCTAATTTACCAGTTTGAAAAGCGAAGATGTCAATATTTTGAAAGAGATTATTATATTGACCATTAAGACGACCGCGAGGTAAGGGTGCTCGTAAGCCTGCATTGGTACGACTAGAAGATAATGCAAATAGAGGTCGTGCGCGCACCCCAAGGCTTATGGTTGTTCTATGTAGCAAATCTTATTAGTCATATTCATACAATCACAAACATTGTTACATAGATCAAACAGAAACATTGTCTCTAAAATAATACGTCTAGCCTTAAGATAATGTAGCTTATATCTATTCAGTAGACCACTATAAGATGCATGAGTGCGAAAAATTAGAAATGCATGGCTTTCAAAAACTTATCTTGAACTTTATCAATCGCATCTGAGTATTTACTATAGATGGGATTCCATACCGCAACAGCGAACTCTAACTGGGACCTAATAAACGATTTGTAAAGGTATAAATAGGTATATGATCGGACTTATTCTGTGGCCGATCTCATCACAAAACCGTACATATGGAAGGCGTTATTAATAGATTTACCAATATGAACGTCAAGGTGTAATTTATTATCCAATAGAACTCCAAGATCGCACACTAGTGTTTCTCTAGTAAAAAATACATTATTTAAAGATGGATGGATGCGTGATAGTATTTTTGTTTTTAGTAAAACTTATACAGCGTCATTTAGATATGCTAAGTTGTAATTTATTAATTGAACAGTATGTAGAGAACCTGTCTAAGTCTTCCTGTAAGAGTAGATAATCATGCAAATTTTTAACAGGCCTAAACATTTTGAGATCGTCTGCGTATGGCAATAATTTTGAAAACATATACTGATGTCATTAATAAATATGATGAAGAAAAGAGGTTCTAAAATGGAGCCCGGAGGAACTCCATAGGTAACATTTAAGATACTGGAAATGAAACCATTTATCACAACCCTCTGAGTCTTATTAGAAACGTAAGAAGAGAACCATCTTAGAAGATCAACGCGTATATCGCATGCAATCTTGTTCAGGAGAAGCTGATGGTCAACCTTCTCAAAAGCTTTTCGGAAATCCTTATTATATTGTATCAACTTGAACACGTGAATCCATTTTGTTATATATATATATATATATATATATGCTATGCACATATTTTTGACAAAATCAGATTCTGTTTGGATTTTTAAATATTTATCCGTAATTGTACAGTGTACATTATTTTGAAGCTGCAAAAAATAATACTCTTGAAAAGAATACTTGATTGACAAAACAAAATGTACTAATTTAAGTAAATGCAGACAAAAATAGACAATGTTAATTGCTTATTTACTTTCAACAACTACAACAAATAGTTTAATAATCAAATAATAATTCCTCCTATTTTATTTTTCGTGTATTTGCACGACCTGGTCCAAAGGTCATGTCCTCATGTAATTGTACGAATGTGCCACTGGGGGATATCTAACCAAACGAACCACTGCACAGAGGTGCGACATGTGTATATACGCTCATAACTTTGTTTAGACTTGAATTAAAAGTTATTTTTGGGCATGGATTTATTTTAATGACACACAGCTGTATATTTTACAAAATAAATATTTAATTTTGTAGATAATTGCTAGGAGTTTGGAGTATACATGAAACAACTCGAGAGCAGTGGTTGCCCAGTGGTTCCGGCCCTGACTTACGAGTTGTAGGTCGTAGATTCCAACCCAGACAGGCGCTTTACTTTGAGTAAATAATTTCATCACCACTGCCCTCAAAACGGTGAAGAAAAACATCGTGAGAAAGCCGGCATCTCCTAGAACCCAAAATTCGAAGACATGTGACATCTATCAACCCGCACTGGGCCACGTGATAAATCAAAGTCAAAGTCAAATCATTTATTTCAAATAGGCACATTAAAGGCACTTTTGAACCACTTTTCAAAATTTACATGAAAATAGAATTAATTCTAGTTACCCCTTCGAAAATGTAGTTTCGTCTGGAAAAGAACGAGCAAGAAACTCCACCGTTACTCTTTTAAAATGTTTTACAATATTATGTATACATTAATTATCTTTATATACATAAAAATTACGTGTCACGTTGTTTGTCCGCGATGGACTCCTAAACTACTGAACCGATTTCATAAATTCTTTCACTGTTGGGAAGCTACACTATCTCCGGGTGACATAGGCTATATTATATTATGCTTTGCTATCCGTGCGAAGCCGGGGCGGGTCGCTAGTATAATTATATGTAAAGACGATTCACTTAAAATAAAATTACTATACCACAATAGGAAAAAAAATATATATATAAAACAATGACAGGTAAATTAATTATGTAAAATTACAGCTCACTCCCTCTCAAATAGAGGACGCCTGTGTCCCAACAGTGGGAACATTATAGGCTGATTATGCATTATGCATGAAACAGCATTCTTTGTCCCATGGCTGAACCTACCTACAGTACTGTTGCTAAGTAGTAATCCAAGTTTGATTCCGTAGAAATAATAATTAATAAACAAAAATAATATATCCAATAAAAACAAACCAGTTAACAATAGTCACTTACAGGTATGTTACTTTTATTAATTTCAATAAAAAAAAAATGCATGCAAGTAAAAAAAAATCATCATTTTCCGTTCGATCTTAGTGTAAACAGTCCTGAAAATTACGACAGTGCACGAAGTTTACATTAACGTTTACATTTCTCCGTGAGTTATTAACCAATATAATTGTATTAATTCCTCACGAGAGTACCGTCAGCAAAACAACCCCACTTTTCCTGCGTACAAAACTACGCTCCATCCCTTTATTACCCTATCCTGAACTATAAAGTAAGAGTTGGGAGTGTGTACCCATTTACGTCTATAGCTATACGGAAAGGTACGGGAAAAGGTGAATTGGTTAACCCCACAAATGCCGCTGGCGGATATATGCGTCAAATAAAAATGAAGTTGATATGCGATGTCATATAAATGTAACAGACAAAAAAAGTTTTATTTGCTTCTTACTTTTTTGGGACGAACTGTGTAGCAGACGCGAGTAATATTACTGTATTCATTTGTTTGAGGGGTAGGAAAAAGTAACGCATTTCGTATTGAAAAAAAAAACCGAATAAATTGCACTTTAGGAGTTAACGTGAAAGCCGGTTCTGAGCTAACGAAAGAACTTTCAAAGCATATTTACAATTTTCAAACGAGTTATCGTCCGAAAAAGGCGTAAACGTACAAAAAGGCACACAAAAAGTCGTTTTGCATTACAAACTTTCAAGTACTATCATGAAAAAATTAAAACAAGTTTTTAACTCCTAATTAAGTTAGCTGCAAAATGTTTAGTGAACTTGTGCGAGCAACAATGATACAAGTTTCCAAGTGGCGCTTCTTGATTTTCTAGCTTGTTGATTTACGTTGGAAAAAGTTTTATTACAAAACATTAATTACATTTAAAATAACATATTTCCTGTAGTTGTTTTTATACCCCACCGCCTATAAGTTTAGTGTCAAGAATGAGTTGAAATATACGAATAATATGACTTTATATGAAGTGGGTGGGTTTACATTCTCATTGTACAGGTTTGAATCCAGAATAATACGGAAGGTATTCTTAATTAATACTTACTTAATTAAACAAAAAAAAACCTACAATTAAATAAAAAACTCAACTTGGTATACGTAAGAATGATCTTGTGGACGGTACGTTTAGCTTTTTTTTGGGTGGGAAATCATCAAATGACTTCTCCCGCGTGTCAGACTATTACTGACTAAAACACACCAGTGTTCCTTCAGTTGCCTGTGCGCCAGGGCCACGGTAACTCTTTCGAACAATCCGCGACCCCGGCAGACGGTACGTTTAGCTGCCATCGACCATTAAACGCTATTCGACACTTAAATAAACACTATCCAAAATCAAATCAGACAACTTCAACATCACAAAAGTACTTCTCCCGTCAAACTACCCTCATACTACTACAGTTTTAAAGTCAAAGACTAACGCCAATCCTTCAAAAACATTGTAACAGGAGCGCGCCATAATTGGTGTAATAAGCCAAGCGACAGTGATATGCAATCCTCCGCAGGGCAGGGCTGTGCAAATGACCGGCCGTCTGAGGGCTAATGCCCCTCTGAGGGAGCCAGTCAACAGTGAAAATGATTCTTGTCACTGTGCTGATGTTTTGATTTTCATATGGTGGGGTGAGATGATGCGCGAGTGTATCTGTAGAGCAATATTGTATTTTAGCCTGTTTTTTTTTTTGCCATTATATAGCGGTTAAATTATCTAGCGTATAAATGTGGGTGTAATTCACCTCTGCCTAAGCCTTTGGGAAAACAGGCGTAATGTTATGTTATGCTGTATCAGTATCGTATTATGGCTTGAATCCAAAAACTGCGGGGTAATTACGTAACACACTAACAGTAGGAATGGGTTTCATTTTGACAGTTCAACAACATTCATTGCGATATTTACGTTGTTGAACAGACAAATTTTTCGAACATATTAAGCAATGGATTAGCAATAGGCTTCAAAATAATTCAGTTTGTGATAGATAGTGTATTACGTAATTAGGGTGCTGGCGTAGTCGTGGCAAGTTAATGTTAATTGAATAATACCTACATTTCATTACCGTGCGAAAATATCCAAAACTTTAAAAAATTTAACATTCGGATGAAAGTGAGACCCACAGATTTAAATGTATTCTATCTAGGATATTAGTTAAACACTGATTCAAAATCCTCTTATTATATATTTACTAGGCTACAATTTAAATGCTCACAAAAATAATTTTTAGTAGACTAAGTACCAAGTAAAATATGTTAACTTCAAATAAAATAAACCTACTCTATACCGAGGAGCCTAAAGAACAACGTTTTAAGTTCCAAAATAATTATACAATCACCAGAATAATTGTACATATTGTATTTATATTCTTTTTTCCTACCAAAATGGATAAATGCTCAGCAAATCTTGTTTAAGTTGCTCACCGAAAATAAGTTTGCTTCAAAATGCAAAGGTGGGATAGGGTGCAAGAGCGAGCGAAGCGAGATCGGGACTTGGGGCACCCCGACTCGGACAGGTTAGGTTAGAAGAGGATGGCGGGATCTGAAAGACCTGCCATCCGTGGTTATTTCATAAACCAACCAGAAGTAAGAGCCCCGCCAAGCGGGGCTCCGTCGCCTACGCCTTATAAATAAAAAAGGAAAATAGGTTCATTTCTACAATAATTAATGAAACACAATTTGGCGAGCATTTACCCATTCTCATGGACACAATTTGGTGAGTATTTCGCATTTTTTGGTAGTAAAATAGGTACTTTTCTGGTAGGCGTTTAAACACAAGCCTATTTATTTATTTAATTATTTATTGCATTCATGTCGTTTACAAGGTCTTGTTACAAATATAAGTTTCATACATTTCCCTGCTAGGGCACAGCAACATTATGTTTCTTAATTTTAAATTAAATTATTATTGCATGCATTGTTATTTAGAAGTTATTTTAAAATATATTATTACATTATTATTGTCATCCTTTCATTATTAATTAATTTATTATTGGATGTCTTTATTACATTTCTACATTATTACATTGCGTCAATCTTCAAATAATCTACAATATTGATATTACAGTGTCAATTTGTTAGGAACTCATTAAGGCTATAATAACACTTCTGAATTAGGTGCATTTTAAGTGCGTTTACAAATTTATTGTCAAATTCTATGTTCTTGATCTCATTGGGTAATTTATTATAAATTGTTATGCACATCACAAGAGGTCCTGAGTGAAACATAGCTAGTTTTGAATTCGGCAATGCTAATTCATTTTTTATTCTTAAGGAGCGTTGCAGCGGTCTTAGATTTTTAGCTACAGGGAATAACGACGCATGTTTTCTAACAAACTTGCTTACTTCCAAAATGTAAATGCTTGTTAGGGTGAGCATTTTATATTTAATAAAATAAGGTTTACAGCTCTGCATTTGGTCTATATTCGCAAGAATTCTCACACATCTTTTTTGTAAAATAAAGAGTTTTCAAACGTCAACGCAATTTCCCCACACTGTAATGCCATAGGTTAACCATGAGTAGGCGTAGGCGTAGTATGCTGTAATCGCTGTTTTGAAGTCAGTTGATCTTTTCAACTCATTTAAAGCATACGCGAAACTCGCAAGTTTGTTTGACACAACATTAATATGTGCCTTCCAATTTATATGTGTTTCCAATTTATAGTGCCTATTTATTATATCAATTTATTTACATTGATTACACAATATTTCGAGAGATGCAGTAATCTCACGAGAAGTGAGATTACTGCATCTCTGATATGATTAGACTATGCTATGATTGCCCCAAGATCATCTCACTGTAACTACAAAGTATCTTCAAAAAAGTTACCGTATCACATCATCACTAATTTAAATATCAACAACTCCACAGTAACCTGAATCCCAACAACACAAACGTCCTTACGTTTACAGACTCACAGTAACGCAATCAGAGGCCGGAAGGCACTAGTTTTTTCCCTCTTATTCGAAGGCTCGCCCGGGAAGCACTTATATATTACGTTTCCTGTCGTTTGAAATATGTCTCTATTGATATCTGAAGGCTTTTATTTTGCAGTTGCATTGTTTGTACGGATTTTGTTAGTTTCAGTTTTCATATTTGTAGGTTTCTACTCGAGTAAGGTTCGTTAAAATGGGCAGCGTTCCTTTGTTTTGAATAGAAGGAATTTTGAAATTCCTTTCTTATTTTGTAAATAAATATTCTATATTTTTAATATTTTTTTGTATAACTGGTGAAACTATGTACTATGTCCGCCTCTGGCTGACCTTTTGGGGAAAATAGGCCTGATGTTATGTTACTTTTTACATGATGTTTATTTAAGTCTTTTATTTTGATAAGTAATAACCAGAAATCGGATATTCGCATGCATATTCACCAAAAGTTGAGATGTTGGCTATTATGGAATGCGCTTTTGTATCGAAAAAATCTTAACTTTAACTAACACACTACCCCTCCTGTTACATCCGACATACAAATATTTGCATCGGGGGTTAAACGTTCTAATATTTTTGCAATCCAAGAATCCCGAGGTTTTTCATAAATATGTTTTTAGAAGTCGGTTCCATACTATACACCCGACTAGTAGTTATGCATTCCCGGAGTTCCTGGCATCCCGGGATTAGTTTTTACAAAAAAATATATTTTAATAAGCCGCTTACATACTTTCATAGCTAAAAATTTACTTTAGGTAATTATCCATCCGAATATCCGATCTCTGGTAATAACAGCAACTATATTAGGATGCTCAAGAAAAAAATACCAGAACAATCTCCTGCTTAAGTACTTCTAAAATATTTAAACCGTATAACAATACTCACCTCGCATAACACAAAATATACCTATCTACAATACACATCATACTAACTCACTTTCTTAGCAAGAATTATATCGTCTACCGGCTGGGTCGACCGCAATGATCGGCACAGTTCCTGAGTAATTCAGTGCCCGGTCTACCTCTCCCTCCCATCTTGTAAAAAACCAGCTTTTCAATTTGTTCCGCCGGAAGAAAACATTCAGATGTCCGCCACTCAAGATATATTTCTTTTTATTTTTGCATTTGCAGAGTCCTTCAAACGTCTTAAGATTTTTATTCATAGCGCTCTACGGCTACGGCGTAGCATGCTACGAGTTCGTAGCGTTACGAGAAATTATTGCTTGATTAAAAGTGTTTTTAGGTTTTCTATTTATTGGTTGGAAACAACCAATTTTTATTCTGATTTCGACTATTTACAGGCAAATATTTGGGTTTTAGCAATAGTTAGTAAGATAATATAGTAAAAACTATGAAACATTTCTGTTACTTTTTTTTTTAAAGGTGGGTGGTATGTTTTACATAAATAACGATTCCTTAATACTGATATTCTTATGAATAAACTCATTGTCTACAAGCGCTTGCTGGTATTTTATCTAAAACCAGTACTAAACGCGCCACTTAAAAACTAAAACATCCATAATTGCAAAACACAGAAATCCACAGACGACATCTTTAAAAATACATTTCGTATCGTTGCCGACAACATGTGACATAATAAAACGGGTTTACCTTTAAAATATACGGTGAAGAGCGTTTCATTTTAGATGCAGTCAATATCCAATCCAGGGCGGAAACTAGCTCGCAGATTTCTTTGACATACAGGAAATCATCTTTTCAAGCACAGGGAGATACAGTTTTCTTTTGATTTGTTATAATTTTACTTAGCTCTTCTGTTTTTATAATTTTTCGATGGATTTTCTTTGAGATGGAGTGGTTAGGTAATTGGCTGGTTTGATGCTTTTTTTTGTTAGGATCAAAGAGAACTAGATTGGATTTTAAATTGCGAGAAGAAACAATGTTTTTAGTTTGTATTTGCAAATGTCATTTCGTACTAGTATTGAGGCTAGCCATGTAGCCTTTGTAGAGAACATTAAATAATTACAGTTAGCGAAGTGCACTTGCCTTCTTACGATAAACTAACTAATTATTTGGAAATGCCAAAATATTTCATACGATTACCGTCTTTCTTTACTGAGGCCTGCATATTTATTACAACTATAATTCTGTCTACGTCCTCAACAAACACATCTCATTCTTATGACTCAACTCACCAACAATGCACAGAACACACGCGAAAAAACCAATTACAATAAGTCTCACGTAACAGATTGATAGTCAAAAGTTGCTCTCGTGATACGAAAGAGTTTCATAGGAGACGAGTGGTGGAATAAAATCATGTGAACGCTCCTCCGGGCCTAAGGGACCGCTTACTGGCATAGCCAGGGTTAATGCATAAGTAATGGTAGCGTGCCGGCTTAGGCCTCGGGTACATTAGGACAGTGGAAAGGTTTCGAGTGCAGTAGGTACTGTAAATATTCATAGGTTAAAATGTTCAAGTTAGAAGAGTTTATTTTTTGTGGCAAAAAATAAGGGTAATGTTCTTATAAATTAGCTGTTTTTTTGACACACAATTAATATTTTTAAGTATTTTTTTATGTAAAATAAAGAAAAATATTCGTTTCTGGGTTTTTTATTATTGCTCTTACCTTGGTAGGTTACAGCCATTAAAACCCAGCGATGTATCGACATTTTAATCAGATTACTATCGAGCCTCTTTGCCTTATAAATTTCCAATTTCCCTATTATGTTGAAAGGAAGTTCCTCTTCCTGCACCTATTATTTTTCTTCTAATTGAGTTCGTTACAGCAACCAAGGAAGTTTAACTTCCTGAATAGCGAGCGTCATGCCATGGTAGTTTGTTTACTAGCCGAGTTGGTTTTACTAGAACAAATAATGGATCTAAGCTCTTGTGAATGGCCATTTGCCTTCCAAGTAATTGAAATTTTAAAAAGAGAACAACGTTCTGACTGGAAGTATTTTGAATACGTATACAATGTGGAGACGATATAACGATAATAAATTAAAACACTGGCTATACTATATGTATGTATATTAGGGTGGTCGTTATTTTTCGACTTTTGAATTATCCCCGGGGCACTCTGTCATTTTATTATATATATACATCTAAATATGGACTGTACGTCTAAACTTCGAAGTTTAAAATATCGATGTATTTAATTGAGAATGTTCATAATCGCGATGTACTTACGGAACTTCGAAAGAATGTCTATTCAAACTTCGAAGGTCACTATGACATTCTTTCGAAGTTCCTCACATCGTGATTATGAACATTCTCAATTAAATACATCGATATTTTAAACTTCGAAGTTCAGACGTACAGTCCTAAATATGAAATAAGTATTTTTTTTTTGTTTGTTTGGGTTTAGAGGTCGCTACCAGCTGTCAAAGTTTTTACAAAAAGCGTTGAAGGACAGCTTAAATTATGGTTTCACAAATTTTTCTTTTAAGTATTTATATCAAATTTTACGTGCAAGTGAAATCGCTCCTTATCCCCTCCTCCCCTCAACCCCTCTTCTGTACCGACACGTCAAGATTAGCCTGCCCCGCACTTCAGGAGCGCACGCGTTTTATTTGTAAAAGTCATAGTAACGTGTTTCAACTTGCAATGGCGCCTACAAGTAGCGGACTCAGTAAAGCTAAGAGTTTTGAATTAAGCTATTTTTAAAAAAGAATCAAAAAAAGTACTGAAATAGTTTCTTATGGTATATAATCAAATTACGTGGTATCCTGCGAAACAAAAGAAAAAAAATTCTTAGCAATGCGGACCACCCTAATGCATACTAATATAAATATATATATATAATAATACATAGGAGTATCCTGAAAATATCAAATAACTCCTTACATCTAAATTAAAAACGTGCTTTCTTTTTTCAAACAAACTACATAATAGTGATGGGCCGACCATAGGTTTTGTCAATTTTTGATTAGCTATAGTGACTAGACTTTTCGATATATTTTTTTATGCAGACTGGTAACGTCATTAGATATACGAAATTGAATTTATTAGTATAAGAAATAATAATAAATAGTAATAAGAAGAAGGGTTACCTTTGATACCTTTTGCTTAACTTTCAGCCAGAGTGTCCCACACCTACCATTCCAATGTAAACTAGACCTTATGACCAACCTTTTAAGAAATTTTTCCCTCAGCCGAAGTCTCGTTTCGACCATAAATGCTTTCTACGTGTAGTTCAATTACATTATGATAGATCGGCCGGTCTCCTACGGAATAGTCTAGTTTTTTCAGAAAGTTTTGTAATTATGTCCCGTTTGTGAGACGCGTCAGTTATGGATAAAGTTTGTGATTGGGTATTATTTTGGATGGATAGAGAAAATAAAATAATAGATAGTAAAGAAAGGTTAGTGGTAAAATACGGAGCAAAAAATATCGGATCAGATTTTTTTTGCTTTATATTTTTTGGAGAGTATATCTGGCAGACTGGAAATTACTTTTGTTCGATTAAGTACCTTGCCCATTCTTATTTCTCTTTTGCTATAGATATTTTACTAATTTCTCTTGTCCGAAACTCTCAATGGGAATCGAACAAGACAATAGCCCTCGATAATCATTAACCAGTAAACGGAGAACCTACCGACCAGTAAGATCCACTTCATACCAAACCAGATGAAATATTCAATGAGGTAAAACACCAAGTGCTTTCAGTGACACCTACGTCGGGTATAAACACCACACTTGTGCATAACTAACAACATACTACCACAATCTAAACCTTTTCGAAACTCACGAAAGTTTCACTTTACAACGAGAATTTTACATCAATCTGTGATCAGACGTACCTACATATTGACGGGGTCCGACAGGACCGATGCTTGCGGGGGCTGCGGATTGTTCGAAAGAGTTACCGTGGCCCTGGCGCACAGGCAACTGAAGGAACACGGGTGGGTTTTGCCCTGAGCGGGAGAGGTCATTTGATGATTTCCCAACGAAAAAAAAAAAAAGACGTACCTACATAGAAACGTAGATTTAGGGAGATCAAATGAAATTCAAATTCTTTATTGCATTCATGTGTACATTTAGTTTTTATAATATAAGTAAGTTCCAACATGAAACCCGGTTAGGGCACGGCAACATAATAATATATATATTTTTTTTTTATTTAGAGCCCTGACCGCCGGTAGCTTGGACCCTGTTCCCGATACCGGTGGGCCACTATTTTTTTATATTTTTAAATGTTTTCATATTCTAATATTTAAAAATATAATTTATAAGTATATAATGAAATAATGGAAATAATAATTTTAACATTTAATTTTTATTCGTGAGGAAGTTCCTGTTTCTGGAGTCCTAACCACCGGTAGCTTGGACCTTGCTCTCGGTACCGGCGGACCACTATTTTTTTATATTTTTTAATGCTTTTTTAATGTTTTTATAAAAATATTTTAAAATGTATCTAATAAGTATCAAAATAAATAACCGAAATTATAATTTTAACATCATAATAATAAGAGTATGTATGTGTGCGTTTTTTGACTATAATAAAATATGCAATTATTTATCTAGCTATCATATTAACCAAATATTTTGTTCTAGGTAACTCTTTATTATAGACCATAAAAATAACAATTTGATCATATTATACAAAAAATTATTGCTAAATACGATATCAAGTAAATCTAGATGCTATCAGCCTTGTACCTCACAAACGCGTTGGATAAAACCTTAATAGATTCATGCTCTATCTCCCTAAAATAGTTTGAATAATAATTTATTTATTTAATTCAATTAAGTGTAGTACAGTCTGTTACAATAAACATAATTTTACAGTTTATAGACAAATCCTAAAGGGAGTAACAATTAACGGAATTTAATCTGGCGTCCTAGCTAGGTTACATGGTAACCTGTGTTAAGGTACGCCAGCCCAAGTTCCCACAGAAGGAGTACAAAACAATTTAATAGGGACTGCTTAGGACTAAAAAGTGCAAAATTGCAAAATGTATGTTAACTTAAACAAAGTGTGTGAAGTGTTAGTATGTGTGTCTGTTTTGTAATGTAGGTGCTGTGTGTGCCACCAAGTGTTATCGCTCGTAATTTTTTACCAATTTTAATAAATAGACAGGGTCATTTTCGATATGTTACCGAACATAACTCTAAAAACGAACTATAAATTATGTCACATGCCAAAACTAATCCTTTAACAAAACTTTAAACTTCAACCCTCAACTCCTGGAACTTTGCATCAATCTGTATTCGGGCTCACATCACGCACAGGAATGTGACACACCATTATAAATCTCATTGAAGATACAGTGCCATCCATCACTGGAAGGAAATGAATCCGGGAGCGAATGCCGGCTGCTGTCGCGTGACGCCGCGTGGTAGACACTAGTGTTGGCAATGTGTAAAAATGTTGTGTCAGTAAATTGTGTCACGGTTTTTTGAAGGTTAAGGCCTGGACAATGGTCAGTAATAAAGTTAAGCTTATTTAACATAAAAATAAAATAATGTGACATTATGTCAGTGAACCCCAAACTAAGCGCAGCAGATTACAAATTTCATGCTAATCAATTTAAAAAACACAAAAAATTATTCTACCTATGTCCGTTATAGACTATGAAACTATCCAACCGATGTGCCCCAAACCGGTATATTAGAAAGGCAATAATGCAAAAACGGTTTTATCGCGCTAAACGAAAAAATAACAAAATATCCTTCTTTTCCAACAAATAAAAAATGTATTTTATTTTTAGCGTAGTAGCACACACCGGGTATCCGCTAGTCTCAAATAAAATCTAGTTTTGAACCGAGATTCAGAACCATTCAATACTACATCTTTCTATAGATGCTTTTGGCTATTTTGTATGTGTCTATTAAATTAATGCCGTTCATTTCTAAGGTGCGTTTTGTTTGTGCAGAATAAACAATTTTTCTTTCTTTTCTATATATATATATATTTCTATAACTATGACCCTCAATTTCTTAAAGCATAATCAGTTTCCAAATAAAGTATTATTTCAGTTTTTCTTCCGATATCGTTTCATAAACTATTTATAATTAGGTAGGTACTCGTAGTTTGGCTGCATACTACACTCGAGAGCAATGAATCCGGGTCACTTAAAGAATCCTAAAAATCTCGGAAGTTAAAAATGCTAGGTTAATGCAATAAATTGTATTTAATAGACAATGTAATACTCCTTAAATGAAGGTATTAAAACTTCTTAGTTATTGTAAAGTTATATCATAAAAAAATCAAATTTGAAAAAGGGCCACTTTCGAAGATGGAACTACGAAATTTACAGCATTTGGTTTTGCTTTTGTTTGTAATCTGTCATTTATGTGGGTACATAAACCATGTTGATAGTGCTCTATATTCATTATTCAAGCTGAAATTATGTCGCTTACGCCTGAAGAATGCACCAGAATACTTACAATGCTGGAAACCGGCCGGAGTCAGCGCGATACAGCCAGGACTGTCGGTGTGTCGCTGTCAACAGTACAAAGAGTTCTCCGACGTTACGAAGAAACTGGTTCTAACCTACGCAGACCAGGAACGGGCAGAACCAGGTGTACCACAGCACGAGAAGACCGATACTTGGTGAACACCATGCTTCGAAATCGCTTTCTCACAGGAACTGAACTCACAAATCAGTTTCGACGCCTCGGAGGAAGTAACCCAAGTGCATGGACAGTAAGACGTCGGCTTGCTGAATCTAACTTAAAACCCCTTAGACCTGCAAACGGCCCTAAACTGGAGCGTGGGCATCGTATTTCAAGACTAAGATATGCCCAGAGCCACGTAAATTGGAGTATTGAAGATTGGTCAAAAGTTATGTTCTCCGACGAATCAAAATTTATGCTCTACAAGCACGATGGAAGACACAGAGTGTATCGAAGACCAGGGGAAAGATTCAAGCAAGCATGCATCGAAGAAAAAGTAGCCTACGGTGGTGGGTCTGTACTTGTGTGGGCCGGAATTTCTTCTGAAAGTCGCACAGAGCTGGTGATCATAGAAAACGGCTCTTTAACTAGCGTAAGATATGTGGAAGAAATCCTCAATGATCACGTTGGTCCATTTATGGTCAATTTAGGTGAGGATGCTATATTTATGCATGACAATGCCCGACCTCATACAGGTAGGATTGTGAATGACTACCTTCAAGAGATGAACATTACTCGTATGGAGTGGCCAGCGCGCAGCCCCGATATCAACCCGATCGAGCATGCTTGGGACGAGCTAGGCAGATGCGTAAAACAACGAAACCCTCCCCCAATCACGCTTCGTGAGCTCAAAATTGCTCTCACAGAGGAATGGGAGAATATTCCCCAAAATCGTATAAGGAACTTGGTGTACAGCATGCCAAACCGCGTAAACGCAGTAATGGAAGCACGAGGAGGCAATACGAAGTATTAAAATTCAAGAAAATCGTAATAAAGTTCAAAAATTTCATGTTTCCTATTTTTGTTTTAAGGAGAGATCAGCAGTTTTTTTCTTTATGTAATTTTGTGTTAATAAAATGTATGGTGACTCATATTTTTTTACTTTCATTTAAGGAGTATTACATTGTCTATTAAATACAATTTATTGCATTAACCTATCATTTTTAGTTTCCGAGATTTTTAACATTCTTTAAGTGACCCGGATTCATTGCTCTCGAGTGTATTTGTGACACGGCTAGATTACATTTTTCTTGTTTCTCTAAAGACAAAAGCATTTCCTCTATGCCAAGACATGTCGCACCTTTAAAGACAAACCGTTACTAAACGAAAATATAAAATTTGACACAGGAGCTTTAATAAAACGAAATACACGGCTTTTTCGCAATAGAATTTAAGGTTATGGAGCTTTGAGCCATCTTTTGAGGTCATGATGATGGATATTTATTTACACTATAACATAAGTTCTATTGCGAAAAAGTCGTGCATTTTTTTAATTTAAGTTCCTGTGTAAAATTTTATAATTTCGTTTGGTAACGGTTTGCCTTTAAAGGTGCGATGTGTCAAGTCACGTTAACGTCAAGTTAGGTGACCTCTATATGTCATTGACGTCATCCATGCAACAGACCATACACGTGCCACTACGGAACAATACCATCAACCTACATACAAAGTCGTACCTTATAATCCATCAGATAAGTACTTTCCTCTATTATTACCCGCCATCAAATCAATAGATTAACACAATAAGTAGTATAGGTACCTACCTACAGTATATTTATATAACACAGGTAATTGTTTCACTATACATTTCTACCGCAAGATGGTCGGTGGGTAAGTCAAAACATTAATTTTCTTAATGGAGTAAGGCTCTCGGTAAGCTCGGCGACAGAAAACGAATGTCGGCGGAAAGTCACGAGGTGTCTTCGTGCGTAAACACTGACTGTTGCTCTACTAGTGTAGGGTTTCCAACTGCTTAAGGAAACAAAGAAATTATTTCTGCCTAATGGTAGTAAAAAAGCTGTGTATTTTTTGGATAATTTCGCTATCACTTGTAAATCTTTGGGTGTTATGTACAACTGTAGGTCATCAATAAGTATATTGTGTCATCTCAATTCTGTGATTGAACAACCACGAGACACTTTTTGGGTGGTTTATAAGAATGTTGATGTAGGTACCATCTTACATTGAAAATATTTAGATCTAGATTATAAACTGCTCCGCTTTGTCAGTTCGAATTTTTTGGACCCATCTGCATTACCATACAGAAAGACCAAACACGACCGCACATATTCCGACATTCCAAAAATAAACCAACAACAAATAACTTAAGATTCTTTCAAAGGTGGGCAGCCCTACACCCGCCCCCCTTCCGAAGCCCCTCTCTTAATTAATTAAAATACAGACCGCAGACTATAGTGAGTTTAATTCATCTCTCCGTGTACTTACGATTGCCACTTTTGATTCGTGTTTACAGAAGACAGATTAGTTTTTTTTTTTAATGTGATGAGGCAAATGCGATACTTTTGCTTTTATTTGCAGCCAGCTAGTCTTTCTCGGCCTCGTTCCAGTTCTCATTTTGTATTTTGCATTACTTCATTTCAGTTCCTGCAAAGCTTTTGGAATGGTATTAATTAATTGCATTCATAACGTTGTGAGAATTCATAACACGTTTCAAACAAAAATACACTGCGTAATTAAAAATCAAACAACCTTGCTTGTCTTGCTTTTTTTAAATATTCTATTTTATATAGGCACTATGCAGAAAAATGCAGCAAAATAGGCTTTAATCCTATACAAATAGATACCAGCTACAACTCGAATAACATTTATTTTTCTCCTGGATACAGACAGTGTCAAAGACAATCCAGATATTTATCTCAAACTAAACCCACTCCAAGTCACCGCCCTCTTAGAGACGACAAAGCACCAACAAACATACAAACACATTTATAATTCTATCTCAAAGTTCAAAGAAATAACGTCGCTGAGATCCGTGGCGCAAACACTAAACGCTCTGAAATCAGTACATAATGAACCACGTATCCGAGTTACCACACTATGTAATGTGGGACAGAAGGCTCACCGCTAACGTGTGGTAACGAGGAGTATATTTATTTAGAAGTAGGTAGAGGATTATATGCAAAGCCACTGACTACTAGTGTACTACTTGTACGTTGTAGTAGTTGCGCTATAGCATTTGCAGATTGTAAGGGATTTAACAGAAGGCGATTTAAAAAAAGAAACATGTTAGTATATTAAGGTATAATCATAACAAACTATTGGGATATTTTGAGGGCTTCAAAGAATGTCCAAGTTTAATAATTAGTTTAGGTAAAGTTTATAATGTATTTAAAATAAAAAATATTATCCGGTCATCGATTGTCGATAGCTACGAATGGCCAATGCGAGTATACTGAATTCGGTAGATTCTAAAATAGCAGTGAGGTATTGTCTCGTGAGAAACAGATCTTCTGTATCCATTTTATTTCGTGATTTGCATCAGAAATGCTCACTAAGTTGAAGGCGCCTTGCTTCTGCGCAAATTGTATCCTCTATGCTTCTCGGTCCCGCGGCGTTTGTCAAAAGAATGAGTGTTTTTACCTGTGACGTGGATTTGAGGATGACTGGAAGTGAATAAAATACAATAATACAATATTGATATCATGACGTTGGTACAGGATATCTAAAGTTATTCAATATAATTTACTAGCACTTTGCCAGCGACTTCGTCCGCATGGATTTCGTACTTTCCTTCAAAAATTTTAACATCCCCTCCATCCACTTTAAAAGGTAGATTTCGAAAATTAATGTTTACGATCTTTGTCATTTATTTAAATAAATAAGTATTCGGGCCAATTTTTAAGTTTATAGATCAAAGGAATAAGATTTTTCAAATAAACTATGTACTCCCTTTTCACCACGACAGGGATTGTTTTTTATTAAAAAAGAGTTTGGTACATTTCCAATGTATGACTTCACGTGCTTGGATTTCCTTTTTTCACTCTACTGGGAACTGTAAGTTCTCAAAGCAAATTGCTTTCTTGTACACTCTTCAACTAGGTACTTTTTCTTTGTAAAACACATTGATACCTCATCTAGCATCTATAATTCAGCAGCATCCGCACAAGGCACGGAGCCGGCACCGGAAAGCGACACACTTAAACGAAACGCCTACGAAGTTGCCAGTAATAGGAGCCGGGAAACAGAAATCTTGAAGAGTTGTGGCTTTTTTTGTGTGGCATGCAAAGTTTCAAGTGGCGACGCTTTGGGATAACAATTAATGCAGGCATGGTTGAGGTCATATTTCTTGTAAGCTATACGCAGTTTAACTCTTTGAAGGTACTGCCAATAATATTTTACATGCATCTTTCTATGACCATTCAAAGTTTTGGTTCATATGTCCTTAGATGCATCTAGGTTCATCGTCTTTTCTCAGAGACCTGACTACGCCAACGTTTTCTTTCTCATCCTAAAATAGTTTATCCAATGTAATGCTGGTGCAGCTAGCATCAATTTACCTGCAAGCAAGAAACGAATTTCACGTCACATATAAAAAAAATAATTTGAGCTGGGGAAAGCACCAATTATTTTCTCATGCTCAAAAATTTTCACCTCTAATTTGGACGAAATATACAGCACACTCACCCCATAAAAGATCTTTGTAAGATATAACCAGACTTTTAAAGTGACGTAAAATCTTTTCTAACGTCAGCCTGAACAAAGTCTGGGTAACAATCATGGCCAGTGACAGCTATTGTGAGACCAACACAGTTGGAACTAGGAGTGCAAAATAAAGCTTGTGGGGTAATGTCGTAAATGCAAGCCGGTAGAGACGGGGCAGCCATTTCCTTTAAGTTGTGTTTGTAGTGGGGTAGGTAGCGGTAGTGGATGAGAGAGGTTACAGTGGGAAGAGCGGTTGAAAAAAATGTGTTGGAGGATCTTTCTTTGTCTTTCTGAACTTGATATGTGTATCAGATTGGAAACGCCGACCTCATCTAGTTTTTAAAATATGATTGACGTGTTAAAATGTTTGTAAAAACATACTTACATAAATAAAATCATTTATCGTATCATATCCTTAAAAAGTTTCTATACTTGCAACAAAAACAATAACAAAAAGAGGAATTATCTAGAAAAAAATAAAGTGATCGTAATTGAAACTCACTCCGAGGAAAGTACTGCATCAAAAGCTTTGAAATAATTTCAATCGGACTTAATATTTATTTATATTTTTTTGTTACTGCGCACTCTCCTTTAACCCAGGTATTCCCTCTAGGCTTAACTGCAATCAGTAGCTTATTACAATTTCACCCTACAGCATTCGTTTCGCATTTAACTTGGCCAAGATCAATCGTTTTCAGATTGGTATTCAGAATGTTTTTTACCAAATAACTTTAATTTTTAACACGAAATAAATATTCAATGTACGCATACCGCAAAAATGACAATTGAAAGCTTTTAACTTATATAATATAGTGTGTTAAAAACGAATCAGTTTATATTTGAATAGTCGACATTAATACACTCAAATCTATCTATTTCCGCTCACATCCCCGCTCTGCTCGCCACCAAGCGCACACGCACTTATGCACGCTCGCCGCCGGAGAGAGCGAAGATTTGTAACAGCAAATGCGTTTAATAGATAAAAAGGCTCGCTTTATTCCGCCCCTATATTTTATTCAAACCGCCACGAGTGCCATGAGAAACGTTCCTAATGATTTTTTTGAAGGTGCCTTAAAACGATACGCTTAGGATCCGAATTACTTTCTAAATTTTCGCTCCTTTCTTTGTTTGTGAAATGTGTGAGATAAGGTGGTCTGCATTATGTATTCCTAGTGCAGGTATGGGTAAGTGATTGTTTTATCGGTCGGTTTTTCGTAAGAAAATGTGTTTTTTTCTCTCTTAAAACTCAAGTAAGTGCGCACTGATTTTCGGGTACGTAAGATACAATATTATTTTAATGAATCTTATTTTCGTGCCAAAGAAGCTTGGCATTCCTCAAAGCTTACAAGTCTTTTTCTTCACTTAAGGAGTATTTTTGCACTATATTTGCCTTTCTTTGTCTTCTATCTGACTTGTATACTCTTACAACGGTAAATCTCCCATGGCTATGTTTTCAGCCCATCTTTTTCATCATCACGTGTGTTATCAAACAGACCAATACCATATTCAATAATATTGTCACTGTCACCGCATATCCTCGTATTCAGTTGAAAGCTCCATTTCAATTTCAATACAGCATAAAACTATAAAGCTCCAGCCGTTTTTAATCCACCGAAGTATAAATAGTGAGAGACAGCTGTCGGAGGCTGTTGGGCTGTCCATTACGTACTGGACACTAGGACCCATTACATGGACTGGTCCGAATCTGTGAGCCAATAAACCAAATCCGGCTGGAGTTAACAACTTGATGCGAGTATCCAGGTTTGCTTTCAGATCACGAGGGAGACTAATTGGATATTCTCCTTAAATAGATAAATTAATTCGAGGAGCTGAGTGCCTGATGTCTTGCCTGATGTGCTGTTGAGCTGTTTTCCATGTAGGAGACAAATGGATTAACACTGACATTTGTGTGCATTTTGTTGCAAGGTGACTATCCATTTGTAATGGCTGGAAACATCTTTTGTACTTCGATTTTGGTGGTACATATTATATTGCGATGAACACATCACAAACAGAATGAAGACAGAGTATTTCGTACAGTTCTTGTAAACACTCAACAAAATCCAGCCTGTATATTATTTCCTAGAAGCACCTCTTACTCATCCTTCCACATAATCATAACAGAAAAGTGCTAGCAATTTAAATAAAATCTAAAGAAAACAGGAACCCGGCAGCCTTTTAGCTCCACAAATACTCGTCTAAATAGAAATAATTTCCACTTTGTAGTGTTTGAAACAATTTACAGAGCAGTGCCAACACCCTGTATGTAATATTCTGTGGTGCAAAGCTTTCGTCTGATTAGATATTTGTTTTGTTCTATTTTCCTGCAGCCTGCTTGTTTGTGGGGTGCAAAAAGTATAAACATTGAGAAGTCTTAGATTTGATTAAATGTTCGGTGCGTTTTGATATTGTTGTACCTGTTCGAGAAAAAGGGTGAGGTTATTAGGGATCTTACAGAGGCGTTGACTACTAAGAATTTTCAGATAGTAGTAGTTTATTTTACATAAAATTTAGAATACAGGTTAGTAGGTTTATCATTATTATTATAATATATAATACAGCTAAGTACTATCTTTAGAAGTATTTGGATCAATTAGGAGTTTTATCTAGTGTTACTTCATCAAAAAACAATAAACATGCATAAGAAGATTGTAAGTAAGCAACAAAGCAGACTCTGTTTACGTCTCTACTTAACTAAAGGAGCCTAAAATATATCCCTCAATAGATACAGCGCATTTCGATTACATCGCAGCTCATTCTAAAACAATATCTTACAAGCAACAAAAGCGCTTCGGGCAGCCATTCAGCGGGTCCTAATAAATTAGCTTCCGCTGTGAAGTTCTTTACGGGGTCGCTTGAAGCGGTGTAGAGGTATAAAGGCGGTTATGCCTCTAAGGCTCGATCCTAATTATGTCACGTACGGAGGATTTAGCCAACTTTCAACTAAGCTCAGCCTATATGGGGAGGGTGCAAACATCACGCGCCTGTTTCTTTCAAAGATATGCGTTAAGCCCGTCTCAACAACTGCGGGTAATCCCAAGACGCTTGTTTGATGCTCGATATATTAAAACTTGAAGTTTTATAGTCATTTGGGGAAAATGTTTGGATTCTGTGTTCGCGACCGAGGTGATATTGTCGTTCGGAGGTTATTTTAAGGGCATTTGATAAACTTAGGTACTGTTATGTATGGCCGTCCATCAAACGTTATTGAAAGTGTATGCGGTGGAATTCTAAAAGAGCACTATACATTTTTAATGCGGCTGGCATTTTCCATCAAATCAGACGGAAATAACGTGTTAGGTAGTGACGTACATAGGTATATTTAAATTATTATTTTTTAATTCCTTATCTCTACAGTTTTCAACTTTGATAGACTACTTAAAATTCAATGCAACGATTTAAATGTACTCTGAATGTAAACCTGGATTTAGTATGCATTGTTTATATCTTTAATTTTTATGGTGTACATAATAAAGAGTATTCTTTTCTATTCTATTCTATTCTAAGTCCGATTTCAAGTCTAAGGCAGTAGTAATAGTACATTTTTAGACTTTTGTCTCCTTGCATTCCAGAAACCGCTTTCCAAATACCGACCATATTTTCGTCTACAACTTAAGTCCAATAATTGTTCTCGATAAAACAACATGTTTATCATGCCAGGTACATTATTTGGCTTCGCCCCCCCTCCCACTTCCCCCCTCATCCGCCCCTCTAGCCCTCGTCAACGCTTTGTTATTTGCCGTCATGTTGTTAGCAAGTTGTTCGGCGATGACAGGGTGACACCTTTTTATTTCCAATTTTATTTGTGTAACTCGTTATACTAACGAAAACAATAAATTGATGGACGGTGGCTTACGTGGTTGTATGTTAGTTGATTTGGATATTTGTTGTTTCATAAGGTTGCCTATTTTTGAATAAATAAAATGAAATAAAACTTATTAATTTTAATCTTGGTAGTATGACAGACAGCAGGTAGAGTTGGAAAATGATTTTTAAATATCCATTTAACATTGAACTAATGATCTCAATGTTTTATAAATAATATTAATACAATTTTTGATACCTTAACGTCGGTCTGTAACTGTAGGCGATTTAAATCATTTTTATTTAATGTAACAAACATCAACCATTTCTGATATATCCCTGTGCAAGTCCCAATAAATACTTTTTCTTTCTTTTTTTTCTTTATATTCCATTATCAACTTACCTATCTCAAACTTTACTAGTCTACACAAGTTCTATTTATGAACTAAACATTTAAAACCACTTTCAAACATAAAAGACTAAACTAATCCTAGACATTAACGAACATAACATCCAATCTCATCCAAGGGCTTCATTCATCCATTAGATGATACGGGCATGTCATTTGTCGCCCCTAGAGGGCAGCACTATCCAACAGTTAGTCTCCGTTAACTTTAAATTGACGATTACATTCCCAAGAGCAAACATCATTGGTAATTACTGATGTTATTTGCTGAAGGACCTCTGAAATGGTCTTATTTCTAATTGTGGGATAAATTCATTAGTTAGGTACCTACTTGGGTCTTTAATCTTACGGTAATTAAATAATCCATCTACATGTAGCATCTTCATCTTGTTAACATCATCACGCTTGTAAGCCGACTCCAATGTAGTTGGGAAAGGGCTTGACGATCACACCCGTATTTCCCGAAGGGTTAGGCAGAGTTGAACCAATAGTATACGCACATTTTGTCAGGCTATGTTTATGTCTCGTGTTAGTAATAGGGTGAGTCTATTGCCAGCAACCGGGCTCAAAAACAGACTCCAGACTTCTTCTGAAAAAATCCTGGTTGAATAACCCAATAATACTTTGACTGATCCGGGAATCGAACCCAGAACCTCATGCTCAGCAGTAGCAAATAAACGTATTTTCTTTCTTTCTTAGCACTTGCAACCATAATACCAAAGAAGCAGCTATATGTACACACATCCATTATTATTATATAGCCTATAGCGTCCCACTGCAGGGCAACGGCCTCTCTTCTCTCCTTCCACTTGTTTCCGTCTACTGTCTTCTGAGACCAGTCATCCCTTCTGGTTCTGCTTGCATTTACATCTACAAAGATATATCAAGATTCTCAACCAAGTGACAGTGCCAGGCAGTATCGGGAGCAAATCCTCTAGGGAGCCAAAGTACGAACCTTTGTTGGTTGATTCAATACAGACGCCAGTCTGGTTTTCTTTACAAAACTGGCATGCATGGGCGGCACCATTCCTACTTGTGTTTGAAATAGCTGGTACCATCTTGATCAGCTCAAAAACAGTTCGAAATTTTCAGTTTTGCATCTCCATGTCCGTAAAAAATAGTTCTAGATAGCCAGTTTCATATTTTTAATTCGAAGGCACCACAGACTTTAGGTAAGAAAAACATCGTCAATGGTTACTATGCAGTGAGCTAGTGACGATCAATTATTGACCTTCTACGCGCCCTTTGTCCTGCAGTTGCTTAATAACAGGCTAAACAGTGGTAGGTGAAAGGATACACGGAAAATAGATCTTTCAGGAGGCCTTTGTCGAGCTATAAAGTGGTAAGAGCTTAATTTTGTAGCTTAGTATAGCTATAGGTACTAACAGCTTTATTGAAGTTAAAAAAACATCCTTTGTTACAGGCCGAAATCGCGTAAGTCTGTTTTTAATTAACACTAAACCCTCAAACACACACAATGTCAAACAAAGTATTAATTACAATCGAAAACCAGCCTTAAATAAGTTGCTAAGCCTATTTATTTTTCTTAAGTTGGCCTTTAAAATTTTAATGAAACAGCCCTCTTTGATTTTCTTTTACCCGGTCAACGCGTAAATTACGGATGCACGAGTAAACCGTATTTACATGGCAATCCAGCGAACCCGAAAACTGATTTTATTGTAAATAAAATGCCACTTAAAATGTAATAAAAGGCACGATTTAATGAAGTGCCTACCGCGCAGTACCGAACCTATTAACATTTAATAATTGTTTCCCATTTTGTTTTACTTGAGAACAAAATGATTTCATTAACGGCTCCCAGATCTGTTTGACGAATACTTGGTATTATTTCTTTAGTGCACGCTTCGCTCGGCGAGTTTGTTCAGTCAATTTTAATTTAAGGTAATATAGTGAGTTTGAGTTGCGTTGCGTAACGCTAGCCCTCTCGAATTTAGAGATGCTTATTATGTTGTTTTCTCATAACATTTGACTTACTACTTTGAGTTTATATTCATAGATTTTAGCTGTCACAGTTTTTACTTTGATAATATTTTTTTCAGTTTTAAAATATTGTTATGCTTTTGATTCACCAACATGAATAGTATTTTCCTTCTGTCAGTATGAGTGATAGCTCTCCTGACTGTTCTACAAAACTAACTCAATCATCAATCAATTAATAAAGTCTATCAGGCTTGCATTAAAAACTGCGGCACTATACCACCGCGACCACTCACCAACAATATCGATCACGGTGGAAAAACACGCTGAAAATTCATATGCTTTTAAAGAACGGAAGATAGTATGAAATTGGCGCGTAATCTAGTTACTTTGTCGCTGTAATGTCAAATTGTGAATCAGTCTGCGTCAAAGAGGCCCGGTATGGACACACAAATCCAATTTGCCTGTTTCGACTTTCACAGCCTAAATGCTTGTGCCAATTAAGCGATGCGTAAAGTGCGTTCGGTGCCCTTTTCAACCCTTTTTTGATCAGCAATATCGTGGCTCCGTGTGGTCGGGGACAACTATTTGGGTCCAGTGAACAGGATGAAAGTGGACCGGAATGCCGACTTCGGAGCTTAATTACGTGCCACAGGTTTATATAATATTCGTTTGATATGAGATGGATGTGTCAATGTGTTTGAGTGGTGTGTTTGGGTGGAACTTCACAAAAAATCATTTGATATATTTTTAAAGGTCTGTGATAAGTTTGTGTAGAAATCTTTTGAAGTAACTTTACAATTTTAGAAACTTTTGTGTATAAAACATTTCACTTCTCGAATTCCTAGCCTAGTAATTTCACAACGATGTGTGAAGCTAGGTCCGTTTACACCAACTAGATTCATATTACTTGACACCACGTACTGGCTCACTCGCATCGAGCGAGCGGGCGTCCCACAAATAATGAGTTCTAATTACTATTTCCTGCCACACCACTACATTGTCTATAGACTGACCTACATCCCAGTTATTATACAAGCGAAATCGAGCATTAGCTTCAATCGTATCTGTAGACTAAGTTTTATCCAAATATTGAACAGGATAAACTAACGTTGTACTATCGGTAATGTTGATTGACTCGGTTAAGTTCAACAAAGGCGATCTCCCAATTAAATCTGTTGGTGCCGAAACGATCCGGATGCTGCCGTTTGATTGGCTAATTGTCGGAGATAACTTTGTTTTCAAAAAGTTTGGTGCTGGACTATGCTGGTGTAGTGGGATTGTTGTCTAAGATTGCGGTACCAGAGTGGAATATAAAATTATCTATTTCTCAAGACACCTTCAATAAATCACTTGAAATTGTTTGAGAAATGATGACAGGAATACTATAAAAGTCGGTTTTTTTGAACCAAGGAAATCTTGGTTTCTGTTCACAATCGATTTTAAAGAATTGCATTAGGCTTTCAACTAAATCACTCACCAAAATCCAGCCAATCCCCATTAATTTCCAAATCATTAGCACCCACCTTTTCCGCGTCGCAAAATGACTTTCATTAACGAGCGCGTGTTCCACAGCGACGCTTCCGATGCGCTGCGGCCGCCGCGCGCCCGTTGCAAACGGGTGCAAACTCGCAACCACTGTCCGCAACCACTAGTGTACACAGCGCGCACCGTGCACAGTGTTGTTCAACGGTGCGGGTCACACCACTGTGCAATTAAAGAACAGCTCATGGCTCTTTTAGCAGTGCGATTTTTAATTTGCATCCGCGTTCGATGTTTACGCTACTTTAATTCACCTTTGATATTGCTGTTGTGGAATTCCTGTGACTTTATTAACAAAATGTTTTGTTTTGTTTCAGGTATGCATCATTTTATGGATACAAAGTTTATTGAGTTGACTTAAATGAGGCGTCGGGGTTTGTAAAAGCCTTTAGATAGATGTAGCGTTATTATCAAGATTTTGATATCAAAATATAGATTGTTTAAAAAAGTATGCAGATTTTCGAAGACATTGTTCACACCCTAAACTAAACTTGTAGAACAAAACCAGTAATTCATTAATAAAAACACATGAAATAAAACGATTACCCCACAGTCAGACGAATCGCGCCGCGAATACTGGAAAACGATACTAAATCATTACGAAGAACTCCCCTCTTAGAGAGAGAAACAATTATTGCTTGTTAAAGAGCCTCTCGAGGTACGGGAAATAATAAAGAAATTGTTCCCTCACTATCGAGAGCGTCTCGATCGCTTTATTACTACCATATAAAAGCAATTGTTTTTCGCAAAGTATTAAAATTGAATGTTCGCTGGCAAAGTTCTGAATTTAAAAGGGGTTCCAGTACTAAAATGACCTTGGTTGGTGACTCTTAGCTTTAATGTCTCTTAAGCGTTGATAAATGTGGCCAATACCCTTTGAATATGAAAGCGGTTGTTATAGATAAGAGATTCGGACATCATTATCAGATATCAATACCAACAGTCAAGGTCTTAAGGCGATATTTTCAAAATAATGTGCTTGTTCTTTATCGTGTACCTTCTTAAGTACATGGAATAGGGATTTAACACTTTGGTCTATGTTCTTTGACTATGTGGCATAGCATCATGGAAAAGGAATACATGATACAGTGAAATTTCCTCGATTTAAAAAAATTGCAAAGTTGTATACTTGTTTTATGTTTTTTTTTTTTTTGTATCAAGGCGTAACGCTTATGAGTTATTCAATGGAGTTAGACAGTAATCGTATCAAAGTTGAAGCAAAGCAATAATTCTCTTTGTGGTAAAATATTTCACAATAACATAAAAATTAAATAATGTTTAACTTAGGATAGGAAAATGACAACCTTCATCTTGTTTTTCGATTGACAACGTCTTTGATGTTCCATGTTACTTTTGCATAAATGTGTTTGACATTATAACAAACATCTATTCATTTCTAACTCATTTCCGGCCAAAGATCTAAACGTCTTTATACTAAACACAATCTATAGACAACGTAGGACCTTTGAGAACCAGTCGCCATTAACTAACCATCAATAAAATTAATAACAGAATATCATTTTAAATATGTATAAATAGGTAGAATGGTTGGTCCTGACAATGTCATTATGGCTTAATAAAAGCAGCTTTATGCAAACGACGTTTATGATTAAAAATAAGTATGAGATCAGCTAGTGCCGCCAAAGGTTGTAAAAGGCAAGCTCGGCCTAATAATTTCCTATTTGTGAGTTGGCCAAAGAGGTAGACGAAAGCGGGGGCGACTATCTATAAGACCGAGATCGATAAACGTTACTTACCACGTAATTTGACCTAGACCTGTTCCCATATCTATTTTGCACTGATGGTTTGACAGTTGTGCCACAGTGACAGAAATAACGCTTTGCCAAAGTACGTGCTGAGTAACGTTTTATATAACCTTTGAACGACAGGGTTGGTCAGGATTCCCATGGCCTCACTGCAGGACAAAGACTTCTCATTATAAGATAGAATGAACACTAATCACCTCATAGTGTTTAATTGGCCACTCCATGCCTGGCATTTGAGACCTCAAAATTAAATGTTTTAAAATCTAAAATGCACTTATGACCTGCGAGGTAATTACGTAACACACTAACAGTAGGAATGGGTTTAATTTTGACAGTTCAACAACATTCATTGCGTTATTTACGTTGTTAAGCAGATACATTTTTGAACATATGAAGCAATAGATTAGCAATAGGCTTCAAAATGATACAGATTGTGATTGATAGTGCGTAATACAATTAGGGTGCTGAAGTAATTTTGATATTTGCAAATAGCACAAAAAACGTCCTGAATCAACAGTGAAATAAGCCGAGTTAGTTCACAGTCGGATGTTATTTCTAACTCCTGGTCACTAACAAATTACTTTTGAACAACTACAAAATAAAAACAATTTGCACAACCAATTTCAATTTGGGAACTTTTACAACTCGCCAGCTATTACAACTTGCACCAGCCCACTTCGTAGGATGGCGTTTTGACAGGAGACCCTAATCCGACCCGCTCCGCAGGGCGGCACAGTGCGCATGACGTTTTTCAATTATAACCATTCGCTATGTAACACTTTTGCGACTACCTGTAATGTTACAACAAAATCCGAGTTTTCACGAATTTTCACGAATTAATTTTGTTCCACGAAAGAGTTGGTGCAATTTTTAATGCTCTTTCTGTACTTTCGTAGTTCCTTTGTAATTTTGTTTCCAATTTGTCGATAAAAAAGAACAAATCAGCGAACCGAAAAATGTTTCGAACTGACATTGTTAGTAAACGTGTTTGTATGAGTTCAATTCAAAGTGAAGAAAAAATATTGAAATGGTATTGAGGATTTTAAAATCAATTTTACATAAGATTTTAAAGGTGAAACCCACGCTCATGTCGGTTTGAGCTGACCTATCACGATTTACGAGAACTAAAATTAGACTGACATAATCTGAAACCGGTAAACTTCAATGAACAGAGTTATAAATTAGGTCATGCTTGATATACTGGCGATTCAAATAACTTTCCTATGTCTACCTTTATCATTAATATAATAATAGTAAGTTTATTTCAGCAGAGCAGTGGTGGCCCAGTGGTAACGGCCCGACTTACGAGACGTAGGTCGTAGGTTCGAACCCAGGCAGGCGCTTTACTTTGTGTAAATAATTTCATCACCACTGCTCTCAAAACGGTGAAGGAGAATATCGTGAGGAAACCAGCATGTCCTAGAACCAAAAATTTGAAGACATGTGACATCTACCAACCCACACTAGTCCCGTGTGGTAGATAACAGCTCACTCCCTCTCGAAGAGAGGAGGCCTGTGTCCCAGCAGTGGGAACATTATAGGTATGTTATGCTAATTTTATTTCTATAATTATTTACAATGTGAGAAATGTCTTATAGGCTATGTTTTTTTTTTACAAATGAATTAGACATCTGTAGCGAACTAGGCAAAGCTTGTGTTTCGGCTATCAACGCCAATCCCCTCAAATAATGAACACTTAAAAATAGCCATCAATTAGAAATGGTGTTGATAAATAATAATTCGATACAATAAAATAATATAATCATTATATTATTATTTATCATTAGTGTCGCCTAGTCTTACGCTATAAAATCGGTCAAGTGCATGTCGGACCACGCACAATGAAGGGTCCCGTGGTTGGGATGAATTTATCCCAAGAACAAACTTAACATTGTAGTTGAATCATATGTTCTCCCATACATTCCAGCTGGAAATGTAAGTTGGTCGACTATTACTCGTTAACTTGTAAAGCCTACTTAGCTGTGGTAGTTTTCTTTTTAACTTTGTTATATATACTACTTCTGTGGATATTTTTGCTGGTGGTGGGGGGACTCTTGACTGTAACAAAAATTAGCACTTTAAAGCTTAATATTTCACAAACGGATCCCTTAATCGAAAAAATTGTTTTCACAAACCCGCAATTTTTGAAAGACCTATCCAACGGCCCCCCACACCATGGGTTAAACGAGAAAATAACATCCCCACTTTACGTGTAGAGGAGGTACCCTAAAGATTTATTTTTCTCAATATTAAATTTTACCACTTTGTCAGGGTGACTAATACGAGTATCCATGTCAAATTACAGCATTCTAGTACTAAGAGTTTCTGAGCTAAGCTGCGGACAGACGGACGGACGGACGAACATGGCGAAACTATAAAGGTTGCTTGTTAACTACAGAACCCTAAAAAAGGATTATTTTCATCCTATAAAAATATACCAACAAAGTGAAGTTATGCGTATCGCTGTCAACTAACATTATCCAGAACTCCCCACCTCCTGTCAGCATTCAAGGCTACATACAGTTATATAGATAAGATATTACTATATATGTAGATAGGTATGTACTCGGTAGAGACGAACCGAACTCTCGGTACACTTTGGATCAATTTCCAAAGTTTTACTTCGATCTTTACTTTCGTGGGGCATGTGTACACTGGAGGGGAATTGTTCCGAATTACGGAAGCAGAGAATTGAACCGTGATATAACGTTGTTTAATGTTTATATTGATTTTGGAATTTTTATATATTGTTTGTGATTTAATTTCAAATGAGGGTAAATGTTTATAAGCAAGTTATTTTAAACGTTAGCCTCACCCTCAGTTCAGAAGCTAATAGGTAATATTAAATTCTAAATTCATACAATATCATACTAAAATATGTTAAGTGAAACATACCTAGGATTCACATAGTTTTACTTACCTTAATTTAACACTACAAGGCAAATATACCTGAATCAACTAACCAATTAGCGACATTAAGCCTACACCTACTAATACTACTAATACTGACTCATTCTGACCTATTCAATTCAGGGCAAACGTGACAATGCACTTAACCTACTATTTCAGCTGGACGTCTAGACAAAATTACATTGTGCCAACAAAGACTAAATTTGCAAACGAATACAGACTTAATTTATTTAATAACTGAAATGGCTAACAGATCTCATACAGATAAACTTGATGAAACAAATTCAATTGAACAAGTTTCAGTGTACTTTTATTGGAAAATCGGTTTTATAAGTAATAAATGTTTTCTATTGCATTTGCATACATTATTCGTACAAATAAAAGATTTAGAATTCTGTCTAGTCTCGTTAATGTTTGTTTTATAAATTGAAAAAGGTTCTGTAATACGATATTTTTAAATATCTACTACATAAAAATAATAACTTAAATTCAACACAATTATCAACTTTATTGTATTAAAATATTTTCTAAAAATAAACTTAATCTTCCTATCTAATCAGTGCATCTTAACACGCACTTTTTGAACCAAGTTTGACGTGCTACATAACTGTGTAGCCCCAGCTTTATACTCAAACGTTGAGCCTGTACGGAACTTAACCATCCACTTTATTAGCAAACTTGGCTGCGAGTACAGTCTTTCAGTAATTAGACAGGATTATTTTCGGCTGACTGCGCCACAAACTTGTTTACAAGTCACGAGAATATTACACCAAATATATTTTTTATTTTGCATTCGATACTTTCCAATTTGTTGACAGCAGCGAGATTAAAACAACTTTTTTAAAGTTGTTTTAATCTCGCTGCTGTTGAATGTTTCGTTAAAAGATTTTCTTTGGTTGTGTATTGGGTTTTAAATTACAATATTGGCTTAGGGCGCTTTTAGAATTTTTAGAAATAAATAATCTGTATAATAAAATTTGTAACATTTTTCTTCTATTTTCTCTCTTTTCAAACATTTAAACAGTCATGTTTTAATAAATTTAGTAACTGTCACGCTGAAATAATTATAAAATTCAAGTGACAACACATTTCTGATGATCATCATACTAGCTCAAGCTTTTGTACCAGTTTACCTAATATCAACAAGAGATTATGATAATTTATTTACCGTAAAATAAATGATGTCTCTGCACCTTCGAGGTGACAGCATGACAATGGTTACAATAGGCCACCGTCAGATAGGTCTATGTCATCCCTTTTTTAAGGGCTTTGTGATACAAGCGATGATTAATGTTTGGCAACTGAGTGGAAAATATCAACAGTAAACGGCAGATTATAGAAGTGAGTTATTAATTCTTTGCTGTTTTATTACTATTGTTTCTTGTTTATTAATGTTTTATTTACTGAGAGGCATTTCCATTTTATATTTTGTTGAAAAAAGCAGCGTAGATTAATAATAAATCATGATTCCATGTGCTAGTGTATGTATGATTTTTTATCAAATACTGAACATCACCGTTAGATACCTAGAAATCTAAAATTCCATCAATAATCCCCGAAACCGAATACTCACACAACGTCAAAATAATTTCATCCTGTAATCAACTTATTTATATTCAGACGACATTAAATTATACATGAATCAAATCGGAATACATAAAAGTGTGAAAATGTCGCATCGTGAGCGTGTATTGTGCGATATTTCACGGCATGGAGAGACGTGTCGCGCGCACGCCTCGCGCGAGTGTGCACGAGGGCTTAGCAAACACGTCGCCGCGCGATATAGCATCGAGTGTTTCTCGATACGTGTGCACCTACCCTAATACATGACGAGCAAACACCGAATTTGATAGCTGAAGAGAGGTGGTTTATTTTCGGAATTCTCAAAAGTATAGGTACGGCGAAAAAGCCGTCTATATATACCAAGAAGACTGGTCTCACCGCTTCAAGGGTAATACTCGTAGTAGCATCTTACATTAATTAAACGATGTGAATTTGCATGATAATTGCTGACTTCGGGTAACAGTCATATATAACCATAATAACCCATTTTCTTCAACTATCCGTTCGGTTTTATAACATTTTTTTTTGCGAGTAAACAGCAGCTGATATTATAATACTTCTGCGGTAGCTTTTACGCTGCTCAGAGTCTTCCAAGAAAATAGATGGGCAAATCTAGTAACGTTTCTAACAAGTTCTACTAAAGAAAATAATGGCACATGAACAGTATTCGTGAGCTAGCTAGTAACAGCAATATTATACCTATACAAACCTACGTAACCAGTATCCCAGTCACAACACAGCACTGTTCAATCAGCTCTTGACCCTCCACCTCTAAGCTAAATGTAATTTCAAGCTCTATTATTGACTTTAAATCCGTTAACCCGTAAAGGATCACAGGCGCATTATTGCAAATACCATATACGCGGGACTGTTTGTCTAAAGAGGTATTTGCTGTATTCAGTGCACATCAAAGTGGATTCAAGGGGGTTGAG
Organism: Dryobotodes eremita; assembly: GCA_917490735.1. Lineage (NCBI taxonomy): Eukaryota > Metazoa > Arthropoda > Insecta > Lepidoptera > Noctuidae > Dryobotodes > Dryobotodes eremita. The sequence goes on along the minus strand of OU823249.1, from coordinate 20,667,240 downwards.
GGTTGGTTTGTCACATTATATTATGACCCCGGGCCGTAAACTGCCCCTGTGCAACGTCCTGCCGTCTGAATTGGCTTGGGCCACCGGTCAGTTTGCACAGCCCTGATATTAAAATAATAATAATAATTTATTTGAATAACATTCTTTACAATCATTGTGAAGCCCTGACTCCAGAGCTAGATATATAATACCAGTATTTCAGGAGTCAGAACTCATTCATCATATTCATTGATCAGTACAGTGACTTGTATTTGGATTTCGGAAATTATCTAATTAATATATTAAAAACATACGATGGTCATCCGACGACAATGCGATGAATTGGATTGTTAAGCCTCTGTCTGCATAAGCCAAGGGCTAAACGTAGCTTTTAAAATAATTGTGACAATGTATTAAAAAATAAAACTCTGTATCCAAATTTTGTCGTCTTCAGGCGATGTTGTTTTTCAAGAATTTATCTTAAGTCTAATCAATACAAGTATTTTGAAGCGTCATAAAAAGTCTAGTAATCTCGCAGATTATGCTGCGCTAACGGTAACCAAGATCATTGATGGGTCACCAACACCTTCATTCAATGGCTTGTAGGGCCCCCATTGTGCTTTTGAGAAAACATTTCACTCAGGCTATTCCCTTAATTTTTTTGTGGCGATTATGAAACTTGAAAGTCTGACAACCGCAGCTCTAATCTTGGGATCTTTCAAGTAATTGGGTTTTGAAAGTCAGACGACGGTCAGTAAAATTGATTTTCAGCCGTATTTGGTTACGTTGGAAGCCTAGTTTCCTAGTACATAGTTGTAGAAATGGCTAGACCTTCGGGCCTATTAATATCTGAGGGCTATCTGAGGACAAATGGTAACTGGTATATTCTCAGGAGCGATAGAGTTGTCAAACTTACTCTCACGTAACCTAATACGACTAAAACCACTTTATTTTTTCTAAAGTGACTAAAACTGAAATTGCGAGGTAACAGCCGTGTCTATTGTGTACTTAGGTATTGAATTTGTTGAATATTTCGGCTCGTACCGACCAAGTTCCCTGGCTCCTAACTCCGTACCAAGTTTTATTAGGATACTTGTAAAATTTCCGCCTATTTTATTGGAAGTGCTTTCGCCTGATTAAATAAGATGAATTTATTGACTTAGACACGGCCGAAAGTGCCCAAGAATTCTGATGTCTGTGTGTGTTTGTAAGTTTTTCGTGTTTTTCAGTTCTGTTGATTTTGTGAGTTGGTCCGGAATTTTAATTAAATTCTGTTTTGTTGTTTTAATTTGGTGTTTTCGGGTGTTGTTAATGAATTATAATTTACTTGGAGATGTTGAAGTATTTGTTGTTTTAATGCAGTGACTTAATTTATATTGCCGTCGAACTCTGACATCAGTAACATTGTATTATCTTTATTTCTCATCTATCTTAAACCATTGCAGTCCGAACACACTATGCCAACCCGAATTTGCCACTACAATGTGCAAAGCAACACGCTTTCAAGTCCCACTAAATACAACCCAAACTAAACACTACTTAATAATGACGTTTACTAAATATTAAGCACACATGCACCACAGCTCAGAAACTTACAGAACACTAAGTTCTAAGAAGATTTGCATGACGCTCGGATCGTTCGAGTGCCCCTCTAACAGATCCCTGCTCGTAGATCTACACCACTGAACAGATGTATACAGAATGTTTAGGGAAACAAGGTATTCTCTAAGTAAACTATATAATTTAGAGTTCAAGCTAGCCACAAAAAGAGGGTTTAAAACTCAAAACTATTCGATCGACTCTCCGAAACCTACCTTTAGTAAGGTATCAAAGTAGCATTCTACATATGAGTAGTGAATTTTAATTGGTAGTACAGCATGCCTTGCTCGGTCAGCGTCACTATTAGGTACCTAGCTGAGAGGGCTATTCCTATAATTATAGAGGAGAAGAAGCGATTGTCGGTTAATTCAGACTAGACCTTACTCAGTGATTCTCTGCTGAGGAACCATTCTCCAGTCAATCTTTCAATGGTCAGTCTCTATTGATAAAATTATGTTATCAAAGTGTGAGCCGTTTGTACTTCACCGTTGTTGGAACCTTGGTCCAGCCACCCTTCTGTGATTTTTAGGGTTCTTTAGCCTCCTTATTTTCTATCACCATCAGTCTTACAACCGGAACTTCTGCAAGTTTTTATTTCCTGCCTAAGCTCCGGTATAACCGGCCATTATGCGCAATACCCTTCGCCGGCCATTTTGATATTCCATTCAATTGTGCCGATGCAAATGGTGAAATATTTTGAGATAACTGTGTATTGTGGACCAGGTTAATGTATTATGGTGTGCAACCTTATATATACTTATTTATAATCATGAATTTTAAGGAAAATCTTATTTATTCTTTCGATTTTTTTAACCACAAATGCAGGTTTCACGTTGTGTCTATTTAAAACTTTAGTCCCGTCAAAAGAGCCGTTTTCCAAAATAGCTAAATAATAATTTCATACAGCAAAAATATGACAAAAGGCCGATTTACAAAATTTATTCATTAAAAAGTTGTGCCCGAGGAGATGAAAAAGAAAACTTTCTAATTGTACGAATGAGGTACTAATTATTCAAACAATTACGTTAGCAAGTTAGGTTGGGCAAGTTAACATTTTTTCGGCTTCATTTGCCAACGGCCCCAAAAAAACTCTTAATCACGGAACTTAGATAACAAATGCCTTTCAACTTAGAGCAAAACAGTTTTTTGTTGCTTTGATGAAAAGTAACGAATTGTGTATTTAAAATTCTGGGGAGTTATTTTTTTAATTTTATAAGCAACTTATTTGCATTCTGGTTTGTAATTAAAGAGGGGAACGAGTGCCAAGGGCGAACGGGAAGTGGGTGAACCAACTTGACGGCTGTGAGATTGGTTAGTGAAAGAATTATAACTTTCAGTAATTTTTCGAGGTTGTCTTTTGAAAAGTTTTTTTTTGTAGATTTGCTCCTTCTGAACTTGGATTTCTTATCCAATTTCTTTCTTCCTTCTTTACCAACCTTCTTAAATCAATGGTGTCCTAAAATAGCTTCAAAGTTTATAAACCATTGAAAATAAAACATTTAATTTTGAACTCGCTTAGTATCTCCTTTAAGACGTGAATTCGCTAACGCATGAAAACTCATAATATCCTTTACCCAAATTGCTATTATGCAGGTAAATCCGAAAATATACTTCCAGTATTAGTGTAAACACTTCAAACCCTACTTCCTATTTCAGCAGGATAATTTCCATAGATGGGGTAGAGAAATTCATACCCGCGTCGGAAGCGAGCGTATGAAATAATGAAATTAATGTCTTAATCTTTGAAATTTATTCATTGCAACCGCCCGCGCGCCGCGTTGCTCGTTGCTCGGTGTAATGCACTACTAGCTATAATCTTTTTTACTTGTAGGCAATTTGCTTTAAGATGTGTAGTGCTTAACTATATTAATTTTTGTGAGTTTGTACGGTTTGTAAGTTCATATTATAATGTTTTGTTTATTCATTCATTTAACCCTATTTAAGTAACTTATGAAGTAATTACTAAGGATACTCTGTTATCCAAAAAATACAATTTTTTAATTTCAGAATAACACAAGACGGTGTTGTAAGAATAAAATCAATAATTAATTGGGTTTAAAGGGCTCTTTCAAACAGGCGTGACATGCGACGCAAATCGCACGCAGTACCATGGCACTGCTTTGTGTCGCGTCGCGTGTCGCGCCTGTTTTTGCAGGAGCCTTAAAGTTTAAGAAACAGTAAAAAAATCGCTTTCATCAAAATTGTAAGATTTTTTTGTAGGTAAAGCTCCCAAAACATTAAATAAAGAAATTCAGTTCAATCGATTACATCAATAGAAATAACTCTCTCAAAGCCGCAAGCTTGCAACATAACTACCTATAGTAAAAACTTGTACTCAAAACCGCTCATACCCCTAAGCTATTTTTCCCGCCGTGTCAATAAGAAACCTTGGCATAAATAGTGAAGGAGCAGCTTTGTCCAGTAAGTAATGAGGGAGCCCTGTAAACATATAGTATAACCAGGGTGTGCCGTTAATTGATTGCCTGCCGCGCCCGCCATACACTGCGACCATCGTTTTAGAAGCATTGCTTTTGCCTGAAGTGTCTCGAGAAATTGCTGGATTTGCATGGACTGGTTTTTTTGTTTGACGGCGTACCTGTGTTTGAAGAATGGGTCCATTAAGAATAGATTATTATCCTAAGGATAAGAATATGGATGTCAATTGCTTAAAAAGTATCATATCATAAGTATTTAAAACCTTTACGATACTTATTTATGATACTTTTGCAGCAATTGACGTTCATATATATTATATGAGTTTTTTTTTCTTCGAATTATTTCAGGTTACCTAAAAGTCTATAACGATCTTGGAATTTACGTTCTGCTAGACCGACAAAATTATGTAGGTCGTGTCCTTGTTAACTCAAACTCAAACTCAAAGCATTTATTTCACATAAACCAATTACAGGCACTTTTGAATTGTCAAGGGGTCGGTCAGTCAGAAAGATGAAGCGAGATATAATCTAGCTAGTTATAATCGCCATACTTCGAAAGTGCATTGGAGATGATGGCTTCACCTAAAAGGAGCATAGTATCTAGTAGAATGGATGGACAGCATCGATTCTGCAGCAATATTGAAGCCGTCTGTGTGTCTACCAATTATTACTGTGCAACATAGTCGAATGCAAGGGTTTCAAAGGCTTAAGGTAGAACCATGAGCCAATGGAGCGTAATTTTTCGCGTGTGTATTTGAGTGCCGAGTCTATAGGTCGGAGGATAGATACACTCAAGTCCATTAGCAAGTGTAACGTAGCTTAAAGTTCTGAACCATCACTTATATGAAAGATTATAATCCCTTGCCCACTGTGGGCGCTAATGGTGCATGTGCAGCTTCTACAAAATCTCCATTTGGTTGGGATTTTCGAACATGGTTTTTAAAAAAATGAACACGCATTTTCGTTTTTGGAAATTTTTAAAGTAATGATGAGATAGATAGATCGATAGAATTATCTATATTATGCGTATTTTGCTTTTTTTGTTTTTTATTTCATTTATTTCTGAAACCAACACACAGTTTTCCACTTAAAAATCTTATGAGTTTTTGATAAACTTAGCAAAGAGTTTATTTTATTCCTTAAAAACATCATTGGTATTTTACTTCCCAGAAAATTCAAAGATTCACTCACAGGTTTAGTGTAAAATAATTTGTTTTAAATTCGTGGTAATATAAGCTCCATAAATGTAATATTTCTATCACTTACGCATAAAGGTCAAATTGCGAAGAAATTAAAACAAGACAACGTATCAAAATAGATCATAATCCAATAACTCTTCAATAAGTCTCTCCAAATATCCACCAATGATCGCATGATAACGAATCATATTACTTCGCTCCAATAAAAGGACGAAATAGAATTTCACGCAACATCGCCCACACTGCGTACTGAAACTGAAGCACAATAGCAGTATAGAACTTAATCCTCATCGGCTCTCTGCAGTCACGTAGTGGAAACAATGTTGCACGGTCTTAGGCTCAGGCCGTGGAATAGGCGATGCGATGTGGACTGGCCTGATAGGGGAAGTATTGGCGTTGTTGGGGAAGGAATTAGAAGTGTGATTTGTGTAGTGGCTAGATTTTATCTGGATAGTTAAATAGGAATAGTGATAGAAATTGGAAATTATTAAATTTGTTTTCTAGTACAAATCCGGAACGATACATCTGAGTTGATAATCATTCCAAATTGCCATTGATTGTGATTCATAATTTGAATCAATCAATACAATAATTATACACTGTCATTTAGCCAAAAGTGACATTTATCAAATATCACTATCATCACCGCAGTCCACTCCTGGACATAAAGCTTTTTCAATTCAATATTTGTAATAAATGATAGTTAAAAAAAACTTTTTTACAAAAAAACAACCGACTTCCAAAAAAAAACACAAAAAAATGTGAAAAATAACTTTAATTTCGGAAGTCGGTATCTTTGGTTGTGTATTTTCGTTTTTGGCCACCGACTTCCGAAATTCAAGTTATTTTTTCACATTTTTTTTTGGAATTCATTTGTTTTTTTTTTAAAAAGTTTTTATTTTTCACTTTTTAGTTGTGGTACCTACCTCACAAATATTCGTATACCACTACTTAATAACCGTAACTGTAAATAACCGTGACAGGAAATTATTATAACATCATCAATATAAACTAAGTGGAAAAATACGCATTACTAATGATAACTCAAAAACTACTGGTCAGTACTTGATCAAATTTAAATGGGACCACATGTAAAGCACCCGCTTTCAAATAAAAAAAGAATCATCCAAATCGGTACACCCAGAAAAAAATATGAGCTAACACAAATAAAAAAATTAATAAATACAGTTGAATTGAGAACCTTCTCCTTTTTTTGAAGTCGGTTAAAAAACACGCCTCAAGCCTGACTTCGCATACCACTAGGTATATTAAAATTAGAAAAAATCGTCTGTCTACTCGCTATCTCTATGGCCACACAGACCGCAGGCTCATGGAACGCTCATGATCCGAACGCGTTGGGTGCGTGGCGTGAATGAGCCCGGCCTATGCGAACCAAATTATTTTCCGGTCAACCATGGCATTTGCATAATTGGCTAATTAGTAATGACATCCTTGACCTGACAAATGATATTATTGACTTTGGTCTGAAGTCTTTAAAATTGAAGTTGGAGGCATTTATTTGACTAAAACAAGTGAAGTTTTTGGCTCTGTACTGGAGTCCATTGGAGTCTAAATTATAATTGAATTTATAGGCATTTTTTCGACGGACCAAGTGAAATTTTTCACTCTGGACTGGGGTCTTTAAAATTGAATTTGGAGGCATTTTTTTCGACTGAATCAAGTGAATGTTTTACCATGGACTGGAGTCTTTAAAATTGAATTTGGAGGCATTTTTTCGGTGGACCAAGTGAAATTTTTCACTCTGGACTGGAGTCTTTAAAATTGAATTCAGAGGCATGTTTCGACGGACCAAGTAAAATTTTTCACTCTGGACTGAGTCTTTAAAATTGAACTTGGAGGCATTTTTTTCGCCTAGACACCTGAGAATTGTCACAGGCTGCTTAAAACTGTAAATCTGGTGTAGTGCTTCCGAACAATAGACAGGTTATCCTAGTTTGTCCCGCATGGGACTTTCTGAAAAATTGTACCTTATTTTTCATTAAGTTCGATGCGGGACAAACTAGGACTGCTTGCTGTTAATTACAAGGATGAAACTGCTAACTAACAAACTATAATCAGACACCTGGTCAAGGCATAGTTTGTGATACAAAATCAAATTAAAAAGCTACTTATATTCAACCAACCCCAACACAACCCTAATCAAAAGCTTTCTTTTACTAAATATTTTCGATACTGTCTCTAAGGCCATATTTCAGATACCCAAGTAGTACGTTAGCAGGTTTACGATTCAATATGTGTTACGTGCCTCGGCAGGTTCGCCTAAGTGAATCAGATTATATACCGATGGACTATTGAATTTACATAATTCACTAATTGATAGCGGCAGCTTGGATAGTGATGTTTATTTGATAATTTAAGTTCGGTTCCATTGAGTTTGGCTAATGTAACATCTAATTCCACATTAGATATTTTGTTTGTCATCTGATAATAATGTTTACCGTTTTAAGTTGAAAAAAATAACATCTTCAGCTTTTACTTACTTCCTAGATTATTTAATTTTTCTGCCTTTTTCATAGTTCAGTAAATTCTAATAGTAACTCTTACCTATTTTCCTGGGGCTTCACAAAAGATAATCTTTTATGGAAACATGCGTCAGTAAATGTTCAAAAAGAATGGACAAGCATTAACGATTTGTGGGCGGTGCGTATGGATAAATTAAATGATTTTATTTTTATTAACTATAATGTAATACCGACATAACAAAAAAACAAACATACAAAATAAAATAACCTAACCTGACATAAAAAATAATTTTTAGTTTTACAAAATATCAAAATTAAAATCCGTTGTAAAACAGAAAGTTTCAAACACAGCGCAGCTCAGCGTTTGTCCAATGAAAAAGTAATATTTAACATGAGCCGAAACTCATAAATAAATAGCAAGTCTGTTGATATTTGGAAAGCGACAGAGAGCCAATATTTCGCATGTCAGTCAGAAAGTTCCGTGTTTACATTTGCCAACTATATTTTTTGTTGTACACCGATATTAGAATCTGAACTGTATTTTTTTTTGTGAGTTTTAAATACAAAAGCGAAAATTAAAAATGGTTTTTGAATTTGCAACAAATTTCTTTGGAACAAAGGGGTGGTTGAAAGTAAACGTTGTTATTTAAACCAATGTAATAAAATATCAACATTCTTTGTGATGCTAATTTTCGGCTGTTAAACAGTTACAAAATGGTGATAGCTTTTAAGTACTTGTAATAATCGTCAGTCAACATTTACAGTAAAATACTAACAGAGTTTCGGATCGAATATCAGAAAATAAGGCCAAGAAAAATTCCCAACGCTCAGTAATAATTTACAAAATAATACAAACAGAAAAATAACTGAAATAACTTTGGCAACACCGCATGCTACGGTTTATTGGGATTCGTTTTTACAACGATGACTCCATGTTTTCACAGATGTAAATGAAAACCCCTATTCGAATGGAGAGCGAATGCAGCAATACTGCCGAATATTTCAGTATATGTACGCGTTACACGAATTCATAGTTCCACGTATCATCGGTTTTTCAAATATACAAAGATTTTGCTATGGATTCTGAATACAGGACTGATGTTTTCCTAAAAAGCGATTAGACAATTTAAGTATCAGCAATTTATTCGTGGTGTTCGCGATAATCTGGAATAAGTATAATTATAAGAATATTAACAGTATACATTTAAAAAATTACACACGTATACATACATAAACTCGCGCCTTTTTCCCAAGGGGGTAGGCAGAAACTACAGAACGCCACCTGCTACGATCCTTACATACTCCTTTTGCCTCGTTTACGTTCATATATCTGGTCATACACGCACGCCGGATGCGAGTGCGACGCACCTGACCTTAAAAATAATTAATAGTGTCTAATTTCATGGTAATAGTAAATAATAATAATATTAATATAATAAGAATGTATGTAATTAAACTTAATAAACATTTGCACGCTTGATTGCAGGCAGAATACGCTTAGGTTGTAAGATCTCAACTTTACCAAAACAATGTATTTCTAGCAAATAAACGTTTGATTTGATTTGATAACTTCTTCGAAGTAAATATTTCATAAAAATATGTGGTGTTACAGATGTGAATCTTTTTAAGCTGCAAAGTAAAATGGACTAAAATAGATTACAGATATTAAAAATGTTAACCCTCTTAGAGATACAGGGTTATTCCTAGTTCAGGTAGAATCGAATGATAATATACCTTGGTCTTAATATTGTAAATATTTGTGTATATCAATTATTTCAATAAAACAATTTCAATTTTAATAGAGGACAACTAAGTCGCGGGAATCAGCTAGTTTCCCACACGTCACTTATCAAATAAATCATAATAACTTCTGCATTCGTATATTCGAAGTGAAAAAACATAATGCTTTATACGTGAGCAAATCCTATTCCCATACGTTATGTTTTAAAAAACTGTACCGTAGACATAAAAAGAGAATCAAGAATATTTTTTCATAGACTTTGTTTGGGACAGTCCACACGGAGTTTGGGCTTTTGTGAGGAGATGTCTTTTTATCTGCTTTCTTTCTTTGTTTGATGTCGGTAATGTGTTGTGGTACTAATGATTGCGGTGAACTGAAGCGTTTTTATCTTATTTTAGTTGAATGTACTGAGCGGATACGTGGTGGTCGCTGCCAATGCGACTACCAGAATAAACGGTACCTAAACAGAACTCTTTCGAGAATATAAAAAAAGCAAGCAAAAATAATCTGGCACTTACGCCGTACATTATTTAGACATATGACAAATGGCTCATCCCGGCAATAATCCTTTTATAGTTCCATACATCCTGAGACCAGGCATAAACCTCGAAAAAATCTCCGAAATTCACATAATAACAATGGACTTTATTGCCTAGACACTATAGTTCTTTCTCGGGCACTGAGTCTAAACGAATGTCTCGTATCTTCCCATTTTATAGGCATTCTGCTTGTCCTGTGTTTTAGAAGAAAGGTTAATTGAATTCAAGTTTTATTATGCCTCTAACTGACAATAAAAAAAACTTTACGTGGACTCTTTGGAGGGGACTTGATTAAAACAAATGAATTACTATTCATTCATGCTGAGTTCTTAGCTTTGAATGTAAGAAAAGAATGATTGTTCAGAGACTCGTCTCTTAAATGTTTGATTCAACTTAAGGTTGGTCGTACCTTTTGAGTTATACGAAGAGGTTCTCGTAAGTTAATCTTTAAGGATAAGACGGAGATCAGGTTGAAGTATGTAGGTAATTTATAAAAGAAAGCGAGGTTACTGGTATTTTAAATACAAGTTATACGTGTCGGTGACGTTATTTCTATGTTAAGTTGCAGTTAAGTTACAATGGCTTATTTATACTTAACCTTACTTCAAGGAAATCCAATGACCTCACTTACAACGGCAAATCTTTCCAATACTACGTGGAATAGGTACGAAAATACTTTACGTGGCATTTTGATTCCTATTATTAGGTCATCTTCAAAGAACGTAACGTGTACCTTACGTCTACAAGCAGATTGCCAAAGACAATAATTCTTCCTTAGCTCAGTTTGAATCAAATGCATCGAATCACAAAACTTTCTAACATTGAACCTACGAAATAGAAACAGTACGTGTAACGATATAATTTTTGTTTTTGCCTAAAATGTGTCCAATTCCCAAAGTGTAATTTGTAAGAGGTCAATACTGAAATCGACAGTAGACGTCGACGAGTTTAAGTAAGTGGTAAAGAGTGTTCTCTTTGATACAAACTTACGGCGTTTTTTTAAACGAATAAATACGAAAAAAATTGAGAAACACATTTAAAACAGTTCTCAACTGTCCAATTACTTCAAAATGGCTTTGTTTGCTGGTAAACCACAAGAAATTACACTTGAAATCGCAACACACAACAAAAACCCGTCATGGCGGTAAGCTGTCATTTTGATTGATTAATGACGTTAGACATGTTTATTGACACTATTGTGACAGCTGACAGTTCTCTTTCTATGATCAATGGTCGATCTATGGTTTACTGTCATTGTTTTTAAGCACAGAGTAAATAAATCGGTTTGACGCCATGTTGAAAGTCGTTTAAAAATAATTGATAAATATGAATTAACTACCACAACAGTATACATTTAAATTAATTTTATGTATTTTTCCCGAATCCTACAGATTTTTCTCTTTTTTGACGTAGTGTACATAGATCTGGCCCATTTTGAAACATCTCCTTTACAAAAAGTGAAATTAGCTAATGAATCACCTTTATTAATCAACTGGAATTCTTAGATAAAAATATTTACCAATGTCTTGCCATGCATTTTTCATTGGTTACAATTTACATACTCGTGTTTTACGAAGCGCTTACAGATAAAACTGCTTGCAAAATATTTTCAAAGCATACCTTTTTGGCAGCTCAAAACAGAAACATACAGGCTTTGGAATTTTTGTCAATACGTAGCTAAAGGCTACTTGAAAACTATCTTACCCAATTATTAAGACAAAATTGAATCTAGATGGTCCATATTATTATGTCCAATTGAAGACATCTTGTACAGACAACAGTATTCCAAAATTTTAGTCTTTGTAACAACCGCTGACACATGAAACTTGGACCACAGTCTTAATTGGTTTCATTTTCGAGTGAACAGGTCCGGTCCGGCGTGACACGGCGGACTTCCGACTTCTAACACGGCAAGCACTATCAATGCCAATTATAGACCTTATTCCCTTGTAATACAGATTATCTGGGCTTAAGTTCGAAACGAATCGATCTTGTATGAGATGTATTATGACTTTATGAGCTTTTCGCTGGTAGGCGAAATTTTTGGGAAGGAGGTGTAAGGTGTTATTATTATTACTACTATTCGATTGTAATGATCAAGTTTTGCCGCTTTATTAATGTAATGGAGTTTCAATATTAATATCAATCTCCTTCTAAAACCTTAAAGCACTTAAAACATAAAATTACTTTTAAAAAAATGTTGATTGTTGCCGTTAAATTGTTGTAAACATTATTGTTGTTTTGTTTTGTTGTTTTGTTTTGTTGTTTTGTTTTGTTGTTTTGTTTTGTTCTCAATTGTTGTTGTTATTGTTTGTGCCCCACTGCTGCACTGCCGAGCAGATGCCTCCCCTTTTTTTTTACTCAAAACTCAAAACTCAAAGCATTTATTTCAATTAAACCATTTACAGGCACTTTTGAATTGTCAAAGAGTCGGTCAATTAGTCAGAAAGTTGAAGCTAGTTGCCTATTCCAAAATGTAGATCTCTATGCAGAAGAACGGGCAAGAAACTCCAAGGACACTCTTTTTAAATCAAGATATTACAAAATCCTGGGTACATTATTCTTGTTACATGATAAATGATAAATGATTTTATTTCTGTAAGTAGGTTTGAACAAACACTTTTACACGTCAATCATATTTTAAAAACTAGATGAGGTCGGCGTTTCCTACCTGACTGCTGTTGCTTCTATATGCGAGAACAATGAAAAAAGAAATATATTAATATTAAGATACAATTCAAAATATAAGATTAATAATAAAAATAAGCCGTGGCAGTTAAGAAATGACCAGTCTCAACTGACGGCCCCTGTTCACGAATACACTTACACGTACAAATTGTACACACGTACAATTCGCATTATTATTTTTATTGAAGTGTATTAATTTGGAAGTTTAGTGCCAATGAAATAAAGTAGTCTAAATAATGATAAAATTCGATCTTAAGGTTTAATTTTTCTACACAAAACGTATCGCCAATCAAATTGCAGCTGTTCAATCAATCAAGATCCTCAGTAACACCCTTGTCATCCTGTACTTATCATCACAATGCATTGAACTTAAACAATGTCTTTGAAGGTTGACGTTTCAAAGGAGCTCAAATGTAATCATTAAAAACAGAAGCCATTCATTTGTAACGAAGCCTTTTGCTGTCAATATCAATCATAATACGTTTTGACAAGACGTCAAATGATTTTCAGTAGAATTTTCGCTTTAAGGCTCTCGCACACATGCACAATTTTTTGCGAGCCACATACAGACAAAGTACATTAAAAAAAACAGGTAGTATCCATATTACATAAAATAATATTTCACAATATTGTAACAGAATTGATCACAATAAAATAAAATGTCAATGCGAAAAAACAAAATAACAAATTATTATGGGGAAAGAATTTCAAGATATGTAGTACCAAAGGTATTTAATAAAATAGGCATGTTAAGAAAAAACCCTAAGTTAAGTAAAGGTATGTTGAAATCTAAAGTAAGGAGTTTATTTCTCGATTGCAAGGACTCAGCCTGTACCGAGAAATAAATTCACACCGTGTAGTATTACTATGTATTATTAACATGTTAGTAAGTAGTTTTAAGGTCAGTTTTTAACTATTTTTTTAAAATTATGTATTAAATAACAAGCTCTTCTCGCCATCAAACTATAAATTTTGGCGAGTAAAATTATAAGAACAAAAATGATGTACATGATTGTGGATACTAATGAAAAAAAAAAAAAAAAACAATTAGTTGGTAGAAGTCATAAAGATCAAAGAATAAAAAATCATATTAAATCAATAAAATATTATTACTTTTTTTGTGTTATAAAGTCAAGTGCGACTACGCACATGCGTGACGTGACTCAAAAAGAAATCACAGTGTCTGAAAGAGCTGCGTGGCAATTCGCGCCTGTATGTGGGCCAACCTACCACCTACCTACCTTAGCTTGATTTATGAATTTGAAGGATCACCTTGATGCGCTCGAGTTACTAGCTTTTACGAAAGGGCACTCTCACAATGGCTGGGTTTGGCTGTCAATCAAGGTATTGCGAATGAAAGACTTTTCAGACAAGAATGGGAGAAAGTTTAAGGTGTGGTTTCATAATGTAGGGGATTTTAGTTTGACTTGTTTGCGTTTTGAGTCATCGATTAAACAAGATTTTATGGCAAAATATTACTAAGAAGCTTCTGCCCGCGACTTCGTCCGCGTGAAATTTCGGTCCCCAAACCCACCGCGTCGCATCGCCCGGCCGCGCTATTACTTAGTTTTCGCTTAACGTTCTTTCTGACTTTGTTTCATTTTGCTCGGCTTCTAAGGGTCTTAGCGTGATGATAGCCTTTCTCAAGAATTGGTCTATCAAAATGTAAAAAGAGTATTTCAAATCCGACTGGTAGTTCGTTCAAACAAACAAACCCTTCTGCTTTATTATATTAGCAGAGATAGGAAGCTACAAGTTGGACCTATACTGCTCAGATTCACGACAGATAAAACAATATTTTTGTGAAAAAAATAATTATAAAGAAAGAAAGAAAGAAAAAGTATTTATTGAGACTCGCACAGGATTATCAGAAACTAAACTAAACACACTCATAAAAATAATAAAATAAAAACAAATCGCTTGTCCGGAAGAATACAGTATCATGTCAAAATTTGGCCCTAACTGACTTAATAATACAGTTCGACTAAAAATACTGGTAAATAGAGTAATGTCTTTAGGGATAATTATAGAGTATATACTAATACATATTAATAATTTTAAAAAATCTGTTTATCTTATGGATATACCACAATATTTTTAGTTAAAAACTTTAATCGCTTCTCCTTAAAAAGTACGTTTTTAGAGTTAATACAGTATTCTTGCGGGCAAGCGAAATGTAAAATGAAAATAACAACAGTAATTCCCGTATGAGGCCAAAAGGCCCCTATCTCAGCATGATGCTGCGACATTTAAAAAAATAATAAATGAAATGATGATTTCATTTAATTAATGAATTATTTCACTGAAATTGCTTGAACATCCAGTGGCTTCATTAATTGATTAAGCTACTTGATGCTCAAGCAATTTCAGTTCCTAAATAACATCTGCTTCTCACGAGACTTCCATTTTACAAAATGGCGAATTTCCCCGACAATTTGAGCGAAGAAAAACATTCTGGAAGTCCAAACGTCCGGCGTTGCATAAGTCTCGTACATTTCAGAGTACTATTGAGCTAATTTTCTTTGGCTTCTCTTCACTTACTGGATTTTAAAGGACGTCTGGCACCTACAGCATTTTTCCTTTTGAAAATTGTGGGAAACGAATGATCATTTTTATGGGTCTCATAATAAATACGTATATGAAATTATTTGATATTTTTTTATTTCAATAACGTTCCCGAGATATAATGAACGCGAGATACACCAAAACTTGATATAATTTCATCACATTTTATAATATAAAATCATAAATATACTCATTTCGCCCATTTTTAGATAGTAATATAACGTTCATTTGATCGAAAATCAGTTCTAAAATGTTTTGAATGGAAATTTTGTAATTATATCATAAATTACTTACCCCGTTTTTATTCCATTTCTCTTTCTGTTTTTATGAAAATGCAAGGGATTTCCAGCGAATTTGATAACTGATTGACTTTCATTGCACTCTTTTTTTAGTGCCTACCTACGAGTATTATTAATCTGGTTTTTCTGGGAATAATTTCGATTGAGAGAATGTGACCTGAAATTCCGAGATTTTTTTATTAAAATAGTCTGGTGTTCTGTTTAATTTCAATGAATTATGAATGAAGTTTTTTTTTTTTCATTTCATTTTCAGAGGAAGTAAGGTTTGAAGGCTCCTTTTGTAAATGACAATAATACGAGGCTGTTCAACATCACTGTAGTTACTGTTTTCTTGCACATATCCTTCAGTAATAACACCTCAAGAATATTCATAGCTTCCACAACATTATCACCAACAAATCCCAATCTCCCTTCCATCTTACACCCACTACACACTATTAACCACGTACAGGTAAAATTACATAAATCGCATTGACGCGTTACCATGGCAACCGCTCAGGCGCCCGGTAAACCGAAATTAATCCGTCCGTATGAGCGTAGAGTCGAACTTAATTAGCGGCTCTGCTTGTGACTATGTAGGAGCGAGCGCGATGATTAGACGATACATGTGGCTGCTTGATTATAAGTGTCTTAGCTTAGGAGATAACGAACTGGGCTGCTGTGTAGCGAATTGTGGGAGAGTGTTTTGTCATCACTACCTTCATTTAATACAATCGTAAGCAATAGATGCGGCTCGTTCCAAAAAAAAATTGCTTTGAACTGTCGAACATTCTTTGTCAATAAGTAGAGTGCACATGGTGTTTTTTTTTTTCACCAATTTACTGCTTGTGTCTACGCTTTACCCCTGATTTCGGAAATATTGTGACCGACCCTCATTCATTGCTCGCGAGTGTATTCTTTGTTCATGGGTCTGTCAAATCTTGCAAGATCCCTATAAATATCCAAAATTGAAATTTTTACTGTGATAGTGGCTAAGATGCTGTGACGGAAAATGGTATGTCTCTTACTCTTCGACACATTGCTGCAACTCTCAGAAAATGGTTCTCTTCATAACATTCACCATTCTTAACCAATATTTTGATATAGAAGAGTGTCCGTGAGTTTCTTGCCCGTTCTTCTTTACAGGAACCTACTACGCTTTGACATGGGCTACTAACTTCATCTTTCTGATTGACCGACGTCTTGACAATTCAAAAGTACATGTAATTGTTTTAATTGAATTAAATGCTTTGAGTTTGAGTCATCCAACATCTTTCTGCAGCCCCTTATCCTAAAATCTAAACCAGTTCTAACAGAAATCTATAGCAACCTCCATAAACCTTCCATACACTACAGCGGCTAATGCCAAGCGCGGTCGAATGATTGGTTTAAGCGCTCTTTGCCAACTATCTTGCTCTATGGGTTTTGATCTGCAAAACTCAATTCTAATCCAATTAGCAGAGGTATTCTGGTGAGAATAAGGAGTGAAAGAGGGCTTAGTGAATGTGAACTGGAGTAGGATTTAGATGTTGTAGGGAGCTATTAAAAAAGAGGATAAACAGAACCTAGAAATGCGATGTGTTTTGGTGCAGAGTATTTAAGGATGCAGATTAGGACGTTTTCAGGAATTATGTTGCTGTACATAATTGGACATAATCCTTTATTGAAATTATTACTTGAACTTTTGTGTATACCTTGAAATGTTATTTAGCCAGTAGGATCTAAGAATTTTGTTGAGGTCAGATGGCAGTTGTTAAAATAATTCATAGCATAGTTGAAATTGCTAGACAGATTATATGTAAGCTAAACTAATATTTTATAATAACTGTTAGAGCAAGCTAATAATTTTAGGAGATAGTGTGGCTCTTTACCTGCTTAGATGTGTTAAAGCTTTCTCGAATAAACATTTTGGATTTTCACCTGCTAGGGTTCACCAAAACACACACAAGGGATCTGATACAAACAATGAAGAAGGGCATAAAGTGAATGAAAAATAAAAGCGTCGCGGCAAAGTATGAGAAATATAAAAAATACATCTTTGCCAGCTCTTACTAGCGAGCATAAAATGTGACTATTTCAATAAAAAAACTACTCTGCTAAGTAGGTACATAGTTAAATTTTTACGGTCTGATAGCTGGGGACTTGAGTGAAATCTGAGAAAAAAATAGTCACAATTAAATTATATAGCACAGAAATAAAAACATTTACTCTTGGGACCTTTTCAAATGTTATAACTTCATCCTAACAGGGCTTTACACAGTCACGATGACGTAAGCATATTTTGTACCGAAAACCCGGTTCGGGACCGCAATACGTGAAGTCTCAATTCATTGGTACTATTGAGCCATATGGCTTTAACGTGACCCCGATATAGTTTTTCAAAGTATCGTTCTAGTGTGATTACTTAGCTGGTTTCTCTATATAAATAATTAGATGATACTCGAGACGGTTACTAATGTAATTAGACCAGCTTCAACGTGTTTCTGTTTGCTAATAACTACATAATGCAATCACCAATACATCTGCCAAGAGTGCTGATTATTGGCAAATTTTATAAAAACTATTCAATCCTAACTAATATTATAAATGCGAAATTGAGTTTGTTTGTATGTTACGCTTTCACGCTAAAACGGCTAAACGGATTTGGATGAAATTTGGCATACAGACATATAGGCTACTTTCGTCGCGGGCGACAACTAGTACTTAAATAATTGCGAGTTACCTACCATAGGATTTCTCCCAAAACGATGATAATGATCGATGAAGAAATCAACTTAGAACTTAATCAGTCAGTCACATCATGACCATAACAGATACCGTGAATGAACACAACAACTCCGTCTCCATTTATACACGAATACGGATTTGCAAGCACAAATACGGATTTACGAGTTCCAACCCGTTTCGTCACTAAAATACTACAATGCGGCCCATTTCGTCAATTAAATAGTTTTAATGAAATCACAAAAGTTTTGCGGCACGTAAAGGCGTCGACACACTCGCGAGCGGGAGCTCAGTTTCGTGGACATATTAATTTATCTTTATTTTAATATAACGCTCATTCAGCATGTGTGCACAGTACCGACTTCAATGTGAAATTGCTTTTTCAGTTATAAAATATGGCGACAGTATCTTGTCTTGAGTTTTGGTAACGTTGTAAGTGATGATTCAGTTATATTTTAATGCTTGTGAAGCAGATTTTGTTACTGTTTAGAGTGTTAACGAATTAATTGTTGTTAATTGAACTGAACACTTTGTGTACAACTTTTTGAAAGGTGGTACCTACAGACTTAACATACTTTAATTATGTGCGAATATAACAGAATTGTAAATCTTAATTTACCTAATTATAATATCAATGACATTCATAAAGTACTTCAATAACACCGAACCTAATTAAGCGCAAACCCCGTTTTTACCTCTAGGTACAAAACATTTGCGATTTATGAAAATACAAACCTTTCAAAAATTAGGCTGTTTACTGAAAATTCTCAAGAATAATAATTCCAAACGCCTACTTATCAATAAATAAATCCCCCAATAACATTGAGACTACAGAACAAGTTCCGAGCTCACTGGAAATCCTTAACGGAGCGAATAAAATTAAAACAGATTCAATCTCATTAGCACTCGGTTTATTTAGTAGCTAGGCTAAAGAACTACGCCATTCATCATCTCGTTTGCGTTGAATAAGGACGTCTTTTTAGTAATAGAAGGTTTGATAAAAGAGGCTTTTGTTATTAGTTCTCACTGAATTTTTTTGTCAGATTCGGTCGGATTCAACTTTTTGGAATTCACTATTACGCATCTTCGGTAGACACCTAATCCTTTAGGCACAATTCTAGTGTTAAATGATAGAAAGATAAATGATTTTTTTTCTGTAACTAGGTTTGCACAAACACTTTTACACGGCAATCATATTTTTTGAACTAGATGAGATCGGCGTTTTCTATCTGACTACTCTGAGAAGAAAGGCCGAAACAAACTCAGAGGTCACAGTCCCTTTTAAAGTCCAGACGTAATCTTGGTCAGATCATACGAAGACCATGTAGATTGGTATCTGAAATGGTATTTTGAGGAAAGACACACGGACACACACACAGATTCTCACAGATTGAGTGGACCTGTCCAGTCAGTGCAAGCATTTGTCAGTAGTCGTGCAGCTCAACCCAGGAAAAAGTTATTTAAGAAATACGTATTTTGTGTAAGTATTATTACCGACAGAGTTGTAAAATGTGGCAATAAGTAGTCTTTCAGATGGCACACAGGAGCAGCAGCGCAGCATTGGAGCTAAAAGTTCCAACAGTAGACACCATACGGCTGAAATTATTATGTGACGATAATAATTGATATTTACAAAATCGTTATTGTTTGTTTTCATAATATTTTATACGAAAACTTAATACAAAATGTCTTCTTTTAATAATGAACTCTCTCCAATGTCCTTTTGCCTACACATCGATAAGCACAACAAAGCGCGCAGTACTCTAGAAGTTAACCTCCTGAAAACAGGTAGATACATTAAACATTTTAACGGCCCACCGTAAGGCAATAAAGAGCTACAGAATGGCCTAGAGACCAACTATAAAATATAATTACCAGGACGCTTGCCAACGGAAAAATGGTGTCAACACAGAGCTGTGTTACGTTTTCTTTATCATTTTATAATATCAACAGGCTCGCCCCCTATTAAATGGGACTCAAACATAACTGGTGAAATGTAGGTGAACTACAGATGCACCTCTGCCATACCTTCCTTTCCTTTTGGAACTATAGGCGTGATGTTATGTTATGTTTTTTAAGCTATTGCATAGCTTTTATCGCGGGCTTTGAGCGCGGCGATCGAATCAAGAAATTCCGTAACGAAAATAAAACCTAACACCCCCCACTCCGCCTACCATGTAGCTCGGCCGAGCGTTCGCTTAACGTGTATGTATATGGTACGACTGTACTTGAATTAATATCAAAGAAAAAAAAATACTGCTTAAATAAAAAATAAATAAATAATTATAATTGCATAAGTTGATAAAAATGCTATGCAATCGCTTTACCGCAGCAGTCCCCGAGTGCCACACGTGTTTTTTTGTTTTATAATACTGTTTACGAGGACAAGTAAACCCTCTCTTGAAGATGAACTTCTCAATACGAAACTACCTTTTGGAAGAGACGAGTAGAATCAATTCTATTTTAATGTATGTTGACGTTCAAAAGTGCCTTTTATGTGCCTATTTGAAATATATGCTTTGACTTTGACTTTGAACTTACTAAAAGGCTGCTAAAATTAAATGGAATCAATAGCATTCTTTAAAATCATAATTGGTTGTAGTACGTATTTAACAGCATTCTGTAACGTAACTACAGGACGTATCGTCAAACGGGGTGAATAGCAATGCAGGGGTGAATCGAAAATAAACTTTAAAAGGGATTTTAGCATTTAAATAATATAGTTTGTTGCCAAAAAGAACTCTAATGTGTTTACTGTATTATAATTAACGATTAAGTTAAATTAAAAATTAAAGGAAATTAAAAAGCAGAAAGATTGCGGGTTAATAGCATAGCACACATAATATGGCAAGTGATCATAATGCCTTTCATTTTGACATCCATTGCTTCATAGGTTTGAAAAATTCGTCTGCTCGACGACGTAAATATTGCAATGAACGTTGCTGAACTGTCAACATTGCGGTCGATTGCCATTTTATGTGTTACGCAATTACCCCACTGCATTTCGCGTTTATCAAACTCAAACTCAAAGCATTTATTTCAATTAAACCATTTACAGGCACTTTTGAATTGTCAAAGAGTCGGTCAGTTAGTCAGAAAGTTGAACTCGTAGTTGCCCATTCCAAAACGTAGATCTCTATGGAGAAGAACGGGCAAGAAACTCCATGGACACTCTTTTTTAATCAAGATATTACAAAATCCTGGGTACATTATTCTTGTTGCTTCTATATGCGAGAACAATGAAAAAAATATATAAAGAAACAATTCAAAATATAAGATTAATAATAAAATTAAGCCGTGGCAGTTAAGAGATGACCAGTCTCAACTGACGGCGCCCGTTCACGAACATGACGCGTGGATCAGCACCATCCAGCTCAACCATTTTGTACGGAACCGAATGATCCAACACACGCGTCACCAACAGTGAGACATTTAAGTGAGCATGACATAGTCTCAACTGCCATGCTGTCAAGTCAACATAATTATATAATTATATCATCTAGAGAGCTAGCTACGCTACTTTCGGAGCAGCATTCTCGCTGCTTATCTTTATTGAGAGCTACACTCCTTGACCTCTACATCTCAGTGATGTAGGTAGATCTGCCTCGTTTTAAACCTCCCACTTTTTCTTGGAACCGTAGCCCAAACACGACTATACAACATTCCTTACCCATACTACAAATACTTGCAATTTGTATCTGAGCTTTTAAAGGATAGAATAAGAGTATTTTATTTGTTTAAAAATATACAGACATTTGAATAATATGATGATACACTATAATACACCTCTATGATCAGATATTGAACATCTGTGTCTGAACTATATTTAAAATATCTGTACTTCAGACGCCAAGAACCTGAGAAGGCTTGTAAGGCACAAAATAATTCTTGCCTTGTATGACAAGAGTGAAAAAACTGCGTAAATACCTACATTCAAGCGAATGAATTGTTAAGCAAATTGACATCGTACGTCAATTTGCTGCGTCATAGCCAATTCATACAATTGTTAAAGAATGATTTTAATACAAGTTGTAGTTTTAGTTTGAAGTAGTTGTTCCGGGTCTGGCTATTTGTTTATGTGAGTTTAAATGTTCGTAAACGCACCCACAATGCAGGCAAAATTCCTAGCGTGGGGCAAAGTTAATAAAAAAATAAAAAATAAATAAAGAAAAAAGATACGGACAATTTAAGTGAGTAGTCAATTTACTTAACAACTATTTTCCCTGCACCCGCCTGGCGCTACTGTTGAGCATGAGGCCTGGGTTCGATTCTCGGGTCGGGCAAGATATTATTGGGTTTTTCCATCACGAATTTCTCAGTAGCAGCCCGGAGTCTGGATTTGTGCTCAGTTGATTGCAATAGGCTCGCCCTATTACATGGGACTTAAACATAACTGACAAAATGTGGGTGTACTATACACCACTCCCCAACCCTTCAGGGAAACAAGGAAAGAAAGAAAGAAAAGAAAAAGAAACAAAACTACGTGAAGGCTTGATGTTATTTTATTTTCCCTGAACCTTCAAAAACGAAAAAAAAATCATGTCTGTTGTATGCGAGCCCCCTTAAATATTTATTTTATTCTGTTTTTAGTTTTTGTTATTACAGCGGCAACAAAAATACATCATCTGTGACAATTTCAACTGTCTAACTATCACGGTTCATGAGGTACAGCCTGGTGAAAGACGGACAGACAGACGGACGGACAGCGGAGTTTTAGTAATAGGGTCCCGTGTTACCCTGTGGGTACGGAACCCTAATTATGCCTAATCCACACCCTACTAATTTCACCATTTCACGGTTTTAGTTTACAAGAAAAGCGCCTAATTCCAACCGATTACTAGTTGTTTTACATGATGTAAAGTATGCTATTAACGTTGTGATTACTCCATTCCGAAAGTGTAACTTAATGATTCAATTAGTGTTCTCAAGTTTACACTATAATAAGTAACTAGGTAATAACCTACTTTAACGATATTTAGTCACGTGAGAGTTATTACCCCCGCGTAATCAAACTGTTTAGTTAGTAAAGCCTTTTCTTTGGAGAATGCTCTGGTAGGAAAATATGTAATAAAAAACTTATTATACTTAAATGATTTTATTTCTGTAAGTAGGTTTTTTTACAAACAATCATAAATCAGTAAATCATATAAAAAAAAAAAAAATTACAAAAAACAACCGACGGTTCACGTTTTTCGTTCACGGTTTTTAGTGCTTTTTTTGGAAGTCGGTTGTTTTTTTGTAAAAATGTTTTTATTTTATACTTTTCAGTTGTGGTATCTGCCCCACACACACTCGTAAACCACTACTTGATATGTAATTAACCGTGACAGGAAATTATTAAAACATCGTCAATATAAACTAAGTGGAGAAAATACGCAGTATTAAGGATAACTCAAAAACTACTGGTCAGAACTTGATCAAATTTAAATGGAACCACATGTGAAGTACCAGCTTTCAAATTAAAAAAAAAAACATCCAAATCGGTTCACCCAGAAAAAAGTTCTGAGCTAACATACATAAAAATGAAAAAAATAGAATACAGTCGAATTGAGAACCCCCTCTTTTTTTGGAAGTCTGTTAAAAACTAGAAGAGGTCGGCGTTTCCTATCCGACTACTCTGAGAAGAAAAGCTGAAACAAACTCACAGGTCACTTTGTAGTTTTTTAAAGTCCAGACAATCTTGGTCAGATTATGTTAGGTCCCATGTAGATTAGTGTCTGAAATGGTATTTTGAGGAAAGAACCACACAGATTTGAGAGGACCTGTGCAGTCAATCCATGCATTCGTCAGTAATTGTGTAGCTCAACTAACAACTTATGTTTAGGTAAAGAAAAAAAAGAAAGAAAGAAAATACGTTTATTTGCGGCAAACATAACGCAAAGAAAAAACACATAAACACAAAAAAGAACGACTTGGGGGAAAATATGCGTTACATTCACGCAAAACGGCAATCGCTCAACATAATGCTACGACCCAATGCGAGACAGAGCCCCAGCGCTGGTTTTCAGCAATAGTCGGCGCTGACGTGAAGACGTCAACCAGTGCAGCATACAAAAATTAAAAATAAAGAAAAAGATAAGAAATAAACTAAATACACTATACCTAGTTCAAAATGTATATAAACAAAATATTTATAAAGTGGTAACATTCCGGGCAACGACTCATGCGCCGCCGGGCTTAAGGTACGTAAGTATGTGTTGTCCGTAATTATGTAGCTCAACTAAGAACTTATGTTTAGGTACCTTGTGTAGGTGTGTATGGTCCATCTTTATGTCGAAACAGCTGGACCGATTTTGTTATGTGTGAGCCTCTACTATGACAAGTTAGTTCCTGTCTAGAGGACTCGATTGCTCAACAAAAACTCTTCCTCCTTTTTCCATTGACTGACGTATCTATTTATTCTACTATTATTAAACTTATCTCAATTTATTGGTTTCTATCACTGGTTGTGAGCCTGCGGGGTAATTACGTAACACACTAACAGTAGGAATGGGTTTGATTTTGACAGTTCAACAACATTCATTGCATTATTTATGTTGTTAAGCAGACAAATTTTTCGTACCTACGAAGCAATGGATTAGCAATAGGCTTCAAAACGATTCAGATTGTGATAGATAGTGTGTTACGTAATTAGGGTGCTGGTTTACTAAGTAACAATTAGCGATAAAGGCAATGAAAACATCAATGCATTTCCATGTATTGATGTTTTTAGTGATTATTATTAATTGTTCCTAATACTAATTAATAAGAATTTATAAATAGAATATTCGTACGCCGTTGATGGCAAGATATAGCGTTCATTTGATTAATATTAACATGTGTTTTCGTTTACCTATGCTCTTTAAATAAAAATACTTGAATTTGAATCAATTAATTGTTTAAAGTTGGTAAACAATAAATAGCTTTTAAATAAGTAGGTAAGATCATATCAATCGTTCTTGTCATCATTTAGGCCAGACATAAGCTCAAGATCACTAATAAGTGAAAAAGTGAGTAAGTGTAAGTGTGTGTGTTGTGTGTGTGTGTGTGTAGTAAGTGTAATTCCTAGTGTGGGGCAACGTTATTTAAAAAAAAAGAAAATGAAGTAGACAACACATATGTACTTATCACATTAAATATTTACCAACCTAACAAGCGAAGCATGAACAAAAATACTTATATTTTTATTTCACAAAGAAAAAATCACGTCTCCGTCTGATTGGCCCACATCAAGTCTCCAAACTTGACAGTAGAAAGATAAGCGAAAAAGATCTGTACCGTCGATCATCAGAGCTTGTTAAAAGTTGCGCTAGACTGACAGAAAAGTTTTAATGGCCAGCAGATAGGCAAACACGATCAAAGAAATCTTTAAATGTTTATTTGTAAATATAAAGGCGTAGAAGTTTTTGTAACGAATGTTCTTTTTTAAAGAAAGAATTTTATGAAATACGCCATCTTTTTTTTTCAGGGTTTATTTGTGCTTGGCCGAGTGATAATATTCTCAATCTGTTTTATTTATTTTAAGATACATCTAGAATCTAAATCAATATTTGGATATATTTTAAGCAGTCCATCTCTCTGTACCTACGGCTTTCATAAAAAAAGAATGATTATGTAGACGTAAAGCCGATTTTCTACGACACTAAACATATCCAAACAACAATAAAGCCTAATAGCAAAGTGCTCAGTCAATTAGATAACTCCCAATAACTCAAACGTACCCCACTTTACGACTCCGAATAACCTTCTGATAGCCCCTCGCTTACGTTTCTTTTATTCCCTAATCAACGTGCTACAATCCCCCACTAGGATCCCCTACATAATACCTACATTATAAACGTCGGTCTCCAAGATCTAAGGGTCAATTAAACGTACCTTAAATTAGATCCACTGAGTTACGTTTTTTCCTTACCGATATTAAAGAGGGAGTATGCCGTGTTTCTGTATAAACCTCGTCGCTGAGTAATGCGAACCATTACTCTGGCAGGCCTTCTTTCTTTATGAGGGGATGTGTTTTATTAAAATTTATGAGCATAATTCTGTAGTGTTGGCTGCTTATCGCGTGTGAGAATGGGGTTTGAGATTCATAAGGGAAACGGCAGTTATTTTTTGTCGTGATAAGCCCCTGTAGCGACAGGTCATTGTTTTGTGCAGTGGTGTCTCAAAAAGAGTTTCAAATGCACCACAATGAAACAAGTTTTAACGACCAACAGACCAAAACAGTGCAACTGGCTATTATATACTATATAAGAAGGCTTTTTTAAAACCAGTTCAACATAGTACCTATTTACGAGATTTTTACATTCTGTATTTTGCAATTTCTAAGGAATTATATATTAGGCACATAAGCTTAGCTTGAACTGTTTTGTATTTTATTTAGACTTAAGTAAATACTTGCTATATTTTATAAATGAAACTATGGTATTCGGTTTCTTGGATGGCTTGAACATCGTAATTAAACTACAATCTATTGCTAATTTAGTTTAGTTTCTCTTTAAGTGAACTGTAATTTGTTCTTTAAGAAACAAATGTCTTTAAGCCGAAGTATCTCCTACAAAATAAAGAACTAATTACAATACAGATTTGGATACAATACAGTCTTGTAAAATCCTATCTAACATCGATATTCAATCTTCATACGTTCTTAATTTGAGATCTAAAATTCATGACAATAACAACCTCTATTTATGTAGAGAATATAACCTTTTCAGTATGCTAAGATCCCTTCCAAGAAACAATCATTCATCACCCCCACGCAAGCTCACTGAGTGTGGGTAAATTGACTCCATTAACACTAGTTTTTCCCACGATATTTTCCTTATAATATATAATTCAAAGGTATCATAAATTAACTAACAAACAATGAAAATATCTCAGCAATGTATTCATGCTTAAAAATAAAAATACCAACGTAGAAATCACAAACCATTAGAGAAATAGATCGTTAAACAAATTGACTATTAAGTTTCCGTACCATTCAGACCACAACAGACTCATTCTTTCTCAATCGTTTGAAACGGCTATAATACTGCAAAACATAGTGTTTTAATCTGTTAAACAATGCTTCCAAATTATTCAGATTGTAATCAATTGTTTATCAAATTGAAACACTACGCCAATTTGCCGTGTTATTTTATATAGCGATTTTATAGAACTGTCAAGATGACAGTTGTGTTTTTGAATATACGGACAATTTAAGTTGGCAGTCAATTTGATAAGCAATTAATTTCCCTGACTGTACCTAATAGTTAGGTATTTATTTCCCGACTGTGTTCATGCCGAAAAAACATAACGTAGAAATCACAACAAGTCAATTATCTATCAAGGTTCGTATCACGAATCAATCTATAATTGTAGCCTCCCCCTATCCAAACGCCGTGAGTCCATTTACTATGCTAATACCACAGAAATAGAATTACAGTATCTCCAAATATCTTCATAGGCACCATCAGGCATTCAGGTCCGACTGTCCAGCAGCTGTGGCCACCTGTTAGATGCTTCCCGCATTGCAATGAGCTGCGATCTGCATCCAGAATGATTGATGATCTTAAGACATGTCTGGAGAAATGTTCTGTCTGTGAAACATGTGTCTCGGTTTATGCTGTGGTGGCGGGTTTTAAGATATGGTGTCACTTTGTGTTTACAATTTATCATGGTTCAGATGTTTCAACAACAAAAGTAGTCTAGTTGGTTACACGGCTGCAAAATAATACGGTTTACGAGTTAGTTTTTGATCTTCTTGCTTAGACGACTTGCTTTTACACGGAGCGACTGCCCATCTGACCTCCACAACCCAGTTACTGGTCAAAGTGAAAGTCAAATCATTTATATCAAATAGTCACATAAAAGGCACTTTTGAACGTCAAAATTTACAAAATAATAGAATTGATTCTAGTTGCCCCTTCCAAAAGGTAGTTTCGTATGGAGAAGAATGGGCAAGAAACTCCACCGTTACTCTTGTAATTTTTTACAATATTATGTAGGTTCACATTAATTATATAATTATATGTGAAGAAGATGCACCTAGAATAAAATTACTATACCACAATAGGTAAAAATAATTAAATATAATACTGGGTAATACGATACCCGTTGGCAAGACTGGTTGTCAGAATTACGAGTTTCAGACGACCCGCTACGACTGTCAAAGATCAATGATAATGATAATGTGAAATGATAATGGCAGCCGGGACCAACGGCTTGGCGTGCTTCTGAGACACGGAGGGGTCTTGGTATGTAAATATGGTCACACATCCACGGACCAACCGCGGCAAGCGTAGCTTAACCTGATCGATCGACCCGTGCGCTTGTTATTACTTAGCCACAAGCCCCACTAGCTAAGACGAAGTAGCATAAAGAAAAAAAAGTAACCGTAATGACGCGTTTCAATTAGGGCATTACCAAAACTGTCAAAATCAACAATTATGGTGCCCAATGATCGACCATCCTGATACAATTGCGTAAGCAGACTAGAGCCTCTGAAAACTGTATTCAAAATATTCATAAAACTATTCGGGTCTGAAATATCTGTCACTCTCAATATGTAACTTGCATTAGTACTGAACTTTTTACCTGAACTACGAATTATCGTGAGAGTAATCAAAAAGTTTGAATGCTTTCGCTGCAAAATTACAGTATTTTATAAATACTCTGAATTTATTTAAAAAAATACATTTAGGTGCCTAGGTACTTAAACAAATACATATCTACACTTAACTTATCATTCAATGTGACGAAAGGTATTGTTACATATTTTTTTCGCCACACTAAAATGAAAAAAAAAAATCTTTGAACATGTTACGAGTTGCAATTTATTTTTTCATTTTAGTCTGAAAGTACCATTTTACTTTGTGTAATATTGCCATGCATATTCTCGTTACTACTGTTATAAATTGGAACACAGTAACCTATTTCCTGTTCGTTCCTCCTTGCAAGATCATAACTGACACTCTTTATGACTATGCTTTCCCCTTCGCAAATCAGCACGAAATGCAGGTACGGTTCTTATTGTTTTCTTTTTTGTTTATTTTTTTTACTAAAATGATAATGTTTGTGTGCTTTTTGGAAACAGGTTAAAAAAAAACACGTGTGGCGCTCGGGGACTGCCGCGGTAAAGCTATTGCATAGCATATTTTATCAACTTATGCAATTATAATTATTTATTTATGCAGTATTTTTTTTTCTTTGGTATTAATTCAAGTACAGTCGTACCATATACATACACGTTAAGCGAACACTCCGCCGAGCTACATGGTAGGCGGAGTGGGGGTGCTAGGTTTTATTTTCGTTACGGAATTTCTTGATTCGGTCGCCGCACTCAAAGCCCGTGATAAAAGCTATGCAATAGCTTAATTTTTTTTTATCTTTTTGTCTTCTATTACGTCAATTTGAGAATAAGAAAAATTACTGGTAGCTTAAATACCTTCCTACTAAGTTTTATGACGAACATACAACCTATTTAAAAAAAATCGTAGTTTACGTAACTGACTCCTGAAAATGCATTCTCTGTAAATCTAGAAATTCAGTTTTCTCCTTCGAAAACGTAAAACAGATTATTGTTTCACCGAGTGACGGTACAGGTCGAGAAACGAAACTATTACTATTATTTTACAAATTTGTCGAAACAATATTTTATCTCCCGCTTTATTATATATTTCCCGCTTCTTTTTATCTTGTCTTATTTTGTTTCATATAAATTTTCCCGTTAATTTCGGGAAAAACCTTAGCATTACATAAAATAAGCCGCCGGTGAGAACCCCGTTATCCCCGTATATATTAATATTGGCAAACGACAAGTTGACAACCTCCCAAAAAATATATAATTCGTTTGTTTTCGTTGGGAACGAAAACAAACGAATTATATATTTTTGTTGAACGCTACGCAAACAAAACCTGCGTTACACGAAGGCGGGACACGGGTTGAATCATATAAATAAAATTCGTCAAGAAAGAATCAACTTTACTTCTTATTATATTTCTTCAGGAACTCTATAAATAACAGCGAGATAAAAACAAAAGGTCCAGCGGACTGACAACGTAAATAATGCGTTATCAGTACATACGGAAGGCATCGTACACATGCGCCGGTCGAACCGGCCGATACGGACGAAGACACGATGATTTATTTAAAGCAACGCGAAGATCTCTTATCTGCCACCTAGCGTTATCTTATTGCGTGTTTCCTAAATAATTAATGCAATATAGGGCATCGATTGTGAGGTGACGGGCGGGTGCGGGGCGGGGACGAGAGCGCGGGGGTGCGCGCGGCGCACGCACGCGATTGGCTGTCAAGCCTGCGTGAGTGCGTACCTCCCCGCGTGCGTATGCCTTCGCCCGCCCGTGTTTCAGTCTTCTTCTGAACTCCGTGGGAGACAGACGTGCCGGTCCGCGTTACAAGTGACGTACGAAAGCCGCGACCGCGCGTTCATCCGCTCCCTCCCATCAATTACCTTCACCAAGTTTAATTTACAACTGTGACAATTTCATCTGTCCATATGGTTCACCTCGTAGATATATTTCGTTCGGCGAAAGTTGAATATCCGCCGCCTGTTATTGTGAGTAAACATCTAATTTGCATTATAACAATATTTTTTTAAGTGTAATTTTTTTGTTTTGTTCTGTTTGTTTTCATTTATTTTTTATTTTTATTTACAGGTTAAGGTTTTGCGGCATTATTTTATAGCTGTTTAAAAGTCGAGTTCTTAACTTATTCTGTGCGGTTTGAACACAAGTCATATGTTTGTTGTTTGTTTTGTTTAAGTTATGTTTACGCCAATTGATACCTATATATTTTGTAAACTAACCGAAAAAACAAATTATACTAACCCCAATTTATTTAACTGAGTAGAAAATATAAATGTTGAATAAGTCTATGATTTTTATTTTTAAAAACTTAATAACTAGTTTTTAAAAAAACACCCATTATGCTAATTTTAATAAAATTGGTTTTATCAAAAGTAATCTATTCAAAAAATTCCAAGTTTTATTAAAAGTGTTGAAATACTTTTTTTATTATTTTTAATCATTATTCGTTCAAAAGAAATTGATTTCTTTAAAGAATAGCTGATTGACCAAAATCTAAACGGCATATTTTCCAAAGTAATCTCCTTAATCAATAAACTTTTGCAAGTTGGAGTTAAAACAATTGCCCCTCGTCTTATCAGTGATCTCATCTTTATTACTTCAAAGATCGAAGTGATAACGTTTAAGACGCTTCGTCATTAGGAACCTGATAGGCTACTTTACTTTTATTGCAAAAAGATTTAAATCGAAGGCTTATTACGATGCATATATAAAGAAAAAAGTTTAATAACGTTTTTCTTTCTAAAGAATAAAAATGAGTGAATAAAAATTCATTATCTTTTTTGACTTTGAGTTCACGACGAAGAGTTGAGGTAAAATTTAAAATTCGAATGAAAATATTTTTTTATTTTTGTTTTACATAATAAGTGAAAATTAATGAACTAAGTGGAAAAACTAAATTAAAAAGAAATACAGTTCTTGCATTCGTTTATGAAAAGTGATGTAAAATGTTTTTCTTTCGTTAAAATTACAAAGTGGTGTTTAAAATCGTACTCGTTAGATTTTAATAAGCAGTTATTCAACACAATTAGTGTAAATTACAATGTGAGAATGTTCCTCGCTTCTCGGCAACTTAATAAATATTTTATTAGGTACACGAAATACCTCCTATTACTTTAATAAGTGCTTTCATTTCCTTCTACGTTTGTAAAAACAAAATATTATTGCTGTTACTTTCCGTTTAGGTAATAACAGAATGTTTTACAACACTGTTAAAAAATACATTCAAATATAAATACTAGAGCAATTTTTGTGCAAATCTAAAAAAAGTCCAATGTAGTGACAACATTTCATCCAGTGTCTGTGAACAGTAACAATACACCCTTAATTAAAAATAAACAACAGCATTTTTTTAAACCCAGTTATTTTTCGAATTTAATCAGTGCCATAAAATTTTTACCCTTCTAAAAAGAAATATGAGACGCGATGTGTGTACGATGTACTTTGCGATGTAAACAGGGACAAATTAATGCAATTTTACACTGTTCTTGCGGACTGAATTAATATTCAGTACATGCGTGCAGTTGGGAGGCTCTATCAGCTCGGCTTCATGTGTTGACCGTGTCCTTAATTTTGTATTGTGAAACAAATGTAGTGGGACGTGGCGCTTGGAGGAAAATGCGGTTCGAATGTGACTTTCATCTTTATATGTCTGTGTGAATTATATTCATTTGCGTGCGGAATTTTGAATAGATCGTGTTGGTGATTGTGTATTGTTTTTGTTAAAATTGTGGTGAAGAGAGATAATTTGTGTGTTAGAGTTTTTCACAAAGTGTTAACGAAATTAGCTATTAGTACCAAGATTAATTTAAAGATAGTGCTAAATTGAATCTTTCCGCCGATGATTTGTCAAACAGTGAAATTATAGCTGATAGGATAAATCGTGATAGAATCAGAATAATTAACCTCTTAATTTTTATCACGATCGCATTGAAAACAAATACTGAGAAAGTTAGTTAAAATATAATTTTTGAAAAAAATATGTTCATAACGTCTTAAAAAAACACCTCATCTTAAAACCACAACAGATAACAACAATAAACCAATAATAAACTTTGGACCAACACCAACAAGAACAGTGATCTAAAACAAAAACACGGGAGCATCTTTGCAGCCCATAACTCCACTTAACTCTAACTCCACTCCATATATTCTCATACTTCCTTACGACCTACAGCGCGTTATGGATTGCAAACTGTACGATATCACATAAGCAGAACATAAAAAGTTTTATCAGGGGCCCGAGCAGTAGCCTCCCAAAACTTGTAAAAGATATAGATGTATCCTTTCTACGCCCCATTACCTTACTCCGTTATGTCGGGCAAGCTTCATTTTTTTCCAAGTTTCGGGTTAACGATTTGTCCAGTAGTCATTGAATTGTGTCATTTAGCAATGTCTCAAGGTTATTAGACATAGGCTTTAATAAGTTTAAAAGTTCGTATACGAGTTATATTACAAAAATTGTATGATTAGGTAGGTATAATTTTTACTCGACGACTATTTAACATGGGGTCTTGGTGTTCATCTCGGGTCGTGCAGTGTTCAAAAATAACTGGCGAAATGTGGGTACCTATCTTAACTCCTCTGTTTAAATACAAACGTTATGTAAACATTCAACATTCCATGGGAATTGCTATATACAGAAAAAAAACATTAACCAGTGCGCAAACTATAACCATGAATTCAGCATACGATTCTAGACCCCCTAGCGTAGAAATATTTCGTAGGTTTTAAAAAAAAAAATGCTGTTCTATACATATTGCACTTTTCTATGAAACAGCAGATTTTTAATGATAATCGACGAAAAATTTCTACACTAGGCGGTGTAGAAACATATGCTGAATACACGGTTACAGCTTGCATACCCTTTTAAAAAAAAACCTGTATATTTCCATAGCGATTTCGGCTACGGTGACTATTTCTATTTTTGACGACTATGGGTTATGAGCGTGTGCTCTTATGGGGCTAATGCAGCTGATCTTGGCTGCGCAGGTACGTGCAAAGGATTGCGACGATCATCTCTTTGTGTCAGACAGGACTCTGCTACATATCCTATCAGCGTAATCTCTAAGTTGTCTTTTTACGACACGCTTGAGGACGATTTGGTTATTTCTTCGCCGGGATCCACGCCAATTTGAGTATAGTGACACTGCTACAAAGTTTGTCAGCTTTCAAATAATTTATGGATGTAATGGCTGACATGCTTCATATAAGTAGAGACAACTGATTTAATACAAATAGATAACTTTAAGTCTAGTCTAGTCTCAAGGGTATAATAAAGTGAGTGTGCTGGAGAGGAGCAGAGCATAGATAATAATATTCTCTACATTTAATTGTAGCGGTCAGTAACAAAGGTTAATTTTAATCAGCAAATATTCAAGCGAGGTTCATTCATCATATTACAGAGGTTTTTAATTTCACAATCAAACACCAAAAAAGATTAAAACATGAAAATACCTAATTCTCTGGAAGGTGCCCTTGGCGCGGCCTCTGAAACGAAGTACCTTCGTCGACCCGAACCAGATATTTTATTAAATTACCTACTTAACAAATTCTGTTTAAGTTCTCAGATTGGATAACTGAATGTTAATTTACGATCGGTTTTACTGTTTAACACCGCAAAAGCTAATAATACCCTTTTGAAATTTTCTCAGTGTTAACCGCATCTATAGGAGTTTGATAATTTAATATTATGCGCTGGAATTGTGTGCTTGGGTTTCGTTCACTTGAAATTATTGATACGGTCACTGAATTATTATGTTTAAGAAAAACATAAAGTATGCTGGGATTCTGTTCTTATCTCATTATTAAAGATAACTGAGTAGATGATTAAATGTGGGGTAGTTCGGGTATCATAATTTAACTTGTAAATATTTCAAATGTGTTTTTAAATAATTATTTGCTTTGTATTTGCCTGTTGGAAAACCAAACAAATATTTTAAAAGATATAATTAATTTTGTTAATAAAATTACTCTAATCATTTCATTATTTTACAACCATCTGTCACTACTATTACAATTTTTAAGTAATCATCAGTCAATAGTTGACCCAATATAATTCAAATGCCCCAAAAACATTATTACACACTTTTATTAACGAGACATCATTAATAAAACACGACTTTTCTTTTACTGTCACCTAATGGTCGCTTCTATTAGATGGTCGAAAATAATCTCTCGCTTCATTTGCGTTTGTTGTCGCCCCGTTGCTAAGCAACAAGGTGTCATCGTGACAATATGTCAGTGTCCATTGACAGTTAACCACGTGACCACTGAATTTATTCAAGCCGACTTTCACTGACAATGAAATGTTTTCCTAAGAACGATTTTGTGCCGAACACTTTAATTTGAGAACTCACGTTGTATTTTTTGTGCCGGTTGGTTTTCGTTGATAAATTATTATTGGACGTCACTGATGTTTGTTTATTTAATCATTTTTCGTGGCGTGAAGTGTTTATTCAGTTTCTGATTTATTGCCAATGCAATGTTTGCTTGCTGATAATTATTTTACGGGTCTCTTTGAAATGTCAAAAGGTCTTTTATGACCAGATGTATGAACATAAACGAAGCAAAAGTAGTATGTAAGGATCGTAGCAAATTGCGTTCTACAGTTTCTGCCTATCTCCATGGGTAGAAGGCGTGAGTCTTTTATGCTACCTAGATTTACTCAAACGATAACCATGTACGGAAATCACCCATATATTTTTCCAGCTACAAGTTTAACTTAAAAAATACAGCAGTTTTATAACACGTTTTATAACGTTGCATTAACATTTAGTAACAAAACGAACTAAAAGCGTCAAACTATTGCCCTATTGTACCAGTGGCAAATTATTCGTGGGCAGATAGGCATCTACACACTGGTGACTAGTGGCTAATTGTGCTTGCCGTGTGACGACCTGTCTGGGCATAACTGGGAGCGGTCACGCTACGATGGACAAATAGTTCGCTTTTAGATATATGTGGCCCTTCATTCTACGAATTTGAATGGGAATTGGTGATCTGGAGTTTTTTTAAGCTATTGCATAGCTTTTATCGCGGGCTTTGAGCGCGGCGACCGAATCAAAAAATTCCGTAACGAAAATAAAACCTAACACCCCCACTCCGCCTACCATGTAGCTCGGCCGAGCGTTCGCTTAACGTGTATGTATATGGTACGACAGTACTTGAATTAACATCAAAGAAAAAAAAATACTGCATAAATAAAAAATAAATTATAATTGCATAAGTTGATAAAAAATGCTATGCTTTACCGCGGCAGTCCCCAAGTGCCACACGTGTTTTTTTTTTTTCGCTTTTGTATATTAGCACGTATATATTGCATGTAACACAAAGCTGGCTAAACTAGGGCCAAGTTTAGGGCTCATTAGGTACTATTTATTGAGATCGGAAACTATGCTAATGTACAAAAAGCTGTACTTCATGAAGCTAATGCACAAAATGTTGTTCTTAAGATCACTGGTCTAATAAAGTAGGAGGACATACAAATTGATACATTACTAATTAGGGCTTTGTATATTGAATCCCGGGAGAGTGTTTATTTAATTTAGACTTTGACAAATACAACCTTAAAGCCCCGTTTACACGACACAAGTTTGTTGAAATAAAATTGAAGCAGCAAATGACTTGAATTGCTTCAACTTATGGTATGAAACATGCAATTAAATCGCCTTGTCTACATCAGGCTTTAGTCCTATTACTGCTAAAAATAAATCAAACTAAAATGTCAATCGCCATCACTGTCCCATGAATGCACGTCAGCGCCATCGTCAGTAAACACCGTTCGACCTAATGACGACCATACTTTTAAGACACGATACACTTTGAAGGCTATTAGTTCTTCCATTGTGTTTTGATAATATAGATGTTATCCATAGAGTTATTACTGTAGAGCACCCTAAATTATAGTGCCTGATGGACGGACAGACAATGGACATCGTAAAGTTTAGAGCCAGTATATTGATTCGTGTTTGTTTGTTTTTTTTTTAATGATAATAGTGATGTGTGATCAAGATTACTTGTTATAACCTTGTTGGTGAATGTGAAAACGTATTGTAAAAGAAATAGTTGCTTAATTTACCTACACATTTACATTTTTTACAAATGTCCAGCAAATTGTTTATGGCCAATTTAATACAAAATATTTTATTATATTATATAGTAGATAATATCCTGTTAGCAAGTCAAAAACTTTCGCTAATTTCTTATTCATTGTAATTTTCCTGTGAATTTTGCTGACTTTAAAATAGAACTCAACATACACATTTTGTAGAGTATAGCGTATAGAATCTGCTACTCATAAAAATCTGCAAGAATAAACAGCCACACTGTCCTAAATTAAAATATTTTCCCTACACAAAATTTTAACCTACTTCCAACTCTCAAACAAAACAAAACAAAAATAAGCTTAACCCAAATTAAAAAATAAGGCTCGTGACAGTCCATACCTAAAGTTATAGAGGCGTTGAGCACAAAGCCCCGCCCACTGCAAAGCGCATATAATTTCGTCTCTTTCCCACATCGTTCCTCTTGCTAATTCACAGTATAAACGCTCCCTTTAATATACCTAAAGGCCATTAGAATAGTTTTACATACACTACATTTGAAATTTAAAATCTTTTTGAGTACTCCACTTGGGTAATACGTTTTCTACGACGCATGTTGGAATGGTCGTAACTTATTAATAGTCCAGAGCTAGTTATGGTTCTGGGTAGTTATTGGTTCCGTAACTGGGAGTGGGTCAATAATATAAAAGTGGATCGTTAAATTTAACATAAGTGAGAGCGAGAATTAAAAATGTATGCGGTCAGGTCGTCAGTTGAAAATAACCTGCCCCAATCCTTTTCGGAGGTGTGTCCATGTCTGTATAATATTTTATAATGTTGAACTGGTTCCTCTGAGGTTCAAACTGTTACTGCAGAGATGATCTTAGAAAACAGACGTCTATTGTCCCTTGCCTTCAGACAAAATAGATTATGGAATGGCGACTTACAAACTTGCCACGTCATTATTTAATGATAGGAGCCTCCGGAAGTAAATATTCAGAACAGGCAAAATGTCATGACAACTATGTGAAGTGCCAAGCTTATTACAGACTCGTCTTCTTTTTACCCTAACATTTCACTGCGGTACCTTGCTGTGAACCTGACTGAATGCTACTAAATAAACAGTGCCGAAATAGGTCACTTTGATAATATCGTCATTTAATCTTCCTATGAAAGTCGCTAAAGACGACTCAGAAATCATATGAAGAGGATGAGCAGCATCATCCTCATGTTATTTAACAAAAAAAATGCTACTTCCAATTCTTAAGCTCTACACTAAGCTTGGGCAGCATTTGGGAAGCTTCGTCGAGTCTTCTCGTCACGTATTCCGCAGAGCCTAAAGACTAAAGTCTTCAATCAGTGCGTCCTGCCTGTTATGACTTACGGAGCCGAAACGTGGACACTCACGATACGGCTGGTCCATAAATTCAAGGTCGCTCAGCGAGCTATGGAACGAGCTATGCTTGGAGTCTCTCTGAGGGATAGAATCCGGAATGAGGTGATCCGGCAGAGAACCAAAGTTGTTGACATAGCTCACAGAATAAGCAAGCTGAAGTGGCAGTGGGCCGGCCATGCCGGCCATATTAGCCGTAGAACCGATGACCGCTGGGGTAGACGTGTTCTTGAGTGGAGACTGCGAATCGGCAAACGTAAGGTAGGACGCCTTCAGGCTAGGTGGAGCGACGATCTTCGCAGGGTAGCTGGTAGCAGCTGGATGAGAGTTGCCGGAAATAGAGCTAAATGGCGTGCAATTGGAGAGGCTTATGCCCAGCAGTGGACTGCTGTAGGCTGATGATGATGATGATGATGATGACACTAAGCTTAGTGATTTGTTATTATAATAATATTCATCCATCGTTCATATTTTTAAAAAGTATTTACAAGGCAGGTGTGAGTGGAAACGCCGGGAGGGGACACCCTGGGAAGACATATAGTGACCTTATTGGTGATGTTGTTCAGAAAGATCAGTTGCGTGGTACTCGCAACCGGCGTGCGTGTATGACCAGATGTATGAACGTAAACGAGGCAAAAGGTGTATGTAAGGATCGTAGCAGGTGGCGTTCTGTAGTTTCTGCCTAGCCCCATGGGAAGAAGGCGTGAGTTTATGTATGTATGTATGTATTCATCCAATTGACTTAACGTTTCTACTCAACAGTAGACATAAACTCAAAATATGAATTAGTGCAGGTTTTTTTCAGAATAAATCGTAACACAGCGAAATTCTCATCAAAAACTTATATAATTAAATCTCTTTAAACTCAAAACGGGGTCACAAAAGGAGAAGTAATACGTATTATGTCAAGTGATCCTCCACTCGCCTTATAGATTCAGAGCGCGATCCCCAAGTGTTATAAATGTAAGTGGCCGTAAAAACAGTTCCCGGAATGGAAATGTAAATAAATGGCGAGAACAGAGTGTTGGCGGATGACTGGGCTTTGTATTGTTAATAGACAGAGCAATGTGAAGAAATACTATATTTTTCATCTTAGAAATAGATCCTAGTAGTGGGAGAAGAGTAGTAGTAACGTAGTAGTATAGTTTTTGCAATTTACGAGCGCGCGATGAGTACCTTTGGACCTTCTATATCTAAAATCTATATATACACACACAACACAACAATAAACAACACGCACACACAATACACAAAACACAAACACACACACCCACACAAACCCACACACAACCCCACACACCCCCACACACACATACACACTCTACATATTATAAAATTAAGTCGTTTTTCGTGTCTGTCTATGTGACCGCGTTATTCTTATAAACTACGCAACAGATTTGAGATTTTCATAAAAAAAAAAAAATATATATTCCGGAAGGTATGTTTACAATATAATAAATAAATTAAACTTACATATAATAAATAAATCTCGATGTTTTGTGACGTCGTAAAAACCGCGCGAAGCAGGGGCGGATCACTAGCTGTTATATATAAAGGATAAATTGCAGTGATTTACATGCGTTCGTGAAATATGAAAACTCATCATCTACAAGGAGCAACTGCCTATCTGACCTTCACAACCCAGTTAGTAGTACGATACCCCTGGTGAGACTGGTTGTCTGACTTGCGGGCTTCTGACGACCCGTAACGACTGTCAAAGATCCCCGAATGAAAACCAGGACTGTTCGGTGTGTTAACCATACAGGAAATTTTGTCAATTCAAATGCAAGATGCAAGTATGCAGAAAATGTCAAGATAATGCAAGGAATGTCAATGAAAGTTCAACGGATATGAATCTAAATAAAAATGCAAGTGGTCCGACTCAAATCACATCTAAATGAACACTAATTAAATTATGTACAAAAATGCATCATCCAGGCTCCGCCGTATGACAACGCATTCCCAAATGTAGGTCGCGATCAAAGTGCAAATACGCAAGCCTACTAACTTATTGCATCAGAAATACATATTTTAAAACCATGTACGTACACCGTACTGGATCCAACGGTTCAAAGTGCTTTTCGAGCCACGGAGTGGTCTTGGTATATAAAGATGATTACCCATCCACGGACCAACCGCGGCAAGCGTAGCTTTACCTGATCGATCAACCCGTGCGGCTGTTATAGCCACAAGACTCTCGTCCCTCTCGTGAAATATAACAACTATAGGTATTTATGTTGTAGAAGTATTTAAGAAGCCATTCTAGCAAATTAATAAAAATGTTTATTCTGTAAATTCTATACCCTGAGAAGGAACATAGTAACAGACTCTTCATTCAGCGTTCATAGTCTCTTTTAAAATCCAGACATTATCTTGGTCATATCATCTGAGGACCATGCAGATTAGTGTCTGAGATTTTTGAGGAAAGCACCACACAGATTTGAGTGGACCTGTCCAGTCAGTGCACCTATGTGTCATTAATCGTGTAGTTCGACTCAGAAATTAACAAACAGACTCAAAATCAAAATATTTTATTTCACATAAACCAACATGGGCACTTATACAACGTCAGAAGCTAGGTACACTGTACCCTACAACCCCTCTTATCTAAAAATAACGTTTCAAGTTCCTTCATGACACACATAATAGATATCTGAGGTCATCGGAAAACTTATGACTAGAGATACTGATGCATTCCACCAGTTTTTATGACAAGTCTTTTACAGTTCAAGCAGTGCGCTTATGGAATGCCTTGCCCGTGTCGATAAGGCGTGCTCAATCTTTGTCCACTTTTCAAATTCTGGTTATAAAAC
Organism: Dryobotodes eremita; assembly: GCA_917490735.1. Classification (NCBI taxonomy): domain Eukaryota; kingdom Metazoa; phylum Arthropoda; class Insecta; order Lepidoptera; family Noctuidae; genus Dryobotodes; species Dryobotodes eremita. Next base: position 20,626,199 of record OU823249.1, on the reverse strand, counting down.
ACTTCCTCTCTCCTTAAACATCATCATTAGATTTAGTTTCCTTGCGCTTGTTTAATTTTAATTATTGTATTTATTATATAGATAAGTACATATTTTATGTATTTATTGTATATGTAAATGGTACACCACTGACTACCTGCATTATTGTCTCTCCTTCTCCCTTGAATCCATCCAAAGGTTGTCAGTAAAAAACCGATTTTAGCGATAAGACCGCCCATTGTGTCACCCTATGTAAAATTTCTACATTTATATCTGTAATTTTTATGGTGTACATAATAAAGAGTATTCTATTCTATTCTAAGTACCTAATGGACAGATTGTCGTGACATAATATTAAAAATAGTGGGAGTAGTTGTAGTACTGCCACGCCTCGTCATCGTGCTAGACAGCCTCATTGGTGTAGTTGTCGCACGCGCTACTGCTTAGCATGTGGTCCTGGGTTTGATTCCCAGATCGGGCAAAGTGTTATTGAGTTTTTCCATCTGGAATTTCTCAGTAGCAGCCCGGAGTCTGGAATTTCTGCCCGATAGTGGCAATAGGCTCGCCCCCTATTACATGTGTCCTAAACATAACTAGCATTTGGATGTACGATGGGTACAACTCTGCCTAACCCTTCCAAGAAACAAGGCGTGATGTTATGTGTAGTTGTAGTAATGGGCGTAAAGTAAATATCGTTGAATGTAGCGATCTTTTTTTTAGAAATAAGACGTGGGCTTATGTACGGTCACTAATTGTAAAAGTAACCAGGGTCGTCGGATATAGTTGAAGTTTAGTAAGAAACCGATGGATGTTTTCGAATGAAATTCAATTTGATAAATGACCTGTTTGTTTTCTATTAATCAAATTAAATTTTATTCGAAAACATTCATCGGTTTCTTACTAATCTTCAACTATATCGACGACCCTGGTTACTTATCTCTTTTGGTGACACACACGGCGACTTTACAAGCTATACAGTTTTAGCTGACCTCGCATTTTATAGGCTTTTCGTCCAACGAGAAGTCAGCTTATACTGGAAATGTATAGCTTGATATGTAGTCGTGCGTACTTAATAGTTTCAGCTTACATCATAAAACCTTGATCAATGCACTAGCTTGAATTATTTTGGCCGTGGCTGTTGCTCGCCTTGTGTATAAGTGAAATTGCGGGATATAATACTTTAATGTATCTTTACTAGATTCATGGGAAATGAGAGAGAATTTCCATGAGAAAATCCCACAACTTAACAAATAATTTTAATAACGGCCTGCTCAATGCTCGAACAAAACCATAGTAACATGTAACCTTTATGACCTCTTACCTCCTCAAACCAAAAAACCACACGATAGTAATTAAAAAACCACTAACTTAGGATAACTAATCCAAATTACAGTGCAATAAGACAGTACTGTACTGAGTCGTTGAGCTCCTAAAGTTCTGAGTTGAGCTGCTCGATTACTGACAAATACGTGCACTGACTGGACAGGTCCACACATTCTGTGTGGTATTTCCTCAAAAGACCATTTCAGACACAAATCTACATGGTCTTCACATGATCTGACCAATATTAGGTCTAGACTTTAAAAGAGACTGACCTTTGAGTTTGTGCCAGCCTTTCTTCTCAGAGTATTCAGATAGGAAACCTCATCTAGTTTTAAAATATGATAGACGTGTAAAAGTGTTTATGAAGGCTGTATATATAAAACAAAACTGTTGCCAGTCCTACCTGGCCGATACACTGCATGGCAGTGCTTTGCGCCTTACAAATAACGTTATATACAAGCGCAGAATATTCGATGGGCGAATTCGCGTATCAGTATACGCTACAGTAGTTCATGTGAAAAAGATTCGTGTGTGTGAATATCAGTTTAATAACACAAAATAAATAATAAAAAAATTAAAATAAATGTCATAATTGACATTTTGAACATGCAAGTAACAGGCTATATTATTAAATGTCAAAAAAGTAGTTTCTGGACAGACTTTTACTAATTCAAGCAAAAGCCAAATGATTTTATCCCGAACTGCATTACTTTGCACAAAAACAATATGAATTGTTATATCCATCTTACAGTTACCTTCAACAACAACTATGTGTACATAGTGCAATAATAAACAATTAAAAACAACCCCTTTACAATATCAATTATAGCTTTATTAGCTTCATTAACGAACTAGATTATGAAAAAATCTAAAAAGATGATATTATTAAAAAAAACGCATGAAATTCTCGTCTACATTTAATCCGATGCAATTAAGAGTAGGCTAGTAGCCGTAAGCTTGCATTCAGTACCCAGTTAATTATGCGAGCCCGTCAACACGGCCGTTTATTTTAGAATACATTAACGCAAAATTAACATTTATTGGAATAAAACACAATGCAAAAGCGGTAATGGTGATAGAATTATCACTAACTACGACTATTGTGGGCTGTTTCTAATGCTGTGTGCTTAGTTGATGATTGATTGACGGATTGTGCTCATATTTAGGTATATTATTTATTGTTTCACGAGTCTGCAGATATTATACTAACTATAGTTTTTTGATTATTTTATGTTGAAAGTAGCTTACAAACTGTTTTTATTAAATACCTGCTCAGAGAAGAGTTAATAATAATATTGTTGACTGAGTTAATCGTCTGATTTCGGGCCCTATCAGAATACTAGCCCTGCTGTACTTATTTTTTTAAATATCACAGCATTATGCTGAGATAGGAGCCTTTTTGGCTTCGCACAGGTCTTTAATTTTTTACTTGTTTATTGTTGTTTTTATTGTTAATTTTATTGGTTTAAATACTCCTTTTTAGGCTTCAGTACCCAAAGGGTAAGACGGGACCCTATTACTAAGACTCCGCTGTCTGTCCGTCTGTCAGCAGGCTGTATCTCATAAACCGTTATAGTCAGACATTTGAAATTTTCACAGATGATGAATTTCTGTTGCCGCTGTAACAAAAAATACTGAAAAACAGAATAAAATAAATATTTAATGGGGCTCCCATACAACAGAGATGATTTTTTGCCGTTTTTATAGATAATGGTACGGAACCCTTAGTGCGCGAGTCTGACTCGCACTTTGCCGGTTTTTATTATTATTTTTATTTTTTATTCTTTGTATTTCCCGTGCATGTCCCAAATAAAATATTTTTCTTTCTTTCTTTCTTTGATGGTGCCTCATGTCATTAAAAACGTCTAAAGGGCCTCTGCGAGTTGGCTTCGGCCCCTCGTACGCTTTCCAACAGTACGGGACCCCAGCGTCCCGAGAAATCTCAAAATATTGTTGAAAACTTTACATGCCGTAGTGTAAAATTCAACGGGACTATTAACAAAACTCCATCATATCTGTATACCTATACATTATTAGCAAATAAATTATTTCTACTTCGTTAGGACACGAGAAAAAACTTAAATATTTTCTAACTGAATATAATTACCAATAATTGAACGTATAACGTATTGCTCGCCCCCAATTACATCGAACTTAAACATACCTGGCCAAATGTGGGTGTAGTAGACACCCACATTTCGCCAGGTATATATACAGGTACACCTCTGCCTAACCCTTCGGGGAATACTGGCGTAATGTCTTATGACATGTAATTGAACGTAAAGCACAATAAAATAACTAACACTTGGAATGGACATGATACCTTTTTATTTTTGTTGGATCTTCAATACTAACCCTTATTCTTAGGCTTATTCTTTATTCCAACTTTATCTGATACTAGCGGATATCAGGCGTGTCCTACTACGATAAAACAATTAATTAGGCACATTCGGTCAAATCATGACGGTTTTTTTTATTAATTGTTTTCGTGGTCTAAAACCATCTTTGCATTATTGCCTTTCTAAAGAAACACGTTAGGGGCACATCGGTTGGTCGGTTCAAAGTCTGTAACGGACATAGGTTAGAAACAATGTTTGTGTTTTATATTATCAGAAATTTGGTAAACTTATTTATTCAAACTAGACTGAGAATCAGCACTTTCTGAACATCAAAATTACTTAAGACAGTCGCCCAAAACGCACGCCCTTCACCATTTCCTAGTGCTTTGGTTGGGAAGAAGTGGCACACCAAACTCCCCAGATATTTTCTTGCACATTATCAATTTGTTAAATGTCTAGACTAGATAAGATATTAATTTATTCTTTTTTGTTCCAGATGAACCGGGCAATACAGGTGAAACCGGCGGACAGCGAAAATAGAGGAGGTAGATATTATTCTCCTTAACTTACATATTTTTAAACTCTAATGTAGTTTTTCTAACCTACTGTAACATTTTTTTCAAATGTGTATTTTAATAATGAAGGATGTATTATGAAAAGTTTTATTTACAATGTATCTTTTATTTTACGATCTCCACATACTCATTTAAAAGCAGGTAAATTAGTATTAGAAAAGTTAGTTTCAACCATTCGTCATTGTTCAGGGCTTGCTTAACATACAAAAACACTTAACTTATTCTTCGACTCTTCACGTGGTCAGAGGGCTGTCCTATTTTTAGCCTAAAGAATCAGCATTGCCATCCAACGTGGCAATGCTGCCAGCATTTTGGGCACTTATCCCATTGATAGCGATGCGGACGACTTTTTTGATGCCATATGAGCACATCCCTTTTTTATATACTTGTTCATATTAGGTATATTTTAGTGTTAGTGTCATCTACTTATTTTTCACATAATATTCATTTTTCACATAATTGTCATTAGTCATCAGTGATTTGTTTACCCATCCCTGAATTTAAAAATCAAAATTATTTTAATTATAATTAAATTATATATTAAAATTAGGTACAGTCATTAATTTAAGAGTGGCTAGTGTGTCTTTTCATCTCTTGGCGACGATTCTAATTGCAAGCTCTATACACATTATAAATTTTAAAGTCTTTTACTGTCTGTGTGACCGCGTTGTTCTTCTAAACTACGCAACGGATTTTGATGCGGTTTTCACCATCATTTAAAGAATTTATTCCGGAATGATTATGTGTATAATACCTACATAAATATTAAACGTATCCTATCCTACTAATATTATTAATGAGAAAGTTTGTGAGGATGGATGGATGGATGTTTGTTACTCTTTCACGTAAAAACTACTGCACGGATTTGGATGAAATTTGGCACACAGATAGACCATGACCTGGGTAAGAACATAGGCTACTTTTCATCCTGGATTGCAGACGAAGTCGTGGGCAACATCTAGTACATAATAAAGAAATGTCGATGTTTAGTCAAGTCATAAAAACAGTTCCAAGTAGGGGCAGGACGCTAGTGAAAAAATTGTTGAATTTTAGTTTCGTATTACGCAACCTGTCAAGATTCAATAACTCTAAATATTAAATATAGGTAGACTGAGTACGGTATGTCAGGGAAATTATTTGTCCGTATATTCAAATTTACTACTGTCATTCTTCGAAAGTTGTCTGAAATGACTATAACACGGCAAATTGACGAAGAGTGTCAATTTGATAAATAATTATTTTCCCTGGGCTAAAAATCTAAATTAATAACATAAAACTTGACTTGATACCTTAAAATAATTGTAGTATAATACAGGGCTAAGATTCTTTACTAAGTTTGAAAACTTGATACCCCAAGTACTTTAAAGTAAAAGACCGTGCGAGACTTCCGATCCGTCTCCGATTCGACGCCGCGACGAGATCCGTTTCAAGCGATTAACTTTATGAAATACGAACTAATAATTTATGAAGTAAAGCTTTTTGATCGCGACATCACTATTATCGAGTTCAGTAATCCGCTTTCTGATTTAAATGGCGTTGTTTGCCTTTTAATGAAGAGCGGCCGTTATTATCCGCTGTGGAAACAGTGTTTAAAAATAATTGTGTGTTTTCCTCCCCGTGGCCTGATTTTTGGTGTAATGACAGGGACTGTAGGAAAATTTTAATTGATATTTTTTCCTGTTTTTCATGAATGACAATCGATATAAACTGTTTGTACATTAATTTGTACGTGTGTTAAAGTTTTTGGGGTCTAAATGAATGATCTACATCTAAAGTGAAAATAGTAGTCTCAATCTGTCTTTGATCATGTCGTTCTGCAAAAGCGATAAAATCAGAAACCTTATTACTTATGTATGAAAATAATTTCCCAAAAAAAATAATCTTAACGTTTCCTTCCGAAATCCATAAATCGAAAACCATCAAAATCAATTTCCGAACATATTCAAAATTCAAATCACTTAACATTTCAAGGGGCCGTATTACGTCATGAAATTATTATTTGGCACGTCAAAATGAATGACAGTTACACTGATGACGGGCGGTCGCCGGTTTTAAAAATGTATGGATATAATGCTCTCACCTTTTCCCGGGACAATTAGGGCCCAAATTGACGGCTCCTTTACGAAATACGCCGAATTACGATTTTTTTTCCTTTTTCGAAGTTCCGGATTTTTTAGGACAAAATTTATGGGCATTAGTCGCCATGTTTATTTCTGTTTTTGAATGTAGAGGGTGGAGGAAGCCCTTTAATTGATTGTTTTGTACCTAGTTGTGTTTTATTATACACTAGCGTATACCTGGCGTGTGCTACTACCCTAATAGAAAAGAGTGAAAAAAGAAAGTGGTTTAAACTATCTTCGCATTATTGCCTTTCTCATAAAACCGGTTTGGGGCGCATCGGTTGAATGGTTTTAAAGTTTATAACGGACATAGGCAGAAACAATGTTTGTGTTTTATTGTATAGATAGATAGGTAAGAAACGATAAATATAATATATTTATTAAAGTATTAATAAAATGCATTAATAATGATACCATACAATTTTTTTGTTTAGAAATTCAAGAGCTATGTATATTTTGTACCTAATTTTGGAACGAAGTTTTATAGACGAAATTTTTACAATCTTTTTCACGAACTTTGATAATGTATTCCTAAACTATGATAACATACCTGACATATAAACTAAAATAATCACAAGTGACAAAGATACAAAATGGCATCTCTAGTAATTCAATCCTTAGCATGACCCGATGAAGTTGTGTTCAGTTAATAATTCACAGTCGGTAGCCATCGTCAAATACACCATAATCCCCCAGGAAATTATCGAAACTTAAACAAGGAATGAGTTAGCGACGGGCTGAGTGATTCCAACTCGAATGCTATCGATTCGGATAATATCCGAAGATAGTGATGTGTGCGGACATATCCGAAACTGTTATGTGTTTATAATTATGTGTTAACTGCTTGTGCGGGGACTAATTACTTGTTAATGGGTGTGACAGAAATTAAGGGACTAGGAATGTTGGTGAGTTGATTAGATAGAATGAGCAGCTGAGTGTTAGTGACTTAATCTATGTTGTTCAGTCTATTTTCATCATACAAAGTATCGAGTCAATATTTTTTGCAAGTAGCAAATATTTTCTTCTGAAAAAGTTCGTATTAAAACATGAGACTTTTTCAATATAGTACCTACCTATTTCTTTGTTAAGAAGAGTACTGAAGTATGCTTACTAATGTACAGTCAGCAAAAGAGATAAGTATGCAGGGTCGCCGGATATAGTTGAAGTTTAGTACAAAACCGATGAATGTTTTCGAATAAAATAAAATAAAATTAATAGAAAACAAACTGATAATTTATCAAATTGAATTTCATTCGAAAACATTCATTGGTTTCTTACAAAACTTCAACTATATTCGGCAACCCTGGATACTTATGTTTTGCTGACTGTGCCTAAGCAGCTCTGCCTGACTGTACTATTCCGTATAAAAATGTACTATTCCGCTCTGTTCTTTGTCAAATTAAACATTCTCATACAAACAGCCATTTTGTTCACAAAGAGTCCCCTTTCTGCTGACATACATTACTCTCCTGTATTACACCCAATAATAGTAAAAAAAGACTAGGTTTTTAGGATGTTAGTACTTTAGGTGATCCCCATTTGTTAACAGAACCCAGATGTGTCTAATTTTATGGATTTGGGATCAAACCTAATTTTGAGAAAGACTTACTTGGGGTAATGGTACCGGTCCATGTAAAAATGTATATGATTATTTTTGATTTTTAAGAATACTTATGTTAATTTTGTTTTCTAGAGTGATTTCATGTTACTTTCATGAATATCTAAGATTTTTTTGCGTCCAATATTAGACTCAGCGGTTGATTACTGCAATCTTTATTATGTTTATCTTCACGGTTTTTTTTCATGTAATGTACGTAATTTGTTCGTTTGACTATCTGATCCCATAGATTTACAATATTAGCTAGATAGGCACATTTACATGATTATTTATCGTCACCCCCCGGTAACGTCCATTCCTCCAAGAATAGTTATTTATGATACTAGTGCGGTAAGTTGGTTTTTACAAACGTATATACGAAAGTCGAGGGCTTACTATAGTCACGCGTTTGTAAATACCAATTTCCGCACGTGTGTCATAAAACGTTTTTCAACACATTTCCGAGAAAACTGTAGAACATTAATATCGGATTCCTCGATTGAACTCATGTTATTATTTTTGGTTATAAATATCGGTCGAAAAGTCGCAACAATCTCTGACGTTTCTAATATGAAAATGGCGCGATTTGCAAATGGCGCCACGTGCGCGTGGTGAAAATTTGAACTACATATTTCGTCTCTTTTTCTCTTTAGTACTAAAGTGAGACAAACGTATTGAGCAAAAGCGCTTCCAAGGAGGTTCGGTTATTCAGCTATTTATTCTCGTAACATGAAACTCCTTAGTGGAATTCTTAAATATATTTCATGGAAATTTAAAAAAAAACGTAAAGGTTTACGCACGGCGCTTTACAACGGAATATGCCGTAAAACCGATGCTTAGGTGAGAATCCCTATTTTATCGCACATTCCGTTGTATGGTGCGTAATTTTTTACTTTCGAACAATGTGCTTGGCTTCGTAAATGCATTTTTGAACAAATGTGTTGAAAACATCATTTACTAACAACTTCGCACTCACTCTGTCCACACCAACACCTTTACTAATCAATTAACACAGCTAACACGCTTAATACCACTAAATGACATAATCCTCTAAAGTAAAAGTAAAAACAATTAGGTAAACATCAGGTGACATTTTCCGATTCGTATCTACGAAATTTAATTTACCTAACATCGTATTAACACAAAATAGGTGGATACAGAAGGTCGGCTCCATACAATGAAAGAAAACAAACGCACGCACACATATCCTACGATCACAATTTAGTTTCCAAACATGTAAACAGATATGTGTTTTTGAAAAAATAACCTAATACTTGCACATAAAGTTCAATTTACGCAACAACTTTAAACTTTTAATAACTTTTTCAATAAACTAGTAAATCTAAAATTAACTTAATTTACACAAATGCTAAGTGTAAAGATGATATTTGTTTAAGTGAAAATAGCATTAATTGGAAACAAGGTTTTAAATAGAATATAGACGCACATGTACTTCTCCCCTCCCCCTAACATAGTTGGGAAAAGGCTAGGTAGATTAATCGATGTACCTACTCAAACTATCTCAAACGACTGCCAGTCGCGAGTGCACTTGCACTCGCTGTACGTGAAGCGAGTTTTTTCGCTCATTGTTTGAAACCAACCTTCTTTATCTACCTATTTTGTGGTGTTAACATGAGCAGGTTCGGAATTGCTGACGACAAACATAACTAATTGATGTCGCCACTCATTAGAATTATGTTGTTAATATGGCGCACGCGACGCGTTCGCATGAACTGCTGAAATGCTCAAACGTTTTTTGGGGTGAAATTGTTGTGTGTAATTTAATGTGTTGATAGAGTGTTTCTGACGTAAATGAGTGTTCTTGTTTATCGTGTCTTTAATATTTGTATCTATTTGAACTTGCAATTTCAAAAGCTTTAAGATTTATGTGTAATTTGGTGTTATTGTGAAAAATACACTAAAAGTTATGTGAATAAACACCCTTATTTAGTTCTAATATACTACCGATCATTATAAACAAAGCTTTAAAAAGCCATTGCGTTCATTAACTCAATTCTAATTCAGAGAAAAGATAATATTTTTACTCTTATCACTAGTTAACTATATTTCGACATACTTTACAAAATACTTAAAAGTAAAACATAAAGATTTATGTTTGCAAAATACTCCCAACAGACTCTTCAGACTTCACTATCAGATTGCAAAGTCGTAGAAATTGTAAAGTTCCTCTTCAACTTTCTGCGAAAATCATCTTTTCCATTCAACGTTTCGTTTTACACTCCAAAAATTTTCTCTCATATTCGTTTAACATCACACAAAGGGAAACATTATTAATTTGAGACTCGAATCTTTGTAAAATCTACACTCGCACATTGCAAACAAACCGAAATATATTTCAAATGAATGCACCGAGAGTGAGCTAGATAGAGCTATAAAGATGTAATGGGTCAGAAAGAGACAGATGTAGACGGACATGGTATGGAATCAGTGCGGTTTCCATTTGGAAGACTAGCACGGTTGAGGAGGCCTTAAAATTAAGGTCAGCACCGATTGGAGGACGTAATCGTACGTCTTTTTATTACGATTTCCCTTCTACCTATAAAATCCTTTGGATTTAATATTTGCAGATTTTGCAATTAAGCTATTTGCAAGCCATTTTAGCTCACTGGCTGAGCAGAATACTAAGTGGTTTTTACACTAAGTGGCTCGCTGTTATTCTAAGATACGAGTAAGTAACATGGATTAAGGATCGTAAGAATTTCTTAGGGTTCCATTTCAGAGGATGGTAAAACATTTCAAACAGATTTCAGACAGAGATGTCTTACATTAAGGGCGAATTTCACCAATGAAACTAACGGGATCAGCACTTCTTACCCGCATTCAAAGCTGTCAGTGTCAATATTCCACAACAATGAATGATGACACTGACAGCTCGTGAACTCGGGCAGTTTCACTGGTGAAATTAGCCCTAATTGAATAAGGTACTTAAGTATAGTTTTTTTTTGACAAAGAATTTTCTTGGCTTGCTTTTGTCTACTACCACTTTGATTTTATGTAATTTGGAGCTTTGTTAGCGAATCTAAAAATATTCTAAATCCCTATGTCTGCTACACAGGGATTTAGAATATTTTTAGATGTCTGTTACTGTCAATTTTTTTTAGATATAATGAAATCTGAGATACAAGCAACGGGGTTCTATTTCCAAATATGCAAAAATCCATATCTTAAACACTGACCTACCCTCCTAACATGAGAAACTGGTTCAACTCGTATGCAAAGTCACAAAATCAATGTCGACTAGACGTTTTGTCGTAAAATCGCAGCCATTACGTCAGTGTGGTTGTGACCTAACCGTGCTGGCGCCAGAGCCGTATTCAACTGAGCGTGCCTATTAAATGCTGCAAGCAATTAACATCTGGTGCACGTACGTGCCCTCGCCATTATTGGCCGTTAAATAGTTATTTAAATTCAACTCTGTACAGTCTTAATGATAATAGTTTGTGCCGGATTGGCGCCAAGTGATTTTGTATATCCTGGGGAAGCGGTCGCAGATTTTTCTTGTTTAAAATTCTGTACGGTTTCAGGATATTGGATTATTTTTATTGGCCTAATTTGTTCGGAATTAGGTTTTATGGCGCTGGGGGTGTTTGAGTTTTGTTTTTTATGGGTAATTTTCAATTTTAAAACATATGAGTTTGAAAAGTTACGATGTTCGTTTTCGAGTCTCAAATAACTCAGACAACTCAGTAAACTGTTAGTATTTCTGTTGTTGTAGGAACTTTATTGGGGATTAAGGTATCTAGTTTTTAGGGTTCCGTACCCAAAGGATAAAACGGGACTCTATTACTAAGACTCCGCTGTCCGTCCGTCTGTCTGTCCGTCTGTCACCAGGCTGTATCTCATGAACCGTAATAGTTAGACAGTTGAAATTTTCACAGATGATGTATTTCAGTTGCCGCTATAACAACAAATACTAAAAAACAGAATAAAATATATATTTAAGGGGGCTCCTATGCAACAGACATGATTTTTTTGCCGTTTTTACAGATAATGGTACGGAACCCATCGTGCGCAAGTCCGACTCGCACTTGGCCGGTTTTTATTAAACGGCCTTACCATAATGGCTTGGTCGACAATTGTACCTGTGATTTCTACCTGTTCACTTCATAATGAATTTAAACTTAAACAAGGATCGTAGTTAGGTACTAAGGTTTCCGTTTTTTGAAGTTCTCATTAAAAATGTACCACGTAATCAATCAAAATTTACTTTGAATCGAGCCACCGAAGTGGGCACACACAAAATTGTGTGTTGTGATCAATCATTTTGTGAATGATTTGATTTAATTCCACTTCGGGAATATTTGTTAGGTTAGACGGGTTTTGATCTGAATTCAATTTTTTTTTTCGGTGAACCTGCTGCTTTCCCATTTTGTTTCGGGTTGATTATTTTTAACAAAAAGGTTGGTTGTGTTATATTTTTTTCAAGTTTTCGTGTTTACTTTAATTAACCTATTAACCATTATTAAGAAGTAATAGAGTTGGCACTCGAGTCATCAATAATAAAGTGAAAGCAAACTTTTTTATGAAAATTCACAAACTTTAAACATTATTTTAAATATTAGTACTACTCGTACATAATGCCTACTTTGCCGCTAAAAACAAGTTATTTGACAACAACACCGAACACAAAAATCGAACACGGCTAAACAAGTTCCCTTACGTAAATTACGTCATCATTAATTATTAAACACCACAGTCATTAACATAGATAATTCCCCACGAAAACGATGTTACTTCACCCCGTACTTTATTAAAACTTATCGAGGAAGTGCTCTTGAATAAAATATGAAGTGTGCTTATAACAAAGTGTGTTATAACGACAACTATTTGTCTGTTCGCGTGTTCGCTGTCATTTAATGCCACTTTATAAATCTCAGCATCATTACGAAAGCGCGTTTTAAGTAAAAATTTATAGGCCCTTAAAGTCTTGTGATGTAAATGATAGCAAGGTAGGAAAGACTTGAATTATGCGGTTATGCCTGCGTTTTTATTACCTTTTTTAGTTTATGAAGCCTTATGGTAATCTATTAAATTGATATAAACGAGTATTGCGCCTTTTTTGCTGAGGTCTAGATAAAAACTCAGGTGTCGTAGATCTATCTTCGCTAATGTCTTTTTGCCTTTTAGGGTCATACGACTTGTCTCGTACATTTTCTAAGTGACGATTATTTCTAATAAAATGTACGTTTTCTGTAAACCCTTCTATCTTTTTACGTACAATAACTTTAATGATAATGTTGCGTCATTGCTTTTTGTTTGTCTGAATAAATGTATCAGACTTAAAATCTCAGTAATATAATTAAATTTATTCTATTTGAACTCATTTCTTTGTAGCACCAACATCTAGAATTGTAGATCAATCTCTGCATCACCATACCTCATCTAAGCAAAATCCGCTTTCTTCCCATGTTTCAAATTCATTAATTATTGAAAGATCATTACCTAAATATTTACTTACTTAAAAATTCTATTATCTCACCTCAGCCATATTTTAAAGGAGTTTCATAAATAACACCATGATAGATAGTGATGTTCGTGGCGTGTTTTATTATCTACGAGCCGTGTTGACTGTCAGCCCGAGTGACTGTCGCCATGACGTAGATAAATCGACTGCGCACCGCCGGAAGTAATGAGATTCCAACGGTTTTAATAGCGATTGGTTTTCCTTGTGATTTTCATTAATATACCTCTTGCACCTGTGGGAAAAGATCATTATGTCGTCGAGGTAGATCATTATTTTTTTATGGTACATATATTTTGCCTTGTCATCCGATGCCAATTTTTAGCTTCGTGAATAAATTATTTTATAAAAAAATATTGGTTTTAGCAGTTTCGGCGTTCTTTGGAGCTAAATCTTACATAATGTTGTATGTTAGCTGGAAGAAAGCAGGCAGTTAGTCCAAAATCCAGATGTCAACCAGTCTCTCTTAACTTGGACCTATGTGATCCTGATCATGCTATTTTCTAATTAGCCATTGTTGTCTGACTGCTTGTAGGTAGTACATAAAATTGTAGGTAAACACAAATATTTTCAATATTGCATAAGTTTTAAATGGAAAATGAAGTCAGGTATTGAAAGTCAGGAGAGTTCGAAATATATGTAGTAAAGTTTTCAGACAATTCCAAGATTTTACAAGTTTATAACAAACTCGGCATCACAGTATCGGATCTCCATAAAACAAAACAAGCGAATGAACTTCCCGAAATCTTACATCACCGTACTTTTAAACACAAATAAATCCACAGCGACAAAAATAAGAGAATGAAGGTAGATTATAGTCTAATGTGAAACTTCCGCACTCCATCGACAAACTATAAATTCGCCATACGACTCGGCGAATTTTTCTTGTACCGCCCAAGTTCGAGTCGTAAATATTTTAAAGTAACTTCCGAAGGAAAAGTGACACCAAATGTTGACGCTTTTGCGGCAAACTTTGGAGGTGGCCATCGACAAAATAACCCTGTCGAAACTGAGAGACTACCGAACTTGAAATATAAAAGTTTGCAACAGAAACTTTCCGAATGTGTTGTTTTCAAATGCATCTCGAGACTGCCTCTGCGGACGGCCGAGGTTTCGCTTCCCTTTTGTCATGCTTTCAGATTGCAAATACGGCCTATCAGTGATGGATAGTATTTCTAACTCTAAGATAGTTGTTGGACTTTAACTTTTACTTTGCTTACAGTATATTCATTTTACACTGACAGGTCTTCTCATAATGTAAGCTGGTGTATTTGTGAAAGAGCACTCTAAATTTTTTTATAGCAGGAGACTTGCGTTCAAAATATACCCGTCGAGCCCCAACACGGTTAAGAATTCCTTCACATCAAAGCACATTATGCCATAAAAATAGCTTTATCACAGCAATTAAAATATTTAACAATATTTCAAAATAAATAAGTGAACTCCTTCTTAAACACTTTAAACACAAACTACATACATGGCTTATTGGTAATTGTTTTTATAGTGTGAAAGAATTTATTGATAAAAACATAATAGATAAATAATTATGGTTACTGAGTTTTCATTGTATTACTTTATGTACCTATCTATTATTGCTAAGATTTCACCAGCGTTATTAGACATGTTATAATAATAATTTAAAAAAAATAATGTGGCGTTTTAAATCTTTACATTTAACATGTTTAAATATTTGTTTGGACTGGTCCTTGGCAAAACATGTAAGATCATAATTATATTTATGAGACCTTAATGTACCATGTTTTAAAGGAAATAAATATATTTAACTTTAAAAATATATTTCTTAAACGCTCGTCTCTATTTTAAAAGTCTGGTTCTACATATTAAATCACATTATTGCCAATCTTACTTTCAACAAGGCGAACTATATTTACATTTACCAAGGTTAGTTTGTATCGTATTTATTCGTGTACAGCCCTTGGTAGGACAAAATGATTGACCCGGAAAAATATATAGCCTTCGTGTCCAAAATCCTCTGGGTCCCATATTCCGCATATTATATCCCAATTATAATTTTGTCCGGGAGGGGCCAGCCTGCCAACCCGACCGCTTGTTATCCACTCATAAATAGCTTAGCAAGGAAAGGTTCCGTACCAATTCAATTTGGTAGGGTTCTTAATGCTTTTTAGTTCAACGTTTTTGGGACGTAAGCCTGAAACTTTTATTAGAGTGGTTGGTGTGCGTGTGTCACTGCTGCAGTATGTATAAACGATAGGTAATCATGTTAGTTTAATTAAAGGGTTAGTCCCATCCTCGTTAAATGGATTTACGTAAGTCTTATTAAATTTTATCCGCCATAATTCTATTTTCTTCCTTCAAGTTTCGACAAAAACTAGATTTATTGAAATAAAAAGTTGGTTTTAACCCATAATAGTCTATCGAATTTGCCTAAAACAAAAAAGAAGCCCTTTACCATCAAACTTGTCAAAAATTCATCAATACGCAGTCCGGAGGCTACCAAGAGTTTCCTCAATTATATTTCCTCGGACAGAAAAAAAAAGGAAAAGTGAAGGGCATAGCATAGATTGCGTGTAGACATGAGTACCCAGATACGTTGAATTATTTATCCGAGGAGCCAGCACGTGCCTCTGGACTTATGAATGTACACATTTTAGCACTTATGACCTGTTAATAAATTATAAGTGGGTATCTCCCGCTGATGGTAACGTCTCACGAAACGTGCAAGCTGTCTGCACTAGTGATGTGGCCTGTAGGAATGTTATTTACTTTTGAAGATCAGACAATTTTTTTTTTGGGATGGAATTCTTTTTAGCTTTGGTCCCTGGATACGGAGTATCTGTTTGTCCTGTACTTTTACAGTATCGTTAAAGTGACCGTTTATTTGCCTAATAAAAAGCAAAGTATCTCTTAGTGGAGTACTTATTTGTAGTTTTAAATCCGAACTGGAAAGTAGAACCTTGCAAAAGAATTTCGAATACGAATATTTTCAATGCACGAATATTTAAGTCCAAAAATATTTCAATATTCCCGTAATTAATAAACAAAATTTAATATTTTCGCTTCAACAGACATGCTTTATTCTTTTGCACTTCAATATTCACCCAATTAGTGTTAATTAGCCTAGCTTCATTATGACTTTATTAATAACAGACCACTCCGCATAGTTTCACAACAATTTGAGTCTGTTAATCGAATGAAAAATCGTGTTTCATTTCGAGTGCTGTATTCGATCATTCGATTATTCGACTGTTAGTTCTCGCATCGGTAAGCGTAGTACGAGTGCTCTTGCCTCTAATTCCTGAGTTATTCGTGCAACTCACGGCACGGAGTTTAAGAGCGAAACACTTTTTGCAAGTTTCCATCATTGTGTACAACGTTTTTCTCTGTAGCGGTTTGACGAAGGAGTTTCTAAGGAATGGCTTTTAGGTAGTTTTTGCAACCTTGTTGGGTGTGAAGGATCAATTTTTGTTAAACGAAGTTATTCTTGCACGGATAACTTAAATCTTAGCTATCCAGTGCCGACGTCCCTCAAATATAACCTTCTTCCTTTCTCGAAGCCTTACTTTATTACATACCTACGTCTCATAAAGAGGCGATCTAAGCCCGAAGCTCGAATAAACCATTATTGCATGACGTAATGACGATTAAATTCATAATGTATGCGTCGAACGGGCCGCGTAATGGATAGCAGCCGTTTCGATGGCATCGCATTTATTTTACGGTGGACTTTCAATGTAAGACACGTTATATAAAATTATTTTAAAAAGTATGTATAGCGCTAAAGGTTCTTTTGACGCGTGGCTAGAATCGGAACTACAGCCGCCATCTTGTTTTTTCAATACATTTCACAAAACGATTGCACAACTGTTTACCAACAGCGCAGGTAATGTAGTAGGAATCTAAGTATGTATCTTAAGATCCCAAGGGTACAACAAGCACTTCTTTTGTCTTAGATCTTAAGCGCTGTAGCTAGCTAAGAATTTTCATATGAAATATTCTGAAAAATTCTTAGGTGGAACAAATTTCCAAAGTTTGACGATTGATTTGAAATTAATGATTCTTATTTAGTAAATATATCATTCCTGCAGTTGCGAATCACATTTTGATCAACATACGACGTAAAACAGAGCTGCAATTTGCAAAAAACCAAAGAAAATTTTAATTTGGCGGGCTACAACTGAGGATTCACCTTAAATTACGTTTTAAGCAGTCGATGATTCTCACAACATGAAAAATTGTCTTCGTTTGAATATGAAACATTTTTTATAATTAATAATTTCCTTGATATTTCCATTAATTTATGTGCTACTTCCAAACATTCGTCACTTGTCGTCAATCTCAGGTTTTATATACAATATGCGTTAGAAGTGTTCGCTTGTTCACAACATTGTGACGTCCACGCCCATTACAAACGGAATTTATTGATGCTATTAACATTAAAATAATAATTCCCAACTTTATAGACTATAAAATCGTTTAATATCTGCTCGTTTGATAAATAATTCAATTTGCGAAGGAATTTTAGGTTAGGCGGGATTTTCTTCAATATTGTTCGTATTTATCATGTGCTATTAATTTTGGTATACCTAACGATATTGTTAAGATTAATACCTAATCAAAATTATACCTACTTAGCTTGCAAAGGTATCTAGGTCAAAAATTTGGTCTTTACTCATACGTTATAATTGATACAATATGTTGCATACTAACTTACCCAAGAAGGTTTGACTGTATCTGAACTATATAGAATAATTCGCTCTCTCTTCTTCTTACGTGATTTTGTTTTAAATATCCTTAAACTCGGACACAACATAAGCATAACATCACGCCTGTAACCCTCTAAAGCATTACTCAATTTTTTTAT
Organism: Dryobotodes eremita; assembly: GCA_917490735.1. NCBI lineage: Eukaryota > Metazoa > Arthropoda > Insecta > Lepidoptera > Noctuidae > Dryobotodes > Dryobotodes eremita. Next base: position 20,607,941 of record OU823249.1, on the reverse strand, counting down.
ATTATTATCAAAACAGCAAAGTGAATAACAACTACTGAAACTTCCAAGTAAGTAAATACAGTGCAACTATTTTCTTAATGTCCCTCGGCATACTTCGTGTTTCGTTAGTTTCCTCCCATTTTTTTAAAATAAATTACATTAAGTTAAAAGAGTATTAACAACTCTATATACTTCCAAGTCAATTGAGAGCGTCCGGTCTGCAGCAAATGCAAAGGGCAACTGATAGAAATTCGACGACTGACGAAACACGAAGTTTACCGAGGGACATTAAGAAAACAGTTGCACTGTACATAGGTATATTAATCTCAGGAAAATTTCATAAAGTTTAATAAAGTTGCTTCCTTATTCACCATGACTTATATTTCCTTACTTCATCATCATTATTTCAGCCGAAAAACATCCACAGCTGGACATAGGCGTCCCCTTAGCATCGCCACTTCGACTGGTTTGGTGCTTTTCGCTTCTTTTCTTTACTTGAAAGAAAGAAAGAAAAATTGGTTTATTTGTCACAGAAACACGTGCATACAAAAAAGATAATTAGCTCTTATATTAAAGAAAAATAAAAACAAAATAGATCTATAATCAAGAGCACAAAACAGAAATAGTCGACAGCTGCACGTCATGACTGTGACAAGAAGGCTTCCACTCGGCACTTGCTGACCCTTAACCCAATTACTCCAAGCCCCCTAAAAATAAAGACATCCCCATTAGGTCAACCATGTAACATGATGTAATTAAACCATTACCGATGACCCCACGTCTCCCCATCAGTTGGAACTTTTATCAGTAATTGAAAGAGAAATCGATCAGCTATGGCCGACGCTCCTTAATAATAGATCGTCTTGTATGACCTTAAACAAAGTTGGACACTTAGTGGCCGGAATGTGAACTATAAATAACTTTGAAAGATTTGATGCACTAGCTTTTTTTGCCCGCGGCTTCGCCCACGTGGATGGCGGAAATCATCCCACGGAAACGTACTACCGGGATAAAAAGTATCCTACGTGTTAATCCAACTTATAAACTATCTGTGTTCCAAATTCCATCCAAATCCGTTCAGAAGTTTTTGCGTGAAAGAGTAACAAACATCCATCCATTCATCCATCCATCCATCCATCCATCCATCCATCCATCCATCCATCCCCACAAACTTTCACATTTATAATATTAGTAGGATAGGATTAGTAGGATTTGAAACTTTTGAATGATTCGGTGAAATAAAGTGGTGATTATGGAAGTAAGTTGTTCGTTTATGTATTAAATTATTTTTGGAAATCAGTAGTTTCCTGAGCTATTGAGCATTATGAAATAGTCTTTAGGTACTTTTTTTTTGGTGGGAAATCATCAAATGACGTCTCCCGCTCTGGGCGGAGCGGAAGGGAGTGTCTGGCTCTTACTGACCAAAACCCACCCGTGTTTCTTCAGTTGCCTGTGCGCCAGGGCCACGGTAACTCTTTCGAATAATCCGCGCCCCAGTACTGAGATTAAGATAACATCATACTCTACTTCTTTTTTATCAATTTGTCAATTTGGATGATTGAAAAGCTTCTAAATATTATCATTATTTTATTTGCCGCTGGATTCTGAAACCTTATCAATTTTAATGTTTATCTGACATAAATGGTTGCACTCTACTCTTTTTGTGACCCAATCACAATAAATATACAGCACAGTAACTGATCAGAGGCTTGCTAAGTTTTCAGGTTTGTGATCTCTAAAGCTCTGACCCAATTGAAGCGCGGTATGCGCTCATATAATCTGCTCTCGCCTATTGTCCCAACTAACTTGTATGGAGGTGTTCAAACTGGTGCCAAACGTGCGTGACGTCTAATCATTAAAACAACCGACGCACACAGTCGTGTCCCGTATCTCAGGTTTTATTCGACTCAGTATGGCCAGAACTCAATCTAAAAATACAACCCTCAATACAAACTCACCGCCACATGTATCCCAAACCTAATCCACCTACAAATGGACTAGCCACAGTCACAAATGGAGCAATTATAAAGCTAAGAACAGAAGATAGAGATAGTATCGCGCCGTTAAACAATCAATGGTCGTATTAGTCGGGTTCGATCCCGGGCCGGTCATTATCGGCGGCTGCTTGCGGCAACACCGCCATTAAGTTTGTCGTGTTGGATTTGTTATTAAATTTTAATTGTTTTTTGTTTTGTGATAAAAAGAGAGTCATTAATAAGTATGACTTTGGGCAGAAAGTCTTTGGAAATTGACATCCTTGTAATATTGCTAGTCTGATATCAATAGTAAAATTTTTGATATCAATATTATTAGATACTTTGAAACCCAAATATTGATTTGAAGCTCTAATTAAGATGGAAGCATGTTATTATTAATAATAATTAAAATGTCAAAATTAATTAAAGTAACTTTATAAAGGTATATTACGTAGATTCAAAAAACTGGAAAAATATTCGTTCGCCTCCATTAATTTAGTACCGGATAAGTATTTGTATGGGTACTTAATTATTGGTCTTTATCACACACATATTTAAAAATAATAATTAAAACTGTGGGTCTCGTACGAAGTGGCACGATATTTGCAAGTTAATGAAATAGCCTGTCATATGTTTTCGTAATTATCACTGTACTTACACAAGCATAATCAGCCTATAATGTTCCCACTGCTGGGACACAGGCCTCCTCTCTTCGAGAGGGAATGGGCTGTAATCCACCACGTGGGCCCAGTGTGGGTTAGTAGATGTCACATGTCTTCGAATTTTTGGTTCTAGGACATGCCGGTTTCCTCCCGATGTTTTCCTTCACCGTTTTGAGAGCAGTGGTGATGAAATTATTTACACAAAGTAAAGCGCCTGCCTGGGTTCGAACCCACGACCTACAACTCGTAAGTCGGGACCAGTACCACTGAGCCAGTACTGCTCGTATTCATAGAACCACATCAAATATTACAAGGTAAACAACATAATTACAAGGTTTTGATGCTTGACTTGAATGTTAACATACATTCTTATACTGCATACATATAGTCTTCTAAATAGGTAGCTGATTGCTATAGATAGCGTTGAAAGATAACTAGTTCAATCCATAAAACAGCTTCATCTATTTATTAATTCAGATTTTTAAGCTTTTCCAGCGTAGTGAACTGATTTATTTAAACCCTAGAAGTAATTCAATGTCAAAAGTAATACAAAGCAAGAAAAATCTTATTCAAATTGTGCAAATTATCATCCAAATTAAATTTGTTAAAATTCTTTATAAATCGGATCGGCCGTTTAGAAATTAATTTCTTATTAACAAAACAAGAGTTAAAAGTTGCGTTTTCATACAAATAATTTTAATTTACCTGCCTTCACTAAGTAGCTATGAATGAGCCCTAAGTTCCAAACTTTTAATAAAAAAGGCATTGAAACTTACACAAAAAAAGCAAAAGTTTTTGTATTTGTCCATATCTATTGTAACTGTTTCAAAGTTCTTGTGTAAAATGTTTTCAGAAAAAGTTTACGAAAAATCGTAACATCACGTGGCATAAACCTGAGGAATGAATGGGCTACGTAACTTATATAAACATTATTTTACCTTTACCAATGTGATTGAAAATTCAATATTACACAACTGAAGTTACCTCTTTTTTTTTGGTTGGGAAATCATCAAATGACTTCTCCCGCTCTGGGCGGAACGGAAGGGCGTGTCAGACTCTTACTGACTAAAACCCACCCGTGTTCCTTCAGTTGCCTGTGCGCCAGGCCAGGGTAACTCTTTCGAACAATCCGCGACCCCGACAGGCATCGGCCCTATCGGACCCCTTCAATGATGCTGACATCGCTTTGAGGCGCGCGTGGAACTCGACGCGCCGTCGACCCGGGCGTGGTCCTTACCGGACGGCGAGCAATTGAAGTTGCCATATGTTTCTTTTTAAATTGAAAATCTTTGTTATTAACATTAAATTGCTTATCTATATACAATTATTACAACTAACTATGAACACTAGGGACTAAATTAAGTGACTAACTAACTACCTTGTCAAATAAATTCTAAAACACAAACATAAGGACACTTATGCCTCGAAGTACTCATCCTCATCGCTGCCATAATTATTAAATTTAATAGACGAATTTAGTACATAATCTTCTTCTTTCGTTGAAAACTGCAGATTGTCACTTTCTTGTGAGAAAATCCAAAGCCAATCTCAATTACAGGTTCATTTAAATCGTTCTTATTTGGATTGTATCAAAACAAACGATAAATTAAGCTCAAGCAGACAGCGCAGCATTGACGGACGGTCGTGCTTCCCAGCGACGCCCCGTCACGTGGCTCCGGCTACGGACTACGGTTCCTTTGAGCACCCACCGTAAGCTTCTTAAGTTGAGAGGACTGGAAGTGTCTTGAGACGAGTAGTGATTACCTATCCACATCTTTAAAAATGGAGGTTGGATGTTTCTATTTCTCATTATTTCCTGCTGTGCATAGGCTTTGCTATTAAGTTTAGCTGTCATATTGAACCTATCTGAAAACCTGTCAAAAATAACATGCGTATAGTAAAAAATCATTTCTTCGTAATCAGAAATGTAGGTTCAAGTCAGTCATGGTCATTTATTGGTAAGGGATTCTTACAAGTTATCACAATAAACATTTAGCCAATACAAGTAAAAAAAACAACAGCAGTACCAATTTAAAAGTCAAATGCTGACTGATATCAAGGAATGACAACTCCGCCCTTAAGATGACCCACTTGACCGGATCGACATAATTGCGATTTTTTTTTATAAGTGCAAACTTAATAATACAACAGTGCACAATTGTTGCAAATGCGCTAATTAGTTTACACGATTAGACAGACCGGCAACACAGACAACAGTAAACGCCCCAAAAAATATTCAATCGTTTATCCTCCATTTCATAACTCTTCCCCACACCACGAAGGGTCTCCTAAATTAATCAACAAGGACAGCGGTCTACCAATAGGATAAGACCTACACTCCAAAACTTTCCTACCTAATGATGGCTTAATGAAAATTGCTCCGACAAAATGGAACGATGACAGTTAATCACCAACGCCAGAAAATATCGGTTTAAACTGCTTTAAACCGCGCGCGTGTTAAGTGGAGTGGCTAGAAGTAGCTTGTAAGTTAATGGGTGGTTCGAGGTTTTGCGGCGCCATTTCCAAGTAATTATTACAAGTGGTCAAATCATTTATAAGGATACCTTAGATTGACTATTTTAAATGAGTTGCACAACTATCTGTAAACAACAGTTATTCAAAGGCTACAATTTTAACGCTCACCAAAATAATTTTTAGACCCTAAGACTAACTACCAAGTAAAATATGTTAACTTCAAATAAAATAAACCCACTCTATACCGAGGTGCCTAAAGAACAACGTTTTAAGTTCCAAAATAATTATACACTCATCAGAATAATTGTATGTGTTGTATTTATATTCTTTTTGCCTACCAAAATTAACAAATGCTCACCAAAAATAAGTTTTCTTCAAAATGCAAGGGTGGGATAGGATGCAAGAGCGAGCGAAGCGAGCTCGGTACTTGGGGCACCCCGACTCGGACAGGTTAGGTTAGTAGGGGATGACGGTCTGAAAGACCCCGCTATCCCCTTCGTGGTTATTTTTTTTAAACCACCCAGAAGTAGGAACCCCGCCAAGCGGGGCTCCGTCGACTACGCCTTATAAATAAAAAAGGAAAATAGGTTCATTTCTAGAATACTTTATGAAACACAATTTGGTGAGCATTTCTCCATTCTGGTGGACACAATTTGGTGAGTATTTCGAATTTTTTGGTATTAAAATAGGTACTATTCTGGTAGGCGTTTAAACACAAGCCTTATTGAAATCATTGAACTATGCTTTTTTTAAAATCCGAAGCTTCATTTGCAACACTACGGTAGTTTCATTCTGGCAAAATATACTTTTCTGAGGTAATAGCCTTCGTACCGTAGGTATTATGCATATCTAACATCACTTCAAGCATTAAAAAACCACAGTGTCTTCAAGTTCAGAACATCCAAGTTACATGCGAAGGGATTTCCTGAAACCTTCGGTTTAATGACAAAACCGAACTTTGTCTAAGTACATCCTACTCAAGCCACGCCCCCCGGCTTTGGTCGACATTCTTGTTAACTTTCAAGTTTCGACCCAATAGTTGGGAACATCTTGAACTAATGAGTCAGTGGTTCAGCCTTTTATTATCCGAATAGAGGATGAAACGTTACGTTTGTCCATCTCTGGGACAAGTTCACTGTCTTATACTTGTCCTAATAGTTCTTCAAAGGATATTACTCAATTTAGTGAAGTGAAAGAGACCAGTGATTCAGAACGTTTCGGCCAAAAATAGGACTCCTCAAAGACGTGAGGGGAACTATTTTTAGAGCGAATCATCTTGTGGGTGTGTAAAGGATAACTTTGAAAATATTGTATGCTATAATATGCCTTGCCTATGCCTTGTGCTTGAGTACCGTTGTTGTAGTATTATCACAGTTAACCATCTGCACTAACCATGTGATGGTCGGCAAGTCATCAACCACATTTTTTTTTTTTGGGTGGGATATCATGAAATAACTTCTCCCGCTCTGGACGGAGCCGGAGGGCGTGTCAGACTTTTACTGACTAAAACCCACCCGTGTTCCTTCAGTTGCCTGTGTGCCAGGGCCATGGTAACCCTTTCGGACAAACCCGCGTCCCTGGCAGGCATCGGCCCAAACGGACCCCGTCAATGTGTGCTAACATCTCTTTGAGGCGCGCGTGGAATACAACGGGCCGTCGACCCGGGCTTGGTTCTTACCGGACGGCGAGCTACCCATTGCTCGCTGTCCACAAGCTCGCCCCTGCAGTGGCCAGCACAACCACTTCCTGCATTTGCAGTTATTCGAAACCACACTTTTCAACCGCCGCCGCGCCGATCCGAGAATAGCCAATTGTCATGTTTTCCTTTCATTAACCAGAATTTACTCCACAATCCAAAACATATTTTTTTCCACAACCCCAACATCCTCACATAAACACTATCGACGCAATTTATTAACATGGCAGCCATCAAATGTCGGAAACAGACATACGGTGGTTAAGTTTAATAGTCATAATTGGTGGTGTCCGCTTTCCGCCGGTTTCCACCGGTTTGATCTGGTCGAGGCAAATTGAGCTAATGCAATTAATTTCACGCGAAATGGTTCGTTTTGCTGTAGGGTTAGTATGTACTTGTAGTTACGGTCAAAAATGTGGTTGGAAGTTATGGCTTAGAAATTATTGATTCTATTTCAAATGTGCGCGGTTTGTATCTAATTATGTATAAGGAAAATATACAAGTGGTTAGGTCAGATTAGAAGGTAGGGTTTAATAGGTTTTTAGTGTCGAGAAGTGGGTGAAAGTTAAGAAGTTTTGAACAACTCTAGATAAGTCTACACACGTAATATTTTAGGATAATACTACGCATACCATTGAAAAATTAAGCACCTGAATATCTGACTTCATAAGGGATGATAACCGGCTATTTTGACGACAAATGCATAAATTCTTTATGCTTACTTATTCTACATCTCCTAAAAAAATTACAAACTCCAGTCTACATAGTATCAAATATTACATAGATTACAACACAACCCAAAATCCCTCACATAAATACAAAACACGAGCCGTGTTAACTTAAAACCTCTAATGAGCCACCTTTTTGTAGTTATTATAAAGCGATTTTCGTCACCGCTTATCAGATTAGTGGCTCGAGCCACTTTCGAGCCACACTCCAGCGACGCTTACTTCAGGCAGGAGATGGGACGGTAATGCGGTTTATGATACAGGATAATGTTAATTATGGTTTAGTTTTTGCTGGGCCTGTTAGGGCTGCAGTTTTAGATGCACTAATATTCGTAGAGGTGATTAATGTTGATAGTACGATACGTACGAGACCGCATTCGGTTCTGGCCTTAATTCCTAAATACTTTTTTGTATTTTTTTTTCTCACTTGAGACTATGCTTTATGAAATAATAATAATAAATACAAATTCAAAGCAATACATAGACACAGGTTAAGCACAGTGGTATATATACTTAAATTATACATAATTGTTTGTATTGTCACCAACACATCATGTTACCACAAACTGTCAGATTTTCTCGTTCGATTTTAAACTTAACCATTAATATTTTAAGGTTTAAAATCGTTTGAAGAAATTTGACAGTTTCTTGTAGCTTGACCTGCTGGCGACTCTACAAAACTTAAAAGGCTACAAAAATCTATATAAGCAAAAATAAAAACCCTGTCTCTTATACTAGGAGGCCTGTATCTTAAGAGACAAGCGTTGCCTATGAATTGTAGATAATAAAATAAACTTTTTTCGCCCATGCATAGGACTCCTCTGCTAGTCGTAATAATGGTTCAGGCCGTATCGAGTCGACTACGAACATAGAACGCAATTCAAAATCTTAACTGGTGGAAACTTAAGGCGCTGCCCAAACGTAGGGTACCGTAAAATGCTCAGTTATTTGTCCCACAGTTAGGTTTATTGGTCAACATTAAAAACCAGAAAAAAAGACACGTGTGGCACTCGGAGACTGCCGCGGTAAAGCTATTGCATAGCATTTTTCATCAACTTATGCAATTATAATTATTTATTTATTTTTATTTATGCAGTATTTTTTTTTCTTTGATATTAATTCAAGTACAGTCGTACCATATACATACACGTTAAGCGAACGCTCGGCCGAGCTACATGGTAGGCGGAGTGGGGGGTGTTAGGTTTTATTTTCGTTACGGAATTTCTTGATTCGGTCGCCGCGCTCAAAGCCCGCGATAAAAGCTATGCAATAGCTTAAAAAAATGTTTATTTTCAAATGTTCAAAGAAAAGACTTATTCAAAAATATTTAATTAAAATAAAATAGTATCATGATAAAATAATCGAAAAACAAAGCACAAAAAAAAAATTCGTCGCATAACTAACAAAATTTTGAGCGTAAACTATCACATTTTAGGTAATGTTTATAAAAGGAATTCAATAAACTAACGAAATACCTAAAAAATATTCCACTGAGCCGTGCATTAATTTTGAAATTTAATTAAAACTGCAAAATTACTTTTACTGTGGTGGTCATTCGATTCAACTAACATCAAACGCGTCGCTGTTTTGAACCTTATTTGTTGCCGCGATGTGCTATTGTCAATTACCTAAAATTTTGCTACGTACCGCGCCTTAATTGCCCAGTCACTTAATCGTCCATGTTGCAATACAGCAGTTTCTGGATCGTCCAAATATTGCGTGTGCCTTAGCTTACTATAATATTCCACGTACCTACCTATTACAAAAACCCTTACTTAGTTCTCTTCTTTACCAAGGTCTCCAGCCCCCGTTTGTATTGTCCATGTCTGTGACGCCACTGCGTCGAACATGTCTGTCGATGACACACCCGGCGCGCACCTGTCTGCTAGTCGCCCAGTCTGTTCCGATTCCGTCAGCGCCGGCTATCGCTGAAAACCAGCGCTGGGGCTCCGTCTGACATAGGGTTGTAGCATTATGCTGAACGATTGCCGTTTTGCGTGAATGTGACGCATGTTTTCCCCCAACTCGTTCTTTTTTGTGTTTTTTCTTTGCGTCATGTTTACCGCAAATAAATGTATTTTCTTTCAATTTTCTTTTCTTTTTCTTTATTAAGGCTGCCATTCACTGTACTTGTATTTTGGTTTGGTGTTTTAATTATTTAACATTTTATTTATTTAGATTTAAATTATAAGCATTTACATATGTACACACACTCCCAACCTGTATTCACGTCTCTAGTCTCCATTCTGAAATGCGTATCCTGAGCCCCGAGATACAGACTCGCTGTTTAGTTTTAGGGCTTACTGAAAAAGAATACTTTGTAATCTAGCTCAAAATATTACATACCTACTATGTAATATTTTGAGCTAATCATGTCGACTCAACTTTATTAACCTGTGAATCTGCTTACCTGGACAATACACTGGGTTCTATTTCAATTATAGAATATTAACCAAAACGGTTATTTAAAAAAATCTAGAGTATTTGAGCTAAGACTACATATTGGGTGCATCATTTGTAAACAGAACAGGTGTTTGAGTAAATTAAATTTCAAAATTAAGTTATAACTACTACATGAAAAACTCGGTTAATTTTAAAACCAAAGTAAGTACTTACTGAATCGACAATGTGTTAAAACAAAAGTAGACAAAAATTCAACCACTTCCCAAGTTTTAACAACTCGTAAGATGAACCAGCTCATAGCTGTCATGCCGGTGCCTGTGCTAACCCAGATAGTCTCAAGTGTAGTGTTTTATCACGTAGTAACTGCACGCCGGTGGCGCCCCCTCGCAATAAACAAGCTATACTACTTTCGTATAAACTAAATAGAATCAAACTCTGGGAATTTGTCACACTAAAATTGGTGTGTTAAGTTGTAAGGTTTAAGCGAGATTCTTTTGTTTTACCTTTATTTGTGACAATTTTTTTATGGCTTCTCCTTTGGATTTAAGAACTTATTTATTGTCTTCTCATTGTTTGGCGAAAATTTGAAAGATTAATAAACTATTTAAAAGAAAATCTTTAAAGTGCATCATTATTTTCTCCAAGACCATCTTAGGTGTATGACCTTTAACAAGAGGTCCAAAAGGAGTTTTGTAGGTAAGTTGCTTTTAAGTTTCCACCTTACTAAGTAGCTTTTTTAGTAAGTTAGGGACTTATCTCTACCCACCGACTGCACAGGTTGCCAGAACTTAAGGGGGATGCGCCAAGATAGGCCGTGAAATTCAAATTTTCTTACGTTTTTTGCAATTTGCAGGTCAGTATCAGGTTGTATGTTGATCTAAATATGATTCGCGACCGTATCAAATATTTATTTATAGAATTATAATCATAAAAATCATCAATACATATCTCCAAGTTCATATTAACCCATTGAATAATTATTTCATGAAATCATGACATTTGAGGCCAATTCTAACTTAAGGAGTTGTATTGCTGATTCTAATGATTATAATTCAGTAAAGCCATATTTGTTACGGTCGCGAATCATATTTTAATCAGCATACAACCTGACACTGACCCGCAATTTGCAAAAAACTTAAGTAAATTTGAATTTCGCGGGCTACCTCAGCACATCCCCCTTAAAGTCACGTGGTCACTATCCTGTCTCATCCATCTTCTCACTCGCACCACACTACCGCCATCTTTGTCATGAAGACACCTGCGCGACCTCCAATTATCAATGTAATTGGCTATTCAACTTGGCTCGATGGGAGAGCATAGCATGCCTAATTAATGGAATCAACTGAACATTGAAATTTTCGCTCAAACGGTTTTTAGCTACCTACAGCCAATTTATAAACCAATTTATGAGAAACTGAAAGTGAAGGGTCCTTCTTAATTGCTGTATTACATGAAGAGGTCGATCCATACAGAATACAGACAGATTATAAAATGAAGGATTTTTTGTAGACTTCCAATAGGTTTGGTTGATAAAATATTTTATGGCACATAAAAATTTTGATGGTCGTAAAAACTGAGTGGTTTGGTCCGTCACCTGAAAGTTTTAATTTAGTAGCTTTGAGAAATATTATAGATAAAGAATAATAAAGGACGAAAAGCGAGAAGCTTTCAGTACGGAAAATACTTGATCATGCCACATAACATAATGCACATAATCGACTTACTTCTAAGAACAAAGATTACATTTCAGATTGAACATTTTCAACACGAAAACTCCAAATTCAAAACACCTCGAAATCCTTATTTCATGCAACCTCGATCAATTTCCAAGCCTCCAAAAATAAAACAGGCGCGGCTACCAATCAAGCCGCTAATGTTGCATGAAACCTATCAATAATATTGCTACCCCTCATAAATTCACGTTAGAACGGAAACGTTATCCCTTGCAAGCAAACAATATGTTGTTATGATTGATTGGGGACGAAACATTACGCAGAAAAGGTGCGAGGTAAGAGGCAACGAGAGTTTTTATGTACCTCCGAGTGTAGTTACGAAATTAGATTTGTGCAGTTTGGGTAAATTGTAGAAGGGAAGAAAGGGAATGGTATGGAATGTATTACGGTTGCGATTTGCATGGGTCAGGATTTTTTAGTTTATTCGACAGATTATTGTGGTTTTGTATCCGATATAACTATACTTCCTGCTTACTTAGAACGCCCTGGTTGTAATGCCATAACTACATAATAACCTATGGAGATGTTTTATCTGCTCTTATTGCTTGCATATCCAAAAAAATTGCCAGTCATGGGGACCGCCGCCAGAATTAAAAACTTAAAACTATGAAATAACAGTGGTCACCCTTATAGCTTTTCCCTTCTCTATTCAATAGTAACTACAAGTGTAAGAGTGTCTGTGAGTGTGTGTGTGTAGTCTAAGTGGGGCTGTGTGTGTGTGTGTGTGTGTGTGTGTGTGTGTGTTTGTGTGCGTGTGTGTGCGTGTGTGTGTGTGTGTGTGTGTGTGTGAGTGTGTGTGTGTGTGTGTGTGTCGTACTGTAAGTTGTAACTAAAGGAAGAGCTGAACTTCCTAACACAATTATATTTTTTACTTAAATGTCAATTCCCTAAAGACCTAATGTAAACATATTCTTAAGTTATTGAAACAACCATTTTAATTTTAATTTAAGTTAATAGTTACAGATATACTGTCAACATTAGCAAGTCAGTGACGCGAAGTCATAAGAATTTTCCCTACAAAAAATCGCTTAACGCGCCTAAAGAAGTCTTCGCTTCAATAATCATTAATTTATAGTTATAGAAGATCTAGACCAACATTTCAAGGACGCCACTTTACCAATAGTCCCTTCGAAGTCTTTAGATTCGCAGACTTCTGAAATTGCAGGAATGTTTCTGTCCAATAAGTTATGACTGAGTGTCTTCAAGAATTTGTCAATAAACCTAGCGTCTGGTCTCTTGACCTTAATTTTAGTGCCCGAGTGACAATTTCGGTGGCTGTTTTATTTTTAGATTGTTGTTTTGCTCAGTTCCAAGATTGCGTGAGTTCTACAGTCAGGGAAATTTATTTTATTTCATTATTCAATTCAACAGTTAATACTAAGTATTCTAAAAATATATATTGTACAACTAACTCCATATATATTATATATAAAAACAAAATAAAATAAAAAGTAACGATATGTTTATTAAATGGAGATACTGTGTTAATTTTCCGTGTCATAGTCCTTTCATACAAATGTCAAAGAAGACCAATTGTGATTTGACTATACGGACAATATAAGGTAGTAGCAAATTTGATAAATAATAATAATAGGGGCTATTTTTTTTGTGCTCACCAGTTGGTACCACTGCCGAGTAAGGTCCTGTTGCAGTACTTTTATTTGATGTTTTGGATATGTTTAAGTACCTATAAATTCATATTATATTTATTTTATTACATTTTAAAACTTCAAATGAATATTTAAATTATAATGTTCCTAAAATTGCAAGCATGAAGTAGACAATTCTTATTCTTCCTTCAATTGCTACCAAATTAGATCCTACCTTTTTACTTAAAATCTTAAGCTATAATTAATTAAGAATGGCACAACCATTACTAATATTATGAATCATTCGTTAAAATCCGTGACAAAAAATCCCGCAAACAATGAATGTTCAGTACATATTTTGACATCTAGAGACATTACTCTACACTAGCGCCTCTAGCGGCGAACTCAAGCGCGATAGCCCTCACTGGCCTGACTTTACATAATGACGAATTGAGTAATAAGGTATTCCATAATGTGTGACCAAAGTCCATTTGTTCGCAAATACCAACTATACCTAAGTTAGGCAAAGGTTCAAATTGAGTTAAGGGTATTCCATAATTAGTATACCTAGGTAACTTTCTGACCGCATTTACAAGCATAAATGATAAATGATATTATTTATGTAAGTAGGTTTCACACGTCAATCATATTTTAAAACTAGATGAGGTCGGCGTTTCCTATCTGACTAGTCTGAGAAGAAAGGCCGTAACAAACTCAGACTCATATAACATAAATAGGTAGCTTATAGTTTATGCTTAGCTCAAAACCACAATTACATAATAAGCCATATAATTATGTACCTAATATGTATAGGTCTGGAAACTTTGATCAAACATAACATATGTACTTATCATGTTTCCAGTTTACACTTACAAAATTAAATACCCCAAGTCGGAATAGTGTAAGCGCTATACATAACAAACCACATATTAATAGGTAGGTATATAATAACCAATCAAATCCCAGTACAAATTGGTGGCCATTGAGCGTATAATTAGTTTATTAATCGCGGCGTTAATAGCTTCAGCTATAGTGCAGCATTAGTGCTTGATGAGCAGGATTGTGGCTGCCGGATCGCCGGAACGGCACCGGACTGGCACAAGGACGGGACGGTTACGACACGCCTACGGCTAACACGACGAGCGAATGGTTTAAAGTAGATTTAAAAATGAGAAGGAGGTGCGACCAATTGAGGAGCCAAGGTATCGCGAGGTATTTTTTTCGAATTAAATTTATTTTTTTGTAGTCCTAAGACGACTATCTAAGATTTTAGTCGTCCTAGTATCTATTTGACCCGTTTTGACTTTACCGTTCAAAAGTTGAACGTTGCATGACACAATCCTACTGCTCGAATACTCGCACAACCCTTTTAAAACAAAAATAAATACTTACTTATTTCCTATATAATATATATAGTCCTCCAGACCGTATTTCTGCCATGGCGGCCAACCTCAATGGAAACTAGCCTTCGGCGCGGGAGATATTATAGTGCACAAGTGTGTGCGCAGACACAGGTGCACTCTTTCTTCCCTCACTTTACCCCCGTGACTCTGAAAGCACGTTTAGCCATTGGTCCTGTGCCTGATCTCTCACCGATCGTGTCGTGTATATAACCTAGCTCCCAATACTCATGCAGACTTCTATAAAATGCTATGACGTTTGGCCCGAAAGCTTGCAAAGGCTACTCGCTACAGATTTACAGAATTCTCTGTCTAATTAGCTCGCTCAAGTACAAACCCAGTACGTACAATCAAACACATATCGGTTGTAACAGTTACAGTACGAAAACCGACCTTATTGCTACGACATAAAGGCGCTGTCAATGTCAAAATTGTTACCACTGATCTGTGGTTGACTGTACAGTTACGGGCATAACAAGCACTTAGCAAGATTTAAAAGCGATTTTCATATACAGTACCTATTGGTTTAAATATTCTGTTACGAACATATTGTTTTCTTTTACTAATTAAAAATACAGCCGATCTAAACCTCCTCCTTTTATTAATTCCTTGTTATTAAATGGTCTCAAAATTGCAATCGTTATTTCATGAGAAAATCGTTTTCGATAAGAGTATACTTATTTTTGTTCGTAACGTAACTGTACACACGTAGTTCAGGTGATTTAAATGAAAGCCGAACGATATTATTGCTCATACAAGCACTTGAAATGTTTCGCAAAGTGAAGTGGGATTATTCTGGTACTTGAAACCGATGTGCACCAATTAGGCGGAATTTCGATAACGGATTTTATGCTTGAAACGTATTTTGCAAAGCGTTTTTTGAAAATTTTGCTGTATATTTTATTAAGTCTCAGGTAATAAAATTTAAACAAATAGCGAAAGGTAAAGTTATATGCTTATTTAAATGCGAAATATGTTTGAAACATCATCGCGCATCATCGCATTTTTGTCATGATAATTTAAATTCTCTACTTAAATCATATTTCTGGCGACGATCGTTTCTCTTTCTATTAATCTAAGTAAATCTGAATTATTATTTGTTTTAATACTTTACACGAAATAAACTATTTACATAAATCTATTCCTATGCAAAAATTGTGAAACTGTAGAAATCTTTCAAAGGTTTAATTTAAGCCCACATGTTGTCTAAAATTGCAGTATTGTTCATAATTTTAATGAAAACCTAATGAAAAACGAATTCCATCTAATCCCTTTTGTAATAATTTATTCGAGGAGCAGGTAGGGACGGAATATCTAATACTTTTGACCTGTGTTTAAGAATCTCGGCTAACTTAATCCTCAGAGACATATGAACATGTTTCCAAATTAATTCGGGGATTATGTTTGAGAGATTTATTCTGAGGGTCATTCTAGTCTCTTAAGTCTTTCGGTATAAAGGTGGTATGTATACGAGGTTTTTTGAAGGATTATTAATTTGAGAGAAATTGTATATCACTAAAGGTGCTCTTTTATCAGTGTAGAAGTATGGATCAATGTTTTATAATAATAATAATGCCGAAAGCCTCAATCAACATCTCTCGAGACTCTCGTTAGGCGGTTGGATCAAGGCCCTGATCCAGAAGGCAGTACTCCTCGATACGGCTCGCATCGTGAGGAATTTCCTGTCTCTGGAGTCCTAACCACCGGTAGGTTGAACCCTGCTCCCGATATCGGCGGACCACTAGTTTTTATATTTTATAATGTTTTTATAAAAATATTTTAAAATGTATAGAATAAATATTCAAATAAATAAACGAAATAATAATGTAATTTTTATTTCGGACACAAACAATAATAACATAATATTAAAATAATTTATTATTAAGTGTTAGTACCAATCATCCTCCACACAAACTGCTACGCAATTGGAGAGTTGAAACCCTCCCCTACAGTTCTATTTTAAACCGGGCAAATATACAACATACACATCAGAAAATAATACGACAAGCCTCTCAAAGGTACCAAAATAAATTGTATTGTAAATATATATGTATTGTATGTATATTGTACAAAAAAACAGGCAGTTATTTTTACAAAAAACTGGGTGTCTGAACAAGGATTTATCAACCCACATTTATCAAGAAATCTTGCTGTAAACAATTCAATCACTCTCCGTAAAACAGACTAGAAAGGAAATAAAAATATCCAAACATGCGCAGTAAAAAAAAAACCATGCACCTTCATACATAAACCTTCCTAATCTTCCCTCCGCCACATACCTCACCTAGTGCGTATGTCCGCAGCCTTATTATCAAGTCCAGTGTGAAATTATCTCAATTTACGTGGTCATTAGCAGCGTCGCACGGGAGAGATATCCGGCTGGGCGCTTATAAATCTGAATTTAATGACCGTTCCCCACCGGCACTAATATTCCGAACAATGTTTAGGGACAGGCGGCCGCGACTGTACGCGTAACTGTGCATTGTTTGCAAACTCCGTGAGTCCTTGCCCTTTAGTTTTGTACCTGTTTGTGAGGCTAAAGATAGCTAATTGTTGTTTTGTTGTTGTTGCACGGAAGTATGGAATAATTGGGTTTAAGGACGTACGCGATAATAAAGTGCAAATTTTGTGTTTACTGACCAACTGCAGGATAATTACCGCTTCTTATACAAAATAAAACTAGCCACCATATACATAGTCCAGTAATTGTTCTCAGGACTTGTCAGTCCTGTCCAGTCCAGTGTGTGTGTGTGTGTCCTATATATATATGCCGAAAAGTAATGCCTTACAATCAAGCAATAACAGTACTGCAGGGCAACTGGGGCACTGAAATTAAATATTATCCTGCGAGCGCTACATTTGCGTAGCATTGCGTCGCACTGCTGAGCTTCTACTCTAAAATCTTATTAAATCGTATGAATTACTGAAACAATTAAGTATCTCGTTTTCTTTACTGCAAATACCAGCCATCGTTAAAGAATGTTAGCGTTTAATCTCGTCTCACAAAGCTGTTTTAACTAGAAAAAGAACTCGGTAGTATTCGAACTGTTAGACTTCGGTTCGAATTAAAATGCTGTTTTCGGAGCGTTTTTTAAAAGTGCATTTAGTATTTAGTTTAGTTTCCATTCTAATAGGGAAATGTAAAGAAAATTGAATGTTCAACGTTTTAAGAACATATTGATGCGCATTTTGTAAAACAGGTCGGTCAGTCGTTACTTTCGGGCTTCTGACTACTCCGAAGCCCTAAAGTCTGGTCTAGTCTGGTCTCACCGCGGGATACTGTGTTACCCAGTTACTGGGTTGTGGAGGACAGATATGCAGTCGCTCCATGTATTCAGCTGCATCCGGTTAGACTGGAAGCCAACCCCGACACAGTTGAAAAAGGCTCGGCGAATGATGATGGTTTTGTAAAACTGGTAGCAAAATAACGTTTCTATAAACATGACTATCCTATGATACCAGCTTGATGTATTTTATTTGCCGTTTTGTAGTTACTGCTTGTTCCGCACGAAACAACACGCGTGATTGTTTTTTGTGTGTTTGGCTATTGTTTTTTGATAGATCATGTGTGTGTCATGTTTAATGTTGTTTTGCTATAAGATATATTTGGAAACATCATGCCGTTTTACTCTTATCTTTTAGGCACAATTTTGTTGATTGATTTTACAAGTGAGATAAAGTAGAAATAAGTTCACTTTTATTTCCCTACTTCATAATCAACTATTAATAATGTCAGACCGCTAAAATATTATGTGAAAAGTTGAATGAATTGATTTAGCCCATTTTATCCCTGTATCCTAATGTTAATTTTGTTAAATTACTAAATTCGTTTTACATTTAAGCTCGTATTCAGCAATCACCTTGATTTGCAAATACACAAGTGAAATTACCACTCTTAGAAAAATAATTATCAAGATAATGTTTACGATGTCATTGTAGGTTTTATTCATCTATACCGACATAAGTTTCATCTATAAACTGTGCAATAAACTAAACAGTGTATTTTATTCGATTTTTATATGGATAGAAATACCGATGTCGACAATACTTTATTGAGTTGGTTACTCGTACTCCTCACAAATACAATGAGTTATAATGTGGAGCGGTGGAGTAAGCGTGTGTAGCATGTTCTTGTGTTCCAGGGGGCGAGGGGAGACGGCGCGCATAGGCGGACACAGGTAGCGTTTGTTGTGCGTGCCCTAGGCTGTACTGTTGTCACTGTCTGTCAAATAGCGCGCGCAGTGAGCGAATGTCCACGTCTAACCTTGCCGAGTACGCCTTGCTTACTCTATTCTGTTTTATTCGTAACTTCGTGTTTCTGATCTGTCATTTTTCAAAAATAGAATGTTTTTTTTTTCATTGTACATGTATTTGTAGTAAAAACATTTTGCGCTCGGATAATTGGTTTCTTGTCAAGGCAAACTCGACCGTTAACTAAAAGATTAGACGTGGAACGCAAACCCTCACTCTGCACCATTAGTTATCGTCGTGCTGTAAAAACTATTTTATTTTTTCTGTTTTCGTATTCATTTCGATGCGTAATTAGTGTGGATTTATGTTATTATGTCATTAATTTTTATTAAAAAGTTCTACTGTATTGAACGCCGATTTCTGTAAAGAGCCTTTTCACGCCCAAAATTGATGCCGCTCGTTTAAAAAAAGAAGAAAACAATTGGGTGACGCGAACTTCTATGCTCACACAGAAGTCTTAAAGTAACAAAGCCCCAGAGGGTTCCGTAGGCCCTAATCGATGTGTGACCCCTAATAATCTACGGGACCCTCGTTGATTCACCATTGCAACGTTTTAGTGTAATGTGCTAATTTTTGTGTTGACCTGAATTTGAATTTTGTTCGTTGTATTTCATTAACTAAAACTGTGTGTTATGTGTTATCATAGAGCTGTTGTTGTTCCATCACATGTGATAGGGTATGGTGTATGTGATGACCTCACATGTGACGTCACATGGTGATGCAGGTGATGGGAGCGGGCGCGTGTAGTGGCGGCTCACTCGTCACCCTGTGATAGGGCGCTGATTTGGAAGGAAAACTGGAAAACCTTTACTATGTGCATCCAGAAATTAATTTTATATAAAATACTATTAAATTATATCAAAAGTGTAAGTGATGTGTCAGTCATCTAAGAGCAAGTACAGATGACGCCACAAGATGTTGCCCTAGAATTGTAATCACGTAGTCTTGGGTTTTTGCTTGTGTCCTATAATCAGATTCAGTTATATCATAATTATGTGTCTCTTAAATTCATAATTAGTAGTGATTTTGTCCATTTCAATTTAAGGTTAATTCAATTAGGGCTTTAATTTTAAAATATTGGTAGCAAATTGTGTCTGAGACGAAAATAAATTTTATAATTGTTCTAGTACCTATCCAACAGTTGAAACAAAACATTTTTTTTTTGTAATCATCTTAATAAATTTCTCGATGCACCTCAAAATTTTAAACTCTCTCTAGGCTGTCTCTTCCTTGACTTAACAATGACAACAGTAGCAACTTAGTGCGCGCGCACACGGCGCTACAATCAGCCACGTAAATGCACATACATTCATGACATGTTCAAATTAAATAATTTCTAAAACAATATTATTTTGTTACTCAATTGAGAGATTAAGATGTTTCTAAAAGTTTTTTTGTACCTGTGGGCGGCAATCAAAGTATGCGCATTTACGTCCCATACTCATTGATTTTAAATGCATTGTAATCAAACCGAAAAACAACTTATCCTAACTTCGAACTGTGAAAAAACAAATTATTAACCAAAATGCATAAGCTGTTTTTCTACACAAAATTAATAGGTACCGTGGTGCTAGCGGGAAACTGTCGCGCGACTGCGGTGCCACTAAGTGTGGCGTTGTGTACGCGCGCCATTATCCGAATGTAACGCGCTTCAGCGCCCTGTCTGAGGCCGTCTGCACTCGCCCGGTCGCTACTTGAGAACCTGGTCCATTGGCACCGAAGTCCAGTTTAAGCCCGCCGCTCCACGCACCACCGCTAGGCTTACTGTGGTGTGCCTCTTTGTTTGACTGCGTTCTGTTGCTAGTTACGACTTCAACAAACAGAGTTGCTAAGTCTAATCTAAATCAACTGTTTGAGTTTGAGCATCGAGAGTTGTAGCAAAGCGTAGGCCAGGCGTAGCGGCGCGCCTACGCCGTAGCACTGCGTAGACCGGCGTAGCAAAAATGTTTGAATCATTCAATCACGTCAGTTTTGACTGTGTTATCGTAATTTGTACTGCGTAGAGTGTTTTCGACAACTCTGAATGATTGTTTGATATGAACTGTAAAAAAAAAACAAAAGTCAAAGTCTTTTGGTTAACAAAATGTTATCAACATTCAACGCTCAAAACTCAAATACGATTAGCATTTCTTCTACAAACAGACTAGCAACGGAACGCCACATAGCGATGCTATCTCAAGGCTCTAACCATTTTTTTCTCATCACAGATCGGAAGCTGTTCGTGGGCATGCTCAGCAAACAGCAGACTGAGGAGGATGTCCGCCAACTCTTCACGCCATTCGGCACAATAGAAGAGTGTTCCATACTTCGCGGGCCCGACGGTGCGAGTAAAGGTCAGTCATTCATGTAGAAAACCTATTTTCAGCCTTAGGGACGGGGACATTAAGAGTATTATAGTTTGAATGAGCTTGAAAATCGAACGTTTAAAAGTATCTCAATTATGTAGTCAATCCATTTGCAGTCGTATTGACAGGAAAATTAGCTGTATTATAAATTAAAGGAAACTTCTTAAAGAATTAACAATACAAGAGTGTTCAATACTTTGCGGGCCAGATGGTGCGAGTAAAGTTCAGTAATTTATGTAGCAAAAACATTTGCAGTCCTATCAACAGGGGAATTAGGTGTATTATAGTTAGAATACATATTGCAAATAAACATTATTAAAAAGTGTATTTTAGCACAAATTCTGTTAGGACAACAATGTTAGCTTAGCAAGGGGTATGTATGTACTCGTGTTATTTCAATTAAATAAGTAACATTTGATGTTTTAAAATTAGACTACAAAAAAAATTACCATAGATAATTTTTAAACAGGTGAAGTTAAATTCGGAACCACTTCACAACTCGTTTTATTTAACTTCTATTCCGATTCAAATGGAATATTCTACGAACTTAAGTTGATAATTAAAAAAGTTGTTACATTCTAATTTTAACTTTTCCAACATCGATCAACATTACAAAAAAAAAAACAATTTTAACTAAAACAAATACAGGAAACACCGTACCAGCTTATAATACCTCGCCACTATTAAGTCTGCCTCTCTGAAGCAGCCGATACACACACTCACGATCATCATAACAAATGCCGGTAGCCAATGAATTATTTACGTGGTGCCTACCCTCCTTCCAAGGTTTAGTGAACTACCCATATAAATAGCCCCATGGAACTGCTAAGTAGGGGACTCGGAAAATTTTACTTGTCCTTGTTAGTGGTCTATCTTTTTGATGAATTACTTCTACCTTTTTTTCTGTCCCATTTATTATTTGTTTCGGATTGAATTAAATAGTATGTTGTTGTGTAGTTCGTTGTGAGGTAAGACGGTTACATGTTTGTGATTGGCTCTACCTACTATAAAGCTACCATTTACTAGGTTTGTCTTTCATTGACTTGAATGTGCCCTGGCGGCTGAGAGTGTGTCATGCTCACTCAAATGTCTCGTTGGTGGTGGCGTGTGTATTGGATCATTAAGTTCCCTTCAAAATGGTTGAGCTAAATGGTGCTGATCCATACGTCATGTTCGTGAACGGGCGCCGTCAGTGGGGACTGGTCATCTCTTGTCTGCGACGGCTTATTTTAATTTAATATTTGAATTGGTTTTGTCTCTTTATTACGGACGCTTTTAACGTCCTACATCGTTCTCACATGCATAATTTCAACATGAATGATGTAACCAATATTTTGTAACCATATTTTGATTTAAAAGAGTGTCCATGGAGTTTCTTGTCCGTTCTTCTTCATAGGTACCTACTACGCTTTGGAATGGGCAACTAGCCTCATCTTTCTGACTGGCAGACCCCTTGACAATTCAAAAGTGTCTGTAATTGGTTTATTTGAAATAAATTCTCTGAGTTGAGTTGAGTTGAGTTGAACAAACAAGAATGATCGGCTATTTTTGGATATTTGAACGTAGCGTGTAAGTGAAAGTACTATCAACATAGGTCATTATGTAAATACTTTAAAGCAGCTACACGAAAATCTAATCCCCCGAATCAACAAACCCAAAAGCAATATACACCAAATTATTTATCGTCAACATTGAAATCGTAGTATTAGTCTACCGCCTACGCCCCGGTATACGTCATATTGGGACGGGCGACAGACCGGCTCGATGTTACTCCGATTTAATTTCGTCCCAACCAACAAAATTGCCGAATTTTAATTGAGTTCCAACAGTAAACTTGGGTACGACGCAGCGGTTTGTTAGTCACCTAAACAGCGCTGTCTTTATATACACATTAAGGCTTTTTACTCCCGAAGAACGTTATTATTGAACGATAAAGTTATTAACTACAGAGTGCAGATGTACGGAATAGCGCTGCAAATTGTTAATTCGAGTTAATAACGAACGCCTCAGAGAAACGATAAAGTAATTTTTTACGAGCATCGTCCGAACATTATCGTTAATGTTTTGCCGTTATAAATTAAGTGGTGTTTCGACCTCAATCTTTGGAGATTACTGAGTTTAGGGGTAATGAAATAGTCGACGATCGGCAGGTTTTAACTTTAAGTGCCTGTAATTTTTCTATTGAAGAGGGCACTTAGTTTACTTTCTCACCAAAAAAGAAACTGATTTTGTATTTGTAACGTACCGTTTATGTCAGTCTATCTAACCTCACTTGTAGTGTTCTATAAGTGAGATGAGATGGACTAAACTTCCAAGAGGAACACGTCTTGATACTCGTAACACTAAACACTGACATTAGGAACTGCCATACTGTTGGAGTATTTAAAAGTAGAGTGAAAGAGCACTATCTTTCCACTTTATCATAATTGCATATGTATTTATTATTTGAATTACATCATATTGTTATATATTTTAGTGATATTTATTTTAGTAGTATGTATGTATGCATGTAAGTATATTCTCATATTGTATGTTTATATTTAAATTGGAAAATTATTTAAGATTTTATGTATTTTGTTTTCCCTTCTACTCTTACACACGTTGCCTACATCTCTTTAATAAACTCTCCTACCGCAGGTATGCTGGAAGAGATTTCTTTAGAAATAAGCATCACCTTTGTACGTATTTTTCTGTTCCTTTCTTCTTGTCTGTTTATATATGTGTGTACATAAATGGTTAAATAAATAAATAAAGCAAGCAGATTTGCCATCTGGGTCTAAAACAGCATCTCTGTCCATACCTTCGAAGAACAAATGCGTAATGATATTCCTGTTGAAGCCACATAAAGGCATCGTACGCATGCGCGAAGCTATAATGCTATTCTGTCAATGAATCAAGAGCGGAGAGCGATAAAAATGTCATTTATTTCACCTCTCTTCTTGTTCGCACTTCCGTATCTTCAGAAGTACAATTTGGGCATGATCTTGTAAAGGTTATTGAAATAGAAGCAGTGCAAAATTGATAATTTACTGCAAAATACTAACAATATTGTATGTATTACACCACGCCTGTATTCTCCGAAGGCTTATGCAGAGATATACATATAGTACACCCACATTTCGCCAGTTAAGTTTTCTCATAACCCTCGGTTCACCCTAGGGCTTATTTATCTCTTTCAACAAATGAAAACCTTTACAATTGTACCTATTAAATTATTTAGTTATACCTTCATATATATATTTTATATTATTTATTTATTTCTAAAAAACTTAGTCTATTACAATTTTGGTTTTAGCCACCCTACAAAAACCTCTCAGGGTTTATCTGTGTGCCGGCGAGCCGTTCATTAACATTTTATGATGATAATTATTATTACTTGAATTGTTATTCAAGTCACACTAATACATACATACTTTGGGAGAACTTAAGTGAGGAAACGCTTAGATTTATACTTAAAACTTTTCGAACTTGCTTTGTATAACGTTTGCAAGTCTTCAGGGAGTTGATTGAGAAAAAAAGGTACTAAATATTCAGCAACCCTCATATATATAACTGAGCATCAGTATGTACAATTCGAGATAACTTTTAGAACCTACATTTAAAAAAACCTAACTAACACAAGATATTTAAAATATTATTTCAACCACAAATCACAAATGTCAAAGCATTAAGTCCGCCTTTGTACATTTGTATGCTTAAAGTATTAAATAAATAAAAAGATTTTCTAACATAGCATAAAAAAAATATCTAAACACTATTTAAAATCCATACTAGGATGTGGCCAGTATAATCGACACATCATAGAAACGCTACTTCTATCGAAAAAAGTCACTCTGTCTTGTTAATTATTGATATTAACTGAATCTTGCTCTATGTGGCTTATTGGAATTTCTATCCCAAATAATGCATAATCAGCCTATAATGTTCCCACTGCTGGGACACAGGCCTCCTCTCTTTGAAAGGAAATGGGCTGTAATCCACCAAGCGGGCCCAGTGCGGGTTGGTAGATGTGACATGTTTTCTAATTTTTGGTTCCAGGACATGCCGGTTTCCTCACGATGTTTTCCTTCACCGTTTTGAGAGCAGAATACATAATTTGTATTAAAGCTTGAAGCTTTCATTCGAATAGATAACATTAACATCTAAATAATAAAAAACTTAAATTCATTAATTCACTGACAGAAACGGACTGCCTCTGGATGTTAAACCATAAATGCAATTTTGCAGTAGAGTTCCATATATATCAAAGGTGAGCATAATGGCAATATTTTTGAAATTAATAGACGATGAAAATTCGTATGGAAGTTTGTCATTTTTGGAATTTCAAGAAGTTTGTATGGAAAATTCCATTGGGCACACGGCTTGTAATTCATAAATATTGATCTCGTTTCTAGATCTATATCTGAACAAAAAACAAAACACAGTGTGATAGACAAAAATAGATCTGTCAAATTCAGTAGGTAAAATTATTCTGGGCACTTTATAGTAAAATACGTTCTATACATGTACATAATTATGTAGATACAGGTTTTCTGTCTGCAGACTATAAAGAGCCTACATCCTTGGCTAATTACGAGACTTAATTACTTGCCTTCGTTTTTGTAAACAGTAATTAAGTGGAGTACGGCCGGGGAAAATCTCGCTCATGTTCCTATGGCGTTATATTAGGATACTAAAGGAAAAAACTGGCTTTATTTATGTGTTCTAAAATTAATGAGCATGTGCACTTATTTATGTTTGTAACCTACTTAAATTCATGCCTTCTTCCCATTTTAAAAGCCATTTTTGTTTCTAAAACACGACGTTACCTTTACAATTTTTTCTTTGATTTTCTTCCATCTGCGTTCTAGAGATGCATAGTATACAGTAGACCGCCTGGCGTAGGACGGAGGTTCAGTAAAATGCGAGGCCAGCTTATACTGGATTTGTCACCACTGACGTACAGCCTACTACACATACCACAGTTTTAGTTTAGTACCTATTTCAGGCTTTACATTTCGAAATATCTCCCTGTAACTCGGCACGTCGGCACGGTTGGCGCAATGGTTAAGCGATTGACTGCTGCGCTGCGTGTCGCGGGTTCGATTTCCGCACGGAACAAATATTTGTATGACTTACAAGTAATTGTTCCGGGTCTGGCCGTTTGTGTATGTGAATTTTAATGTTTGTAAGCGCACCCACAATACAGGAGAAACTCCTAGCATGGGGCAAATTTAAAAAAAGACTAAACAAGCAAACAAAAAGTAAAACAAACTAATAAAAACATGACAACCACATGAAAGATTCTGAGCAAAGCACCAAAATGCCAAATTAAGGCCACTCGAAGAACGAAATAGGCTCTTTTGTATCAAAGAAAACAGAACTTAATATTAACTGCCTCAACTTTTTAACTCTCGTTCCTCCTCCACCGCACCCAAGAAACAATCTGTGCCTATTTTTTTTTGGGTGGGAATTCATCAAATAACTTCTTCCGCTCTGGGCGGAGCGGGAGGGCGTGTCAGACTTTTACTGACTAAAACCCACCCGTGTTCCTTCAGTTGCCTGTGCGCCAGGGCCACGGTAACTCTTTCGAACAATCCGCGACCCCGGCAGGCATCGGCCCTAGTGGACCCCGTCAGTGTGTGCTTACATCTGTATTAGGCGCGCGTGCAACACAACGTGCCATCGACCCGGGCCTGGTCCTTACGGGACGGTGAACTACCTATTGCTCGCCGTCCGCAAGCCCGCGCCTACGGTGTCCGGGAATCGGCTATTGATTCCCGACGCCCAGGGCGTCTCCTGCGATGACAAGGGGCGTGAGGGCGCAAAGATTTCCTCTCCTTCACGCGTTCCGCCTCCTCCTTCGCGAGCATCACTGCTTCGCAGAAGGAGGTGACGGCTTCCCATGCACTCTCGCTCCGTTCCATGGCCTACATGCCATGTGTATGGCTTTATATTTCGAAATATCTCCATAAAAACATGACAATCACATGAAATATTCTGAGCAAAGCATCGGCATGCCAAATTAAGACCACTCGAAGAACGAAACAGGCTCATTTGTATCAAAGAAAACAAAACTTAATATTAACTGCCTCAACTTTTAAACTCTCGTTCCTCATCCACCGCACCAAAGAAACAATCTCTGCCTAATAACACCACGCTCTCTCTACCACGTTTATGAAATTTCCCGTCCCTTAAGTGACATAAAGCGTTTGCGCGACAAGAACGCAACTAAAAATCTAATTTCGCGAACAAAAAACACAATTTTCGTGTTCACCAGTTAAATAGGGAATCAAATCATTCTAGGTAAAGCAACAAAATCTACTAACGGTCAATAAATGTCATTTTAATTTGCAATTGGTGGCGTTATCTTCTCCGCTCACGTCAGGCGGTGTCGGGGGCCGTATTACGTGAAGCTATTATCGATATCGCGACGGCGAGTTAGCGACCGCTCTCGATCGCGTATTGGGACGCTAGAGAATTTTTAGTGGGCAATTCAATGTTACTTTTGAAGATGGTTGTGTTAAATTTTTGTAACGGTAAACAGTTTTGTGTGTGCTATATTTTTTAGGTTTCTTCTGGTTTCTTGAAGCAAGCAAGAGTGGTTTACTGTTATCTGCAAATTTTTTAAAGTATCTGAACTTTTATTTACTGAATTCACAATTAAAATATCGATTTTTATCAATTCCATAGAAAAAATACAAAGATAAACCTTGCTCGAACAAATGCTGAGATGGTTGAACATTAAAACATAATAAACATGAACATATTTTTCATGGACATTTTAAACAAGGGCAAGCGGTATGTTCATTGTAGAATTAAAGACGCATACTTTAATTGTTAATCCAGTACCCTAATTACGTAACACACAATCCATCACAATCTGAATCATTTTGAAGCCTATTGCTAATCCATTGCTTCATGTGTTCGAAAAATTTTACGGCTCAACACCGTAAATAACGCAATGAATGTTGTTGAACTGCCAAAATGAAATCCATTCCTACTGTTAGTGTTACGTAATTACCCCGCTGTTTAGTTCGTTCCTTTATGCGATACAACAAGTTAGGATCCTAGAATGTTTTGATTGTTATCGAAACAAAATAAAACCCGTCTCATTCCACACAAGAAAAATACTTCCACGAATCACGTTACCACAATTAAAACCACAAAACTCCTTATCCATCTTAATCCTCCAATACGTTCGGTCAGCTACCTCTGCACCGAATCGGATATTCGTCATAACTTCGGACGATCTCGTTACTCTCCATCGTTTAGCCTTGTCGTAATAAGGTCGCCGGGTCACGGGAATTCCGTCGTAAACCCGGGAACATCCCGACTCTTTACAGTCCCGGTAATGACTGCCTCGTAAAATATCACCAATTTACTTCACACTTAGATACACCGGAGGTATACCGGGATTTTTATTTTGGACGTTAAAGTGAACTGAAATGTGTCGTGTGAAAATGCTGAGATTTTTGTCTATGAATGTTGCTAGAGTTTGGGAAACTTTGTAGAGATAACTGAATTGCAACAATTTACAAATCCTTGTTGTTACTAAAATCTTATGTGATTAAACTGCAGTATTATCAGTAGTCTTGAGCCTTTCTGCACCCACTTCATGTTGTATGCCAATCATATGCGGTAACTACTTTTAAGCCCAAGGAAATAAATAAACATTTAAAAAAAGTTAATAAAATAAAATATTAAAGTTTAGGTACTCGCTGCTGGAATAGTTGTTTTTTAATAATGAGTCATTAATAGAAAAGTATAAAATAGTTTATTTTTATTTTTAGACAGAGTCTAAAAATAATTCTAGTCTAAGTCTAAAAATAGGGTCAACGATAAAGCAAAATAATTAATCTAATTTTACGTAACATCAAATTGGATTACAACATACATTTCTCAGAATTGCTATCAACAATCTTCCTGAAAGTTTCAAGCTAAACGAGTGTGTAGAAAAGCATGCAGTTTTAAAAACATGCAAGCTGCAAAGAATAGGGGTCTATTACATTACATCATGTAGGAATACAAAATGAGTAACGTATGAGCTGTCCGCGAGTATGAAATGAAAAATGGCGCGCAGTCACTTGTTATATTTAACATCATTCTCTAAACAATACTTTTTGAATAATTTGTATGAAGTGTTGCTGTATATTATTATGTTTATATTCATCTAAATATATCGGTGCAAATACAATTTAAAGTAGGAAACGATTTACAAATTAACCAAAACCGTTTAAGTATGTACGTATTTACCGACTCAAGATTTTAATTTTAATAGCTTTAAATTACAATCACTTATACCAATCAAAAACCAATTATCCTTACTAAAAAATCTATAATACAAGTAGGTAATTACGTTATTGATTTTTTTGTAATATTTCTGGAATCTTTACAAGTATTTAATTACTGGTACAAATAATTATTTTACAGTATGTACTGTTTTAATTAATGTACCTAATAACGTGCCTAGTCTTGGGATTTAGTACACGAATCATTTTTAGCAATTAAGTTTTACTAACGACTTCCTTGTAATTCTTTATATTACTCATTTTTATAAAATTTCAAAATTATCCGCTCACAACCCGCAACTCACTTTTTACTAAAGTTGAGAGGGTCTGTAATGTAATTTTCGACCTGTCCATTATTGTGACAACCAGGACGGCAAGTTTTACGTGGTTTTGTCAGCCAAAAACCAAGTACGTGTTCAGTTTTTCCAATATTACATAACTAAATTACTTTTTAATGTGTTAATCTTTGTTTTTGCTGCTTAACAGCATTTTTTTTATTTTTTTGTTTTGTTTTCGTTTGAGGAGTTGTTGTTGGTGCAATAAGCCACAAGAGACATTTAACTTCAAGGTCAACAAATTATTGAAATTTTCTATGATTTAATGCAATGCTGTATTAGTCACTTTTCATCCACGTAGTTCGTCCGCCTATTTTTTACTTAATAATATACAAACACTTTATAACTTAACGCTTCAAGTCAAACTCTCAAATTCGACTTGCATAGTACCAGTTAACATAATAACACAACAATGTACGTACCAACAAAAACAACAATAACAACCAACAAAACACACATCCCAGACATTAGAAAACCCGTTCGATTTTATCCCCAGACAAGTCTATAACGAAACAAAATGTAACTATTCAAATGTAGATCCTTCGAACGATTTCCTTAATATTGCGCGGCTTATAGAGGTCGCCAGAGCATTACGCGAAAAATTTGCGCCTATATTGTAAAAACATAATAAACGCGGGGTCCGTAAGAAAAAGCAACCCATTCTCGTCATTGCAAACGACCGCATTACGATCGTATATGAGTCGAATAACCCGACGACTGCCACCCAGAGATCAATACGCATGTATAAAAGGAAGATATTCTCGTCGGTAGTACACACATATTTTCCTACGTATTTTGAAAGAATTGTTTGGTTAGTCTGTCGTATGTAAATCGATGTTTCGTTGTTTATAAATTGGAAGAGAAAGAAGGGGTTTTGTTAGTTTATTGACTAATCAGAGCAAGGGTACTGTATTAATCTTAGAAAAAAGACGACGAAACAGCAACTAAACTAAAACTGATAAAATATATATACTTAGTTTAGAAAAAAACTATTTGACGTTTGAAACGTTAGCCCTCTGCATTATTACAACCAAGTCAGTGGGCCATATTCCGACACACGGACACAATGCGGGTTGAATAAAAACAATTAGGTTTGCATCTAACTGTTTTTATTCTGTTATTCTATTTGTAAAATATGTATATCGTTTTAATTAATCTCGTTAAGTATCACGAAATAATACCAGCTATTCAAGAATCCTTCTCAATAAACTCTTTAGACCACGACCGAGCCCACCAACCGAGCCTTCACTTCCCGATCCAACGTCTCCTTTATATACCGATCAATCTCTTCGACACAAAAACAAACTTAACTACTTACAAAAACATTTGCAATTTAAGCCGCTTGGGGCTTACTTTGTAAGATTTTTATTATCAAAGCGAGTAATCCTTCTTCGCCATCGACCGAATTCGTTAATAACAAGGAATACGACTTAATCTGGTAATGCCGAACCTTGGCTAATAAAATTTCCTGCTAACGAATAATCCTATTGGGCCCAGTTAGGAACAAATCCAATGTTTCGGTACTTACCTAGGTTATGTCGGAAACTAGGATTAACAGTTCGGAACACGTCTGTAGATTCCTTTGAACAAGAAAGAAGTAAACTACTAGGTAAAGAATTATTATTTTATCGTCGTGATTAAATTATAAGTAGTTATCTTGCCAACTTATTGAAGTGTGTTTTTTCCGCAGCTCTAGATCGAAAAGTTGTTTGAAGTTGATAAAGATGACTGAATCATTTTTAAATGACTTCGAGTAACTTGAATTAAATTTGTGAATTTGAAGTTTTCCTCGAATTTGAAAGTTATTGTACATGATTGAGCTCTGATTAACTCAGAAAAATACCCATAAAAAAACTCTTACACAATTTCAACCAAAATGTTGGGTTGTAAAAGTAATCTAGGAACTGACAATTGTAGAGGTAAGGGCGGCAAAAATTTAACAGCCTATACATACATATTAGAACAAACGTATACGAAACAAAAAATAATTCAAAAAAATTGTATAAAAAAAAATTGATTGATTGATTGATTGATTGAAATTGAATTGATTTTTGTTTTTTGTGAAAATTGTATAAGAGTTTTTTTTATTTTTATTAACTCATTTTCCAAGGAAAATGTGTTAATCCGTCAATGGGCTTCAGTGTTCAGTATTTTTCCCGAACAATTATAATTATGTTGATTTAATTAAACTATTCGGTCCATTTTAAGCGACCTAACGAGCCTCATATGACCCAAAAAATAAATAAATAAACGCCACACAAAATTAATCTTGAAAACTACCAAAAAGGCTCTTCATCTCTAATGGCTATATGATATAAAATATGCGTAAGAGCACAGTACAGCGTTAGTGGACGCACGGCTATTTTTTATCGCGCCGAAGAGGCCTTCGCTTAGTGCGAAACACTGTAGTGGCTCACCAGACTCATCTAGTTCATATCCGAAGTGAAATATGAGCGTTTCAAAATATTCCGCGCGGAAAATATGTATATGGAAAAATGTCGCTTGGATAGACAATGAGGTTGTTTTTTTAGAGATTTTTGCGTAAGTGAAAATGGGTGCGTAATAAGGGAAAATATTTCAAAGTTTCACACATAAACAAAGGTTTTATGACTAATCTTTAATTAAATGTCCCGATGCAATTATTGCCTTATAACCATAAGTCTTGCCTTAACATTGAAATTTTTTTTCAAGCTAAAAATATACGAAAAATTATTTTATTTTTACCATTTTTTAGTTCAGTAGAGATGACATGTCTTCTTCAAATTGTTTCAATGAGATCTGGAAAGAGAATGAAAAAGAAAGAATGACTCACTCAACCCTTTTTTTTTGGGTGGGAAGTCATCAAATGACCTCTCCCGCTCTGTGCGGAGCGGAAGGGCGTGTCAGACTCTTACTGACTAAAACCCACCCGTGTTAACACACGCTTACAAAAAAGACTGCATCATGCAAATCCAAAAAGCGACTAACAGAATTGAAATCTCATTGGACACGGGTCTGTACCCGTGACGCAACGTATCGCCGTATTTACTACCGACACCTTATCTCCCATACTTTACGAGTCCATATTTCAGACGGCCCAAGTCAGAAGGGCGCAGCAAGTCGTGATTTTCGACAACCCTACTATAAAATGACGGCTTAAGTGTTGCGAATGCGAGCACTGACTTAGTTTTTATTGGGCCGTAATGTTTGAAAATTTGTTACTGCGAAAGAAAATGGAAGTGTAATTAGCTGCGAAAAGGCTTTGCTAAAAGTTGGAGAGAGAAAATGAGGCTATTTCTGTGTTACTGAAACCTCAAACGAAAGTACACCTCGCATAGTCAAAGAGCCAAATACTATTATCTTCCACCTTCCTCTTGTGATGCCACATGTGACATCATTTCTTTTGCCAAAGTGCTGACCATGGCAGTACACATCCATCGTCCATGGATCTCATAATAAAGCATTTCCCACAATCGTTTCTTATTATTTGTGAGCCGGAATAAGCAGCCAAAATATTAGTTTCTTGTGTCGATATCAGATCAGACAAATATTTCCTTACGTGGCAGTAGATACAGTATGCATAGTTATTTTTGGTAATGTAACACTTTGCAACAGATCAAACAAATCTATTCTCTGCAGTCGTAAATATTTATTATCACTTTAATCATAAATATTTACTACCAATTTCCAGAATCTATAAAAAGTCTACAGATTTACTATCAAAACTTCACGCGTAAAATCTTTACGCGTACCCATCAGAAGAATTAAGAAAAAGTTTGATGTAGAAAGTAAAATAGGAATTCCAAATTATCGTTCACATTTTAAAATGAAAATGTTTTCTTTTTTTAAATCACTTGCCGGCTGTTCTCAGTTTTTGAAAAAGGTTCAGTAGGCGCGAGGCGGCCGAGCACGGCGCACCGCATGTTATTTCGGTGCGGTCAATCTGCGGTCGGCGGCCGCAACGCAAACGTCACGCGGCGTGACGGGCACGTGTTGCGGCCGTGTCACGTGACAGCGACGGAATTGCGTTCTGCAACTAATGAGCGCTTTGACGTCTTTCTGCGGCGGACCTTCGTTATGAGAAATGGGTCATGGTTTCTGTTAATATAATTTTGTGATGGCAACGTTGTTCTGCTTTGTTGGTGATATTGTTGTATTTGAGGCATAAATTATACAAAATTTTACCCTTTTCTGATTTATACTTCCAAAGCAAAATAAAAATGTTTTGTAGGTATAACTAAGATTTTCTACAAACCAATATTCTTTGACCATATTTTTATCCATTCCAGATCAAAGTAAGCTAGCGATTCACTGACACAGGCCTTAAAATACCGCCGCCTATCTATCTTCATAAGCATCTCATCATAGGTTCATTCTGTAAGCTACGCCTCTTAGGTAAATCTTCCTTTCCATTAGCCCTGAGAAAACGGCCATTCTATTGACTATCAATCAATATTTCAGTTACTCATTTTCGCAATCACTTATCTTTAACGTTAGAAAATAATATTCCGAGTTTCTTTCGAATAAAAGGTTGTTAATATCAATTACATATAAAAGTTAGGAAGAAATTATTAAATTTCCCTGGGCCTATATCATTCCTCTGGTCGTATTTGCTACGGGTATCTCAGCTCTGCTTGTTACACATAACATTTGGCCCGAGGCAGGGGAAATGCCCAACTATGTGGAAAAAAAGAATTTCTGTGCTTTGTGCCTCCAGATCCTTAGATATGAAATACGTATTTAATTAAGGTTATTGTAGGGAAACGAAATTGAATGATAAAATTAGTGAAAGGCTACCAAGGGATTCGGAATATTTTGTTGGTTTGTTACTTTGCGGTCAACTTGCTGACTTAGATTGGACGAGATCGAGATAATAAAATGTAAAAAGGATTTTTATAATAAAAAAGTTATTTTTAGGGTTCCGTACCCAAAGGGTGCCAACTGAACCCGATTACTAAGCCTCCACAGTCCGTCCGTCTGTCCATCTGTCTGTCAGCGGGCTTTATCTCATGAACCGTTATAGTTAGACAGTTGAAATTTTTACAGAGTATCTATATATATTGCCGCTATAACAACTCATAATAAAAATAAAATAAAGTAAAAAGTTAAAGGGGCTCCGCATACAAGTAACGTTTAAAAATAAAGATGTAGTGTTAAATATTGTACGGTGGAACAGAACCCTTCTTGTACGAGTCCGACTCGCACTTGGCCGGTTTTTTTATTTTTTATTGTACATACTAAGTTACTCACTCGACTTTCCTTTCCTTTGATTAAGTATTTGTATAGTCACAGAGCATGCTGTCACACTATTTAACTACAGCTTCCAGATAACTGTCATCATAATAAAAAATAATCTCGAACTTTGGCCCTCTTCCTATGATAAATGACTTAATTAGGCACTTAATAGAAAAAGCCTCCGGTAGAACAATAGGCCAAAGCAAATGAACCGGACAATGATATAGCCGCCTGGCACTAATTGTACCGTTCAAATTAAGCGTAGTTTTCAGAATTAATTACACAAAGTACTCTTTAGACTACAAGAAATGAATAGTTACAAAAGTGATGGAGTATTTGAAAGAGATTATAAAGGTTCAAGCGAAAATTATTAGAAATTTTGCTTTGAGTATTACAGGAAAGTATTTCAACTCTAAATTAGGTACCTGCCTAATTGCTCAAGCAATTTGGGTTTGATGAATAAAAGGAGAAGTCCTGTAAACGATATTATCATTTCAACATTAATAGCTAGACAGTAACCGTAATTAACACCTCCTAAAAAAAACTTTAATCATCTCAGCAATTCAATGAAGACATGCGTTACATCCAATCGACCTATATGACACTATTAAATTAAATTCCATTTAATTCAGATAACTTAGATCCATCTAGTACAAATTAACACATCAAAAAAAAAAAAACAAAAAAAAAAACAATAAAATCAATCAAATTACTCGCTTAACAAAGGTTCTCCATAGCGGCGAAGAGATCCCATCAGCTACAGTCTTCAGAATTCCGTTGCAGCTGCCACGCATTCTGTAGATCAGGAATACCGTTTTTTTGCAGATGACGGCATGAAAGCTATCAGTGCGATATAGCGCAAACATCCCCGATGCACTACAGAATCGAGGCAGCCCCAACATTATCCTGAAGACGTTATTATATTGGATGCGCAGGGCATCCACTATCTCTTGGACTAAAACTATAAACAACATCCTACTAGATTTTAAATCTATGTGCTTATACACACGAGTGAACGGCTCAAACACACAACGTGCCGCTCGTGTATTTGAGCACCGTACTCAAATACACGAGCGACACGTTGTCGACGGCTGCAGTTGCCTCTGCCTTTGACGCGTGCCGCTCGTGGGTACGAGCACTTACTAACTAAAAAAATTTACATACCTACACTAAAACATAAACAAACCACAAGCCCGACACGTGTAAACAAACATCTTAAACATCGAACAACGATTTCATTAAGCCCCAGTGGGTAGGCGATAGCGATTTATTATCTGTCATTACTAGCAATATCGTGGTAATGATGACCCTGTAAGCTAGTGCGGCCGTAATAGACCTATAGAAGCGAGCTAGGGGAATGAGATGGGACGAGAATAGAATAGCCTTTAACATCGATCTTGGACTTGAGAAAAAATACACGATTTATTTTAAAGGTCTTGCGCAAGTCGTCTTTAACGGTTTGGAGAATAATCTGAACGATAAAATTATAAACTAGTGGTTTGACATACCAGAATAGAATAGAATAGAATAGATATTTATTTTATTGGTTAAGATATGTTACATGTCACTTATAAAATAGAATTTTACAAGAGCATTATGGTTTATTTTATTTTGGCGCACTTTGTCCGGGAAGGAATCTTTAACAGCCTATTGTTGAATTATTTTCACACAACATTGAATTATATAAGTGTGAGAAATTTTGGATTAAGAATCCCATCAGCCCTAGGCCTAAAATCACTTATAAGCTAGGAGTGACATACCAGTAGGTAGCTAATGGTTGGAGATCATAAGCGTGACAAAACTTTGCTTTGAATTTCACTTCCGAAATTAAATACCATAAAGTTGCAAACAAAAAGCAAATGTTTTCCTTATTCCGTCATAAAGTGCAACGTCTTTGTTCTCAAAGGCACTTGATGTACATCCTCAATCAACATCCAATTGCCTCCCCAATGTCTTGAGTACACTCGAAGACAATTATACACTTCATTTAAAAAGAAACGCCAACAATGAGCGCGTCAAAAGAAATGATTCACATTAATCCTACCCTCTTTAAAACACAAAACAACGCGACTGCCGGTCCTTAAGCCTCTTTCACGCGAAAAACGTCTGCCGATTAATTCATGTCAGCGCGTGTTCGGCGTAAACGGCCGAGAACGCCCGAGCGCGCCCGATTCCGCTGCGTCACGGTGACGCGAATAAACGTCACGGTATAAGCCAAGTCACCGCCTATTTGAATTGATGGACGCAAAATACCGATATATTGGTGTTATTGAATTATTATTCTTTATTGATGATGTTTACATAATTTATTGTCGTTTCATAGCAGCGTGAAATGAACAAGTCAATTTTATTTGCTTTTTACAAGACGTTATTTTCGGATTCAAAATAAAGTGCATAATTTTTCGAAATATTTTTAGTAGCCTAGGGCATTCCTGAGGGCTTAGACAATTGGCATTCGCTTCGGAGCGATTCTATTTCTACAATCGCTATCGCTTTCGCTAATGTTTCCATCATACAGATCAAAAACTAGCGATAACCTTTGTCAAAAAGTGCCACTTGGCTACGCATCTCTATGGAAGAAATCGTTCGACGCTGTCGATTCGTTTCATAGAATCGAATGATGTTAACATTGTCTAGCTAATTTCTATTCCTTGACCTATGATCACGTGACATTTCGATAACTTATGTCAACCCCATACATTTTTAGGTTTTTCTACTAGCGTCATTGCTAATCGAATGTTACCTACTTTAGGCCCTCAAGGCGCTTTCTACCAATTTCACAGTTAGCAATTACCAAAATCACATTTAACGCCTAGCAAATATATCATTTTGCGCTTACAAGTTCCCATTACTATCATATTTCAAGCTCATAAAACGCACAACGTACAATTTACCAGCAAACTTGCAATAACTTCATACTCGTACGTTCCACAGTGAGACGCTCTTGTGACGTCACACAGTGCCGTGACGCTAACCATGTATTGTAATTATTACACCCGAGGATGCTCGCCTTTAAATTTAATGAGCGTCTTTATTAAACAACGTTACATTTAACGAAAAATTTACGCTTGTATGGAGGTTGTTAGAGTCAAATTGAGCTGCATTGTTTTAAGTAGGTGACGATTTAAATAATGGGGGTAGGAAAAGAGACCACTTTAGAAGACGCAAAGAAAGTGTAACACTATTATTCGTTCCGTAGATCCTAAGCAAAGACAATCTGAAAAAGTTCTTGGTATTGTAATAAATAACATAATATCATGCCTGTAATCCACGAAGGCTAAGGCAGAGGTTTACCTATAGTACACCCAAATTTCACCAATTATGTTTAAGTCCCATGTAATAGGGGGCGACCCTATTACCATCAACCGGGCACAAATCCAGACTCCTTTCTGATACTGAGACATCCCTGATGGAAAAACCCTATAACACTTTGCCTGACCTGGGAATCGAACACAGGACCCCTTTTTCAGCGGTATCACTTGCGACTACTGAACCAACGAGAGTCTAGTCAATAATAAATGTGGGCATAGAAAATATAGTAACCTACTTAACCAAACTTATCATACCATTGTCTTTTAATTCAGAACACACAGAAACTTCGATCCTCAATATCTGCCGATATCGAATACAGTAACAATTTTGAACTTAGTTCACAATTGAGTAACTCTGTGGACTAACTTAACTCATCGCCTGTGCGCACGATTGAAAATCTTACAACTAATAAACTCCAAACTATTACTCTATCGGCGTCACTATAATTATCCTGGCTCCAAGTATCTTGGGGTTAGCTTGTAATCTAACAAGATGTGGTTAAGGCTGAGCCTTCACTACATAATAAAATAGTATCCAAGTCAAAACTGTACATACGAGTCTTTTGAACGAATTTGGATAAAATTTGGTACATAGATAGTTTATAACCTAGATTAACATAAAGGGTACTTTTAATCCCGGTAGTACGTTCCCGTGGGTTATTTTCCGACAGCCACGTGGGCGATGTTAGTTGTCTAATGTAGTAATTTTTGTTCCGATTGTTGAATAGTTTGTTAGTTTTCGCAGAATTGATTGGCGTCGGCTTAGACCAGAATACTTCTGATTATCGATTTGATCGTACAATTAGCTTAACTTCTATAAATAGGCACTATTTCAGATCGCATTCGTAAACAAAATTCAAATTCATCACTAAAAGTACTGTTATAAACAAAATGCATTAACTCGCGATAATCGCACGGAATCGTGAAAGAACGTTTAAAAACGTCGCGTCGCCGTCAGCGATCCGTCACGGCATGCCTCGTTCACTTGATCACCTCTCAGTTTACCGCCTTATTACGCACCTGCGCAGGTAGGGTTGACCCAAAATGTAAACAAAAATTCAAAATACCTCATTTTTTAAGTGATGCTCATATAATACTCAACAAAAAAACTGTCACCTTTAAAAACAAAGGACAGTTTGGAACAATACTTGTCTGAAAAACAAAATAGAGTATCTAAGCTCTAATTATCTTTGATTTTTACTCTAATATAATTTCTTGGGAATTCTTTTCAAATGACTTTT
The DNA here is from genome assembly GCA_917490735.1 of Dryobotodes eremita. NCBI lineage: Eukaryota > Metazoa > Arthropoda > Insecta > Lepidoptera > Noctuidae > Dryobotodes > Dryobotodes eremita. The sequence continues at coordinate 20,568,333 of OU823249.1, read as the reverse complement.
GTTAAATGACAACATAAACAAAAATCGTTTTATTATGTAGGAATATTTTTCGGATATCAAATTAGATATCCAAAAATACTCCTCCGTTACTTTTATGCATGCAGTAAGTCGCAACCCTACAGCATCATACGCTTGGCAATACGGCATTTCTGCTCATTAAGTCGGCGACGAGACGAAATCATGACGTGTCGTGTACGAACAATTTGCAAGTTCCAAATGAGTGTCACGCTTAATTATTGAAAGCCATTTAGTAATGTTTTACAGGGGAACACGTGTTTTACTTTACGTAATGTTAATGGACGTTAGGGTAATAAGGGCATGGTGACCGTGGCAATGGGAGGGTTGAATGTCATAAATGATTTAAATGACATTTCAGGCTTTGATTTCAATAATATAATGGAGAGATATAAAATTAATCTAGTATTTTTTTTGCAATAATACATCCGAAAATATCCACTGGAAATAAAGTTCCTTATTGCTATTAAAATCAGTTCAAAATATAATATTGATAAAAACGAAAACCGGTACCTCTGCTGTATTATTTTTGCAAAAACCAAAATATTGGAACAGACAACCAAATATAAAACAGTTCCGACTGTTAATAAAATCCCTTTATCAAATATCCTTTTGATTTTATTACGGGTATATTATCTACTTTTATTTGTCTTCTATTTCATCTATTCCTGAATATACCAAACCTTACTAATAAAATCTTAATTCAATCGTTATTACAACCAGAACCCAGACACAACCAGATGGCAAATAAGACGTCCAAATAAAATCAAAAACCCCTGACCGAAACGGCGAATCATAAACGGAGGTTAAGAAATATACCCTCAAAAAGTAAATTCAATACACTTGTTTGACTAAGAATATTGAATGAACGACCCCAGTGAACCGTAGTGGAAATTAATTAAGTCCCCCATAGCTATGTCGAATAAAGAAAAATTGTTAGAACGAGATTGGAGTCAAGAATTTTAATAAAGCAGGGTCACGTAAACATTGATGGTTTGTCCGTCTCCGTAACGAAATGGAACACGAAGCTTGGTCCTCGTCGTGACGAAATGGAACTCGTTGGTTGGTCCACGTCGTGACGAAATGGAACACGATGGTTGGTCCTCTTCGTGTCGAAATGGAACGCTGTGGGCTTGCTAGTGATGGACGTTATTATAATTCAGGTCACCTCCATAGTTAAAGTCTTTTTTAAAGATATTTTTTGAGAAGCTATTTTTAAATAGCAAACCTTCAACGCTGTTGATCGCTTGGGAAGGAGAACGTAAGTTATGAAATTAAGTAACTTGTATCAAATTATTATTAAAACAATATGTCTACTAAACACATGGATGTACTTGTACATGATTATATAAATCATTTTGTTTTAATAGAATGAGTCCTTTTAAATGTTAAAGCTAAGTAATTTTTATGAAACATTTAAATTAAATAAACAAAATGATCACTGAACGCAGCATCATAATTTTCTTGACCACGTGCAGCGTTTAGTTTCACGTCCAACACATTCCGTCTTTAAGATAATTCTTGCGTTATTAAAACATAAACATTATATGAAGGTGAACTAGGTTTTTAAATAATAAACTGCCTTTGAGTTGGTTCAAACCAGCAGTCAACGATGCTCCACTGTTTTTATATTACGGTCTTCGTATCTTTAACATAATAACGTTTAACTTTAAGCTTTACTCTTTGTGGATCTTCCGTTTCAGCTAATCATGAAGTCAGTTTAAACGTGGAAGATTGCTTTTCAGGGGATGAAGACCAGTCTCTTTGTAGTATTATTTTAGTCGGTTTTGGTCCGGCGTACCCTGGATCTGTCTTGTTACCACTCCTGCTGACTAGCTTTTTTTTCATCACGGAGCTGTTCTCATACAAAGGGATGTTAACCTAAAATCTTCCTCGCTGAAGCCAACGGTTATTGTTCTTGGGTCCAGCAATGAAGATTTTGGGTTGATATCCTCTCACCTCACAAAATAGGCCTCCTTGCATGTTGGATCATTAAGTTCCCTTCAAAATGGTTGAGCTGAATGGTGCTCATCCCTACGTCATGTTCGTGAACGGGCGCCGTCAGTAGGGACTGGTCATCTCTTAGCTGCCACGGCTTATTTTAATTTAATTTAATATTTGAATTGTTTTTGTCTCTTTATTACGGACGCTTTTAAGGTTCTGCATCGTTCTCACATACATAATTTCAACATTAATGATGTAACCAATATTTTGTAACCTTATTTTGATTTAAAAGAATGTCCATGGAGTTTCTTGCCCATTCTTCTCCATAGGTACCTACTACGCTTTGGAATAGGCAACTAGCTTCATCTTTCAGACTGACCGACCCCTTGACAATTCAAAAGTGTCTGTAGTTGGTTTATTTGAAATAAATGCTTTGAGTTGAGTTGAAGTCACCCAGTTTTTTGTGTTCCCGGAGTACCTACACGTTAGTGATAAAAAAAACTTGTAAGCTGGCTTATTATTCTATTTAAAGTCCGAAGTACGCCAGGTCCGCTGAAAATATTACCACCGACGTGGTCCACTGTACTAATTACCTCAAAAAAAATCCTGCTCACCTAAAAACGTAGGTACTAATGACTTAACTGAATTAATTCAACTATTTTGGATAAACATGAAGTGTATTTTCCTTAAAAAAATATATGAGTAGATACTGTTTATTACATAAATCAAATCATAAACGCTGTATGGACCATATTACCTTCACCTAAAACACTTATCAATAAAATAATTACTATTCAGGTCGAAGACTGCAGTGAGAGGGATAATATTAATTGGGTCGGCTATTATTAACCCCACGGGCTATGGTATTGTTTCCCATGGCCAGTGATTAACTATAGCCTTTTTGTGTAGCCGGCCTATTGTTGGGGACGCGTGTGGCCTTTTGATAAACGTGCAATAGGTGTTGTGTGTTTTCACGCACTTGCATGTGTATTAATTTATGTTTTATATATTTATTTATTTATGTATTTTATCCAAGTACCTATTTATTAATACACATAATATGTAGTTATAGCTTATAATTACAATAATTTCTAAGTTAGGAATTGTAGGTTTCCATGTTGTCAATTATCCATATGTTGATCCATACGTCATGTTTGTAAACGGGCGCCGTCATTAGGAACTGGTCATCTCTTAGCTGCCACGGCTTATTTTAATTTCTGAATTGTTTTTTTAAATGTTTCTATCTTTTTATTAATATATATAACCCAGTTTTTGTAACAATATTTTAGAGTTTCTTGCCCGTTTTTCTCCATAGGTACCTACTACGCTTTGGAATGGGCAACCACCTTCATCTTTCTGACTGACCGACTCCTTGACAATTCAAAACGGCCTGTAATTGGTTTATTTGAAATTGAGTTTGAGTATCGACAGTATGAGATGGATATGTAAAATTAAATATTATCTTAATCCTCTATTATGCTGTGTGCATTTATATATAAATCTAGATGGGAACACATTGTTCTAAAGTATTATGTATGTTATGTCTAAAAATCCACATTTCGACGGCAAAAAATATCAGTACAAAAAGTTTAAAATGCATTTCCAATCACTCGATCATCCCGATTTCGATATAATTGAGTCATGAAGCGCTGTTTAATAAAATACCGTTCCGTCACTAGTGATGTGCCGCCCGATACAATGACGCGCACAACACTAATTAATAGGGCGGTGACAGACAATGGAGTATTCACATCGATGCAGTTGGTTTTAACATAAATGGATTTTTCAATACGAAAAATATAGTAGGGATTATTTTAAAAGAGCAGGTAAATGGTTTCATCGCTTTTATTCGTAGATCTTTGTCAGTCGTTACGGGTAATCAGAAGCTCGAAAGTTTGCGAACCAGTCTTACCAAGGGGTATCGTTTTACCCAGTAACTGGGTTGTGGAGGACAGGTAGGCAGTCGCTCCGAGTAAAATACTGTATTCAACTACATCTGGTTAGACTGGAAGCCAACCTTAACAAAGTTGGAGAAAGGCTAGACTGTTGATGAGGTAGCTTAGATTTTGAAATAGGGCTAGAGTTCTATTTGCTCTGTTTATTTTAGACGTAAGTTTTATATATCTACCCTGTATGCTCCTCCAAATAACCTTACAACGCTTCAGGTTTGTCGCTTACAGTGATAAGCGTATAGCACAAACCACCTCTCAATAAAATCTCTCCTTACACCACTTCTCGTATTAATAGAGTCATAACTTAAAATACCGCTCCGTCACAGGTCTATCCGATACCGCTATACCGCTTCGTCACAGGTCTATCTGATACCGCTATACCGCTTCGTCACAGGTCTATCCGATACCGCTATACCGCTCATGACGTGTGCAGCCGTAATTAATAACGGATGGTAACAAATGACCTTTGACGGACGGTCGTCGGTAGCTTTAAGGGTATCTCTTTCAAATTGGTGAGTGATATCTCGGGGACCTACTCTGGGTTATAGTGGTTGAGTGATGGGTTGGATGTAGCTCAATAAGCTGTAACTTAAAAGTGTATCTTACTGATGATACTTCTGGAACTGTTGTTGATGAATCATCATCATCTATCGACTCTTTTCCCAACCAACAAGTATTTTACAGGGAGCGACTGCTGCAAATCTAAATTCAATTCAAAATAAGTTTGACGATAAATAGGTACATACAACATCTTTTGCACATGTGGCTTCCATAGGATAACTTGTTTTCTAATTATATAGTTTCTTAAATTATTAATGATATAACTTAAACTGTACATAGTGTAAGTTATATGTGAAGTATTGTTTTAATTGCTCAATTTTGTGGTTAAACTCACGACCTCGTGCCAGACAGTCTGATGTCTAACCCTTTCGTACTAAGCAAACAATAACATATTCTCTACGTAATATTATAAACTAGCGTGTGGCTAAGCAGTACACATGCTAAGCTAATGGTCTGTAACAGACTCGGCTCGAGTGACGCGTCTCGTCGGACTCAATGTGCCGTCATCGCGGCATCATTACTGTGACGCATATTTGTGTAACACCCTATACTATACTGTACATTATATGTAGGTATAATTATGCATTATTATGTAGGCATTATTATGTAGTCAGCCTATAATACACAGTCCCACGCATCACTGAAAAATATCAAAGAAAATTCTAACGCGACAAGTTGAAAGGTAGCCAGTCTACGTGGTCCTCACATGATTTGACCAAGACTATGTCTGGACTTTTAAAGAGATCGTGACCTCTGAGTTTGTTTCAGCCTTTTTTCTTAGAGGAGTCGGTTAGGAAACGCCGACCTAATTGAAGTTTTGCTAGTTACGGAATAAAATCATTTATCATTTATCGATTAAAATTATAAGCTTTATGAAATCTTAATAGAACTATCCCATTACGGTGCAAACGGAAGATAATTGTCGATACACTGTAGCATCATTAAAATTAGCCTATTTCCTCTGAAGATTTAAAAAAGATCCGCCAGAGGCAGCACTAGTGGGGGGATCTTTTTTAAATCTTCAGAGGAAACAGGCTAATACATAAAACGCAAAAACAACTGCCCAGTTACAGAGTACAATCTGTAAATAAATCCTTTCACGCTAACCCCTCAAACCCGTACATTAAAACATCATCAAAAGCCAACAAAAGTATAAGACAAACAGAAAAAAGGTACTTTATAATTTGAAACTCAACTTTACCTCTACAATATCTCGTCACAGAACGTTTAAAAGCAACAAAGCTTCCTTAATTATCATATTGTTGTATAAAATAGTCGTTAAAAGTCAAAAAGTCGATAACATTCAACTTGAGCCATTGTAAAAACAAACCTCTTGAGAAAGTAAATAAAGACGGGGTTACACGAGCCGCCTAGCATCGTGCCTCGTTTACATCGTTACATTTACTATAGTCACTTTTGATTAAATTATTCACTGGAAAGATTGAATGCGCCTGAAAGGGTTACACATGTACAATTGGCCAAGACAAGTGTCAAAGCATTTCGTATTGCTACAACGACTTTCAATAGGATTGACATAAGCTTTTCGACAGCTTATGTCAACCCAATATATTTTTGACTTTTCTATCATCGTTATCTCAGGACAGCTGCAAATTGTACGTTTTTTTTAAACACGCGATAATAACTGACAATACACGTTCAAGAGTATAAATAGGTACTTAAGAGGCTTACAACAGCTAAAGCGCGGTCACTGTCGGACTGCATAGAAAAGAAAGAGAAGCGTGATGACACAACGCTGGTAATTTATTGCAAAATACGAAGCAATTATCTATTTACAAAAAATCTATTGATTGGATTAAAAAATTAAAACACTATTACGTTAGTATGTTGCTTGTAGAATAATCTGACAAAAAATCAGAATGATTTAATGCATAGTAGTATGGTTTTTAATCGTTATAAGAAATTTTTAGAGGTATCTTCGTGTTTGTTTTTCTATCGTATCAAATAAGTTGTATTATGTTTTCAACACACTATCTAATTAGCAAATATCCTGAAGAATAACATATATTTTTTCTGATTTTGTTTAGTGCAGTGGAACATATACTTTTAGGCATTATAAAACTTACATTTAGGTCCTGTAGTCCCCTTACTACCGCAGGTATGTTCAACAAATTCACCTTGCTATACCTTTTTCTGATATCACGAAAATATTTACTTCATTTACTTTCAACGAAAACAAATGCATCAATCTAATCACTCGCGAAAACTCGAGCGCTAGAACGCAGCATAATATTTCATCACGACAAAAATCTTCAGTTAGGTCACGTCACGCTGGTTCACTAATTCGCTCCCAGGGGCCGCTTCGGAAATCATGCCCGGAATTCACTATACGGACACTCATTTTTACTAAATGAGGAGTTCTGAGCATATTTATTGGTGGATGTTATGAGTATATTAATACGATGATTTTAGATGGGAATTTGATTAGATTAGCGAGGAAAGCGTTACTATAGGCAGGTATAGGTTAACAAGGCTGAATGCGAAATTAGGTCCTGATTTTTTTTGTATCTTCATTTTGGTTACCTTTATTACAGTTCCATTTATTTTTGTACAATTAAAACCTCGTATTTACTTGGTTAAAAACATCACCAAATAAATAAATGAAACAGTACAAGGAGGTAGGCAAGCATTACCTACCAATACAATCTAAAACGTATAACAAACTCGTAAATTGAATATTATCTGCCAAATATTTTTCGACTATTTTTTGGTTCCCGTACCTACCTTCGATAGATCTGTCGTCAGGTACCTTAACCATTTTCCTCCGATCACAGCAGCACACATACCTACCTACAAAGTACGAACAACAAAACGGTACACAAAGCTGCTTATCTGCTTCTCCCCTGATCCCCACAGGATAAGTTATTGTGAATGTAGTTCAATGACAGTTGAAGGAGATCGCTCTATTTTCTACTTACCTATCCCGGCTTAGGAATCCGGGTAAGCATTTTACTTTGATTTGTTATTTGAAACATTTTCTTTGATTTTTTTAACCTTGCTTAATGATTTTATTTCTGAAAGTAGGTTTGTACCAACACTTTTATACGTCAATCATATTTTTTAAACTATATGAGGTCGGCGTTTCCTATCTGACTACTCTGAGAAGAAAAGCCGAAACAAAATCAGAGGTCACAGTCTCTTTACAGTCCAAACATAATCTTGGTCAGATCATGTGAAGACTGTATAGATTAGTGTCTTAATGATCTTTTGAGGAAAGAACCACACAGATTGGGTGGACCTGTCCAGTCAGTGCACATTTGTCAGTAATCGTGTAGCTCAACTCAGAACTTAAGGAGCTCAACGATTCGACGAACAATACCAAAGAAAGGACATTTGGGTAGGCCGCATAAATTACTCAAACTGCCAGATCATGATTAAAACTAACTGAGAAAAAAAAAACAAAAAAAGCAATGACCCACATAGTCCTCACATTCACAATAATTAAAATAATATAATACTTTACAAAGTAAATAAATGAAACAGTAGAATGTTTCTAGTGATAGTTTCCATTCGCGAATAGACACGTAAACACATTTCATTCCACCATTGATCATAGATGAACATCATCAATCTCTCGTTACCTGTTCGTAATGTCAATAATATTGACAAGAGCATATCCATTATCATTAACAACATTGCAGTAAAATTAACTTCACATTATTATATTTAACGTTCAGCATATTCACAACCATTTCATAAATCTACAAATAAACCTTCAACAGTCCGACACAATCGCGAAACAACTGTCAAACAATCGAACTGACAATAATTGAAAGTTAACAATAATTGTGTGCCATAAACACGTGTCAGTTTAATACGTAATACGCAATGAACACCCCAATGCCACCATATCGCTGGAATTTTACATCCATTACAGTTCGCGCCATTATTTTTAACGGCACATCTGATTTACGTAAACGACACGCGGTGAGTGTGCGGCACAGGCGCCCAAATAAAAACAAAAGCCGTACGAAATAAAAGAGAAGAGACGTCGCGTCGTGACGTTTATAAACAAAACTCAGTTTTAAAATGATGGTCCGGTGCTTCGCATCACGCATGGCGAGGCGGGCGAGCGCGCGGAACGTTTTAATGTTCCCGAGCCCGCCGAGCCCGCCGAGCCAGCTCGCTCATGCCCCGGTAAGCGTCTATGCTCGACGCCTAACTCCTTTCAAACGGCTCACGAATAGCCCGCTTTATCCAATGTCGTCCTCGCGCATTTTGTTACGGATTGCCACAGAAAACCACTCGGACGTTTTTGCTTTCTAATTTGTGTAGTATAAAACTGTCACGCAAGGACAGCGAGAACGGTTATTAGTGTCGTCGCTAATAAGAAGTAACAGCGCTGCCTTTATCGCCGGCTTTAATTCTTTGAATGCAAGGAATTTTCGGGGCTGACGCGACGGGCGAAATTAAAGATACGCGATTTCAACCGGTGCGATGACAGGGGGGAATGATAATTATGAAAAGTAGGGGAGGGCTCGCCCACCGCTCGCGGTCAAAGATGAGTTTGCCAGTAAAAAATATTTTAATATAATATGGTGCTACCATGCTAAACGCTATCGGGACTGATAATCGCCGTCGAGCCTCTTTGAGCGCCTTAATGAAGTGTTCCGTAGATTATTATATTTTTATTAAAAGAGTCTGCGAGTTGATGAGAAAATTTATATTGTACTATCTCTTCGAAAAGAGCCTTCACTTGTATAGGGAAGTGTTCTCCAAAAAGAGAAACAATTAAGGGCCGTTACGCGAACAAAGCGAGTAACAACAATAAAAACGTGGGAGCTCAATCTTGCCCGACCGTTACCGGAGTTAAACGACCGATGCCGATTTCCGAACATCCGTTACAAAATTTCAATACGAGTCATTAACATAAAAAGGAAACAATAACCGTTTAAAATTTCGATTCGGTATTGCCTTTTTTTTATTGGTGAAAAATCGCAATTTGCTAGAATAGAATGTACGAAATTTAAATTTGAATTTCCGCTGGCGGTCGGCGGCGCTCGGCGGCGCTCGGCTCGGACCCCCGTAATTAGAGGCTAATGAGAGCAACTGTACGTCTTTCTGTCCCGCTGTGACGCTCATTTTTCTGAGCATATTTTGTACCGTTCCGCTTTTATTACGTGACGACTGCTCGTCATAATGTTCGCGAGTTTTTATACTTGTGTAGCTATAAAAAAACTCATTAACTTTTTGATCGTAACCATGAGGGAATGTACTAATATTTGTTTTTGTGCTACATATAACGATGTTATGTACGAACTTCTTCTTTGACTGTCGAGTACTTCATAATTTACTGGTGTGTTGACCTGAATATTTTTTCCATTACTGGTTCTAACGATTGAGTGTAATAGTCACTTTGAACTTTGATTATTACGGCCCTCTTCAAAGCCTTGCCAATAAATAGTAAACAGTCTTGGATCTACTTTCTGCGAGCTCGTTGTTTGATCAGGTGAATTTATATAGGTACCCGAGCGCCCTACATTCTTTACACATTCTCAATTGCTTTTTTCCCTTGTCAATTTTCAGTATGTGTAGTGTGCCTACATATGGACTTTGTGGTATGATTTTATCGGGCGTATTTCGCCGAATTTTCATCCTTACTTACCTACTTCACTTGCTTCGTGCCAGTAATTCGGTCTGACACTGGCAGTAATCTCGAAGAAGCGTAATTTCCTTGGCAACGAAATACATTAACTACTATTCCTACAGTGGCAGCTAGCACGGATACCTCGCGGGAATTTTTGACTAATTACACCTCTCGGCGTCTCCCGCTCCTGTGATCGTTCACTCGTTCATCCGTTCATTCAGAGGCGCTCTCCCCCAGTTTTTCGTCGACAAGAAACTTTTGCCAATTAAGAGGCTGGCGCAGCGGCGCAACTTCTCAGGGACTTTTGTTCGTCAACTAATTGTGACGTGTATATAAGACAAATTTTGGCTGCCTACATATTATCTCTTTTGCGTTTGTAACGTATTTCTGTACGTGTAGCGCACTTTCTTATTAGGAAGTGAAACTTTAGGCAACATAAAATACACAGAGTATGCGGAACCCAGTTTTAGAAATAACATTGTGAGTTTCAACCAAGTAAATATAGGAGCATATTATTAGCAGCAGTGTTCTGCGAACCAACTTACATAAGACTGTTTGCCATCCATGTTGTAGGTATCCCTTAAACAATCCCATGTGTACGAGTCATGTATCGTATATGGCACCCGCGCATTGCATAGATCAGCACATTTCCGTCGCCTTGCACAAATTATAGTGTAACGCGATCGTACACAATCAGCGCTCATAGTCAGCTGTACTCATTCACACAACATTCATATAGCATTAGTTACGTGGTATTTAAATATATTTATTTATTTATAAATAAAAAAATCACCATCATCTTTGGCTATCTGTGACTTATTATTCAAGCCAACAACCAAGGTGTGTGCGACCCATTCAGCAGAGCATACATCTTTTTGGTCCTTCGAGCCGGATCTTTAACCAACATTTTCATAACTGGCCCTTCGGGTAAAAGCTTAAAAGATACTTTAAAATAGACAATTGCTTTTTCAGAAAACAGTCTTATATACCTCCCTACGTTGTTATCTTTACCTAGAGTTAGTTATTTCAATAGCAACATTTCACAATGTGACGTGGCTTTACAATGGCTAAGTACCTACTTAAGTTTCGACCTCCGGGCTCAGAGGAAAACAAATTAAACGTTGTTATATTTTATAATAACATTCGAGTCGAGAAAATATTTATATTAAAAACATAGAAAATGCCTTGTGATAAGATTTGTCAACCTCAAGTAGTGTAGGTATACTCAAGTTGGGTCGACTAAAGTGTCAGTTAGGTTGGGTATTATGTTTACACTAGGTATTGGCTAGAGGCTCTGTTTGCGTGAATAGATTTAAATTTTTTGAGTATAGGTGGCCAGTTTCATGTCTGTCAGGCATGGCTGAGAGAGAAGGTACTATATCGAAAGAAACGCTTTTGCATCTGAAATAGGGCACCTGCTCAATGAGTTTCCAAAAAATTATGATGATTGACAAAAGCTAGAAAGCATTACACTATTCTTTTTTTAAATTTCCCAGACATCTAAAAATAAATCATTTTATTAACTGTCCACAACTTCTGAACTTAAACTGGACGTCAAACACCCATGTAAGAAACTCAAAAATGTTTAATTTGTATTGTGAAAAACTAAAATATGAATTGCGTTAATTAGTAAAGTTTAGACAGCTGTCATAAATCACTGAGTAATGAAACAGCATCGCAGGAACACTGAAATTCAATTAATGTAATTTTAACTTTCGCTCCGAAGAGAATCCGTTCGTCTTCGTTTCTAAGTTATTTCAACTTGACATGTTACTTCCTGCTTTATTTGGGCCACAATATGTTACCATAACATGTCTCAGAAACAGTAAACATATAGGTACTTGTTACGTAGACAGGAGACAACTGCAAGATACTTTGTTGAAAGAGGAATACGATGCAACTAGTTTGACGAAGATGACGTTCGTTATTGCAAGTAAACGAAATATTTCAAATAAATGTACCTGATTAAAACTGATCACTTACTATCCATCATTCTGTGTTATTTGTGACTTCTACCCAGACACAGTAAAATATTAGTAGCTCAACACAATACAACTGCACCCAAACCACCACAACCTAATTTACGAATCATCTCCTGCAACACCACAGAAATTACTCGGTGATCCATTTTCAGTCCAACCACATCACATCAACCATACACAATCAGCGAATAACAATCATTACCGTTGGTAAATTACAGATAAAACTCGAATCTGCGGTCTACCTCATGTTTGAACCAGCCATCATCAATAATAAAGGTCAAATATAAAACATTGCCTATTTTAAAGCTTTTTGTTAAAGTGCTCATTAAAAGGCGAAAATAAAACGTAGCTATTAAGCCGTATCGGTCGACACGACAATACCTGAAGTGCTTTTCACTAATGATGTAGGATATGTGTATAATGATTACACGGATGTCACCGAATATACTGGAAGCGCTACTTTGAAGGTACCGCGAATAATTATTTTGAGAATAATTGGCGGAAATGTCTGAAAAAATTCGGTCACAATTTTCACTACTCAGCTACTTATGAGTTTTCTATTTTAATAGTGAAAACTGTAACCAAAATTTGAAACTTGAAAATATCCATGATTGTTTGATGATTTTATCGCTAAACGTGGAAGCCAATAATGTCATTGACAACTAATTAACTTTTCAACCTATCAGAACAAAATTATCGAATAATTTTTTCCCACAAAATAGTTTTATTGATTATTCTCGCGACCACTTGCTGTACTTCAACTTACGTCTATACAAGTTAATATATTAGTAGATACCAATGCATACGGTAATATAGTCATAGAATTCACACTTACCAAACACAGACACACAGACCAACATAAAAAATTCATCAATCCCGCGTCGCATATCAGACAATGCGAAACTGGAAACCGACCACAGAACATCAATTTTGTCCAATTTCCGCGTGTCGTTCCATCCAGATGCACTACATCTATTGTAGCGCGATGGCCACCGCTAATCCATTAGCGATACGACTTTTACACAATGGTCCACTGATGCCACATGAAACCCGAAAACTCGCTTTGTTAGTGCATCGCTAACATCAACTGTAGTTTAGGCCTATTGTGGGTATCCTGTGCCTATCGGGGTAATCTGATCGGGGGACATACGAGGTGGTTTGGGAGTTATTTTGATGATAATCAGCTAATTATGGCTTTGGAAGTATTATTGTCCATTCAGAAGTTGATTGCAATATTCGGGTCTCTTGCTAATCAGTTAATCCAGTCTTATAAATGATAATGATGAATGATAAATGATTTTATTTCTGTAAGTAGGTTTGTACAAACACTTTTACACGTCAATCATATTTTAAAACTAGATGAGGTCGGCGTTTCCTATCTGACTACTCTGAAAAGGAAGGCCGAAACAAACTCAGAGGTCACAGTCTCTTTTAAATTCCAGACATAATCTTGGTCAGATCATGTGAAGACCATGTAGATTTGAGTCTGAAATGGTCTTATTTTTCTAAACTGGACGCAATCACTGCTGTGAATAACCTCCAATTCATTTAACTTCTTTGTCTAGAAAAAATATCTGTTTTACATAATTAAAAACTCATTTTAGACGTCTGAAAATCTTGCAACTTTATAAGAGTTTGTGTATAATATAGAGACCTCAAAAAAACGGCTAAAAAGACTCATAGTCCTTCTACCCAATTAAAATAAATGTAATATTCGCTACAGTGCACAGTGTACAGAAAACTAGCAACGGGATATAAAATGCCTAAAATGTCTTCTCTGTACACTCATCAATATCACTAATAATGTAAATATATAGCTAATATCACCGTCAACTTTTGATATCGCCACAATATAGTAGTGGACCTTCAAAAGCGACTAATTAATTTTTTAGATAAAACGCTTTTTGTGGCGTCGAAATTAATTTACGTTTCATCAGCTAGACTAAGTTTTTGGCTTCCATTTGTATCACTTAAATCTGATTCTTAGAAATTAATATTAAATTAATTCGCCATTCGAATAATATTTTCTTTTTCTCTGTTTCTTTTCTTGGCTTAAGGGAAGATTGACTGAAACTGATTTACGCAACCATTCTTAATTAATTCAATTAAATTAAAGGAATATTTAAAAAAAATACTTAAGTAGGTATACACCTTGCGTGATCAGCAAGTACAAGAAGACCGTGATATTCTTTAGAGATTCCAATCACGATTTATTTATGTTTAAGACATAATTGTCAAATCCTTTCAACAACCAAACAAACACCATGAAAACAATCCTTTAAAATTCATTAGCACAAGAAAACCAACGTTCTTAACAAATACTCGACGATCGCGTGAACGCGCCCAGTCTAAACAAGTCGAACGTATTAGTGGGCGTATCGGGTTCCTTGCACTTCATTATACGGGGTGCATAGTAGAGCATATGGAGAGAAAAACATAGTTTAGCGTACTCAATGAGAATCCGGTTTAAGATTGTGTTTTGTTTATAAGACTTTGATATAATTTGCTACGGTTGCAGATTATACCAAAGGAGAAGTGGTGTTATAGCAAATTGGTATGCTGCCACTATGTACAACCATAATGTCAAAGTCAAAGTCAAATCATTTATTTCAAATAGGCACATAAAAGGCACTTTTGAACGTCAAAATTTACAATAAAATTGAATTGATTCTAGTTGCCCTTCCAAGTGGTAGTTTCGTATGGAGAAGAATGGGCAAGAAACTCCACCATTACTCTTTTAAAATGTTTTACAATATTATGTAGGTTCACATTAATTATGTAATTATATGTGAAGACGATGCACCTAGAATAAAATTACTATACCACAATAGGTAAAAATAATTAAATATAATGCAAAGGCAGGTGAATTAATTATGTGATAGATACATGGTGCTCACATATTTACAAATATTGAAAAGTAGATGATGTTTCCAAAATTTTAACAAGTATTAATTTAGTGTGTGAGTTAAAGTAGTTAAGTACATAATGTAACAATCAATGTCATAAAAAATCTACAATTAATGCAATTTCGCTAATAGGTTTGCGTTTTGTGTAATGGATAATACTCATGTCTTTTCTATAAGAAGCTTACCCAAGCTGGTTTATTCCGTCTTATTTAAACAAGCTTTTAAAATGATAAACAAAACACAGCACCAAACATTTGAGCTTAACGTAAACATCTAAACATCAAAACAAGAATAGAACAACAAAAATCGTAAACCGCTTTTTAAAATGACGCAGCCAAACAGAAATGCAACCGACTCTCCTCAAGACGAGAGAGAAAAAATAGACTTCGAGGCAAAAAGTTCATATATACTTCCAAGACACAGTAATCAGCGCAAAATATAGTCGGTCTCACGTACGAATCAGCGCAGGGGAACGCGAAATAAAGTTTTGATGTAAAAAGTTCTTTTTATTTGCCATGTTGAGAACAAACTTGGGTGGTGCGCTGTATGTGCTATACGAGTATGTATGAAAGTGTAATGATTTCTTTAACATAATTTTCGTGGATTTCGTGAGCGTTTTCTCTAAATTTTGAATGGTGACCTTAGATGTTTGTTTTGGTTGTTGTCGCTTTTTTAATGTGTTTTCTTTTGGGTTTACGGTTCTTTACACGTGCCCGGGTAAAGCAAAAACAGACGTTAAAAAATTGGTTTATTTTGCAGTTAAACAAATTTTTTGAATATTTCATACACCACTAATTAAAACTCAAAGACAAACAAACGGTAAAAAACTCCATACCCAAAATCTCCAATATCACATAGCCGACAAAAGCACATTATATTATTATTAAAATAAAAAAATCCATTTTCACCCATAAATTATAATTTTACGTCGCCGTCGATTATCAGAGAACCTTCATTCGACCATAAAACATCGATACGCTAATAGAATCTCCCGGTATTTAGGACCCGTCCGCGATGGAAACTTTTACCGGCCGGCACGGGCGGGTTACCTCGCGTTCGAAGGCGCGCGTTGAATACAAACGAGCGAATCTTAACCCTCAATCTGCCGGGTGTATGCGAGTGGCGATAAACGCCTCACGTGAACATTGATTTTTTTAAATAAAATTTTAAAGGTCGTCTTTTTGTCAGGGTGTTTTTTGAGGTGGTTAATTATTTTTTCTTTTGTGTTATTTTTATTTTAAACTATTATAGTATCTAGGTACTATGATAGGATGTTATCATGATGCTGAAAATAATCAATACCTATACAATATTGAAAAATTCTAGTGTTTTCACGCCATCGTCATAAATCACACACCAAACACAAGACAACAAAAGTGGTGCTTAATAATAAAAATCTTTACAAATGCTGTTTCCCTTAACAAAAAAAAACAAATAATTAACCACTTCAACTCAAAACACTCAAACTCAGATAAGGACGAGGAGTACACTCCAAAGCATTGTTCTTTAAAAGAGGGACGTTAGAGGCAGTCGTGAGAGGAATCCCCAACACGTCGGCGACACATGTCAGCTCTCGATCCGATCTCTTTCTGTACGAAGAGTTAATAAAATGACACTCTTAAAACTTTGAGGGTTTGTAAGTGATGAGCGAGTTAGCGGGTTATGTATCTAAGTGAATCCGAAATACTTTGAATTTGGGTGTCGCACAAAATGAAAAGAAATTGCTAATTAAGCGAGTTCGATATTAGGATCACTTTCACACGTCATTATTTTTTACAATCATAAAGATTAATGAAAGTTTTTACCTGCTAGAGACCTTTTTCAACTGAGAACAAGTGTTGGGCGTCGTGTTCCACGCGCGCCTCAAAGAGATGTCAGCATCATTGACGGGGTCCGATAGGGCCGATGCCTGCCGGGGTCGCGAATTGTTCGAAAGAGTTACCGTGGCCCTGGCGCACAGGCAACTGAAGGAACACGGGTGGGTTTTAGTCAGTATGAGTCTGACGCGCCCTTCCGCTCCGCCCAGAGCGAGAGAGGTCATTTGATGATTTCCCCTGCAAAAAAAAAGACGAATTAAAATCACCTTGTTTGAAATAAACACAGTACAATTTAAAAAAAAACACAAGATATTCACATCGATATCTAAAATAGCAGCTGTTCTACGACACCTATAAATACTTTATAACTAATGAAATTGATAAATCTTTACCAATAATTACTAAGATGATTTATCGGTCTTTAGGAATCATCCCCGCTACCGCCTATGACTCAGCCCACATATGAACCGTTAACATGTGCCACCGACTCTGTCTTGTGATCCCCAGATCTTTGTTACCCGAACATCCTCAGTCTATGCTTTTTTTTCAACTTTATTGAGAATTCATTGGAATTCCGTGTTAACTCTTTTATGTATTTGTTTATCGGCTGATCACTTTGTCATTGTTTTCCTTCCTTTCTTATTTTATCAAAGAAAATGATAAAAGTTTTATGTGTCTCACAAGTTGTTCCAATTCATTCAATTATTTCGCAGCTAAACCTTCGTGCCGGTAGCGATCACCGCCGTAGATGTATCGTAGCACTTTCGTAGCGCTTTCGTAGCGTGCTACGAAATTACGTAGACCTTTCGTAGACCGTTGTCTTGGCAGTAAATAAATTTGTAATGTGCTCGTTGGCGGTGCATTATTAAAGATAAACTGAGCAGTTTAAGAAAGGTTATATTAGGTTTATAATGTGCTGCAGTTCAATTCTATAACCTTTTACGTGAGGTATATTATCTACACTTATACTTGAACAAGGACTTCTAGTTAAATTTATTAAAACTTTATAGACAAGTAAAAAAACTGTACAAAGGTAGACTTAATGCCTTGTTCGTAGACTGAACTTTCTCGTTAGCAAATGATCACTCTATCTTCAGTCTCATTACCCCAAACATTTAACGCATTTGAAATTAATATTCTAAAGCTGTCCCAAAACATCAATTTAACATGTACAGAAAATTAAATCGTTCACTCCTCTAAACATTTAAATGTTCGACGAATGCATTCCGAACATAATACCGTACTGCCTAATTCCATGGCACACTATACAATATAATTTCAATAAAACGTATTGAAACTAACCAGTATTGAACGTGAACGGTTTCGTGTCCGTTTGAAATACATTCAAAATTGAGTGAACTTAATTTACATCAACGCTATATGAAGTGAACGACTTTTTGACCAACTCAGCGCACGATGCGATTAGGAACGGTATTGTTAATTTTAATTGGGAAACGAAATGGATTTGGAATTTTGGAAACTGTTATGAAATTCGTGATGAAAAATTGTTAACAACTTTACATACTAAGTGCACAAACTCAAGCAACCATAGAGTTACCTCAAAATAAACTCAAACTCAAAGCAAGTAGTTTACTCAAGTAAACCTTTTACAGGAACTTTTGAATTGTCAAGGAGTCGGTCAGTCAGAAATATAAAACTAGTTGCCCATTCCAAAGCGTAGTAGGTTCCTATGGAGATAATAAACTATCATCAGTCTTGTTTACACTTTGCAGGTAAATAAGCAATTTTTACAGTAGTAGAAATATAAACAATAGTTCATAGATAAAAAATATACCTAAATATCTATCACTTCTACTAGTCAAGCATTGCTAATGAGACACAATGATTATCAAAGTCAAATCATTTATTTCAAATAGGCACATAAAAGGGACTTAAGAACGTCGAAATTTACAAAAAATTTAATTGATTCTAGTTGCCCCTTCCAAAAGGTAGTTTCGTATGGAGAAGAATGGGCAAGAAACTCCACCGTTACTCTTTTAAAATGTTTTACAATATTATGTAGGTTCACATTAATTCATATGTGAAGACGATGCACCTAGAATAAAATTACTATACCACAATAGGTAAAAAGAATCTATTATCTATTATAATAGCCCTCTAGCGGGCCACCTGGGGCCTGAGAAGAATCATGCAAAATTTTTTCAGACATTAAAATTAGACATACGTATTTAATTTACCAGATAATGCAATGGACTACCAATTGCTCGTTTATCTTTTGCTGATTATTAACTTAATTTAAAAAAATATATTTTAAGTTAAGTATTCGCAAAGTTTTCAACAAAAAATATACAAAAGAAAGCAGCACAAAACACAAACTAGCCACAACAGTAAACCGGAAAAAACAAACTCACATGTCTACCCCAGAACGCATAGTTTAAAAAATGTTATGTAAAGAAAACAGCAGTCGTGTTAGTGTTTAAGGAAGTTTGTTCGCGCGATGACGGCTATAACATATTTCAAACAATTTCAAAGTGTAATGTGCGAAAAATAAGGTGCTCATATCGTCTGCGCCGGGTCAGGCAACCCGGACACGGAGATATAGATGCTGGATGATGATTGATATTGAGTATTATTTGTTTTTTGATACGTAGTTGTTTAGTTCTTAGGAAACATACGTTTTGTATTGACGTTTTAAACATTTGTTAGCTGAATTTCTTAAATGAATGAGAACGTAATGAAACTACATTTGGTCAGTGTGTACAAAAGTAATGGCAGCAAACTAGCAATTGGAGACAGACATTGGTATTTTATTATTTTCTATGATTACAAACCATCTTTAATAATTTAACTGTGCAGTCCAGCTCAAATTCTCATCTTACCTTTGCATGTAAGCTTATGCATAATTTCAAGCACCATATTCCACGAATTTTCTCTGCTCATCCTTCCATATAAAATTTTGAATAAAATTCACCCACCGTATCTAGGTAATCTGCATCTGTGTCCATCTGAGCCCCCCTCGTCTCTGTGAGAGCTAGATACAAGCTGATCCGTTTTGTTTCCTCAATGTATACTCCTGTACCTCCCTCCTCTGCCCCCACCTGACGCAACACCCCCCTGCTACCCTGGGTATCGAGCTCACAGAAAACTTTGGAAAAATATCCTTTATTTATATACGATATTATATCGGAAAGTTTATCGGGAACTTTTGACTAGGTTTTAATTTTTAATACTTTAGGATCAAGTTTCGGTTTGGGAGTTTGATTTTCTTGCAATTTTTGTGAACGAAGATTTGATTTTGGAGCTAGCGATAAAAATCATTGCTTAAAAACTGTAATAGAACAGAATACACATACCTACCTACAAGTTTTGATAGCGTCACTTGTCTTTTCAAAGTTAAAGCATACTTCGGTTATTTTGGCTTAGCTGAATAATTAATAAACCAATACCACCGTTCTCTAATTAATTGAATAAATTACTTCCTTGTCACTCGTAGCCTATCTACCAAACACTATCATATTTACTATGAGAGGCAAAACAAAGTTTCTAAGCAAACACTAAGCAGCTCTAAAAAGCCATAAAGTGCAATAAAATAATATTTACGTAATAAAAAATAACATTTCCAGTAGTAGTATTTAAATCTAAACGCCCTCAGCACAGCACTCGTTAAAGCAGCGCCACTTTATAATCGCGTACGTTGCAAGAACTAATTTAGTTATAAATGAGATCTCGCAGGCTTACCCTGCAAAATAAAAAGACACAGAAGGCCGGATTCGTACAACGAGCGACAACGCACGCACACATAGACCCGCG
This sequence comes from Dryobotodes eremita, assembly GCA_917490735.1. Taxonomy (NCBI): domain Eukaryota; kingdom Metazoa; phylum Arthropoda; class Insecta; order Lepidoptera; family Noctuidae; genus Dryobotodes; species Dryobotodes eremita. The sequence continues at coordinate 20,547,780 of OU823249.1, read as the reverse complement.
TCTGCATACCGCGAGTGCGCACACACTCGCAACTGGCATTTGTTTGAGATCGCCGTACATCGCGTCTATGTATGCGTACACCTGTTTTCGCTCGTTCTACGAAGCCGGCTTTCTGTACCTATCTATTCTGTGTCGCAGACTTCGCGGCGCGCGCTGATGCGAGCCCACAAAGCGTCGCGATATGCCTCAAACAAACTCATTACTTTTCTCACGTACTTATAATAGTATGCTCGTTTGCTCTTTCTCAGATTTGTTAGGTTGTACAAGGGGTTCAGAGCGTGCGTTTAGTTAATGATGTTCTAATATGTTTCGTCTTCAATTATCCTGCGACTTGATTATCTATTCAAAGGAAACATCTGCTAACAGGGTCATTATAACTTCATAAAATCTTCTGGCAAGTTACATAGATCGCTTCAGCTACAGACACCTCATATGATACTCTAGCTGTGTTATACCTTGCCAAAAGAATGCGCACATAAACCCGGAAAAAGTATAGAAATATTTTTCCCATGCGGAAGACAAACCCCTTATCACGGAAAGCCAAACACTAGGGCACAAAGTCACTAGAGTAGCCGACGACTCGTATTTGACAACGTGCAGTCAATTGTCTTCAATATCTGTAGAAACATATTTTGCATAAAAGATGCCGTTACCTAGGGTATATTAAGTAAGCCAGTAAGTAAGGGCTTTGGAATGGGCAACTAGCTTCATTTTTCTGACCGACTGACCCCTTGACAATTCAAAAGTGCCTGTAATTGGTTTATTTGAAATAAATGCTTTGAGTTTGAGTTAAGTAAAATTTTATTTGTTTAAACATGGTGTACATGATACCTTGCATGCAAGATAATAACAGATACAGAAAAGTTCTAACATGTTCAGCCGTACATCGTGGCGTACAAATTTATAGGAAGAGATGGTGCATAAACCGTGATAATATTCATCAAAATTACGTTATAGAAATTATGTAGGTACTTATTAAATCATCATTATTCATTAAAGATTAGGTGTCATTACAATTCAGCACGCATATTTTTTAGATATAATTAAATGTCAAAGTAGTCATTAAATAAATTAGTCAATAAAAAATATGAATTACTCTCATTTAAATTTCAATTCCTAATTTCAATTATTCCACAAAAATATAATAGATCACAATAACATGTCAATAATATGAATTACTGTCATTAAAATTTCAATACCAAATTAAAATTATTCCACAAAAATACAATAGATCACAATAACATGTCAATAAAATACAACATCGTCATCTCAAAAACGCAGAAAAATTGTTCTCTTTCATAAACTCTGCTATACTGGAACATGCTCTTTCAGTTAGTAACGTTAGTTTTTCAGTAGTACGTTTCAGTATTACGTATGTACTATGACGAAAATCCCTAAAAATCAATCGAATCCCTCACGTGTTCTTCCCCATCATAAAAATTATATCACCCACTCCCTTGTCACCATGCTACTCAGCTTGTCAAACACCTAATTCGTATGGCACATCACCCGGGGGTTTCGGCGAGATTTTACGATCCCCACAAATTGAACTTATTCAGGTATGACTGATTAATATTTGTGTCGGGGGACCAGGGTACGATGGTCGTGAGGAGGTTTGTAGATCTGGATTAATAGGAATGTTGTGAAGACATATAATTATGAACGGAGATGTCGTTTTAAAGTGCAGTTAGTGGTTAATAACTAATATTTTAAACATAGTTCTTATGTTATGTACATTCAGCAAAAGAGATAAGTATCCAGGTCGCTGGGTATAGTTGAAGTTTAGTAAGAAACCGATTAATGTTTTTGAATGGCGGCAACGGCTATGTTATGGGGTTTTATACATCCTGTACTTATATGTAGTTTTCATTACACTTACCTAGATGTCCAAATACTAAGGCCACGTTCGCACGGACGGGATATTTTCGCGCACTGGATCTTTAACGCACTGCTTAGCCCCGAGAGTTGAAAATTCAACAGTGTGTGTGACGCGCTGGGATGCACTCTGTTGCATTCTCAATGCTCGGCTAAACACCGAGGGTTGAAAATTCAGTGTGAGATAAAATCCTGCCGTGATATTTTTGCGTCCGGGCGAACGTGGTCTAACTCGCAGAAAAACAAGACAGCTAGAGACTAGAACAGAATGCGCATTAAACAGTATCGGAAAGAGACAAAAGATATAAACATTTTAGGGTAAGTTTTGACAATAGCCAGAACAAACGTGAGCACGTCGAAATCCAAACCCCCAGTTTTCTACGCATTTCAAGTTCTATTTTACCCTGAAAACTTCCACTGATATACATTAAACATGTAAAACAGTAGTATGGAAGTGTTGCCCGTTCATTTAATTCGGAGTAATGTCCCGCCATGTTTATCGGCCCCATATTAACCGGTGATAAGTATCCGTGAAAACTTTTCGGTGTGACCTTTCCGTTGATATTTATTGACATCGGTGTACATATGAACACTTTGCTGTATTTGTTATTGAGATTGTAGGCATTTTTACTGTTTTATAGAGACAAAAATGTTGCACTTGTCAATCGAAATTCAATAGATGTTGACTTTTTTAAGCTCACGAAGAGAATGAGCAAATTAGTATCAGTCTGAGGCCAGCCAAAGCTTTAAAAAGATACTAAAGAAGTTAAAATAGTTTGTAATTTGAAAATCCACAAAATATTTATTTTGAGATTTATTTTAGAATTTGATTTTATGAATACAGCCTAGACTCTAATTAAAGGTAGCAAAGTGCCTAGAGACGTCAAAATCTTGAAGTCGACTCACATATGATATCACTGACATACCTGTCAATAAAAAATCCATTAACAGTTCATAATTGGAATCGACAAACTGTAAACAACCTCAAACCCTTCGAGTATCAGTCATGATTACGTTATTAAACCACGTCTCCATACAGAGACTTCAAAGCGCGCGCGTTTGAGGCGAACACGTTGCTTGACTCACATCTCTAAATAAAATAGTCGGCAACATTATTCGCTCTAACGATGTGGAAGATAAATTTCGGGGATCCCTTTACAGTTTACGAGGTGTAACGTGAAAGAGTGAGTGTGTGGTTTGCGCACCTTAGAATATACGAGAAGGTGAGGGTAGGAGCGCACTGGGAACGAACCGCGTCGCGACGTCGACGTCGGTCGGTGGGATAGTTTTTTATGGGCCACACGTGGATTAAAAGAGGTCTGAAGTTTAAGTGCTGTTTGATAGACGTCGTAGGAAAATTTTATATGAAAAGAGAACCATTTTAAATACTTTAATAGTGAATGGATGGCTTGCTCTGATTTATCAGGAAATTAATAAATAGGACTAGGTGCGGTTCTCAAAACGGTGAAGCAAAACATCGTGAGGAAACCGACATGTCCTAGAACCAAAAATTCGAAGACATGTGACATCTACCAATCCCACTGGACCCGCGTGGTAAATTATGGCCCACTCGAACCTCCCACAGAGAGGAAGCCTGTGTCCCAGCAGTGGGAATGTTATAGGCTGATTATGCTTTATTGTAGATGCGATTGTAAATGATATAAAGTAACACATAATACGCTTCAAAAATTAAACTATTTACTTTGCCGAACTTATGAAACTGTAAAAATTGTGGTAAAAGCGTACTTCGATCCTACATCGATATCTTCAAGTAGCGAGTTATTAGAACAATTCTAAACAAGCGTGCACCATGGTAGACCCCATCATCATTTACCATCAGATTGTGGTCAAAAGCTAGCATATAAAAATAAAACCTTGAAACCGTTAATAAAAACACATCAACATCAGAAAAATAGACACCAAAATTACAACCAGCAGATCAAATCCAGGCCGGTTCTTTCGTTCAGTGCGCGTCTCTTCTTAACGTATGCATAGAGTACCTACCGAGGCACCTCGGGGACGCGCGACAGCCGCGTAATGTAATAACATCACTGAATATTGACGAATGAGCCACGATTTTTTGTTTTCTGAATAAAGGGTACTCGAAATATGATATTCACCGTATTGTACAGCTTTTATTTCAGCATTTCAGCCATGTTGGAATATGAAATAAACGTAGGTGTCTCATTTCTGTGGATTTATATGGGTTTATCTGACTGTGGTTTTGTTAATTAATTTTGTGTTCTTCTTTTTTTTGATATCGTGTTTTGTAAAGTATATTTTGTTTTATTTAGCTTATATTTTTTTTCACCCAATACATGTAGACATGCTTTGTACCATTTTTGCCTTTTTTTCTAACTGCCACTTTGCACTACCAATTTGTTAACATTTTAATAATGAAATACGTAAAACTATAAAATATCTGACCTCGCCACGTTACTTTCCAGTTCGACTTCATCGATGCACGTCATTAAAATAAAATAAAAACAACTATATTTTACGAACCCCTTTTTCCACAAAACGCAGCCAGATATGCCACCATTTCAGTGCACCCATAACCTTTCACCCAATATCCACAACTGTAATATTTCCTGCAATGCCGACTACTATTAGCGCCATACATTCGGCAGGCATATGATTAAAACTTTAACTTTCATTCATTTTTACATCCACACAAAACATTTATGAGTCACTTAACTAGTTATGGCTTGACATAAACCGTTGTCCGGTAATTATTGCTGGTGTAATTATGGTCACGTGATGAGCGACAGACGAACATGGACTTAGTTGTCGTGAATATATCTTAAAATAACGTAGAATACAACACGTAATGTGACGTCAAGTATAACTTGTAAAGACGCTTAACGATGGCGAAGCCGACAGTCACTTATATTTAAGGTCAAAGTTCTTTTTTTTTTTCTGTTTTTCACGACACCTAGTCCATACTACCATTATAAAATCAAAAGTAACTCTGTCTGTATGTAAACTTTTCACGCCTAAACCACTGAATGGATTTCGATAAAATTTGGGCAAGGAGATAAGTGGTATCCTGGGGAAGGACATAGGTTACTTTTTGGACCGGTAACGTGTTCCCGTGGGATAATTTCCCACATCCACGCGGGCGATGTCGCGGGCAGAAGCTTGTTTTAAATAAAATGCCTGTACCGTTGTATGCACCCATAAGCACAATGTTTTGTGTACGTTACATTGCACTTTGCCGTAAACACACAAAAAGAACAAACACACGCGATTATTCACACCAAAAGTAACAGTCGTTTCCTGGCAATCATTTGTGATGTTACTTAGTTTGATGCGTAGAAAACGGCTAAATGATAGGTATATTTACACCCTCTTTTTTTTGGGTGGGAAATCATCATATGTCCTCTCCCGCTCAGACTCTTACTGACTAAAACCCACCCGTGTTCCTTCAGTTGCCTGTGCGCCAGGGCCACGGTAACTCTTTCGAACAATCCGCGACCCCGGCAGGCATCGACCCTTTCGGACCCCGTCAATAATGCTGACATCTCTTTGAGGCGCGCGTGGAACACAACGCGCCGTCGACCCGGGCCTGGTCCTTACCGGACGGCGAGCTGCCCATTGCTCGCCGTCCGCAAACCCGCGCCTACGGTGGCCGGGAATCAGTAATCGACTCCCGAGTCTATTTACAGCCTGTATTTTATTTATTAAATATTGGGCATCAGTACAAAAAAAACTAAAGAATAAAATTACATACATACCTACATAAAAACAAACCAGGAAACATAAGGACTAGAAATGTTTTTAAATATTATAAAAATAATTTCATTATAGTTCTACCTTCTGACTGCTTCCCCCACAGCCCCAATGACGCAGTCATAGAACTTCTCCGAACAAATTTCTGCGCTACGGGTCATAGGTTCGATGCCTGAATGACATAATTATTTTCATGTCCGGATATTTACACATATAAACTTTCAGCCTGAAATCGCAGCCATGCAGAATAATTCCTAATGTATTGCTAGCTTTCAACGAATACAAAAAGGCTTCTAGGTGATGTATGTATGCTGATAATGATGGACACTATTCCAAAGTCTTGAAAGACCTTGCCCTTAGAGCGGTCTTTGCCAAATCCATGTTAGGCATTCCATTTTAGCAGACAGACAGTGATTCCTAACTAACAATAAACATTTCCTAAGTCCTAATCAGTTCGTCAGGCACTATTCCTAGGACACATTTACGAGTCACTTAACGCCTAATGGCTGGACATAAAAACCGGTGTTCACTAATCAACGGTTGACGTCACAGGCATGTCCACACGCCACCGTCGAACATCATACATTAATTAGTTTCCACTATACAGCTTTAGGGTTAATGATGGCAGAAATACATTTGGAATTATTTACCAGTGTTCGATGGCAAAAGTCACGAAATATGTATTATGAGAAAGCGACTACAGTATCTTCAAAACTAAGTAAATAAAACATTAAATATTCCAAATTATCTTGTTTGTGTAATTGTGAGATGGTGGTAAGAATAAGTTTTCATAATTTATTTTGTTTAATTGCTATCCATCCATCTTTTCTATTAAATACTAGCTTCTGCCCGCGACTTCGTCTGCGTAAAATTGATTGTTTTAACATAAAATACACGGTTATTGGTTATATGTCGGCAATCCATTAAGGGGATGTAGGAGAGGTCGTTTGCAATAAAATGACTTCTGATGATCCTTATGCAAATGTCAACCATTTTCGAGTAATTCTGACATTTAATTTTTTTGCGGTACGCTACTTTGAAAATTTATTAAAAATACAATGCATGTTTTTTTTTAAGCTATTGCATAGCTTTTATCGCGAGCTGTGAGCGCGGCAACCTAATCAAGAAATTCCGTAACGAAAATAAAACCTAACACCCCCCACTCCGCCTACCATGTAGCTCGGCCGAGCGTTCGCTTAACGTGTATGTATATGGTACGACTGTACTTGAATTAATATCAAAGAAAAAAAAATACTGCGTAAATAAAAATAAATAAATAATTATAATTGCATAAGTTGATAAAAATGCTATGCAATAGCTTTACCGCGGCAGTCCCCGAGTGCCACACGTGTTTTTTTCAATTATTATTATCTGCTTCTACTTCAATACATAATAATCAACCATAAAATGATAATTACCTTAAATAGTTTTACAAATCGTTACAATTTTCTATCATTTTGAGCAGGTTATTCGAAAAAAAAGAAGATTCCTGCAAAAAAAAACACGTCAGTACCTTATCGGCAGAACATTCCAAAAACATGTATAACTTCTCAGCTATCCGATAAATTACCAGCTACTACAAAAAATATAAAATGACAAATTACTCGAAAATGGTTGACATTTACATAGGGGTCATCAGGGGTCATTCGGTTGCAAATGACCTCTCCTACATCCCCTTAACGGGTTGCCAACATATAACCAATAACCCTGTATATCCTATGGCATTTGGCAATATTGTAGCTTCCCATTAGTAAAAGAATTTTCGGAATCGGATCAGCAATTCCGAAGATCACCCCCTACATACAAACTTTCAAATTTTACCTACCTTTTTATAATATTAGTATAGATCGAACTACAAAAATAAGTCTCACTATTTTCAAATGTAACTTTTAAAGACAACGAATAAAAAAATAATACGTAAATATTATATCATACATATCATTTACTAATAACATTCGTCAAATAAAAGCCACATAAATATTTCACGTAATTATATTTACGTTTGGGTCATTCACTAATAACCCAAACACATAACATTCCTAAGTAATTACTTAAAAACATAAACACAACACCATATTATTTTCACAAACATATTTACATGAACGAACGTCGTTGCACTTAGCAGTAAAATTAAAACTACCAGCGGACCTATAAATATATCATTAAATTGAGTGACAGCCCTGCTCATAAAGCACGTTGGACTTAACATGGACATAGCACGCCAACAAAAAGTTAATTAAAATAAATATTCGAGTGCTTTCTAACGTAAAACATGTGATACCGGCCGCTAGGGTTGTGTCGGCTGTCCGGTTAGTATTAAAACGCCAATTACAATAATTGCCGACAATGCACGCGCACTTTGTGGGCGAGCGCCCTGCACGTTATTGCGCGATTTCTATTGTATATGTTTATGTTTTATTTTAACGTTTTGTTTGTGTAGTTTGGATGGTTAAGCATTCAAATTACCCGCGGTATGGCATGTTCAAAGCTAGCGTGCGTAAGATAAAGTCAACTTTAATAAATCAATCGATCAAGTGAGGTAACATTATCATGACCACCACGGTCTCAGCCATATGATTGGTCGCCAGGATAATATCACTACATATTCCGTTTATTAATCTTCTTACTTATTAAATACATGTTTAAATATTTTTACAAAAAAAAACATTAAAAAATATAAAAAATTGTGGCGCATCGGCAACAAGCTGCCGGTGGTCAGGGTTCTAGAGAGAAGAACCTCCTCACTATGCGTGCCGTGCCGTACTGCTTTCTGAATCAAGCCCTTGAACTAGCCGCGCAATGAGAGCCTCCTGAGGTGTTGGTCGAGGCTCTCCGCTATTAGGCCATTTACTGTAACGATTATTGGTTATCAATGATTGCAGAGTCCACGTCCCACATGTCAACAACCTCGTGTGCCAAGTCAAGATATTTGATTTTTTATCTTTCTGAGCTTTCACGAGATTCTCGTCATATCGACAGCGATATCGACAATCATTGCATGGCACTCTCGTCGATCAGCAGCACGGGTCGATCGAACAGGTTAAGCTACGCTTGCCGCGGTCGATCCGTGGATGGGTGACCATCTTTACATATCGAGACCCCTCCATGCTCCCGGCTGTCATTCGTAGATCTTTGACAGTCGTTACGGGTCGTCAGAAGCCCGAAAGTCTGACAACCAGTCTCACTAAGAGGTATCGTGTTATCCATTATCTGGGTTGTGGAGGTCAGATAGGCAGTCGCTCCACGTAAAATACTGGTATTCAGCTTCATCCAGTTAGACTAGAAGCTCACTTCAAAAATAGTTGGGAAAAGACCAAGCAGATCATTAGTACTTACAGTATTCACAAAAGAATGAGCTATAACGTTGTAACTAACATTGGAATAAACAATTCGGTCACTGTTAATATTGCTGTGGCACAACACTACTGCTGGAACACATCGGTAGCACAACACTGATGAACAGTGTTCAATGCAGCGGACATGTTGGTTTTGTGAATTGTACTGGATATTCTATTCGTTATTTGGTCCGTCAGCACGCGTAGCATGACCACATGACCACCATAGAAACGGGTTTTGTCGACGGAAGAATAGACATAATGACAGATAGTAGAAAATTTTCTTTACAAATCTGCCAGCAATCTGTAATTTTGTCTATTCTTCCGTCGAGAAAACCCGATTATATGGTAGTCATGCTACGCGTGCTGGACATGAAATATGCGATCAAAATTAGGCCAAATTTACTTATCATTTTACACGTACCCATTTAATAAAAACCCATGTAGCACTAAGGCGAAGGAAGTATAAATTTTGCAAATTGATTAAAAAACACTTTTAAACGACAAAACATTAATTATGTTTTAAAACTAAATGAGGTCGGCGTTTCCTATCCAACTTCTCTGAGATGAAAAACAACAAAACACACTCAGATAGAGCTCACAGTAATATCATCCATATAATCATGAGCTAAAATAGTAGTCCTCTCCAATAGCATCACTAAACACCAATAGATATTTCCTGAACATAACAAGGATATTTATTTTGTTTGTTTTCGAACAAGGAAGACGTAGGTACTCATATTTATGCTCTACCCAGAGTTATTTTAAGGTATTCTGAAAAATATTTTAATATTGGATAACTTATACTCCATTTATTAAAACATTAGACAAATAATGTAATATACACCATTCACCATATTCACCATTTACATTAAAAATAATAACTCTAATTTGGCCGTTATTTTGTGTTACTTCTTCACGATTATAAATACCTAACATAATAATTCCGTATCGCAGGACGAAGTTTTAACTTAATACACGTACATACATAAACTCACTCATTCTTCCCATGGGGGTAGGCAGGATCTACAGAACGCCACCTGCTACGATCTTAACATACACCTTTTGCTTCGTTTACGTTCATACATCTGGTCATACACGCACGGCGGTTGCGAGTACTGCGCACGTGACCTTTCTGAAGAACATCACCAATAAGGTCACTATATGTCTTTCTAGGGCGTCCCCTTCCGGCGTTTCCACTCACATCTGCCTTGTAAATACCTTTTGTTAGTCGCCCTTCATTCATCCTCTCAACATGACCAAACCATCTCAACATACTCTTTTAAATTTTTGTCACTACATCTTTTTTTAAACCGCACCGTTGCCGTTGCCGATGCGTTGTTGTAACTTAATGCTCTTTAAAAACCAATAAGTGGACTTGTTTTAATTAAAACTAGGCCCAACATATACAAGGCTAGTGATACACAGGCGGGGTTTAATACAGCCAGGGGTGGACAGGACAAACACAATTTAATGACTATTGGAACCGATCACCCCGCACGTTGTTTTTTTTTCGCCCATAAGAGTGTACATTTGTTTTTTTTTATCGTACTTTTGCGATAAATCAGGAAGTGTGTGTTTGGGAATGTCATGAGTGTAATAATCTCATATTATTAAGATGGTCGATTTATTATAAATAATTCCCTTCTTACCATTTTTTCTGGACATTGCTAGGATCCGCATAAAAAGGAAGACATTGTCCTTTTTGTGTGCGGTTGTCCAAATACTGTAATCATGATATTTTCGACTGTCAATAGTAACGTTTTATTGTTAAACCCGTGTTCAACACTTAAAATATATGAAGCGTATTATATAATACGTTATTAATTATACGTGAGTCACAAGTATATCCAGTTACATTGAACAGCTACCTGCTACTAAGTATTTTTTACCGTAAATCCCAATTTGAATTAAGGCTACGTTAGAGCCAAAAGTTCAACCTCACACTTGAAACTCTCACTAGACCAACTAAATAATAAATACATTAACATCTATAAAGAAACACTCTCAACAAGCCATTTCCACCTTAACCTCTGTAGTTAGTTATCTTTGTGCAGCAAAGGGAAAATAAAAAGTAATTATAAGTTGGTCATCTCCGACGATATTATCTCTGTTCCCTGGGGCGACGCTCCTCAAATATTTGCTCTTATATTAATTTTTATTTGGTAGCTTCATCAGAATTGAGGAGGTGGGGGACACTTGGTATAATGGAGTGCTGAAGCTACCATGAAGGTCGTTATATACTTTTATGTATACCTATCCTGTCCTCCCATACCTGTCAACACTGTAATTTGAAACATTGTAAAAGCACCTTATTTTTAAAAGAATAACCGTGGAGTTTCTTGCCGGCTCTTCTCCATAGGAAACAACCAATTGGAACCGTGCACCTAGCTTCTGACGTTTCAGAAGTGCCCATGTTGGTTTATGTGAAATAAAATATTTTGATTTTGATTTGATTGATATACATAACATAAAATCGCGCCTGCTTTCCCGAGGAATTAGGTGTACCTAGAGTACACCCACATTTGACCAGTTATCTCCCTTTATACGTCATAATCAGAGATCGGATATTCGGATGCATATTCAACTAAACTTGAGATGTTGCCTAATATGGAATGCGCTTTTGTATCGAAAAAATGTTAACTTTAACTGACATACACCTCCCCCCTCCTCTTACACCCTACATACACATATTTGCATCGGGGGTTAAACATTAATTTTAAATAAATATCGGAATAGTTATGCAATCCAATAATACTGAGTTTTTTTTTTTTTTTATAAATATATTTTTAGAAGTCGCTTCCACACTATACACCCGACTAGTTATGCATTCCTAGTGTTCCCGGCATCACGGGTTTTTTTTACAAAAAACATATTTTAATAAACCGCTTCCATACTTTCATAGCGAAAAAATAACTTTAGGTAAATATGCATCCGAATATCCAATCTCTGGTTATAATATACCACCGCAATATGTAGAATACTCGCATCCTTCTATCTTAACATATTTTCAGTAGAAAAGATTTCCAAATTCTGTTTAGCCTACATGAAAATAATACGAAAAATATATACAGAACCAGTTGATAACTGCATCGTATCGAAGCAACAAGTCTCTCCGAAGCAAAGCGAAATAAATTATGATGATCACCAATTTATATTCATTAGGTTATGTTTTGTGTGCCAAGTAAATATAGTAAATGATACGGCGTGTCGTATATAGCTTATGAATATTGTGACGACAAACTTTCTCTACTTAAGAGGGGAATCGTGTATTAGATTGTATTTTTTTGTTTTCGTTTAATCTTGGAAAGTTCTTAGGAGGAAAGGACCAATAGTTCGTTCACGTTCGATAATGTGATAAAGCAACTAGGCCTTTCAGCTCGTTTGGTTCTGATCAATGTTTTTGTATCTTATTTTTCTTACATAAAACTTAGTTCTTAGAAGACAAAAAACCCCTCAAAGTAAACCGACGTGAATACAAATCCCCCGAGCTGAACTCCTAAGCTACTTTCCCCACCACCACACCACCACATTCTCCTACTAAAAACAACATTTTACCAGCCCCAAAAAACAATTTAAACTGAAAATAATAAATCCCAGTTACCAAAGATTCATTAAAACAGTCCAATTAAGCGATATTTACATTTACGCTTAACGCGTTTGATGAAACTCTTTTGAAACAACAGGCGTAAACATTGGAGCGGTTTCGACTCATTGGGGGCAAGTGTTTGTATGACCAGTCGACCGGACGGACGCTGCAATGTACCTACTTGGTGCTACGTGCTGGATGAGACGTCATGATTAGCCTGGTATTGATTTTGCTTGATGATGTCGGGAAATTAGGCCTTCAAGGAGTTTAATAATTTACTTATTATGGTCGAGTATAATCCTTTCATACTTGTTATTGGTATTGAAGTCAGCCCGCGCTGTTTTCACACTCTTATCATACCCAAAATAAACACCGCAAGCAACAACGACAGCATCCGGCTCGAAGGACCAAAAACGATAACACCATCCATCATCCACCGACGCATCCAGCATACTAACATCCATTCATTCGTGATCGCGAATTAAAGCCGTGTTTTTGTACAGTCCCCGGATAAGTTAATGAATAGCGAACGTACGTGTTCGCTGGACGGGCAATATTTGCCCAACACGCCCTGTTTGCCCGACCCCAATAATTTAAGGAGTATATTTTGTCGTTCAATTCGCGCTGGACATCGATACGTCTGTTTGTGTACGTTATTGCGTGATTAAATGAGTTATTGTTGTTTTTCAGTTGATTCTGTGGTTCGACCACCGTGTAACTATTTGTAACGTTAGATACTAGCTATTGATTGATTAGAATTTTGGAACTTTTGTTTTATATTTTATCACGAACTTCCCATAATATTATTTACTTTACAGAGTTTACAGTGGTCTTGTACTTAAAACATGCCCCACAAAACCGTTTCCGTAAAAACCGTAAAACCGTAACCGTAAAAATTTAAGTAAAGTTTATTAGTGCAGAAACTTAATTTATTGGCCCTTCTATGGATAAGCTTATGTTAAGTAGTTAACAGTAGTATTTACTAGCAGTATAAGCTACTGAATTAAGTATAACATACCAAACGCTAATTCCTAATAAGTTGTACGCTCAAGAACTAGTCCTTAGATCCAAAAAAAATTCAAAGGACCTTTACTGTAGATCCTTATTGCAAAAGGAATTCTTGAAATTCCCTTATACTCGTATACTTTGCGAATGTAGGTTTTGATTAGGCATTGCTTACCTAGGCCCGCATGCCAAACTTTCATTTGACAAAAAAGAAATGGTCCGATGATCTTGTCCCTTTCTGATAAGCGAACCTCAAGGACCCAGATGCCTAAAGCGGAAAATAGTTCAGGACTAACTTTTTATAAATTCTTTTGAAACCTAGATAGATGATAAATTACATTAATTTAAGCTAAATCTAAGCCTCTGTTGGTTTACACTTACAATAGTTCTCAACTTCAGTTTAAAACTATTAAACTTAGCAGTGTTTCAGCACAAGATTGAAAATAAAGTCAAAGAATTTCATAAAAACGAGTCTCAAATACAATTTCGCTTTGTTATTTACAGACTGAAAATTGAAACTAGTATTAATAACTGAAGTAAAACAGAAAACTTGTGTTCGTATTTATTGCGCGCTGAAGGAGAGAGGCAAGTCGCTCGAAGCGCCTCGTGGATCCCAACTCGAGTTTGGGGGATCAAATATCAATCTGCGGGTTCGATCCCCCATGCGGATATGATTGGGGGATACATTCCTCTCGCCTCGCTGAATACTGAACGATGAGAAAAACTTATAACGTGTCCCCGAGATGGTACCGTGAAATTTGGATTTTTGGAGAACGTATTAAAGGTATTAGGCACTGAAATTGAATAACTTTTATGCTTTTTCCATATTTTCTGAATTTAAAGAGTACTAATTATTACAATTTAATTTGTGAAGAGATCAGAGAGCTTTTAAATAAGTGCCTATCGAAATCAAGCCGTAAAACACCAAGTGTCTAAGTTGCAATGAAAAAAAAGTCTATTTCATCCTCAAAAAATAGGAAACCTACCGCTATTCAAAAGTAATATTAAATAACTTTTATATAAGGTTGAGCAGTGGCGGCCCAGTGGTAACGGCCGCGACTTACGAGTTGTAGGCCGTAGGTTCGAACCCAGACAGGCGCTTTACTTTGTGTAAATTATTCCATCACCACTGCTCTCAAAACGGTGAAGGAAAACATCGTGAGAAAACCGGCCTGTCCTAGAACCAAAAATTCGAAGACATGTGACCTCTACCAACCCGAACTGGGCCCTCGTGGTAGATTATGATCTACTCCCTTTCACCGAGAGGAGGCCTGGGTCCCAACAGTGGGAACTTTATAGGCTGATTATGCTATATAAGGCTAATGTTACATAAGAGAACATATTTGATTTTTTGTATGTTTGTCTGTTACGCATTCACGCTAAAACGGCTGAACGGATTTAGATAAAGTTTGGCACATGGGTAGACCATGACCTGTATTAGGACATAGAATACTTTTACCTCGATATTCTTACGGGATCGAGACTTATGCACGTGAAACCGCGGGGCGGAGCTAATGCTATATATGATAAGAAGTAAACATGTATAAGATAAAAAATAAACACTTATATATTGTTTTTAAACAAATAACATAGCCCATTATTTAAATTGACAATATTAACTTAAGTAGGAGATAATCAAGACTGTATATAAACCCAGCCTATTTTTCTTACGTCCACAAAACACATAGAATTCTCGGTGATGTAATAAGGTCCCTGAATCGTCATGTTTTTGTTCATTAAACCTTCGAGATACCTCTTTGGAAATCATTACATTGTTTATGTCTGACATTTTAATTTTAAGGAAATACTAGCTTCTGCCTACGACTTCGTCCGCGTGAAATTTCTTGTTCCCCCGACTCATTCCGTGGCATCGCATCGCCTGCCCGCGCTATTACTTCGTTTTCGCTCAGCGTTATTTTTGTTTTTGCTCGGTTCCAAAGGGTCGTAGCGTGATGTTAAGTAACATATAGCCTTCCTCGAGAATTGGGCTATAAATGCAAAAATATTTTTTCAAATCCGGCTGGTAGTTCCAAAGATTAGCGCATTCAAACAAAAAACAAACAAACTCTTCAGCTTTATTATTAGTATTTAAAGATGTCGCCTTTCTGTGATCAGAAATATTTTTATAAGAAAAACGTCATTTTCTCTCTTTTTGTGATAAGAGATATTTTTAATCTTGTAAACCACAGCATTCTAAAAGTAATAGCGGATCAGTTAGACGGTCAATTTCTAAGACACTGGATCGCACTCCACATGACCATTTGTTTTTTTTTTTGGCGTTTACTAGTATTGTTCTTAAGTACTTACTAATACAATTATGGATGTTCCGAAATAAAGTTATTGTTATTATTATAAACACTAATCATTTTCCTTTCCCGTTGTAATTACCAATTCTGCAACCTACTTCATAAATTGGTCCTTCGAGTCGGATATTAATAGAACGGTGTACAATTTTTTTTTTTTTTACTTGTGCGTAATGTTTTAATAAATAAATAAATAGCGAACAGAAAGTGCCGCCCCTAATATGATAAAAAACTGCATCTTTCAGTGTCTTTCAGTGTTGTTCCACTATTGATACCTTTATGTTTTGTTGATACTTTACTATTAATATTCCTCTTTTTTATTGTTTACAACGCTAGTCTTAAAATTTATCAAATTGTCTCATTGTGTATCTGTGGCGAACGTGGTTAATTTCACATTTGTATAATTTCTGTATCCTATGCTTTTGTAATTCTTAATGTGTACTTGTTTGTTTTCCCGAATAAATAAAATAAAAATAAATAAAATGTACCAACTAACCGTTGCTACGAGTACATTTTATAACAACACACCTTTTCTCCAGACTTAGATTACATCGCCACTCACACTCGGTATGTCCACATACGGACGTTAGAGTCCAACAGAAGTAAGAACTACGTACTTACTCCACTGAACTACTCGCGACCAGTACTGAACTCATACCAACTTTATCGAAGTAACACGATCAATCTCACTTTCGCTTAAGGAATAGATTTTATTTCTGGTTCGTGAAATTTCGCCTTCACCATTATTACCTTCGTACCTTACCTTAGTTGATTTATTGATGCCCTAGTGATGTCCATTCGACTTTCTGAGATTTTTCTAGAATTTAACGATATCTTGCAGACACATTGCTGAGTTCTTCGTACTGATTATCGTATCGCTGCGTTCTTCGTTAACGTTTTTAACAACTCAAGAACTTAGTTGCACTCTTTAAAGGTTTTGAAGTTAATACCCCAGTGTATCTTTATTGTCAAACAAGTTCGCATTATTTATGTCTAGACCATTGAATTGATATGTACCTACAATAAACTACTTCAATATGATCTCACTCACTCGTTTATATGTACGTAGGTCAGTACTAAAGGACAAAGAACATACATAAACTCACGCCATCTTCCCTTGGGGGTAGGCAGAAACTACAGAACGTCACCTGCTACGATCCTTATATACTCTTTTTGCTTCGTTTACGTTCATACATCTGATCATACACGCACGCCGGTTACGAGTACTACGCACCTGACCTTTCTGAAGAACAGCACCAATAAGGTAGCTTTATGTCCTTCCAGGGCGTCCCCTCCCGGCGACAAAGAACAATTAATGATTGAAGAAAATATTTTGGGCATCTAGGTGTGTACAGGATATGTCAAAGAATCTGTCTTGTTAGAAGACAACCCGGCAACATGGCTTAAAATTACTTCTACAAAAAGAAAGATTTGAACGAGAGGCAACTAGGTGCCTCAATTCATCTAGCCTCGGACTCTGCATCTTTAAACCATGCTTTGTAATAAGAAGGCTCATGATTAACAGCAGCACATAAAACTGATAACTCCAGCCTCGCAATCTAGTTTGAAGCCTCAAAACCGACGTAACCCTACATATTTGATCCAAGTCCCCACTTCGTCCCCCATTCACACCTGCATACTCCACGTAAAATATTGAACACGGGTCCCCAAAGGTCGGCTCTCCCGCCGCGATGCAAATTGGCTCAGGGGGCCGCCGTGCACTCCATATTATGTGACGAACGAATAGAGTATTGTGTTTTATTACACATTGTGAGAAGAATACAGGTTTGTTGCAAATGCTCTGCTTAGAGTTGAGAGTTTTTAGAAATAGTGTTTTGGGCTGATGTTGAAAGGATTTCGAGTAAAATAGCTATGATAAACGTATCTACTGAGTAGTTTTTGCCATTTATTGACTTAATCTAGACCACTATTTGTGACATCACATCCAATGATGTGCAGTTATGGCCGTAACTTCTTTGACTTTTCATTTTCAGCAAAAAGTTTGAACAAAATAGGTAACATTTTCAAATATCGACGTTGATCCCAATTGCTCTAAACTACACAAATGCGAAACACTACCAGACCAAAACATCATGCCCACATTCCTTCCCAAATACAACTAGTTTATCAAATAACCAAAAAACTCGACAAAAAGCTCTAAATCCATTCTCAAACGTACGTCCAAGGCCCAACCATTCGTGCAAGTTTCCTACATCTTGTCAGATGAAAGTCTTCAATGCGTTATCGAAATCTATTTATAAGGTAGTGTCGCATCGCGCTGGTCCTCATAATGTGTTCGGGGTACATCGGAACCTTTTCACGCTTGGCTTGAGACCCAACAAGCTCGGATAAAAGGGGTAGGGGAGGGGATTAAATATAGTCGCCGAAACTCAAGTGATGGCTCGGACGTATAGTGATTGACAATACGTTTAGTGGAATACACTTTTGATGTCAAAGGGAGGCATGGTATTTGAGAAAGTGTGCTGTGTTTTAGGTTGTGAGTGATTGGAAGGTTTTGTATTAGTTATTGTTGAATTGTGTGATAGGAATATAAAAATGTGGGCCCTGTTTCCGTGACAACGTACGCTTTGAGAACTAGGCAATAGCCATCTTTCGTTTACATGTAGCGTGCGCTGACGCGTTTAAAATTTTTGACATAGAAACTGTGTGTTGTCACATAATTTTTCAATAAATTTGACAAGAGGATATCTACATGTTGAAAGCTAATGTATATTAAAACTAAAACCAATGCAAATGCTTGTACTCAGGCCTTAATAAGCAAATGTCTGATTAAAAGACGACCATTAAATTCTTAAAATAATTTTATCAGTTAATTAAATTATAAACAACTTTGTTTAAACCACCTTTTCACCCAACCACAACCAGCGAACCTTACACCGGAGTAATTAATACAACATTATCACAGGCTGCTCTTTAAATGTCTTGCATTACACTGCGGTGGGCGCGCGTCATTATCGGCCTTTGACACCCGATGCGTCACGTAATTATATGCGACATAATAGGTCGGGGAAAAATGTTTCTTCGTATTTTATAGGTATAAAATTGTAGTATAATATCTTTGGTTGTACTGTTTGTATCTGGCTGGTTTTTATACCATTAATTAGATGACATTTAAAAAATTTAAAGTAAAAACAATTATTGATTTGACCATGACCATTTCTCAATTGATTTTCTGTCCGCCAAAATGAGTGAATCTAACGAAGAAATTCCATACATTTTGAAGTTTTATTACAAACAAGGGTAAAATGCGACACAAGCCCACAAACAGACAAGACATTTATGGACTTAACGCAGTGTCAGTAAGACTAGTACAAAGTTGGTTCAAGCGTTTTCAGTCCGGGAATTTTGATGTCAAAGATGCAGCTCGCTCTGGTCGCCCTGTTACGGATAAAGTCAATCCCATTATTAAAAGTGGAGCAACATTGGCATATTAGTTGAGTTACGACAAAGCTAAAAAGTTAGGGGTTGACCACAAAACAGTTTTGACCCATTTGAAAAAGTCTGGGTATACAAAAAAGCGATATTTGGATAGCACACGAGCTCTTAGTCTTGAATTTGTATTTAGAATACAAAATAACTTTTTCCCGATCTAATATTATTTGAGTTACCTGGCAACTAATGACGTTATGTGCAATGATGGGGACGTATGGATGTCTGTGATTATGTCTAGGTAGGTGTGTGGCGGTATTTGGTCATGGTAAAAACAGTTCGGAATGATCCTAGTCATAGATATAGTAATTTATTGAATAACAATCATTTGTACCAGCAGTGTTAATTAAATTACATACACATACATAAACTCACGCCTCTTTATCATGGGGGTAGGCAGAAACTACAGAACGCCACCTGCTACGATCCTTACATATTCCTTTAGCCTCATCAACGTTCATAATAAATAAAAAATGAAATATTTCGCTCATTGGCAACAAGGGTGACATAACTGAGAAATCGGCAATTTTGAGTTAAGTATACAGGTGAACGGAGCAAATTGTATTCTTTTTGCTACACAAACGACGTTACGCTAAAGCCTAAAAATGACAGATCTAGAAAGACGTGAGTTTATGATTCCTAGCACTCGTTCCACTACTTTTGAATTTTTAAATCATCATATCCAAAAAATTTTCTTTTTAAATTAGGTGAAGCTTCTCGCAAATGAACGATTTAAAGTTTATTTCTATAAGTAGATCTTTTAAGAAACATGTATATTTTTTGGTCAATATTTTCAAACAAGATGGCGCCGGGTTTTGCTAGTGCACTGCAATGCTTTACCCCAGCAGGCCGTGAATGGCTTTTCTTAACATATTGAGACCCAGCAATGCCACATCGATACTAACTTTCAACTGGTACATTCGAGATATACGAATCGCGTTCATTTCAATATATTTCTACAACATATGTTATGTGGTGTGCCGAAAAAATCGACAGGGATAGGGTTGACAAAGTTGTTTTGTAAAAAAATAATACTTTGCGTCATACAATCTCTACCCCACAGGGGCTCCACAGTAATCTCCAACTAGGCCAAAAGGTATTTCAATTCAATACCCTACCAGTAGATCAGGACCTCATAAATCCTTATAAACGGTAAAAAAATTTACCGCTGCTCCACCAGTAGGCCAATGTGCTGTCTTGTGTTACACCGTGGTGACGACTCATTAGCGTCCTTTGACACCGGAACCGCGCGCAGTTACAACATTATTCGCGCCATATTTTGAATTAACTAAACTAATGAGGTTTTATAATGGCAGGTTGAACATAGCGTTCAGGTGCTTTTGTGGTCGAAGGATGAGGGGCCTGTCTGTTTTAAGGTGGTTTAATTAAGTTGAAATTTTTTGGTAAAACTGAATAACAAAGAGTATTAAAAAGTAGATGTAACCTACCTTTTAATACTCTTTGTTATTAGTTACTTTGTTATTCAAACTATGTCGTTTTGTGTAAACGTTCTACCTAAATGAAGTCATGAGCTAGGGATATAGATAAATTACAATTAAATTGTACTGTTCTCACCAACACGTCACGTTGATGAAAAATGGTACGGCAAAAACCCGTGGCCATAAAGCGTAAGTAACTCCGCGTTTCCCATCAAACGCGTTCAACCGCGTATATTGCAGAGCAACCATTTCAAAAAGACTGCTCAACTAACCCCAGTATATTACACTGCCAAACATAAAGTATCATGTTCAATTTACAAACATCAAAGTGTCGTTTAAAAACACAAGCGGGTAGACAGCAATAAACCGTGCGACAGTATTCGCGGGGCTCGCAATGAATTCTAACTATTTGTGTTCGCACGCAACGGTAGCGTCGCGCGTCGCGACTGTTCTCGCACTATATTCACACTTAACACACGCAAGCTTACTATTGTAGTGTATAAAATAGCGATAACAGTGATACACCAACGTGATGCCAATATCTTCAGATTTTTTAAGAGATCTGGCTCTGATTGGCCCCTATTTATTGGTCCAGCAAAAAATATGAGTAGCATTTGCTTACCGACGATTCTAGGGTCCTGAACAAATCTATAAGTGGAAAAGTTTTATATTCCAATAAAGATATTGTGAATAGTTCTGGACGCAGAGTGCCTTCATGTTAAATCCAAATGCTATAATCTCGTGTCGACAACATTCCGGTTGCGAATCTACCACTTACTCGCTCCGTATCAGTAAACCGGATCAGTGCACAATTCGTTAGAAGTCCTCTGCACGTGTATAAAGTAGCTGGCCCCCTCAGTCCAATAAGTTGCACGCTGCGACCTACATTTCATTCACTGGAACACAAAACATGCACAACATAGAAATGCTATATTTCTCTCTAACTCTGAAACGGACAAACACTTTTATCTGTGCGTACAATACCTTTTGCTCTTTGACTGGAGCTCAGTGGTACGCTCGACGCTCACTCCGCCAGCCAATAGCCGCGCGTTGTATGACCGCGTTGTTTTATTCCACGCCGAATAAAAACCAGTGACCGTAAACCGAAGAGGTCGTGATATGGAGGTTACAGGCACCTCATAAATTTTCTCGTACCGCAACACACTCCTTCACACTCGCGCTGATGTCACATTTTCAGACCAGCGGAGCGCGAAATAAGTACATTTTTGCCCACACGACGTAATATAAAAAAATATAATGACATATTTTAAAAGTAAGTCCTGGATGTGCGGTATTGACAGATGATGGAGAAAACTTCCCTTTGCACGCACTCGTTCCTAAGGAAATGAATTTTTGTCAATATTTCCACGTGTGCTCGGGATTTTTTGGACAAATATTTTTATCCGTAAACGTTTCTACGGATGTTTGATATGCCGCGCATACTTGTGTTTTCTTTTCGGAAAATTCGTGACAGGATATTAATGTCGGAGCATCAAACTTTGTTTAATAGGCTTGCATTGAGATAACCAGTTTGTGACATGTATGGCATATTGTATAAATTACCTACTGAAATAAGATTCCCGTCTCAATTTTGTGCTTGAAAAAGTAGAGAACAGTTTATCCATGCATACTTATTGTGTAAGGTGACGACACTCTTTGAACTTTCACCTTCCAAAATCCTCATCCCATTTATTCATGACACGATAGTCTTTGTCTCCGTTGACATCGCTCCTTCTACTTTTATAATTCAGTAAATACACATCTTCCTCGCCGCTGACCCGTCAACTAACACAAATAGTACGTCACTCGATTCAACCCTTCTAAAGCGTTGTTAGACAAACTTTCTAACAAAATTACATTCATTAAGGGACTCAAATAACCAAACCCGCTTAAACATCATTTACAACAATAGACGAAAAAGCGTCGTTATTTACTTTCCAACCAATCTACCACCGACTGTCATATAAATTGGACAGAATTCCTTCACAGGACAGTTTTAATGAGACCTTTACGGGACCCGAGACTTTGATGCGATAACTTTTTTCGATATTTTTCGTCTCCCCATAGAAAAATAAGTACTATCCTTTTCTTGTGTATAGATTTCTCGATAGCTCCGTTCCTCTCACTCGCAGTAACTGCAAACGAAGACCGCTCGAGGCATCTGCAATCAATGGAGCGTACAAATTGAAATAAGATAGCAAGATGTACCATAGCTCATAATAAGAGCCGTCGCTTCATACTGCCTTTCATCCTAAAAGATTTGCTCTGTATGTAAAACTGCCTCCCGTTAGATGCTTACGCGACTTATGAAAGTCATTCCTTGCCGTCATATGGGTATGATTGGGTCGCAAAGTAAATCAAAAGACGTTTACCAACAGCGAGGGTTTAGGGATACACGCGCCGTTCAAATGTATCCTTATATGTTTACAATTTATTTATTATACGTAGGTTCTAACTGTAATGGTTTTTAAAGAGTAGGTAGTAACTTATATCCTGAACTCAAGGTAGGAAGGGAGGAGTAAAGTTTGTCTCAAACTTTAATTATTTAATTGCTTATTTGGGGTTCAATTACAAAATTTTAATGTTTTTGTAACAACAGTAATTGAACAAAATCTTTGTTTTTTCCCAGGTATGTACCAGTACAACAACCACAGTCCGAGCTCACATCATTACACCAGAAAGCACTTCAGAAGTCGTGGTAAGTGTTTCATTTCCCACCGATTTCTTTCCACGGGCTCGTTAGTGAAGTAGTAATTAAAAATGTAATGCAACAAGTCCTAGCACGAATGATTCTGACGTCAGACATTCAGTAAATTGACGCGAACGGAAACAATTTGCCTGCAGGAACATTGAAGCCGTATTGGTTTGGTGCAAACTTGAGGTAGCAAGCGGTTGTAAAGTTAAGTCTAAACTCTCGTGTTGTAGGCAAATTGTTTTGAATTTATGAGCTTCTTTACGTTTCTAATGATACTATTTGAGCATAATTAAAAATCTACTTAGAGATAATATGTCACCCTACTGTGTGTTAGGAGCTACGCCGTAGCTCTACGAACCGCTACGAATGCTCGTAGCGCTTCTTCTACGCACTAGAAGATTTAACGAACAACTCTATTTATATGGACAATGAGACTTTGTAAACTTATGGTTGATTTTTCAACACTATATTGAACTTATTTTATTACTGAATATGAAAATCATTCAGCACAATTTCACTGGACATAAAGAAACTATTTTACCTTTAAACCCGCCACAGCTCATGGCTCACGCCACACCGCACGAAGTTAGCGCTCCGCGGGAGACAAGTAAGTTTCTCAGGGGTTTAATTAGCCTTTAACTTAATGGTGATTGTGTCCTCAAAGCGCATCGGCGTGCCTGGACTTGTACATGCAATGCATGGACTTGTACAGTTGAACACAGAGATAAGTTCACAGGCTGATAACTTGCAACGACTACTACAATTTTTGACGTGTCCAGTTAAAACAATCAGTCAATAACTTGACCACTCAACAGGCTAATTTTATAACTCACTCGCGATCACAACCCACTTCATTTTAAAAGGGATATAATATAATCCATTACTTCATATGTTTGAAAAAAACAACCGGCTCGACAGCGTAAATAACGCAATGAATAGTATTGGAATGTCAGATTGTAAGTGGGTCAAGTTTGACGTCAGTTTTCTAAGTTTTAAAAAGTTATTATGTACACATTAAAAATGTATCTTGTCAGCGTAGTGGAAAGATGGATATATTTGCCTGTACACCTCACACTTTTGCTGACTGTACCTTAGACCCCGGACTTGCAATGGACCTATATGTGTCGGTCCGTTGAACTAAGTTGCCGAAGTCACGGTCAAGTTAGTTCAGCATTCTTGGTATCTTCTCATGTGATGTTGTTTTGTTTATTTTGGGTTTCTTCGAAGAACTTCCTGTGAGTTTTTTTCTGCAATTAGTCAAGTACTAAGAAATAATACGAGAATACATACGAGGCAGCCTTAAAATCGCACCAATCACTGATACTCGTAAAATTAGGTACAGAAAATCACCTAAGATAGTATGGACATATAGAGGTATGAGGAACAGGGTGTAAAGCTCACTCATACTCTATTGAAAAGGGAGGATCCTCCGACCAGACGGGTGTTGTGTCTGGTGGGCTACTGCCCGACCATTGATGTCGGGATGTTGTATATATGCTAGTTGCGCGGTAAACTCTGCTTGCGCGATGCAGGATTTTGCGTGACGTCAGTGTGACGTGTAGCTCGCATGTGGCGTTTTTCGTAGATACTGCTTCATACAAATTAAAAGACGCAATGAAGATCTTTTGGTACAAATTGCACTAAATTTGCCTGAACAAGAGAGGCAGAGGCTGCCCGCCATTGACCTGGTGGACAAATATAAAAAGAGACCTCAAGAAAGCCCATTTGCCCGAACCGACAACCTAAGACAGAATAACTTAGCGCAGAAAAATGAGAAGGCCCAACCCAAAATAACGAGACCAGGGACGGAAGAAGAAAAGAGAGTCAGAGTCAAGTACTAAGAACGGAAATTGTGGGCGTTGAAAATTGATCGTGTGTTCAAATCAACCAAAATCTATTACCTGCTCCTTATTTATAACAATCAATCCACACAAGCTAATGAATTATATTCAGTAATCCACTTCACCTATTCCAATCCACAGCTGAACAGAGACCTGCCCCAAAATTAATACAATGTATAAATTACCGAGCGAGCTATTCACTGTCATGAATACATCAGCACTAACTAAAAACTCCAGCATAATGAATACAAATAACACACGATCATAATACGAAAGTGTTATTTACATTTTATAATGTAAACAATGTATGAATAATGTAAAATGTAAACAAATATTAGCGGTCACGTTCAAAAATAAACTGCAATAATTTGCAAATACGAGACAATCGGTGTGCGACGAAACGCAAAATTGATGTTAAACTACATAAATATTTTATAAATGCTATGCAAACAAATTTTAACAATTAACTGCAGATTATTCACAGCTTTTAAACAGTACCTCGATTTCGTTATAGAGACAATTTAATCACTGGATACGCTTAGAAATGTGTATTATTACGTTAAAATAGATTTATCCATTATTACTGAAAACGGACCGCCAATGATTGGACATAAAACTTCTGAAATAAGGATTCCTCAAATGCCATGAATTGATGACTAGAAAAGTTGTAACCGTATTTTGATATTCCCCATTCTCTGGGCTTTTAATTCATTTTATTTAAACCTAAATAGTTATTTAGGTACCTATGTAGCTGAATATTATTTCAAAACAGCTACCTTAAATCTCGCTGCAATAGCATACAGTTAGTAATTTCTGCACTAAAACGAGATAAGACAGCTTTTATGAAACTGAGTTTTCACAAAATTAAGCTCATTTTTCAGTTCATAGCTTAAAACTGCACACGTTTACAAGAACCGTTGCTAGCAACATAAAGTTCAGACAAAACAACTGAAAATTCTATTTTCAAATTTATAGAAAAAATAAAGTAATATTTAAAAACTATTTTGTAATAAACCTTTTTTTTCTAAATGCGATTCTTTTTCAACTTACAACGTATAAAAATTCTTTAAGAGAAAAGTTTTTATTACGTCTTAAGAATTTAACCAATTGTACAATATGTATAAAGTTTGATAAAAACTGTCTGAATTTGTTGATCAAATAACCCGCTTATTTTATAGCATTTTTTCTTCTTTGAAAGAACTTTGACAGTAAGTAAAATTGTGCATAAATAACGTTGATTGAATTTGTAAGAATTTTAAATAAACTTTCTCAACGTTTACCTACGCGTTCTACCTTTTTTAATAAAGTTGAAAGATATTGGCACTGTATTTTTAGACTCATGTGCATTTTCTATGTATTAAACGTATATATTTCAACAATACTAGCATCCTTCTCGAATAAAACCGAATTACTCTACTAGTTGAGTCAAAATCACACACTTCAAAGTAATCACAGCGCTTTGAGCCTTTATTAGAATCTCGGCTACGTATGTTTCTGATGTGTTCTGACACAAATGGATACAAGGTGACGTCACAATGACTGTCCTACTGCGAACGATGACCGTCTGCCTCGAATAACGCATAAACAGCACTCGCTTGACCCGGGCTTACTAAGAATATACACACTGTACGGGCTATAGTGTCGTGGAAAAGTCATTTTAATGTAGGAATGTGCGAAACTTGCCTCTCTGTGATTTTTGAGTCAGAAGATCATTGTAGTTCGGGAGTCAATGGACCATTTTCTAATTAATATTTTGTCGAATAACGCATAAACAGCACTCGCTTGACCCGAGCTTACTAAGAATATACACACTGTACGGGCTATAGTGTCGTGGAAAACTCATTTTAATTTAGGAATATGCGAAACTTGCCTCTCTGTCATTTTTGAGTCAGACGATCATTTTAGTTCGGGAGTCAATGGACGATTTTTCTAATTAATATTTTGTATTATTTTCCTATGACGCTGTCATAGTATTATGTAGCATAATAAATAACTACTCTAATTTACAAATGAAGTAAACACTAAGCAACACTGCCGACTGTTTTTGAGTTATTCACTTTGAAGGCACTTTCAATCTATAGTGAAACACTTGAAATTTTATTTCACTTAAACCAAGAATTTTCTTTATGTGCCCCTTAAAAATAATCTCCGATTCACAATAGTGTATAGTAGAGAAACAAGGCATTGCACATCCCACATTCCGGGACAATCGCGCAACCAAATTGCTCCCATAATCCTCCATGTTGGTGACCGGCTCCTTTACGACGCTTCGGCCAGATTACATTCCACCAACGTTATATCCACCATATGAAACTTTTTATCGCCACATTAACTTCTATTTTAGGTCGTGTGTGCCTGTTATTAAAGTTCTAATTCGGGTACCCTGCTGTGTTTCTTCCTAATTATGGGTTCAGACGTGTCATATTAAGACGTTTATTTCTATGGCCTGGGTGTTAAGTTGGCGAAGAGACGCCGCATGCGGCCTTTATGGTTTTGATAGTGTTGTAACCAACTTTGGTTTAATCTGAGCCCACCTTTTGTTGGTTGAAAATAAAGAGAGTCGGTGGTCGAATAATATATTTTTTTATGATTGCCTCTGTCCATAATAAGCAACTTTAAATAGTAATTTAAACACATATATACGTATATAATAAATTAATTAAACCTTCAAACTCACGCCTTTTTCCCATGGGTGTAGGCTGAAACTACAGAACACTACCTGCTACGATACTTATGTTTTATTTTTTTCCGCACACTTTTAATAATGTTTTCTTTAAGTAAACATTATTAAGTTAATACAAATATAACCTTTCCTCAATTTATATTAAAATTGATGTTCTCATATCTAATTTGGGCGTGTTTTATGTCAAAATTATATTCATAAATTGAGAATCTAGACTCAAAACAAACTAAGTCTGGGTTTGGTAAATGAAAATTAGACGTAACATATAGGTACTGAGACTGTAAATTCAGGCAAAGCTAACAAAACAAATCTAATATGTCTGTGTGTATATTAAGGGGATATATTTAGAATACGTGTATAGGTACTACGTTCTCTACATATATCTCCTTGCTAGCAAAATCACTTGTCAATTCACCACTATTCATAACTTTGTTATTAAAACATAGTTAAAAAATATCTTGTTAAAATACTGCTCCAATGCATTTTCTATTTGCCAAATAGGCCAACAGCTTTCTTAATGAAGAAAGCAACGCTCTAAGACATACTTAGCTGAAGCTGTGAGTTCAAGCAACAACAGTAGCTATGTAAAGCGAGCTCCTTCCCCCTCCGGTTAGGAAAATGAGCTTCAAACAAAATAATAAAGGTTTATTTAACCACGGAACAAAGTTTAACCGAAAACGTATAAACGGGAGACTGGGAGGCAAATAAAGAATCCGTTTTATATTTGACGGGAAGCGCCAGAGTGCGGGGGAACAGTAATTTGTCTACACTCCAAAACATAATATTTCATCAGGTTTTTTTTTGTTTATTTATTTGTTTCGCCAGCGGCTCGGCTCGCAATCACGCTTCGATAGAAATTTGGTTACAGGAATGTATGTTCCACGAATATGTCTCTCTACTCGTATCATAAAAACGTCAAGTTGTCGACATTTTTTCTTTTACGGTTGTACACAGATATGGGTTTTTAGTTCTCTTTGACATGGTGAGAGGCTGGTTTTCGATGGATTGTGGACGTGGTTTTTTGTGACAAGAAATGCTACCATTTTTTGGTGGTTTTCTCTGTTTGTAAATGCATTTTTCATCAACTCTTTGCGACATGTGGACAATAAGGACACTACAAGAAAGAAAACATAAAAGTTCCTCAAAATAATTACTTTCTTTTCATTAAACAATATTTATATAAAAGGAAATACACCATGGTCATACAAGCCAAGTCTTATTCTATGAAAACAAATATTAAGGTCCACCTGACTTACAAAACCAACAAAGTACCCTAAAAAACAAACTGCATAGTAGCCTACTGATTTACTCGCACTGGTCACGTTTCCACCACCCACTGATTTGGTACTTAGGCGTTTATGCAAATGTTTTTTATCACTCTTATCAGCCTTATCGCTCCGGAACTACCCACAAACAAGTCAGCGGTGGTCACTCGGCGTGGCATTTTTATCACCGCTTGATATCAATTCTACAATTTAAATATCAATTGCGATAACACAAAGGTCCCTGAAATAGAAACACGTAAGCAGTAGACTATTTACCTATTTTTAGAAATGAGTAATAAGCTTATTTTTGTAAAGTGTCAACAATTTATTGAGGAACTAGCTTTTGCCCGCGACTTCGCTCGCGTTAATTTAGGCTTTGACTATCAATTCGGGTTATAATTCAATAATGATTCGAAAGACACGTGGCGCCATCTATTATCACAAGAACGTTATTGTTGTTTTCCTCGAGAACGGTACTTTTTTGCGGGATGAAAGGTACCCTATGTCCGTTTCTGTACCCCTGACAACGTATATGGAAAATTTCAGGATGATCGGTTCAGTGGTTTAGGCGTGAAAAGGTAACAAACAAACTTACTTTCGCATTTATAATATTAAGTTAGGATAGTTAGGAAGTTAGGAAGTTAGGATTAGGAAGTTAGGATACCAATTAATGAGTATATTTTTGTGCATAAGGGCCAAACGTAGAAGAATTTTACATCTGTCGCTGAAAGATTCGACGTTCCATATCAACATGATGCAATCAGATGCTCACCACCACAGCTAAAACAAAAGAAAGCATAACTGTTTTCCTTTCATTCGGAAATTAAACTCCTTTCCTTCACAAACTTCCTCAAGGAAGCAACAAAAAATGATCACCGGCCATTCCAATAATTATAAAAGGCTGTAACATTATCTCAATATCGTATCTTCCATAGAGATACAATCTCTACGAACTCGGTCCGTTCGGAACAGAACAGTTAGATAATATTTATGAAGTTCCTAACTTCGCAAAATATGAACACTTTTCATTACGAAACCTCGCTATAAAACCTAATGATAACTACCTACGTTTACAAAAATATATTCTAAAAATAATTTACGTTTAGAGAGTATGAGAAAGTTTCTGAAAACAATGTCAAGGGTAGTTTTAAGGTAAGGTCAGGCGAATGTTGAAAGGTTTGTTAAAACTTTTATGAATTTACAAAGTTTGCCTACGTTATTTTTATCACTTAAAATTTTTTTTATGGCCTCCAGTAAATTAAATTACTGTGTAGGCGTGAGATTGGGCGAAAATAAACCATCTATTTTTGTTTTGTAAACTTGGTCGAGCTTTTTTCAGACTTATTGTATTCTAAAATACTTTAGCACGGGGGAACTTTACTGAGAAGCCTGTTGTACACTCTAAATTTAGAAGCAGCCGTACCAAGATTTTCTTTAAAATAACCCCAAATTATTCAACAATTGAAAATTCCGTCACACATAACAACATTCACACACCCTCCCAGGTCTACCACAAACATTTTTCTAACCATCACTCGGCGCTACCAATAACCTAGTTTACAGCTCCGCCTTGTTATCTGAAACAATCGTATGTCCTGAGGCGTCCGCAATCACAGCCAACACTGAACCCTTACATTTAGATCATCGCCCGAGATAACGACTGTTTTGTACCACTAGGGCGAAGGCGGGGGTGAGGAGCGGGGTCCGCGGGACGCGACAAGGGACTGAGTCACAACTTCATTACCATAGCAAGTTGGAGTCAGCAAGTGAAGCTAGCTGAGTAGGCAACCCACCTTTTATTTGGAGATTTAACTCACTTAACATTCTGTCGAAAACGAATTTCGTACGTCCCTTTCGCTCTTAGAGCGCCTGCTCAACAAGCAGCCGGATTCTGAACCTTATTCAACATAGTGCAGTTTTTAACACAGACTTTGTGTCCAGTGCTACCTTTTAAGTTTTGTGTAAATGGAATGGAAACAACTCTATCTCAGAAGTTTATTATTTGCCAGTAAGATAATGGATGGAAGGTTTTTAAATGTTTAAATTCAAGTCTTCAGGGCTAACATGATACATGCGACATTTACTCATTCTCGCGTCGAAGACATATGTCTATTCCTGTCACTTTCTCGTTTTCTGACAGCGCTGTCATACAAAACTCTCGACTCGTTCTGTCAAACTTGATGTTTTCTCAACAAACCCTAACATATTATGGCATGTAAGTCCTCTCGAATTATGATAATTCAACACGAGATAATCTCCGGTTCTTCTGTCGTCTAGTCGTCCTCGATTTTGACAAAGAGAAGAGTAGAGAAAATAATGATACAAAAATAATAATGTGTAAAATAACATGGCAGTTTCATAATCGTACTTATTTTAGTCATAATTTTATTTAACAATATATCAATAATCAAAATACTTAGTTTCAACCCACGATCTATATTAGAACGAAGTTCCTTTCGGCGGCCGCGAGAGAATCTGTGGCGGAGAGGAGCTCTATTACGTAGATCAGTATCATCTTCAGTAATAACCAGTCACTTTGCCAATTATGGTGATTAACGAAATCTAGGGAGTTATGTCTGTATTACAATATTAAACCTTCGCAACAAAATTACTAAAATCGCCAGTTCATTTTCCAACGGTGGTGATTAACAACGTTTTATGTTTTATGGTTATAATAGCGAAATCAACTCTAACTGCATATTTTTGTGAACGCCAGTCAAACTCAAACTCAAAGCATTTTATTCAAGGCTTTTGCAAATAAACCATTTACAGGCACTTTTGAATTGTCAAGAGGTCGGTCAGTCAGAAAGATGAAGCTAGTTGCCCATTCTAAGCGTAATAGGTACCTATGGAGAAGAACGGGCAAGAAACTCCTGGGACGCTCTTTTAAAACAACATATTGCTACAAATAATTGGTTACATCATGCATGTTGAAATTATGCGTGTGAGAATGATATAGAAAGACGTGGACGTTAAAAGCGTCCGTAATAAAAAAGATAAAAACAAAAAAGAAACAAATCAGATATTAAAATAAGCCGTGGCAGCCAAGAGATGACCAGTCCCCACTGACGGCGCCCGTTCACGAACATGACGTGTGGATCAGCCTCATTCAGCTCAACCATTTTGAAAGGAACTTAATGATCCAACACACACGCCACCACCAGCGAGACAGTTGAGTTAGCATGATATACTATCAGCCGCCAGGGCACATTCAAGTCAATGAAAGACCAACCTAGTAAATGGTAGATTTATAGTAGGTACATAGCGCTCACACATGTGCTATGCAATTATACAATAATAAGAAATTGAATTTATACAATGCAAAGATAGTTTTTACAATTATCCGTACGCAAAATACGAGCATTGACGTGGAGTTGCGGACACCAGCCCTTATTACCAACCTACCTAGTTTTTACAATCTTCAGCAGCTCCAACAATATTTTCAAATGCTAATCAATTAGTTTATGCGCCCTTGTAGAGCAGGACCAGCGTTGAGCCAAGCATTTTTGTCAGCGATGTAATCCCAACAACGTGTACGTTTCAATAGTGTTAATTTTATACAAGATTTAAATTTCGTTTCATTCCGCCGGAGTATGTGGGGAGGTATTTTATTGTAACATTTTAAACAGTACCCCATCAAGGATGAGTCTACTTTAGCCAATTTGAAACCTGTTTGAACTAATTGGTCCCTATTTCTAGTCCTATAGTTGTGTCTTTCACCTCTTTTACTGAAAAGATTTAAATTTTTCTTTACGTACATGATGTTTTCAGAGATATATTGACAAGTTACCGTCATAATGTTAATATCTTTAAACAGTTCCCTTAGAGAATCGCGCCTGCGGAGTCATATATGCTCTGATGGCTCTTTTCTGCAGAATAAAATTGACTCGATATCTGCAGCCCGTCCCCATAGTAAAATACCGTAAGACATGATACTATGAAAGTAAGTGAAACAGACTAGCCTCGCGGTATCTACATTAGTAAATTGACGGATTTTTCTTACAACATATGCTTCTGAACTTAGCCGTTCTGGGAGAGATGTTCAATGAGGACCACATTGCTGCCTTGAGTCGAGCGTGATCCCCAGAAAAAATTTTTTTTTCGACGAATTCTAGTTTCTCTTTATTCAATTCTATGTAATTTTCACTACTTATAACATTCGGTAAAGCAAATCTTACGCATTTAGTTTTTTTCCTATTTAATACTTAATTTTTTGCAGTGAACCAATTTTGTACTTGTAGTAGGGCGTTATTTACGTCATCAAGATTTGATGCACGTCTATTCAGTCCTTTTGGTAAGTGTGGTGATTAACAAAATTACCAATATCATAGGTTTTATAGTGATTGGTACAATATCAACCTTCGCTTTGTCAAATAGTGATCGTCGGCCCATTTGTAATTTGTGGTGATTATCTAGTGAGTATATTATGTGCCACTAATTTTCATTACCGTCATTTTTGTATTTTAATTTCGGCATGCCAAAAAAAGAAACATTTAATTTTTATTAAAAAAAAGGCGGTTACACAAAACACTAAACATAAAAGAGTTGGACGTGAAATTAATAACTACATACTAATTCCACGCGTAAAATTGAATGAATGAAACGGAACCTCAAGCCAATGTTGCCATGACAAAAATGATTTGTTTTTAATAACTTGCTACATCGGTCACTCGTCACAAGAAAAAAAAAATGTGGAAGTGCTTTTTTCGAATTTACTCGAGCTTTAGATGTTAGGCATTAAAATTACGTCAAAATCGTAGATAAATTTCGACAAATCTAGAAAAAGAGCGTTCTAACGCTTATCATGTTAGCCCAGCTCTGCATAGAAAAAAGCTGCATTGAAGTCTCTACAAAGTTTTAACACTCCTCAAATATAACTTCCATACAATAATCATTTAGCAAATTATATCCGACAACCACGTTACAGCACAAACTTATTATGACTAAGCATAAAAAATTACAGAATTACGCTACAGAGTCCCATAAGCATAAAAAAATACAATACCATGTAATAGTCATCAAGCGACACCTAGCGTACAAAAGGCTCGTAAAATTCAAACGTCTACATTTCGGGCGCGTGCACGTCGCGTCATCAGTGAACAAGCGCCCTTATAATGAGCGATGCCATCTCTCATGTAATTTCCTCATACATTCATCATGTAAGCTGTATAATTTGATCGAAAGCAGCGCGGTCCGCGTCGTGGCGGCCATTTTAGTTCATAATGAGCAAGCATAGATATAATGTATTTTCTAATAATCAACGTTTCAATATTGGAGTGATTTCACTCTTCTTTTCTCTTTTTCCTCTAAAATTTAAACGATGGTTATTACTCGCGTAATTTTGAAACGTTGTCAGCCACAGAACGCAAAGCTCTGTTCCGCACACATTATTATAATTTACAATCTATTAAATTCCTTTTCACACGAAACATGTCTATAAAATTTTAATGACCAGCAGGAACCTTTACATCCACATTTATCAGCCAAAGTGATTACAGAAAGGTTTGTAAACAAAATTTAACGTACCGGAGGACCAATATCTCTATCGGTGTCGAGTTATTTTTGCGTTTTATGTCTTTATACGGCTCCGAACAATGGTGCTCGGTAATTTCGCGCAGTGGAATGAGGGCGATGTCGTAAACGACGCGGATCGCGTTCACTTGTAAGTAAACAGAACATTTATATTTTTAAGTTTACTGTCGGCTGAAGCTCGTCTGTCTCCTTTGGCAAGTGATTCTGTCATTCATTGCGTTGCTTTTCCTGTTCTGAATAAAGCCATTTCGAGTTTGGTGTTTACTTCGTCCCGCGATGTAATGTGTTGTAGATATTATGTTTATTTTGAATTATTTGTGTTTTATTTAAGTGCAAACATGATTGTAAATTGACGTGAAATAAAATGCTGATCTTATTCTAAAGCACAATATTAATTACGAGTATGTAGGTAATCTCCTTATAAATCTGCAACAGAACTCACCACAAAATTAAAATAACATAACATCACGCCTGCATTCCCCAGGGTTAGACCAATGATACCCAAAGTGGTTTATATCGACCCCCAGGGGTCGAAGACGACCTACAAGGGATCCATGTGAGTGAAAAAAATAATTGGAGGATCGTGAGATGTAAACGGGGGTCCTCGATACCGGATCACATTTAAACAGGTTGTGACTTTAATAGAGGGCTATGGAACGGAGTATTCTGGGTATCAACCAGATCAGGATAGGAGTACGCCCATAAGTTCCATCACAAAGATAACTGATGTCACTTGGAAAGCTGCCACGGTAAGGTGGAACTGGGCTGGACACATCTGTTGCATGTTAGTCGACC
This sequence comes from Dryobotodes eremita, assembly GCA_917490735.1. NCBI lineage: Eukaryota > Metazoa > Arthropoda > Insecta > Lepidoptera > Noctuidae > Dryobotodes > Dryobotodes eremita. The sequence continues at coordinate 20,512,241 of OU823249.1, read as the reverse complement.
AATGGGCCAAACTTACGACCCAATGGGTCCCTCTTAATGGCAAGCGACATCGCGGCAGGCCCAGATGCAGATGGCGGGATGAGCTGGACTCCTTCAACAAGAACTGATCCTTAGCAGCTTTAAGCAGAGAAAGGAGGAAAGAAAGTCCTTTGCCGCAGGGCAAAGGACTTTGAGTGATACCAGATATCATCATGTTACCTATCCGCGTACGCGTAGTAGAAGTTTTAGTCCATTCTTGTCTCAGACATTCGCAAAGACATTAAGTACTTAATTTGTTTTTATTTCGCTCTACACCTCACTACAAAACAAAAAAACATGGCAAATGGTCTACGAGACAAAAAGGTTCGGGGATTTCTGGGTTAAACAAAGGTGTACCTATAGTACACCCACATTTCGCCAGTTACGTTTAAATCTTATGAATAACCGACAATAATTCAACATCCTATGTATGTTTACATCACAAGAAAACTATCACATAACCCCCCCGGCTCGCACTAATTCATTGGAACGCTCCGCCAAAACAAACAAACGCTTACGAGAGCAGTGTCATACGCAAACGCGTTACCCATTATTTTGTGCGTATTGTCTCTGGGCCGCGTACCGAAAGACCACGCAGAGATACGCCAGGTGACATAATAAACATACGTGAGCGCGTGCGTTTTATCGCGTAGTTTATAATAATCCGATCTTATGCTATTATATAGTAAGGTGAAAAGTGAGAACGTCCTTGGGGATAGTTAGTGGGACTTAAGGCCCGTTGTTTGATCAGTAGTCAAACATACTAATAGTTAAAATGCGTTAGTTAAACTAACAATTTGTTAAAAATGACAGGAATATATTGCTTGACAAATGGTAAAGCTAACTACAGTTAAAAAAAAATACAAATTGCTATAAAAGTGAACCATGCGCAGACAGAGTAGTTAAACTTTGACAGCTATTGACTATTGTCAAGTGACTAATTGTTAAATTGACTATTGGTCATGTTTAACTATGTATCAAACATACTTATAGTTAAAATGCGTTGGTTAAACTAACAATTTGTTAAAAATTACAGAAGTATGTTGCTTGATAAATGGTTAAGCTAACTACAGTTAAAAAAAATTGACAATTTGCTATATAAGTTAACCATGCGCAGACAGAGTAGTTAAACTTTGACAGCTATTGACTATTGTCAAGTGACTAATTGTTAAATTGACTATTGGTTATGTTTAACTATGTATCAAACAACGGGCCCTTAGAGTTAAGTGCAATGTGTTTTTAAATATTCGTCTAGTTTTTCTGTTATAAAGTCCAGCCAAGCTATTGCCATGACCAGTGATGGTATGATGGTATCAACTGTGCAGCTGCATACTTTATTGTAACATGAAATCCAGGCTACTCTAAATATTGAAGTGATTTAGATTAAGAATTGAGTTACATGTCAGTATCCTCTATATCTACTTCTTCTCTTGCTTCTAACTCAATTACACGTGCTGGTACTTGATTGTCACCTTTTTCGGGAGTCGATTGCCGACTCTCAACCACCGTAGGCGTAGGCTTGCGGACGGCGAGCAATGGGCAGCTCGCCGTCCGGTAAGGACCAGGCCCAGGTCGACGGCGCGTCGTGTTCCACGCGCGCCTCTAAGAGATGTTAGCATAATTGACGGGGTCCGATAGGGCCGATGCCTGCCGGGGTCGCGGATTGTTCGAAAGAGTTACCGTGGCCCTGGCGCACAGGCAACTGAAGGAACACGGGTGTGTTTTAGTCAATAAGAGTCTGACACGCCCTTCCGCTTCGCCCAGAGCGGGAGAGGTCATTTGGTGATATGACACCAAAAAAAAAAACCTTCACCCTATAGGGCTCTTTTGTACAGTTGTTGATTACAACAGGCCATTATGTAAAATTTAAGAACTTTATACCCCTTTATATATCCAGTACTTATTATTCTCTTCCACACGATAACCAGTTACAACTTCAATTACGACTCATGAAAAAATAACGACATCTTACTCCATTCATATAGAATGGAATATTGTCCTATATTAAGTACTTTTAACACAAAGAAAGTCACAATGAACCGAAGACGGCGGTTACGACGTTCTTGTAATAGGACAAGTGAGACGATATTACTTGTGTTGTAATAAAAAATTACGACCACAGTCGCATTCAAACGACATTTTATTTGCACGTTGTTATTAAAGTACATGTTTTGTTCAACAGTTTTATTTTTAAATCTAGATACTGTTTCAATATTTTATTAAATCTCCCCTAAAGTATTGTAGCGGCATCTACAAACGCCACATGCGAGCTACGCGTCATACTGACGTCACGCAAAATCCTGCATCGCGCAAGCAGAGTTTACCGCGCAACTAGCATATATACAACGTCCCGACATCGAACGTCGGGCACTTGCCCACCAGACAAAACACCCCTCTGGTCGGAGGATCCTCCGTTTTTATAGAGTATGAGTGAACTTTACACCCTATTCCTCATACCTCTATAGTATGTAAACTTTTTTAAGATACATAAGTTTATTTTCGAGTCAACTGCAGCCTTCATTTGAACCATGTAAAATTATGAAATCAGAGCCATGCATAACCCATAAAACTCTCAAAATACCTACTTAACTAAGCCCATTAACCATAACAAACACCATACATCACATTCCCTAATTACAAGTTATCAAAACAGCTCCTGAACTCGTATAAGAGAGCGGGCACACGGGCGGCGCGTTAAGCGAGCGTATCAGATTATAATGTAATCCTTAATATCACGTTAGAGGTAAATAGCTCGCGATAACAGCGCACACGTCGGTGTGAACCTTGTACTGCTGGCATCACGTAGCTAATAATGTCTGTAAGTTCTGCGAGACATACGGGGCGGAAGGATTGGCAGCCTGGTAGCGAGCTTTTAGGTAGCATGAAAAAGAAAAAAATAATTTTAACTTTTTAAGAAGTTTTACATAAAGTTGATCATAAAAAATAAAAAAATCTGTGATCTGGTGACATTTTAAGAAAGTAATTGAATTTGTGTTAATTTGAAATGAAGTGTAATGAAATGAAGTTTTATTTGCAAGAATTGTACTACATACCGATGGTCGGGTTTTTTAAACAATTCGCTAGAATTAGCATGCAAAATTATTATTACATTAATTAAATAAATGAAGCTAATACAATTGGTACATAAATCATAGTTATTCAAATTAAAATCTCAAGTACGAGTATTTATCAAATTTTAATAGTAAGATGTCAGTGTGAATGTTTTAATTCTAAATACTCATTGACAGAATAGAATTATTTTTTTTATAAGCCATTTGAATAACGCCGCTTTAAATCGATTGATTGGCAGTTCCCTACATGATTTTGGTAGTTTATTAAATGTTTGTGCAATTTAATAGAGTTATGAGTAGTTGCAATGCTCAAAACAGTCCCATAACAAGTATGGAAAAGAGAATCGAGCCTTAAAAAATACTTAAGCCCTTAAGGCACATAAGGAGCAAAGGCTTGGTTTGCTACCGTTACCTTCATTATATTTGTATGCAGCATATATGTTTGTTAGGAAATATAAAGAATTATTCAAAACAGCAGAGGAAATAAGTTCTCGAAGTCGGCGAGACCAATACAGACTTGTACTAGATGAGCTCCCTAGATTAGCAATATATGACAAAAGCTGCCTGGCTATGTGTGTACGTGTCTATAATAAATTACCTAATGTATTAAAAATATTAAATTGTAGGTTATTAAAAATAAAATTATATGAATGGCTGAATGTAAATAAAATAAATAATAATTTCGATAATATTAAGGATTTTTTTTAACATAAATTATAATGCTTTTAAATTCAAATTTGTTTATTCGTTTAAGCAAAACATGTATGATCTCATTTTCTATATTAACACCTATGTAAACCATGTTATAAACAAATAAATTATCTTATCTTACCTGAAAGCTATACTTTTAAACAAATTCAAATAAAGAACGGACATCGTCAAAAACTCTACAGCCTCTGCCTTACGCCGGAAAGCTCGACAGCCACAAACACTTTCAGCTAATCACCTTCCAGAACCGTATGTAGGCCTCACTCCGCTAAGCTAAACTGGGTAACTTTAGACACCATAAAACAGTTCCAAGTGCCTGATAGAGATACATAGTGAGTATACGTGAAATTTATAAAGGCAGGAGCCACGTGCTGGCTTGATGAAGCGTACCCACTACTGCTTGGATTGTTCTTAGTTTGTCTTTAAATTAGTTTCAACTCCGGCCTCCGTTACCCCGATGAGTTCAAGGAATCACATTTGCATGTAAGCTAGGATTTGTAAATTGTGTGTGGGATTATGAAGCTTAAATTAGAAAGAAAATTAATGAAGATTCTTGAGTTTAACCTATAACCGTATCGAATATGTCCTTCAAGGTTCACCAGCTCTTTGGAGTCGGAAAAATGTGAACTTACATGAATATTCATTCACCGTTCCTCGCGCTTCCACGTGTAAAATTGTTCATCATAAACACAGAAAGATATGAACCGCCAAATAAAATCACATAATCTTATTTCAAAAAAAGTTAAAACCGCACATTCTAAATAACCCTGTTAAATTCAATGCGGCGTACGGATCCTGAAAAGGGGAATAATTCGAAAGCGATTGCGTCGCGGCCAAAAATCATGGGAATAAATTATTTTTATTCGGTTTATTCGAAAGTCACCGCATTCTGTGGAGCTGTGGTGTTGGCGGCCTGCCAAACAGTGAAAGTTTAAGAAGACATTGGCCCACCAAATTTGTTTGTACACGAACGAAGCAAAGGGGGCTCGAGCCAAGATTCAGTGGCTGAAGAAATCGAAAGTAGAATCTACTGTAAACATTCAAAATTTTTATGGCAAGGTTTTGGAGATGAGCCAAAACTTATAGCATTTTTTTCTGATGTCTTTGTTATCGAAAACTGTCAGAGATTTATGCAGACAAATCTGATATGTCTTTGCAACTTTTCAAATAATTTTCCAGATTTTATGTCGTGATTTTCCTGACAAAAGAAACATTCAAGCTAAGGCAGTTAAGCTAAGGCATTAAGAAACATAGTTTCTCATAATTTAAACAACAAACAAACACAACTTAATAACAACCACATATCATATTCAAAGCACAAACATTTTTACTCCGCCGTATTACGGGGTTCATTTAACCCAAATTACATAGATCAACTAAGTAGGGCAGTACCACAATAGCTTAACATACTGATGCCCCAGGGAGACTGTGGAATGAGACGTCCATAGAACTAAACTGACACCCATGAATTTACCGACAATGTAGGCGGAGGCGCGGCTCTAAACAGAAGTTACGGTGTTAAGTAACAGCGGCCTTATAGCTCCGCATTATAGGGTTATACACGCCTTTCTGCGACGCTTTATGCTCGTCGTAAAGTCGCTTGTCTGCTCGCATATGCCCACCTTAGCAATGAGATATTGGTCTATAAAAGCGTTTTTATTTTTGCCGCGTAATTATAAAAGGCAGTTCGGTGTAGGCTTGGTTTCGTGTGGCGCCGCCTTAATACTGCGAATGGAATCGATCTATCATAGTCGAATGGATTTATGTATATTTTTATACATAATTACTAAACACCTAATTATATGTTTCAAGTTTGCTTGCATATATGCAAAGGCGTCAGCTAATTAGCAGTCAAAACTATCAAGAATAAGTTTGGGATGCCTACAATTATAATTCAAAGGTCACAGCGGAATAGATTAACCCTTCTGACCGTATCCGTAGCTATTTCAGTTCTATTAAGTGAATATTCTCTAAATAGTAGAATCGATCACTTCTGTTTTAGTCCATCGAGCGTGATAAACAGAGATTGGATATTCGGATGCATATTTACCTAAAGTCAATTTTTAGGTATGGAACCCCCGGTATTCTTGGAATGCATAACTATTCAGATGAATATTTATTTTTATTTAAAATTAATGTTTGACTCCCGATGCAAATTGGTGTATGTAGGGTGTAAGAGGAGAGGTGGTGTGTGTTAGTTAAAGTTAAGATTTTTTCGATACAAAAGCACATTCCTTATTAGCCAACATCTCAACTTTTGGTGAATATGCATCCGAATACTCAATCTCTGATGATAAACGTTGTAGGTGCTACAGAGGAATTAACTAATACCAATGTTATACCCACACCTTCAAACAATTTTATACCCACACCTACAAACAAAATCAAGTAAAGCTACGTTTTCCGAGAAGAGCGATGGCCGCCACGTAACGGCCGCAGTGACGGTTGTCATATAAATTATTATTATTTTATTATTATTATTTATTTAACTCGAACACATACGATTCATATTGTTGTTAGTAACACTTATAAAACTATGTTAGTAACATTTCACATAAAAATAAATAAAATAAAATAAAACTAATTCATAAACCTATAATTATGTCCGCTTCCCGCTGCACCAGACCTGCTGCTGTGCATACGGGTCCAGTGCCCCAGGACCCATTGACGGGTTCCGATAGGACCGATGCCTGCCGGGGTCGCGGATTGTTCGAAAGAGTTACCGTGGCCCTGGCGCACAGGCAACTGAAGGAACACGGGTGGGTTTTAGTCAGTAAGAGTCTGACACGCCCTTCCGCTCCGCCCAGAGCGGGAGAGGTCATTTGATGATTTTCCATAAAAAAAATAAAATAAAAAAAAGTGCCCCAGGACCGGACAATCAGGCTTATTCATCTTTAAAATGCTGTTGATGCTCCCCCGAATCCTTCGCATCAGGGATGCTGTTCTTTTTCGCACAATAGCTTGAAAGCTTATATCTGCTTCAGCAAACATGAAATTATGGCAGCAGGGTTTGACTTTACAGTGTTAGAAAAAGCTCTCTAGGAAAGCACACCGACTTATTTTTATAAATAACTTTTCAATGACGTCATTCGCCGGTAAATTGCCGACGCTATGTGACGACCGCCGCTCTTCTAGAAAAATTATAGCTTATAAACAAAAAAATAATTTACATTAAACATTTTTTAAATTCCTAACTCAGGCTTTTCAACTTCCCGACATTTCGACATAACACGATTAAGTTGAGAGTACACTTCGCTTTAAGCGTAAAGTTAATTACTTCCGTTTCTGTCCTGCCTTGTGACGGACAGAACAAACAGACGGATTTGAGAGGCTCCTATGTAAATGACGCGGCCGACCGATGGGGCTTGAGAGGTTTACAGACTACCGTAAGAGGAGAAACTCCTTAGGCCCTTTGTACAGTTAGCAAAAGAGATGAGTATCCACGGTCGCCGGATATAGTTGAAGAAACCGATGAATGTTTTCGAATGAAATTTAATTTGATAAATTACCAGTTTGTTTTCTATTAATTTGATTTTATTTTAATCGAAAACATCCATCAGTTTCTTACTAAACTTCAACTATATCCGGTGAACCTGGATACTTATCTCTTTTGCTGACTGTACATACACGTTTTTCTTGCCGTGAAAAACTATGGTTTATTCGCCGTGTGTAGGCACGGTCGTCAGTGTTGTATAGGTCACTATGGAAATGACTTGACGAAACGGCGGCACTACGGCATGGCGCCGACGCCGTATACAATAGAACCATGTCATATACAAGGTCACATGATTTTTCTACGGCGCGGTTAACACGCCGTTCCGTAAAGAAACCGTGCCGTGTACAAAGCGCCTTAAGAGATGTGTGCCTATCTGTGACGTATACCGTGAGCAACTTTGACTTGCGTTTGTGTACCACGGAAGTGATTGCGTAGGACGACGTTGCAAGGTTGGACAGTTTGTGATTAATTTTGTAAATAACTGTGCCTTACTGACATTGGCGCTGTTTCACAGGTCCATGGTGCGACTAATATAATTTAAAACAACGCAATAGGACACTACCATAATACAAATTATGACTGTCTTTTTTTCCTCGAAGAAAATCATTCCCGTTTTTATCCAGATAACTGTTATGATATCCCGATTCTACAATATTTTCGTAACTGAGTCGTTGTTCGTTCAGATTATGTTATCCCGATTCTCCCAATATTATCGTAACACACGCGACAATATCCCTCCGATTTCTTGTCACAACAAACGTCACATAATTCGAGTATCGCTGTGCGCAACACGCGTTTTTGTCACACGAGAAAATAAAATTTTCTGTAGCACCGCAAACACATTACACCGTCGAAATGTGTGTATTTGTGCGCCAGAGATTGTGTACCTATTTATTTTTCGTCCGAGGATCCCCCCTCCCCTCCGCAGCCTCATGCCGCAAGTCCTGAAGCCTCGATCCCCCGGCCCGTCTCGCCCCCGCGCCCCTCTCGTGACACTCGCATTATTTGCGTGACCCCCGGCTGTTTGCGCACGTGTGTGAGGGCGCCAAAACGTACTACTATATTTATGTGTTCGGTGGCCACAATCGAAATTATTTATGCTTTTTTATATATGGAAATCTCGGCCTTTGTCCCGCCCGTGGTCGCTCGTATTTTTACCCCTAAATTGCTTTTATTCGACGACTGACTTAATAATATTTCTGTAATTAAAATCTCGTCCCGAACATTTTCAACGCGGCGGGGGTGTTATGAGCAATTTATGCGATTTTTTTGGTAAATGAGTATTTTTAAAAGCGGCAATTAATCGCCTTGATATTGCGGCAGGTTGCCATGTTTTTCGGACTTCCGTAGATTAATTTAGGGGTAAAAAACGTTGTTTATTTGTCAAGTTGTGAATGTAATCTGGCTCATATACATTGCCAGACAAACAAAACCGCGGGCAGACAAAGTTATGACCGTTCTTTCATTTAAATTTGTCAAAAACGAAATATTGTGTTTTTACCCCTTCAAATATGTAACCTTTAACACAGGATCAAACTTAACCTAAAAATATCACTGGTCACAAAAACAAAAGAAATATGTATATATTTAAATCCGAAGTCCCAGAAAATATTCCTTTTTTCGCTAAATATCATCCGTATAAGGCCCCGTCATATTAATTACATACGTCTGCAGATCGATGGGCGCGCGGGGCACATACCCGGCGGCTCTCGCGTCTCATTGATAGCGGATTATCCTCTAAGATTAGACCACCGCTTGGAGTTGCGACCTCCAACTATCCGTATGAGAGTCCTTTATTATACGAATACGTATAAGTACGTAGTAAGTAGGCTTTTGATTGGGTTTATATGGAAAAGGAATATTTTGTAAGGTGAAGGATTATTTTGTGTTTTGGTGGAGACTTCCCGTTCTTTTTTATGCGTAGGAAAATGTGTAAATGAGACTCTGGTTCAGAAATATCGCGGCTGGATGGTGTTTTTATAGTTTCAGTTAGGTTACTACTTCTCAACCTCATTTAGTTTTAAAATATTATTATCTCTTTTTGTCGTGTAAAAATGTTTTTAGAACCGATTTACGGAAATAAAATATAATTTATCATTTACGTAAAATGTTTCGATTTGTCAAAAAAATTATAACATACTCAAAAGTCGAAAAACCTGCCACATCAAAAAGCCACAACACGTCAACATATCAAAACAGAAAAAAAAACAACATTTAATTTCCTGCCCTACTTACTTACTCCTTCAAAAATCGATACGCCCATTACCCACCACTCACAAACACTCAAAACCAAAAGAAATTAAGGAGGAAAAAATCCATGCAACACAAACAAAAGAGAGAGAACTTCTCATCCGTAATCTCTTTAACTTGCGTTTGAACGAAACGTTTCAACCGCACTCAATACAAGGCTTTTGAAAAGGTCTTTACAAGCTCAGGAAACATGCGCTTGAGGTCCAAACACGGACAAACACGACTTCTTATAATTGAGCCGAGGACCATCAAAAGCTGAGCAAAGAGGTTGAAGTAAGCGGGGACGCCTGCAGGCGTTTTGAGAAATTATAAAGGTGTTTTTTAATTAGGTCACTTTTTTACATAGATTTGTCGGTCATGGAGGTAGAGAAAATTCTTCAGAGGACATAGACTTTACTTTGAGAATAATCCTCTAACTCTACAAAAAATTAAAGAAAGCAAAAATTCCTTTGACACCTAATTGCACAATTCGCACTTCAAAATTCATGCTATTCAACCAAGTAACAATTTTCTGAATAAACTATGCGCCGTCGAGATTAGGCCAATTTTTCTCGTTGACAACTTAAACGTGACTTATCTCCGCTTTATCCGACGCTGCAAGCGCTTCAAGCGCTTAACCTTAGAAGATTTGCCAGAATTAGTTAGTCAATGTGACCTTTTACGCCAACAGAGTATAATCTTCTTCCAAAACTCGCGCCCTTCTCGAGAAACTGCAAAGTCATCTTACAAATCTTTTATGGCTGCTGTCAGTTGGATAAAATCTCAATCTGAATGTCAATCACTTTATCAATTCTTTCTAGCCTCTCTGCTTTATTTAACAGATTGGAATCTCTTTTAGAATCCGCCACCAACTAACGTAAACCAACAATAAAATACATGCAATTTAACAAATAATTTTGACAAAATAAAAACCAGCGTACCTACATAAAGTCTTATCGACCGTATTTAGTCTTATCGTCTCAGTCCTTAGTATTTTTAGTCTTGTGTAATAAACCGTGATTTGAATTAACGTAGTACTAAGTTAATCGAGGAAATATACCTGGAAATGTACCATCGCCTTTAAAGAAACATTCGTCACGTTATAAAACCGGTGAAGTCAGAGTTCCCTTGCAATTCAAATCAACCCGGAATTGACAAAATAGATATGTCCAGAAGGCCCGCTCTGTACAATGAGGGAAACCAGGGGTACCAATACAGAGGCACATACCCAGAGCGGTCTTAAAGGGTAAGCGTCAGGGAACCCCGCGAAATTCGAATTTTCTTAAATGCAGTTCAGTATCAAGTTGTATGTTAATCTGAATATGATTCGCGGCCGTAACAAATATAACAATAATATGTAATGTAATTTATTTATAGAATTATAATCATAAAAATTATCAATACATCTCTCTCAGTTCATATTAACCTATCGAATGACTATTCCATGAAATCGTGACTTTTTAGGCCAATTCTAACTTAAATAGTTTTATTGCTGATTGTAATTATTATAACTCTGTAAAGCCATATTTGTTACGGTCGTCAAGCATATTTTAATTAACATACAACCTGACACTGACCATCAAATTGCAAAAAAAAAACGTAAGTAAATTTGTATTTCGCGGGCTGCCTTAGCGCATCCCCCTTAAACGAATGTCTGCCGCGAGTGTGCTCACACTCGCTGTACAAAGATGAGTGTCTGTGTGCGTGCGTTTTTGCTCGTTGTATGACGCCGACCTTCTGTACCTATGTATCTGTTCCCCGGAACTGACTGAGTAACCCTTCTCAATGGGCAGTTATCACAATGGCCGGCTCCGCTTTCCCCGGGAAATTACTCACAAAACGTATTCTTTGTCATTGAGAAATGTTTGAGAATATTGTCCGGAGTTTTCGGTTATGATTTAGGGGTTCTGTTGATGATACGGTACCTCAAAGTTGGATGAGTTATTTATTGTACCTAAATGGGGTAGTTGCAGAAGTTGATAGACTTTTTGAAACAGATATTTTCGACCGGTCCTTTGGAAAACAAAGTAATTTCCCAAGTATCCGCAATTAAAATAAAAGATCATTTCACAGTAACGCAGTTTAAATCTTCTGCGGTAACAATATCCTTAGAATCGGTTCACTAACTTTATTTAACGCAGGCACAAACAAACATCTCACTCAGAATTCTTTCTTCTCTCTACATTTAGTAAAATATTTCAGTTTCCGCCTCAAAACAGCAACTTTGTATTATTTGTACTTTCCGAAAAATAAAACAAGAACAATACAAAATACAAAAAATATACTAACACAACATATAAACAAAAACTTTGTATCTTATTTCTTAGAAGACTATAATAACGGGAACTTCACACTAAATTTGAATGGGGCCACATAGCAACGACAAAGATAATTTTGTATACTCGTATTCTTGACAAAAATAAATAACTATTCCTCCACTTGCAAAGACTTTGGAGTCCAAGACAAGTGAAGCTCGTTCTCCTTGCAATAGACCCAACATATATTTTTACCGCTATTCAGACATAGGTAGCAGGCATCCTGCCAACCACCCAACAATGTTTCCGTCTCCATTCTGCTAATGGAGAAATATCGTACCTAATTGACATTCTAAATCTGTAATAGGATGGAATTAAAGTGGTTGTAGAATTATTTGAAACAGAAGTTGAGTAGGAAAGCGGTAGTTGGGAAACTTGGAAAGCTAGTTGTAATAAGTGCATATGAGAATATAATTGAGGGAAAGTTTTCTTGGCAGCGAATAATCTGTGCAAATTCTCACACTCATAAGTGTTCCTTTAAACTACTGAGCATATTTGACTTTTCTATTTTTAAAAGTATTAGGGTTTAGTATTGGGTTGTTCCGACAAGGATTTCTCAGTGACAGCCCGGAGTCTGGAATTGTGCCCGTTGATGACAACAGGCTCGACTCCTATTACATGGGACTTGGTGAAATGTGGGTGTATTATATAAACACCTCTGTCTAACTCTTCGGGGATTACAAACCTGATGTTATGTTGTTCAAAGTACAAAAGAATGAAGGTTTTATTTTGATTATGGTAGTAGTATTGCAATCGAAGTACACCTAAGCAAGAAAATAAAAAAAATCTCAAGCTCTACTCGTCTTCTTTGAAGGAAGAGGAACCAGGTGTGAAGTTCCTCCATTGAAAAAGGAGCATCCTATAATGGACGTAACACAAGAACAATATCCCTCATAACGAGAAGCGTCACGATCAACCTCCACATTATTAGCACTCCCCGACGATTTTTAATAACGGCCGGTGGCCACGATTTGCCCTAATGGACACTTTTAATGGCCAAATGAATATTTAAAAGTGAATGCCATCAAATTTAAATGTTATAAAATTAATTCAACGGATATCCTCCACATTTATTGGTTTTCACGATAACCCAATCGTTAAGGTAACATTATCGGTGATTATGAATAATTGTTAACTGTTTAATTTATTCTGGTCAAGTTATGTAGATTTAATTTTAGTTAGTTTTCCTCTGTATTGAATTAGGGAAATATTAAGTGTGGTATTATAATTTGGAACAAAATTTAATACCTACAAAATATAGGTACTATTATTATTCATGAAACTTAACTTATCATAAACTACATCTACATTATTATTTTCAGTGCCTACACTACCCGTTGTTTTGCAAGTAATTACCACGACAAGCAAAACATAACATGCCTACGTTGTTATGATTCACTTAAATCCATAGTCTACACAACCTTGATTGTGTTACCAGCGCTGACGTTCGAACAACCTTCCAACTAAATTGCTATCGAATACATAACTTTGCACCACACTGTACGGAGAAAGTAAAGAAAACTATACATTGTCCATTACTCCTTGGCCACTGGCCGGCCACGTCGGCCGCGTCGGCCACTCATTAATAGTAAAAAGCAACCGCAGCTCACCACGGCCCGGTAGACAGCGAATGAAATGGGTAATAAAAGTAATAAAGTGTATTGTTTGCCAGTAGATCGATAGCCAAAGACCCATTTAATTAATGACCAATCTCCCGAGACTCACCGGCACTTACACTAATTAATTAAAGTCTGCTGCAAACGGAGTAATAAAGTGAAGTCTCATGTTTGCTTTCATTGTTTTAAAAGAAATGCTTTTTCCTTCGCTCAGATATCGGCGTCGTGTCAATGTTATTAGGCTCACAGATGAAATTTCCCTATATATCGGCTCTTGACGCAATCAAGGAGATTCGATTGAAGACAAGATTGAGCTGCCGCTCGGCAGATTAGATGGAGCACCTATCACTTTGCGCCGGCGATCACCTGCCCCATCCCGAAAATGGCGACGTTTAAAAACTGGAATCCACTTTGTGATCCGAATGCGATGAGTCGTATCGATTGTGTTTACTCGACTGACTCGATTACTCGAATCGATTTGCTTATAGCACTCGATTTAATAGCATAATCATGTTTGGAATATTATTAGGCGTTGTTTATTATTCGTACTTTAGTTTGAAACTTTTCGAATTTCATTATTAGGCAAGTTGAGCTGCGATGCCGGAGTTTGTTTTCATCATAATATTGAAATTAATTAATAAGTCAGTAAACTAAACATAAACAAATATTTAGGCAATATAGACGTACTATGTACCTAAGATAAAAGTTACTTTCTGTCATTTCTATTGCTAAAACCTAGTTTTGAAGAACCTGTTTTCGAAGTAATATAAAAACGAGAAAACAGTGAATACATAAAATTGTTTCATTGAGTTCAATAGGAGGCAATATTTTGAGCCACCTTTGATGTTGGCTTATTTAAACAGAGGGGTTTCTATGCCTTTATTGCGTCACTCCAAAATGTGTTTCCTTTCGATATAGGTACACATATAAGTCAAGTATTACGTACACATATTGCGTCTTATAATATGTTTTTGTATCAACAACTATTTAATAAAATATTTAGAAGCACACAGACATCTTGCTATACACCACAGACAAGAGTAAAGTAGACTTATATAACATATGAAATGTCACTTACAGTCAAATACATTTGTATAAATGAGTACATTGTCTTTTGCCTATGACAATTTTAACACTCCCCTTACACAATTATATAGGCATTAAAATAATTTTACAACCCACGTACACTTTTTATTTATTACAGTAAAAGAAGATGTATTTAAACCAAACCGAGACTTTCAACAAATTGATTATATTTGCACTTTTGAAGAGGTTTTGTTAGTATATCCGCAATCATATCTGTTGTGGGTTTATGAATTATTTTAATTGAATAGAATAGAATACTCTTTATTATTTACACCATACAAATTACAGAAACAAAAATAATTAATTAATTAATAGAATTATCATCAACAGTATTTTGAATATAATGATGACGGTTATCTGACCAAGATTATGTCTGGACTTTAAAAGAGACTGTGACATCTTAGTTTGTTTCGGCCTTTCTTCTCAGAGTAGTCAGATGGGAAACGCCGACCACATCTAGGTTTTTAAATATTATTGACGTGTAAAAGTGTTTGTACAAACACACTTACAGAAATAAAATTATGTATCATTTAATATGATTAGTCCTTCGATAAAATAAATTATTCTCAACAATATTATGAGCACTTAAATTATCACTGTAAACAGTGATTGCAGGCAAACAGTAACCAAATATATATCAATAAAGAAATGGTGCAAATATTTACTTTCTTTTACTGCCTCTCCTATACTATAAAACTCAGCTTCAGTGCTGGAATATGCTTCTGATTGCTGTTCGCGTTCTTCCCAATTAATGATACATTCTCCATACGTAACTACTAACCGACTAAATGATTTTCTATCATTTATATCATTTCCGCCATCAGCACCAGCATTTTTTTCAAATTTGTTATTTCCTTTCTTAAATTGGAATCCATTATTAGCTGTCCCAGCAAGATACTTTAGTACCCGTTATGCTGCTTGCCGATGTATCTCAGTGCAACACACTACTACTGTGTACTTCCCTAACTTACCAAATGCAAATTAAATGTCTGGACGTGTACTGTACATACCGACAAATACACCAACCCACCTATCAACTCTTGTTAAGGATATTTATAATCACATATGTCAGATTTTTCTAATATAACATCATTGACTTGCATTGGGGTGGAGACGGATTTCCATTGTATCATGCCAAACCGTGTTAAAAAGATTTTTCATATTCCTCGTGAGATAATTTCAATAAACCATTCTTTCTATCTCTCTCAACTTTCATTCCTCGAAAACTCTTAATTTCACCTTACTCTTTTATATCAACATTTTGTTTTAGAGTATTTAACAGTTTCTTTTTTTCTGAATTATTAGCACAAAAAATGAAAAAATCATCAACATAAAGAGCTACTATTACAGTATATTCATTATTTATCTTTGAGTAAACACATGGTTCACATGTTGTACTTTTATAACCTATTTTCTGTAAGACCTCATTTACTTTTAAATTCCAACTTCTACTAGCTTTTCATATCCAGGAGGTTGTTCGATATATATTGTCTCCTCTAATTCCCCATTAAGAAACGCGGTAGTAATATCCACATGGTCAAAGTCCATGTCTTTATCTACTGCAATCGAAAAAAGTAATCTTAATGTTGAGTGACGCAATACGGGTGAAAAAGTATTAACATAGCCGATACCTTGCACTTGTGTAAATCCTCGAGCAACCAGTCTAGCTTTATATCTTTCAAAATTACCAGAAGCATCTCGTTTTTCCTTGTAAAATATTTACATTGAATAATATTTTTAGCTATTGGCCTATCAACTAACTCGTCCCACACATGCTTTTATATTAATGAAGCATATTCATTTTCCATGGCAGATTTTCAATCATGGTAATACTTAGAAGACATTGCTTCATCATATGTTTTAGGTTCAGTAACCGATATTGAAATGTCACTATTATCAATTATTAATAAATTAATTATTATTAATGATTAATTATTAAATTATTATTATTAAATTATTATTAAATTATTTATTAATTATTTATTATTAATTATTATTAAAAATTATTATCTTGACAGCCGTTCAGTAAATTCATTTCTATCAGAAATATTTTGCTGTATATTTTCCATTGTATCATTTTCTACACTATCACTTACATTTGAAACGTCTTCATTATTATCAGAAGGTTCCACTATTATGTTTTCTTCATCTGATAAATCACAACCACGAGTGACAATAGGTGATAATGATCATTTTGAGTCTCAATGACATCAGACTCTAATATTTGACTAGGATACAGTGAATTGATTACAATATGAGGATTCTCAATAGACTCAGATCCATGATCAGAATATAATGGACTGATTACGATCTGATTACAATCGATTTAAAGTGGCGTTATTCAAATGGCTTATAGAAAAATCATTCTATTATATCAGTGAGTATTTAGACTTGAAAGATTTACACTGAAATTGACATATTCCTATCATAATTTGACAAATACTTGACATTTTAAATTGAATAACTGTGATTTATGTACCAATTTTATTAGCTTCATTTATTTAATTAATGTAACAATAATTTTGCATGCTAGTTCTAGTGAATTGTTTTAGAAACTGTTTAAAAAAAACCCGACCATATGTATGTACTACAATTCTTGCAAATAAATTTCATTTCTTTCATTGCATTTCATTATTTATTTGTGCACAATTTACTATCTTAAGTATATTGTTGATATTACAATATATAAGGCCGCCCGTGACAGTCACAATACCCTCCGTACTAGTTGATACTGTATTACAGTGGGGTATTATTTCTTAATGCTGTGACCCGCAGAGTAACAAACGAGTGAGAACTTAAGATATAGGCTCCTTAGGAAAATAAAATGAAACAAATGAAAACTTACAATAATTGAGCAATTAAATTGCTACACTTTACACTATTTTTGGCTTATCTGTGAGTGTAAGTCTGGGAGTATGTTTGATAATATATCTGTATGTATGTATCATATTAGGATTCTGAGGCACAGCAGAACACCCAGAAATATTTTCTAGAAAAACTACATTTCTTGCTTTTATAATGTTTCCTGGCTGTAATGGATCACCTAATCCTTTAGAGTGATCACAATAACCTAACATGATATTATTATATGGTTTAAACTTAGCATCAAGCTTATTAAAATGCATATCTGGAGGTAACACATAAACCCTAAGATCACTTAAATCTATTTTGGTACCTGACGACATTTTTTCTGGGGTGGCAGTTTTTAAAGCAGCTATCTAAAACCCACCCGTGTTTCTTCAGTTGCTTGTGCACCAGGGCCACGGTAACACTTTCGAACAATTCGCGACCGCGGCAGGATTCTATTGGATTTCTGCGCTATCAATGCACTGGTTTGAGAGGTCAGCTCTGAATGCCTAAAATCACCACTCATGAGTCTTTGCTTTACCATTTCCGATGTCAAAGAAACTGTCTGAGAGCCTTCAATGGCCATAATGGTCATAATCATCAGATAACCCAATCAAGAGAATTTCTGCCATCTCATTGTCATCAATCTTACAGCCAATTTCACATAAAGGCACATAAAGGAAGCTTGCTACAATGCATTATTCTACTGTCAACTCTATGGAAAGGTATATATTGGATATAATATCTGCAACACAAGAATCAATGCTCCTACAAACAGGCGCGACACGCGACGTGAATCGCACGCGACACAAAGGCACCGCTCGTCGCGCGACAGGTGGTGCCATTGTGTCGCATCGTGTGTCGCGCCTGTTTGAAGGAGCATTTATTCTTGTGTTGCAGATAATATACCCAATATATACCTTTCCATAGAGTTGAAAGTAGAATAAAGGCTTGTACACACTGGCGCGATGCGCCGCCCGACACAAAGGCACCGCGTGTCGCGCGACGAGCGGCGCCTTTGTGTAGCGCTGTCACGTCGCGCCTGTCTGTGGGAGCTCTAATGCATTGTAGCAAGCTTCCTTTTTTGATATAAGCGTCGACTAATTCCAGTATTTTCATACGCCTTTTGTTAAGCAAGCCATGCTTCCTTTACAGTCTTTGCATTGCGTACATGCGGGTAACAAGCTTGATTAATATTGAGGCAAATCTTTGCGTAAACTCGTTGAGTGTGATCATCATCATTGTGATCACCTGTCACATGTACCCAAAGCCCTGCAACAATGAGCAAAAGCTTCATTTGAAGCTTTCATGCAGAATAATTTCGAGCACTTTGTAATTTTTCAATAGATGCTATGTAGGGATGACGGAGATTCATCCGGATTGTCGTTTCAGAGATTAGTTGCGTCTGAGACGGTGAACGTGTCAGCGATGACATTGCATCAATTTAAAATAAATCCAACTTCATACCCAATTGGTTTTTGTTCACTAATTAACGTATCTGGGTCCATAACCTGCTAAAGGTTTCAAAAAATGACCACAAATGTTTATATTACTAATTTTTTATAAAATATTTAGGAGCACACAGAAATCTTGTTATAAACCCCAGACAAGAGTAAACACAGAACATATCATTGAAATATTATGATTTATAAGTCAGTGAAACATATATACTCTATATAAAGTACGTTTATGCCGTAAGAAATGTCACTTACAAGCAAAGACATTTATATAATTGAGTATATTGACTTCTTGCCTAAGACAATTTTAACAGTTCAACGGTTTCGTTCTTCAATTTCTATTAATGAAACCTATGAAAGGTTTCGTTTTAATCAAACAAAATAGGCCAATTAACTACGGTTCTGAAGGATTTTTGATTTAGTACAAACTTATATTTAGAATTTGCTAATTAATTGTCTCTCGGCTGAGTTAAGATTTTGGCTCTCACTGCAGTGAAAATTGAACCCCTGAAATTAAAACTTCAAAATAAAACCGTGACCGTGCAGAATTAAAGTACATGTTACAACTAAATTAGCTTATATAATTTCAATTTCTAATCTGAAAACTAATCTACGTGAACGATAACAGCATCATGCACAATATCCATTACGTTACGTGCTGAAAATGGGAAAAAGGTAGAAGAAATACTTCCGTGTAATTTAAAATGCAGTCTAATCTTTTTAAACGTAACTCTATTAACATCGAACTGTGGATCCTTTTCACAATACGATGTTAATATAATAGACTTTAGAACAGCACTATGGAGACAGCTAATGTATAAATAGGTTTGCTTTGTCCTTTGTCAGTCATATGCAATTTGTCTTAAGACAGTCGATCGGAGTTCGGGATATGGATAGGCTACACGTCAGGCTATCATCATCTACAACCCGACTTCACCCACTGCTGGAAATAGGCCTCTATTTGCTTATGCCAAGCCCAAAGTCAGGCTATAGGTAGACACAATAGCTCGACGGATATGTTCCACTCAAACTAATAGCATTTATTTCAATTAAACCATTTACGGGCACTTTTGAATTGTCAAGGAGTCGGTCAGTCAGAAATATGAAGCTAGTTGCCCATACCAAAGCATAGTAGGTACCTATAGAGAAGAAAGAGCAAGAAACTCTATGGACACTCTTTTAAATTATATTGTAACATAAACACTAGTTACATCATTAATAAACTTATAATTATACGTGAGAATGACGAAAAAAGGAACGTACTTTTTAAAAACGTCCAGGGTACAGCAAAATGAAACAAAAAAAACAATCCAAAAAAAAAGAAATATGTGGCAGCTAAGAGATGACCAGTTCCAACTGCCGGCGCCTGTTCACGAACATGACGGATGGATCAGCATAATTCAGCTCAACCATTTTGAAGGGAGTTAAATGATCCAACACACACGCCACCGTCAGCGAGACTATCAGCCGCCAGGGCACATTCAAGTCAATGAAAGACATATTACCCGGTAAATGGTAGCTCTATAGTACTCCTAACTGGTGATGGTGTTAGTGATCGTGACTTAAATTCACTTGTGACACTTTGGAATTGTACCCAATAAAAAAACCACGTAACCTAAACGTTAAAAAAAAAGAAAAACTGGTACCACGTAACCCATATTAGAAAGCATCTTTAAATTATTCAATAATAAATACAAAATCACACATAAATAAATACAAACGAATAAATATAATATAAGTACAACATCAACACAAATAAAAAAATAAAAATAGTTTTTACAGATTCTACAAATAATATTAAATAACTCAAATTCAAATTCATATTCATTTTAAGAAAGGGTTAATAGAGTCCTAGTAATAGACAGCCTAGCCACAGTTGCTTGTAATCATATTTTACTTATTTTCCATTTATCATGAATAAAGACAGTTTTCTTCTAAGTCTTCACCTATATTTTTCCTATAACTTCTTAGGCAACAAAATTGCTGACTTTCATCTAACTTTAACAACAAACTAATACGAAAGATAAGTTTCATATTTTCTTTTATTCTCATCATAACATCTTAAGGCGATCTTTATTCAGCCTCATAATGGGAAGCAATAAATTATTCCATCAACGTAATGACATTACGTCAAGTTATTGACGTGGAGACCTCGAGGAAGTGTGCTTTACTTACACGAGAAAAAGTTATAGAAGAAAAAACTATATGTACAAAAATTATCTTTTTGACTTGATGGGTTATTATTATTGTATATCTATATTATAGCGTTCATTTATTATAGCACTAGCTTTAGCCCGCGGCTTCGCTCGCGTTAATTTAGACTTTGACTATCAATTCGGGTTATAATTCAATCATGATTCGAAAGACATGTGGCGCCATCTATTATCATAAGAACGTTATTGTTGTTTTCCTCGGGAACAGTACTTTTTTCGGGATGAAAGGTACCCTATGTCCGTTTCTGTACCCCTGACAACGTATATGCAAAATTTCAGTGTGATCGGTTCAGTGGTTTAGGCGTGAAAAGGTAACAAACAAACTTACTTTCGCATTTATAATATTAGTTAGAATTAGAGAAATAACGGCTAAATAACGACAGTTATTGTGTAACATTGTTCTAATTACTGCACTTAAGAGTTATTTTTTTAATGCAAATGGTAAATAGATTACATTGTTTTGTATTTATCGTGAAATAACTGAGATTATTATACGTTTATATGAAAATAACGAAAGGCAAACAAAACAACAAATAATAAACGTTATTTTTCTTTTATAATAAATGGAGTCTTGCATTATCGTCTTACTGAGTAGTGTATCATATTTATTAGTCCGTTATCAATCACTCATTCATCTTCATCCGCCTATCATAGTTTACTTCAAAACACAGGCCTCTAGAACACCCGGTTCTCGTCTGCATCCAATCCTTAAGGTTGTCAGTCCATCCAGCTGGTAGGCGCCAGGTTTCGCTTACCGTTCTATTAACACAACTCTAATTGGACTGTTCCAATCGGACTTTATAAGAAAGAAAAAACATTTTGTACAGACTAAAAAGCACACAACATAAGCTGCCAAATAAAAAAGAAATAAAAAAGTGTAGAATAATGTGCACGTTAAATCAATTGCCAGCTATACTGGCATTATTCTCAGTCAACTCTAGACTAAAACGGCAATGTACTACAAACAATGGCACATATTCTCAGCGACAGATTTAAACACGGCCAGTACCCACGCTCGATCGCAAGCCGCCCATTATTTTTACGGTCGTCGGCCACCACTCATCGCGATCACGGCTGCAGCACGCTGTGTGTACACAACTTTACACAGCTTCTATAGATTAATCTTAGCTGAGCTATAAAAGTGGTTGGTGGTGGTGGGGAGTGAACATATTGTACTTTTTTTATTAGGTTCTGTGTGAGAGATTTCATATTAGCTAGTATAATTTTCCTACTACTGCTACTCAAACTCAAAGCATTTATTTCAAATAAACCAATTACAGGCACTTTTGAATTGTCAAGGAGTCGGTCAGTCAGAAAGATGAAGCTAGTTGCCCATTCCAAAGCGTAGTAGGTACCTATGGAGAAGAACGGGCAAGAAACTCCATCGACACTCCATGGACACTACTCGTACTTTGTTATCATCTGCATACGACCTTTATTGATCCGTTTCTTAGCAACCAGAACCATTATATTTGTGTCCACCTTTATGTCAAGTCTTAGGTCTGAGACATGCGTATAAGCTAAGTTATGCATCTTACCTCCCACCTCCTAAACATAAAATACCAAATTAATGATTTGTCCGTGAAAGAAGAAACCTTTCTGCTTTTTTATAAATTTTTCCCGTAGGTTGCAACGTACACGCTCTCGGTACTTACAAGTCCGTAGCCGCTGTAATTCAGCACCGCTCACTTTTCTTCTTCTTTAATGATCTGAATCTGCACCAGGTTACCGTTGGCGTACTTTTAATGAAGTACTAGGTGTACTTCCAGTGATAGGTCGTTTGGGGATAGGAAATCACCTACCTAAGACAACTGAATTAAAATACCTACAAAAAATAAATAATTATTAATAACTTAGTCCTTAAAACTAAAATGCATGTCTTCAAAAGTAGATTACGTGAGGAGGGAAAATTTTCAAAAACTTAAATGTATTCTTGGTCCTTGACTAATTTGTTATGGGTAATACCTTATTTTTTGTTTGTTCATTACTTTAAACGTTCTAAGAAATGAATAGAAATGTAAATATATAATGACTTTGGACATTAGTGCACATTCATACATCCTCACTTAACATAACATGACGTGTTTGTAATTTAGCATAAATTTATACTGAGGGAAGTTTAATTTGTTTTAGGAATAACATAGAAACTAGTGCATTTAATTTGGTATAAAATAACTTTGATTTCGGAAGTGGGTGTCTTTGGTTTTGTATTTTCGTTTTTTGCCACCGACTTCCGAAATTAAAGTAATTTTTCACTTTATAGTGTTTTTTTTTGAAGTAGGTTGTTTTCTTTTAAAAAAGTTTTCTTTTTCTTTTTTCTGTGGTGGTATCTACCGCACACAACTTCGTATACCTACCACTACTTCATATGTAAATAACAGTGGATAGAAGTTATTAAAACATCATCAATATACATATACAAAGTGGAAAAAATACGCATTATTAAGGATAACTCAAAAACGACTGGTCAGATTTTGATCAATTATATGGGACCACATGAGAAGCTCCAACTTTCAAATACAAAAAGAATCATCACAATCGGTTCACCTAGAAAAAAAATCTGAGTTAAAACACATCTAAATACAGTCTAATTGAGAACCTCCTCCTTTTTTTGAAGTCGGTTATAAAGTAATATGGTTAAACCATAATAACCAATAATAGGCAAGATCTAAAATCATCATCTATCATTGTAACTAATTTGATCAATTAAATGCACCACCAATTCCTGTAACACAATCATAAAATGAACTTCATTCAAAGCATAAAAGTTTAAATCAAATGCTGAGGATCTGCACTTTTCGGACGTCAAAACATAATACCTTCATTTAACGAAATTATCACGTCAACTTATTATACCAAGGACTACCCTTTTTTTCAAAAACAACATCAGATCTGTTCATTTTCTACTAAACAGTCCTCAAATTTCATCACCGACACGTCCCCGGAGCAAAATAATATAAAAACATCCCAAATAAACTTTACGTATAAAAATTAAGAAAAATTTCGGACAATAACAGGCACATTACACGTCGTTACACGTAACGACTGAGCCTGTATTAGCATATTATTGAAGCAATTAATAACTCGTTGAACGAAGCGCGGATTATGCCGAATTCAAGATGGACGCTCACGTTTATTTATGGGTAATGAAAGATGCATAAGTAGGAATTAGTTTAATTTGGATAGTGCTAGACTTATGGGGATACTAAGAAGGTCTATAAGTTAAATTGTCACGGTTGGCACAGTGGTTAAGCGATTGACTGCTGGGCTGCGTGGCGCGGGTTCGATTCCCGCACAGAACAAAGTAGTAGTAGTTGTTCCGGGTCTAGCTGTTTGTGTATGTGAGATTGAATGTTTGTAAACGTACCCACAATACAGGAGAAATTCCTAGTGTGGGGCAACGTTTTATATATAAAAAATAATAAAAATTAAGATGAAAAATTGTGGAAAAAAGTGAAGTTTTTAGGAATGTACTCACCTATAACAGATAAGTGACATAATTATGTAAAGGCAAGTTGGTAGTTTCTGTAGTTTTTCGGACGTATGATTTTATTTCAGACTTGGAAAGTACCCTAATGTAAGAAAACAAAAAACGAATAACACCACAAAGGACCAAAACAAAAGACTGTTCAGATTTCCGTTGCAGTGACATTACAGTTGAAATCTGAAAATAGTGGCCAGTGTTTTTTATTCTTTATAATAATTATGAAAATACACTCCAGTTTTCTTTGCAATATGTATAAAAAGCGAACCAGTTCAATACGCATGCATTATTGAGCTTAGTTGAGAGGTTAACAAGAATTTAGATACTCCTTATATGCAAAACTCATTAGTAGTGCTTTAAAATAATGCCAATATTGCAGCAGAGCTTTCCAAAGTCACATAAATATGAAGGCAGCTTTAATTAAGTTACAAAACTAAGCCAGGTCACTCAAACCAACTTTATTACAATATTAACATTATAAATAACTCAATCAATATTCAAATTAAGCAACCAAAAATAAATGGCTTGCAATTAATTTTAACTATAAATCTTCAAAAAAAGAATGTTTTTTAAATCGAGTGTCTCAACTTTCAAATATATATTTAAAGTTCGTGTCGATAGTAATTTGGGTTAAGGCCCTTTAGGAGGTTTTTGCATTGTTTTAATTTTGTTATCAACGTTTAAGGGAGCTGGTTGTAAATGGTGAGAGGCTAAAAAATAGTGGCTTTGCGTGCGTTGAGAATGACTACAGGGTGTGGTCCAAGAGGATAAACAGAAGTAATTTTAAAATGAAATCGCATGTATTTATTTTCTTCTCAAACTTTTTTTTTTAATTATTGGTTCTTTGTTGAGTAAGTTGAACATACAAATTAAACACATATTTAAGAACATAAAGGAAAAGTAAAATGTAATGGTATTTCCACTTCAGAGAGCAAAACTATGCAGAATTATCTTTTTAAGTAGATACATCTGTTGTAATAACAAAATAGCTTCACCCACTTTCCTAAAGTACTAGTAAGCAATTTGTAATGACAACCTGCATTTTTTATGGCATTTTTGACACAAAAAAACAAAAAATACATATGAACCCACTAACTTAACCCGCTCACCGTCGCACATTTACTCAGCAGCGCGCTATTTATCGCGCGCTATTATGAGCCAGCTATACGCGCTATCACGCCGTCCTCGTTACACTATCTAAATGATGCTCCACTATTAAACTTTCAATCTATTTCCCAGCGTAATGAATGTCTAATTAATTACTCTACCACCAAAGAAAACTATTTGACTAAATAGTTTGCGTCCTACGTTTTTCCAACTGCAACTGTCTGGCAGGCTATATATTTTAGCTCGGTTCCCAAAGTTTGTTGTAGCAACTCTGGTAGTCGTATTAGCTAAATACGGTGCAGTTTGTAACGGAAAGTAACCTAGTTCTCCTAGTTGGGTCTTGCTACTAGTTCCCGAAAATTAGCAGCTGATATTTTCGGTTTTTCATTGGGGCTCCGAATCTTTTTTTTACTCGCGTATTTTTGTCTACTTCTCGGTAAAGTTTTTTCCCGTATTAAGCGCTGCGACGTGTTTTTCGATTAGGCTTTTGAATAATAAGTGTCCCTAAACTTTCTGCTGTTACTTCCCACAAGGTTTTTTACGTTAGGTTCACTTTTAAAATGCCTGTCATTTGCGTACTTATGATTGGTCGACTGATTCTTCAGAAAAAAAGTAAAAATGTTTGCTACTCACCAGCATCATTCCACAACCACAAAAACTAATTAAAACAAACCCACATCACCATTACAATTCACAATAAAACAAAACACACTATAATATATCCACTATCGCCAATATCCCAATTCGCAAAGTTTTTCCTCCATCAATAATCAATAACAGCCCACTTCGTACAATAGGTGTTAATAAGGGTCTGCACTGATCTATTTCGTGGCTAAGTTCGCGCTAAGAAGGGCTGCCTGAGAAGATAAGGCGCGGGCAAGCCGTCCGGTTAATTGTCCGGAATAGATACCGGCCTGTCGCCGGATTGAGCCAAGGTTTATATCGATTTTCCTGTATTTATGTTGTTCTTTTTTGTCTATTTTATGCTAACCTGGTAGTTTAGGGTCAAATAGTCTATTTGTTCTTGGTGTTTCTCATTGATTTATTTTGTTTTATGACATTAGTGAACTAAAACCATGTGAATATTTCCATTAGGTTATTATAATATTAATGATAAATGATAAATGATTTTATTTCTGTAAGTAGGTTTGTACAAACACTTTTACACGTCAATCATGTTTTTTAAACTAGATGAGGTCGGCGTTTCCTATCTGACTACTCTGAGAAGAAAGGCCGAAACAAACTCAGAGGTCACAGTCTCTTTTAAAGTCCAGACATAATCTTGGTCAGGTCATGCGAAGACCATGCAGATTGGTATCTGAAATGGTCTTTTGAGGAAAGCACCACACAGTTTGAGTGGACCTGTCCAGTCAGTGCACGCATTTATGATTATGAAAAAGTTTTACAAACTTTTGGGGCTGATGTTCTATTCTAAAAACATGAGTCCTTTATGCAGTAGGGCACCAAAACACCGCTTACAAAATATTGTGAAGACAAAAACACTCATACGACCATCGAATTATCCGAAGATATAAAAAAAGAAAAGTAATTCAGCAGACTAGTCAGGAGGCACACGTAGAGGTGTTCAACGTTTGCACACAAAGCCACATCTGATATCGATAAAACCCCACTCGTATTATCATAAAAACACTCAATATTAAAAAGCAAACGATTCGCTATAACTCTGTCCATCGGTACGCACCATTCACACGAGATTCGTATTCAGTAGGCGCGCCGTAAGTCGGCGCTATATCTTTTCACTGCCTCCATAAGGGCTGGTGTACGCCAGTGTGCTTTCAAAGTAGTTATAAACTGCTACTAAAGGCAGCACGGGCCGCTCAACGCGAAGACACTTAAAGTATACGTGTGGTGCGGCCTTTATCTTTTTATGCCTCGTTTAATATTGCGGCTCGACGCGATTAAGGTTATTGGATCGATTTTCGGGGCGTTTCTTGTTTGTTTATTTCGTATTAAGTGCTTTTATGTCTTTTACGATTTCTTATGTACGCATTTTTGACGCTTCGTTGCTCTTGGGTTTAAATGTCCGGCCCTCGAGGTGCGAAATGGAACGAAAACTGTTCTGATTTTAAGGGTCTTTTGCCTTATTTTAAAATATTATTCAACGTTTTATTTTAAACAATTTTATTAATTTATTCCTTTTCAATATACTTGTATAACTTGTTACGAAAAGTATACAACTTAACGCTAACAATAACGCTTAAAATCTTATGAAATAATTAAAGTACCTTAATTTACACT
Source organism: Dryobotodes eremita (assembly GCA_917490735.1). Classification (NCBI taxonomy): domain Eukaryota; kingdom Metazoa; phylum Arthropoda; class Insecta; order Lepidoptera; family Noctuidae; genus Dryobotodes; species Dryobotodes eremita. Next base: position 20,484,335 of record OU823249.1, on the reverse strand, counting down.
TAACAAAAACCAGAATTTAATTATCTAATATTAGAATACCTAAAAGGAGGTACGCTACGAAAAGTGCTTACCCTAAATTAATTTTAGTATTTATTACTTAACTTATCAAGTCGAAACAGTTAGTTAATTATTAAGAGATACTCACAACTTAAGCGATATGATGTGAACTCCATTTTGTGAGGCTTCTAAAAGCTTTCTCATCAATTGAACTAGTTCATGAAATATGAATGTGATTGTAATATTTTAAACATTACCATTTACATTCCAGTTTTGTTAAATTCACGTATCTATGAATAACCTTTTTATGTTTAAGCTATTGCGTAGCTTTTATCGCGGGCTTTGAGCGCGGCGACCGAATCAAGAAATTCCGTAACTAAAATAAAACCTAACACCATCCACTCCGCCTACCATGTAGCTCGGCCGAGCGTTCGCTTAACGTGTATGTATATGGTACGACTGTACTTGAATTAATATCAAAGAAAAAACATACTGCATAAATAAAAAAATTATTATAATTGCATAAGTAGATGAAAAATGCTATGCAATAGCTTTACCGCGGCAGTCCCCGAGTGCCACACGTGTTTATTTTTTATTAATTCAAACATGCAAGTAGGTAATGTAAGAACGTTGAAAGTTTGCCTTATTAGCCTTTATTTCAGGCTTTGGTATTCCGGTATTACCCAGTAATTGGGGTAGCGGTTGATTAGACATAAAGTCGACCCAAGAATACGAATTTACTGTAAATACAAAAATAAATCGGTGCTCAAATACACAACCTAAGTAAAGAAATTAACTTAATAAATTGCAACTATTCTCAAGTTTAACAAAACCTACAACTAAGCAAACCTTTTTTCTTCAAGATTTACATACAAATAAAGCTGGATTACCGCCAAGCGATCAAGACATTAGCCCGATAGTGGCGCCACACAGCGGGCGATCGCGTGCGCGCCATTGCTATCGCGCTGCACTGACAGTTCTATCTACATCGCGATTCGCGCGGTAAAAACGCGAAGACGCGCGATTTGTATCGCGGTTTAATGAAATTAAAATTGGTTGAAGTGGGCTCGTTTTATAAAAAAAGGTGCGTGTGCGTGGCAAGTTGGAATTTGATAAATAAAGGGTTTCTTTACGATATACGAATGAAACTTATGCAAGGAGGTTATAGTGATAGATATCTGCTGACTAATAAAATGAAATGAAATGCCCAATGGGTGTTGTAAGAAAAATTGTTTGAATAAAATAAAAGAGTAGAAGTAAAACTAATATCAAAACAAACAGTTAAGAAATAAATTAAATAAAAATAACTAAATAAAAACTTGTCTTTGCAAGTTTCGAGATTTTGACGATCGAAACTTCTACTGTCTAGTAAGTACGTAGTGGCCCAATTTCTAATCATTCAAAACTAATGTAATTGGATGCTAACTTAATACATCAAAGTTAACATAATTAGTAACTTTTAGTTGCGAAGTGTAACACAATTTTGTTACGTAACTTTCGATACAATCAATAAACTATGTTATAACGTTAGAAATATCTCAAGTCAAATTAGATTTTAAATATCAAATAATACGAACTAACTTTGTACAAGTTGAATGATTTAATTTAGATAAATTGTTAATAAACAATTTAAAAGGCGCTGGCGTACCGTGACGTACGTTTTTATAATTGAAAGTAATTTAATTTGTATTAATAGTAACGACCCGCGGATTTTGTGGCCACGCTGCGTATGATTGTTTTTGTGCTCATCATTGTGATTCATTTCATAAAATTTTTGTAAAGTATTACCTAACGAAATATTTGGTATTACTTATTAACTATTTAAAGGTTTAAAAATGTATTATTTACCTGTTTACATGGAGCATCCATGTGTAAACACAGAAAAAAAAGAACAACCTTCCAAATACGATTGCGTACAGTCCGTGATCCCGCGGTCAAATTACGAAAACTGCGCGAAACAAAGGCCTTCTCTAGAGACAAGCTCAAAACCTAAACCGCTCAATTTTCGATAAGTTACGGTATTACCGACACGCGTGTAAAGGCCACGTTATGCCGTCTACATCGGTTTATGGACGGCCAATCGTGCGTAAATACCGTAATACCGGTTCACCGTTTTAACACGCAAGCTCACCCGGAGAATGTTTAAAACGACTTCAACAAGCCATTGTTGAAGAGTTTGCAATAAGCCCGTTGTTCTAATGTACGTAACTTGATTGTAAAACAAAAGACGGCACGCTGAAGTCCCTAATAAACTTTGGCAGCGCGACAGTCTTTTGTACCGAAAGAAGCCGATTCGCATTCACTTTAAAAACGGTTTGAAAATCTGTTTTTTTGGCAACACTAGTTCTTTTTGGGACGTGTGAAGATGTTTCGTTGTAAGGAATTAATAATAGATTCTTGGTAAAACTTTTTACTGACGACATTTTCGCAAGGTTCACGGTTTGAGGTTTTAGCCTTCTCAAATGTTAATCAAATATTTTTCCTTTGTAGGGTATCTGATAAATATAATGATCATATACAAAATTTAACTTGAAAAAGAAGATATAAACAAGACTAGCTTTCCAAATCCCTAGCTGTTAAAATCTCTAACCTTTTTTCCAAGAATTCATGTACAACGTAAATACGCTTGAAGCGCAATACTACGTCCAAGACAACAAACGAGCACAAAGTAGGGTTAACCCGTAGGCTGCAGGCGAGCGCGCACAATTCCCGAGAGCGCAGATTTTAATTAACTATCGTCTTACGTCTTACAGGTGTAACGGGCGAAAGAAATAACCCTCTCCGCGCTCCCTGAAACACGAGACCCATTTTGAGGTACTAAAAGACGGCTAATTGAAAAGCTAATATTCACGGTATAACATTAATTATCCTCTGGAGGGTTGCTGCGTAATCTCCAACGAGAAATCCTTATTATTTTAAGTGATACGCCGGCGCGGCCATGTTAAATATTAAACGAAACTGCGCGATGCCTTTTAATAATAAGTGTAATTTACCTCGGCATGTGTTTTGGGAATAAAACACGGGGACCCTTTGTTAGTGTGTGTTATCTTATCGAACATTTTGAACCTCGTTATTGCATTATTAATAACTTGTTAATCATAAGTATGCATAAGTCAGGATACGCGAATTAGCGTCCTTATATGCTCATGATGGAAAATACTGGTTATTTAGCTGCATCCGGTTAGAATAGAAGCTAACACCAACATAGTTGGGATGTGGCTAAGCAGATTGCTATGCTCATGATTTTTTGTAATGCCAAATCTCCATTTGAAAATATTTTTCAGCCTCCCTAAGAAAAGAAAAAGTACAAAATATCGATCATAATTATTACTAATGCCGTCATTCAATACCGGCGGGAAATCGACTGATGTTTATTGCAGCGTGCTATTATTATTTCTTTGCTCGCGGCGGGAAAAATGGGCAAATCTTAAACGGCTTATAGTTCATAAAACGGCCAATGAAACTCATTCAATCGTTAATAAATTCATGCTCCGTTTCACTCGATACGGGGGTTCGATGTCTGTTACACTGTGTGGAGGGTGGAGATGTGACTGGTGAGCATAGGTCGGTACTGCGTCAGGTTGTAAGTTTTGTTCTCCGCTCAAAAATAATTGAGTTTTTCGTATAGAATATTTCAGTTCAGGAATTTTACCCTGTAGATGGTAGGCTTGCCACCAATCTCATAGAACTCTATTATCTGTCCTTGATTCTCTTGCAGTATGATTTTCATGGTTAGAATAGAATAGAATAGTTCTTTATTTGCACAAAAAGTTGGTACAAGTTACAAATGTTTAGTTTAGAATGATCCTTATACTAACTACCTTAACTAAGGCATGCAAACAGTTTAAGCTATAATAACAAAGACATTTTTCCATTCGTGATACGATTATTAGTTTTTGTTTTTTTAGTTAGTATGAAATTCGTTGCCTTTCAAGATGGTTATATATTGAGATCCAAATAACAGAGAAACGACGGTTAGTGAAAAATGTAAAGAATCACGAATAGAAAAATGTAGTTGTCCTAAATCAAATCAGGTAAAAATTGAGATAGGACTTTTAGTCATGCGAGCGACGATATGTCTCAGACTTATATATATACCAAGTCCCACCCAGTAGCAACCCTCTATATAGTAGATACGTAAAACGTCGTTACTAATTAACAGTAATGACTTGCTGCGTACATTATTCTCTTGTTTTGTCTTATTTACGTTCTCTAACTCAAACTCAAAGCATTTATTTCTATTAAACCATTTACAGACACTTTTGAATTGTCAAAGAGTCGGACAGTTAGTCAGAAAATTGAAGATAGTTGCCCATTCCAAAACGTAGATCTCTATGGAGAAGAACGGGAAAGAAACTCCAAGGACACTCTTTTTAAATCAAGATATTACAAAATCCTGGGTACATTATTTAGTTTCTATATGTGAGAACAATGTAAAAAAATATATATTAAGAAATAATTCAAAATATAAGATTAATAATAAAAAAAAGCAGTGGCAGTTATGAGATGACCATCTAGAATTAAGTAAACTTTATTTAACGTCATCTTTGTTTAGTTTCTCTCCTCCAAATTAAATTCTGAAATAAAAACCTTTCGTTTACCACTTGCTACAAAAACGTATATTGGAAGGTATTAAATGACAATTCACTTATTTACGTAAATATACAATTTCTTCGAATAAAAAATTACTTGCGAAATCTAATAACATTGGTCCTCAGACAGCCTACAGCGAAATCAATATTCAATTTGATTGCATAAAACATTTTTCAGGGCCTAATTGACGGCAAATTTTTCCCTATTACAGTAAGTGTGATGTTTTCATTTGAAATGCCAAAAATTTCAACGATATTTCAAAGGCGGGAACAAATTGTAGCGATAAGAGCGTCACAGAAGTTAGGGTGTGTTTCACTGGAGTTGTTATCAGTTGAGGGCACTCGGGGCAGTTGGGGCACGCGGGGCGGTCGGGTCAGCGGGGTCAGCGGACACGATCCGCTAAATCGAATGAAAAATTGTACCAACTTCATTGAACCAATGTTTTGAAGCGACGTGAACCATCGCTGAATCGGCACAGGCGTTAAGCCACGAATTGGAAAAAACCTGGCAGTAGGGCAAATATGTGCATACCGAGAGGTATTCTCATCGAAACATCAGACCCTTGGGACACACGTAATAATACACGAACCCCTTTTTAGGTAGGCACCGCCTACTTCCAATATCCGCGTAATATTTTAGACGTGGCGGAATTCTCGCTTCCGAAGGCCCAAGTGAGAACAAACGTTACCTACAACTTATAAAGGTTTTGGTACTTTTGTAATAACTTTAGTTGCAAAAGAGTCTGAGGAAAACGTCTGGTAATATGTTCAGTTGGGACGACTTAATTTATTTACAGGTTGAAAATTAGTAGTAGTCTTGAGGAACGCTCGTGACTTTCGCAATCCCAGTATTATTAAACTTCTTTACACCACTTTGGTTCGGAGTAAACTCGAGTCCAGCGCCTGTGTCTGGCATCCGCATACTGCGTCTCAGACACTGATGCTTGAGAAAGTTCAGAAGACCTTCCTGAGATTTTTGTATCAAAGGCTGTACCATTACTTCCCATTCATGTACCCAACGAATTATCTTCTAGGGGTGTTGGGTTTAAATTCGTTGGAGGTAAGAAGGGGCTTTGATCAGCTCACGATTGCCTGTAAAACCCTAAGCGGTCGTATTGACTGCCCTGAACTCCACGGACTTTTCTGCCGCCTATTTGTGCCCGACAAATACCTTGGGCACCGTCAAAGCCGCCGTCATAACCTGTTCGCACTACCGCTGTCTAGATCTGTTGCTAGAGCCGAATCCCCAGTTTGTCGAACCCTAAGGATGCTAAACGCCCTCCTGACTGCCGACCCTGAATGTGATGTGTTTGCCGATGAATGGAAGAAAATAATGCGTGCTTGTCTGTTGTTTTGTGAGGGACAATATGCGAGGGTGTCCACTGTTGCATGTTAGTTTATTGATGTATCTAATTTATTGAACCATTTACTCAAATAATTATTAATAATTTTATCCACGAATTGTATATCTTTGAATTTAATTTTTTGTATTGTATGTTATTTGAATGCTTATTTTATTTTAATTTTTATAATTCTATGTTAATTAATGTTATTGGACCTGTGCCGTTTTAATTAACTATAAATAAATAAATAAATAAATAAAAACAGTCCCTAACTCCGCAAATAGAGTTTCAGTAAGACTAATGACACACTATCACTAGTAACTCAAAATATAAATTATAAGTCACGGGAAGAAAAAGAAAAACTCTAAACTTACCCCATTACACTATTTCAATCCAAAATTACCACATCTCCTCAGAACCTCGACCTCTCAAACTGATACCTACGTCCTACATATACCTAACACAAAATTACAGCCAGCACTTCCGTTAATGTGGTTATAGTAGATCGAACGTTGTTTACCCAGCTTTCCCCAGTCTTCCCCACGGTACCCCACTGTTCCCCACTATTGCCCACTATTCGCCAACGTTGGAGCGGGCGGTGAACTTCATACGGACAACTTTAAAATGAAAGATTCGTACAAGCGCGCCGTGTAATATTGAATTCTCAACCACGTATACTGCGATGGGTTTTGGATGTATTTATGTGTCATTAATATTTTATGTGCGGATAGACATATTTGCTTGGCATATCTGATTTGAATTTGAGCTCTATAAAGGACTGTTTTCGCGCATCAAAACTTACTTTTAGCATAGCTTAAAAAGCAACAAATTTATGTACCTAGTCGTAGACATAAGTTGATAGCTTTCATCTTATTTTGATTGCTCTTAAGAATATATAAATAATATTCTTAACTGTAGGTACTTCCATCTAACATATAATTTAAGTTAACAGAACCGCGTCTAACTAATCTTTACGTCAATAAAATTCTCAGAAGTGCCTCCAAAACTATACCACAGACCCACAAAACTGTTGCAAAGCAGTCGTAAAGAAAATATAATCCATTTTATACGAACGTTAATAGGTTGTAAGTATTGCTTCCATTGCCAAAAACGGGCTCTAAAAAAAAAGTTGCTGTATAACGTTTGTACCTTTCGCGCCCTTTTTCAATGACGTCATCATGTTAAGGTTGTCACCAACGATACTATTCTATTCTTCGCGTTGACGTGTAATCATTAAGGGGTATGTGGAAATGGGTCACTCTGCTAGGCTAGGCAACAATAAGTCACTTAGTGAGACATTCTCAGGTGACCTATCACCTTTCGGAGTGTCATTCACGACTATTCTTGAATAGACTTATACATTATGCTAATAGACTTAAAGATTTTGTTATCAACATAGCTTATGATTTTACCGTCTATTAATTGAAGGAATTATTCCATATTTCCTTTACTTAATTAACATACGTCCGAATTGAAAAGTAAAGTCAGGGAAATTAATTGTTTACCAAATTCACTACCAATTCAATTCGCCGTTCATATTTTATATTCAAATCACAACTATCATCATTCGTTGACAGCCAAATGTGTCAGTTCGATAAACAATTAATTTCCCTGACTGTACGGTCACCAAAACTGATAAGTAACCAGGGTCGTCGAATATAGTTGAAGTTTAGTAAAAAACCGATGGATATTTACGAATAAAATTTAACTTAATTAATAGAAAACAAACAGGTCAATTATTAAATTAAATTTCATTTGAAAACTTCCATCGGTTTCTTACTCAACTTCAACTATATCGACGAACCTGATTACTTTTCTCTTTGGGTGACTCTACATACATGGATAGACAACGAAGTTTAGGTAATTTTGTCCTTCCTTTAACGTAATTATATACCTGTTAGTACCAACTAATATCACCTATAAATGAACTCTTATTTATTCCGGTGTTCATAGTTTCATTTTCTCCTAATAAGTTCATACATTATTTTCAATACACAACACAGGTAGACAAACTTTTACCTGCGTCGGAGGCATTGATTATGAACTTCGGGCAATACCTAGATAACCTAGGCAGATACTTGGTCTAGACTTAACTGAACTTTGCTATCTTCGCATATTTCATGTGCTATTCCAATTCGTCGGAATTTATTATGGAACGATCGCAGACAGAAGTTTCGGTATACCGTTTAATATGAACTTATGTAATATAGATGTATCGATGACATTATAATAATTTGTAGTTGCTTTTTCTGTCTAGTTATTTTATTCAGGGCCTAGGTTAGAGCACCTATAGCTTCTAACGTTTCATAAGTGCCCGATGTAGGTTTAAATGAATGAAATATTTTGTATTTTTTTTTTGCCCGGCGGCGCATGAGTCGTTGCCCGGAATGTTACCACGTTATAAATATTATGTTTATATACTTTTTGAACTAGGTTATAGTGTATTTATTTTATTTCTTATTTTAATGTTTATTTTTTAATTTTCGTATGCTGCACTGGTTGACGTCATCACGTCAGCGCCGGTTATCGCTGAAAACCAGCGCTGGGGCTCTGTCTCGCATAGGGTCGTAGCATTATGCTGAGCGATTGCCGTTTTGCGTGAATGTGACGCATATTTTCCCCCAACTCGTTATTTTTTGTGTTTGTGTGTTTTTTCTTTGCGTCATGTTTACCGCAAATAAATGTATTTTCTTTCTTTTCTTTTTCTTAAAAAAGAGGACGTTATTAAGAAGTCTGATAAATAAAATACATACAGAAATGAGTCCTTAATGTATTTTATCTTTTCTAGCGAGATTGATACGAACCTTTTTGACTCGTCTCGTCTTCGAGAAAATAAAAAGACAAGACAAAAGGTGCCATTAGCTCTTATTACTTCTCGCAATACCTACCTAGTGCTAAAGGTGCTTGTTTGTAGATACAGCCAGAGCCACTTTTGTATTTAGAGGGTAGTTTAGCATTTCTCGAAAGTCAAGTCGTCATAACAAGCTTTGTAAACTGTGAAAGACATGCAAAGTCAAAGTGAAATCGCATATTTCAATAACACCAATAAAATACACGTTTGTAGGTCAAAAATTAGGTACAAGAAAAATTAAGAATTAAATCAAGTTGCCCCTTCCAAAGGTAGTTTCGTATGGAGAAGAATGACCAAAAAAAAAATACGTGTGGCACTCGTGGACTGCCGCGGTAAAGCTATTGCATAGCATTTTTTATCAACTTATGCAATTATATTTTTTTTATTTATGCAGTATTTTTTTTTCTTTGATATTAATTCAAGTACAGTCGTACCATATACATACACGTTAAGCGAACGCTCGGCCGAGCTACATGGTAGGCGGAGTGGGGGATGTTAGGTTTTATTTTCGTTACGGAATTTCTTGATTCAGTCGCCGCGCTCAAAGCCCGCGATAAAAGCTATGCAATAGCTTAAAACTCTACAAACTCTACAACTCTCTTTACAAAAAAAAAAGTATAATTACAATATTTTGTTTACATTAATAAGATAATCATATGCGAAGACGACATATTCTGATAAACTTATTAAAACTCATAGAAACAACCTCCTAAAAAACCAAAGTTTCCTTTAACTAGAACCCAACAAAATCAAAAAAGTCGAAAAATATATAAAACTATCTCATCGAGATAACCTCTCCTTATCGTAAACATTACTTCCTATGGGCTCTTTGAGAAACCATTTTGTCTCAGCATGAGGTGCATTCAAATGTAGGAAATGGCACACTATGGTGCTAGAACCGATGAGCTAGCAACGTTAATTTATTGCTGTGTTTACACCGAGTTACCCAAGTTTCCCGCAGACGCACACGTGGGCCAACTTATACTTAGATAAATATTAGGGGAACTTGATAGCTGGCATTAACTTTACATATAAGTATATTTTGACAAGCTTCGTTTGAGATGCAATCCTGAAAAAATAATATTTTCATCAACATTATTTTCATATCATAATAAAAAATAAGTTGACAAACAACGCACAAGAGAACGCTCGCACAAAGATGTTCTTTTGAAGAGGCCACATGTCGTCGTGAGCGACGCACCTGTTTACTTTACATGACGTCTGTCAAACATATAAAAGGTGCCTCCTTACGACGCACACAAAAAATGCTGTCGTCAAAGAACCTTTGACAAATTATCCTGTTAAGTTGACGAGCAAATATTCCGCGAAGGAACGCTCCCACTCCCATTGAGTCGCTAGAAACGCTACTCTTTGAATTGTCAATTCGAACAGAAATAAAGACGTATCGCAAAATCAAGTGCCGAGTGTACTACCACATTTTACATTACCGTCAGTTTTTAAGTGTCGCCGTATCCGACGTCGAGTGCCAAAGTTTTTAGCGTGTAATGCTTCCGATACATAAAACCATCCAATAATATTTGTGTTCGACGGCGACGCGAAAACATTTCGCTCGGAGGCGCCCCTTATCGGTCGGCTATAAAGGCCTTTCGCGCGATAAAAACTGATCTGTGAGTTTGTCCGCCAACAACAGGAAAACAGATCTTTGGCGAGCCGCCAAGTTACCTGGTGGCCCCGCGCGAGGTGCCGCCGCGCCGCCTGCCACGCACTCCCCCTGCGTGCACTATCTCCACACCAGTCGAGTCTGCACTCGCGATAAAGGGTTAACAAATTGCATCCAACTTCCAAGCACACGTCGCCGAATGTGGAAGCAGTAAATAGTTCCATGTTTGCCGGCGAAGTTTTGACTTCTTTCTCACTCGCCAACTGACGTTCTCATAATGGCTTTTCCGGAGGTAGGAACGAGCGTTTTCATTGTAACGCGCTGGCGTGTGGCCGCCCGCGGCGCCACCTCGCCGCGCGGTCCGACTGCGTCACTCCTCAATTTGCTCCACCAATTGTCGCCATTTAAATTGTGTTCCTCGTACAATCCACGTTATTATTCTTTTATGCGAGCCCGCGTCGATCGCGACGTGCAAATTGTTTTTTTCTCTCGTCTGTATCGGCGCTTATTTCGCGTTGTCTCTATTCTGCCGGAGGCGGGGATGTAAACATGGTGCGGGGCTTAAAAGTGCGTCCTAATTTATTTGAGGCGCCTTTTCGGAAAACGTTTCAGCTATGGTCTTTTATCCAGTTGAACAAAGGATAATACGAATAAAAGCCAGTCGAGCATAATCGTACTTTCCTCGAGAGCTCCGCTAAAGATAAAATAGTCACCACAATTTCCCCGGTAGAGTTTTTACCTTTCAGTGGCGCGGTTTTTTTTGCGGGATTCAAAGCTGATTCAATAAGAAGTTACGAGCGTACTTAGCGAGCATAACACTCGTGTGTACAGTTTTTATGTTTCCACCGGAGAGAGGAATGTATAATATTCGTTTTCATGTAACAAAGGGGGCGAGTTTGTTGATTGTTTATATTCGATTATCTCGAAACCAGTGGACCAATTCCGACGGCGCTTTTGTGAGCTCGCATCTTAAACATCTCAGATGATAATAACGGAGCTATCTGCATAATCAATGTGGAATTGAACAAGATGAGTCTTACCTACCAGTTTCGTTGTGTAAACAATTTGTTAATTCTTTTGTGTCTGACGGTTGACTATTTGAGACGTTCAAGTTGGAATCGGTCGGGTTTATGGGGGATTTTAATGAATTATTTGGGATATTACTATAGAGAATGAGGCACCTGCCACTCTCAATGTATCTAAACATCAACCCGTGACCGCGTAACTGAGTTAGTTGCAGAGCGTTGTTGGCGAGTTGGGGTGGTGGTAACCTCATAAAGGGCCCCATCAGTCGACATTAGGCGGATGACGCTCATACGCGTCGACGCGTCCTGCGACCCGCGCCTACTGTGATCGATGTACGTCGAACTTCACGTCGATGTATTAACATTGATGCATATGAATCTAAAAATAAATAATGATAATGTATTGTTTTTACCCTTGGGTAACAATGATTGATTCTGGAGATGTAGATACACAACAATTTAGAAATTGAGAAACCTGATTTATAACTAACACAATCACTACACAAACATACTTATAAAAGTCAGACAAAAGTATTCCTTTATTTCATTATCACTTTCACCAGGCTATTTAATTACCCTCATACTTACAAAAAAAATTAAATAGAAATACCCGAAAATCGATACACAACATCCAAAAATATTCGGCTCGTATCAAACAATCGTTATTTGATTACACACCTTCCTGATTACCGCGGCCTCGGGCCCTTATACCTGCGGGGAGCAAGATTGATACGACCGCGGCCACAGCCTCTGACAGCCTGTTATTGAAAAATTGAGCGATAATCCCACTGCGACCACCCCTTGTTTAAGATTTCCTTTTTTCCGCAACACATTGTTAATAATTTCCCCTCGCATAATTTCAGTTTTAGGTGTTAAGATGGGATTGGATCAATGTGAGGTTTTGTGTTTTGGTCCTTCTGGTGTTAGTTAAGCGGATCGAAGGGCCACAAGTAACAAACAAGTCAGTCGTGTTTAGAAACAAATAGTGTGTCCTTTTACAAAGTCTCTTATGTCCTAGGTTTGTTTTCAGAAACTTTTAATCTCATATTAATTATAAATGTACTGATAACAACTTCTTTGATATATTGATTATATGTACTAACCGTTACTATACCTATTAAATGTTATTTTAAGAATGTGCATCACAAACTACCTGTACCATTTTTATAATTTATGTGTAACACATTCCCACATCATCATACATCGCTCTCTTCATCAACAAACTGTAAGGTATACCCCTCATATAACGCTCGATCTATTGTTGTAGGTTGCGCGTTCGTAAAGTTCAGCTCCCACCAAGAGGCGCAGGCGGCCATCACGAGCCTGCACGGAAGTCAAACTATGCCGGTAAGCACGCAACCACATTATCGGACGACAAGTCATGAGAGACTGAGGTGGACTTGACAGTTCATTAAGGACCAAGTTCATTAGGACCAAAACGTTGTATTCATGCACGCTTATTTTGACATAAAACACGCGAATGACATACAAGCTCATGATAATGATTTGACTGAAGGTTGGTGATTAAACCTAATTGTTATTACTGACAAAATATAAATACTATAATCTTGGCTTAGGCTCTTCGCCAAATGACCAATTTTTGTTAAATTGCTTCCTTTTTCTTTAAGCTTGTTTGGTCTTAAAATTCAATTCTTACGCCGTTCGACGCCGAGTAAATCAAAACCTACTCACTCTATCGTTCAACTGTTTTGGTCCTCAGCCAGTTTCCCAGCTTCCGTCCTTATCTCCAACGTCAAACTATTTACAAACATTTTTCAACGGAAATAACTTATTCGCTTTCAATAAACTACTCTCCGAAGCTCCGTCAGAATTCTGCGTCACACTTTTATTTAACTTCCTATATTTTTCCGCTCTCGTCTCTGGGACAAATTGGTAGGAACTACATATTTGTTCATTTACAAGGTTAAGGAAGCTTGCCGCGATCAAATCAGGAATGAGTTATCGGTATTTCGAGTTCAAATCTCCGGCAGCCTTCGATAAGCATGTTAAGGCCTGTTGAATGTTATTCAAAATAATGATATTCCTTACAGCATAAAGTATGTAAAGTCCGGGAAACAATTTGCTAATAAAAATTGACTATATACTAACTTAAATTGTCAGTATAGTCAAATTACAACTGTTCCGTAGCTATAACACGGCCAATTAACGTAGGGAGTCAATTTGCTTAACAATGAGTTGTCCTTTAGTCAAATAAGTCAATATTGCCAATGAGACGATTTGATCAGATCACAAGTATTATTTTATCAGGACGGTAATGGCGTTCCCCGCTCCCGCTGTTGCTCGTGTTTAAGCCACATCACACGTCGACAAAGCATTGAGTTATTCGCCTACGTACGTACGCTGATAGAATAGTTAGTGAACTAACGCAAACAGAGTGAGTCGTGGCTTCACGCAACCCTGATACACTACAATAAAGATTGTGTTGATTTGAGATTGATGAGGCAGGGGCTCGTCTATACAGTGGGCCATGCTTGAGTATAGTTTTAAGTGAATGTCTTATAAATAGAGAAATAATTTATTTATATTCCTGCGTGAGTGTGTGTAAAACAACCCGATCACAAAACGTACTACAAGTAGTTTTTAAGCTGTTGCATAGCTTTTATCGCGGGCTTTGAGCGCGGCGACCGAATCAAGAAATTCCGTAACTAAAATAAAACCTAACACCCCCCACTCCGCCTACCATGTAGCTCGGCCAGTGTTCGCTTAACGTGTATGTATATGGTACGACTGTACTTGAATTAATATCAAAGAAAAAAGAAATACTGCATATATAAAAAATAAATAAATGATTATAATTGCATAATTTGATAAAAAATGCTATGCAATAGCTTTACCGCGGCAGTCCCCGAGTGCCACACGTGTTGTTTTTTGTTTATAATTTCATGCATCTCGTTCTTTTTGTCACAAATCTTCACAATATTATAATGTAATTTTTAACGTAAGCTTTTTTTATGCTAAAAACATCTAACCACTCTTTCAGCAAATAGTTACATTAAACCACTAATATTGAATAACCTTTTATTATTATTTTTAACGGCCCCACAATAAAACCGCACAAGGCAGGGCTAAAGTATGTGAGGCGTCTATATTTAGTCTTTAAGAAAGGAATCTGACCTTTTCATACCTCCACATGATCGTAAAAAGATGTCTCCGAGATGAAATTGATTCAGTCTCATAAAGGTTTCTGTGAGCCTGTGCGGAGGTCAAGTTGAGCATAATAATGATATGGGGTTATGTAAGCCTGGGTTTTGGAGTAAATGTTGAAGAAAATATGTTCGTGTTACTACGTATATCAGAATTTTTGGAAACTCACAAACGATTGATGATAAAGCAAGTATTTTAAATAACTACAGTTAACATACGAAATGATTTCTAAAACTGCAACAGTCAAGGAAAATAGTTAATGAATAGTTCTCCTTGCAATTCTCGATGTATAGATACCGGAATTTATTTCAAATAAGAAAGAAATGACAGTTAAGATATAAAGCAGTAACTGCAATAGAATTTATTTAATAAATTCCTATTTGAGAAAATTAAAAGTCATTAATCCAAACTAGGCTGAGAATCAGCACTTTTTGAACGTCAAAATTACATAAGACAGTCCCCCAAAACGACCGCCCTTCACCACTTCCTGGCGCTTTAGCTGGGGAGAAGAAGTCGCGCAACAAACTCCCAGCAGCACAGCTGTCTGTTCAGTTATAAAGAAACATTTTTATTCGCTAATTATCATATTACTTCCCACGTTCATGACTTCTCACTCAATTAAATTCAAATTAAGTAACCCTTTTCCTATCTAGTTAACTTTACTTCGATCTTTTCATTACATGAACCAATTAAAGTAAGTACAAATTCGTATATCAAAAGCGATTGGTTCGTTTTGATATATGAATTTGTACACTAACAAAATGCATACAGAGTTGTAAATAGGTTGTGAATTTCGGTTTTGGCAAAAAGTTGTAAAATCAACTGTCCGACCCAGCAGTTTAACTTTTTAATTAGTGGCTCTGTCGGACGCCCACCGTTGCCTACGCCAAGAATAAAACATCGATACTCATTAATTCGAATAATCGATTCGTTTTTGCTAATCTCTTGAATAATCTTTGAGTTAATGTCCTTAATTAATGTTCTCGCAGTTGTATTGCTTTTCTTCTCATTTGCTTTTACACCATTTAAAGTTGCATCTGCAAAATGAAAGCGAATGTTATTCTAACTTAGTCCGTTCTAGACTTATTTTATGTGCTTAGACGCCATAACGATATTATTTCTACTACATTACAACTATATTCTATACAATTCATTACGGTACCTATGTAACGCCAATGAAAACTTTTACTATACTGCTCATAACATAATCCTACTACACGTGTTTCAGCAAATTGTAATTAGGAACCATACAACTTACCCTCGCTTACCCTCGACAGGAATCCACTTATATTAATTGTTACGAACGATAACTTGGGGTAAAGGCGACCCACTAAATGAAAGAAGCCGTCCTTTGCTTATTTCGCCGCATATTATACCGGCCATTATGATATTAAATCTGGTTTCAACTTTATTCGCCGCACACTGAATTGCAATTACTTTAATCGGTACGCTGATCACAAAATAAATCGTCAGTGTACAATAACATATCAATTTTCAATCAATTCGTAATCAGTCACAATCTGGTTGCGAATGTATTTTGTTACATTTAAACAGAGCACTTTGATTAGTAGCAATTTAATATTCATTAATCATTCCACTCAGCGTGACGCTGTCCTCTTCTGGAAATGTTATGCAATTGTGTTATAATTGGATTGGTTCGATTTCAAGCTAAATAGATATACTATATGATTCTAAACTGCCTTCAACAACGAACCTTTTCAATGAATAGATTTCCCACTAAAACTAAATACGCCTCCTAAATTAAGAGTCGACATAAAGGACTGACTACATAATCCTGAATATAGTAAAAATGGTATTCTGTAATCAAGTGCAAACTAGCATTGGACCGTTGACAAGCCGAATACAGTCAGTTCGAGTGAGGTTTTGTTGTAGTCAGAATAGAAATTCGGCGGGCACTCGGCGAGCCCGATAATTCCTTTTGCCGAGCGACGACACAAAAGCTCGCTCTCTCCCGCCCCCCGGATTTGCTCTCAACTCCTCCTAATGACGTTTTTGTCTGGCCCTCTTTACCTCTAGTCTTGTATTCTGTACAAATATTGATTGACTTGTATGGCGTTTCGTTTGAAAACGTATTTCGTTGAACAAATTTCGAAGCCCTTATTTTTAGGTATTCTATTTAGTTTTCCAATTTTGTCTGTATTGTTTGACCGTGGTGAAGTGTCTGACTGCTTTACTTTTAAATTGTGTTACGAAAGTAATTTGTTCGCTAACTTTGTTTTAGTTTACAATGGCTTAACTTGACAAGCTAATTGAAAATGACGGGGCAGAGGATAAGTAAATTACAAGAAACTATACTAAAGTTCTGCATGTGTAAATGAAAATGAGTTGAAAAGCGAATTCATTTAGGTACTTCCTCTTGCTTACAATTCTATCATAATTAACGCAACATTAACGCACTCAAAGATAAAGCTAAGGTAAATTAATTTCTTCTTCATTTGGCTCTCCTAGTCCCGCTGGCAACTAATCTGGATAAATAAAATACCCGATCCAACGGCCTGCTCATCGCAGCAACGTAAAAATAATCATTCAAATCTGTCCGTGGGTTCAGATAATCATATCCAAGGTCGTGTGCATTATACCTTTTATCTTTTGATGGCAACCTCATTTGTGATACAGGAGTATCCTACTTTGACCTTATTTGTTTCGCATATAGATGGGATTAGATAATTTTGATGTTTAGGAACGAAAAAATAAAAGTTTTTTAAATTTATGAGTAGAGGTAAAAGGTCTCTCATGTTTTTACTGAAGATTTTTACAATATTGCAATATTTTTGTAATATTAATATTTTTTTTTTATAGTATGGTGACTACTGGACTGTTTAAAAGCACAACTCTCAAAGATCAACATAATTACTATTATAGGAAGTTCCCTAAAGTCCCAGTTTACCAAATTAACATATTTCACATAAAATCAAAACCATTAACCGAACTCAAAAACCACCACGAGCATAAACTCACGTAAAATAGACGGGGATCTTCAACATAAACAATTCACCCAAGTTTGGAGGTCAGCGTACACTGTTGTTTTTCATAATTGGCCCAGCGGAGCTGGCGCGGACCTTATTAAGAGAAAATTTCTAGTGCTTCAGGCACACAATATGGCGCCCTCGGACCTCGGAAACGGAAGCTTATTATACGAGCATGAGCATAATAATAATATATCGTCGTATTCTTTCTCTTTGAGTCTTTGAAGTGCTTCCTATTGTAGTATTTCTGATATTGGATTTGAGATTTACCTGTGTGAAGGCTTTGCATATAACATAATATGCCTTTTTGCGTTGAGAGTAAGTGACGTACTTACCTCTATTCACGAAATACTAGAACCATAACTTCAAGTATATTTTGTCAAAAAGTGTGCCTACCTTATTGTGGTGAAGTATGGATATTCATAGATTTTATTCGGCAATATTAAATCATAATAAAGAGCTACACTCAAGCAATCCGTGAATTACTACAAGGGAGTAAGTAGATAGAGGGCAGTGAGTTGTTTAATGACTCCTTCATTACGAAATTCTACTGTACTCGTAATAGTTTTACTACAAAACCAGGTATCCGTCATCTCACGTAGGAAGCCCACAGGTATTCACTCGGCCATAATATTGCATGCATGGGGTCTAATGGCTATAGGTATACTTATCTATGTTTATAAGACGGAGAAATGTGACAATAAACGCCGGGAGGGGACGCCTTAAGAAGACATATAGTGACCTTATTTGTGATGTTGTTCAGAAAGGTCAGGTGCGTAGTACTCGCAACCGGCGTGCGTGTATGACCAGATGTATGAACGTAAACGAGGCGAAAGGAGTATGTAAGGTTCGTAGCAGGTGGCGTTCTGTAGTTTCTGCCTACCCCCATGGGAAGAAGGAGTAAGTTTATGTATGTATGTAAGGGTGACAATATTGACATATTAGATGACGCATAAACACTGTACAAACGTTGTAAACTACGGATTGTTGTAAGTTTAAGACCAATTAAAAATTATTTATTTTGACATAAGTCGCCATGCGCATTTTTTTATAAATGAAGTACGTATTATTTTTATCTATACATACAACTAAATAAAATGGAAGTGTATTTTTGCAATGTTAAAATAACAGCTTTTTACTCAATGCATATAAAAGTATATACGGAACATATATTTTTATAGTCTCTCTTTTTGTTCCGGCTAATCTCTGAAACGGCTGGACCGATTTTGATAGGACTTTCACTGGCAGATAGCTGATGTTATAAGGAGTAACATAGGCTTTTTATCCCGGTAGCACGTTCCCGTGGGTTAATTTCCGACTTCCACGCGGGCGAAGCCGCAGCCAGAAGCTAGTATAAAATATGTATGTACTGAAATTAAAATTTATAAGATACCGCGATTACCGCGATTACGATTAATGAATTGTTAACAAGCTTAGATTATAATAATTTATCTTTCACATTTTCTTGACCAAAAAATATCTGTGAGGTAGTAACAGTTCTCGGGAATAAAAAATAAATGAGTCTAGTAAATTATTATTGCTCTATTTAGGATACACTTGAACGTATCGGAGCACTCTTCCACCGGAATATGACATGATTTACCAAAGTAAGTACGGATTTATAAGCAATAATAGTTCTGTGCTTACCTTTGAATTTCTGTGGTTATCTAAATGTACGAAAAGTTATTCCACTTTATCTCATAATCTTTAGAGAATTAAAAATCTTATTAACATTATTACGTTACCAAAAGACGAGTGTACGATGTTGAAACTTAATTAAACTGTATAACATAAGTACTTATTATCTAAAGTAAACCTACTGAGCTCGAAATTAATGTAGTCACCTTCTTCAATTTGTTACAAAAAATGTTACATTAATTTCTTCGCAACTTGGATTCTAAAACATCCAAATTCGAGAGATCTTAAAACTTTTCGGCAATTTGTCTTTCAATGTAACAAAATTAATCTTCTAAAACTAAAATAGCGTCAAACATTTAAGTCAACTTGGTAGATAAGTGGCCACACTATATTTTTCTTGGGGAGAAATATCAAAAGGGACATTAGCCGCGGTCGCTCGAAACTTGGAGGCTACGATAACCGCCGTGAGAGGGCGCTGTGAACTATTTACCCAGCTTAGGGGCGAAGCGGGCGCAAAATTAAGAGATTTTCCCGCGCCAGTACAAACACTGTGAAACGACCCTTATTAAAACCGTCCCGTGTATTTTAAAATGAAGATGCGACGATGACGCGGTATTTGTTTAGGCATCGACGTTACTATATTAAAAGAGAGTGCGCGCATTATTAATGTGTGAGTCAACAGATTCTCAATTAGGTTTTTACATACAGCGTGTTTGAATTGCGCTTGTTTAGATTCGATTAATATGTGTGCATTTTGGATGCTCGTAGCCACGCAACTACATAAAACTGTTGCTTATAAAAGCGAATATTAATTAACTTTCTGTGTTATTTTTGAACAAACTAAAATGTTATACAACATTGCATGTGTATGAATAAAATATGAAAACTGACCCGTTAAACGAAGCTTGTAGTTTTAAAAACATTGCTCGAAACGAATTTTGCACAAAGTAATGAGAAGTTTAGTGATTTCAGAGTTTTACTTTAAACTAGTTATTAAGTTTAGAAAATAATAGAGTAGATAATTCTACTTACTACTTAAAGATTAGTATGATTTTGAATTTCAATAATTATTTACTACCGTATGGTGTAATAGTTTCAAACACTATTGTTCGTCGAGTGATTGAGCTCCTTAAGTTCTGAGTTAAGCTTCACGATTTCTAACAAATTCGTGCACTGACTGGACAGGTCCACTCAATCTGTGTGGTTTTTCCTCAAAAGACCATTTCAGACACAAATCTACATGGTCTTCACATGAACCGACCAAGATTATGTCTGGACTTGAAAAGAGACTGTGACCTCTGAGTTTGTTTCGGCCTTTCTTCTCAGAGTAGTCAGATAGGAAACGCCGACCTCATCTAGTTTTAAAATATGATTGTCGTGTAAAAGTTTTTGTACAAACCTACTTACAGAAATAAAATCATTTATCATTGCTGAGCGTGAGGTCCTAAAAATTGTTAGTAGCAGTCCTGAGTCTAGATTTGAGCCTGGATGCTGGCAATAGGCTCGCCGCCAGTTACATGGGACTTAAACATAACTGACGAAATGTGGGTGTACTATAGGTACACCTCTGCCCAACCCTTCAGAGAATACAGGCGTGATGTTATGTTATTAATTTCAACAACCACACTGTTGACGTCACACAGTACCCATTACAGCTCTCCGACACAACGTAACACTATTACACCAGAGTATAGTGTAGACATTCGAACCGCGTTGTGTGACGAAATAATTCCGCAGTAACGCGTCATTCAATTAAGTGACGCGTCTGTTGTCACAGCGTGTTTGTCGTGCTTAATCTATGTCGCACCTCTGTCGACCTGAGTGAGCGTGTCAACATTACCTCATTATTGTTTTATGGACATATCTTCAGTTTAATGCCTGAATGTAGGGTCTTAAGCCTTGAGTGGAGTTTGACGCGGCTGGTATTCTACAATTGCTTGTAGGTATTCTGTTCATTGTAGGACAATTGGTATGACTTGCTAAACGCTTATTTTATAACTATGGCATGATTATATGTATTTTGAATCTTTAATTAGTATATTGATTCTTTTAAAGAGCTGTCTTTGTCTATCTAATTTAAACGTAAGCTTGGGTATAATAATAATAATATAATCATATTTATTTACTGAACTAAGGATTATAATACATTTTAATAATTCAGTTTTACAAAATATATGGATTATAAGCGTACCTATAAACAAACTAAAAAATTCGAAATGAAAATATATAATACGAATTCTTATTACGGTCAAAAGAGCAGAAAGCCAGACAATAACAACAATTAATTATTTTTATAAAATAACAC
Source organism: Dryobotodes eremita (assembly GCA_917490735.1). Lineage (NCBI taxonomy): Eukaryota > Metazoa > Arthropoda > Insecta > Lepidoptera > Noctuidae > Dryobotodes > Dryobotodes eremita. The sequence goes on along the minus strand of OU823249.1, from coordinate 20,462,811 downwards.
AAAAACAATCCTAATTACACACAAAGATACCCGAACACCTCGTTTATGTACAAACATGATATTCTAACCGAATGGCTCACAAAAATTAATTAAAGCCTTTTTTTCATGGAAATACTATACTTTTGGCGAAGCCTCATAAATGGCGGCCACAGATCGCGTTTCTGACTGACTGCCTCGTGTGTCTAGTGGTCGCAAGGGCAAAGTGTTATTGGGTCTTTCTATCTGGAATTTCTCAGTAGCAGGAGTCTGGAGTTGTGCCCGGTTGATGGCAAAAGGGTGGCTCCCTTTTACATAGGCTTAAACATAACTGGAGCAATAAAAATAACACGTGGGTGTTATTGTGGCACACCTCTGCCCAATCCTTCGGAGCAACAAGGCGTGATGTTATGTTAGGATATTTTAACCGAATGCCTCACAAAAATTAATTAACAAAGCCTCTTTTTTTCGTAGAAATACTTTCGGCGAAGCCTCTAAAATGGCGGCCAAAGATGGGGTTTCGAGTTATAATTAAAACGTAAATCAGAGATCCAAAAGTCAGTTTTACTTCTCCTCTTACCCTATTTTAATAAATACTCAAACATGTTACAATATTAACGAATTCTTTTATATTGTTAATTGTGGCTTTCCACTAAAGCACCTAATATTTATATGGCTTTGTGATTACAATGGCCGAGATTATACCCTCTTCGTTTAAAAGCGGGCTATTAATATAGAATATTGCTGTGAATTATCAGCCTGTATCATATTGTTGGTCGGGTTATTTACAGCATGTCATACTATGTAGTACCTTGAATTTGAAAGCGCCTGTTACACAATGGCCCATGATGGACGAACATCAAAATTTATACAATTGTATTCATAATCAACTTAAATATTTATTTTTCGCAATCAGAGAGATAAATGTCTAAGTAACAATATCTGGTATTCTGTACGGAACCTTTACACATACCACTCTTATTAAAAAAAACATTGAAGAAAAAGTGACACATAAAAATCTTAATATTCTAACATTTACGTTCACTTTACTAAATTGCCGAAAACTCTAAGCTTAAAAATTAAGTCATAAGTCATCACAAAATGTATTAGAGACAAATGCTACGCTCGCTACACTGTCTACGCGGGCTGCTACGACGCTACGAAACACTACTAAATGCTACGAACTTACTTCACTTTTGTAGCACAGTAATTAGACTGTAGGTATCCGTCTCGCGGCTGAGTAATATTACTTTGCTTTAAGAGTTATAATTCTGAGCTCTTTAACGTTGGATTTATTCAATTATTTTAATTAGAATTTTAATATCGACAGCATTATGCATGAGTGGTGAATTTTTATCGAGTCGCTCAACTCTAATTGTATATGAAATTAAATTATTAAGTGATTAAACTGTCCAATGTAATTAAATTGGAAAATTATTACTACAGCATAAGCGGCTTTGATATTCAGTAGGGCAATTTGGGCACGTTACCCGTTGACAGCATTGTTAAGCTTAGGCATCAAAATAATCTTCTTTATAAAGAGTATTTTGATGCCAACGCTTAATAATGTATATTATCATAATTTATTTGATGTTGGTAAGCTATCACGTGTGATTAAAATAGATAGCTGAAATTGTTTAGAAGATTTTCGGTCTTTTAAATAACTTAGCACGTAATATTTGAACGCTGTATGTCTATGATCAAATAAAGGTAGCAAATAATTATTTAATATGTTTACAAAAGGTTTAAGGTTTAAAGGTATTTAAGGTTGTCTGTAAAATATCGCTTTTAGCGGTAAGACCGCCCATTGTGTCACCCTGTGTAAAATGTCTACATTTATATCTGTAATTTTTATGGTATACATAATAAAGCTATTCTATTCTATTCTATTCTACACAACTCAAAGTAGAACTAGTTAGGTGGCTATACTGAAACAAAATAAACAGACTCAATAGCTCCTAAAAAAATCTAAATTATGATTTTAAGGCGTTCACGTACAACGATTCCAGAACAAAGTGCTATGGGAAATTGTAAATGCACCTTGAAATAATGACCTCCACCAGGACCTACAAGTTGAGTTCATCGAGATCATTCGTTAGCTTACTACAATATTACATTTAGATTATTATTATTTTGACATTGGTAATTGTGTGTTAGTACGTAAGGAATTGTGTGTTAGTATGTGAGTAATTGAGTTATTTCATTTTAAATGTGTGTCTGTTGTTTCAACATCACTAAATTTATTATTATTTGTATGCTCTCGAGTAAAATGTAGCGAACTGACCATCTTATTATAACATCCTATTGTACTGAAACCTACATTTACGAATAAATTTGATTTGATTCGAAAAAGTGATCCAGAAACTTGCAGAAGCCCACGAAACGAGACTTCATCAGCATGTGAACGTCGAGGCAATCCAGCTTCTCGACCACACAAACATATTAAGAAGACTACAAAGAACAAAACCGTTCGAGCTATTTTTTTAGTTTTAGTGAATAATGTAAAGTACAAAAGTGCCAAACAAACACACGAACGAAGTGAATTCGCCTTAACTCATCAAGCATCGTTAATGAGACACAATTGATTATCTATTGTTTTGGCCCACTAGCGGGCCACCTCGGGCTTGACTAGCTAATAGAGACAATAAGAAAAGTGCTATTGAACACATTCTTAGTACAGACAATTTAATAGCTTAGGTTATAATTAAATTAATTATTAGTCTATTTATAAGGCTAGATTGTAATAAGATTAGGGTCTATCCTATTGTTGAAGCCTAGGACAAGGGGAAAAAAAACACGTACACCTTCAAAAATAACAATTGTTTCTCAGAAACCACGTACATTTTAGTTAGAAAAATGATCAGTGACATTTGTAATGTGTAACAAACGTCGCGACGCACACCTGTGCTGTACACTGCAGGACAGATTAAGAGGAACGTCTGGAAACAAAGAAAAATTCCTGTTCAAACGTGTGTTGAGATTGAAATGTCAACTTCGGTCTAGCCAGAGACGTATAAATAATTGTATTAGTTGATAGTAAATTACAAATACATAAATTTGCATTCGGAATATCTTAAAAGTGCAAGGTTTCAAAAGAAAATATAGCTTTTGCCAAACCAAGCCAAGTTAGCCAAGTTTAGAATCTGCATTTAATGGAAAAAAAAATTCAATAATGGGCACCGACAGTGTAGTACATTTCTTTTACACCATTCGCGCCCAAAGTGTCATGGCTCTGAGGATTATAGTAAAAATTTGAAATAAATACATTTTTTCTTAAATCTCTTTAAGTTTACAGTAAAAAGTTATTTGCACATGATAGCACATGTATTCAGCAGTTATAAATAAAAAACAAAATAGGAAAATAATGTTTTTAGTTGAAATTAGAGCCAAATTACTAACGCCATGTGTTAACTTTTCAACAAAAAAAAAAGTTTTATTCTGAGACCCACGGTAAAAAAAAAAATCAAATTGTGGTATGTAATAGCTGAATATATCGCGTGTCGACCCCTCAACGTTGGACCACTATTTACATTTTTTTTTTTTGTATATATATATATATATATATTATTATTATATTGTATTCTAATTTCTTTTATATTATTATTATTGTATTATATTATTATCTTTTTTATTTTTTTTATTTTAATAATAGCGTATTTAAAAATACGCTATTATTTTTAAGAGACAAGTTTGTTTAAAATCGGATGTCATTGAGTTTTATTTTTCTACTTTTCATCATAAATTCTTTTCTATTTACAATTTTCATACAAATCCGATCTGGGCATCCCAAAATCTGCCTCTACGTGTAACAGTACAGTCAGATAGCACCGGTGCAGATTATTGCGCTCGGTATAACGCCTACACTTTATTGTCATAGGCACCTCCCGTGCGCTGCCGTATTTATCTGCTCTACGGATTCGTTGCTACGTTTTATTTAAGCGGGCTGGTTTTTTTGGTCTGAATTGTATTTTTATGTCTAGTGGATGCAGCATTGCAGTCCTCATATTACTGGTACTTTGGTTTCATGAACGCTTATGTCAGTTTACCTCAAGTAAATAGCTTCAAAAGTTGTTTTCAAAACTTACTCTAGTTACCTGCATAGATGTTATACTGAATTATATTGACATGAGACATAGAAAAATGTCAACAACATTAACCCTACCCGTAGAACCTCAAACATAATATAAAAATCGTTTCCAAATATCCACACCACATTTATAGGTAACCTAGAATTCAGTGTGAAAATATGGTGAAGCGTGGGTAGCGAGTCCATGATGCTCTGAATTATCATCTGTATACGCCGCGAAGCCCTTTGCGTCGGCAGAACCCTTATTGAAAACATTTACATATGTATGTACGTATCACCGGGACGTACGTGCTTCGCCCTCCATATTGTAAACGAGAACGCTCCAATATTATCAAAGTTAGCGATGAAATCGACGATTTACTACGCAGCTTAAGGTAATGATAGAATATTTTCGATCGACTTTCTCGAATATTCGAGAACGCTTTATCGAGACTATGGAATCATCGTAATGGGTCCCCGATGGCTCGGAAGCGGGCTGTCGGGAACAGATTGACTGTCGTGTAAGCTGTTCGCTCGGATCCGGTTTTTGTGTTTCAACTTGTTACGAGTATGAGACGCGATAATAACATGAAATTGACGCTCTTGACTCTCTGAGCGTTTGAATTTGATAGCAATTTGGTTTTTATTTTATCTCCGCTTTCGTCAGCGTTTTTTGTGAGGTGAAATACCTTATTGGTGGAATTTTCAATCTAAATATTTACATAAGAAAAATAAAAGAAGACACTTCACTTCAGCAAAATGAATACATGTGCTTCCTTACTACATAACTACATTTTATGTGCCTTAAGTATTGGTTACCAACGAACCCTCATTACAATGCTAAAAGATCAGTAAGTAACCCATCGCCCACGCTCTCTCTACGAGAACAACAGTTGATTCACTGTTTTTCTTACTACCCACAGATCAATATGGAAATACAGTATAACTTTATTAACATAGAGTAACAAAGGCTAATTATCCGACGGCTCACGCATACCATTACGTGCCGACCTCTCTGCCTACCCTAGAACACGGTGTGCTGGTAATTAAGCGAATACATAAATGCATAGTTTATTGAGCGAGCGAGAAGTTTGCGCTATGAGCTTATTTGAATGTGTAGATTTTGAGATAGCAGTTTTTGGTGAAGTGGAGATTGGTATCGTTACGCATTGGGGCGACGGTACACGTGGAGTGTGTCGTAATGTGTGCATGAACTCATTGTGGTACGTGGGCCTTGTATGAGCCGTAAACATTCTTGAACGTGGCCCTTGGTTACCATACAGGGAGTTTTAAACACTTCACTTGGCAGAGAATTCGGCAATTTGAGTGTATGTTATAAAAAGACATAAAAAATGTCTTGCCATAAAAAGTGTTATAAATTACTTACGTAATTTTGTTTATAATCCGATGAAATGCCGAGAAGCACATGAAAATCATGTCATGCAAAAGCAGACACATCGATCATGACGTCAACCATTCGTCATAGGCTTCACATACACCCAAAACCAATGATCAAACGAACATACTGCCCGTAACCTAAATCACACACTCGGCCAAAGAAACAAATTTCGCCAGTCATTTCAGGTTAGCTGCCTATCCGGCCGCAGACACCGGACCGGCACGGTCTGTCCGGCGTGACGAAGCCTTGATTAGAGTTCCGGCTCTCCGGCACGATCCGGCACGCTTCCACAACGCGGAATATCGTCACGTGCTGCAAAATAAAGGGAATAGACAACTTTGTTTCAGTATGGTAATACGGAACGAAAAATGTGCAGTATAAAATGGAACATATTCTCAGAAATGGAACGTATTTTGGATAAAGATACAAGATTGGATTGACAGTTTTCCAGGACGTGTTTAACAATATGAATGAATATCATTACGGTACACGAACTTTTGATGACTCATTCAAAGGCTTAACATTGTCATCGATAGAATGAAACAAACATAAAAGCGAACAGTGTTGAATAATATAACAAAGAACTAAAATATCTTATCGTTGTACCAACCTTTGTCAAAATCGCCACAAAAAATACACTGACACAAAAGCACGTCGAACACAAAAATTTAGGACAAGAGCTCTTTCAATAAAATCCCCGAACTACTCAACGCCACTTCCATAAAGGTCCCCGAAACTTGCTAACAGCACTTTCGTAAAACGTTTGCCTAAAAATCCGAAAAATACAAAAAGACCATTGGCTAAAATTCGTAAAAATACTAATGGTATTCAGACAAGAGCGGGCTCTGTTAATAAATTCAGTGGAAGTGCATGGCTGCTGGCTGCGGAGGGTTGAAGGGCATTTCTCAGGCGGAGGCCGTATGCAGATGTCTGTTTGTCCAGTCATTACCGCCGGGATGTTTGCCGGAGCGCCCGCCGCCGCCGCCAGCGCAGGCCGGCCGTGGCGCAAGTTACTTGTAAATAACCGCGCGGAAATTAAACGAGTTTGTTTGTTTAATCTAGATTTTTTAATGGAAATTATTTGATTGCATAACCTAAATGTATAAGGTCTTGTATGGAGCAATCTGTGATAATAGATTTTATCCTTATGATTCTAATCATAATATCATATCAAAGCGCAAACGTTCATTATTGAACACGGTCCTTCAAATGAAGGTCACAATGCCTATTGCCATAATTACCGCGTCTGGCAGACAATGTGGTAGTATGACGCTACTGTGTATCAAACAAAAAGTAATCACAAAGCCTCCAGCAACATTAAAAGGTACAAAAAAGGGCAGCGGAAAAAGTCATAAGGAAAGGTATTCCCATAACTCGGACCACGCCACGAGAGAGCATTATGTATGCATCAGGGATCCTCATTTTTGCATTTGTAATAGGAATCATTGTGCAATTATTCAGTCGTTAGTGCGCCAATCTACGGAATAGACGCTCGCCCGCATTAAAATGCGAATTATTTTGTATAAGTAATGTATTTTAATAATTTTGTGGTCGTTCGAATCGGCAGGTAGGAATGAACTTTAGTAGCTAAGCTGCAAATGCAAACTTTTTTCGGAAGTTACTCGTGTATGAGAACAGCCGAATAATTCGCCCACTAGTCCCAAATATTATAAACGTACCGAAAGTGTAGTTTATTTGTAAAAACGAATGAAATCAAATACTAAAACTGTGTCCACGATTAAGAAGATGCCTATTTCTGGACAAAAGCAGTTCTTAAATAAACTCATGGTCATAGCTTCCAAAATTGGACATGTTGTTCTCGGGGCTAAGAATAGAACGTACGTGGGTGTTATCAGAGGCCATTAAGCGAATATATTCAGTAAACGTGAAGCGTCTATGCCTTTCTATACGCCTTTTTTTTGGTGAGAAGTCATTAAATGACCTCTCTCGCTCTGGGCGGAACGGGAGGGCGTGTCAGACTCTTACTGACTAAAACCCACCTGTGTTCTTTCAGTTGCCTGTGCGCCAGGGCCACAGTAACTCTTTCGAACAATCCGCGACCCCCCTGCGTGCATTTCTTTCTTCTGTGATCGGACGGGACGTAGACGAATAGAAGTCTTTAAGAACTTCTTAAATTTTATGACCGCCTAGCTAGGTAAAGGTATTATGTCGACAAGTATAGGCTTAGAAATTATATCGTGGTAATATCCTATATAACTGTCATGAAGTAATACATAAAGATCTGGAGTATTTTTTTCATATTGGTGTTGTAATAAAAACGTAGTAATTATATATTAGGAATGGCAATATCCTTATGACTGTCATGAGGTTATTTATATTTATATTTTAATCTTAGCATATTTCTACTTAACCACAGTGTGTGTTCCCAAATATACTACACGCTGCCTCTAATGAACTAGACGTCGTTATCCGTCAACTCAGATTTATTTCGCAGCCCAATAAAACACAGTTGTATTTGCGAATCATCAAGCAGTTTTATATCCTTACCGTTTGTTTGTTCCCACTCCGGGACCTATCTGATTTAATCAAGGTACTAGGTAAGATACGGCATATCGCGCTGGCAACGCGCCAACTAACACGTTAAGACGACTACAAAAATATACGGTAACTCACGGACTATGCGTGTGTGTGTGTGTGTGTGTGTGTGCGTGCTTTATGTATGTGCTAATGTCTCTAATTCCTTAGTTGTTCTGCCGAACGTATCTTATACTCAATCGTGATCCGGATCTGTATCTTCTTGTTTAAAATGCTCTAGACTCGGCAAATTAGTAAGTTAAGAATCTTTTCAATTCCGTGAGAAACTTTTATTGAAATAACTTTCGTTTCTAATACTTTGTATACTCAGAAGATGAGATAAAACATCATTATGATACAATGAAAACTCAGAGATTCATTCTAAACTCATTTTCAAATGTATGCAGAACATTATTCAGTTCTTTTGCTTTTAAAAAACTTTCGAGAGATTTAAAAATATTTACTTTTCATTTAGCTATAACAAGCGGCCCTCGGATTGTGAAGATTCTTTTTGAATATCTTCTAAAACAACAACCCGTCCGCGGCTGCTCGATGGTGTTGATCTCAGTTAAAAAGATTTCAGTTTTAATACAATCCTAGCACAGATGAAAATTTGTAAACCCGTTTAACTAAATTGATAAATAAATCAAGGTAAACTGCGACACTTAGTTAGAAATACAGCCTCAGCAGTGTAGAGAATTCCTAGAAAATACAGAAACAAGCCGCCGGTAAGCGCATAAACGTTAGCGCATTCAACCAGTTTTGTATGCAAGTTTCATGCAAAGGCGCGCACTTGAATAACTTAGGTCTGTTTGCATAAAAACTCGAATCTCCGAAATGCCCGTTTAGTCTACATTCGGCTGGGGCCTGTAATTTGCATAGAATAACAAGAGAAAGCTTGCGGTGCTCCGAATAAAGAGCACTTTGCCACGAAATCTCAGCCCGTGATATTTGGACCCAATCATCGAGAGGTAACTGTAGTGTCCCGATAATCTACCTAACTTGGCAATGATATTACCTTTATAAGCATTGCTTTTTTAACTTTTGGAGAATAACGAAATTAGCTTTGTATTTTCACGTTGGCTTTTAGAACTTGTGTTGTTGCGGGATTGTTCTTTGTTGTTGACTATTGTAGTATAGGTACTCTTTTATTAATACTTCTGTCGTTAGCAAGTATACAAGAGTAAAAGTACAGTTTGCACAGTCACATCTCACAGTCAAATAAGCAAAATATTTTTAGTTCAAAACTTACTAAAACTACAAACACAACAACAAAAGTAGCTGTAAAATACTTTGACAAACTATAAAAACAACGAGATTAATTTAATTTATTAGGAGTTCGTCTAACATAAATGAAAACATCATCTCAACTGTTCGTACAGTTGCTTGTGAAAATCACGGCTTCACGTCTCAACAGAAGTTCCCAACCGCGCGAAAAGTATGATTAAAAAACTTGTAGCGAACTCACTGACCGTAATAAGAATACGAGGGAGCAGGTACATATGGTGGGGGGGGGGAGAATATCAGCGAGTCTCCCGATTGATTGATTGATAAATTATTATTACCGTAAAAACAACTGGAATGTATTCGGGCGTCTGCTTGTCGGCATATTTTTCCATACCTACTCGCATGATACATGAACTATTGGAAGTGGGTATTTCATCCAGAGAGATGGTATTCCAGTGGGGAAGGATTGTATACCAGGGGTGAACATTCATATTTATGTGTAGGTTCACACGCATGACTACGTCTCTAAACAACATCCGCGACATAACGCCACATAATTCCGCTCCGTCACAGACGGTTTAAATATTTAAAACAATAATACAAACGTAACGTTAATACGTACAATTAAAGGGCATATATAAATCACTTGTGAATGAAAGAATCCAGGATTTATGATGTCCAGTCATTTTCTGCGTCCGCTCTTAATGCGACGCCGCTTCCTGCGGCCGCTCGGCTCGCGCCAGTCATCGCTACGTACCCTACCCTTTTTTACAACAGAGACGTTTTTAACGCGTCCCTACATTTGAAAAGGAGAAAACAATACGTATTACGGGCTCTACCGACACGGATGAAAAAAAAACTGGAACACTTTGAGCGGAAAAAGCGTTGTTTTATAAATAAACAGCGCGTCGCTATCAGTAGTCGACACTCGAGCGACTTGACGCGAGATTTAATAAAAACGGAGCGCTCCTCTGTTGCCCAGTACAAAAGTACCCTTATCACGTAGTATGGGAGCGTTCAAGGGTGAATTATGTTAGGTTGTACGCGAAAAGATGAAAATTAATGAGCTAAAAGTGAGTTTTGCGATGCGACGCCCCCGGCGAAACTTAAGCGGTTAATGCTGTATGATTCTTTTGAGTTTTTTCTAGTAAAGTGCAGTGAGCTGCTCCGCTGAATTAATGGCCGCCGGGTCGTTTGTCGCCCTCCAGATAATTTCAGTGTTAAATGAGTGGTATTTAAACTGAGACATTGTTTCCAATTGGAAGTGGCGTGTGTTCAATTTTGTGTTAAAATGAATCGGTCGGCGGATCGTTGCGGACTGGGTGTGCTTAATAAAAGTCAGCGGTGATCAGTGGCCGACAGTCGTCGCGGCCGAGTCGTAATGATTCAATTTGTCATTGATGAGATGTAAATGTTTTCTGCTTGAAATGAGCAATAATTTATTTGAATTATTTCCTTTTCAAAAATATTTTACAAAACAAATTAAAGTATTACGAGATGTCTGTATCTGTGACGCTAACGATACCTATAGAATTTTAAAAGTACCCAATTAATTAGTATGATTACTTATTTGTTATTGACGTCAGAAATTCTCGTGCTTCTAAACATAATAACTTACTTCATTTAACTCAACCAACATACTAAAGAACGTACATGAACAGTAAATAACCCTGAGTAGCACAAACTAACTCCAACCCAAAGTCATTACATCCCGATTTACAATAAAACAAACCCGAAAGTCTTTCGTTTAGCACAAATTGATAACTTAATGTGCACTCAGCGAGCGCAAGCCTAATAAATATAAAATTCCAAATCCATTAAGACAAACTTTTGATATTAAGAGCGTACCTTAATTTTGTTGATGGAAAACTTGACTTGGGCCTAAACGCCTTATGAAAAAGTTTTTAAAATCTCGTCTAACAAGTTGTGGAGGCTAATGAAGAGAGAACTCGATTTTCTTAGGCGGGTTCCGTCGTCAGGTAAAATGTTCTTAGAAAAGTGTGGGTGCTCTGTATTGATTGGACGAATGAATCCAGTTTGCGGGCACAGACGAAAGATACGGCTGCTAAAATGTAGCCAGTGTGGCGTGGTGATAGGTATGAATTTTTAGTGGATACTTTATAGTGTTTAACTCACACTTACGTGTAAGTAATCAGTGGAAGAATTTAAATTATAAAGTCAGAAGTTAAACTAAGACAGAAAAAAATAATAACATTTATTTGGCAACATTTCGTGAAACAAAAAAAATAAAAAAGCGAAATATATTGAGATTTTACAACGGATTTATTTTGACGATAATCCGTCAAAATTAAGCCGTTGTACGGAATCATTATAAACATAAATTTAGTTTAAAAACACCCTCAGAGTGACATTAACTTATATATACAAAAGCTAATTCTTCATTGTTTCATTCAGTAACAAAATAATTCATGCATCCTTGAATTTTAACCACTTAATATTCCCCTTATCTAGCCCACTGACATACCAAACGGGAGTCAAACAGGGGTCAGTGGGCAAGCAGAACAAACCGAGAAACATCATTGTCGGTACTCTAGGGAGGGGAGAGTCGGGAGTGATGGTCATCGATAGCCATCCGAGTAGAGTCGGGACGTTCGCGACCAGTCCCGGACACATTCATCATACGACTCCAAGATTATATCTCCGTCCTGATTGCTGGCTTACTGGAACTAATGCGTTACTCATGTCTCCTCTTTTATCTTTCTTTCTTAACGCATTTGGTGTTTTGTTATCGATACCGCGGTGTGGTATTGATGTTAGCGAGATCAATTACTGTTCTTCGCCCTATTTAGTTTTGAATGTCGAGTTTTTCTGTGTTATTATATAAAATCATGATCCCTCGGCACTAATGCTGCGCTGCGACTGCTGCGCTGCGTGTCGCGGGTTCGATTCCCGCATGGAACAAATATTTGTATGACCTACAAGTAGTTGTTCTGGGTCTGGCTGTTTATGTATGTGAGTTAAAATGTTTGTAAACGCACCCACAATACAGGAGAAATTGATGGTGTGGTGCAACGTTTTAAAAAAGACAAAAATATCTATAGTTTGTGCCTCTAGATAATTGTGTCTAGATATTTTTGTCTACTGTAGGTGTGAATGTGAAAGAATGTGGGCCGAATTATTTCGTCCAGTTTATTTATAAATAATAAAGTGTCAAGTTCGCTCACAAGTACATAGCTATTCGTCTTATATTTAACAACATGTCCGGCACATCTGGGCCTCTGAATTATTTTTATCCTTTTTGGAGATTGTGCAGAATGTAAGAGGAAGATGGATTGTTATGGCAACGACTTGAAGCTGAAGATAGGCCTTGCCACTACTTGTTTATTTACCATACCAAAAAGCAGTTAAATTATATCCATTTTGCTAAAAAAAATATCTTTGTAATTCGTCAGAATATTTCTATCCGGATTCTCGATTCAACATCGATAAAAATCGATCACATCACTATTTCGCCGTGACTTTCACGGTACGCCCACTCTAATATTACCGGTATTTTCTGTGCGAGTACGCATCAACAATATTATTGGTAATGTAATTTGTGTGTACATCTGAGAGACGTACGAGACATGTGACGTGTGGTGACCGTAAACGAATGATCCGTGTGCCTGAATTGATGAATGATAGATTATTGTGTTGTTCTTTTTGTTCTAGTGTAACATATTTTGTTATGATTAATTTACAAAACAACAGAAAAGTAGCTTTTCTTATACTAGAAAAGACCCTATTGGTCGTAACTATGGTTCACTGTTGATCATCAAACAACTTTAGTGGGTTGATCAACATCAATTTCTGGGTAATGGATATATCTTTTTCCAGTCACATTTAAGCACTTCGTTTACACTTATAAATACATTATTATAGTGCTAACTACTGTTATTAAAATTAAATCAAAACAAAATAAAATGCGAAAAAATACTAAAAACCTGCCACTATCAAATCAAATCATTTATTTCTTTGCAAACATTGGTAATTGGCACATAGATGTTTTTATATTAAAGTCCTCACATGGACATGCAAATCATACGCAATTACAAATTTAAAACAATTATATTATAATTTAAAACAACAATATAGTTAATTAAAAATCATGTAACTTTACATTTATAGGTAGGTAAGTACATACCTATTTGTCATGTCCTTTATGACCTAAAGGCCTCAACTAGTGACCAGTTAAACAAAGGCGCGGCGTGTGATTCGATTCGATATTTGATATGCGAATGATTTATACACGCCTCCGCGGGACTGATTGTGTTGTTTGCTTGCCCCAATCACGTGACGTATGAGCAACATAAATAACGAGACGTTGTTTTTACCAAGCCTTTGATGGGCTCAATACTTTTGGCGGCTATTTCGATCCGTAAGGAGTGTAAAAAAAGAGTATTGCCAAGAATCGTTTAATGGAAGGTACTGCAACGAGAATGATGATATTACCTGTAACCATAATACCGAAATGTATTTAACTGATTCTCCAACCTAATTATGAAACTAATTAATATTAATTATTACCACCTTGAAATGAAAATAATAATCTAGGTACCTTTTGTATGAAGCAATGAGCCAGGGCCGGATTTAGAGGTCTGGAGGCCATGGGGCAACAAAGGAGTGGAAGCCAAGAAGTTATATAATTATGTTGACTTGACAGCATGGCAGTTGAGACTATGTCATGCTCACTTAAATGTCTCACTGTTGGTGGCGCGTGTGTTGGATCATTCGGTTCCCTACAAAATGGTTAAGCTGGATGGTGCTGGTCCACGCGTCATGTTCGTGAACGGGCGCCGTCAGTTGAGACTGGTCATCTCTTAACTGCCACGGCTTATTTTTATTATTAATCTTATATTTTGAATTGTTTCTTTATATTTTTTTTCATTGTTCTCGCATATAGAAGCAACAAGAATAATGTACCCAGGATTTTGTAATATCTTGATTTAAAAAGAGTGTCCTTGGAGTTTCTTGCCCGTTCTTCTCCATAGAGATCTACGTTTTGAAATGGGCAACTAGCTTCAACTGTCTGACTAACTGACCGACTCTTTGACAATTCAAAAGTGCCTGTAAATGGTTTAATTGAAATAAATGCTTTGAGTTTGAGTTTGAGTTTTGCCCCCCCCCCCCCTCCCAAATTATTTTCCAAATAAAATTAACAATTGTTTTCACTCGAGTTTTCAATAAATAATTTATTGTAAAACCAAGTTGATTCTTTTAGCATTTAACAAACATATATAAATATTATCGAAAACGAGAATTATCTGAAATCAAAAATATTTCGAATCGTTTTTTTTTTCATATTTAAGAACAATATAATCATGTTTGTACAAACTACTATAAGTAAAGGTAAAACAGCGAAAAAAAATATCAAAGGAAAAGTTGTTTACTAGTGTTTACTCGTCGGAATTAGAAAGATTTTTTTTTCTGAAGTCGCTATTGTGGGGGCGTCTCTTTTGTGGAGTCCCCGGGCTGTAGCCCCGGATGCCCCTCCCCTAAATCCGGCCCTGCAATGAACAATGATTTCCCACTAACTTTATACAACCACTGATTCACCTACGATTGTAACAGTAAAAATAGAGCAAATAAATAATGTTTCTTACCATATGAAAAATTTCTTAAAAAATTGTATATCAAAATATATTTCCACAACATAAATAACATTAAAAAATCTTAACCAGTTCTAATCCCACAAAACTTAACCGATATCATAAAAATAAGTTGATCCAAGTAGAATATTGTCGGGCGGCGGCGCGGGCGCCTCCCACACGGTTAAGTGGCGTTTTTTCTTAATTAATGAATAAATAAAAGTTGAAACCTAAAACGGAGGTTGTTAAAGCTCGCTATCATTTATCATCGCGAAGTGTTTTAGTATGGATTAGCTGCAAGAAGTTTGCGGCAAGACTCACCTGCTACTCCTGGATTTGGTACTTAATACTTTAAGATTAGGTCAGTAGAATAATGCTCGGGAACTGGTATCTTAAATTGCGTAGTGTTTGGGTAGACAATTCGTTTTGAAAACCTCTATTTACCTACAGGATTAATCATAATGTGGCGAAAAAATCATTCAATATTTTATATTTTTTTGTGCTTTCATTTTGTAGGTACTTCACTATCCATTTGAATCTATTTCGCACTCAACCGCTTAAAAATCTTACACACAGTTCCGCAAAAACTTATCATAAAGAAACAAACCTTTTAACTTTAATTTAAAGTCCACTAAACTCAAATTAGCGAAAAATATGCACGCTCTAATTAACACTATAAATTAACTGAAACTTTACCGTAATAGAGCGGGGATTACCGAGTATTACCGCCAACCTATTGTCGTGTCCCAACACTGCGTCCTGTCGCGGATTAATTCGGCTTATTACATGGTCTCGTGGAAAAAAAAAAGATTAAATAAGGCCTGCTCTAATCCCGGGGAGTGCGGGGTGCGCGGGACTGCAATATCGACAGGCTACACAAATTAAACGAGCCTGTAGTCAGTAGCTAGCCTTATATTTCCAGTCTTTTTCTCTTTCCCTCTGGGTGCTCCTTCGTTTATTATTAAAATATTGTAATGAGTGACAGTCTTTGATTAATGGGTTTAATTTTAGATTGAGTCGTAATGACCGGGAGTAATCAATTTTGTTTGTTAGTTAGTTTTCGTGACAGGTTAAATGGGCTTAACTTTTATGTAGATAATTTGTAAGTTTTAGATATTTTTAAGCCATTTATCCTTTATTTTTGTACCACCCAAGAAGTAAACTGTACATATTCTATAGTTGAACTATGTACTTATATAGAGTTTCAGAGTAACTTTACCGTGAGAGACAGTTGTGCTGCTAGACAGTTTGTTGCGCCACTCACACTCACTGGGGGACTGTCTTATGTAATTTTGACGTTCAATAAAAATTTAAATAAATGTTTTTGAAGTGAAAACTTCTATAGCCCCGTTGTGATTTGAAACTCGATGAAACGAAAAAGCGACATTAAAGAGAGACAAACACATAAATCTATAAGATTTAACGTGCGAGAGAAAGAGATAGAATACATTCATACTTGAAGTTCAAATTTTTGAAGGTTTCACTTTTATCGCGTGTGAACTGCACACTTGTTATTTTAAGCTATTGCATAGCTTTTATCGCGGGCTTTCAGCGCGGCGACCGAATCAAGAAATTCCGTAACGAAAATAAAACCTAACACCCCCACTCCGCCTACCATGTAGCTCGGCCGAGCGTTCGCTTAACGTGTATGTATATGGTACGACTGTACTTGACTTAATATCAAAGAAAAAAAAATTCTGCATAAATAAAAATAAATAAATAATTATAATTGCATAAGTTGATAAAAAATGCTTCGCTTTACCGCGGCAGTCCCCGAGTGCCACACGTGTTTTTTTTTTAGATTTTATAGCATAGTAATTTGAATAGCATTTCTCTAGTATCGAATCATTGTAAACAAATATATGAAATCCAACATTTCTAAACCACATAGTCGTGTAGAACGGTCACATATACACACGCATGACAGACGTACTCACATAAAAGGGATGTACTCGTATTAACGAACCCTCACAGTCCGCGGCCCCCGGGACTCTCGGCCGCCAATGTAATCAGTGTCCCTTCCCATGGCCAAATCTCGATGAGTACAAAATTTCAAACTTTCCACATTACGATTTATTTTACTTGTGTGTTCCGTTTGGGTAATCGTGTTAACATTAGTCTGTCCGAATTTATTTTATATCTATATATTATGTATGGTTGAAGAGTATGTATTGTGTACATATGGTTCTCTAATTAATTTTAACTTTTACATAGGCAATCGAATTTATCAGTCGTATTGATGTTACAGAATGTGGTTCGGAAAATTGTTAGATTGGAACCACGTAACGTATTACAAATTGATGACAAAATACATATTGCTTTAAACATTTTCAAAAGAAAAAGAAAACATCCGCAAGAGCAATAAAGATCCCCATCCCAGTTTATTAATAATAAAAAGCAAAACAATACCCAAACGGACTCAATTCGGAACGTAAATAATAAATACAAGGTATTCATTCCCGTTCAACGGTTCGGTCTTAACAACAAGATTTTCTCGTCGACGACATTTGATCTAATATTCAATAATGAAAATACGGCATTGAGAGGGCTGGAGCCAATTGTTGAGCCAAACAAGCCCACTCCACCTGCCTCTCGGAGCCAAGAACTGAACGGAAGAAACAGAAAACTGCTTTTACAATAATTGGTCGATGAATAATACAAGAGCCAGTTATTGCGTGGCCCAAACTCGAAAATAAGCAGCAATCGAAATAACATCTACGTATTGTGTGCCAAGAGTTTGCATATAAGTAAACCTCGGATATCTATGAGTAAACCCATGACGTCATCAATATGAAATTACTGAGAGGTGAATTAATTTCGTTATTTTCATATGAGGTAAGTAAATATGGATGGAATAATGACATTAGTATCTTAAGAGGTTTTTATGAAATGGCTTTTAGGATAAAAGCATGATATGATAAAATGATTTACCTAAGTATGTTTAACATCTTTGAAGTGAGTACATAATTTTTAACTAGTTAGGCCCGAGGTAAAGAACTTTACATAAGTGGGCATTATGTGTTTACTGCGTAAACAAGCCGGTTACGGTGTGCCTGGAGTTATCCAGGCACACTGCCTAATAACTCAACTTAAATAACGATGAAAGTGTTCATAAACTAGGCAACACCACAATATTGAATCATTAACAATAATTCGCGAACTATCGCAATAACAAACAGCTTTATTAAACAACACGTAACGTACCTCCCGCATAAAACACGAGACGTCTCAACATCTGTTACAAGTTCATTGAAGGTAAATCCACGGTCGTACGAGCGACGTACTTATGTAATTCAGACTCCTTTATTGCCCAAGTAAACTTTAAAAGATTCCAATTAAGTTGGAGGCGTATAGAGCAGGGCTTTTAGCCCATTCCACCCTCTTAACGAACAAAGCGAGGCGCGGTGCCTTCGACACCGGTCGCTTTTCTATGAAGGAATTACTCCCGACCATCTATGGGCAGGGTCTAATAAAACAAGGGTAAAGCCACCTTTATACTGCGCTCGTTTTATAGTCGCAAGAAAGGTTTTTGTGGCAGCCGTTTGTGTGGAAGGATTACTCGTTAATTTTGAGTGGTTGAGATCATTTTTGTTGGGACCGCAAACTAGTTACGTTTGCTGCTAGTTTTGTATTATAAGTAAGGCTATTAACACTTTTGTGCCATTCCATAGTTCGCATAACATTTTATATTAAATACGGGGACATCGTGCGAGTTACACCCCACGCATGTTTAGTTTATTTCCGTATCTCTATTGTGAGTTTGATTCACAACATTGCAGTTCGTCGACTTCCGGAATTTAACATTAACGCCGGTTCTACTATCAATACAGAAACCCGACTTGGATTGAACAAAACGTTTATCTAGCTAAGACAACTCAAAATATATTAATTATTCATTAATCACAGTTTTGCAACAATTCGGTTCCGAACTGGTACATCTTCGAGTTCATGTAAAAACGCCTTAAGGTCCGCTCGACCTTTTAGCATTCGCACCCTTTGTCGGGGCTTTAAACCGGTTTGAACTAGTTTAATCTCGCCATCGCTCCAATCACACCTAGCTATTTGTGTTTCAATTAAGGCAGACCAAATTCGGTGGTTTTGCGATGATTAATACAAGTAATAACTACCCATAGCTACTATGCAGGGTACATCTGCTGTGAAACCAGTTATAAATGATCCGATATTATACCATTATAGTGAGCGATCCCTAGTTTTAAATTGACTTAACCCTATTTGCTTGAAATT
The DNA here is from genome assembly GCA_917490735.1 of Dryobotodes eremita. Classification (NCBI taxonomy): domain Eukaryota; kingdom Metazoa; phylum Arthropoda; class Insecta; order Lepidoptera; family Noctuidae; genus Dryobotodes; species Dryobotodes eremita. The sequence goes on along the minus strand of OU823249.1, from coordinate 20,443,775 downwards.
CGGGTTTGTTCACGATTGTATAACTCGTTTACAGTTTGAATAACTTTTAATTAATTAAATTGGCGGAGAAAGATTAAAAATTGGGTTCGACGGAAAGGTATCTTCAAGTTGTACGAGGACTTTTACCTTTTCTTTTTCCTTAACCTTTCAATTTCATAATGCTTGTTTCGTGCGCAAATAACTTGAGGTCAAATCAATGCATCGATCAACCGAAAACACTTGAGCAAAACGTAAATCTTTCCAAAGTTTCAAGTTTAAAATAAATGTACCTACTTATTCAGTTAACTTTATACTACATATATTTCAATTGTCGGTAAGCGGAGACATAATGTGCAGATGTGTGCAGAGCGGCGGTATCTGAGAGGCCATCTATCTGCGGTATCATACGAGACCGCTGGACCGACACACACAGACACTGTGTCGGTAATGATACACACACTGTATTCCTGGATACAGTGTTTCGGTAATCTGTGCTGTAACAGTATTGGAATAGGAGTAGTATTTGTAGTAGTTTTTTGCCTATGCATATATTTTTGCGTATGTAGTACTTTGATAAGTAAGCGTCGGAGAAGACAATTTCGGAGATTTGTATGCAAAATAATTGTGATGAAATAAAGCGAAAACTAATATTCAGTCAGTCAGTCAAACAGGCATTCATCAAACATTTTTTGGTAAATCAACTCTTTTTCTTTCTTACTCTAGGTGTTTAAACATCGACAAAATTAGCTGGCCAATTGACCATAATTCAAGAAGTGGTACCTAGTTATTTTAATATCCTGAAGTATCCAGGCCTTTCCTAGACTGATAATGCCTAAGCCTTTGAGTAGTAATAGTAATAATAGTTAAGTCTAGTGTAGATTGGCGCGGGCCGCGCCTCTCCGCAACACATTGTAAAAAATCCCCTTCATCAATTTCGCATAATTTCTACAGGCGGACCGCACCGCACTTTTTTATAAGAAAATGCGTTGCACTACGGCCTGTAGCGGCTGTAATGTGCGCTTGACTTTAATCGCACATTAGGCTAAGCACACACAGCACAGTGTCGTAGTAGGAAAGCGGCGTGCATTGTGTGCGCCGCTTTGCTTCCTTCCCGACGACCCGCCCCGCTTCCGCCACAGGCCCGTACTCACTCATAAACACTTCATTTACGCTAATTACTACGATATTATACGCTGGAGTGGAACTGGTAGAAATAGATCTTGTTTGCAATAAGAGCTTCTATTAATACTCAGTAGTATACTCAATAGTTTACTCAATAGTATACTCAATATTATACTCAATAGTATACTCAATATTATACTTAATAGTATACTCAATAGTATACTCAATAGTATACTCAATAGTATACTCAATAGTATACTCAATAGTATACTCAATAGTATACTCAATAGTATACTCAATATTATACTTAATAGTATACTGAATAGTATACTCAATAGTATACTCAATAGTATACTCAATAGTATACTCAATAGTATACTCAATAGTGTACTCAATAGTATACTCAATAGTATACTCAATATTATACTCAATATTATACTTAATAGTATACTGAATAGTATACTCAATAGTATACTCAATAGTGTACTCAATAGTATACTCAATATTATACACAATAGTATACTCAATATTATACTTAATAGTATACTCAATAGTATACTCAATAGTATACTCAATAGTATACTCAATAGTATAGTAATAATACGTCTCATAGATCGGTTTTTTGTGGATTGTGATTTATGAATTTATCTCAGCTTGGTAAAAAAGTATAAAAGCGTTTTTGAGTCATTTGCTTCCGTGTGTATGAAATATTCATCCCGTTCTTTCATCAAATTATAAAAATTAAATGTTAACTCAACTGATTGAGTATACCATACCATCTAGCCAGACGTGGCCAAGAGTAAAACGTTATACATATTAGCACAAAATAGATATACTAAATGATCAATGATTTTATTTCTGTAAGTAGGTTTGTACAAACACTTTTACACATCAATCATATTTTTTAAACTAGCTGAGGTGCCGCGTTTCCTATCTGACTACTCTGAGAAGAAAGGCCGAAACAGTCCAGACATAATCTTGGTCAGATCATGGGAAGACCATGTAGATTAGTGTCTGAAACGGTATTTTGAAGAAATATTATATTTATATTTTGAAACCACATAGATTGAGTGGACCTGTCTAGTCAGTGCACGCATTTGTCAGTAATCGTGCAGCTCAACTCAGAACTTAAGGAGCTCAACGATTCGGCGAACAATACCAAAGAAAGGACATTTGGGTAGGCCGCATAAATTACTGAAACTGCCAGACCATGAATAAAACTGAAACAATGACCCACATAATCCTCACATTAACAATAATTAAAATAATATTGTAAGGAATCAGAAGTGAAATAAGTAAAAAAAAATAAACAATCTTTCATTCCTCAAAATTACACTTTACAAAACAGATAAAAATATCAAAAGAAACACTGCAAATATTAATCAAATAGAAATAACACAAGCCAACATGAATAATCAGTACATGACCAATAACATAACCTAAAAATAATCAAGCACACGATAATGGTCAGGTAGCATGTCCGTTTCGAGTGCCGTCCAAGCAAAAAGAGACCGTTACCGCACCGCGCGCCTCCTTTTATAACCTCTTATCGGTCGACAGCTGATCGCGTGATGTCACTTCGTCATCAGTTACCAACAATATAATACTTTTTACAATAAATATTCATGTCTAAAATAGTTAGCAAAATAAGATAAAAAAATCAACATTTTCTGTGTAAATTTATTAGAGCAGCTCAATCCCAAGCCTTTTTGTCCTCCAAATAGTCTTTCACGGCTTTCAGCGGCTTTCTGGCATAGTTTCCGCTTTATAAAAGATTTGAATTTATTAAGCCTTAGATCTTGAACGTGGTTAGGAAGTTTATTACAAAAACGTATACATTGGCATCTAAACGAGCCACCTATTTTCTAGAGCCCGCACCCTAATTACGTAACACACTATCTATCACAATCTGAATCATTTTGAAGCCTATTGCTAATCCATTGCTTCATATGTTCGAAAAAAAAAATCTGCTCAACAACGTAAATAACGCAATGAATGTTGTTGAACTGTCAAAATGAAACCCATTCTTACTGTTAGTGTGTTACGTAATTACCCCGCTGGTTGTAGAAACAACAAATTTGTGTTTGTTCCTAGTATTTATATTGTGGATATCACTGTATTTTTTAAACAGATTAATATTTTTATGTACATACAAAAGATTTTCATATTTATGAAAATCTGTGCCTTCTCAGTATATTTATACTGAGAAGGCACAGTCATTATATTAATCTCTTTAAATTTGTCTCTGAGGGAGTGTCTGGGACTTATTTTATAAATTGAACGAATTGCCCTTTTTTGTAAAACTAAAATTGTCTGAATATCGGCAGCGTTTCCCCACAACATAATACCGTACGACATCACACTATGAAAATAACTAAAGTATACTAAACGGGCTATCTCTAATAGTTATCAACGTGATTTCACGCGAAGCCAAACAACTACTAGGCATAGAACTCCCTATTTCCTTCCAAAGCCTAAAAAATTATACAAACAAAGCCATAACTTAAAAACCAAAAACACGAGCAACAATAACGATTATAATAATCATTACTCTCTGTTCCCCACTATTTGACGTAACACGGCGTATTATTACATATTTCCGTTCTGAGTCCGGCCCTGGCGCTCACATTAAGTGTCAGAAGGCAGGAAGCCCTCCGTCTCTGGCGGTGGTTATTTACTGTTGATCTCGATCTGTCCACGGACATCTACACGTATGTAGTGCGCTGTTTGTTTGGGTGCTCTCTGTGGTGTACTGAGCTTATATCATGACAAGAGAGGGAAATTACATATATATATTACTAACCACCCACCTCTGCCTCACACGATTTTTATGACGTAACAAATATTTGAGGTTTATTTATCATGTGTAAGTTTAATATTAATGTGTTATACTTATAAACTTTCCGGAAAAAAAACGATATAATGGTGAAAACCGCATTAAAATCCATTGCGTACTTTAGGAGAACAGGGCCGACACGAAAAGCGACTTTAATTTATAATGTACTAGCTTTTGCCCGCGGCTTCGCTCGCGTTAATTTAGACTGATTATCAATTCGGGTTATAATTCAATCATGATTCGAAAGACACGTGGCGCCATCTATTATCTATTCATCATATCTATCATCTATTATTATTATAAGGACGTTATTGTTGTTTTCCTCGGAAACAGTATTTTTTGCGGGATGAAAGGTACCCTATGTCCGGTTCTGTACCCCTGACAATGTATATGCAAAATTTTAGGATGTTCGGTTCAGTGGTTTAGGCGTGAAAAGGTAACAAACAAACAAACAAACTTACTTTCGCATTTATAATATTAGTTAGGATTAGGAAGTTAGGATGAGTGTGAACTAAACAGTTCTACTGATCTTGTTATAAACTGTATTAAAATTGTGACAGCAGGCAAGTAATCGGATTTGCAATTCTATTCACATTAAGTACGATTCTAGCAACTGTTTCAATGTTCAACATCTACACGTATGTCGTGTGCTGTTTGTATAGGTGCTCTCTGTGGTGTGCTGTGCTTATATCATAAGAGAAATGCCAAATATAGGTACATTATGAATGTGGACTAAACAGTTGTACAGGGGGGGGGTCTCCTACAAGTAGATGGCACGACAGTGTTTCTGTTGGCCAAAAATTTCACCACATTCACAGCATCGTCGTTGGCAGCTCAAAGGTCACTTAGATTGGTTGAGATTAGTTTTAGGCACAGTTACCTGAAAAGCAATCCGATCTACTGATGTAGCGCAACCGAACTTGCGTCTTCGTTACATTTTGCAGCTCAAACCTTTGATACTAGCAACTATTGATACTAGCAACTATTGATACTAGCAACTAATGATACTAGCAACTATTGATACTAGATAAGATAGTATTTATTATTTGTTTAAACATTGTTTACATACAACAGCATGCAAGATATTACATAGTTTGAGTCCAATCATGTTTAGCCGTAAGTATCGGCGTACAAATATTTTCATAACATTTTAAAAAAAATAACAAAAAGAATCAAGGAAAAATTACCTAGAATAGTCACAAATTTTAACTATTAATACTAGCGACAAAGCCATAACTTAAAAATTGATACTAGCAACTATTGATACTAGCAACTATTGATACTAGCAACTATTAATACTAGCGACTATTAATACTAACAACTGTTGATACTAGCAACTATTTATACTAGCAACTATTCCATGTTACATAGCCTTTGACTCTTTATTGCATGGCGTTCAGATTGACCTTGTGCAGTACTGGATCTGTACAGCAGTCATATGATCGAGCAACAATGCTCGGCATGCGATTAGAATTGGTTCTTCTTCTTCGTTGTTTCGATGATTCCGTTGTCTGTGATGTTGAAAATGTGTTAAAGATGTGCGCAAGAGCTTTTTAACGAACCGACTATTACTTGTGTTAAACTTACTGGAAAAGGCAGTTACATCGGGATCTCCCCAGAATACTTAAATTTGCTAATTGATTTTAAACTATTTGGCATCCCAAAAGCTGTTAACACAGTGAGTTACTCGTACTTCGAAATATTTAGGACAGCTCGACTTAAGCACTAAATCGTAGTAGGTGTGTTGTTTACACGCTGCGACCGTGAACCGTGACATGTTTATTGTCCCAATATTTATACACCTACTGGCCACAGTTCGTCGCCCGACTTTATTTTATTGCTGTAGAAGTTACCTATTGATTTTATAACTATTTCTGTGTAAAGAGTTAGTTTTATGGGCAAAGAGATTTCTTACATTCATTATGGGTCGTTAAAACTACTTCAATAAATAAAGTACTTAAATAAACTACGCAAGGTGTATCTTTGTAACTAAACAAGCTTGAATCGTGAACGATGCGGCTGACTACTTCCTTGTAGACCGTATTCATTATGATTTCAGAAAGAGACGATCTAGCTCTTCTTGGTTTAACATTGGACAATAATCTACCATAGAAAAAACACATCAATAATCTGAAGACTAAATTATCAAAACTTATACACGCACTAAGCAAATTAAAAAGCAACACAAACTATGAGACCGCGCTCTCAACATACTATGCCTATGCTTATGCTTGGTTTAACTATGGCGTAATATTGTGGGGGGAAAGTACAGACTTTCATGAAGTCTTTGTCATGCGAAAGAAATGTATACGCATCGTTATGAATATTAAACCATGGGAAAGTTGTAAACCACATTTTATAAAAAATTAAATACTAACGCTACCTCTCCTTTACATCCTACAAATAGCTACGTTCGTGCAAAAACACGGGAATTACTTTCGATCAAACGTAGAGGCAAACCAAAACTATAACCGAAGAAACAAAAATAAGTTAATCACACCAACACCAAAATTTTAAATAATGAAAAATAACTATAGAATCGCAACAATTTATAATGAATTCTAATAAAAAAAGTCGAATTCTAACTCTTTTGAATCTATTGTTACTTGATAATTAATAATTAATAAATAAATTACCAAATCAAGAAAAAGATGACAAGTATACAAATGCATCACTAAGACCAGTTTTAATTGAAAAATGTAAAACAGTAGACCAATTCATGACGGATAAAACATTAAAGATGGTATTTCATTCCTATGTTTTTCTTTATTTTTGTAAAATCCGGTCTAATCAAAGCCATAATACTGTCTATTCCAGTGACATAACATTTTTTTTTTTTGTATTGATAATGACATATCATAACTAATTACTAACTTTAACTGGACATGAAATTATTGTATTTATTACCTATCTTTTATTATTATTATTATTTTGACTACCTACGGTCTAATACTATCTGACTTAAATATGACTTTATCTGTGTTATTGTGTTTTAGTATATTGTTTATTACTGTTAATTAGACATCATAATCTAGACGTTTAATATTTGTAAAATGTATTGTACGTATTGTGTTTTGATAAGTTTAGACTCAATTTATGTTAAGTTATTGTTCACAAACTCAACAGCAAACTAACACGTATGTTTTGCAGTGCCCTGAGAGGCTTCATGTACAAAAATCTACAGTAATTTATTGTAAAATGTGTGATGTGCCTCAGAGCAAATAAATAAATAAGTTTTGGTTTTTGAGATAAATTAAATACAACAACAAACCAATCAATCAATCAAACAAAAATCAATTCTCAACGAAAATAAATTGAAGATTTCAGTTTTAGTGAATCATACAAAGAAAACTTTGGAAATAATCGGAATCGCGGTCTACGTACACGTACTACGAAAAAGCTACGCCGTAGCACAATGTGCTACGCGGGCTACGAGCGTGCGCAAGCGCGTTCGATCAGTGTGAGAGAAGGGTTTACGTAAGCACATCGTTACAATGATACCATCAAATTGATAAGTTTAAAAAAAGTAATTTTCTTATACAAAGCAAGATATTACTAGCTCTTTAAAGTTAAAACAAATCATAAATTAATACTCCAATAATTTCACACCAAACAACACATTTTCCAACAACTATAAAATATACTGTATACCATAAACATATAAATTATACAAGCGAGAGTGAACTTACACAAGAGCAATTAAGAGTTTAATAATGTCCCGTTAATTGCACAGAAGATGTAACGAATGTGCCCCATGTCCCCCCTTACGCAAGCTTCACGAAGATGCACGAACTTGTACGAAGCTAGGCGACGCGACACGATTGGCTAATAAAATACGCAATAAAGTTTAGCAAGGCGAGATTGTAAACGGTGAAGGAATGTATGGATTTCTGGCGTTAATATAGTGATATTTTGAGATAATTACTCATTCAACACATTACTGTTTGTGTTGAATATTCTACATTTGTCAACATTTTGTTTCAGGGTACTTTACCCATTTTTATAAATGATAAATGATTTTATTTCTGTAAGTAGGTTTGTATACAAACACTTTTACACTTCAATCATATTTTAAAACTAGATGAGGGCGGCATTTCCTATCTGACTACTCTGAGAAGAAAGGCCGAAACAAACTCAGAGGTCACAGTCTCTTTTAAAGTCCAGACATAACCTTGATCAAATCATGTGAAGACCATGTAGATTTGTGTCTGAAATGGTCTTTTGAGGAAAAACCACACAGAATGAGTGGACCTGTCCAGTCAGTGCACGCATTGGTCAGTAATAGTGCAACTCAACTCAAATTTAAGGAGCTCAACGATAACAGGATACTTGTCCCATTCCTTCTACAGGACGGCAGAAAGAGTAACTTACATAGGTTGAACAACAGTCGATATGTTTGCTATGTATGTATGTATTAACCCGACTAATTAACGCCATGTTGCATTTGTTACTCTTTGAGTACCGAGGTCGCGATATCGAGCGAGATAATCATTGTGTCTCATTACGCGTAATTCAAGAGGTGTGAAAACTTGAGACACATACTCAACACCCGTGTTATTTAGGTCTCAAGTACCTAACTAAGACTCAATCAAAAGTTGTTTTAACGGGTGACTTTCTAGCATTCCAGTAGCTCTATTAAATAACGAGATCAAAGCTAACAATTGAAAGATTTCTTTACTCAATCACAAAACCCAGAAAACCATTTGACCTACATCCAAAAAAGCAGAAATCTCCAATCAACTCAACGTTTAAATCTATTAATAAAAATTAAGCTTACTTCTTCAGTAAGACTTCAGTGAAGACACGTTTAAGAAACGGTAACCTGACTTGAATCGCTCGGAATTAAACCGTTTGAATCGCGTCACAGATTTCTTGCCACTGGCTTTTAGTTATCAAAATGACTTTCGAGTTGTTTGATTATTAAAATGAATAGTAATTATAACTACTAACTAACTAACTCGTAACTATCGACTATGATTTAGTATTTTGATCTTTAAGAGCAAATATTCTCAGACCAAGTCTCAAAGACAAATTTAAAGGCTTGTGTGTATATCAATCAACTACGCATACTTTACTACATTATCAACGACTACATAATCAAATGATATTCCAGTTCCTTGCCTAATAAAATGAATAGTAGATATAACTACCGCGTTTGATTTAGCATTGTGATCTTTAAGAGCAGCCTTTCAGAGATTTTAAGAATAAAAAGTTTCTAAGAATAATTTTTTAGGGTTCTGTAACAGCAGTCAACTTGTATATCGTTCAATCCTAGACCAGACTTCAGTCCAGTTGTACCAGTAACTGACAACTTGAAAAGGATTGTGGAACTTTGTAGATGTGATTTGACTACTAAGGAGTAGGTAGAACAAGCCTGGATGATAACAGATAGAAATATTATTATTTGCAGGACAGTATTTAAGTTAAAATAAAAAGGCATCTTAATTTATCACTCGTTGTATAGTATTTAGTGAATCAGACGTTCACCTTAGGCAGTGCGCACACGCACCAATCAACCATCGGCCAACGAAACGGTTTGATTTTCAAGGGGTCGGAGTGTTGTATCCTGCTTATTGCTGCAATCGAATATAGCAAATAATAGCAATCATGGGCAAACAAATATAATTATACAGGGTTATTTGTAACTCGACGTATTCCTTGTAGGACGTCATAGTAAGGTTAAAATGCATTCAATTCACCAAATGTTATACCGAAATTCAGTAGTTTTTGATTTAGTTAGATTTTTAGTTTTTTAATGAAACGTCCATATTAAAAATGGTTTACGGCACGTCAATACTGGAATTTAAGTTGTTATCATAGCTGATGCCGTAGCAGATCTTTTTTTATAATTAAAGTTTAAAAATGCTTAAAAATTTGGGAAAGATAACTAATTAAACATTTTATTTTCCGTAATTTTTATTTTTGTCACACAAAAATTACGAATAATAAACTGAATTTCTATAGAACATTTGGTGGCTTCATTTTTTGCATTTTAATCCTACTATGACGTCCTGCAAGGATTACGTCGAGTTACAAATAACCCTGTATACTGTCTTTTGTTTAGTCCCCTGCTAGATATGCACTTTTGGGATTACGATAGTTATACATGGTTACTTACAACGAACGGATAAAGTTTTTTTTTTGTCTTAACAGCCAATTTTGTTTAATACCACTTAGGTAAGACACAGAAGTTAGGCTTTAAGTCCAGGGGGTAAATAGAGTATTTTTTCTTCTGCAACATACTACGATCACCAATCTGGTTTCCGAAGCATGATAACTATGCCAATTTAGAATATTAGGTCCATGTTCAACTGTAAACTTTTGTGAGCTACGATATAATGAAGATTATGAAGCAGTTGATAAGTAAATCGTAAGGGCAAAAGTCTATGTGGCAATCATCTAGTATTTCGGTTATAATCACGTGTAGGTGTCACGCACACTGCTCTCACATAGCTAATATAATGTCGCCACATTTGTTAGCGTCACGTCGGACGCCCACGCGACACGCGACGCCGCACCGGTGCCATTTGTCGCGTCAACCAAGACACAGATTTATAGCACACGCCTTATATATACGCATATATTTAGATTAAATCAAATTACAGTTTTAACCAATAACACATTCAAGCACTTCACGACAAAACTTTTTCAAATATTTATTTATAACGTAAACATTAATCAACCGTTACCTAAAGCAAATTTCGGAGAGCCTTAATACTACCATTAATCTTTTACGTTAATAATAATTTAATGACTTAACCAACTCCATTAAATTACAAACTTACTTACTCGTAAACGTCGCGCGCTGTTTAGTTAACTAATTGCTAAAGTATCCTTACTTTTATATAGCAACAATCATACTTTTATATAGCAACAATCATACTTTTATACAGCAACAATCATACTTTTATATAGCAACAATCATAATTTTATATAGCAACAATCATACTTTTATATAGCAACAATCATACTTTTATACAGCAACAAGCATTTAAATATATCGATGCTTGCAAAACGCTTACTTTTTTATTTGGGAATAAAATCAAAATTGACTGAAAGCTTTTTAAACGTTTACATAAACCGGAAATCGAAAATATCAAACAATGGAATCGACGAAACAAAACGAACCGTCACGGAATAATTCCATAGTGAAATGTTATGCGCGGCCACGCTCGCACTCAACTGTGAAAATACTTTTTGCAAACACGCGCTGACAATTAGCGCGTACTTAACGCTGTTGCGGCGCGGCGGCGGCCGGCTGCGGAGATAGTGGCCGAGCCAGGAAGGAAACCAGTTTTCCGCAAGAGAGGCTCCAGCCCGGGCAACTTCGTGGAACGTCTCGGCCGATGCATTTTTGGATGTGAGCCCAAATAACTTGTTGCAACTATGGGGAGGAAACCTGTTGCGCGCTCGTGCCGGGCCTACCCGTGCCCATTTTTGCCTGTACTCCGACTGCAAATACATAATGAATGCGAACGCTGAACGTTTCGCTGGCGGTATTGTGCCGACCGTTTTATTGTACCCTAGTTTGTGGGATTGCCGTTGTTATAGTCCGGGGAGCACTTTACGCGTCTGCTATTGCAGTTTTAATATTCACGAGGGCTTTGTTGCTGCATTTTTAAAGAGGTCAACGCCGCTTTTCGCCCGGCGGCGGTAGGATTAATTTTCCTCTCTATGAGGGGTAAAATCAAAGACGCAAAGTGCACAACTTTAGCTATTTTCTATTTAATGCACTCAATAATGTCTGTATTTTTTTTTAATTAAGATTGCCTTGTTATTCATGGCAAAACTTTGTAAAACTACCATAAAAACGATGACTAATGGCATAACCAACTTCTTATTTTTGTTACTTGACTCTTAACATCTAATCACCTGCCACATAACATTCCCAAACTCACCACACCCCTACCTTGTTCCAGGGCGCATCATCGAGCCTGGTGGTGAAGTTCGCGGACACAGAAAAGGAGCGACAGTTGCGGCGCATGCAGCAGATGGCCGGCAACATGAGTCTGCTCAACCCCTTCGTCTTCAATCAGTTCGGAGCCTACAGCACCTACGCACAAGTTATCACGGAACAGGTGAGTGGCACACAGAATATGTGGAAGTCTCAACAATCAGTCTATAATGTTCCCACTACTGGGACACAAGCCGCCTCTCTGTGAGAGAGGCCCGTAATCCACCACGCAGGGCCACTGCGGGTTGGTGATAGAATGATGATAGATTACTCGCACTCGAACCTCTTCGATATGAAGTGATCGCCTTACTTGGTACTTTGGTTTAATTGACTGCTCATAGTGAGGTGCCTAGATACGCTCAGGGCCGAATTTAGGGGAGGGCATCCGGGGCGACCGCCCCGTAGCCTCCATAAAAGAGGAGCCCCCACAATAGAGACTTCGAAAAAAAAGTATATTTTTAAATTCCGACGAGTAAACACTAGTAAACAACTTTTCCTTTGATATTTTTTTTCGCTGTTTTACACACGGTGTGTAGGTACAACCGTACAACCGTTAGGGTACCTTGTCCTTACTGCCCTAGCTAAAAAATCCACCCTTTTTAAAAATTATTGAAAACTGTGTTTTACTTTTTTTATCGTCTGTTCCACAAAATTTTCGGGGCCTACACACGCTTAAATACGGCCCTGGGTACGCTAAATGAATAACATGTGAATGGTGTGTTATTATACGATGTGTCCGGACATGGACTAGCAATATTCTAAATACTTAAATATAAACTATTTTAAAGTACAATTACACTCTAAGCTTGGGTCCAATACACTTCCCCACTATGTGTATAGTCAAACGAGAAAAGATGTAGTACAAATCTGCCTGAAAAAATCTGCAAATGTTTTATATTTCCAGAATATCCGATACTATGATAAACATTGTTCTAAAGATATTCAAAAACAATTTCAGCGGAGCTCACGTTCATAAACAAAAGTTTTAATACCTGCATTACCTACATTTGCCCTGATGAAAATTGATAGGGGTACAGACTGCAATATTGCAACCTCCGTTGCAAACTTTTCACAACTTGCTTCATAAATACCGCACGCTATGTGTCTGGAGCCTTTCAGAGATAGCTTTAATATGTTGTAAATGGAAGAAAAACTTTCACATTCTACTTGAAAGTTTTTGGACGAAAATCTGGTTTTGAAAACTTTGTTGATAAAAATGTTATTTATTATTTAGCCTCTGACTCAACGTGACACCTCACTGAAATGCGTAAGCGCCACTTTGGCGTCATTCTCAGAACAGTCTTATCATGTATTAGTATAAAAATAAAAATCAATAGAAAATAAAAATGCTTTTTATACCATTTCACTTCACATATTGTTATATATTATACATTTCATTATGATTAATATTTATTATTTTTGTACAGTGTGGCAGGAACATCGGCGCGCGAACTGAAACCACAAATTCAGCACATCAGTTATTAAAAAGAAACTGCTGTTCCATACATTTTGCTGTTTTCTATGAAACAGCAGATTTTTTTTTTTGATAATCGACGAATATTCCTGCGCTAGGGGGTCTAGAATCATGTGCTGAATTCATGGTTTGAGTTTGCGCGTCGATGTGCCTGCCACCCTTTATATTTGTAAGCAATATATAGGTTGAAATATGTAAGGATTAAATCATTAATATTAATTTTGCACGTGAAATTATTCATTTATGGAAGTCGCCCCCGTGGCATCGACTTCCCCCGACTTTCTCCATTTTTCCCTATATCTCGCTTGTCTCCTCCAGTCTGGTCCACATCTTTCCTTAAATATATGTTCCCACCGCGGCACCGCTTCCGCGGCCTTACTCGTTTTCTTTTCTATCTCTAGGTAGCCACTCTCTGATTTTGTTTATCCACCTTTCGTTTTCCATTCTACAGATGTGCCCCGCCCATTCCTATTTACTTCTTATTATCCCTACTATGTCAGGTATCTTAGTTTTCTTCCTAATTTCCTCCTTAGTAATTCTGTCGGACAATTTAATTCCTAACATGCTTCTCTCCATTTCCCTCTGCATAATTCCGAGTTTGTATTCTTCTTTTACCCGTAGAAACCATGTTTGCCCTCCATGGAAGGATCGCTATCTCACACAACTTTCTTTTCAAATTCATGTTTATCTTGGTGTTCTTCATGATTTCTTTAAAACTCCAGATTTTTTACCATGAAATTGCCTTTCTCCTATTTATTAATTCTACCTTTTTACTTTCTTTCGCAAGCTCTTGGAACATGTTCTCCAATTGTGCGGATTCTTCTGTATCTTCATGTATTAGTATACTCAACTCCTTTTAACCAAACTGAGGCTATCTTGAATATCGAATCCGAATAGACCTTGAGATTTTCTACTGCAATGGTACTGAAAAATCTAAGATTTATGTAAGACTTAGCACACAATAATGTAATGTAATTATGTAGTTCACTATTATGTATGGAATATAACTATTCATCGCCTGGCGTAGCAAGTAGTGCTACGCCTCGTAGACAATGTGCTACGGAGCTACGCGCTACGATCAGTACATACTACAAAGCTTACATTAACTTGATCCCGTTTAATCGCAATACGTTCCCGTTTAATCATTTAATGTAGCACTAAGAAATTGATCGAGAGCTACGTGCTACTTACATACGTATTGAGTGATACAAATTGTAACACAAATTTGTTTGAATAGGTCACGATCTTATTAATCAGACCAAGAGGGACCCTACCTGGATACCTACCTTGTCACAAATGTTAAATACTTCAAACATTTTATGTAATCTACTACTCTATAAGTTTTTACAATAACATCGATTGTATTAAATTAACCACTTAAAGAAAACACGTAACACCCGCTACGAAACGTGACTTGTCGTAGCTACGATTCGTTCTGTTGATTTTATAATTTCTTCGGATAAATTGATAATTTATGTTATTTTTACTCTTACAGCAACAAGCCGCGTTGATGGTTGCTGCGACGGCGCAAGGTTACATCAGTCCGATGACGGCGCTCGCCTCACACGCACTCAACGGCATGACGAACACCGCGTTACCGCCCTCCTCGGGTAACTACACCTTTTATTATGCTTATGACCCTAATAATATCATACAGTTTAATACATATTTTTGTTTGACAAGTAGTAGTACTTTAAGTGATCACCTTTATCACACACAAGTTTGATGTTGGTTATCTATTGTTTGTTCTGCGTTGTGGGTAGCTCTCTGCATAACCCTTCTGGGAAAACATGCGTGATGTTATGTTAAGCTTGATGTTTTTTTTTTCAAAACCCTCCAAATATAGAGGGATTGTATTTCAATTTATTTTCCTAATACTTACAAAATTACTAACAAATTTTGCTTGGCCCTTTCCAGACAACTTCACTGGTCTGGCGATAGGCACGGGCGGCGGGCAGCCGCTGAACGGCGCTCTGCCGTCGCTGCCCTCGCCCACCATGCCGGGCTTCAACATGGCCGCGCAGACCGCTAACGGACAGCCCCCGCCGCAAGATGCCGTCTACACCAACGGCATACACCAGACCTTTTCTGGACGTAAGTGTTCGAAACTTACAATCTTTTTCTGATTATATAGGAACAAATTCCTAAGTCCTAACATTGAACCCTGTGGAATCCATGTTCTTCCTTGTTCTTGTTCATTTAATGATTCCACCACATGTTTTGGGTTCTTTTGAGATTTTAGCATAAAATAGCATTTTAGTAGGGTGCTATAAAATTGTAACCTGAATTATTCGCGGCACTAATGAATAAAATTAAATAGTAGTGCCTAATGACTCATGCAGTCAAATGCTTTTGAGAGCTCACAAATTTTTCACAAATGTTAGTGCAAAAAACAACACATACGGACAGGACGAAATTTCCGTTCCGTTTTTGCAATTTTCCTACAGAATCCTAAAAAAAACCATGCTCAGTGACAATATTTTTAAATGACATCGATATTGAACATGTTTTTAATACATATTTCAGCGGTGTCAGTAACAGCGCAGGGGCTGCCGAACGGCGACGCTGCGGCTTTGCAGCACGCGGCCTACCCGGGCATGCAGCCCTTCCCCGGAGTCGGTGAGTGGCATTACCCCTTATCGTTCACCCACACCGCTTCAGTTATACGCTTCACGCTTGACTAATAGGCAATCTGAACATTGGTTAAATAAGTTCTCATTGACTATAAAGTTTTGGTACTGCTAAAGACCTGAAAATGAGTCTTAATTCTAAGCCTTCTGAGGAATTATTTTAGTAATCGATTTTAAGAAAAAAATCTTAGTTTATACCAAAAACCAAAACAAACAAACAAGTTTGTAACAAAAACCAGTTTTATATTTTAAACGTAATCCAAGGTTGTAACTATTGGTCAAGTCTAATTTAATGTTACCATTTGTTGTTAAAAGAAGTTATTATGTCTCAAAATGTTTTTAAATAAGTTTCAAGGATATTTAAAAGTTATACTTGTTTAAAATCTTCTTTATAATTATATTGTTTTAGCAACAAAAAAGCAAAATTCACAAATTATATATAGAATGAGTATTGAGTAATCATTGTAAGTCTGTGTATTTTGAATGGATGGTACATATTGTTACAATGTGAATGTGCAAGGGGGAACAAATGTTTTGTTAAATGTTTATATTAAACCTACCGATTGATGGATCTGCAAGAAACTAAAGTGTTTTCCCTGTCATAAATATTTTAGACGAACGAAGTTATTCTGGCAGATCGATCAATTGCTAGGAAATGATATTATATCGTTGTGGGGTACCTTGCGCTGTGAAAATCACGCTACTCGATAGAATGGAGAATTTAGTCCTGAAGTAGTTTGTGTTCAATGTTATCTGTCTCAATATAATTTTAATGGAACCACCCTCAAAATTAAATAATGATTTAAAAAATTACGATATACTAATTGGCAAAGAAAAACATAGTTAATTTATTATCAATAGATATGATTTTAGCTTGATAATTGTTATAATAATGTTGTTACATGCATGTATATGTACGCAACTATAGGTGTTCATTGTGAAAATGTGCAAATTAATGTTCTACAGCTTATCCAGCGGTTTATGGGCAGTTTCCGCAGCCCATCCCGCCGCCGATGTCGACTATTGCGCCTGCGCAAAGAGAAGGTAAGTGGAGCTCCGAGGACGACGCCATCGAACTAACCCAGTCCTTCAGCAGAAGATTTCACCCACTGCCATTAAACAGCTGTTTGTGTTTTCAGAGTCCATCAAAATCAATCAAACTTAACTACAAACCTAGCCTTTGTGAAAAAACAATTCACTTCAGTTTCGTTGATTTTGTTATTATCTGTGCACTTCTATTTGTTATTCAGCCAAAACATTTTCTTTTTCAAATACTGAACCGTTTCATTGAGATACAAAACCCGTTCAAACCAAAATCTGAATCGATAATCCAATAGTTTACTATGGTAGATCGGTTCGTATCATCTTTTGGCTAGATAGCAATGTTAATGTTTGTTGTCGACTCTCTATGTATTACTGTGATAGTCGGTGTTCTTTCAAGTATACAGTGACACACAGACGGCTAACGTTCAGCTTTCTCCACTGCCAACTCTTCACTCGCTTCTGCTGTATGTACCACTCGTCTGTCGCTGTACACGACTTGTCATGTGCATCTCTGTGTATGTTGTGTTGCTGTTCTGTGTCTATATATGTCAACTTGATTACACGTAATGTATTAATTTTAACAATTTATTCTTTGACTGCAGCCTTAACAATTCTAACTTGTCTACTTTTATAATTCTGAATTAAAAAGAGTGTAATTTTCGTCGACTGCTAAATCTATCTATTCAATCATTATTTCATACTCACACATCTTTCTTTACAACTAAAATAAATTATCATTACACTATACCCTCCTTTTCCTCCCTTTACTATAACCTTTCCGTGCTGGTGTTAAGGGCAGATTTGTGAGTTCTTTAAAGATTTTCTTATGTTCCCAGGCTGCTCTATCTCGGGCCCCGAGGGCTGCAACCTGTTCATCTACCACCTGCCTCAGGAGTTCGGAGACGCTGAGTTGATGCAGATGTTTCTGCCCTTTGGCAACGTCATCAGCAGCAAAGTATTCATCGACCGTGCCACCAACCAAAGCAAATGTTTTGGTCAGTTGGAGTTTTGGTCTTAATACGTTTATTTGTATTTCTGTCGTTTGAATGATGATTGTTTTAAAAGTAAGGCTGTTAGTTAGATTTAAATTTAGGTTAAGCGTAATCAATTTTAACCTCTGGAATGACTGAGGCATACTTTTAATGCCTAGAACAACTTTCATATGACTAACTGCAGGATGCTGAACGGTTTTTTAGCCTGATTTGCATCTATCACTAAAATCGTTTATTTTTCGAACGGACGCATGTACGATCCTACGGAACGGACGTGTCGCTAACCTAATCTCGAAATTATTAAATAGTCGTCAGTGAAAAGTAAACCCTAAGTGCTCTTACCATAATCGTAATCTAGATTGCCAATTAAATGTGATCAGTGTGACCAGTTATCGGAATAGATAGAGCTAATATACCTAAAGTTCAAAGAACAGTGCCAAAAACAGTGGAGACTTCATTACGACAATTTCTTTTTCGGTATATTTGTTCCGAGTTTCGGGACATCACTTAAGTACATTTAATATTAATGTATTTAATACAGTAAACTAATTGAATTCATTTTCCTTTTTAACCGACTTCAAAAACAAGGAGAACGTTCTCAAAAAACCAGTAGATACCTTTTCTATTGTTATTAATTCAGGTAAAGAATTAAGTCCGCCTCATGATTTCGTTTTCCAGAATAGCCAAAACTTGCTCTCTCTTACTTTTTTCACTGGTAAACAATGACAAAATGGTTGAGGGGTAGAGGGGTGTTTCGCATTCCAAGCGTCGTCGTGCACGCATCACTCACTCCTGTAGTTCCTCAAGTTGTGTACGCATATTTGACTCGTGAATTGTTTTTTTTTTTACCTTTACCTTGTTAGTTATATACTTATTAAAGCTGGTACGTAAATTACATTAGCTTCCGCGCTTACTTACATCGTTCAAACGAGGTAAGGAGATTACCTTTATTTTTTTTATAACAATAAATATCGTGCATACTCTTTTTTTTAAACATAAACAGGAAATTAATTCGATAGTTGTTTTACTTTATTAATTTTAGTTATACTTAAATAATGTTCTGAAACCCGGGACATTAGTCCCAAAAAAATATTTTGTCGTAAGGCGTCTCCACTTTGTCGCTGTTCTTTTTAGAACTTTAGGCATACTAGCTCTACCTATTCCGATCACTGGTAATAACGCTTCAACACCAAAATCCATCGAGCGCATTAGGCAGTGGCCCCGCGCCGCACCACCGGGTAAAAGAGACAGGCTACAAAGCAGTGATAATTCATCTCGCTCCTCCGCCACTGCACGCAGCGAGGACTCAGCCAATTAACTATACGCACTTATTATTATCTACGGTACACGACGTAATAGCAATGGCCGTACGTTGTTCGGCAACTAAGGGATCAATTACGTGTGCTGATAGCAATGAGTTAATAGCGATTCGTGGCGAATCACAATCATAACTTGATCTTAGGCAATTGTTGCAGCCGGAAGCAGAAACTAACAGAGTCACATTTCGCAAAAAAAAACACTTGATGATTTTTCTGATAGGTTCGATCAATTTGAGACTAAAATAATGTCCATTTTAACCAATATGTCCCAAACACAAACTGATAAATTGGACAAAATATCTCAACAAGTTTCGACAGTAACAAACCAAATTTCTCAAATTAAAATTACTACAGATCAACTTTCTTTGGATCAAAATAGGGTGAAAATCAAGTTTTGGAGATTCCAATTTGGTTATTTCATAATAACCAAATTGGAATCTCCAAAACTTGATTTGGTGAATAAACTTGCTGACCTGACAAATGATGTTGATAACTTGAAAGCTGCAACTTTTGGCAATCCACAGTCTAGTGTGATATTTCCTCATGAAAAACTTGATCTCTGAGATCCATGAGCGCTTCCAACTAGAAAAAAACATAGTCGTCAGTGGCTTACAAGAAATTAACTCTGGAGATTCGGGCGAAAGAAGCAAATACGACAAACAAGAAGTTATAAAAATCATTAAGTTCTCTGACCTGAATTGTCTCGAGCCTGGAAAATGTTTTCGATTGGATAAATATAACAGTAATTAATCGCGTTCCATAAAACTTTGTTTTGCTTCTGCGGATACGGCTAAATCAATACTCCGCAATAAAAATAACATTTATAAAGAGATTAAAAACATCAAATGTTACTCCGACCAAACACCACTACAGAACGAAGAATTGTTAAAATTACGCGTTGAACTAAATAAAAGAACAGAAGAAGGCGAGGAAAACCTTGCTACCAAATATATTAGGGGTGTTCTCAAAATCATCAAAAATCCACCAAAAAACTGACGCAAACTGAACACCTAAGAGATACACCCCTAAGTAATCTCACATACCCACTATCGAATATTCATACTAATGTTATCAACAATAAGAAATCACTGAAATCTTTATACGCTAACGTACGAACTGTAGTCATCCTAGGGAAACTAGATGAACTGAAATGTATAATCCAATCTGTCCCAAGCACTTTACACCTAATATGATGACTGAAACATGGATAAAAAGTGACTCTGAAGCTGAGAGTGTTATGATATCGGACTACACTCACTACTTTAATTACCAGCACCAGTGGCAGAGGATGGGGCGTCTCGATTTATGTACATACCAGTCTTCAGCACAATCTCATCGAGGAACTATGTGAAAATGACAACCATTTTCTATGGATTCATCTCAACAGATTTTCTTGAGACATTGGTGTTATTTACAAGCCGGAGAGAAAGAACAATGAAAAATTTCTAGAAACCTACTCGCTGCAGCTGCAAAAACAAAAACGAGCAGTTGTATTCGAAGATTTCAACTACAACTTATTGAAAATTAGCCAAGCAACCACTAACTATAAAATGACACTACAAGAAAATGGATATAAAATAATGAATAAAATAAATCCTACATTTTGCACAAGAGAGACACAGAGTACTAAAACAATCCTTGACCATGTCAGTACCAATCTCAAGAATAATAAATTCCATCTAGCCGTTGTAAATTCCGCGATGTCTGATCACAAACATCTAGTATCATATAGTAGAAATACACAAACACAAACCAGAAAAGAAGAAAAAAATGACATACACTAGTATGGATTATGATGAACTATACAAGACAGTGGATCAGGTTCTTTTCCAGGACGATGGTCTGAAATACGAACAACTTGAGGGAAAACTTACAAAAGCGGTAAAGCAAAGCGGAATTATCAAAACAAAAATACAAAACCCTCCAAAGTCGGACTGGATCAACAAAAATATTATCAATTCAATTAACAGACGAAACCAAATATTACGTGCCCGCAATACGACAGCATTCGAAGAAAGGGAAGAAGAGGAAGAAAACATTGAGATAGAATTATTAAAATTAAAAGCAAATTTAATTAAAAGCAAGAATGGAAGTCCGAGAAAAAATAAAAGATTCTAAAAGTAGATACTACTACAAACCTTTCAAAAATTGTAACAAAAACCACTTAAAATGTGACAATTAATTAAACCTTTGAACATCAACAAAAATCCTAAAAATAGCATTGTGCCATCCAAACTTGAGACGCACTCGGGCGGTATTACCGAAGTATCTAATGTATGCAACTGCTTTAACTCCTTCGTTGCAAATATAGGCGCTGGCCTAGCTAATAAAATACCACTCAAATATCTCGATAGTGGAGCATACAAACAGTTGTACAGTAATAAAATAGAATTTAAATATACTGACCTATCAGAATTTGCGCTTGCTTCCTTAACTGAAGTTAGTAATATAATCGACAACCTAAATACGAATACGACAACTGGTCTCGATGGCATATCTTGCAAGTCTCTTAAATGTGTTAAAAATCTAGTACTCGAGAAGTTAACTACCTGCATTAACCATTCCCTTAAATCTGGATATTTTCCTGATTCCCTCAAGATAGCTAAAGTGAGCCCAATTTTTTAATCTGGCAATAAAACTGACCCGGGTAACTATCGCCCTATCTCGGTATTACCAGTGATTTCTAAAAATTTTGAAAAAAATGTATGTAATCGTTTGGAAAAATATTTGAGCTCTAACAACTTCCTGTACCATAAACAGTATGGCTTCCGCTCCAAATCAAATACACTATCTGCCTGTATGACCTTTTAACTAACCTGAATTGTAAAATAGACAAAAACAAATAGCTCTTGGTATATTTATAGATTTAAAAAAGGCGTTCGACACGATAAGCCACAAACTTATCCTTCAAAAACTACATGATATTGGCATTAAGGAATCTGCACATAAAATAATTGAGTCATACCTCTCTAATAGATACCAGATAGTTGAAATTGGTGAGGCCAAAAGCACTCCTGAACTAATAACTTTCGGGGTTCCACAAGGTTCCCTTCTTGGGCCCTTGCTTTTCTTAATATACATTAATAATATAAGACTTAAACTTAGCTGCAGATGTAAGACTATATGCCGATGACACCTGTCTCTTTTACTTTGGCAATGAAATTCAAGCAATCTTCAGTCGAGCCCAAGAAGACCTTAATATCTTATTTACTTGGTTTCAATAAAATTTGCTAACCATCAATGTTACCAAGACCAAATTTATGACATTTAGTGCTAAAAATAAAAATGTTCCAAATATTCAACAATGAACCGTTAACTAAAGTAGAATCAGTAAAATACCTTGGTCTAATCTTAGATAAACACCTTACCTAGAAGCCACACTTGGACAAAATGGACTCAATAGTCCCAATATTTTTTGCAGATTACCTACAACAAGTAAAAATATATTTTTTAAATGCCTTCTAAACTCGATCTCTTATATACCGTTCCGATACTCGTTCGTAAGAACGTTAATATGCATGCAACCAGTGTTTCTTATTCTAAGTGAATAATTGTACCTATTCTTTTTTTGAGAAATAAATGTCTTAAACCATATGCTGAACGGTCTTTTAGTCTGATTTGCATCTATCACTAATCTCGTTTCTTTTTTCTTCCAGGCTTCGTATCGTTCGACAACCCGACGTCGGCGCAGGCGGCGATCCAGGCGATGAACGGCTTCCAGATCGGCATGAAGCGGCTGAAGGTCCAGCTGAAGAGGCCCAAGGATGCCAACCGACCTTACTAACCCAAGACGCCGTCCCTGCGCGCTCATCACGTGCCCATGGTATGCAGTTAACAACCCTGCTACCTCGAGCCTTTGTTTTTTTTTTTTTTGTTTGGGGACTGTTTATTTCGTTGTAGTCAATAGTGCCATGGCGTGTTGACAGTAGAACTTTGTTTTATTGCAGGTGGCGGCCGGAGCGCACGGCACGCCCGAGGCGCGCCAGTTCGCGTATTATCAACAATTCTATGGAATTTACTACACATTTATTGTATAGCAAATATCATTACCTACATACTACTAAATAAATTATGCAAGCCATCGGCGAGTATACTAAATTAGTTAAAAGTAATTTATTAAATCAGCGCGTAGGAATGCTTCATTCTTATCATTATCGATTAATCATTAAATTACTCTATTATATTATTATATATACAATTTATTAACTTTGATTAAATTATTATTATTATAAAAAATGACACGTTATAAAAATTTTGTCATTTTGTAATCATACTAAAAATTCTATTCCTAAGTCTTAAAGTTTAACTGAACTTTTAACATAAATTTATTATACTAGTTATTTGCTTGAACTAAGCCAAACTGAATTTATTAAGTAAGTTGAAAATGTAAGAAAAAAAGAAGTGTATTTTAATGATTGTATATTGCAGCGCCGCGGGCGACGTAACCGTGTGCCTGCGCAGGGCTACGCTCGGCGCGCGCGCGCCCGGTGCGTGCTACCCTGAGCGAACACGCGATCATCGCGGTCATTTTGTTCGCTGGACGCGTGGTCGCGCCTTCTGGTTTTCCGAACAAATGAGTGACAGATGAACGCGAAGGTCGCGTATTCGCGACCGATCGCTTCGGTTAGGACGCGGGGTCACACGCCCCCGCGGCGCCGCGCGGACACTGTTGTCTCCCACCGCCGAACTGATCACACTAATATAAGTGCTCGCATAGATCACTATTGGAGTATTTATAATGTCCTATATTTTGTTAAATTTTAACGAGCGTGTGTATATGTGTGTGTAAGCTATGTCGCTGGCTCGTACCACACGACATTCTCTTACGACGCTATTCGAGGGCAAACACAAATTGTAATATAGAAAGAGCACATCCTACACGAAGTTAAAATGTTACCCAGAAGACAACTATGTACACTGTCTATTCAAACGGCGACTTGTAAAATAGAACTTGTTGTAAGAGCACGTCATATATTCAGTATCACGTTGTTATTGACGCGTCTGTCTGTCCATGGTACGGCCAGCACCTCACAAACCTACATGTTAGTGAACGATGTTGTTACAAAATTAAATGTTTGTATTTAACGCTGTGTACAAATGAAAGTGCACTTCAAGACCGAATACTTAGGCCTTCGTTTCAAAAGATCGTGTTATTATGTGTTGTAAATTCCAAAATGGGCTGTGATATAAAAAATATAATATCAACATAATGGACTGTACAGGCCGTTCGTCTCTGTATTGCATGTGTGTGTACCGCTCCCGCGGCGCCCGCGCATCGCGCGACCCTCTGGCACCTGTTCATGTTGTTCACTTCATCTCTAGACTGTTCCTAAACTTTCTTTACATTCCGGCCTGCTGGCTTGCAGTGTACAGCTTTCAATATAAATAGGACTTTAATTTCCTAGCGTCACATATTAAAACAATTAAGCAAGTTTGTGGCAAGGAACTTAATTAGGTATCACAGTTCAAGCAAAATGATCATGGTAGAGGCATTTTCAGAAGTTTGCTGTATAGAAAATCACAATTTATTTTTGTACATACCAAGAGGAAATTTCGGGAAATGTCTCTACACAAGATGAAATCATTTGATTGCCTTTACAAATTCTTTGTGTAATTGCAATCGAACCAAGATGTTATTAAATGATTAAGATAAATTATGTAGATAGTAAATTAGACAACCCCCGCCACAGAGGCCGCGTGACGCGCGGGCGACGAATTCGCGATGTCGCGATGTCAATTCACAAGGAGCGCGCTTCCCCTCTTTAGTTCTTGCTGTGAGTGTGAATAGTAAATAAACATGTAAAAAATCGTGTTAAGGTGTTAAATACAATAACTGTGACTAAATGCGTCCGGGGAGTCAACAGTGAGTGGTGCGCGAACTAACAGAATACAAAAAAAAACTAGTGTAATTTCTAATGAGAAAAATAGATTCATAATCAAGAAAAGTACCAATATAAATATTAAATAATACGGAGATACCTTAGATATATTGTGTGCGCGCGGGCGAGTCGCACAGTGTGCGCCCGCAGTGCGGCGCGGCGCGGAGGTGCGGGGTCCGGGGGCTCGGAGGCCCGGGGGCCCGGAGGCCCGGGGGCCCGGGCCGGGGACCCGCGACTAGCGACCTGCGACCCGCACGTCCCGCGGCCGGCCCCCTCCGCCACGCCGCCCGCCTCTAGTCAAATATTACACTCACCACAAGACATAGAATTTTATATTTACACAAATAATTATATTATATTGATATAGTATTCTAGTTTTAGGCGATTATGATTTACAAGTAAGCAGTGTGTTTAAACGATATTCTTAAAAAAAAAACATAAGTATAATCGTTTTAAGTGTGTCTAGTTCGTTTCTCTGAAAGTCTTATCTCACCATTGTGCAATACGTTGTTACGCTTTTTGAAATTGTTTTAGCGTCGTTTTTATTTGAAGCGTTAAGTATTTATTTTATGAATGTTTCTTATGTTACCGTTGTAGGTTATTCGTCGACGTGGTCTCGTTTCGTAAACCGACTGCGAGCCGACCGCACGACGCGCGCGTCTTGTCTGGTTAGGGAGTGCGTGGTCGCCGCTGGCCCTCCTGGTCGCCAGGTCGCCAGGGCGCCCAGTAGCCAAGTCGCCAGGTCGCCAGGCCCCAGCGGCCGCCACGGTCGCGCTCGGGTCGCAAGTATGTTGAGTGCTCCGCCGAGGGCGGCGGCGCCGCGCCGCGACCGACTTAGGTTACAGGTTACACAAATCGATGCCAAACCGGAACACGTATACTTAGTATATCGATTATCGATAATATCACCTCGTGGGTAATGTAGGCGTAATGCGCCCGGGCACCGCCCGGGACGATTAATAATATTGTGTACTTATATCTTTATACTGATTAAAATTAAATTCCCTAAAAATATATAGCGGAGACGCGAACATTTGTAATAGATTAATGAGTCCTCTCAGAATGTATAAAACAATCGCCCATAAAAGTGATTCTAGGATACAGGGTATGCTTTGCAATTATTTAAATGTATCTAAATAATTTGTCATGTAGGCAGACATCGCCGACTGTCTGCCGTAGAGTCTGCACTCGCTCAGTGCCCGCATCGCTCTCGGGTCCACTAGTCTGTCGCAACTTTTTATACTCTGTCGTCTATCGTAGCGTAACCGAACTCATCCTCATCTCACGCTCTCCATTCGCGACTCAACGAACGCGCTTCGCTTGGTTCCCCTCCGACGGCCGAGCATCCTTCACCAGTTAGTGCCACTTGCGTTACTGAAGTATCCTCACTCACTCGTCACGCGCCACCCGCGCCGCCGGTGCGCCTGCGCGGCGCCGCCGCCGCCAGGCGGCACCGCGGCTCCCGCGACACATCCACAACAACATTGTTAGTATTACGAAATCGAATTTCTAAAAAAAACTATTTAACTTCTGACATTTTATAAAATATTTATATCGTTCGCATACTCAAGTACGTCGTAGCTCTCGCGTAGACGTGAACATCATCGATGCACTCAAGAACGTCTGAATCGTTGGTATGCGGTATGCGAATCGAAGGCGGGTCGTTAGTAAGCGGTATAGTTAGTTAGATCGCCGGCGGTGCGGGCGCGGCGTGACGTCATCGCGCGGTATACAACACGCCCGCTCAACACCGATCGACGCTAGTTAGTACATAAGATGAATGCCAATATTTTAATCAGAAAAAAAAACAAAACTTAGAATTGGGAATTATTAATCATATTATATCTATTTATATAATAAAAATATGGAGAGAGGCGCATAGTGCTTATTATGAATAGTAGGTTCTAGAAATGAAACAAAACGATCTAGTCATATCTCCTTTCTGTTATTTATTTTTTCTATCGCTTAGCATAGTTTAGCTTCAAGCACACGTTCGTACTTACGTTTATTATATTACTATTACATGGTACTGTCTCATTTGTGTACTTAGATCGTCTGCCCGTTACGGTGACGTTCCTCACGTGTAATAGAGCCAGTTTGTAACCATAGAGCAATTAATTATTATCTTATCGAGTATGTCTAACTTCCTAACTTCTTAACTTCATTAGATCTACATTTTTTGACATAAACCTACTATGTTATACGAGATGAAAATATACTACTAATTTAATTTTGATAAGTTATCCAGAATACTGTTACGTCAGCATCCATTACATTTAGATTAGTTAAGGTTAATTGAGATAATTTTATCGGTATAGATCGGTAGAGACGAGTTATGAATGGTATAACCGTTTGGTTAAGTTAGAGGTTTAAAGTTACCTTAGGACAAGTTAATGGAGTATAACTTAGGTAGAGAAGATATTACTCTCATAGTTCTGCTAAAGATTGTAAGTAGCGCGTTGACTGTACGCTGCGCGAGCGCGGGGTACAGTCAGCGCGCCACAATATCGCGCCGTCCGTTATGAAAAAGATCTCATCTCTATGTATACTGAAACCGATTCGATTCAGTTCCCTAGTTTCGGTTCAACTACCCTACTGGATATATTTAGTAGTTATCGACTCTGGACAGACGTCACAGCTTTAGTTCTAAATTATTAAGGTCCACCTCGAGCCCCGGAGCCTGCTTGTGTTACAATGTCAGTGCTGCTAGCGCACACAGGCCAAGTTCAAAGTAATGAATATTAAGGACTGGGATTAATCGTAGTGTAGACAAATTAATAGAAATGAACTGCCAACTAACGCTACCTAATGTAACGTCCAAGCTGATGGAGGTGAGTGTCGCCGGCGGCTCGGCGGCTCGCGGTGGAGCTGCGTGTGCATTTTAGTTCCACAGTATCGATTGTACATACATATGACGTCATATCTTTAGGAGCTTACTAGCCTTTTGCCCCGGGACCGCCCGGGCGGGTGACAGGGTGTCGCTGTGTTAATGCTAAGTGGAAATCATAATCACTAACCGTTTTTTAGAATGGTTACAAGGCATACTTGATAAAGGGTACGGTCACAGGCGACTGGACTGAGCAACCATTTAATTGTAGATAAAGTACAGCCTACGTACGATTCGAGTTTAAGATAGCTTTTAGCCAAATTCTGATTGTTTAGAAGAAAGTAATCTCGAATATTTTCCAAGTTTCAGTCGCCTGATAAAACCCAAAATGTATAAAAAAATGGTGAAACAAATTAAATACTCGTAAACTATGTCCCCCACATTGTTCTGGATAACTTATATTGGAATAGTTTAAGAGTTAACAAGGACGGCTTGTGTTCAGGATTGTTCGGGGCCTGACACTTGTACTCTATGGTTAAGGTTCTGTAAAAGGTTGGTCTTTATTACTAATTAACCATCGATTCAAAGTCGATGCCATCCACCAATTGTACATTCATAAATTAAACTGTAAAAATAGTATGTGAAGAATATAAAATAAAATATATACCATTTAAATTAAATATATTATCTAATTTGTAAATAAAAGACCATCTTAAACTTATGTATAAACTAAGGTAGTCTTGTTTCAGCCAACCCTAAATATATGAAAATGCCTTCAGAATTCGTGTTTATATTTTCCCGAATAATCCTGAGCATGGTTACTGCAGTCCGCACAACTGTTTACATATATATATATATAGCTTACGAAGGGACACCAACCGGTGCCTGTGATATACGCTTGTAATGATCGTCCATTCAACCTACACTATGTACCCTATTATACGACACTAGACTTGACTTATGTTGCTGTCCTCAGTCGTACCACGTTACCAAACTTGTACAATAAGATGCCATAATATATGTTATATCATTTTAATAACTAACTCGAATTCATTATTTTTAGTATTAAGACAATTATCATCGGCGTCGATAGGTGAGTTGAAAATAAAGGGTTCTGAGTAAAAGATACAAACTAAAGACTTCACGTTGGTTGTATGAAAGAGAGGGCGATATCGATATGGTATACGTCTATCCCTCTCACTCAGCGCAAAAATAATTAATCAATTTAATAATACTGTCTCCGAAATAACATACAGAGAAATAAGCCTTGGACATATTTGTGTGCTGTCATCGCATCTATCGACATCGATAAAGTTTCAGGCTATCTTTCGATAGATAGGCTAATTATCGACAACTCCAGATGTTCGCGATATATAACTTTGTACAGAGACTGTCTCGCGGCAGTCAATTGTTTCATCGCTAACACTCAGCCCCAACTTGTTGTATCATAACAATTTAGTTAACTTAATACGTTAGACAAATATTTTTTGATGATTGTTGTTTAAACGATCATTGAATTGACCAGTCTGGCCAGTCCAACACACTCAAATAAACACTATCAATCTTTAAACAAAGTTTTTAAGAGACTTGATAAAGTCGCCAACTATTTAACTTTTATAGATATTCAATTATGAGATTGGTGTTATTATTTGGTGCGTGGGGCTGGGCCGACTGCACCTTATCACGTTAGCATAGTGATGTACCTTATGTTCCCAACACTGTGAACAAAGTATCAACTCCTGTGCATTAATAGCTAGCCATTGAAATGTTTATTCTCATATATTGTTATAGTTCGCCAAAGATTTGTAAAAAAATAAAATAAATAAAGAGTGTTATGATCACTTTTGAAACGTCGCTAGTTAATCGTTCATTTTAATTTTTATATTTATGAACTTTATTATTAGTGTAGAATATACTGACAGATTATTAGCAAATTGTGGAATATGTTCATAGATACACGTTATTATGAAACTAATACAATAATAATTCGCCTACTTTGCATGTCTAATTTAGTTATTGAACTTTTAAACCTATTATCGAGTTATTAATATATTGCTGAAATATTTTAAAACTAAATTACTATTCAATTATTTATTATTATACACTTATTACGTTTAGTATGCTAGAAATATGATGAAGGATAATAAATAATTTTAATTATATTATGGTATGTGTTTTATTTATAATAAATATCGTGGTCCTAAATGTACAAAGATTGTATCAGGTACAGTGTTTTAGTTACACATTTTATTAATCTCAAAATACATTTATAAATGGCTAGAAACTAGCAAGAATTACGGATATCACGGTTCGGGGTAAATAAGAATACTATTAATTATAAAAAGAACTTACAAAAACAACAGACATATTGGTAACCTAAAAAAGTAGCAACATGTTGCAAGTTATAGTCTAAAACAAAAGGCACTACGTTGACAATAGTGTTGTGGAATAACCAACAATAAGGCTGCGTTTCCACTAAAGAAGAGCGAGGATGCGTAGCGAAGGATGTGTGAAACTTATCCAATAAGAACGCTTCATTTTCATAGCTTGAGCTAAGCTAGCGCTGTTATTGGTTAGTTGTACGCTCATCTCTGGTGGAAACGCACCCTAATAAACCACTCATTACCACTTATTTAAATAGAGAGAGATGGAAATTTTAGAGGCCTTCGTCGAAAGACAAGCGGTTTAAAACGAGTGCATCGAACGCCGATATTTTAAGAAAATAATTTAACACCCTTTTTTTTTGTTAGTCCAATATTATGTCCCACAGCTGGGCAAAGACCTCCACTTTGTTCCTTCCAAACCTCCCTGTATTGTGCGATCGCTGGCCATGTTGGCCCTAAAAACGTTATCAGACCGTCCCACCACCTTCACCGCGGTCTACCCCGACGGCGATGTGCTTCCTGAGGCGTCCAGTGAGAGACGATCTCTGCCCATCGCTCGGGGTGCATTCGGGGCCTACTCCCACTTCAGCATTATAGGTGTCAAGCTTACAGATCGAGTTAGAAACACCACCCTGCGCTCCATAACTCAAGTAGCGCATGTTGGAGAAAAAACAGCCAGGATGAAGTGGGAGAGGGCCGGACACGTCTCACGAATACAGCCGGAGAGATTTAATTACTTATAATATTTAAAAAATATATATTTTAAAAACATTGTAGAACCAGCAATAAAGGCTTATTTTATTTCTTTAGTAACTACTGCCCGCGGCTTCGCCCGCGTGGATGTCGGAAATTATCCAACGGGACCGTGCTGCCGGTACAAAAAGTAGCCTATGTTACTCCTTATAACATCAGCTGTATGCCAGTGAAAGTCCCGTCAAAATCGGTCCAGCCGTTTCGGAGATTACCCGGAACAAACAGACAAACAATTTTTTTTT
The DNA here is from genome assembly GCA_917490735.1 of Dryobotodes eremita. Lineage (NCBI taxonomy): Eukaryota > Metazoa > Arthropoda > Insecta > Lepidoptera > Noctuidae > Dryobotodes > Dryobotodes eremita. Next base: position 20,412,340 of record OU823249.1, on the reverse strand, counting down.
AAATTAGTATTTTGTTATAAATCCCGTATATACTTGCATATGCATTTAGTAAAAAGCTGTTATTTTGACATTACAAATAGACACTTCAATTTTATTTATTTGTATAGATTTAGTATTAAATAGTACGCAAAATACGCGCTTAGACGTGGAGTTGCCTACACCAGCCTAATATATTATATTACTACCACTTATTTTAATTATTTAAAAGGCGTCCCCACTGCAAATAACAACCCTGTCTTTGCCCTCATCATTTTGCCATAGAATTCTTCACTCGTATTTCGTATTTTCTTAGCTTTAAAGCGTGAACTGACAAACACTTGAACGGTTGCGAAAGTTTTCACAGACAGCTTAATAATAATCCCCAAAAATATTAAAATGAAATAATTTCGTTACAAATCATACACACCCAGGACAGACAGGACACAGATAAAATCAAATGGGTTTCTTGCTGAAATAATCAGTAATTTTTCTGCTGATACTCTTGTTGTGTTTCGAAGCGGGCTCAGTTTCGTGTTCCATCGACGGGCTACTATCATTTAGTAAGGAGTTTCTTCTTTGGTTACCGGCCAATGTATGTGATGCTGTTGGATTTTGTAGCTCACCACCTTCCATTTTCGTCATAGTATCGAATAAAGACATGCGGGTATTTGATTGTGGCTTTTCTTCTATTTTGTTGGAATCTGTTGTCTGCTGTCTGGTTGGCAGGCTGGATGGTGTCTGGGCCTGTTGGACTGACTTCTCCAACTGAATTGTGACCTCAAGCAAACTCTGATCTACGTCATCTTGAGAGAACAAGTCAGGGGATTTGCTTGAGAGCTCGCTTTCGATCGCCGATATTGTCGCTGGTACGTTTTCTGTTATACTCTGAAATTGAATGATGGATAGGGTTAAATACCTTTAACAGCGATTTAGAGGGTGCTGGTGATTAGTTTGAAGGCCGATTCAAATCGATCGTATCGTAATCGAATCGATTTAGGCACAGATCAACTAAAATATGGTATGTTTTTGTCGTAACACATCTTTCTATAATTAAGATGACCGTTTATTGGAAAAACTCAATGGTGCACTAATAAGTCGACACCAATGGAAATAGAAGGTTTCCGTTTTTGCCATTTCGCTACGGAACCCTAAAAAGGAGTACTTTACTAGAAATTTGGAATACAAAAGGCACGTTTTACATCAGCTATCTAAAGAAAAAAGAAAGAAAAATAGTTTATTCTGGACAAACAAAACGCACCTAACAAATGAACGACATTAATTTAGAGACATACAAAATAGCCAAAAGCTTCGTATTCATGTTATAAAAGTTTCATAATTTTGTCTATTGCTTGATGCTACGTACCAAAGACAATACACATTACTCTGTTTTGCGACACTGGCAAATGACAACAAAAAAACGATCAAAACAAAAACAAAATGCCGATTGCAGAATGGAAAAATGACTACTTTTGTAACAAACAAACAATATTAATAAGAACAATAAAGCAGTGCGTCGCATCTGTGCAAGAACAGGTCGTTGCTCAGCAAAATGCTATCTATGTAGGACAAATAAAAATATCAAGTAAAAATTGTTTGAAATAATCTGTCATATCAGTTATCTCAAGCTTATTATATACCAGCCTCGTTGGTCTAATGGCATGAGATCCTGGGCTCGATTCCCAGGTCGGGCAGTGTTATTGGGTTTTTCCATCAGGAACTTCTCAGTACCAGCCCGAAATCTGGATGTCTGCCCAATGGATAGCAATAGACTCGCTCCCTATTACAACATCACTAGCGAAATGTGGCTGTACTATAGATACGCCTCTTTATTTTCTTCTTTTTTTTTGGGTGGGAAATCATCAAATGACCTCTCCCGCTCTGGGCGGAGCAGAAAGGCGTGTCAAACTCTTACTGACTAAAACCCACCCGTGTTCCTTCAGTTGCCTGTGCGCCAGGGCCACGGTAACTATAGGTACACCTCTGCCTAACCCTACGGAGATTAAAGGCGTGATGTTATGGTATTCTATACCTAAACGCTAGCTGGTGAAACAGACCGTTAATACAAAATGTTTATGTAGTACTTACAGTTTCCATGGCGTCATCGCTAGGATTCGGCGAAGCTTCCTTCCCCCCCTTCAGCACTTGTTCCAAATACGAATGTAATCGCTTGAATACCACGTCTTTCTCTTGAGAGAACCGAACTATGTACTTGTATAGTTGACCTTAAAAGAATATAAAGTAAATTAATTTAAAATATCCGGTTATATAATGAAAATCACGCCGTGAACGTCGTGTGACCCGACGTCGGTCCATAAGGACACAAGTCATTTCCAATTGCCCGTTTACTCTATTGCAGTAATACTTTATGGACAATATTGATATCTATGGTCAAGGCAGTGGCAGTGTCTCCAACACTATGACGTTAATTTTTGTTCGATTCCAAAGCGTGTAAAAAAAAAAACTAACTCTACTAACTCGACGGGTCATCACAGACGGATTAACGAAAGCAGTTCGAATAAGCATAACCGGCCTATAATTCCCACTGATGGGACACAGGCCTCGTCTCTGTGTGGCTGTTTGGATCGTAAATCTGTAATCCACCACGCAGGCCCAGTGGAGGTTCGTGGATGTCACATGCCTTCGAATAAGTGATGGACTGTTGAAACTGAACAGTAATAATTTAAGTTATCAAACTGGACCCGATACTAATACACATACACATGACGCAGATGAGGTAAAAATTAACCATGGTAAGTATTATACCATGCTCACGATATCTTGACTATTTTTACGAAAAACCAATAAATATACAGGGTTATTGGTAAAACACCAGCAACCTCTTAAGGGGTCATTGTACTCATCATTATGAACAACTTTTACTATGGACCAAACCAGAAATCGCGAAAAAAAAGGACAGATTTTCCCTACATTTATATTCGCATAACACGTCAAAACGTAGGGAACAGCTGATATTTTTTTCGCGATTTCAGGTTTGGTCCATAGTAAAAGTTGTTTATAATGATGAGTACAATGACCCCTTCAGAGGTTGCTGGTGTTTTACCAATAACCCTGTATACATGCTAGTTCCCTATTCTAGAGTACTTACTTAAACTACACGTAAGTACTTCTTAAATTCTGTCTAAAAATAAATCAAATATATAAAAATCCCATGTCACAGTGTTTGTTATCGAACTCCTCCGAAACGGCTTGACAGTTTTTTATGATTTTTTTTGTGTATATTTCGTAGATCTGAGAATAGATCGTAAGGTAAATTAAATTTCATACCGCTAGTAATTACAAATATTCCTTCAAACTCACCAACAGTAACATTATATCGTGCCAACAAGTTATACATATTCACAATATCGTCCCTCAGTTGTATATCTCCAAAGGTGAAGTACGCCATGGGCCGTCGTGCTTCCGTGCACGCCATCAGTTGTAGCAAGCTCTTCAGGTGAGGGGTTCCTCCGAAGGCCCCGCAGCCCCAGTTGCCGGTAGCCACTCCAGGGAACTGCAGGCTATCTGATTGGAGATCCGTGTCGAATGATACTCCGACCCATGCCTGGGGACAATAAAAGCTTGTCAGGCCAAATGGGTCACAACTTAAAAAAATGGGCCTCTTTACATACCTACAGATAAGGCATGAACAGTGATCACCACGCTTGCTCAAGGCGAATTGGCGATTTCAGACTTATATTAATTACTATACTAACTTCCGCCCGCGACTTCAAAAGTAACAGCTACATTTTTATAAAACTTTCATGTATACTACGTTTGTAGTTATGGTCTCAGCAGCCAAAATTTCAAGCGAGTTAGGACTGGTGACGTAGGAGCAAGCGACGTACAGTTGTATGTGTGAGAAGCGTTGCCTGTGCGCCAGGGCCACGGTAACTCTTTCGAACAATCCGCGACCCCGGCAGGCATCGGCCCTATCGGACCCCGTCAATGGTGCTGACATCTCTTTGAGGCGCGCGTGGAACACGACGCGCCGTCGACCCGGGCCTGGTCCTTACCGGACGGCGAGCTGCCCATTGCTCGCCGTCCGCAAGCTCGCGCCTACGGTGGCCGGGAGTCGGCAATCGACTCCCGACGCCCAGGGTGTCTCCTCCTGCGGCGAAGGGGCGCGAGGGCGCAGCGATTGCCTCTCCCTATCGCGCTCCGCCTCCTTCTTCGCAGAAAGAGGTGACGGCTTCCCATTCCCTCTCGCTCCGTACCATGGCCTGAACCAGGGCCGGACGCGAGAGGTCGCCGCCGCCGATCGCCGCCACGAGGACACGGCGGTGCTCCGCCCAAGCCGGACATACTTCCACCGTATGGTCCACCGTGCCCTCCGGAAGCAGCTCGTCCTGAGATCGACACCCACAGCCTTCAGTAGTAATTGCCCATTGCTTACGAAGTTTTACGTTTTTAGTAAAATAATGAACGCCTGCGTTCCTGCATATACTATCTTATGTCACAACACCGATACACTGACCGTTTCATTCTTACAGATCATTCCTGACGAACAGCTCCCAGTATGCACGTGTTTCTGTGACAAATATAACTATTTTTAACCCCCGACAGAAAGAGAGGGGTGTTATAAGTTTAACGTGTTTATCTGTGTATCTGTTTGTCTGTCTGCGCCATCGTACCTCCCAACCGGCTGAACCAAAAGTTTTTTTTTTGTTTTTTTTCGGAAGGTGAATTAATCGAGAGTGTTCTTAGCTATGATTCAGGAAAATCTGTTCAGCAGTTTGGAAGAATATCAGCTCTTTTTTAGTTGATGAAGGGATGTGGACATCGTCCACAGGGTTGATCGAGTCGAAATTTGGTATTCTATTAATTCACTGATATTAGAAGCACATAGTAACCTTGAACTACAACCGCGCGTGCTCATTGGTCAAATCAAATAGCGCGCGCTACCCACGCTTCCTGTTACACATTTCCGTCCTTTTTCACGAAATCACTCCCACAGATTGCAGGAAAGCAAGAGGAAACATGCTACACATCAAAATGGAAACATAAAAATATATATTGTTGGTAATCGAACATACGAGTATGTTTGCAAAGCATTCGTCGAACTTTTAAGCTACTTGCCTCGTTGAAAGTTGACTACAATAGCCGTTCTTATATTATTTCATGGTTGACTGCTTAGCTCCATAAAGATATAGCGTGATGATAATCGTTTAAATGGTTAAATCTGTAAAAATCTGCAATATTCTAACTCTCTGGCTCGTAAACTGCAGCAAAAAGCAATATTGCTCATCACCCATAGCAAATAGCGTGATAATTTTTAGCCTAAAGACTGACCAGACTTATAGGGAATATCTATGCAAATTGAATTTGAACAAAATCTATCCGGTAGCATTTGCGTCATATGTTCCAGCATCACGCAAATACTACCGGATAGATTTTGTTCAGACAAACAGACAACATATTTAAAAATTATATTTTCGGCATTAGAATCGATCCCAGACCTCGCAAAAATTACTTAAAAAAAAGCCAATGTGCAGGTCTGAATTTGCTACAATTTAACTAAATGTATAGATAAGTACAGGATTTCCTCACGATGTTTTCCTTCACCAATGTCAATGTGATATCCTAGATAAACTTAGAAAGTATATTATGAATCGAGAATTCCACATTCGCCCTGATTTGAACCCACAACCCTCGTGCATGTAAGGCGAGGCCATAACCACTGGGCCATCACGACTGCTTCAGCCACAGCTTGCATACGGAAAAACAGTAGAGTTTATGAGGTTATAACAGGACAGATAGACAAACAGACATAACGGAGTGAACAGCACCCTAATTTCGTAACACACTATTTAACACAACCGGAATAATTTTATAGCCTATTGCTAATCCATTGCTTCATACGTTCGAAAAATTTGTCTGCTCAACAAAGTAAATAACGCAATGAATGTTGTTGAACTAAAAAAAAAAAAAAAAGGGTGCTTGCATAAAGAAGCAGGTTTTCGGTCCCGACTACAGTATAGATCGGTGCAGGTTAATTTATGAAAAGAAACGGTTATATGTTTTACCTGTTATTTTATGAGTGAGCGCATAAGTTAACACGGGACTATTTTATCCGTACCTACGAGTATCAGTACCGATTTGTCTGTGCCGGGAACCCGCTTCTTTATGTAAGCACCCTTAGTGAGTTGCGTAATTACGCCGAAGGTTTATATCATGGTATAATAATATACTTCGCCAGGAATAGCATTACGAGACAAAGTGGTCACGTGGGTGACACAAGCCTACGTCATCACCGCTGTGTTACCAGTAGTAAGTAATAATAACTCCCCAGCCGCCTTTATTACCTGTGCGAATCCGATAAATTAATGAGGTTTTAACTAACAATTATGTTGGTATATGTTTAAATTGAATTATTTCGTTTGATTAGAAAAACGAAACGACAATTTAAATGCTTTATATATATTTTTTACCAGAATGGTGACTGAAAATGTTTACATAATTCGTGTTTTGTTGCAATTAAGTGGCAACTGGATAGTGACGTAAGCATGTGTCACTCCCGGAATGCCAGACCTTGTTTTTTTGACCATGGTTTATACCTTGTTGAGCTCCCTAGTGATGGCCTCTCTCCGAAACTCGTGCGTGACGGCGGCGTAGGGCACGGCGTCTATGGCCAGCACGGCGACTGTCACATCATACCTTGTTGAGCTCCCTAGTGATGGCCTCTCTCCGGAACTCGTGCGTGACGGCGGCGTAGGGCACGGCGTCTATGGCCAGCACGGCGACTGTCACATCATACCTTGTTGAGCTCCCTAGTGATGGCCTCTCTCCGGAACTCGTGCGTGACGGCGGCGTAGGGCACGGCGTCTATGGCCAGCACGGCGACTGTCACATCATACCTTGTTGAGCTCCCTAGTGATGGCCTCTCTCCGGAACTCGTGCGTGACGGCGGCGTAGGGCACGGCGTCTATGGCCAGCACGGCGACTGTCACATCATACCTTGTTGAGCTCCCTAGTGATGGCCTCTCTCCGGAACTCGTGCGTGACGGCGGCGTAGGGCACGGCGTCTATGGCCAGCACGGCGACTGTCACATCATACCTTGTTGAGCTCCCTAGTGATGGCCTCTCTCCGGAACTCGTGCGTGACGGCGGCGTAGGGCACGGCGTCTATGGCCAGCATGGCGACTGTCACATCATACCTTGTTGAGCTCCCTAGTGATGGCCTCTCTCCGGAACTCGTGCGTGACGGCGGCGTAGGGCACGGCGTCTATGGCCAGCATGGCGACTGTCACATCATACCTTGTTGAGCTCCCTAGTGATGGCCTCTCTCCGGAACTCGTGCGTGACGGCGGCGTAGGGCACGGCGTCTATGGCCAGCATGGCGACTGTCACATCATACCTTGTTGAGCTCCCTAGTGATGGCCTCTCTCCGGAACTCGTGCGTGACGGCGGCGTAGGGCACGGCGTCTATGGCCAGCATGGCGACTGTCACATCATACCTTGTTGAGCTCCCTAGTGATGGCCTCTCTCCGGAACTCGTGCGTGACGGCGGCGTAGGGCACGGCGTCTATGGCCAGCACGGCGCAGCGCCGGCGGCCGGACGAGTCGCGCGGCGTGCTGTCCGGGCAGTCGCCCGCGAACTGGAACGTGTGCCCGTAGCCCGAGTACTTGCTGTAGCGTTCACAACCTGCGGGGTTTTGAAATTGGAAGGCTGTCATTTGAAACTACTTGAAATATTCTGAATCGTGTTTACGTGCGTGCTAATTTAGCAATGAAATATTATAGAGGAATACGAAAAAATAATAAAAACATGAAGAACAAGAAAATCTGACAAACAAGTCAGTGTACCTTTTTCCAAAATCGTGCCACTGACTTGTATGGCAGGTTTTGTTTAGGACTATTGACAGATTTATTGAGTAAATCAATAATAAAATAGTATTGCTTTCATTATAGCTTATGGGTACCTATAACTATTTTCACTACAATATTTTTATCTCACGAAGCGACTCGCGCTTTACCTGTGGTAACTAAGTGTACAAACACGCTGTGAATGTGTGCGTGAAGACGAGTAGCGTCAGCACATAAAGGGTCCCCGAAACGACCAATTGCAATGATTGCAATTGACCAAAACAATAGATATTGTGAATCGCTTCGATTGCATTTAGTAAACGATAAATTTGCGCATTAATGTGAATCAATCACGTAAATATTGACAATTGCAATTGATCGTTTCGGGGACTCTTAACACCCACACACACCCTCACACACACGCACACATACACACACACACACGCACACACTTCCGACTTCGCCATTGTTTCCGACGGTACCGAGATCTCCTGCGCTTACTCACACAACAGCGTGTTTGTACACTTAGTAACAACAAGTAAAGCGCGCGTCGCTTCGAGAGATAAAAATACTATACCTTCAAAATCGTAATCACTTTATCGCTTTTAATTTTGAATTCATAATCGTTACTGTATTAGTGTAGTGGACAAATAACAGCTGAAACAAAATAATTAAAGATTAAAAATAACTCACCAATCATCATAAGCGCCTCATTAGGCCTTAGTACTTCAGTGATAAGCATAGATATCATCAATTCGGGACATATCACAAACCGAATCTCCTCTTGAACACAGCCATGGCCCAGTACACCACCACCTAAATACCTGTAAAGTACAAACATGCGTTATTAAAAAAACATGAAGATCTAAGTAGGTGTATGATATTTTGAATGATCAGTCACAATCCATCTTAGGCCACTGGGAGCACACCAAAAAGACCTGCTGATCTAGTCTGTAAATCGACATTGCATCAAATTGAATGACGGCACACTTCATCTATGTTTTCATGGTGACAAATTGACAGAATAGAACGGCAGACCTTAAAGCCTGTTTTAAAGCAAGTTTGTTGGCTGTAGCATACAATAAAATAGAAGCAACAAATGACTTACATCATCAAGAATTCTAGACATTGTTTAGACCATCCTAATCCTAACTTCCTAATCCTAACTAATATTATAAATGCGAAAGTATGTTTGTTTGGTTGTTACCTTTTCACGCCTTAACCACTTAACCGATCATCCTGAAATTTTGCATATACTTTGTCAGGGGTACAGAAACGGATATAGGGTACCTTTCATCCCGCAAAAAAGTACTGTTCCCGAGGAAAACAACAATAACGTCCTTATGATAATAGATGGCGCCACGTGTCTTTCGAATCATGATTGAATTATAACCCGAATTGATAGTCAGTCTAAATTAACGCGAGCGAAGCCGCGGGCAAAAGCTAGTAGAAATATAAAATCAGGAGAAGTGGCAAGGGGGCGCGTCTGTGTCCACGCGTAATGTTCAAACTGCTCATGTCACAGTCAAATGGCCGTCCTCGCAAACTAGTGCGCTTTCGACCGTGATCGTGACAAAATATAAGAATACCGTGTTGTTCAGTGGTTTCTTGTAAAAACCGAAGCCAAAACAATAACTTTGTAAATCATGGAATCACTTAACATTTTTAAGTACAAGTATTTTAATATATTTGTCTTTAAAATCATGAAAAACGACAAATCATAAAATACCTGTTTCTTGCTTTTACTACGTTATTTTTGTTTTCAAATATCGCAACGACTGTAATATTTTTGGAGTAAATACATTGCTCCTTAACCACTACCTAAGGATGTCGCTAAGTGACTGGACAAGCAATGTAAAAATCACAGAACGATACATCATTCGTGCGGATGCAGCGCGTGGTACGGCCGCTGCATCTTGCGGCGAGTTAGTGATGTACTTGTGCAGATCCACTAGCGTAAGCTACCGACAATAATGTCGATTGCCCAACGAATATATTGCTATTACAGTTTATTTTTCAATTGGTCAACAGTTTTAACCCGTTTGGAAGCGTTAAAACGGTTCCACAATACGCACTGTTTCAATACGCCTAAACAAATGTAACCGTTTTTTTTTTTATATTGTTTAAATTTTTTGATTTACTTCATATATTTTTTAGCTACATTTTGTTTATTTATAATATAATATTTTCTCGTTTATTATTTATTTTATTTTGAGGACCCCAAATATTTTTAGTACATGAAAAAATTGAAGATTCGATAACTTTCCAATTAAGTCAATCACTAGCGTACATGTAAAATAAATTGCTTTTCAACAGCACAACGATAACGACAAACGTTTTTGTATGAGTAAGTTGTACGGTGCATGGTAAATGCACGCTGTGCTTGACGAGATAAGGTTTAAAATTGATTGTGTAGTATGTTCTGATTTATGAATTGCGAGTGTGTACGCAACTTCGTATCTATTGCTTTAATGAACTGCATGTGTAGTAGTGGCGCGTAGTAGGGGCCATGGTCTAACAAAACAAGGTCTGGCAATTCGGGAGTGACACATGCTTACGTCACTATCCAGTTGCCACTTTATTGCAACAAAACACGAATTATGGAAACATTTTCAGTCACCATTCTGTTAAAAAATATTATAAGGCATTTAAATGGTCGTTTCGTTTTTCTAATCAAACGAAACAATTCAATTGAAACATATACCAACGTAATTTTTAGTTAAAACCTCATTGTTTTATCGGATTCGCACAGGTAATAAAGGCGTTTGGGGAGTTATTATTACACACTACTGGTAACACAGCGGTGATGACATAGGCTTGTGTCACCCACGTGACCAATGTGTCTCGGAATGCTATACCTGGCGAAGTATATTATTATACCATGGTAGGGGCAAACTGGAGACAGCTAGTTCCGATACATTTTGAATAACCGGGCCTATCTCCTTCTTTCTTGTATCTATGGTTTAAACGGTGCAACTTTTATTGTTATTTCAACTTATGTTATGCCACAGGCAATAAAATCGCACCTTATAAGGCATTCGGTTAGTTTAGATTTTTAGATGAACACATTGATGCAGTGATCGTTTGGGTACCTATCAAGAGTCAAATGGCATGTAATAGGTGACTAATTTGAAGTGACACTTACTTGTTAGCAAAGTCAACTTGTATCAACGAATCGGCATCTTCGATAGTATTATGTGGTTCGACGTGCAGCGGCAAAGAGCCAATCAGACGCGTGCTGCGTGGCCATGAGGGACAGTCGCGAGGCGGCACCGAGCGCCGCGCGAACGTCACGGTACCGACCGGCACTGTACTGCAACGATACAGCGCATGTACGGACACATTCGACATAACACACTATAGTCTGTTCCAAAATAAATGATGAAAGTGTATACAAATGGATCAGAAAACGTACCGGTGGATACCAATTTGTAATGCCACTTGCAAATTGAGTGCTTTGATTTGATTATCTGAATACTTAAACCCGAAATTGTAATTTTAAAACACTACAAATATGTTTTTACATTTAACAATTGAGATTTTTCAATTACAATTTAAAATAATTTTATTCAAACAATAATTGTTAGAAAAAGTGGTGAAGTTGAAACCTTCTAAATACAGATGAATGTGTTATTTTTTTAGTCAATTTCCTTTAGTACGAGATCGAATTGATGTATTTAACCTGACTGTATAGACTTAAATAATGTACTGTGCTATGCAGTCCCCAGAACTTTCCATAGACGGCAGGTGCGTGCAGGCAAACTCTTTGCAGTAGGTACCTGCCGATCTAACACTGGTCTACGTTCACCAATTCGGCGAATGGCAGCCACCTATAATGAAGCATTCGAACAGATCGATATATTTACATGCTCCTTGAAAAGGTTTCGTAGCCTTTTGTATGAGACACTTGCACTACTGGACTAAACTTTTTTCTTTTTTGTTGTTGTTTTTTAAATACCATTTCTGTTTCTTTTTTTTATTGTTTTTATAATATTAGTGTAACTGTCATGCATAATCAGTTCACCTCCTAGTGATTTTAAGGTTTAATTTATTTATAGTAATCTGTGAACAGCGCTGTGGGCTACATTATTACTTAAGTTATATAAGTTTTTCTGATTGTAATATTGCATAATGTAGCTGTTTGTTGTTCCTATTTAATAAAAATAAAATAAAATAAAATAAAAACAGCGTTTGTTAAAACTTTCATCAAGTAATTTTGGAACAGACATCATAATATAAACAACAGAACAATAAGACCATATCAACTCAAACTCAAAGCGTTTATTTCAAATAAACCAATTACAGGCATTTTTGAATTGTCAAGGGGTCGGTCAGTCAGAAAGATGAAGCTAGTTGCCCATTTCAACATCTTAAAATCATATAATGTACTATATTCTGACATATGATATATTAGATATTCTAAATGATTATGATTATGACAGACCATACATGTCATACAGCATAAAAACGGACAGCTGTGGTCAAAATAGTTTTCATTTTTTTTATTGGGATCTAGAACATAATCATCAACAGTACAATAAGGAGTGTTTTGAACTCGGAACTCTTCATTTAGCATTGAATTAATATCATAATAATCAGCCCATAATGTTCCTACTGCTGGGACACAGGCCTCCTCTCTGTGAGAGGGAGTGGGCCGTAATCCATCACGCGGTCCCAGTGCGGGTTTGTAGATGTCACACGTCTTCGAATTTTTGGTTCTAGGACATGCCAGTTTCCTCACCATGTTTTCCTTCACCGTTTTGAGAGCAGTGGTGATGAAATAATTAACTGAATTAATAAACCATATGAAAAAGAATGTCACCTTTCGTTACAACTCTCCTGAAGTAGTGGCAGATGCATTTCATTTTTTCCAAGTTTGCATCTGAATCTGTCGCTTCATAGAATCGGGATCTGTAGAAAAATTAGCTATTAATTATGGTTTCTTCAACACAGCGTAATACTTGACTTATGTAAGAAGTGGGTCGGCATGATTCAGCACAGCTGGACAATATTTATAATTATATACTTGGGAAAAATCCGCCCTGATTAGCTCGAATTGTGCCGAGTCGAACATGATTCAGCAGAGGGAGATGCGGAGCGAAGTTTACCGATCGGCACGAGCCGAATAAAAGCTGAACATGTGTAGTAATTGCTTTGGGTCGGCTTTGCAGTACAACAAATACTGCCGAATCGAATATGTAACACCCCTAAAATGGAAAATATAAAAGGATGCTTACGTGTTAAAATTAATGAAGGGATATGAAGCATATTCCGAGGTTCTCTTGGTAGAATTCCTCCGAGGAAAGGTGCAGAAGAATGCATTGGCGAGCAGACTAGCTATCTGTTGCTGTGATAGAGACACTGAACGGTTCTTGTGTTGTCTGCAAAACAAGGAAATATATATGCTTGAGGTTTAGACTCATGCTCGTAGTTACAGTATTTATATGGCACATTAGAGTTTTGGAAAGAGTCTGTCAGAAAGGTATGAGTGAAATAAATATTTAGTTTGTAGACTAAATATCTATTTCACTCATACCTTTCAGCCAAACTTTTTGTTAAAAAAATTATATCTGAACACTGAAAAAAAAATAAAGTAAAATTTCATTATTTCAGGGTAAGTATATCTATTCATTTTAACAAACATTAATTAGTTAATTTTTACACTGTCTATCATTCATATGATCTTAGACAAGGTAGCATTCATTCTTACAATCTAAAATATTATTTTCCTCTTATCTTATCTCATCTTCTTCCTTAATCCAAAATTATTTAATATCTTTCTTACCTCAACAATGGTATCGGTGCCTGTACCAGTTTAGGCAGAGCTAGTGCAAGTTTAGCAATCTCTGGCAGAGTGACATCAAAGAAATATTCTGATTCCTCTTCTTCCAAATACTAAAAGAAAAAGGTTCTTTTTTTAAACTACTTTATTACTTTCAATAAAATTATATATTTTTTACTTTTTTAAGGAGAGTTGTGTATTAAATAAATCTCAACATTTAATATGTAGGAATTAGGAACATTGCATACCCTGTCTCTTGTAGAATATGTAGTAGTGTGTCACTTGTAATGGAATAAGTAAGGCCGGAGAGGAGAGGAGATGCTTAACAGCTAGGGTGTATCCACCATAGCTGTGCGGAGATGCACTGGACGGGAGCAGAAATGTGTACTGGCTAGAGCGGAGCTGAGCTGCGCGCGGGGAGCGTTGGATGTGGCGCAGGCGCGGTGGGCGGGTTGTGCGACGCGGGGAACTAGCGGTACCGCTCGCCGCACGCCGCTCACATCTCTTATCTCCGCTGCGCTCCGTCGCCAGATTACGAGGCACAACTCACATTTCTGTTTTGTTTGCACTAAGCAAATATCCTAACACTAGCTTTTGCCTGCGGCTTCGCCCGTCTGAAGATCGGGAATTATCCCATGGGAACATACTACCGAGACAAAAAAGTATCCAGTGCCCTAACCCAGGCCTATTCATATACATTGTATGCCTTTCATCAAAATCCTTAATCTAAATTTATAATATTAATATGGATATCCTCTCCTCTCAGCTCAACCGAATTCACTGAAGCTAAGCAGAGACGAGATAATTATGTAAAACTAACAAAATCCTATTGGTTAATTCTACCACATCCCTGCTCTCGTCTCCTGCCTTTCTGGAGTCCGGTCGTAAATGGAGTTTGCATTGCTGAATTTTGGACCCCAAAATTCTGAATTTATTTATTTTAAAATAATTGAAGCCTAAGAACACATTAGGTATAGGAGATCAGCCAGAGAAGGCAACACACAAAGAACAGTGGAAAGTTATGGGAGAGACCTTTGCTCAGCAGTGGGACAGTACAGGTTAATAAAAAAAGATCATAAAACTATACCTCATTAAAAAGCTTATGCAATCCCCTAAACTTCCAAGTATTCCTGAACTTTGTATTGTAACTCAGTATTACATTGGCGAGGTCTGCACTGTTGCGGATTGGCTTTGAAAGGGCAGTCTCTATCATATCCCAACGCTTCTTGAGATGGGTCTCACCGTTACTCTGAAATTAACAAAAATAGTTTATTTTTTAAATTAAAGTAATCATAATAAATCCAAAACTTCCTACATGAAATAAAGTTTTACTTGTATTTCCACCAATTTCTTATTCCTTTCCTTTGTTCTTAATCAATGATAAACAAAAATTATTAATATAACTTTAGTACAGCATTGGCCACAACAGATTGTAGTGTTTATTTCCACAACAACAATACCGTTACTCACATCTTCAACAGGATAAAGACTCTGATCTGAGTAGGGCATTCTCACGTGCTCCGAGTCCCATTTGTCTTGTCCGATCTGCGGCTTAGGAGGCCTATCATTCGCCACACATCCACTACTCGGCACATGATACAACACTGCGTGGTTATACGAAGGAGAGACAAGCGGGAACTCTGGAGCACCCCACGGTGACTGTGACCCGTATAGCTCAGTCAAAGGTATACCGCGCCAACTGTTGCTACTGTCCATGTCCATATTCATTGTGCACGCGCGAATTTGGTTACTGTTTGCTGTAAATAACACCACCACCTCACAATGTATTTTTACAGCTACTTTATATCGATTTGGAAAAGCACATAATAACTTTAGATGCTCATTTAATCTAGGTTTTATGATAAATCTCATCAATTAAATTTCACACGTAACGATAATCAGAATTACCAACTTTTTTTTTATTACGATTTTGGACTTGTCATGTTACAAAAATGTGTCACTGTCAGTGTCTTCATGTCATGTCAATTAAATATTTTTATTGTTCAAATTTGGTAGTGTTCTCATTCATCAAACGATTATCGTTCAGGAACAGCAACAGCTATTCTATAAATTCAACATTGGTTTACAATAGAAATGATGATAGGGCTCAAATAATAGGTGTACATAACATTTTTAATTATAGGTGTTCATTGTAGGCTAGAGCGAAAATAAATATGGAAAAATAAGGGCAAGAGAGTGATATACTCAGTGAAAATTAATACAATTTAGAGATTTTATCCAACATGCATCTACACACGTAAACTAACTAAAATGTATTAATTTCTGGATTACATGGTTACAAAGGTCAAACGCCTGCTCAGCCTTGCAATTCCAGTCATCTTTAGAGACTGGGTCGCCAGAGTACTTTATACTATACTGAAACTAGGTCTCTAACACTGTTATTTGCGACAGGAGTTACCCACCTGCTCCATAAATCGCGTAGTACTGCGGAACTTAAAAACTATAGACCAATTACATATTTACCGACGGTCTATAAGTTCTTATATCCTTTCTTAGAGCAAAAATTGCACACCATATTAATGTTCAATGTTTTATATTTCCATTATTAGAATGGAAATATTTGGTCTTATAATATTATAACCTATTTTATTATTGAGATTATTATAAATTTTATTTATTTGTAGTTATATTAAAAAATGTATTTAACTATTCTAAGCATAAGCTATTTTATTTCATGGATTCAGTCAAAATAACGAATGAAGATCGATATCGATAAAAAAAATCGATGGTAATGACTTCTCTTCCCGGGCGAGCAGCTTTTGTTTTGTTTTGTAGTAGGTTAAACAGCATAGTTATTGTTTGTACTGTGGTTTTTTTTTGCTTTATTTATTGTTCTGAGGTTGCTACCGCAATGTACTCTGTGGCTACCGCGTCCCCTGCCAAAAGTGACAGACTTTTTTGTTCAGAATATTGCGCTCCAGTGTACTACACTCTAAAGACAGTATTTAAAAATGCTCCACAATTCCACAATCCCTATCAGTCAGATCATGAAACGCCTATCCAAGCGTTTCTTCGATTCCGCCGCCACTCACCGCAGCCCTCTGGTTGTCGCGGCCGCCCGTTATACCCCCTCCCGTATCAGTCATACCCGCTGTCCCCGGCATGTCCTAGTCGACCCCGATGACCCCATAATCCTCCTCCAGGAGAGCAGTAGGGCCACCAGTACAGTGCACAAACACAGACCGCCATCATTCCGACCTCGCCGACGAGGTCCCACGCGACGACCCGCCCGTAACCGTCCCCCCGACCCTTGTCCGATGAGGCCTCAGCCCGCGCCGTAGCTGAGCCTGTAGCTTTAAATTCCCCTGATAATAATCATGATATTATAAACCATTCGATCCAGCCTGTCCCTACTCGCTGCCCTCTCTCAGTGACGATGACGCCCTAAGCCGAAGTCCGTACCCTACAGGGAGTGCCCTTAGCGTGCAGTCATTTAAATATAAGTTTTAGTATTAAAAATTTCGCTCCTGGCTGGAGTCTCGTTTGAGTAAAATCATTAACCCTTTACCGCATGGATTTTTTAAATCCTTTGGAAAACATATATGTCGGTATAGGGCATTTATAGGTCCCCAAAAAAATATTTAAAAAAATATAGAAGACCATGTAAAAAAGATACATAGGTAAAAGTAATTGTTCCAAATATGGAACGCCATGCGTTCTAGTTCTAAAACTCAGACGTTCCAAATTTGGTACAACATGCGGTGTGATCGAATTATGTATAACATTGAAAAACAGGAATTAAAAGAAACAACGTGAAACTATGCTATTTAATTAAAGAAATTATGTGTGAAAGTTTTTAAAACAGTTGCGATCTTTGTTGAAACAAAGATAACAACCACACTTTTCGCACATCACTTGGGATTTCTGTTTGCATCCTTCCAGTTTACACCGTTGGCGATCGGTTTTCCAATCAGGCCAGTGGTTGAACCCATCTCCAGCTACTTCCATTGGAGGTAGTTCTATGCGTCGCCTTGATCGCCCCTTTTTAATTGCCTCAACATCTTGATTCAGTGGTCGTCCTCGTTTGCGTGTAGTCGGAGTATATACTTTTGAATCTTTGTGCATCAATACGTCTGCTATGGCTAACTTGAAGTCAAGCAATGGAATGTAAATATCTTCACCTTTCTGTTTCATGACTCTTCGCCATAGTAACCAGCTATTCACGCAACAGAGATCAATGAAATGGAAGAACAGCCGGTGGTACCATTTTTTACTGCGGATTTTGATCCTATAGAAGCCTAACATGGCATCTAGTAAATCAACACCACCCATGTATTTGTTATAATTAGTTACTGCTTTTGGGCAAGGAACATCAACTCTACACTTTTGTTTTTTGGAATATCTTTTCACAACTCCCATTGGTTCCTTGCCTACGTAGGATGAACACAAACTGACTGCTTTATTGTCGACCCAATTGGTAACTGATAGCTGAACGTCATCAACAGTAACACTTTTCGGAGCAATAACCTCGTTCTTTCTTTCCTAAAGCTTTTTTAGATATATTTATATTTGGAGCTCTTCTTAGTTGTATTGTGCCTAATGGCAGAAAACCTCTTTTGTGCAAGTTTGCCATTAGCTGCAAACTAGTGTACCAGTTATCTACAAAAATCTTATGATTCAAATTGTCTGAGACAGTCGCCATTAGTCTTTGTACCACATTTCCTGGCACTCCAAGATCAGGGCAGTTTTCTGGCTGATCAGGGTATTTTCCTCCGAATAATTCAAAATCATAGCTGATTCCACTGAGTCCGCTTAATACATAATTTAGATAACCCCATTTATGGGGTTTCTTCGCATTGTACTGTCTGATCCCCGAAGTTCGGGCCTTGGTAGGGATCATCTGTTCGTCGATTGATAAAAGTTCCTCTTTCGGAACTTTTAGTAGCCTTTCGCGAAGGATTTTCATAAGTGGGCGTATTTTCTGAAGCCTGTCAAACTGTGGGTCATTTGGTTTTAGTTCGTTTGTTTTGTCGAAAAAATGCAAAAATCTTTTAATCTCTTCGAATTTGTTGCACGTCATTACATTTGCAACTTTTTCAATATACGTGCCTTCCTTCCAGTAATGCCGAGTAGTTGGCAGGTGTACTACCGACATGTATATAATAATACCTATAAATTTATAGATGTCTTCATGTTTCACTGAATGCAAGTTTTCGGGTGAAATTTGTGCTGCGTATACGTTGCTTTCTTCCTCAATTAAATTTACAGCAGATGACGGAAAAAGAAATTTGAAAAACTCCATTGGAGTATTTAGCTGCATAATTTCATCCGGAAGAGTTTCAGATCCCAAAAAAGCAATATTGGATTCATCATACTGAATATTGTCATTCGACCACACCAACTTATCTTTCTTTTTTTTCTTACTTGAAGAAGCTGCCTGAGAAGTAGAAGGTTGATTGTCTGTAAAATTTTCTAACATCTCCACATGCTCTTCAGTACACTCAAGAAACTCAGTCAGTTCCTCTTCTCCTTCTTCATCTTGTTCTCCTTCATCTTCTCCGTCTGAGGAAGACGTTTCTTTTTCTTCATTTATGTGTAAAGGATCTTGAGTATTGTAATCGTCTTCATCTGATACATTTTCATCCTCACTGCTCTCTGGAATTACGACGATTGTTTGTTGAGGACGCATCTCCATTTTTTCTACAGTTAAAATAATTAAGCAAATTTACTAAAAATAATTACGTACCTATACACATAATTTTATACTAAATATACTCAGGGCTGGTAGATCATACAAAAGCCCATAAAATACAATTATTTAAATAAACTCGTTATGCGCTACTTTTAATTATCCTACTTAAAAATTACATTAGCTGCAGGGTTTAGTAATACCCTGAAAGTATAAAAGATCTTACGCTGCATAATTTTCTCGATTCGGAAATTGTAAATGATTGATTGGAGCGCATATTGTTCCATATTTAGTGATAAAGTATTGTGGTCTAACACTGCATAATGTTCCGGATTTGGAATTTTCAAACTATTGACTGGAGTGCGTAAAGTTCCATATTTGGTACTTCAAAAAACATAACAACTGCATGGTGTTCCAAATTCGGAACATTTAAAAAATGATAATATTCACTACATATTATGGTTTGAACTTACTTCTTTTGCCGTAAAAAGCCTGTGGGTCCATTGTTGTATCAGGTGAATCACTAATTTTCTTCAGATATTAACAAAAAACCAATAAAAAATCGTATTGAAAACCAGCGAATTGACAATCTGTCAAATTTTGGAAACCAACTGACCAAATAGTCGATTTTAGTTCCTAGGCACCTCTGTAGAGGCGCCACTGGCGCATATTAGGTGAGTTACATTCCCTACATACGAATTAGTTCCAAGAAAAGATCATAGATGTCGCAGGAATAAATATATTATACCAAAAGCTGAATGTTCCAAATTTGTGACGATATGCGGTAAAGGGTTAAGGCACCCACAGGACAGTTCCAGTTCAGTTAAGTAGCCAGGACCTCAGTGGTCAAAACTACGAGTTGCCATACCTAAAAAAAAAAAAATCCGCAATCCCATTCCTTGGAAAGTAAAAAAGCCATGCTGCCATGCATGAATGAAAATGTCAAAAATTGTCAAAGTCAAAAGCGCGTCAGTCGGATATGTTAAAAAAGTGCTTGCTTCTTTTAATTTTAATAATTTTAGTTAAGTTTTAGATATATTGTTCTATAAGAAGAAGTATTTGTAAATATATTTACACTAACTAAACCTAGTTTACTAAAATCATGAATTTGGAATTACTTGGTAAGTTACTTTCTGTTTTTTGTTTTTGTTTACGATATTTACTAAACAATATTGCGTGTTCTTTACAGAATCATTTGGTCAAAACTATCCTGAGGTAAGCAACCACTTATACTGGCGTATGTACACTAAACAAACAAACGGCAAACTCAAATCCGATTTGAGATTGCCTGAATCTAAATGCATCTTTGTAAATGTTATATTTAGCAGCGTTTTATTGATGTAATGAAAAAAGAGTACATTCAATTCAGTGTAATTTAGTCATAATTTTTCTTTAACAAAACAAAGAACCTTTTACAAGAAAAATTCAACTTTCCCCAGGAATTTGATGGCACCTTAGACTCAATATCACTGGCAGCAACATGTGCCTTTAATAGAAGAGGAACTCTATTAGCAGTGGGCTGCAATGATGGCAGGATATTTATCTGGGACTTCCTTACTCGGGGCATAGCTAAGTCAATATCAGCACATGTGTATCCTGTGTGTAGTCTTAGCTGGTCGAGGAATTGTAAAAAGGTATGTTTGATTTTTATTTCACTGTGTATATTCATTTTTTGTATTGATAACTAGATTTTTTATAACCTTTTTCTGGGTTTATAAATTCCGCTTGTGGTTAATCATTTAAAGCAGTGAGCTTACTTTTCTGTTGCTTTTGAATCAAATTTGGAATGTTTATCTTGTTTACAACTTCACACAGAGAGAAAGAGATAAAAAGATTCCGAATATTTCTAAGGAAGAAAGATAATGGTTTGTTTTATTGTTTTGATCACCTTTAATTTAATCGGTACACAACTTTTTTTTTGTCTACAGCTTCTTTCAGCGTCAACTGACCACAATGTATGTATATGGGATGTTCTCTCCGGAGAGTGTGAACAGCGGTACAGATTTCCAACTCCTATACTGAGAGTACAGTTTGATCCTAGAAATGACAAGAGATTCCTAGTGTGTCCGATGAGACATGCGGCACTGCTGGTTGATACGGATGGGGAACACAAAATATTACCTATAGATGATGATGTAAGTCCTAGAACATTTACTGACTAATTCACTAGTAATCTGTACAAATAAATAAAATTTAAGTGTCTGTTTGTAATATTAAAATAACCACTTTTTACTAAATGCATATCGATGTATACATTATACACATACCAAACCAATTTTTTTTACAATTTTTGTCTGTCTGTCTGTTTGTTCCGGCTAATCTCCGAAAGGCCTGGACCGATTTTGACGGGACTTTCACTGGCAAATAGCTGATGTTATAAGGACTTTTTCTCCCGATAGCACGTTCCCGTGGGATAATTCCCAACATCCACACGGGCGAAGCCGCGGGCAGCAGCTAGTAAAAAATAAAAACTGAGTAGTAATTTGAAACTTAAGATCATTTTGTAAAAAAATTTCTTCTTAACTTTTCAGGGTGACATAAATGTGATAGCATCATTTGATCGAAGAGGAGACCATGTCTACACGGGCAATGCCAAAGGGAAGATATTAATTTTAGACACTCAGACCTTAGCAGTAAAGGCTAGTTTTAAAATAGTTGTTGGCACATCGAGTACTACAAGTATTAAGAGTATAGAATTTGCAAGAAGAGGAGAGTAAGTTGATGCAGATTTCTATGCATTGTTTATCAAACCCAAACTCAAGAATTACTTGAAATTGAAACTAGTTTCAAGTTTCAACCAAAAAAAAAATAGTTTAGATCTATTGTCAAATCAAAATCTGTGCTTGAGTGTTTTTCTATAATACCTGTGTTTAGTCCTTCATGATTAAATTTGTTTTAAAAACCACTTAATCAGGAAAAAAATTGTTTCAACATTATTTTTTTTAATATAAAAATTCTTGAAGTCTAACACATTTGTATCAAAACATATTATTTCAGCTGTTTTCTCGTAAACACATCGGATCGCGTCATACGAGTATATCAATCAAGCAAGGTACTCAAATGTGGTTTAAACGGCGAGCCTGACCCTATACAGAAATTACAGGATCTCGTTAACAAGTAAGTAGCATGTCGTGTAGCTTGCCTTGCTTGTGGTGCTGATCCCAACAATGAGAAACTTAATACATGACCTGCGTGTCCCGTCAGCTGCATATTACAGGAACTGATGGAGGCTAGTGATGGTGCCAAACACATAGCCAAATTCTGTGCTGAGTCCATTTAGATTGCCATCAACATGTCAAGAAGTGCTTGCCTGCTTCAGTTTCAAAAATATTAGCTGTGGGACCCATGCACACCTGAGGGGTAATTGCGTAACACACTTACAATAGCAATGCCTTTCATTTTGATAGTTCAACAACATTCAATACCTATATTGTTATGTACATTGTTGAGCAGACAAATTGTTCAAACATATGAAGCTATTGATTAGCAATTTCCTTCAAAATCCTTAGGATTGTAATTGAAATTGTGTTTCGTGATTAGGGTGCTGGTTAGAGGCTAGAACAAAGTTAAGAAAATTGCTCATTTACTCATTTAGATTGAGCAATTACATGCTGTTTTCATATAATGCTAACTCTGTGTTACATTCTATTATACTCTACAGTAATTAGTAAGCAGCTGAATGGATTACACATTCCTTTCTTTAGAACAACATGGAAGAAATGCTGTTTCTCGGGTGACGGTGAGTACATCTGCGCGGGATCAGCTCGGCAGCACGCACTCTACATCTGGGAGAAGTCCATCGGTAACCTCGTCAAGATCCTACACGGAACCAAAGGAGAACTGCTGTTGGATGTCGTGTGGCATCCTATCAGGCCCATTATTGCTAGTATTAGTGCAGGTAATTTATGTTCCGTAAATTCTACTGCATTTCTTAATATTAGCGGAAGTCCATGTTATCCACCAATACCTTCTTACCATTCTTCTAAAATAGTGGTCAACAGAAATAGAAGATACCACTCTTTATTCTAAACACCCTGGGCTGACCTGTGTTTAAAGCAAATAGTAGATATCTGAGTTCTCAATGCTTTGAACTTTATTAGAATGATGTAAGGTTCAAATTGAAGCAAACAATGCACCCTCGTCGAATACTATTAAATACTTTACCGCTTTTCACTTCCTTCGCAGGCGTAGTCTCAATCTGGGCACAAAATCAAGTAGAAAACTGGTCGGCGTTTGCGCCAGACTTTAAAGAACTTGATGAGAATGTGGAATATGAAGAACGGGAGAGTGAGTTTGACGTGGAAGATGAAGACCGGTCAGTAGACCAGACCGGCGAGAGTCACAATGATGAGGAGGTGGAGGTATGTGCAGCCGTAATCTTTAGTCATACAGGGTGTAAAAAGACCCATCACATATCCGTTATCTACGCATTCTGTACATCAAACTAATTAACACAGCAAAAATTATTGCTGAAAAACGACGTTAATTGTTGGTGTGAAAAATCCCTGTTTAACGGCAGCGCGCAATGTAACGCACACAAAAAAGAAAAAAGCTAGAACGTATACTTTGAAGATTAAATGAGAAAAACTTAGAATAAGATTTCAGTTTTCACGCAATCTCCTGTTTTACCACTTTTATAATAGAAAAACTAAATTATTTAGAGTTAGGCATCCCGTTTGAAACAGGTGGACGTGACGACGTGCGAGCCCGTGGCAGCTTTCTGCAGTTCTGATGAAGAAGGAGAGGACGAACACATGCTGTCCTTCCTGCCCATAGCACCGGAAATTGAAGACCCAGAGGTATGTAACTTAGGATGACCCTTTTAGTAATAATGTGTGACGTAATTTTTACTATAACTTTTGTAGACTATTTCCAACTTTATTTATAAGAGAGTAGATGTCGAATGTGGCCAAAATGACTGCAAACGATTATTGCATCTGTATACAAATACTTAGTGTCCGACCGGAGATTCGGTTTCGGTATCGGCCAGTTTTGGCCGCAGTTTCGGTTTCAGCCAAAAACTGGCCGAATCTTCGGCCCTACCGAAACTGGTATGGCGGTTGTGAACTGTTGGTTTGATAGAATACGAACGACTGGCAAATAGACAGACATAGAACGTAGGCTTTGTAATGGAGTCCCGTTTTCACCCTTTTTTGCACAAAACCCAAAAAAAAAGTGTTTTCTTATAAATGGAAGTCATTTAGGTTCTTAGCAGACATGCTGCTTTTAAAATCAGCGTGTAGGGATTTATTCGCTTTTTGGAACACTGATACAAGCTCTAAGGGCGACAGCAGTTGCATCTTATTGACTGTGCGTTCGGTCACATTAGCAAAATCACGTTTCAGCGATTACTTCGACGCTGCATCACGTTTTGGCGAGTCGTTCCGTTTGAGTACGGTTTAGAAATTGTTTTCTAACGATGTTAAATTGTTTGGCAGAGAGATTAAGCATTCCATTGCATTTTTATTTATTTATTGTCGCTAGGTAAAGCGATTAAATGGCTGATTGCTAATGCAAATAATTGCGGTGTTAAGAGTTGAATCGAGCATCTGAAAAATTACAGTACTGACAGTAGCATATCTGTAATTTTGAAATTTTGAGTTTTTCCCACAAAATCTGGCCAAAGTATTTTTTATCTTTGGATAAAACAAATCTGATGATTTCAAAATCAGCCAGCAATAATAAATCTAAAAAAGACGGGTCTCAGAAGATAATGTCTTTTAATTAACTAACTTTTTCTTAACTTCATATGTTTCGGTTTCGGCCGAACCTAGAAAAGGAGCCGAAGGTTCGGATACGGTTTCGGCTGAAAATCGTGTTTCGGTCAGACACTAGAAATACTATTGGTTTACAAACCATCTATCAGTAGTAGGCACTTACATAGCTCAGAACTGCGGTACCTATAAAACAAACAGGCTAAAATACAAACGCTTTCAGTTCGTTTTTACTGTCAAATTTATTATGTCACGCATGAGGATTACTCCCCCCCTAGATTCTTTATACTTACTTCAGATTAAGCATAGCAATTATTATTCTTGTCTTTGATTTTGATTTGACTTGTGATTTCAGTAGTTGTTAATAACAGTCAAAATCTAATTGGTTCTGCAGGATGGATGGGCAGCCACACAAGAGACGGTAACACCAACCGAAACGCCAGAGAAAATGGAGCCAGCCGCCAAGAGGCCTAAGAGCAAAACATTCGACATATCGCTCAAGATAGCACCGGCTGGTGAGTTTAATACGGGTTTCATATGAATTTACTAGGTACAGGCAACAACGACAGTTGTTTGACATCGTTTTATAAAATCATGATTGAATGTAAAATTAAAATAACTCAAACTATTATGTACAAACAAATGAAATGCTGAAAAGCAGTACAATTAAATAAGTAGGTATTGGTGCCGATTCTCTTGTCACAAAATTCTCTAAACTAGACTAAAACTCACTAAAATTTAGTTTATTCCTGTCAGACGACGATTTCCCATTCTGAAATAGACTAAAGTGACACAACTTAACTATATTTTAGTTTGACAGCACTAAGATGGCACTGAGCTATTAATTTAGTGAAATGGCAATGTTGCTATTTGAATGACTTTCTTCACCTAAAATGTTGGTTGTCTAACTAAATCTAGATATTTTTAATCGCGATTAAAAAGGTGTGGGATAAAATTAGTTGTCATGAACTAATTCACCACAACACCTCGGCTTCAGGTGCAACAACAGTACTGTATCTTTTTTTATTTTTTTTTTTGCTTATATCTCAAAAATAGTATGTCATATCGCAAAAATAGTGAAAATTTCGACCCCCTTTATAAAACACTATAACTCTACATGTAGGTAATAATTTTTCATATTTTCCATAAAAAAGTGAAAAATTCTATATAAAACACGTCGAGGCTGCATTCGCGCCTACGGCTCTAAAAAAATTGACGGGGTAGGGCAAACAAGTCAAATTAAATTTCAGTTGCGTCAAAATTATTTTTAAATTAAGAGATATTTTTTTGCAGAATAGTTAGAAGATTCTCATAGCCAAAAGTAAGGAATTTTAGTGATAGTTTAGTTCGGTGTACAAGAAGATCGGCACCATTAAATAATTTTGGTACTTTTTATGTGTTTTAATTATTTTTGTATCAGAATTTTAGATGAAATACAAGTGTCAATCGACTTTCGTTACCGACTGTAGGGGATGAGGGAAGTGCAGCAATTGAAACTGATGAGGGATAGATAGATATTTGACAGTCGTTATGCGTATTCCAGAAGCCCAAGTTTGAGAACCAGTCTTAACGTAACCAAGGGTTGGGGGGTGTTACAGTAACCAGTTTTGTTTAACCAGTAACTGGGTTGTGGAGGTCAGATAGGCAGGCGCTCCTTGTAAAATATTGGTATTCAGCTCTATCCGGTTAGACTGAGAGCGTGAGAGCCGATCCCAATATATTTTGGGGAAAGGCTAGGCAGATGGATATAGATAGATGACCTGAAAGCTTATTTCTTTATACATGTCGAGACAAAAGAATTGCGAAAAGAGACTTATCGTTTTTTAATTTTTTTCAGAACAACCACTATCATTTGGAGGAAAAAACAAACAAGCAGCAGGAAGTAAAAAAGTCGCCGGGAGACCTCGTAAATAAAGTATTTTATAGTAACCTGTTGTTTTGTTATTACTCTTTTAATGCTCACGTTCTTACAAATCCACAATGGAGCATCTCGCAGCCGGTATGGTAAAGATTTTAAAATAATACATATAATTTGTAGGATAAAACATTTATTTTTTCAAAAAAAATGTCATCGATCTCTTTAATAAAATTCGTATTCAGAGTATACTGTAAGTACCTGTCGGTCGTATATAAATAAATCTCACTTAAACATAACCAAAATAATAATACATTCGCCTATTCGAGACCAAAAAGACTCATAATATATAGTATTTACTCCCTATTGCTAAACTAAATCTCCTACGCTAACACATAATATCGTACAGGGTGAGCCGCGAGGCGCGGCGCATAAATATAATTATCTATCGCGCGGTATGTACAGCGAGTACACGGAGTACGGGCGAGTCACGCGTCGATGTCGTCGTCTTCGTGCTGGCTCGAGAAGTAGCTCACAAGCCCGCCGAACACGGAGCCGGATACGGCGCCGGCCCCGCCGTCCGGCAGCCGGACCACGCCCTCCGCGTCCGGCCGCGCGCCCGGCGATTGCACGCCCGCGCCCTGAGGGGCCGGCGACTCCGACTTCACCAAGCCCAACACCTCCTGCTTCACTATCCCGAGCGGTTCCAGCTGCGCCGGTGACGCCAGCCTGTCGGGCGCGCCCGCCTCGCGCACGCTCAGCGGCAGCGGGCCGGCCGGCGACGTGCGCGACACGTCCGCGTAGTGCGGCGGCGCGAACGGGGCCGGGCCCGCCTGCGGCCCGCGCGCGCCCGGCGCCGGCCCGTACGGCGGCCGCGCCAGGGGCCGCAGGTGCACGGGCAGGTACGGCGGCCCGAGCGGGGGGCCGTGGCCGGGCGGCTCCAGCGAGTGCGGCCGCTCCGACGACGCGGGGCTCCGCGGCCGCGCTTCTGGTGCGTAGGGGTGATGTAACTGGGGAGGGGGCCGAGGGCCCGGCATGGCACCGCGCTCGGCGGGGCCGGGGGGCGGCGCGTAGGGCCCGTACGGTCCGTACTGCGGCGCGTACGGCCCGAGCGGGAACCGCGGCCGTCGGTCCTTGTTCTCTGTGTGTTTGATCTTGGGATGTCTGGGCGGCTCGTCGCGCGGCGGTGTGGGGTCGCGTGCGGGCGAGCCGGCGGGCGAGTGGTACTCGGGCTCCGTCTTCACCTCCGCCTTGATCCGCACGGGGGGCTCGTGCTCCGAGGGAGGCGTGGAGCGCGGGGGAGCCGACGGAGATGCGGAGGGCTCCCGGCCTTGTAGGGCTCCGGCGAGGGGCCCTGCCAGGCTGGGGGGCATTCCACGGTGCATGACGAGTGGCCCGCCTAGCCCGGGCAGGCCAGTGTTCGGCATTCCATGCGGGCTGGAGGTAGGAGGCATGGCGCCGGGAGGGCCGGGCGCGTGCGGTCGGTGGTGCAGGCCGAGCGGCCCGTGGCCGGGGTGTGGCGGCCCGAGCGGCGGCGGGCCGTGGCCGGGAGTAGGCGGGCCGTGGCCTGGGGGAGAGGGTCCGTGTCCTGGCGGGCCGTGTCCCGAGGGCATCGGGCTATGTCCGGGTGGCGTTCCGTGCCCCGGTGGTCCGTGGGCAGGCGGGCCGGGCGGCATGGCGTGCGGCCCGTGCGGCCTGGGGCCCGGGGCCCCGCGCGGCGCGGGCGACGTGGCGGCGGCGTAGGGCGCGCGCGCCGGGTAGGCGCCGGGGTGCTGCTGGTGGGAGGGGTGAGCCTGGTGGGAGGGGTGGGACTGGTGCGCGGGGTGGGACTGGTGCGACGGGTGGGACTGGTGCGCGGGGTGAGTCTGGTGCCCGGGGTGAGTCTGGTGGCCGGGGTGAGACTGGTGCGAGGGGTGCTGTTGATGCGCGGGATGGTTGGGCGGCAGGGCGCGCATGTGCGGGTAGTACTGCGGGAACTGGCGCGCGGGCCCGAGCGCGGGGTGCAGCGGGTACATGGACATGTTCTGTCGCGGCCCGTACTGGCCACCGCCCGGGTACATCATCGGACCCCTGAAACGAACATCTCATTAGCACAAAATGATTATATTAAAGAAATCATTTAAGGAAAGTACTCCACGGGTGGAGGACAGGGTGTTGTAGCGCAGCCTGGGAGAAGCCTATGGCCAGCAGTGGACTGCGATAAGCTGAACTGACTCCACACTTTAAAAAAATATTACGTTACGTGATTGGCGGCAGTAATAATTTACTAAATAATATAACCATAGAAATCATCAATAGGGTTCACAAATATCTATCCATATTGGTTTACTTACATAACTTATACTAGTTATTTATGCAACTGTTGTTTATTAAGGGGTATTAAAACACGAATCTGAATAGTATCACATGAGTGTTTTAATACCTAATTATGTACAGTTGCATACAAGACTTTATCTACACACATGATATGAATCCTCTATAAAAAGTTCTGAAACCATAGGGTGTTGCACAGTGTTGTAAGAACTATGTAAATTCATGGAAAGTTTAATTGCTGAGTATCGAATACAAACAAATATCTAGTGGTGTGTTATCTAAGCTTGTATCACCCATTTTTGTAAACAACAAAGTTTGCAACACTGATATCGAACAAAAATGGCGGGATACGACGTGAATTCTAATAACCTATAAGTTTTTTTTTTTTTTATTACTGCGCTGTGGTAGTGAAACGCGCGTGCATGACAATGTTCTTTTCTTGAAAAGGAGTTGCATAATGAAATTTTGTACAATATTATAACACTCGTTTGGATGATATTATGGTTACTATGACACTGGTTGTTTTAATGTTAGCAATAAGCCAACTGTTTCAGAAACTTTTATAGAGGACTTATAGCATAAGTGTAGATAAAATATTTAAAACAACTAACTACATCTAGTACTAAATTAAATGACTAACTAAGTACACAAATAAATAAAAAAAAGGTAAAATTTTCACAAAATCGACAGTTTTTCCGTAAAAAAATTAACTAAATTTATTGCCCCACCATATCATCCGGATTTTAATCCAATTGAAAACATTTGGTCTCAAATTAAAGGATACGTAGCTATTCAAAATGTTGCAATGAACGTGACAACAATTTAAAAAAAACAATAGAAAAAATCTATATGATTGGCCCGGAAGAATAGAGAAAAGTATATGATCATTCAATCAAATGTGAGGACGAATATAGAAAATTTGAACCAATGTTTGATTCACACATGAAAAATGTTATAATGAATAGCTGTTCGAGCATTGAAGAAAGTGATCATTCCATAGCTAGTGAACATACTGACACAGCTACATCAGATGAAGAAATTTTCTGACTGAGTTGAATAGATTAATAACCGGACAAATATTTATTTTAGTTGCATACCTACATGTCGAACATAAGATCCTCCTCTTTTTTGGAAGTCGGTTGAAGAAGTATTTTATGTTGTTTACATTTTTATTCATTTCTGTGGTATTGATACACATGATATTGAAAAGGAGTAAATGTTATTATAAATACAGAACCTCCTTTTTTGAAGTCGGTTAAAAAGGAAAATAGTTTTACAGCTCTATACAGGGGTGGATTTTTGAGATGGGGCAACAAGGGCAGCTACCTTATCCGTTGTAGCTATAGGAAAACGGTCTTAGGAGACATTTCTTAACTTTTTGAGAAATTTTAATTTGCATTCATAGATTTTGAAAAAAAAATACAGTCAGCAGGAAAATGGGCAATTATTACAAAAAAAAAAAAATTATGCAAATCGATCATGTCTCATATAAGGATCAAAAACCTCTATTGGACCAACAGGTTTGAGTACTACAAAAGCCAGAAATCGCAAACTATTCCCATACATGTCGTAGGAAAAAAAAATAAAAAATAATAATACTTAAATTATACGACATATAAAAAAACTTAACGTTGTCTTAACTTCGTTTAGCGCTAAATGCATTTAGTGATTTGTGGAGCAAGTGGACCTAAATGACAAAACCTAGAGATGAATTATTAACCTGTATTGTTGGTTGATCATATGCGGCATCCGAGTGATGATGCTGGGCTCCTCGGACATCGGTTTGAACGGCTGCGGCGATCCAGCTACTGAAAGCGTACCTGGACATTATGACATGAGTTGTAAGTAAAACCAATTCTGTTAAAATCGGAAATACAACTGTCAATAATACAATCCTATCCTAATCCTAACTTCCTAACTAATATTATAAATGCGAAAGTAAGTTTGTTTGTTTGTTTGTTACCTTTTCACGCCTAAACCACTGAAACGATCATCCTGAAATTTTGCATATACTTGTCAGGGGTACAGAAACGGACATAGGGTACCTTTCATCCCGCAAAAAAGTACTGTTCCCGAGGAAAACAACAATAACGTCCTTATGATAATAGATGGCGCCACGTGTCTTTCGAATCATGATTGAATTATAACCCGAATTGACAGTCAAAGTCTAAATTAACGCGAGCGAAGCCGCGGGCAAAAGCTAGTCATTTATAATCAGCTGCTGGGGTCGGCTTCCAGCCTAAGCGGCTAAATATCAGTATTTTACATGGAGCGACTGCCTATCTGACCTCCACAACTCAGTCACTAGGTAACACGATACCTCTTGGTAAGGCTGGTTGTCTGACTTTTGGGCTTCTGACTACCCGTAACGACTGTCAAAGATCTACAAATTACAGCTGGGACTAACGGCTTTCGAGGCACGGAGAGGTCTCAATTAAACAAAATTACAACATACAAACACAACACAACAACACAAACATTTAGAACTAGGTGTAGTGTATTTATTTTATTTCTATTTTTTTTTGTTATTTTTTATCTTCGGTTGCTGCTCTGGTTGACGTCATCACGTCAACGCCGGCTGTCGATGAAAACCAGCGCTGGGGCTCTATCTCGCATAGGGTCGTAGCATTACGCTGAGCGATTGCCATTTTGCGTGGATATGACGCATATTTTGCCCCAACTCGTTCTTTTTTGTATTTGTGGTTTTCTCTGCGTCATGTTTACCGCAAATAAACGTATTTTCTTTCTTTCTCTTTCGATATGTAATGGATGGTCACCTACTCACGAACCGACCTTCGATCGATCCGTGCGACTGTTACTACTTAGCCACGAGCCCCTCTTTACTATTTATACGAATAACATAAAACCTCAAAAACATTCATCCACATTTAAGCGAGAGGCCAGTGTATGTAAAATATCGTAGTAACCTCAAAGGCGGCAACACATTTTCTAAACATTCTAATAGTTCGACTCTACTCTAGGTTAGAATGATCTATTTGCGTAAAATCCTCATAGGTATACCATCAATCCATTGTAACGACTTCACGTTATAGTTTGTCAGGCTTTTATTTTTATATAGATTTTTCTATATTTTGTGAATGTCAGAACGTTGTAGGCCTAACTTGTAGACTGTAGATTTGTAGACCTTTTTGTATTTTGTTGCGTACCTGTTACTTGTTGACAGGCCTACACTGTCCTCCCATACCTATCAACACTGTAAAAGCCCCTTATTTTTAAAAGAGTAACTTTGGTGTTTCTTGCTGGCTCTTCTCCATGGGAAACAACCAATTGGAACCGTGCACCTAGCTTCTGACGTTTCATAAGTGCCCATGTAGGTTTAGGTGAAATCAAATATTTTGATTTGATTTGAGTTACAAAAAAGAATCGTCCGTACCTTCTCGAAGAGCAGCGACATGGTCTGGTCGTCCGTGTTGCGCTCTCTCCTCAGCTGATAACACACCGCGCAACTCCGCGCGCACCTGGGAAGTTACACGTTACAAGGTAAATACAAATTTGACTAATTTTCTTTTTTCTAAAGGTTAACAAAGGTCTCGGTGCCAATCGCCACTTCTTATAACAGTACCAACTATTTTTTTAATCTTACTTCAGTGTGCGAAAGAGATGGAGGTAGGATTTAGACCTAGATAAATCTTTTAATGAGGCCGTGAATGTTTACCTGTAACCTCGGCGTAGTAGGGAACCGTGGTTGTTCGTGGAAGTCATTAGGCATGCGCGGCAGAGGCCCAAACCCGTGTGGGGCCCGCGGAGGAGGCCCGGCCGGGCCCCCAGGGCCGCCCGGCCCCCCAGGTCCCCCCGGGCCTCCGTACGCCATGGGAGGGCCCACGGGGGCGAACTCCATTTTCTCCTTCTTTATTCTCTTAGTTTCTTGCATGGCGAGTCGCGCCAGACGTTTCTCTTCTCGTTCCTTGGCTTTTTGTTCTTTCATTTTTTCTTTTTCTTCTTTCTTTTGTAATCTTTCGACCTTCTTAGCTTCGCGCTCGGCTCTTTTCGCTTCCCGTTCTTGACGTTTCTTTTCTCTTTCCACCTGTAAAGTGAGAGACGGTTACTTATCATGGATAAGAGTCCTAAGAATGGATATTTGCAGTATGTGCAAGTGTGTGATCCGTGATTTTGTGCACTGTTTGAAAACTTACTTGATTAGGTTTCGTTGGTGAGCCGTCCGTTCTGAGATCTGTATAAACATAAATTGAAACTGGTTGAGCTAAAATACTTTAACATAGATATTATGCATGTACCACTTTGATCCCAGCAGCTTTGCTCTTAGGATCAAGTTGTATTAGGGATATTTTTTGTTTTCATTTGAGGTGTTTTATTGATTTGGCTAAATGTGAGTAAAAAATGACGCGACGAGCTTAATTGGATAAAACTAATCAACAACGGCCCACAGTAGTTCTGGACCTAATTAGTTGAAACTCATGGGGGACTTTACAGCACTTTGCTTAGCACTGCGTGGCAACGTCGCTTTTCAATGTTCAAGGATTCAAGTTCATTGAATCATTGACCTAGTGATCCAATTCTACAGTGCTCAAATTTGCTTAAAATTAAAACTCTACTTTTGGGCCTAATTATTATATTATATATAATGAATACACCTATTTCGTTCGTTTTGTATATCGTCAGCAAAGGCGATAACAAGTAGATATGTGGTCTCAGTTATTGCAAATAATGTGGTATCCATACTTTATAACGAAAGTAAGCACTAAGGAAGGATTTTTTTAAATAGGGGATGGAAGTTTGTATAGAAGTTGGTAATTTTTGTCATGTGGCGCACGGCTTGTTATTGTTTTCAACGGCAAACTGGTTTGTCCTTCTTTCACGTTTGCATAGATGTTGCCGGAGTAACATAGGCTGTAATCTAGGCCAGTGACATTGTTATATCGGAAAAATTCAAGTTTCCTGTGAGACAGACCACGGGAGCTGAGCCGCGGGAAAAAGCTAGTAGTCCTAACTAATATTATAAATGCGAAAGTAAGTTTGTTTGTTACCTTTTCACGCCTAAACCACTGAACCGATCATCCTGAAATTTTGCATATACGTTGTCAGGGGTACAGAAACGGACATAAAGTACCTTTCATCCCGAAAAAAAGTACTGTTCCCGAGGAAAACAACAATAACGTTCTTATGATAATAGATGGCGCCACGTGTCTTTCGAATCATGATGGAATTATATTATTTTAGAAACTTTAGTAGTGTGTTAAGAGTTTTATATTTAAGTACTTAATACATTTTGGGAGTCTAGAGTGTCGATAGACTGGTTTTGCATCCTCCTAACTATAATTCCCTGAACAATCCGAATTGATTGTCAAATTCTAAATTAACGCGAGCGAAGCCGCGGGCAAAAGCTAGTTTAAAAATAATATAAAGTCCAAACCTTTGATCTTAACTCCAATAAGTTTAGCGAGCGCGTCATCGCTGGCGGGCGCGTCGCTGGCCGCGCCCGAGCTGCGCGCGCCTCGCACGCCGCGCGCGCCTCTGGAATCAACACTGTTTCGTACATAAGTACTATCGTTATTATTACTATTTTTTATTATTATTGTTTTACATATTAGAGGAATGAAGAAAGTTTCGTGAGGAAAGTTTTGAGTATGAATGAGGATGGCTATAAGAGTAGGGGAATACCAAAGGAACGAAGACATGGGGGGAAAGGGGTGACTACCGAGATTGCGACTGGTAGAGAAGTATGGAGGAAAAATACATGTTGCGTCGACCCTCAATAAATTAGGAGCTCCTTTCACGGACCACCTGTACATTTGAAGCCGATGCAGCATCACAGTGCACAGTCAGCAGTGTCGCAACACAGAGCAATGTGTATTGTCTTTGGTCCCTGGCTTTAACATCAAGCGATAGACAAAATTGTCAAACTTTTATAGCTTGAATGCGAGGCTTTTGGCTATTTTGTATGTGTTTATTAAATTAATGCCGTTCATTTATAAGGTGCATTTTATTTGTGCAGAATAAACTATTTTTCTTTCTTTCTTTCTTCTTTCTTTTCTATATTTTTGCGTGACTTGTCTCGCCAGATAGTTTTGGTGTTCGATGTCACATAGTTGTGCTGCCACTTGTATATGCCTTCCACAAATTATGACATATATTTGTCGTCATTTTCTTTATTATGTACACCATAAAAATTAGAGATATAATTGTAGAAATTTTATATAGGGTGACACAATAGGCGGTCTTATCGCTAAAATCGATCTTTTACAGACAACCTTCATATATTAATGGATGAATCATGAAATTAGATATTATTTCTGAGCTGCCCATAGTAATATATTTATGCTCGTGACTGCACGGATGTGGTGACTTGTCATTACATCGAGATTTATATGCTTTATCTATGTATTGTACACATAAATTTTCCGGAATAAATTCTCCAAATGACCGCATCAAAATCCACTGTGTAGTTTAGAATTAAGTGATTACACAGACAAATACGGAAAGCGTCATTGTTCTAAACTATTTATAGAAAACATGGTAAAAGGTAGTTAGTTGGTAGATTGTATCCATACTAATATTATACATTCGAAAGTAACACTCTGTATGTTACTTTTTCACCACTAAACGCATTTCGATAAAATTTATTAAGGATATAGATGGCATTGTGGGAAAGGACATAGGCAATTTTTTTGTCCCGGCAGCACGTTCCCGTGGGATAATTTTTGACATCCACGCGGGCGAAGCCGTAGGTAGAAGAAGCTATAATAGTGTAGCAGCGCGCATGAGAATAACAACGCGCTCGCCGCTATACTGAGCTGGAGGATTTTTGTTTTGATATGGCAGCTCGTAGTTGTGACCTCTGAGATTCTCGCTACTTAACCGAACTATCCTGTGGGTGGTAAGGCACGATAACTAAGGTGATTAACTCAAAGCCTCTAGCCAGGGGCGAAATTAAATACTAAAATTATTTAAATGACCGCACGCTAAGGGTACCCCCTGTGGGGTACGGACCTCGGCTTAGGGCGTCACTGAGAGAGGGCAGCAAGGTGGGACAGGCTGGATCGAAATGTTTAGAGGATAATTATTATCGGGGGAATTTAAAGCTATAGGCTTAGCTGCGACGCGGGCTGGGGCCTCATCGGACAGGGGAGCTGGTGGATCGAGCGCCGCCACTTATATTTATAACTTCGAGTGTTTAGTGGTTACTTGGACTGTTGGCAGAGGGCGCGCACCACGCGCAAATTATTGTAGTAATGTTTTAGCTGTGTTCTAATTGGCTGTTAATAAATACTACCTGTTAAAAAATGTCCACTACTAGTGCCTAGGTAATTTTGTATATAGTTAGGGTATTAATAAATTAGGATTAATTCCTTCCTTCGTTCTTACAACCAGCATAGTTTAATTCCCAGCACAGACAACTTAGCCCCGTAGACACCGCATAGGAGGGCAACCGCGCTCGCCAAGCATTAGCTCTACGGCCTCATATGTGATGGCCACGCCCCCAACTCGTCCAGGAAGCGCCAGTCAGTTCGTTACTGAATGTTGACGTAATAATATCGTGTATTAGTTATTGTTCTGAGGTTTTAAAAATCGAAAAGAATATTCAAAATGCCGTATTGTGCAGTGAATTGGTGCGGAAAACGAAGCAGAACTTCGAGATTACACAAAGACGGCATTACATTTCACCGATAAGTTATCTAGAAGCATAAAATAATTACAAAATTTAATTTAACGACATTATTTGAATACGAAACAAATACAAAGGTTAAGTAGCGCTCGTTGATGTCTTTTGAAAAATCTCTTTCTTTCACGTTTTAATTTATATATGACTATGTCGCTCTATCATCGGTAACAGTTTACTAGTGATGATGAATCGATAACAAATCTACAAATAAAATATCGATATGTTACCACAAACATAAAATAAATAAATAATCATTATTTTATTTTAAAGGTTTCCTGAATGCCTAGAATCAAAGAAAATTTGTATAAGCGCTACAAAACGAGATGAAAATTGGTGTCCCACTACAAATAGTGTTAAATGTTCCCGTCATTTTACTACGGATTGCTTTGAACTCAAAAAGAAACGACAAATTTTATTTATTACTGCTGTACCAACGCTTTTGTTACCAACTTTGGTGGGTCACTTGTCAATATTGTCAGATATTATCGACTTGTTTTCTAATTCCCGAAATATTCTGGCACTAATTAATACACTCAGTGCATGGAATTTGGCGCCAACGTGGCACCTGCTTCTCCAAAACTGTTTTCTGTTTGATGCAAAAATATTTCTTGAATTAAGTATACCTAGATGTAAGTACTAAGTATAACGAATTATTATACGTAGTATCTCTGTGCTATAATGTGAGATTAGTATTTGATCGGTGTACCTTTTTCAATAGATAAATAAATCTAAGTACTTACAAATGTTGCTTATCGATAAAAATATCGAGTTTCATACCAACCCTAAGCCGTCCTATGAGTCATTTGACGTATGACATGTGACATTGAAATAGCCAATCACAGCTCTCTTTGCACCTCGGCCCCCCCTGACTTTTGACGATAGTATATTCGAACAAAATGTTCTTAATGAGGTGTCTACGGGGCTAAGTTGTCTGTGATTCCCAGCAAGCCCGTGGCTAAGCAATAATAATTCAAGTGTAGTTACCTGGCGCCGCGGCCGCGCGCGCCGCGCCCGCGCGCCGCCCGCGCGCTGCTGGCCGCCGCCTGCGCGCCTGTCGGCCGAGCACGCGTTAGTACCGCGCAGCGGAATACGTACAGCTAATATACCTACACTTCAAAGAACAGAGACAAACTAATTGGAGACTTCCTTACGACAATTTTTTTTTGTCGGTATATTTATTAGTTCCGGGTTTCGGGACATCACTTAAGTACATTTAATATTAATGTTTTTAATAAACTAATTGGATTCATTTTACTTTTTAACCGACTTCAAAAACAAGGAGAACGTTCTCAAAAAACTAGTAGACACGTTTTCTATTGCTATAAATTCAAGTAAAGAGCCCACCTCATGTTTTCATTTCCCAGAATAGCCAGAACTTACTGTCTCTTGCTATCTTTTGTTTATCGCTGATAAACAATGACAAAAAGAGTTCAGGGATAGAAGAATGTTTCGCATTCCAAGCGCCGATAAATGGTATGAAAAGCTATATTTTTTTTTTTTACCATTTCCTTGTTAATTATATAATTATTAAAGCTGGTATATAAATTACATTAGCTTCCACGCTTACTTACATAGTTCAAACAAAAATAAGGACATTACCTTTATTTCTTTAAAACAATAAATATCGTACATACTCTTTTTTTTAAAAACAGAAACATAAAATGAATTCAGTAACTATTTTACTTTATTAATTTTAGTTGTACTTAAATAATGTTCTGAAACACGGGACTTTAGTCCCGAAAAAATATTTTGTAGTAAGGCGTCTCCACTTTGTCTCTGTTCTTTTTCGAACTTTAGATGTATTAGCTCTACCTATTCCGATCTCTGGTTATTACATAAACAAGACAACAAACCCCTAAACATAAAAACATTTAGGCCCACTTGCACCACAACTCACATTTCACATTTAGCGCTAAATGTATTAGTGATTTGCGGTGCACGCAGTCCTTCCACATGTAGAAAATCTTTCAATTAACGAGGAATACAACAAAACAATATCTTTAAATGGCGCTGCCAACAAAAATCTGATTTATAAAATGGCAAAATATCTAGTAAATTATATTTATTTTTACAAACTCCTCTAGGCCAGCCTGATAACTTCAACAGGCTAACAAACATTTCTAGCCTCTTTAAAATATACCTCTAAATTATGTAGCAACAACCTGATAACTAAATACTCACTAAGATGCGCCTGTAACTCTTCAGTTTTAGCCTTTGTAACATCTTCAGGCAATTTCTCAAGCGGTACCACAGCAGTCTTCTTGATTAGGTCACTGAGAGCTTTTCTCTTCTCCTCATTGACCTGTTCCAGTTCTTCATCTTCTGGCTTCTTACGCTTCTTCCGTTCGTCGTCGGAATCCGTTGACGCGTCCGTGTCGATCTTGTACTCATCGGAACTGTCTGGCATGTGTTTGCCACTGGATTTGTGCATTTCCTGTGGAGTTTGATATGTTAATTAGAAATGTATGTGCCTGGCTGAGTACTGAAGGTACAGAATTTTATGTTGAATAGACTGTTGATCAGAAATGTTACTGCAAATTAAGCTAATATTCAAAACCGCTTTAAAAATCGGTCATTGATGAGAATACTATCAACTTTACCACAGCTGCTGACAATTTTTATTGTGCAAGAGCTGTCTTCCGTGAATTTATGTTTAGAATGTTTTAGTTGGTAAACCTCGCTTAAAATTTTCTTATCTATATACTAATAATAAAGCTGAAGAGTTTATTTGTTTGTTTGTTTGAACGCGCTAATCTCTAGAACTACCAGTCGGATTTGAAAAATTCTTTATGTATTTTATAGCCCAATTCTTGAAGAAGGCTATAAGCTAACGTCACTCTGAGACCCTTAGAAGCCGATAAAAAAGAAATAAGTTCAGAAAGAACGCTAAACGAAAACGAAGTAATAGTGCGGGCAGGCGATGCGATGCGACGGGGTTAGTCGGGGGAACAAGGAAATTTCACGCAGACGAAGTCGACGGC
This sequence comes from Dryobotodes eremita, assembly GCA_917490735.1. Taxonomy (NCBI): domain Eukaryota; kingdom Metazoa; phylum Arthropoda; class Insecta; order Lepidoptera; family Noctuidae; genus Dryobotodes; species Dryobotodes eremita. Next base: position 20,372,621 of record OU823249.1, on the reverse strand, counting down.
AGAAGCTAGTAATAAATATTTGTCCAGTGTTAACAATTTGCACAATAAAACTTGCTAGCAGACAAACACCATGCAAAAGGGAAAAAGGTCCGGAACCTAAACAGAGTTCCTCATAATTTACCAAACTTACATCCTCCGACTCAGTGTTGGGCATCTCAGTGTAGTTAATCTTCTTCTGCCGTGTCCTATGTTTGGGGGACCAGTCGTTTTGGCCTTCATCGCCACTCAGGCCTCCGTAGGTAACTCGGGCGCGTATGACATTGCCTTCAGCGTCGTATTGTGTGAGGCCGCTGCGCTTGCGACGCTTTTTGGACTTGTCACGGCGTTTCATCTTTGGAGGCCGATGTGATGACTTTGATTTTGATGACCTATAACGAAATGTTATACCTGTAGATAGCTCGTAAGAATTTCAAATGCTTTTAAGCTCAATTGAACATTACAATCCTGGTATTTGGTTAGGCAATTCTAAATCCGCACGAAAGTAGTAAAAAACAAATTATAAAGTTACAATAGAGAGGATTATAGTTCTTCTATTGATTAAAACTTACTTAGATTTGGACGACCACTCCTTGGCTCCCGCAGATTCCTCCGAGCTGTCCTCTAAGTGGCCTTTCTTCTTCTTCTTTACTTCTGGCGACGATTCCGTCATTTTCGCGCGTTCTCCTTAATGAACAAAATATTATAATGTGTATTATATGCAAACATTAAATCAAGTTTTCTTATATTGATAGTACTACAACAGCTGCGATCTTTTTGAAGGACATCCCCAGCGTTTTCCAAGTGTGTTGGGGTCGGCTTCCAGTCTAACCGGCTGCAGCTGGATACCAGTATTTTACATGTAGCGACTGCCTATCTGACCTCCACAACTCAGTCACTAGGTAACACGATACCTCTTGGTAAGGCTGGTTGTCAGACTTTCGGACTTCTGACGACCCGTAGCGACTGTCAAAAATCTACAGGTGGACAGGTCCACTCATTCTGTGTGGTTTTTCCTCAAAAGACCATTTCAGACACTTATCTACATGGTCTTCACATGATCTGACTAAGATTATGTCTGGAAATTAAAAGAGATTGTGACCTCTGAGTTTGTTTCGGCCTTTCTTCTCAGAGTAGTCAGATAGGAAACGCCGACCTCATCTAGTTTTAAAATATGATTCGACGTGTAAAAGTGTTTCTACAAACCTACTTACAGAAATAAAATCATTTATCATTTATAAATGACAGCCTGGACAAATTGCTTAACGTGCTTTCTGAGGCACAGAGGGTCTCGATAGGTAATGGATGGTGACCCATCCACGGACCGACCTCGGCAAGCGTAGTTTAACCTTCGATCTGCCCGTGCGGCTGTTATCATTTAGCCACGAGCCCTATAATCGAGAACATCGCTAATGTTATCCGAAATATTATAATGTGCTGGCGCCCGGTGCAAATATCTGAGCAAGTAAGGATACAGGATATTTACCTTTTTTATCGGGCCTGCATGTCCGTCGAATAGGCAGCGAGTCTGAAGACCTGGAGTCGCCGGAGCTGCCTCGTTCATTTGATGAAGATATCTCCTCCGAAGACGACATACTTAAAGCACTAGAGATTTTTTTTATTATAGTAACAAGGAATACCAGGGAATATTAATAAGATAAACATTTTTTTTTTATAAGATAAATTAAATTAAAAATTAATTTAAATTTAAATTAAATTAAATTAAATAAGATAAATTCTCATCTTATAAATTAATCATTTTAGTATTCATGCTAGTAGCATGTATTGATTGCGATTAATAGTAAAAATAATACTAAATTGTGATACTTCACTTGAAATAAGAATCCCTAATAACAAAAAATCTATGAAAAGCGACTGTTTCTCACCCAAGTATTATTCTTTTTTTTTCTAAATAATATTACAGATTTAAATGCTGAAGTGTACATCGGCGTACAATACGTAAAAGGAATGGCCTGAAATTCTAAAAGTAGTGTATATTCACCCAGTATCTTTGAAGTCCTCGTCAGTTTCGTCGTCGTCCTCCGAGGGTACCTCCAGCGAGTTCAGCTTCCTTGGCTTTCGGCGCTGCTTCTTCTTCTTCCTCTCGAAAGGTTTACCCTTTAAAGATGTGGATTATTGTAAAAATACTGGAAAACCATTTTGCTTTTTGAAGTGAAAATTTCTTTAGCCGCGTTGAGCGATTTTTGGTAGGGGCAAAACTTATAGGTTCGCATCACCATCATGCTAATGTGACTTGTTGCGCCAGACTGGCAACAGCGGTCTGAGTACATTTTGGGGTTTTCACTTCTATCGGCAGTCCCCATGACCGCCTATTTTGTTACAGTCCATGCCCTGCCGATTCAACGATTGGTAAGAATAACCAAAAACAGCTGGACAAAGGAATTACCCTAGTAACCTTATAAACTTTTTTTTATAAAAAATGGACCCATAAAGCCCATACGTACGTACAGATGCGGTCTCAAAATGCTTACCACTTTAAAGTTTATAATTGTATGCATACATCATGTCACAAGGTCGATGATGATTATGCGATTTGATTAGGTATAGAGGATAGATTTCTTTTATTTACACGTCGCATAGTATAGATTTAGAAAATCGTTTTTGTAAAAATAAAACGATAAAATATTAACTGGCATATACGGACATTAACCAAGCGAGGTCAACTTATTACTAAAAATGCAAAAATAGGAAGAAAAATCAAATAGAAATTTAAAACATCTTTATTTTTTTAAGGAAATTTATTATTGAATAAATATAAGTATTAAAGAAACAAATGCATAACTCAATTAGACCTATAAGAAATGTGGTACATCTCTTTTTGTTTCATGACGTTATCCGTTGACTTCATTTCAAGTCCTTGACGCTCAGAGCACGTTATGTTCAATTATGATTAAGAATGTCTAGTCTTTCTTTAATTTTAGTTATTCCATGTTTATTTTAACCTAAAATGCTTTACTTCAGTCAACGTTTATTACCGTAACTAAGCGTCAGAATTTTTCAACGGTTAATTGTGTTAAAGTGTTTTTCTACGTATTTCTCGAATGGAAAGTAGTGTCTAAAACACTTGTAGCAGTGTACCTACATATCACAGCACTGTTTTGTAAAGGTTTTTCTCTGTTCCTTTCTTTACTCATGTAACGGTAACGTTTACCCGTCAGGTAGGGCATTCTAACTAGAGCTTGTCCCGGGCAGGCCGATGCTCTTTACAAGAACATTCGTTTTCTAAACTGTATAGATTGTTAAACAAACCTGTCCTTTATATAATGTAGTGATTTGTATGAAATTCATGTTTATTTTTATAATTACATAACTGAAGCAAAACGCAATGACAAGTACATTCCTGAAACACAGGACGACGACGAAACTCACATCAAAACTCCAATATGGTTTTGAACAATACTCAAATGATGAGGATGTACTTCAGAAGACATTTACCGATACAGTGCTGCACTATGCCAAAGTTACATTGACACCCGTACGCTTATGACGTCACACAACGACTTTCTATAGTAGTCCGTGGCGCTCGGGGCAGTGACAACTAACTGTTTTGTAGAGATGGGAATATTATTATCGACAAGGATTGGTAAAAAATAACAACAACTATTTCATTCCGGATCGATTTAAGACAAATAAGGGCTTCTTTTATGCGGGAAAATAAAATAAAACAGGGCGTTAGGCAGTGCTAGATTAAATAATAAAGCCTTTGAATAAAGTATATTTAATTTTATAAGATAGTTAGATAGTTAAAATGAACAGCTTCTAATAAAGTCGTGGCGCTGAGGGCACGAAAATATGGAACTTCTATACATGTCCGTAGCGTTGAAAGGGCTAATTGCTTGATTCAGAAAGTTCGTTCAGCGAAGGCTGATCCATTTAAGGGTTCCAAAATTATAAGAAGGGAAGATTTTTGCAATGGAGGAGTATCAGCGCGTACGAAGACGCTTAACTGATGCAAAGTTGGTATGGAAGAATCGCCCGGAGAGTACCATTTCTCAAGAAGGGGCACCAAAAAGCAAGATTAGATTTCGCTAGAAAGTATAGCGACTGGACAGCAAGTCAATGGAAAAATATATTATTTTCTGACGAAACGAAGATAAATAGTTCTGATAATACGTTCTAATGGAAAGCAGGGGGTCTACTCTGAGGTGACACATCCGAATGTTCGGGACCGACCGAAAATTACGTTGTTGTCCTACAACGAACAAAGTTCGCATTGGCTCAGTGCGGTCGGCAGAGTCAATATTCGGAAAAGTGTCGGACCGAACGAAATGTAGTTCTAGAGTAGAACGTTTTATCGATTTATTTTTATTACTCATTACTATTAATTTCGATATAATTTAACTGTTGAATTACAGAGTAATTTTTTTTATTTTTATATTATGGAATTTGAACTTTGCTTTTAATTGAGTATTTATACCTACGAACATTGTAATATTTCTCAAAAAACAATATATTTGTAGCCGACATACAGATTGCCTTTGCCGATTGTCAAAATAAAAAAGTCAATGGATGACAAGTAAACAAACAAGTGGTGCCTGAGTTTTTTTTATTGCACAATCCAGGAAAAAAGTACTTACACTCGGAACAAATCTCGTCTATCGCTATCGTAATAGCGATAACCGTGTAAAGAGTTCAAGTTAAGTTCTGAGATGTCAACAAACTACATATTTAAATTATTCACTTTACCCATGATTAAGTGCCCCTTAGGTTTATCGCTTTCACATGTTTGTGTTATGGAAGTTTGGAAATGAAAGTTTTGAACAAACATTCTGCAAGAACAAAATGTTGGAGTTTTCATATAAACTTCTACTAGAAATGTAAAATGGTACATTTCTAGTAACGAGTTTATAAAAAAAACTCCATAGCAATGGCTATGGCTTTTTTTTTATAACAGACTGTGTAACATCTATTAACTAATATAATAAATGGCACTATGTCCTGGCAGAGTTCTTCAGAAAGTGATCGACTGAGTCTGTAATTAGCTACAAACTCAAGGTCGGGCACTAAATTGGTATTGAAAGAGTCTCGGAAGTCGTCTGCGATTCCTTCTGCGCTTCAAACGCTTTCTCTAAGATCCTTTTCTATCAAAAACATACGTACAGCCATTTCGCTACAATTTTAAGTATGGCACATTCACTTTAACACTTTTAACAAATATAATAAATATAAAACTCAAAATAATTGTAACAATTCATTAAATTCGATACTCACGATACTCAAAAGATAGCTATTTTGCCGTCGTGAATTTTGACATTAATTTGACGATGTAACTCTTATCAAACTCAAATTATCGGTTGGACTTTTCTCGTTTAGAGTAGGGTTGACAATACAACAAATGTCAAAATGAAGTTCGGTTGGTTCCGAATCGACCGAACGAAATAGAATGAATTTCGTAGTAGGAAACGTCCGAACATTTGGCCGATACTTCGGAGTAGACCCCCAGTTTACATACGTCGACCGGCTTAGCCGGCACTGAATCCTAAGTTCACGAAAAAAGTAGTAAAGCAATGGGGTTGAAACATAAAAGTTTGTGGATGTTTCTCAGACCATGGTGTTGGGCCAGTTAGAAAGATTGAAGGCATTTTAGACCAATTTCAATACAGGCAAATATTGGAGGAGACTATCCTCCCTTATACTTAGGAGAGATTGCCTGTAGTTTGGATATTTCCCCATGATAACGACCCCAAACACACTGCTCATTCAGTGAAAAGTTTCTTAGTGATCAACAAGTCACTGTGTTAGATTGGCCTGCAAAATACCAGATTTTATGCGATCGACAATCTATGGGGAGAAGTAAAGAAGAGTGCGGCTGCTAAAAGGGCGAAAATTTGAATGAACTGTATGATTCCTTTGTCTAATCTTGGAGCACTATTTCTATTGAAACCTGTACAAAAATAATAAATTCCATGCCCTATCGGTGCAGACCAGTTATTATAAGCAAGGGTCATCCTACAAAATATTAATGCTGAGTTTTGTAAGCAGTGGTAAAGCCTATTTAATAAGTACTAGCTTTATCCGGCCCGACTTCACACAGGTAGCACTAAGTATCGAACACCTACCCTACCTACCTACACTATCTACCCTAACTGACCTACCTACCCTACCTACCTTCCCTACCTACCTACGTACCCTACCTACCTATCCTACCTACCTATCCTACCTACCTATCCTACCTACCCTACCTACCTACCCTACCTACATAAAATTTGTCCTTTGGATTTTTCCTATTTTTTTTCTTTTAAACTACCCCAGTAAGGGGTGAATAAAACAAAAAAAAAACCTGTCGGTCAAGGCGTTTCTGAGTTTTAGCGAGACTAACGAACAGCAATTCATTTATATACATATATATATATTGTTAATTTGATTAAATAAATTCTGATATCTATTTGATTAAATAATTATTATTTGTCCACAGCTAGGAGGTTTCGAAAAGGTAGTTCAAATGGACTATAGTTAAAATAATTATTAATAGAAGTTCAACTATTATGCGTATCTTGTATGTTGTATTAAAGCATATTTAAATTGATGGTTAACCATGTTGTTAAAAGTTATTATTAGTAAATTCTTACAAAAGTAACTGCAACTTGTTCATCTAAAAGTGACGTTGGTATCAGTTGTTCCTAATAATATGTCCACAACTGTAGATATCAGTGGCGAAGGTTCCATACAACTCGATTCCTAACGGCTTCCCTTTGAAAAATGGCACAGTCAGTATTCTATAGACAAATAATACAATCACATTAAATATGTGTACTCCGGCTTCCCTCTTACAATGACCCTTCGCTACTGGTAGACATAGCATTTTAGACTTTACTGCACACATGCACACAGTGCGATAAAGAACCTAATTTGAAAACTGATAAACATTTTAGACCGCGACTGTACGTCATTTACAAAATTACATCCTTAAGTCATATTGTCCTTCATTATCTCCAAAATATAGTTCCAGCAGAAAAGAGTTTGCAACAAAAATGCTACATCAAAGAGCAATTTGATTAAAACAAGACTCCAAACTTAATTGTGCAAATTTTTTTGTTCATGATTAACCAATAATAACCTTGGAGTCTGCCCGAGTTTGTTAAAGTAAAATATTAATAACCGACCTGCTCCATAGCCTCTCGTTCTGCCTTCATCTTCTCTTCCTCAGCTGCCTCGATGATGGTTGATATGTCCTTGCCGCGACCTTGATTGCCTGCACTTGTTGTGGCCTCTACGTATTCCTCCTGTGGAAAAACATAATTGAATAAACACTTGAAAGTAGCAAATAATAGGGAAGAGATGAATCGAGTTCTTGAGTATTTTCGAACCGAGGACCCTTAAAATCCATCTTATATCGTGACGGACCGAGCTATTGAAAAAAATTAATGGTTTCAGTTTATATTCAACTTCAACAGCCTATAGCAGTCCATTACTGGACATAGGCCTCTTCGATTGCAAGCCTTTTAGCTGAATCCTTGGCCTTTTAGCTGAAGCTCGCGGTTCTTATAGCAATGGCTTTAAGAGTAGCAGAAGACCAAAGAAACGATGATAAGACTGTGTGAGTGATGATATGGTTTGAAAGGGGTAACTCCCACGCACAATGGTCCACTTGAAGGACTAAGTGCGGAAACCAAAACCCCTAAAGAAGAAGAAGAAGGGGTGACTCCTGAGAGAAAGGGATTATAGTAAATATGTATGTATGTGTATTATAAGTTTATAACCTATTTAGGTACTTGTATACCTATTTTATTTATAATTAATTATGTTATCTTTGTAATTTTTTTTATTATTATTATTATTAACGCCTGTTAAACAGAGCACCTGCCATCTTATCTCTACACCACCCTTGGTTGACTGGTAGAGAATGCCTAAGACATTAAGTCCGCCTTTGTATGTTATTGTGTGCGAGAAGTTTAAATAAATAAAGGATAATAACGGTGTATCGAAGAAACAGACATGACAAATAAATTAGGATAAGGGCGATGATTACCTTGATAGCAGAGCTGATGAGTCGATCGTACTCTTGGCTCCGATAGCTGACAGGAAGCTGCTTGCGAGCGCGCAGACGGTACACCGCGCCCTCTTCAGATGTCGAGGACCAGTCACTACTGCCACTTGCTTCTAAAATAACAACAAACCACACGTGAATTGTTTTTCATGAGATTGTTTTCAAACCCAACATAAAAATAATATTTTAGAAAGAAAATGTATCAGTTTTGTAAGACAATTTATGCTTAGAGCGTAGAATCTATATAAATATAAAACGCACAAATTGTTTCTACCTTTTTTTTTTGATTTCTTGGAAACCTTCAAAGGCACCCGACCTCTGGGGAGGGAGGTCGGGGAGTGTGGGATTTTTACCTCACTAAAACCACCCCGGTGATTACCATCAGCACATTGGGGAGGTTCCCGGTTCCTCTTAAAAATTGTTTCTACCTATGTCCGTTATAAACTTTGAAACCATCCAACCGATGTGCCCCAAACCGGTTTTATCAGAAAGGCAATAATGCGAAAATGGTGTTAGACCACTACAACAATGAAAACTAAAACTTTATGAATGGATCAAATGAGCCTAATGCATTGTTTTATCGTAGCAGCACACGCCGGGTATCCGCTAGTGACTAATAATGATAATATTCATGTGGCTATAAGAGTAGGGGGAGACCGAAGAAACGATGTATGGACTGCGTGAAAGATGAGATGGCTAACTGCCGAGATGACGGCTAATAGAGAAATATGGAGGAAAAAGACATGTTGCGCAGACCACAAATAAATTGGGATAAGGGTAGGGGAATGATGATTCAAGTTTTTAACGAAAATTATTCTTGAACTGGTGAGCAATCCCCCTTGGGCTGCTGGTCTAGCACCAAGTTGTGACTCGTAACACAAGCATATTTACAGTACAACTATTTTCTTAATGTCCCTCGGGAATCATCGCATTTCCAAATACAAACGAATGCTAATTTCCATCAATCAATTATTAGATTTATCGTGTACAATAATTTGAATTCAGAACTAAGTACTTTATTGTTGTTTTGTTTTGACATAACAACACAATAAAGTACTTAGTTCTGAATTCAAATTATTCTACACGATCAATCTAATAATTGATAGACATGGAAATTACCATTCGTTGGGAAATGCGATGTATGCCCGAGGGACATTAAGAAAATTGTTGGACTGTACTAATATGTAGCTACTTTATATAATGCAAAACATGAGCGTGCATCATGTTATTCTTATGTAGTTGTTATAAGGCTCAAATTGGAATGATTGACCCTCGTTCGTGAAATGCAACATCTGTATCAAGTAGTACGAGACACACCGCTGAAGTATCTTTAAAAAAGTGTAATGAATTTCTTACCACTGGATTTGTCATCTTCTCTATCTCGTTCTGTCTCCTTCTCATCTTCAGACTCCTTCTCACTCTTGGGCTCAGGTTGTTCTTGTTTCTTCCGTTCTCTTTCGGCTTCCACCGTGACAACCAATTCGTCATACTTCACTAGTTCAGCCTCTAGTGATGCTATTAACATGTCCTGGAAACAAATAGTCGATATTTACAATGATAAACCCCAAATTTTTTATATATACACAAATTTAACACACATAAGTATAGGTCATGAAGACTATAAAAACCAATAGATCGCAAGTTCTAAAAGTAGTGATAAATGTGATATATTTATTCCAAAACGTGGATAACCAAAATATCGACGAAATATGCAGCCAAGAATAGTCATCCATCATGAAAAAATTAACAAATTGTTAAACATTAATTCGTGCTTGTTCTACTTCTGGCCACAAAAAAAAGATAACCAAAGAACTTTGTTGACACTGTTTTGCAAACCCTCTGAATGTATAGACATCTGTTGATATCGTTAAAGCGCCAACTTCCAATATTAAAACGACATGTTTATTTCGTTTTAATTTTTGAAAGTCTCTGTACTTATCATGAACAGACAGCTGCAAAAGTTGGTCTTGAATAGGACTTACATGGTTACAAGGCGGACAGAACCAGTCCCCCTCTGGCACTACAAAGAGCACCGGCTTCAGACAGCTGGCGTGGTAGCCCTCGTCGCACTTGTCACACAGGAGGATCCATTCAGGCTGCTCCCCGCTACCGCAGCGCTTGCAGAATCCGTCCGCGTCTTCTTTACCTGAACATTCACGATTTTTTTGTTTTAGACTAAGTAGACATACTCAACAAATATGATACTAATGTCTGTTCCAAAAGTATCAGATGAAAATGTAAACAAACCTTGTTTAGGTTAAATTCTTCAGGAAACGCAATCCCTCAGGGAATTAGTGAAATATTCATCTGTATTTAGAAGGTTTCAACTTTATAATCTCACCTCTTTATCCAAAAAATATTGTTTACTACCTTTTGCCCACATTTTCACCCGCGTGGATATCGGAAAATATGCCACGGGAACGTACTACAGGGGTCAAAGGTACCCTATGTGTTAATCCAAGTTATAAACTGTTCGTGAGCCAAATTTCGTCCAAATCGGTTTAGCGGTTTTTGCGCCAATCCGGAACATACATCCAGACAAACTTAAAACTATATTTTAGGCATCAGACTCGTTACCACACCTCGTAGCAATAATTACTTTTTTCAAAAATATTTATTGTACAGTTTTGACTTCGTTACTATTTTATTATTATATGCATATGTCGCATGAAATACAGTGTTACTGACTGAAGTACTCTATGCAGTCGGTGCGCTATGACGGGGTCTAAGGATCGGAGGGCGAGGGCGCCGGAAACAACAGGAATGCCAGTCACCCTTTAGCCCTAGGAACTGTCACACGTTCATGAGACGCGTGCGCACAGTGATTCATCCAAAGTTCTGTTATTTTATTTCTATTATTATTATTAATGAACAAGATTAATTAGGACAATAGTTATTAGTTTTGATTTGTGTAACTGTATAAACTAAGTGTAGATAAACAAGTCCCGTATTACAGAAGGTCACTCAATACTCAAGCATTACTTAAAAATAGTATCAACCAATCAAATGGCTTTAATCTAAAGTAATGCTTGAGTATTGAGTGACGTTCTATAATACGGGCGTAAGTGTAAGAAGCCAATATCATCTATTAATTGCCTGAGATCCACAAACAGCCCACAACAATGTCAGAGGACGGAAGCATGACCCCTCAACGTCCTGTGACGAAATAGATATAGCATTATTAAATTGTAATTGAAAAATCATCAACGAAAATTAGGCTTACAAAATGAACCTCAATTGTCAAACGAAAAACAACTTTAAGGTCATTTGAAATTAAAGATTCCGGATAAAATAATCAAATAAAAGCACCTTAATTTTAAAGTGGCACTACAAATTGATTCGAGGTACGTTTTCTAATCCATTTATTTCTATTTTCATCAGATACTTTTATCCATACAGTTGTGACGGATGGCAAACTCCGATGGCCTATGAAAATAGTTGTCGAACACAAGGTCTGCTAACACTCGATGAAAGGCGCAAAGTTATATATATTTACTTATGACATACTCAATGGACGTCCCGATTGCCCGGAGTTGGCCGTACAGGTAATTTTTAAAACTCCCCTACGGCAAAATCGTCACACGACAATACTACACGTGCCCCGGTACTCAACTAAGTACGCCAAAAATAGTGTATTGACCCGTATTGCTCGAATTGATAACACAGACTCTCAAGTGGATATATTTAACTATAAAAAACCTACATTAAATAAACAAATAATATAAACCATAAACGAGGGCAAATGATAAGCAACTAATCACTTAATATTCAAACGTCTTTTTCTCTAAAATTTAAACTTAAGTTTATGTTGTTGAAGTACCTAAAATTGAACCTTAAAGTATTTAAATATTACTTAGTCTGTAGTCCGTTCACGTTTTATATTTATCCTAGTTATACAGGGAAACCTATTATAAGTCATACAATATTGTAATCGACATACTCTGTAACATGCTATATGTATCACTGTTGGTTGCCTAAATAAAGAAAATTAAATTAAAATAAAACAAACAAGCCGGCGGCCCACCAGACGGTATGTCGTCACCGCCGTCTGGAGGGAGACATCTGCAACATCAGAGTCATCGCAGGTGTGTTACCATCTTAGACATAAAGCTGAAATACAGGGTGTAAAAAGACCCATCACATAGCCGTCAACTACGCATTCTGTACATGAAACTAAGTACAGATAGTTCAACTCGTCTGTGCGCGTGGCACTACGTGTGGGTAAACCTTGTATATACCACGTGTTGCTCGGACGACGACAGCCGCGTCACTTCACAAAAATTAAAGCTGTATAATTACAAGCGCACGCGCATAAAGCGCCGCGCGCACAGTTGAGTTGAACTGTCTATAACATAGCACAAAAATAATTGTTGGAAAACGAATTTTATTTTTGGTGTGAAAAATCGCTATTTACGTTAGTGCGCCACATAACGCACGGTGCACTTCAATATCTCAGTAACCAGAAGGTTCCCAGGTATGGTTCAGTACAAAAAAAAATTACAATGACGGGGAGTACAAGTGACTCTCGGCTTCGTTAAGTGTCTTTTTACACCAGTTCTGTGTTTGCCTGTGATTACACCAACCTTCAAACCGGAATACATCATGACAGCAACATTGCTTGCCGGTAGACATAGGTATGATCGTAGTGCTTTTTCGGATAAGCTTCTACACAAATAGAGCTCTACTACACATAATATAACAGTACTCCTGTTTTCTCCTGAAATAACCCATTGGGGAAAAACAGGCTGTGTGTAGTACAGTACTACTACTGAATAAAACCAAATAAATGTAGGAACAGAATGTTGATGAATGCATGACTTGTGTGAAAGAGTTAAATGCTAAGGTGTAAGTGAGACAGATGTCGTATGCCAAAAACTAAGAAGAAAGAGATAGAGGTAGAATGACAGCATCTTTTGAATGACGAAGTAAAGACGACAAGACGTGATTTTTAACTAAGATTTAGTGTTATATATTTTACTTATTTCTTTTTATGAATAAACCAGTTTAAGATATTAATTTTACTTTTACTCCGACCTCAGCCCATTCCCACATATATTATAGCATGAACTCGTGAAGTGACTTACCTTCTTGTAAAGTACGTGCTCTTTTGACTGGCTCGACGGGTTCACCACTCTCCAAGTCAGACTCTGGTGAGAATTCGTGATCCGATTTGTTGAAGACAACTGTTGAAACGGAAATAAAATATATTTTTACGTTTTCATATTCAAATCAACATACAACCTGACACTGACGTGCAAATTGCATAAAATGTAAGTAAATTTGAATTTCGCGGGCTACCTAAGCGCATCCCCCTTAAGCCTTCTTTAAAATAAAATAAATAAATGTAACTGTCGCCATTGATGTGACAAACATATATTTTTTTTAAACAAATTATGTGAATTTTTGTAAGTAGGTTTGTACAAACACGTCAATATTTTTCTTTTCTACTTGTTGATGTTGGTGTGTCCTATCTGACTACTCTGAGAAGAGACAACGAAACAAACTCAGAGTTCAGTCTCTTTTATAATCCAGACAATGTCTTGGTCAGATCATGTGGACCATATTGGTTTGTGACTCGACACTAGGTATACTCACGTTCAGGCTCCTCATGTTCATGTAACTCAAACAGAGGTTCATCCGAGTCTGAATCCGGCTCGGGACCGGTCGAGTGATCGGAGCGCCACTCCGACTTCCGTCTCCTCCGACGCTCTCCGTCGGAACTACTGGCGCCACTCGCGCACCATTCCTTCTCATCTTCTTCTTCCTCCTTGTTCTGATCAAACGAAAACAAGAAAAGAGCTTCAGAGACGTAACATAATTAGCGAAAAACCAATCCTACGTCGGCTTGGCCATAAAAATGTTTGATGGTCGATACTACGAGAAATTAAAGGACTAAAAAGTCCAAATCACCGCTCTAAAGATCTGATCACATCGTAGAGTTCTAGATAGTAACAAAGCGCGTCTTTTAGCGGTCGATCCATGTCAGGTTTAGCGCGACTGGGATAAGTTCGCGGACGAATAGAAGACGATCATGTCGGTATGTCTGGAGTTCTGTGAGAAGGTGATCATGTCGGTATGTCTGGAGCTCTGTGAGAAGGTGATCATGTCGATATGTCTGGAGCTCTGTGAGAAGGTGATCATGTTGGTATGTCTGGAGCTCTGTGAGAAGGTGATCATGTCGGTATGTCTGGAGCTCTGTGAGAAGGTGATCATGTCGGTATGTCTGTCCTTGAATGAGCTATAAAATTCTGTAATTAGTATGATGAAATGGCGTCTGTGGGTAGGCAGACACTTTCTGAACAACAGTGGTGACCTCACCTTTTTCTTATGTATTTTCTTTAGTTCCCTCAACGCGACTTCCTCCAGGTGTCGTCTGTCAGCTTCCTCCTTGATCTTCATCTGTGCGATCCGTCGCGACTGCCGCACGGGCGCTACGTCAGAATCATCCGAACCCGCTCCACCCTTGCCTCCCTTCTCTTTGCTTGATTTCCCCTTATCATTGCTAGTCTTCCCCTTATCAGTACCGGATTTCCCCTTATCTTTGACTTTGATCTTCTTTTTCACTAGTTTCTTTGTCGTTTTCTTGCCAGCTGGAAGAATACGATGCACATAAATATTTTGATCTACGATGTCATCGCATTTTGCGTTCAGAATACAAGAAATTACGTAAATCTAGATCGTGATTGCAGAAAGCACAAGGCTCTATGATGAAAGACAACGTTTACAAAGAGGCCAACAGACAAAAAAGCCAATAATGAAATCATTTCAAGAAAATGCTAAATCATTGTTTCATTATAAAACAACGAATCAATAGATTCCGGCTGTCATTAGGATACAGTAAAAAAAAACATTACCTATACTATAGAGAGTCTCCTCCTCAGATTCGTCACTTGATTGTTTCTCTAGAAGTTTGGCTTCTACTTTTTTTCTGTAAAAATAATTTAGTTTAATACATAATTACCAACAGTAACAGGTGTTCAAATACTGTAAATTAAACAAAGCCTAGATTTATTTTTAAAAAATCCACGTGGATTATTGCGGCAGGTGTTTTGAAGGACAGCCGGGTTGTAGTGGCGATTTTAAAATCAATCTTTTTTGAGGATCATTTATTGTAGAATTCCGTAGGCGAAGCTTACATTTAACGTCATAATCAGCCTATGTTCCCACTGCTGGGACACAGGCCTCCTCTCGGTGAGAGGGCATGGACCGTAATCCACCACGCGGGCCCAGTGTGTTTTGGTAATGTCACATGTCTTCGAATTTTTTGCTCTAGGACATGCCAGTTTCCTCACGATGTTTTCTTTCATCGTTTTGAGAGAAATGGTGATGCAATAATTTACAGAAAGTAAAGCGCCTGACTGGGTTCGAACCTACGATCTACAACTCGTAAGTCGCAGCCGTTACCACTGGGCTACCACTGCTCCCAGATTTAACAATAAAGACTATTTACATTTTGTGTGGAGATTTTTATGCAAAAATAATCATAACTACCTGGTAGATGTGATGATTTTCTTAGGCTTAATTTTGAGGCGTTTGCCACTTGTGATGGGTTCGTCATCTTCACTTTCACTTTGAGATTCAGATTTATTCTTATCGCTCATCGTAGCATCTAATAGAGACCTTTTTAAAGATTTACACTCTTTTTTACCATTGTCATTAGCAGTTTCTTTGTCACTATTCTTATCTACACTGATCTTTTTAACTAACTTTTTTCTTTTAAATTTTCCCTTATGTGCTTTGATTTTCTTCCGCTGCGCTATAGGATTGCTTTCAACGTTATTCAAAGTGTCTTTCTTAGTTTCACTGTTTTCTACACTATCTCCTGTTTCATTGGAATGTGTGTTTGCGTCACTTTCGGGTGTGGTTTCTAACCGGAGCTTCTTAGGAGGTAGGGGGTCTTCTACTTTAAGTTCTTTATCAGGACTCTTCTCTTTCTCATTTTCTGTGTTGACAGTATCTTCTTGATCTACAGATGATACACTACTCTTTCTCTTCTCTATTATACTTGTTTTACTATCGTGACAATTATCAGTCTCTGAGTTAACTACTTCTGTACTTTTGTTTAGTTTTAAATTCCTGGCTATATTGCTTTTCTTTTTAACTTTACCCCTCCCCTTTTTAGCATTATTCTTTTTAGGACTTTCACTATCTGTAGTACTCTTATCATTACTACCTTCTCTTTTTAAGTCGTTTTCAGTATTTTTCGTAGAATTCGAGCCATCCGATTGTTCTAAATCGCGCACGCAATGTTTTTTTGAGTCAGTATTTAAAACTTCTGTGCTATCGTTTGATTGATTTTTCAAAGATCTTTTAGTCACAGAAGGCAAACTACTTTTTAACTTAACATTTTTAACTAAATTATTTTTACTGTTCGATTTTGACAGTTCACTGTGTTCACCATTTACACACTCTTCATTACCGTTTTCCTCAGCAGAAGTTTCTTCAGGACTGTGTGCTTCTTCTATAGTTTCCGGGTTACCTGTGTCATTGTCGTAGCCCCAACCTTCTCCATAAAAGAACATCACAGGTTCTGAAATTTCTTCTCCAATGATATAGGAACTATCGCAATCCACTCCATTTCCTTCTCCAGTCACAAGCATTACAGGTTCTTCTATTGCTTCGCCCACTTCTTCGTCTTTATTTTCTTTTTCACTTGAAGCTTCTCTGTTTTCTTCTGCTGGTTCTTTTTCTACTGGTGTAACTTTTTCTTCTGGTGTTTCTTTTTCTTCTGGTGTTTCCTTTTCTTCTAGTGTTTCTTTTTCTTCTGGTGTTTCTTTTTCTTCTGATATTACTTTTTCTTCTGATATTACTTTTTCTTCTGACGCTACTGGTTCTTCTGACGGTACTTTTTCTTTTGTTTCTTTTTCTTCTGTTGTTACTTTTTCTTCTCTTACTTTTTCTTCTGTTGTTACTTTTTCTATTGTAATTTTTTCTTCTATTGGGGCTGGTTCTTCTTCTGCTGTTCTATCTGGCGACTCTTCGTTATTGGGACTTTCTGCATGTTCATCTGTTGACACTTTTTCATCTGTTTGAATGTTTGCTGGTTTATCTACTGGCTTATCTGTTTCTGCAGCAGGTTCATTGCTTTCAGGAAAATCTTCTGTCTCTTTTTCTACTTCTACACCCTCTTCTTTATCTTCTGTATTGTCAGTAATAGACTCTTCTGCTGTAGGTTCCACTTTGTCAAGTAGTGGATCTTCTTCATCTTTTTGTTCTTCAGCTTCATTGTCTGATTCAGATTCTGGACTTAGGAACTCTTCTTCATTTTCTTCTTCACCTTCTGATTTATTAGACTGTAAACATATAGGGTGTTTGTAAGTGAGTTGAGCAATAAGAACAAAATATATTTCAATAACATTTTTAAGCAGGCAAATGTTGTCTGGTGGCAAACAGGATATATTACCACAACTCAAATAATACAAATAATTTTGATGATACTTTACTTGATGGCAACTGTTTCCATGCAAGTGTAAAAATACAAAATAATTAATAGCACATATTACTGTTACAATGTAAAACATGACTTTCTCAATTTGCATACATAAATTCACAACTTTAATGCCTTTACAATCATGCAGATCTGCGCCCGCATGCGTGTCTGGTCCGTATGTACGCCGCCCGCATCTTATCGTTTCATACATACTTTCCTGTCACGCATGCTACACGCACACGGGACGCGAGATTTGCTTTGATTTGATGCACCCGCATCAGATGCGCTAAGCTCATGCATGCGGGTGAGGCAATCTCGCGTGGTAGGAAAAAGGACCTTACAGTCCTTTACCAGCTGTGATCTTCACCTCAACATGCACATAAGTTATAACCTTCTACAGTTACCAAAATGCTATCAAAATCAGTCTAGTAAATTATCCTTAAAACAAGCTAAAAGACAGCACTCAAATTTCAAACTTCATGCTTCTAAAGACTATGGACTTGATGCCTAAGGCATTTTCTAGCAGTCTACCAAGGGTAGTGGAGAGATAACATGGCAGGCATGGAATGAACAATATTACTGTGGTTAGTATTGAAGCATGCCATAATTATGTTTTTTGTTAAAATCACCTTATCAGTTACCTCCAGCTGTGGCGGAACCTCAGTACTGCTGGAGTCTTCATTGACATTGGAATTTGTGGCAAATAGTGGACACACATCCTCTCCACTTTTTAGTTGTGATATCACTTTCAGCAGTTCTTCTCGGGTTCTGCATGGGAAAGGACAATATATAGCACAAAATCCTGTTTTTTACAGTAATGACTAAATAAAACAAGCAGATGCGAATGTCAAACATTTCTTGTTATAGAAATATCTGGGAAATGAGTGACAACACATTTCACTCATGAATTTAAATTACTTTCAAATGCAAATAAGATTAATATATCTCTAACATTACAACTCATTCATTGTATGTAAAACAGGGCATTAGGAATTCAGTTCTCTATAAATTTTGACCTTATCTCCATATAAATTAAAATATCATTCAGTAACTTACCTAGCTACAAGCTGCCAAGTCTCCTCATCCTGGTCTTCTTTATACAAACAGAGGTTAGCCTCATGGTCCACTTGTAGCCAGTACACACAACCATTCTTGTCTCTGCCTACAGGATCCAATCTTAACTCCTTACAAGATATTGCATTGACAGCATTCTTGAATTTTGGATGGCAAGTAAATTGGAACTCTAGTAACAGCTGTCAAGGAATAAAACAAAAAAATTATTAGGTAAAAAAAGTATTGCACAAAAATTAGAGTTTTGTTTGTAGACTAAAACAATTGACATAGAAACATGAAGAATCCAAAAAATTTTGGCTGCCAGCCATAATTTTTTAATAAATAAAATCACAAATACAAAAAGAAAGAATACAGTGGTTTGAATATTTTTACTTAGGACATGAGGCATAAAACATGCTAAAAGTAATTTAAATATGTAGATAAAAAGTAAACACATTGAGCTCATGATCATTACAAGTACAACACATTGCTAGTAGCACATACATTTAATAACTGTATGAATCATTTGTGAAAGTGTTTGCAATCAATGAGATTAGATGCACATCATCTTTAGAAACAACTGAGTAGGCGTAATTACCTTCAATACTTTCAATTTGACCGTAGTGCTAGCTTTCTTGTAAGAGAATCTCTCGATCTCCCAGGCTTCCTGATGGTGACCTTGTTGATGGCAGAACTTTATCATGAACCTCTCCCATCTGTTGCTCGCCACCGTTTTATGAGCACGGCGTAGAAGTCTCAAATGTAACTCCTTCAATGGATCCAACACTAACAACAAAAAACTTATAAAGATGTTTGTTTATGATTTGAAATGACGAATCTACAAAGATAACTCACCTTCTTGTGTATTCTCTATTAATTCTTGCAATTTAGATATCGTAGGAACATCTAAGCCGTACAATTTACCGAATGTTTTTAGAAACGAGTAAATAACAGCAAAATTAGGATCATTCGCACACGAAATTTCACCATCGGACGCCATCGTCGGAACTTAGCAAGCTTTTTCACTAAACATCACTAATGGTTCTAAATACAGATATATGGTTATTTCACTTAGACCTAAAGGGAAGTTGTAAAACATGTACATGATTCACGAAAATATCTTCATTTTATGTGCACTCAAAGCTTCTTTTCTTATTTTCTACTTTAGTAAAATATAACTCGATGACAGCCATCGCTCCATAAACGATTAATTTCTTTTTTTTAAGTAAACATAGAAATTGTGACAGATATAATAATATTTGTGTCAAAGACAATAAAGTTGTAAAAAGAAATCGAAATATTAGGCTTGTTATGCACTATAGGGTTTTCCCGAGAATAGACTGGCTTTAGCTGGCTTCAGGCATGGGTAAGAGGAGATGCTGGGGCCCCAGGGTGCCAGTTTTGCTGTTCTATTTAGCAAGGCCGTACGAAACTCTAGATATATCTACTATACAAACGATGTGCGTGGAAAAACGCTTCACCAATGGCAATGTAGATTGCGGTAAATAAAAAATATCAAGATTGAACTGACACACACAGACAGACACACAGGACACACAAATGCGCTTCGTTATGTAAGATGACTAGAGAGAAGAATGTAATTCAACATTCTAAGCGAGTTTGCTTTGAAGTCATTCGAATTCACCCCACCACTAAAGTGGTTACATTTGCCGGCTGCGACTGCTGCGAGCTGGCAGTCACATTGTAGTCCACCAGCCATCATGACAGTACCTGTAATAGTAAGCCACGAACGACACCGAAATGCGAGCATATTCAATATTTATATTCTCGTTATTAGCAGCAAGTTTGTTGTACAATTAAATTATTATCTGTTTGCGTATTTCCTGTGGACATAATTTAATTTAATGTTTTGTTAACTAGCGACCCGCCCATGATAAGCGCGAGTGTATTTTAACGATGTGGTGACGTATCAAAATAGAGAGATTTTCGTCAGGGACGTGGCTACCGCCTTATCAGCAATATCAACGATACGGGGACGCGATGTGTATAAGCTAAAATTAACAAAATAGTATCTAAAACCTCAAATTCTTGTTGGTAGGAGGCGCGTAACGCTTCGCTCGTCCTTGCATTATCTTAGTAGTATCACAATGGAAACTTAACTTATTCCGGTCCAGAATTCTCCAAATTTCCAACTCGCTTTGCTCCGTTTTCAATAAATACTTAACTTATCCAGTCCGGCGCATAATTTATATAATTTAAAAAAAAAACGGTACACTCCTTTTGAGTTTCGAGTAAAAAGGGCACCAAAATAGCTACGCGCGCTACGCCGCTGATTTCTATGCTAGAAAGTTAAATATTAATGTATTGTGCTTAAAAACCTTCCGGAATAAATTATCTGAAGGATCATGAAAATCACATCAAAATCCATTGTGTAGGTTCATAGTGTACAACCAAACAGACTCGAAAAGTAACTTCGTTTATTACTATTATAGAAAAGATTATGATTTATCTATATCAAAACAATAAAAAAGTAACTAAAAAGCACAAGTTTACTATTTTATCAACATATCAACGTCTCTACCTCTGTCAAATGATTCCACAGGCTCATTGATGTTTAATAACCTGTGGTTAGGTTACTAAACCCCATTGAGTTGTGTGAAACGAGTGTTTGGTTTCGTTTACTTTTGAGATTTGTGTGACTGCTTTGTTTCGTAGTCTTAAGATATTTAACTTCTAATATCAGCCAAGATGTCTTCAGTATGTTGTGGAACAAAAAAACAGAAACTAAACAACTCGTACAGTAACAGTATAGATCGACCTTTGAATGGTTACCAAGAGTCTGTAGCTATTCCTGATATGTGTTACTTTTGTTTCGATGTTTTGTATTGTCAGCTGCACAGTATGGACCCTCCACAGACGCCAAACTTTACTAATGATGCCTAGTAAGTGGTTCACTCTCGTAAGTACAAGTACAGCCTATCATTTTAATTAAGTCTCTCCTGTTGGACATGCTTTGTTGAGCTACCTCCACATCTTTTGTTTCAAATGAGGTCAGTCTAATGAATTAAACCTATTAGGTTTTTCGTATGAAACCTTTTAGTAAGCCACAAATACTTGCACATTTACACTTTCACTCAATTTACATATTGTATGAATGTAAACATAAATGATTTATGTTTGCTCATATATGACACTCACACACAAAGGCAATTTTTTTTTATTCGCGGTCAATACACCTCCACTCCCATCACCTTCCGAAAATGTGCATGCTAATGTATTCTTTATGTCAAAGTACATAAAGTTTATAATGGTGTACACAGTTTTGCTATTGTGTTGCTGTGATTAATTTACTACTTTTACAGAATGTCTAGTGTGCAATAAAGCTAAACTTTACCTAATGTTTAAAGATCTTTATTGAGTTATTCTCATTGCTTTAACATGATGTAATTTATTTTTCACAGTCCTTTATTTGTGACATGGAAGATTGGTAAAGAGCACCGTCTCCGAGGATGCATCGGGACGTTTAATGCAATGCATTTACACTCAGGTACGAGTTCTAACAATGGGCATCTCTGCAGATGTTTGTATTTTATTGATTAAATATTTTATCATGCGACTGTGTGCTCAAAGAATAGCTGTGACACGGTCTGACCTTGTTCACTTATTAGTGGGCAAGTGAAATAACAATAATAAAATACTTAGCAATACCTCTTAATCATGTCTCAATACTCTGTTATATTATTTGAAGGAGATAACATTTACATTTCAATACCTATATTTAGCTAAACTCAAATCATTATAAAGTAATTAATGAGTAAACATCATCTTTAAACTGGTATCTTCCACGCCACTTGAGATAAAAATAAAATTTTAAAAGAGCATCAAGTTATCAAACATTTGATGAACTGTGAAATGCTGAAATTTGTTGAAATAACATTTCCTGGTCACACACAAACAATGACTTAAAACAAAGAAATTGTTGATTTTTATGCATATTGTAGGAACTGTCTTCTGTACAGAATTGAATAAACGTTTCTGCACTTGTATTTTGTTAAATAAAACACCTCAGTTTAGTTGTTTTGGTTTCTGTAGATTTTTCTCACAGTCACAATGGCTTGTAGGTTGCCACAGAACAGCTGATACTTCATTCATCATTGTTTTTAACCAACTTAGAGTGTCCGTAGAGTTTCTTGCCCGGTCTTCTCCGTAGACACCTACTACGCTTTGGAAAGGGCAACTAGCTTCATCTTTCTGACTGACCGACCCCTTGAAAATTCAAAAGTGCCTGTAATTGGTTTATTTGAAATAAATGCTTTTAGTTTGACTTCAAAAAAAGGAGGAGGTTCTCAATTCGTCTGTACTTATATATATTTTTAAAATATTATTTCAAAGTTGAAACCTTTGATTTTCATTATAATTATCAAGCTGATCATTCTACTGCTGCATGCTGTATCCAATTCCGAGAACATACTTGTGAGCACAGTTATAATTTTCGCAAGGGAGAAAATTCTTTAAGTGTCTGTTACTTTAGTCCTACAAAGTTTAAGGCAAGCCTATTCTATGCCAAACCCACACAATAAAAACATCATATTCCTACTGAATATAGAGAAAACCTAGTCAAGTAGTCAGCCATAATCACGTACTAATTGGGCCTCAATAGCCCCATCCTTCACAAAAACTCTTCATCATACTCCTGCATTTATGCCTATTTATTTTGGGTCGGCGCAGCTCGTCTTCTTCTTCGAAACATCTCTGTTAGCATTCATCTCGGTAGTCACCGTCGTTCTAGCGCCGTATGAAAGAAAAATAAAGTGCTTTATTTCTTTCTTTATGCGTCACGTTTAATGCAAATAAATATATTAAGCAAAGAAACTAAAAAAAAAAAACAAGTTGGCGTAAATATGCGTCGCATGCGTACCTATCATCTTTCACACAATCCCTTCATTGTTTTTTTTTTTTTGTTTTCCTCAACTTCCTTAATGAAAAGTACAAACAATTAACGAAGTAGACAGTGATGGCAATAGGTTCGCCCCCTATTAAGGCTCGTACACACTGGTGCGACGCGACGCCCGACACAAAGGCACCGCGTATCGCGCGACGAGCGGCGCCTTTGTGTAGCGTTATCGCGTCGCGCCTGTCTGTGGGAGCCTTTACATGGGACTTGGCTGAATGTAGGTGTAAGTACTATAATTAAGTACACCTCTGCTTTACTCTTCCGAGTATATATAGGCGTGGTTATAGTGATCCTCAACTTTAACCAACCCTTTTTTCCAGGTCTTCGCGAGTACGCGATAACCAGCGCACTGAAAGACTCTCGGTTCGCGCCAGTCACTCGCGAGGAAGTACCGCGGCTGACCGTGTCCGTCTCCATTCTCCAGCATTTCGAAGAGGCTGAGCATTACCTGGACTGGAAGCTGGGCAAGCACGGCATCCGCATCGAGTTCATCAGTGAACGAGGAACGAAGCGCACCGCTACTTATTTACCTCAAGTTGCTACTGAGCAAGGTTTGTATACAATCTTTGATCAAATGACCTGCGGGGTAGTTGCGTAACACACTAACACTAGGAATGGGTTTCATTTTGACAGTTCAACAACATTCGTTGCGTTATTTACGTTGTTGAGCGGACTAATTTTTCGAACATATGAAGCAATGGATTAGCAATAGGCTTCAAAATGATTCAGATTGTGATTGATAGTGTGTTACGCAATTAGGGTGCTGCTTGTCTTTAGTGTGAGAATCTTCAATCGTCTGGGGAAGTGTAGATTTAGAGCTCATTAGACCTCTAGATTGGTCTGTTGTCTATTTTACCAAATGGTAATTTCTGGCAAGATGTTTCGCGCGCTTTATAAATGATTTGCCGCCCTTCACAATACAATACAATACAATGTCACATTACATGTGCGAACGGTATACAACGCGGTCGAATTTGTTACCTTGAATTAATGTTTTTGTATGCCAGACTATTATACGGAGTATGACGACCGCCCCAGTATCGAGACCATACCACGTTCCTACTAACCCCTTTGTCAAGGCATATAAATTAAAATGGACAGGTTATCCTATGCTACTCAGTGAATTGTCACATAGTTTTGCTGAAGTGTATATTTTCTGTTAAAAGCAGCCTGAAAGTTAGTAAGCTGCACTGCTGCTTGAAGCAGCCAGTGTTTGAATTGTGTCTAACCGCATCCCTGCTGATGCACTCCAGTTTACAGCACCTTGAACCAACGAAATGTCCCATGTCTAGCAATGATATGAGATAAATGATCCTGATCGGTATGTATTGAGTTAGGTGAATTTACCAATACACTATTTTTTTCTCATTTCGCAAGGAATTGAATACTGTGAAAATTATTGTTGTCCTTGACTACATTTTAACCAGACTTCATTTAAAAAACATGACACAAGACCAAAAACAAAAAAAAAATAGGGTATAAGTACATATTTAGAATCACCAGTTCTAACCAAATGCTCTTAAGACAACTTGGGGTGATTTCAGGTTGGGACCAAATCCAAACAATAGACTCTCTTCTGAGAAAGGGCGGTTACAAGGCCGCCATCACGGGCGAACTCAGGCGCAGCATCAAGCTGACGCGCTACCAGTCCGAGGAGATCTCCGCCACGTACAACGAATACATCAACCAACGCTGCTAGCAGACGGCACACGCGCCCGCTCCCGAGGCCCTACTTAATAACAATCCAAGACTTGTGTATCACAATACATCAGACACATATTATAATAAGCAAATATATCGGAGTTGGAGTGGGCAGAGTGGTTACAAATATTGTGTTAGTAATAATGTAGGTTGTAAGTGTACGTCTAGTGTCCAGAATCAGTTAACGAGAAGGCAATGTGAAACAGACGTTCGTCTGCACGCGACCGTCTACGGAACTACAGTCACCCGTCAGAATTATGCTCAAAGTGAATTGACGAACAGGCCCAGCGAACGATCCTGCTTGATCCAAATCATTTAACGTTAAGATATAACACTGCCAACGACATTCCTCAGAGGATAACATCAAAAGTGCCATCTTAATTACAGTAATGCTTATGATTAATATTAATATTGATATTGCAGTATACTATCCCGTAATAGTGTTACACATTTGTATACTTAATAATTTGCATTATATCTCCCACGTCGACGGCTAGTCTCCGCTGAGATTGGCCGCCATGACCGAAATTCGGTCTGGAAGACTATTATTAATTTGCAACAAACAAACAAACAAATTTCGAGCTAATTAAAAAATTAAGAGTGTTCATTTTCATTCCGTATCGGCAATACACTTTGACCAACATTTTGGCTAACGACAGTTTGTATTTTGTTAATTCATTGTTATATGAATATGTTACCGTGAGTCTAAAAGTTAAAAAAAATAATATTGGTTAGTGAATTATGTGTAATATGACTCATGGTTGTCTAGTTAAGGATTGCCCATGCTTCCATACTTTATGAATCTTCTATTACTAATTGAATCTTAACATTTCATGATATGGTTACAATTTCATATTACCTTGGTTACAATTTACCTTGTAATAGTATTAGTATTGTCTGTACAAGGCTAGTTTGTCGCATGACTTGTGTTCATTGACCTTACCCTACATTCAAACTACAAATGAATCATTATGTATGCATAAAGTCCTCTTTAGGACAGGTTTTAAAACCGAGGCTCAAATAGGTACTGCTCATTTTAGGTACAGTACAACTATTTTCATAATGTCCATTTGGGATCATCACATTTCCGAATACAAACGAATGCTAATTACCATCAATCAATCAATTATTAGATTTGTCGTGTGTAAATAATATGAATTCAGAACTAATTACTTTATTGTTGTTTTGTTTTGACGTAACAACACAATAAAGTACATAGCTCTGAATTCAAATTATTATACACGATAAATCTAATAATTGATGGACATGGAAATTAGTATTCGTTTGTATTCGGAAATACGATGATTCCCGAGGGATAATAAGAAAATAGTTGTACTGTACTTCAACAGGATGATATTAAATGACTGATCATTTACGTATTTGACTGTACATACTTCAAATGGTGATCACCATAGTGCAGTCAGACAAATATGAAGTCAGATTAAAAGTCTGACATGGGTCTTAACTTAGGAACTTGGGTATACAGGCTCCTGGTGAAAACCCAAAAGCACTAAACCCAAAAAAATACGAAATTGTAACACATACTCTTCGACATGTAATCAGGATCTCAATGTCTTTACAACAAAGTATAAGATTTTAATTTTTACTAATAAACAAAAGTACTTATATATGAAATTGCGCTACGCTTGGGTGAGCACTCCCCTTTATCTATCATGTAAGTAATATTATGTAGATCGAAACAGTATTTATAATGTTCTCGAAAAAAAATATCAAAATGTTTTAAAGAAAATTATAAAAAAAAAAAACATAAAGAATTAAAGTGAACAAAAATAGTACTAAAATAATTACTTTAAGAAATCATTTGTTGTAGAATGTAAGTGTCTTACTTATATTAATTTTAAGGGGGAAGCGCCGGAGCAGCCCGGGAAATTTAAATTTTCTACGTTTTTTGCAATTTGAAGGTCAGTGTCAGGTTGTATGTTGAACAAAATATGATTCGCGACCGTAACAAGTATGTATTTACAGAATTATAATCATTAAAATCATCAATATAACCTCTAAGTTAATATAATCCCATTGAATGACTTTTCACGTAAGATAAGTCATTCAATGGGGTTAGCCCACGTACGTAAAAATATCGCGGCGTTATTTTATCGCCCACTGGTTATCAATTGTTGGTGTTAAGCCGAGCATTAAGAATCCAGCAGAGCGCATCCCAGCGCGTTAAAAAAACACTTGGATTTCCAACTCTCGGCGCTAAGTAGTGCGTTGAAAATCTTGAGTACGAAAAAGAATCGCCGCGGGTATAACACGCCCGTGCGAACCTGGGCTAAACGGTCGCGAAAAATATTTTTTTCAACACACAACCTGACACAGACCCGCGAATTGCAAAAAATCCTTACCTAAAACCATACCCTGGCGCTTCCCCATTAAACAGAAATTGTTATGTGATTCAAAGTTGTTGAATCGGCGATAAGTTTGTTGATGGGGCATGGGGGAATGGGTAATTTCGTTATCTTGGTAATTCTATGTGCCTCTTAGTACGGAAATAACTCATTTTAAAAGCCAAATGTGCTAATTCTTGCTTTTGAACTTTGAGTTGATCTTGTACTAAAACTTAAGACTTAATTGTTGACTTTTTCACACTAGTTTTTGAATCTTGTCGTTGCATTTCATGAGCGCGCAGTAATCATTGGAATTTAAACCTTATGTCAATAACACAATGACGAAAGTTATATAGGACGCTCTTGATTTGCAACGACCATAGCACTCGAAAGTTATTGTTAAATAGTTAGCTAAATACTTTACTAAGCTAACGAAAGACCATCTAGATTGTTGGAACTGTATCATGAATTATGTAAATATAAACAAATTGTTCATTCGAGTTTATATCGTTTGATTTGGAGAATCATGGCGGTATTTTGTGGCACTAGTATGTTATATGAGAGAGAGGGAGAGATTTGTATCGCTTGTCTGCTTACTCATAATTGTATTTTATGGATTCTATGAGAGAATGTGTGGTGTGTGTTATTGGTAAGATTTATCAAACTATGAAACATGTTTGGGCTCGGAGGGAACTTCCAAGCTGCTTATAAGGAGTTAAAAATACTGCATCAGCATAGTTATTCACAAATATACCTATTCTACCTGCGTCTGGTATCCGAACGCATACAACCCAAATCTCTTCAAAGTGAGAGTGAACAGGCTTCTTCTGGGTAAGCTCAGTCCATCGTAGACTTTGTGTCTGTCATCTCCGACCTAGAGTCAAGAGCAAAACCCATCTAAAATAAAAATATTCGATAAGCTTCCTTGCCGAATCGTACATCAATCCATATTGTCGAATGAGTCCTCTAAACGTGTTCACAAATCCAAAACCCGATAATTTTGTCAGTTTAAGGCGGCACCTTCAGGGTAGCCCGCGAAATTCAAATTTTCTTACGTTTTTTTGCAATTTGCAGGTCACTGTCAGGTTGTATTTTGATTAAAATATGCTTCGCGACCGTAACAACTATGGCTTTACAGAATTATAATCATTAGAATCAGCACTACATCTCGTTAGAATCCTCCTCTTAAATCGCTTAGACGACCACTATTCTTCAGACAGTATCGCTGTCGGGAGCAAGGCAAATCAGGTAATCTAAATGTTCCATTTTCGACACGATATCGTGTCGAATAGTTGCTGTACTACTAAATAGGTAGGGGCTGAAACTATTCACTGTTTTAGATTTGAGCATTGATTGCAGATTTCATTAATTGATTTGAGCATTGCATTTGTTTTGGTTTGGATAAGATTTTGACTACCTATTTGAAGTGTGGTGCGTCACTGTCCCACTATTCGACGCCTACTCACAAAGATGTAATCCAACGGTCATTTACTTATGTACATTCAGCAACAAAAACATTTATCACACTAACTTCACTTTTAGTTTCGCTAAGTTTTTGCTGCCGACTGTCCAAATTATATATAGTTTGATTATTTTTTATTCAATTAGCACATTTTCTCATGGAATCCACGCAGAAATAAATTAATTGTTATCCTCTATAGTGAACAGCTAGAAATTTGTAATAATACTGTAGTTCACGGAGTCGTGAAAGAATAATTTGTACGATTGTTGGTAAGGAATGGCACTAAAATAATGACGAACTAAGCACATACAGAGTAGCTGTTTGACCTTTGTTTAGGTGTTTGACCCTTGATTAGGTGTTTGACCTTTGATCAGGTGTTTGACCTTTGAGTAGGTAAGTGTTTGACCTTTGCACTTAAATTGTGGGATCGGTATACATTAGTCCAAGCTGGTAAATCTTTGCGGCTATATAACATCGTTCCCTTTCTAAAATTACAAATGTTTTAAGTTGTTTCTTTGCCCCGACTGTTAAAAAACTCTAGGGCTGGATTCATAATTTACTCTTGTCTAAAAAGTGGTTATTCAAAAAATCTTCCAATGCGGCTATTTCATTGTATGTGCTTAGATAAACAAACTAATACATTTATATACTTGCAGCAATATGAGTGACTTTAAATATAGAAACATATTATATCAATATATTTTTAAGCAGATATCTAGCTTGAAAAATATTTTATATTTATAACTAACTAAATTATGTTTTATAAGACTTCTGGCTCCCTTCAACCCTACCATTTAATTCACTAACCTTTGCACGCCATCGCCATCGGGGATAAAATACTCGTTATTTAACTGTTGTTTTTGTGTGAAATATAATTCCGTTTGCTTCGTTTTACAGTGTAGTATTAATTTTTGTGTTCCTTGCATTTACTCAAGTTATGACTGATCGAGTGATGAAGTGATGACAGTAGGGTAGGAGCAGACCTGGCGAAGCGCAATTTATTTTTGCCAAACAAATATCAACATTGCACTGATTTGATGCTCTATCACACTAAGGCCATTTGAACAGTCGCCAGCAGGCAAGCTACACGAAACTGTCAAATTACTCCAAACAATATTAAACCTTAAAATGTTGTTGGTTAAGTTCAAAATCGAATGAGGAAATCTGACAGTTAGTGGTAACTTGTGCTGGCGACTTCACAGAAGTTTTTCTTGCCGTAATAAACTAGGGGTTTTTCGCCGTGTGTTGGCACGGTCGTCAGTGTTGTATGGATCACTATGGACGCTTCTTGAACAGGTTTTTTTCTACGGTGCGGTTTATACACCGCACCGTAACAAAACCGTGCCGTGTATAAAAGGCCTTATGCAAGTTAATATATATTCAACTTTATTTCAACTGTATAAGGTTGGTATTTGTTTTCTAATGAAGACTGCGCCGTGTTGCGCTTCGCCAGGTCTGCGCCAGCTCTAAGAACCAATTTTATAAATACGCGTGAATGGCTACTGCTCGAATACTATGGAGACGAACTGGTTTAAGATGCGTCCAGCTCGAAGTGTCAATTTAGCACTTAACTAACAAGTCAAATTAATAGTGGTTTAAAATATTCTGAAGCTAGCCAAAAGTCTGGTTATCAGTAATGTTATCGGTAGACGCCACAATAAGTAGTTTTGCAAATGATCTAGCATTAAGGAACGTTTTTGTACGTACGGAACTTAAGCCATTCGGAACAGATGCTCTTTTAAAAGTGAATGAGTGAGCGAGACGATGCGAACATGTATAGCTATCTCACTTACTCACATAAATGGTAAATAGTACTAAAATATTTGTATGAAGCATATTTATCTATAGTCAGGTTTCTATGGTTATGGATATTTTTAATAAAAGTTTTGCATAGTTTAGTTCTAGTTCTGAATGGTTAAGTCGCAGAGATCAGTCTTGCATGTGTTCATACCTAGTAGTTCTATATCTGGTAACAATTATGTGCATAGTTGGTTGTCCGTTTTTTATCTAATAATATAGGTTAATTTGAAGATATAATTGGTTTTCTTTTTTATTTAGCTTATATTCAATAACTAGAAATATAGGAATAATATTTTTCTCAGTTGCAAAAGAAGTGACATAATTTTACAGTAACATTTTAATTATAAAATTATCTATTTACAAAACGTATCTACATTTACATTACATACAAACATTCAATGTTGTTTTTGTTTCTCAAGATTGGCTTCAATCTCCATAATTTTTCCCCTTATAGTTAAATTGTTGGTCATTTCATAATAAGTGAAAATAGACGAGGCTAGGACTTGGCCAATGAGCATAACTGTTAATGTGTTGTTGAAGGGCCTTGCCAGTTTCCTCACGAAATTTAATATAACCATTGGACCTTCTCTTAGATCTGGCACCCTGTAGGTCGAGTATCTGTGTGCAAACTGAAACAATAATAACAGAAGTATTTTTTCAGTCATTTAAGATTTTTTTCAAAATATTTCAAATATACTTTCATTAAGATCGTTTTTTTTTTCTGTGACACATTTTTCACCAATAATTAACAAGAGTGGCTGATGCACAGTACTAATTCTCGTTTTGAAACCGAGAATTAATACAGAAGCACAATTTAAAGTTAAAATAAACTTCTTTGCCTGACCCTTTGAAGAATACAGGCACGATGGAACGTAAATAACAAAAACATTATTTGCTCACCATCATTGCTGATACTGGGGCCAACACCATTGGATAAGCAATCCCAAGAGTAGTCTGTATAGCTGCAGACCTGACCTCGTAACATAACGGACATGCCTGATTCTTCATCAGAAGTAAGTCTGTTGAAATTAACTGAAATTTAAATATGACACTTGAGTGTGACCTGTATTGTTAGTGAAGCAGAAGAGGTTTGGTGCTAAAATCAATGTCAGTTTATGAGTAAAAAATTATAAGGGCTCCGTTTTCGCTATTTGGCTACAACCCCATAAAAATGTGTTGGGCTAGGAAAACTTCCTACATTGGTTTTTCTGTTAATAACTTAGTCTAAACCAAAATTCACTTTTCTAATGATTGCGAGGAGAAGAGTACCTTTTTATCATAACAGCTTAAGAATTAAGATGATAATGATTATCCCAAGATGTGCAGCCTACCATAACTTCACATTTTTGGCCCACCCCCCATTAAATGTATTGCCAAGACTTGAAGCCAACCAAAGAAGGAATGTTTATCAAGTAAACTGTGGGTTGTTAATTGTAACATTTCATACTCACATGTCTATGAAATAGAGCTGTTAGAACTCCAGGCATAATGGAGATAGGAATGACTGATGCAAAGTATCCATAGGGTCCCAGTTTTACCTTGTTCCGGAAATGCCTATTCATCATAATACCGCAAAAGGCATTGATGCCTCCGAGGACTACTGGAGCATATTTCAGAGCCCAGCTGAAATTAATATTATAAGATTATCAGTTATGATTTTTGGTTTGAAGTCATAATGAGGTTTAAGAGAATCCAAGATGTCCTTGGTGAGAGCAAAATAAACAAGAGATATTTTGGTTAGCAGCCTGTGATAGGGTGCGACTATCAATTGTTTGGTAACAGCCACAGAGCACGGTAACAGCCACCACGGTAACAGCCACAGAGCACGGTAACACCCACAGAGCACGGTAAAAGCCACAGAGCACGGTAACAGCCACAGAGCACGGTAACAGCCACAGAGCACGGTAACACCCACAGAGCACGGTAAAAGCCACAGAGCACGGTAACAGCCACAGAGCACGGTAACAGCCACAGAGCACGGTAACAGCCACAGAGCACGGTAACAGCCACAGAGCACGGTAACAGCCACAGACCACGGTAACAGCCACAGACCACGGTAACAGCCAAACGCAAAACCGAGTGTTGTTGATTTGTGGTGCTAATTTCGAGGAATATAAGCTTAGGGGTAATTTAAATAGTAGGAATTGACATTCCCGACAATTCTATGTTATAATTTTATAACCTACGTGTCAGAAAGTGAATCCCAATCAGAAACAATATTCCAGACGTATTCGGTAGCTTCGAGTTCATCTATAACCACAGCATCTTCGGGTACATCTTTAGATTTCATCAACGCCATGTTGAAAGTCTGTTAAATGTGGTTGATTTTCCAAAATAACAGATTTTTTGTTAGATTGTTACGCATCAAAATAAATAATTTCCTGTTTTATTTTATTCTGGCTGTCTTAACATAACCTGTAAATTTGATATTAACCCTAACTTTATTGGCCAACTGTCAAAACCAGCTGGGCTTTAGTATTGCCATGCCAACCACTAAATCTCAAGTCGTCCAGGCAGTAGACATGTTTTTAAAGGTATTTTAGTCGATTTTTATTCAATCACTCGGGCGTGATCTCGTTACAGAGACGAATTTCAGCATTGCGTAATTTTAAGCATAATTATGTTAGATTTGTATTTCTTTTCCTCCTTTGTTTTCATCTTAAATCGCCTAGGTGTCCTTTTGTTTTTGTATAGTTAGTACGTTATTTAATTTAGTACCTAGTGTAAGTAATTAATTGTGCTAAATATCGTTAAGGACATAATAATCATATTTAATTGAAATTAACAGTTAAATCGTGGTTCTTGCTATCCCTTTCTTACTCCAAATGTCAAAAACGCAAAATCTGTAGAAGCCTAAAGGTAGGAAGTGTGGGAAGTGTGATAGCAAGCGTCGCCGTTCGTTTATCAATAAATTGTAAATAAATAAATACATTTTATACGACAGGCAAGTTATAATTTTATTATTGTGATGGCTCAGTCGCAGTTTTCTTTACTATGGAATGCGCACAAGAAGAATATATGTCATGGATTAAGCAGTTTGCAGCAGGTAAAAAGTTACAATCGTGAAACAGAAGACGATATTTGAAAGTTTTTTTTCAACAATTTATCTAATTCGTTCCAGAATGGTGAGTTTGTGGACATGACTCTCGCTGCAGATGGCCACCTAGTGAAGGTGCACCAAGTGATCATTGCACTGGCTAGTCCATACATCAAGGAGCTGATATCTACCGCTCAGTGTCCGCATCCCGTTATATTTCTTAATGTAAGTAAGGCATCTTTTAATTATTTGTGACCCTCTGACCGACGTAGCCCTCGTCGTCTGCTGGACATACGCCTCCCTAAATAATTGACATAGCAAATGTAGTTTGTTGTCCCAGTTGCTGTGTCAATCCTTCGGTGAGTACTAAGTCCATTAATCATCTGTTGGACGGTGCTGGTTGGCAAGAACAGTAGGTAACTTACTACTTTATAAAAATACAATTATGTTGACTGAATATTTACAGAAAAGTCCAGCTCTAGATACTGGTCTAGGTATCTTAGATCTTAGACTAAGACAGATGTGTTGATGTGTTTTAGCTGGGGAGAAGTAGTGCAACTAACCCCCAGTTGTGTTGTGCAAGTGCATCTTCTTCTCCGTGGGCATTTGGGGGACTAACTTATGTAATTTAGACATGGTTCTTAGCATAATTTGAATAAAAGATTTTTGATTATGAGACCTTTCCAGGTTCAGGGATATTGAAAAAGACTTTAACTTTAAAATAAACAACTTGTTCAAAATATACTTACTGTATTGTGTACTATGTTGTGTATGCAGCAAATGTTTCTCTTTATTCCAATGTATTTATTTATTTTTAAAACACTAATTAAAGACAAAAATAATGTGACATTAAGATGAAATCTTATTAGTTATGAAACTAATTAAAATAATATTTTTATTTCAGAAAATATCTTATACTACATTATGTGGCCTATTGGAGTACATATATACAGGCGAGGTATTAATCTCTATAGATAATTTGAATGAACTTTTGGAAGCTGGCAAAGAACTTCATGTAAAAGGCCTTGAAGATATGGTATGTAATTGTGTTTTTAATTTAAAATATTTTTTACACTTCAACTGCAGTATGAGAATGTATTGTTTATTACTCTGTATCTTACTGCAATTTAATTTCCAACAATGGTAGTTTCACTTATCGGAGGCCCTGAGTTTGATCATCAACATCCATAGCCTTACTGTGCTAATATCTTACTGTGAGGAATTATTCTTTGAACAGTGCCACAGGCTTTGGTCATAATGTCACGTTGGCCACTCAACTAACAATACCAGATTGTGTCACCAGACTCAAAAGACGAAACATTCTACGATTAGATCATTTGTAGAGAGCTGCGTTACTAAAAAGAGAGTTGCTCCTGATGAGGAATAATTCTTCCCTGCCAGATCTTACAACTCATCTACTAATAGTTTTGAAAACTGATTGCAAGGTTAACTAATACAATTAAATAATAATAAAAAAGGTTTGTAGTATTGAAAATATTTACATTGACGATAAATAAAATTTATTAAAACTATTTTTTTTTAAAGATATGGTATTTGTTGTGGTCCATCGCATAGTTGATATTTTAAAGGATGATAATGATGTGATGTTACCATAGTATTTATTGCATTGCAGAAGATATCAGATTCAATAACTTCCAACCAGCAACTATCTCAGAATGAAAACGAAACGGACTGCAATATGGAAAGTCTTGATGAGGAGATCAGCTACTTCGAAATAACCAAAGACCATGATGATGAAAATAAATACAACATGACCAATATTATTGTGTAAGTTTTTAAGCTGTCCTGTACATTTTACTCTTATATAAGCATTTAGAACAACCTATTGTCTACATTGGACTGATGTGGCATAAACAATTTCTACATTTCAGTAAAAATTTCATAAATCTACTATCTGCCTTCCAAATTTGCAATTCACAATGTTTTAATAAATGCTATGAAATCGTGGATGAGTAGTCCATTGGCTAAGCAGCTTCTGAAACCGGTAGCCAAAACATAGGTAGGTATTTCATATGATAATAACAATCCATGCCTGCTTCGCACGGATTTGACGACTTGACAAAACATCGAAATTTCTTTATTATATTATATACTAGCTTATGCTCGCGACTTCGTCCGCATGAAATTTCTTGTTTTGATATAAAATATATCCTATGAGACTCGTTAATACTGTAGCTAACAATTAGTGAAAGAATTTTCTGAGTCGGATCAGTACCTAATTCCGAAGATTACCCGGACGTAAAAACTCACAAATTTGACCTCTTTATAATATAGAAGAAGAAGCTAAGTTTAATATTAATGTTATTAATTTATGTTTATACAGGGTGTCCCGTAAATAATGGATCAAACGTAACGGGTAGTCAGCTCACCTGATTTCAAACAACTAATTTGAAAAGTTTTTTATTATTTTCAATTTTGGTCTTTTCACGGTGAAAAAAAATCTTTTCAATTTAAGTTTTTTTTTTCTAAGGCAAATTAAACTTTATTTATAAAAATGGTATCCTATTACATTATTAAGCTATTCAGAAATGTTTAACAAAAATCATACCTAAAAATGTTATCATTTGCAGCGATAGCATTAAAAAAACGGAATTCTGGTAAAAAAAATGGTGAAATTCGAGAAAAATTATGTCTTCAATAAACGAAATTTTTTATTGCGGTTTTTTTTAAACTATTCAAATTAGTTGTTGGCAATCAAGTGAGCTAGCTTCCTGTTACGTTTGATCCATTATTTACGGGACACCCTGTATAATACACATTAATCTTCCCGAATAAATTTTCTAAATGACGGTGAAACCCGCACCAAAATCCTTTGCTTAGTTTGGAGGAACAACCTGGTCACACAGACGAACACGAAAAGGGCCTTTACTTTATACTTGTGTAGATAATAGATACAGAAGTGGGTTAAGGTATTGTAAAAATAAAAAACGTTTTCAGAGATGCTGATGATGGCCCCAGGATATTGAGCACGAGATCTTTAGAGGAAAACTACGCGGAAGAACAAGAAGACGAGGACTCGATGCCGGTGCCGGTTGAAATCAGGGCAGTCTCTGAGCATACCGACGGCAAACACACTGGTGATAACCCCAGTAAGTCCTTTTCTTTAAGGCAAAACCGTCAGGGTCGCCTACGAAATTCAAATTTTCTTACGTTTTTTGCAATTTTCAGGTCAGTATCAGGTTGTATGTGGATCAAAAAATGATTCTCGACCGTAACAAATAAGTATTTACAGAATTATAATCATTAGAAATTAGAATCATCAATACAACTCAGTTCTTATTACTCTATTAAATGACTTTTTCATCAAATCATGACATATTTGAGCACAATTCTAACTGACAGAGTTGAGTAGATGATTCTGATGATTATAAATCTGTAAATACATTTTTGGTACGTTGGCCAATCATATTTCGATCAACCGGAAACCGACTTGCAAATTGCAAAAAACGTAAGAAAATTTGGTAAAAGCCCAACGGCACCATGTGGCCATCTATACATAGTGTGGTTATTATACGTTCATAACACTTTTACTATACTGACACTTTGCCGTGTATTTTTTATTGGCCCGTATGAGTCTTTTAGCTGAGTCCGACCAAATTTCGGTGTTCGGCTGTTATTGGCCGAAATATCCATTTCCGGCAATTTTCGGTTAAGGCCGAAAAATAATTTAAAATGTACGTTCAAATCATTAATGCGGAGAAAATCGATAGTTACGTTAAATTTCAGAAAAAACAAAAAAAATTTGTCTCAATAACATCAGATTGTTTAATTATTAATAATTATGTGTTTGAGAAAAGTATAAAGTGTAATTTAATCTTAAACGTTGTAAGTGGTTAAGTATAATGATTAAACTACTGACACTGCATTTCTTTTACTTATACCAAAGAAGAAAACTATCGAAAAACAAACGAAAAAATAAAACTCAAATCACGCTTTTGTCACGCACTTTTCATCTTTTATAAAAATAATTAAATTGACTTGTATTAGTTCTTCTTTTATGTCCAACGATTAAATCAAAAAGCTTGGAGCGCTTTTTTTAATTAAAAAGTGTTCTACGCTTTTGATTTAATCATTCATACTAATATTTTTAAATTCGAAAGTAACTCTGTATGTTACCTTTTCACGTCTAAACTATTGAATGGATTTCGATAAAATTTGGCATGGAGATAGATGGCATCCTGGGAAGGACATAGGCTACTTTTTGTCTCAAAAATAACCCAAAAGGGGTGATATAGGGGATGGAAGAGTTTGTGTGGTTTGTGGGTGTATTAGTAAGAAATAAAAAAAAAATTGTTTCAGCATTTTTATAAAATCATCCCCCAATGGGGTAAAATAGGGGATGATTTTAAAATTCACATGATATTGAAATGTATGCGTCAACATTTTTTAAAGAGATTTAAGGAATTGGAAATATTAGTCAGAACCCGTATCTTGAGGTATTCTTTTTATTTTAGTATTTCGGTATTTCATTTAAAATAAGTCCACGCGCTTAAAACTTATTACAATTTGAAGTTATAAAATAACTTAGCTAATATGTAGCTAATACGTGGTCAATGGCGGCGCTAGAGTATTTCAAATTAATGATGATAATATTAAAATGAATTATTATTTAAGTTAATCATTCAGAATAATAAAAAAGTGCTTATAAAAAAAAATTGGTAGTCATGGGGACTGCCGACAGAAGTGAAATCCCCAAAAAGAAAGAAAATACAAAAAACAACAACACAAACACAACAAACAACACAACAACAACACAAACAAAACCTAACAATAACAACAACAACAATACATTAAACAATGTACACAGACCGCTGCGCGTTGCCAGTCTGGCGCAACACGTCACATTAGCAAGACGGTGACGCGAACCCATAAGTTTTGCCCCTACCAAAAATCGCTCAACGCGGCTAAAGAAGTTTTCACTTCCAAAAAAAATTATGTGCATTTATTATCTGTCTGTCTGTTATTTTTTCACGCTTAAACGACAGAATGGATTTGGATGATAGGATATATTTATCCCGGTAGGAGGTTCCCGTGGAATAATTTCCGACATGCACGCGGGCGAAACCGCGGGCAGAAGCTAGTTGTATAGAAAAGAAGAAATAATACAATTCAATTTAATTATTTTATAAGTTTTAGTGCGTGATAAAAGCGCGTAGTTCTTTTTTAATCTACATTATGTTCATTTTTCAATTTTTAGTCAAGTATATTCTTCATTTAGTTAATAAGTCAAAAGACAACGAAGTTATGACTTGAGCGGTTTACTAGTAGCCACTGAAGAGTTCCACTATCCACCTCCTGGCTCCATCATCAGATCAGTTCCAAGATTCCAAATTATAGTTTTGTCATTCACACTACATATACATACAAAGTTTAATTTCGATACGACAATTAAAAGTAGGCCAAAATTGACTTCTAAGATTTTATTACATTGTTTGTTAGTGAGTTAGTTACAAGTGAAGCTAATAAAAGCGTGTTACAAAATACATGTTATTAATTTTCGGCCGAAAATTAATAAAATGTTTGTGTAGTCCGACCGAAAATGCCACAACAACAATGCAACAAGTAGCAAGTCTATTCTTGTTCACCAGATACATTCCAAATCCCAGATTGTCACTCAAGATTTCTTATCTATATTAAGACTGCCTAGTGAGAAATGGTTACAACAAAAATATCGATGTACATATTAAACACCTCCTTTTTTAAGAAGTCGATTATAAACTAAATAAAGAACTTATTAACGTTTTCAGATCTAAGCGTAATGCAGTTCACCGTCTCGAACCAAGGCTCGCTACAAATGATCTTGAACCGTTACGTGTACTATCTGAAGTATACGAACAGGGACAACACGCGCCAATGGCGCTGTGTGGACTATCTGAACAACGTCAAGTGTCCCGCCCATGTCTTCACTAGAGATGACGTCGTTGTGCAGAGGTGAGCTATCGATATACGTATTAGCATAGCCTATAATTGTATTTATTTATTAAAACTTTATGCACAAGTAAAAAAATATTGTACAAAAGCTGATAATTTTCCCACCGCTATGACCCACCCAGGCTTCGTCTCTCTGAGACGAAACGCTACCTATAGATATCTCAAGAAAAGATGGCGCTTCGGGAATCATCGTCTATTTTCAGAAATACGAAAGTGCGATGATGAGATCTAATATAGAGCTGTTATAACTATGGAAGTATTGTTTTTAAGCTATTGCATAGCTTTTATCGCGGGCTTTGAGCGCGGCAACCGAATCAAGAAATTCCGTAAAGAAAATAAAACCTAACACCCCCCACTCCGCCTACCATGTAGCTCGGCCGAGCGTTCGCTTAACGTGTATGTATATGGTACGACTGTACTTGAATTAATATCAAAGAAAAAGAAATACTGCATAAATAAAAAATAAATTAATAATTATAATTGCATAAGTTGATAAAAAATGCTATACAATAGCTTTACCGCGGCAGTCCCCGAGTGCCACACGTGTTTTTTTTTTGTATTTTTTCTGTTAACTTTATTACAAAATTATAGATTAATAATTTTACAAAATTCCGAAAAAACTTTAGAGTGACAGATGACGATCTGCGACCGGAGTAGGGCAACCTGACCTAAAGAAAACTTCATACAACCGTGCAATGATAAGTGCACTACTACAAAGCGCGACAGTAAAAAACTTAGAAGATTTTTCTCTGTAAGGGGTTACTATGTGACGCAATGTTTATGCTAATTCGTAAATACGAAGATTACCGAAGCGCTTACCTTTTCTGGTTAACCTGTACGTAGGTCCAACGGGTAGGTGGATGGATGTCACATAAAGTCTGTTGAATTTTTGGTTCTGGGATAAATAGGATTAAAAAAAAAAAAAACGTTATGGGCACTTATTATTAACCTAAATGGGTTACATAACGAAGTTTTCCTACACCATTAACAGTGATCATGAATAACGCTGCGCGAGTATGCGCACTCGCAATTCGAGGACGCTTTGAGATCACCCTTAATAAGTAACTTTTCTAGAATACGATAGAACTGATAATTACAATCAGTATTTAATTTCAGGATATCAGCTCACGTGCATCCATTCCACGACAAAAGGATATTAAAGAAGGTAAAAGCAGGCGCGGTGTTCTCAGCGATCCACGAGGCAGAACAACAACGGAAGTTTAAGAAAAATGACGAGACTATCAGCGACTGAATTAAATGAATGGAAATAAAATGAAATGTTGTTATCTTTATATAAAGAATGAAAGTTTTTTTAAATTGTTTTATTTATCTTTTCGTTGGTTATTTTTTATGTTTTTTTCGTATAAAATATAGCAGTAATTTGGGATGTTTAGCCTGCGAGAGGCCTATGTCCAACGGTGGACTGCGATAGGCTGAATCGATTGAATTTGGGATGATCTTTATTCTGATGAAGATAAGAATCATAAGCAGGCCCAGGACGACGTTCTGATAATATTGACAAAATCCACGGCTTTGAGTGCAGACTAACTTTAGGGTCGTTATCATCGCTTTCGACTTGACAGACACCCAAAATATTTTCAGAATTGAGAATTTAACTATCGCCAAAGACGCCAAGTTTATGTTCTCGAATTAAATTAGGTAAGTAGCATTGAAAATACAAAAGATTTATTAACCTTTTGACCACCAGAGCGTAAACGCATCGGCGTCCCTACCACGCCAAGCCCCAAATTCAGTGCAAATACCTACAAACAAAAATAGGGATTCCAAAATCTTATCGATATCCAATTAATCATTGCTTTTCGTCCCCATTTTTTAAATAAAATATCATTCGTAACATCATTATTTTATTTGACCCTATTTCATATTATTACATTAATTACTATCATTAAACAGCAGTTACAAAATTTAAACAACGTAAAAGCAGACATTAGAACTACAAAGGAATAAATCAAATAATAATAACGTCCATCACTAATCTCGTTCGTAACGTCTCATCCACAGAGTACTTTATACTATACTGAAAGTCTCATCCGTTGTCGGGAAGAGACGACTCTGGCGTGGCTGACACGACGTTTGACAACTTCCTCGCTTGCGAGTAGGGATGTAACATTGTGGCACATAATAAATAAAAATGATAATAATAAAACAAGGCGAAGCCGACTTTTCGTAACAATTTAACCAATTTACTTAGTTACCTACATATTCATTAGTCTGACTCTTCATAGCTAGGCAAACTTATGTCATCAAAGTCCTGCTATCGCACTCTTCTAATAAGGTTCAGTAAATTGACGTAAGTAACTGAACGTTTCTCTTCTGGCACTCGATCTAATTCAAAATCGACGAGTCTTGCGAACGTCGCGTTTCTTGAGTCGCTAGGTCCGTTGGTTTTTTATTTATTGATATTTTCCATTTCTATTATTAATTTAATACACTCGCACAATACATAATAATTCCGTTACAAATATTACCACTTATCATAATAAATAACATCACTAGCAGTCTCCCGTAGCGATAATGACGTCACCCCTTGTCGTGTCTTCCCGACTGTGGCGTACAGTACCCTAATTACGTAACACACTATCTATCACAATCTGAATCATTTTGAAGCCTATTGCTAATCCATTGCTTCTTAAGTTCGAAAAATTGGTCTGCTCAACAACGTAAATAACGCAATGAATGTCGTTGAACTGTCAAAATGAAACCCATTCCTACTGTCAGTGTGTTACGTAATTACCCCGCAGGTTACTGTCTTTATGCTGTTGCGTAAGGGATGCGCGAGAGCGGACAGTAAACTATCGATCAATAGATATCAATAACTAATTTGCTACTACAGGCCACAATTTAATATTATATTATGCTTTAGGAGTATTCAAATACGAATAATTTAGAAGCATTTTGTCAATTTTGTAAATGTGAGTACCATGGATTCGTTTATTATATAATTATGCTGACTGACAGTATGGCAGTTGAGACTATGTCATGCTCACTTAAACGTCTCACTGTTGGATCGTGTTGGATCATTCGGTTCCCTACAAAATGGTTGAGCTGGATGGTGCTGATCCACGCGTCATGTTCGTGAACGGGCGCCGTCAGTTGAGACTGGTCATCTCTTAACTGCCACGGCTTATTTTTATTATTAATCTTATATTTTGAATTGTTTCTTTACATATTTTTTTATTGTTCTCGCATATAGAAACAACAAGAATAATGTACCCAGGATTTTGTAATATCTTGATTTAAAAAGAGTGTCCTTGGAGTTTCTTGCCCGTTCTTCTCCATAGAGATCTACGTTTTGGAATGGGCAACTAGCTTCAACTTTCTGACTAACTGACCGACTCTTTGACAATTCAAAAGTGCCTGTAAATGGTTTAATTGAAATAAATGCTTTGAAAGTTGAGTTTGAGTTTTGAATAATTGTTATTTAAAAAATAATTATTGAAGTATTTTATTCTACTTTTTATAAAATATTTTATAACTTTGAAATATAGTTTATCTTACTTACTCATCACTAGCCGTCGCGTCGTGTCTCGCCGACTGTGGCGTGGGCAAGTACACCTCTTTAGGGATTTCGATTAGCATTTTTGATGATTATTTTTTCTAGTGAAATGTGACTATTGGATATATCTTTGTGCTTTTTTACAATATTAAATTAATTTAGTTTAAAATAAGAGGAAAAAGAAACACAGAAAACGTAATTTAGTTTATTTATTTTGTATTTAAAAAG
The DNA here is from genome assembly GCA_917490735.1 of Dryobotodes eremita. Taxonomy (NCBI): domain Eukaryota; kingdom Metazoa; phylum Arthropoda; class Insecta; order Lepidoptera; family Noctuidae; genus Dryobotodes; species Dryobotodes eremita. Next base: position 20,329,197 of record OU823249.1, on the reverse strand, counting down.
TGTTGTTTTCTTGTCGGCATTAGCCGACGGTGGCGTGTTGGGCACGTTTTCTTTTTTCGGCTATACCCGACCGTTGCGGTCAAAAGGTTAATTTTTCAATCTTCGTTTTTAAATGAGTCATTGTTACTACGCTTATACCTGTTATTTTGCCAATGTCTTATGTACCGGTTTCTTTCAATTTGTTCGGTTTTAACTCCTGATAGTTTTATGATGCTTTTTTCGTTTAGATTTTAGGTCCTTGGTTCGTCTGGATTTGTTTTAGGTAGGTAAAGGCGTAGTGATGAAAGGTCAAGTAAGGCAGTGACCTAAGGACTGGAACACGTAGTGTCGGTCGTCCGGCAGCGATATGAGCGGACGACATTGTTACATTCGCGGGTAGAACCTAAATGAGGCAGGCACAGGGGCGTGGGGACTGGCACAAGAAAAGAGAGACCTATGCCTAGCAGTGGGTGAAGTCGGGCTGTGGATAATAATGATGATGAGGTCATAAATCCAGAAGAAATACATACAAGCAGATTATTGAAGACACGTATAGATACTAATATATAATTGGCCATTTGTGTGTACACCATGGGTACGTTCTTGTAGCTACTTGCTTGCAAACATGTTACAATACAGCTACTTACCTAGGTACTCTTTATTGTACAGGATTCCTTCTAAAGTATGGTTGGTATCGAAGCACTTAAGGAAGGTAATCATTGAGATGACACAAGTGCTTCAGTCAATGAACGTGTGTGTTTAAGGTAACGCCAGGGTAGCCCGCGATGGCTTGCGGACGGCGAGCAATGGGTAGCTCGCCGTCCGGTAGGGCCAGGCCCGGGTCGACGGCGCGTCGTTTTCCACGCGCGCCTCAAACAGATGTCAGCACCATTGACGTGGTCCGATAGGGCTGATGCCTGCTGGGGTCGCGGATTGTTCGAAAGAGTTACCGTGGCCCTGGCGCACATGCAACTGAAGGAACACGGGTGGGTTTTAGTCAGTAAGAGTCTGACACGCCCTTCCCTTCCGCCCAGAGCGGGAGAGGTCATTTGATGATTTCCCACACAAAAGAAAAAAAAAAGGGTAGCCCGCGATTGAATGATTATTTCATGAAGTAGCCATTCAATGGGATTATAGAACTTATAGGGTTGTATTTGATGAGTTTATTTGATTATAATTCTGTAAATACATACTTGTTACGGTCGTGAATCACATTTTCATCCACATACAACCTGCGAACTGTTTTGTCCCTTTCTGTCAAACTTCATTTTAACTTGACAGAAAGGGACAAAACAGTTCGATAGCTAAAATAGGTTTATGAATAGCGTTGAAAATAACAATGTATCTTTCAAATGCCCCTGTGTTTTTCAACTAGCTTTTGCCCGCGGCTACGCCCGCATGGATGCCGGAAAATATCCCACGGGAACGCACTACTGGGAATAAAACCCTATGTGTTAATCCAGGTTATAAACTGTGTGCTAAATTTCATCCAAATCGGTTCAACTGTTTTTGCGCCAATCCGGAACTAAAGTACATCCAGACAAATAGACAAACGGACAAAAATTATAAAAACTAAATTTTCAGACTTAGACTCGTTACCAACCTCGTAGCTATAACTTTTTTCAAATATATTCAATGTACAGTTATGACTTTGTTACTATTTTATTATAATAACTAGCTTCTGCCCGCGACTTCGTTTACGTAGAGGGTCAAAATATTTTTAAATAATACGTACGTTAAGGAGCTGTTTTAGGTACCTACATCACGCTTTTATCAGTACACGGAGAAAATATTTCTGGGGAGTTTATGAATTTTTACTGGGGCTCTGCAGTAACGCGGGACCATATGCGCAAACCCAAGAAAATTTACCGGGTTACCCAGTACAAATTCGTGGACAATTTTGTTTTTAAGGTTTTAGATATTTTACTGGGTTACCAATTCAATTTTTACTGGGGTACTGAACGTCATTTTTGGTATCTCGCATAGATAACTGGGGCCACCGCCCTTCCCCCTCATGACCGCCCGCCGCCGGCCTTACACCATTATTTTGCTGCGATGTAATTTTAATACTGCGATATCTCCTAAGATATTCATTGAAATCAAATGATGTAAAGGGCAATGTTGTTTTAAATTAAATACTTGTGATGAATAACGTATTTATTTGGATAAGGATTAATATCATGTTTATAAAAACACCTTCGCAAATAATGCATTATTTTAGAACAAATTTGGTTAGCATAAAAAAGTTCATAGTAAGCCAACCTTAAGAGATAGACATAAGCTGTCGCAGACTTTTTTTAGAGCTTTTAAAGTGAAAACAATTCTGTAATACATGATTTTTGCGAAACTTTAACCGTTTACGCAACGCACGCAGCGGAAGCTCTCAAAAGGAAAAAAAAAACCTACGATTTTGAAACATTGGTGCTCCGTCCCTATTGGTCTTAGCGTAAGGATATATAGCCTTCCTCGATAAATGAGCTATCTAACACTGAAATAATTTTTCAAATCCGACCAGCAGTTCCTGAGATCAGCGCGTTCAAGCAAACAAACAAACAAACTCTTCAGCTTTATTATTAGTATAGATAAAATAAAGAAACTTTCATTGCGGATCTTCGGTTGAATCTTTCGCAAGTTTTAGTTTTTTTACATGTATTTTTCGCATTAACATAATATAATTCACATACATACATTATTATAATTCTTAAGATGGTATTTTGAGGGTAAATTTCTAATGAATATATATATATATGTTGAATATAGTACATAAAACTTGTATCATTTTATTACATTACATTACTGTTTAATATTAATAAGCAAGATTTTTTCCCTTTGATTGTTAAATATGAAAAATACACAGTATTTAACAAGTATTATACGTGTATGATTGTTTTTTCAGACGAACGTGAATATAATTTTTTTTTTCGAAAATTACATGTTTTTTACAGAAAAGATACAAAGTTTCGAAAAAAGCAAAGTGTATCTTTCGCAATTTTAAACGCTATATATGAAGCGAATGGCTTTATTATGAATAAGAAGGTATTTCTACCGTTTTTATTTAGGGTGAAGGCATACTCGGTCTTTCCCTACTTTCATGATAGTCATCCTTAATTCGATAACAACTGCGGAATGACGCACGGACATCCTTCACTGTTATAATGTAGTGTATTATCTTTGTCGTTCCACTCTTACATATCCAATAATAGATGTGTAGAGATGGACAAATTACATGTACGAACCTATGTACTAGCATTACTGTAGTTGGCCATCGGCTGTCTTTGTGTACAGACGTGCGCGAGAATAAACAAGATGCTACTTTCAATCGTGTTTATGATATTCGCGGGTGCTTGTCAAGGGTACAAAGTACTGGCGCTCCTTCCTTATCCCGGAAAGAGCCATCATATGGTGTTCGAGCCAGTTTTAGATGAGTTAGCGCAACGTGGTCATCACGTTACTGTGGTTTCCTTCTTTCCATCACCGACGCCACATGTGAATCGTCGCGACGTCAGCCTGGTAGGACTAGCGCCCTTAAACGTAGAAGTAGTGGACCTTCGAGATTATAGCGACCCGTCTTTTTACGCCCGAAAATTCTCCACTCAATTTTCTCTAAATTCCAACCTTATGGACTTTAATCTCAAACTTTGCGAAAAGCTGTTTTATTCAGATGTTTTTGAAGAATTCGTTAAAGGTGAAGGAACTTACGATGTGGTATTAGTGGAGCATTTCCATACGGATTGCATGATGGGTATAGTGCACAACTATGCGGCGCCTTCAGTTGCTCTGATGTCGTGTGCTTTGATGCCGTGGACTCCTGCGAGGGTTGGGGCTGACGACAACCCAGCCACCTTCCCCTCTATGTTGCTACCTTTTGGTGACGAGATGTCCTTTCTAGAAAAACTCGAGAACGCTTTTAGCATAAACTTTTATAAGTACTGGCATAGGTACGTGACTAGGAATGAGCAGAACGTTGTGGAGACCAGGCTGGGCCGGAAACTGCCGCCGCTAGAAGGATTGGCAAAAAATGCTAGTGTTGTGCTCGTCAACACTCACTATACTCTGAACGGAGTGAGGGTGTTGCCACCATCAGTGGTCGAAGTCGGAGGTATACATCTTCATAACAAAACTGTGCGGCCTCTACCTGAGGTAAACCAACATTGTATGCATGACCTTGTTTATTTAATTTAAATATGGAGTTGTTTTGTGCTTGAAGGTAATAAACCTTGCCACATTATTTCTGAAACAACAACAATACCTACAAAGTCGTAGTCATCCTATATTCTTCTTTTGTTTCACAATTAATCACCTACTTAGCAGTTTTTGTAGATAAGCTGTTATGAACTAATTTGTGGATTAAGGGGGCATGACTTTTGCAATCTGTTATTTGTAATTCATGCCTTCGGGGTCTTGAGTTGACTAAACTGGACTAAAATGATTGGAATATTAATAAATTAAAGTAAGAGTTCAGAATTATGAGAATATGAATTACAATCGGTTATAATAGGAATCTGAGAAAGACGGGCTTTAGTTCGTGCCACTACAAAGCCTAATGACGAAATGGTAAATAAACGATTTTGCGGCTTTTATCCATAACCATTAATTATACTTATCTTCTGCTCCTTTATCCCACACAGGATCTCGAGCATTGGGTATCGGAATCAAAGCACGGAGTTATTCTCTTCAGCTTTGGATCTTTAATTCGCGGCTCATCGTTGCCGCCGAAACATTTGGAAGCCATCTTGAAAGTTTTCGCGCGTCTACCACAACGAATTATTTGGAAATGGGAAACGGAAGACATTACGGGGTTGCCAGAAAACGTTCTCGTGCTAAAATGGTTGCCCCAGTATGATTTACTTCGTAAGTATCTATAGTTAACTACATTACTTATGTGGTTACTTTTTATGCATATAATTTGATTTTTTGCAGCCAATTCGCTACGATTAGATTAGCTGTGGAAACGTAATGTACGTTTTCACACTGACGCAGATTTTGCAGACGGACGGACAGACCGCTTTGATGGAAAGTAGGTATTATCTGAATTCGATGTCTGAACTGCCAACGTGCATAATCATATCACAAAATCTGGCTCCCGTGCGTAAACCCATAGCATTCACGGTAATTCTACAATGCATACATTGTCAGATGACCATGAATCGGAATACATTGTTGCACGAAATATATGAGACCATTTTTATTACCTACTAACTTTGTTTTCAAAATTTTAAGACTGTCTTTGTCTATCTATTCTATTTCTTGCCGCCTCCCAAGAATGTAGTTATTTATGGCCCAGCCGTAGCTACGTACTCCTCTGTGAAGAGCAAGATGAGACAAAAAATCTAAATTCTTCATGCTATGAACTTAGGGTCAGAGGGTCGTCTTTGGTAGAAGAGTTAGTTGCAATAACACTCAATTTCTTTACAACGCAGCTATTTTGCAAGCGACGAAAAATACCTTTTGAGCTCTGGCAAAACTTAGGCGAATCCTGATCTTGATGCGGGTCGAAAGCTGCTCGTGCCGATTGTGACAACCAACTTGCACGGAAGTGTTATGGCGCCAATAGGCGCGTGACTTCTTAATTATTGAAACAATAGACGCGCGCAGTCAAGTCCCGCACCCCGCGGGGGTCCGGCAATCAGATTCATACACCTGTTTTACTTAATTTCCAGACCACCCAAACTGCGTGGCATTCATAACGCACGGAGGTCTCCTGAGCCTGACGGAGGCGGTCGCGGTAGGAGTACCGTTACTAGTTCTCCCAGTCCTGGGTGACCAGCCTGGGAACGCCGCGTACGCCAAGCGCGCCGGCATCGCTGAGGTGTTGGCGATCTATGATGTTGATGAAGAGAGGCTGTATGACGCACTTGTGAAGGTTTTGACGCCTGAGTAAGTATGAGATTAGGTACTACAAATACTAGTTATCAGTCTGCTACAGATGGGTATTTAGAGAATTCAGTTTCCAGCAGTAGGTAGATATTTCATTGCTAAGGCCGAATGTTCAAGTTAGAACATCAAGAGACGGTCCGTCTAGAAGACTGGATAAAAAGAAAGGCATCTACCTTAAAAGCCAAACCAATTACAATTCCGGAAATTCTGAACCTATTATTATTTATTTATTGGAACATTATACAGGCTGTTCTACAACTCAGTATGCGACGGCTTTTTTAACAGGAAAGTTTTGCAATTCTCACGACCGACGAATAACAGAACAATATATTTTTAACCTCATAACGGTGTTACAGAATGCGTGCCCGCGCTAAAGCCTTCAGTAGACAATGGTGGGATCGCCCCCTAGCACCTATGGACATTGCCATACACTACATAGAGCACACGGCGCGCTACGGACATCTGGACATGTCCTCACATGGACGCCTCATGTCCAAGCCACAGTTGTTGTTATTCCAATCTATTGAGTATGTTGCTCTTGAAGCTTTGCTCTTGTTCATTGTTACTATAGTATGCGGTTGTTGTGGATCGCGAAAAACAATGTTCAAAGATAAACAAAATTGAAGTACATAGTTGTTTGGATAGTTAGCAATATTTTTTTTTTGTTCTTTTTTACTGAAAGGAAACCTTAGAAAAATATCGAAGTGTTGTATTGTTAAAAATAAATTAAACGTTATTATAAAAATACATTTATTGTCCCTGATTTAACATTTATAAAAAATATACAAAAACATTGTACAAAAATATTTATGACGATTTCTTTAATTATCATTATCACATTAATAAATGAGCAAGTTTTTATGGATTGTAAAATGAGAGCGAGTTGACACTCAGATGGAATGTGGTTAAAACATACTCTATATAAATTATTAATAATAAATATCATGCACTTTCCCCTTTCTACCGATTTTTTACCGATAGTTAACCCTTTTGTGGATCCTAAAAGATATTTGTGTGCATATTGCCCACACACGATGTTAAAATCATAAATATACTCACGATTTTAACGACCGAGTGGGCAGAGACATCGAAAGCCAAAACTTTAATCTAACATGTTTTAAGTCTAACCAAAGCAAGTTTCTCAGTGGAAAGTGTATTTTTCATTGTCTTATTTGGTAAACAAGTAGGTACTGAGATTTTTATTTTGAGTTTTTTATGTCTAAATGGTGTTTATGTAAAAGGTTTGTTACAAAGATACCTACTTACAGTATGTGACTCCTGTTGTACGTTTGTTTACCATAACAGACTAATTATAAATAAATACAACTTATAGATTAGTATCTCATCAAGTACAAGTATTAATCCAGACTAGAAAATGGTATAAATATTATTCTTGATTAATTTTGTTATTTTGGAATGTAACAGAATGGTAATTGACGCATAAAGTTCGAAACGAGTATTATAAAGTAAATATTCTAAGTTCGTAGACAATAACACTTAGACACTAATATAATTTCCAATTTCGTAACAGTAGTAGAATAATATTATAATTTTATTAAAGGCCGCTGGTTTACGGGTTACTTTTGTTAGTACAACATTATGCAGTATGCTTAAAAAAAATCTACATCGAAATATGAGCTTGAGAAATGCATTTTTTTTTGGGAACGTGACTATCACAATTACTATTATTTGTGGCATGTAAAATGATGGAATTAATGCACGCATTTAACTGTAAATTCATTTTTTAGATACGTTAGTGACGCAAAACGTTGGTTTAATTAAACGGAGGTAAATTTAAAAATCATGCATGTTAGAATTGAGTTAATTCGAACGTAGAATGTAAAATTAGATTTAATATAAATATGACAAGTAGATTTAATATCAATAAACCGATACCAGTAATACCTGAGGATTAAATAAAATAAAATTCAATAAACGGACTAATAGATTCGAAATGCCGCTTTATCCTATGATAAAGACGCTTACAAACTAAAAATTAATGCACATTTAAGTACAAGTTACACAAAAAGATATCAAGCTAAGCGATATTTTACGAAGGTGGGGAGCACGAACGCAGCTTTATGGACGGCACTGCTGTAGTACCTCAAGTTCATTTCTCTTTCATCTTCGGCTGAAAAAACGAGTTGGGGCTGATCGAAGACGATATCTTTATCCAAGGAGCCGATGACGAAGCCAATCTGTCCGGATGGGTACGTAGGGACTGATGCGTAAGCGTACGAAGCGCTAGGGAACTGATTCTTACAAATCTTTAACGTATTGGAGACTAGTTCTAGATCGTTCCACACGGTGCCTGCTTGAGAGCATACGATACCGTTTGGTTTGAGCGCGCTCTTCATCAGCGCGAAGTAGTTTTCTTGGAAGAGGTTGATGGCTGGCCCAACGGGGTCGCTGCTGTCTGTAATGATGACGTCGAATTCCTTGCTATGGTTCTTCATGAACTCGAAGCCGTCACCCACGTGGAGGGTTAGCTTCGGACTGTCGAAACCCACCGCCATGAATGGAAGGTACTTTTTCGAGACTTCGATGACTTTTGCGTCGATTTCTACCTAGAATACATATGTTTTAGGGTTAGTAACGGTTGTAGACGGCGACAAGTTCAAGACGCGTTCAATTATTAAGTTATCATCGGTTCAGGCGATAACGTGAACTTTTCGATTTGTCATAGACTTTAAAATGGTCGAGTTGTTGCCCGAAGTGCTCATGGACATCATTATCAATTATATTTCAGTTGTTGTGGGCGATATCATTCATTCATTTTAGTCAGGGCCGGATTTAGAGGAGGGTATCTTTGATATTTTTTTTCGCTGTTTTAACTTTACTTATAATACTTTGTACAAACATGATTATATTGTTCTTAAATATGAAAAAAAAAAACGATTCGGAATGTTTGTTGATTTCAGATAATTCTCGTTTTCGATTATATTTATATAGGTTTGTTAAATGCGAAAAGAATCTACTTGGTTTCACAATAAATTATTTATTAAAAACTCGAGTGAAAAAAATTTATCATTTTATTTGGAAAATATTTTGGGAGGGGGGGGGGGGGGACTCCACTCCTTTGTTGCCCCAAGGCCTCCAGACCTCTTAATTGGGCCCTGATTTTAGTAAAGCGTTAACATGTACCTTTTATTTTATACTTATTATAAAACGCAACGACCGCTGTCTGCCTATTAGCGACCGTTAGTGCGATTATAACTCGAAAACAACTAGTCCATAATTGAAAAACTTATCCTTCTTCTTTATTTTTATTAGCCTCTATTGTCCCACAGCAGGACAAAGGCCTCTGCTCATATAGATAAGGCATGAGCATTGATCACCACACTTGCTCAAGGCGGATTAGCGATATTTTCAGCTTTAAATTAATTACCTATATATAAGTAAAATTGTTGTTACCATAGATTAATTATTGCTTCCGAGTAGACACGACAGCCTGACACTGGCAGCTGATAACTTAATATTTTTTCCCAAAAAAAGTCCTCCTGAAGTAATTTTCAGATTAAACTATTATTCCCTGCTAGATAGATCCCTTCCTGTTGGGTCGGATATGTTCTTATCAAATACGTTAAGTAATTACGTAGGCTCGTCACTGATAACGGGGTTATAGTGTAGAATGTTATCAATGCCGCATTGTCTCGGCACCTTTATGTTCCGTCTATTTAATACTTTGTAGCTATCTCTATTGACGCGTTAATTACGATACATTTATGATACTATCATTAGACCTAAACCAATACTAGTAAAGAATTAAACCTCATTAAAATCCGTTGTGCTCTATTTTTCTTTTAGAACAATATTTTACTTGGCATGTAGGTATGTTTCGCCATCATTCTGGCTTCCCCGATTCTGTATCCTGACTACGAAAGTTAGACGGATAGCTTAATCAGCTAACGAGCCTTGGCCAGCATTACGAAAACATGTTCTGAATAGTTTTCTAATAAATACACCCTGAATACAAAGCTTGGTGTGTTGCTGACCTGTTTGTTTTTAAATAATATGAATAGTCATCTATTGTCTTAGGTTTGTAGTCATAAACATTCTAATTGTTAGCTAAGAGCCTAGACTGTTATCATTGTGTTAAATTGCAGCATTGTATGGAGGCAGTACTTATAAGAAATAATCTCTCATTACATACATAAACTCACGCCTTCTTCTCATGGGGGTAGGCAGAAACTACAGAACGCCAGCTGCTACGATCCTTACATACTCCTTTCGCCTCGTTTACGTTCATACATCTGGTCATACACGCACGCCGGTAGCGGGTACTTTGTAAATAACAGTGACAGGAAGTTATTAGAACATCATAAATATACGTATTATTGAAGCTAACTGAAAAACTACCCAAGAAAAGTTAACACAATTTATATGGGACCCCCCTGCAACATACACTATCTATTAAAAAATATATTTTAGAAATCGATCCACAATTGCCGGAGATATCGCGTAACATACATACAACAAAAAAAACAGACGTATTGAGAACCTCCTTCTTTTTGCAGTCGGTTAAAAAAATAAGGCAATAGTCCAGGGGTTTTAGTGTTCTTTTTTAAACCAGTTTAACTAACCAAGTTAAGTACAATACATAAGTATGATTAGTGGAATATGTGCTGTGGCACTAGGGGGAGGCTAGTGGACAGTAGGGACGGCGGACTCGGGGACGTCCGCCGCCCCCTATTACATATGACCCGAGGTGGCGCCGCGTAATGTTCCACGCGCGCCTCTCTTAGACGTCGCGGGGGGAGTCAAACACCTCACTCCCCCCGCGCGACCGAACTGGGCCCGCAGAGGCGGGCCGGCACCAGTCGGGGGCTGCGTTGAAGAGTGCTTAAGTGCCCCTGTAGCCCCGCTGCAAGTGTGCGAGGGTACACGGGGTGGTTTTAGTCAGTAGAGTACTGACAGACCCCACCGCCCGCCCCAAGGCGGAGGGCATCCATGAGGTAGTCCACACCGTTACAAAAAAAAAAAAGCTAGTGCACAGAAGACTGATAAGTTAACTTTTTAAACTGCCACTCTACTATTTTGCTGTGCCCAACAGGGTCCATAATGATCAGATAAAATTTTAAGTTACCACCTCAGTACAATTTGTGGAAGGCAATAAATGATTGAGTATTGACGCCTTTCGGCTGAGCTATGAACTGAGTATAGTAGTTACCTGTACAATTTCCTTGACTAGAGGATGTTTGGCGACCTCACGCGCGACGCCTCCGTCACCGCCGCCGACGATTAGCACCTTCTCAGGGTTTTTGTGACAACATAGAGGTAGGAATGAGATCATTTCCTGGAACATAGATTTGAATTTAAGTATATCATCATGTAGTACTCTGGTGCTGAATATGGACTTAGATAATGCTCTTAACTAGACTTAGATAATACTCTTAGCTAGACTTAGATAAAGGTTTGATGATGGAACTACAGACTTCAGAAGGATGATTAATTACCCCTATTTATATAACCATGGTATCAAATATGACTCTATTAACTAGTTAAGTTCTGGGCGTACTAGAAATATCATAGTTCTAGTAGGCCCTAGAACTAAAATCTAGGGCTAAGCTTAGGATTCTGAGTGGAATACGTGGGTGTTTGACTGCATTGACCACAATACTCTGATCTGTAAATTACACCACTAAGGAATTCGTGGACAAGCTGCTGATCTTGTTCTTTCCTATCTATCAAACAGTCAGCAAAAAGTAAACGTTAACGGGGCGACGTCCTTAGGGTCCTTAATTAAGATGGGCGTGCCTCAAGGTTCAATTCTTGGCCCTTTCCTATTTCTAGTTTATATTATGATCTTCCTTACATGACGGCCAACTTATCGGATATAATTTTATTCACTGATGACACTTCTACATACATACATAAACTCACGCCTTCTTCCCATGGGGGTAGGCAGAAACTACAGAACGCCAACTGCTACGATCCTTACAGATAACACTTCTCTTATTTTTTAAATAGATAGAAAATATACGGAGGTCTTACATGCCAACGTTAGTCTGGCTGTTCTTTCGAAATGGTTCGCAGTTAATAATCTTTTACTTAATGCAAACAAAACTAAATGTCTCAAGTTCTCATTACCAAATTTACCCCAAGTGTGTCTAAATTTAAAGCTTGGTGGCAAGAAACTAGATGCTATTACCGAAACTGTATTTTTAGGAATTACTTTAGATACAAAATTCAATGGGGCACCCACATTAGAGGTCTTTCAGGTAAATTTAATTCAGCAGTATGCACCCTGTAACTGCCTTATTTTTGTTACTGCATATGTGCAGTAACAAAAATAAGGCAGTTGACTGATATAGCCAGGTTAGTATACTTTGCTTATTTCTACAGTATTATGTCTTATGATCTGCTGTGGGGATCGGCAGCTAACATAGATTCCATTTTCATTTTATAAAAGAGGGCAATCTGCATGGTCTATAAAATGGGTCCTCGCGAGTCTCTTAGAAACAAATTCAAAGAAATTGATATATTAACCCTGCCTTCTCTTTATATCTTAGAAAGTATTTTGTGTTTGCAAAAACTTAGAGGACTTTTCAAAATAAGAAGCAATTTCCATAATACAAATACACATAGTAAAAATGAAATTGTGATACTCAAATTTCGATTAATAAACATTTTTTGAACATACGAAACAATGGATTAGCAATAGGCTTCAAAATGATTCAGATTGTGATTGGTAGTGTGTTACACAATTATGCTGGTTGGACCATCCTTGTCAAGAGTGCTTTCAAAATTTTTCTATACCCATTACTTATCAGGACCTAATGTATGATGGTGACTAGCTATACTTTTCTTAGAAGTTTATTCTGTTGATATGCATTGGGTATTAGATACATTTTATTTACCTGATATGAAAACTCATCCTTTTCAGTGCACTGTATGATACCGTCCAGTACCAGCACTTTTCCAAAGCTGGTGGTGTCAAACACGTTAATATCCTGATATTCAGACTTTTCGGAGTGCAAGACCTCCTTCACTTCAATGGAGAATGTGCCACCAGGCCACATTTCACATGTTTCAGTGAACCAGTTGTTTTTTAGAGTATCCATTGTTTGATGCTGAGGTAAAATCTGGAATTTCATAGGAAATAATAATAGCAATGAAAAAAAGTTTGATTAGTAAATAGGATTTTAGTTTACTTGCTAGTTGTTTATACATTTTAGTTAAATGTAGTAAATCTTCTGGTTCTAGAATAGAATATTCTATTCATTTTTGTATCACAATAATGGTACACGATTATTGTAGATAGTGCACCATTAATCTTCTAAAGTACCTATTAGTAATAAATAGTAATATTTACATAAATAAATAAGTTTTGCATCTGACAAAAAAATCTAGAAGAAGCTGCAGTTATAAAGTTATCAGTACAATACACTGCACCTATTCCATTTGCAGCCCCGTTAGAATTTTTTAAATTATATTTTACGTAAAGATGAGGAGGGAGTTAAATGAAAAACTTTGCAAGAAAACGAAAGACTACACTATGTAGTTCTCGCTTAAATCAATTGTCAGCAATAAGCCAACACATCGCAAAAGTTGCAACTTCGTCACTATTCAGTAGAGCCTGTACTTACAGAGATAATTATCCTTAATTTCTTGATCTGGCCGGACAAGTCGCAAGCCGTTGCTAGTATGACTACGACTGAATAGAACAAGTCGTAGTTCAGTCGATAGCAGCACCAAACGGTTTGTTTAATAATTTTTATCACTTTACTGATAAGATTTGGTTACTTTTCATAAACTGTTGGAAACAAAACAACGAAATCACTGGGTGCTGGATTCAGTTGAGCTATACGTCAACATAGAATTGACTTGACTTTTGAATTGACATTGAAAGTGTGACTGACAGACGAGACAGGTGCTGGTAGTGATGCGCCTACCATTAAAACTCTAGTCGATTATAATATCTGTGGAGTGTGAAGTTGTGGAAGACTTACATCACCATCACTTATTAGTAAATTGGGTTAGATATGAGTCTCAAAGAAATGATCTGTTTGGGGTCTTGAGGTTGAACCGACTTGATGTGGGCATATTTCATAAAATTTTGTCTCAACCAAATAGTGATGATGCAAAGAGCCTGTTGAGGTTCATGGCCCAAATGTAATCTGTAGCAGTGTGTATATTTAGGGTACGATGAGACTGGAATACGCATTGCCGTCATAAAAGTCCCTAATTAAATGAAGAATAAAAAATAAAAACACGTGTGGCACTCGGGGACTGCCGCGGTAAAGCTGCATTGTATAGCATTTTTTATTAACTTATGCAATTACAATTATTTATTTATTTATTATTTATGCAGTATTTTTTTTCTTTGATATTAATTCAAGTACAGTCGTACCATTTACATACACGTTAAGCGAACGCTCGGCCGAGCTACATGGTAGGCGGAGTGGGGGTTGTTAGGTTTTATTTTCGTTACGGAATTTCTTGATTCGGTCGCCACGCTCAAAGCCCGCGATAAAAGCTATGCAATAGCTTAAAATTATACTGAGGGAGAAATTGTTTTATTAGAATTATATGGCATTTGGCATCCCGATATTACTTGTAAAGATAAGAGCACATTACAGATGCAGCCCTATATGCGAGGCATTTCAATATAAAAAAGCGCAGCGCCCGCCTACTCCTGTAGTGTGCGCCTCATATAAAATGTACGAAAGGGATGAAGGAAATTTTTTGCAACGCGACGCACGGTTGCATACCGTAATCTGCGTCAGGTTTTATACGGGGACACTTCATGGCCAATCTGGCATTAGTTCGATCGTTCGATCCCGTTAATTTGCTGTGAAATCTGATTGATTGACACAAATCAAAATGTTCGTTTATTCCATTTATCACTATATGTCCGAGAATCCACCCTAATAGGCCTAGTTGAATAAACGGAATTTATAGGCTGCGGGTATATTCTCGGACATGCGTTTCCGCGTACCCACCTTATGGTAGATTTTTTCAGAGTGGATAAACGGAATAAGGGAAAGTTTTGGGTCAATCAAGATCATTACACTTGAGCATTAATTTATTTTGTAACTAAGTTAACTATAAAGATTTTTAGCTCTGTTATTCCCAATGTTTACCCTCTTTTTTAGATTACCATTGACCACAGACTACATAGATGAAACAGATTAATACCCCGTCAGTTATGTTCTGTGATTAATACTGAATACCGAACGAAGATTCTGACTATTTTTGACGGCAAAACAAAAAATCAAAATACACCAAAAAATTTAAAAACAGTCCTTTTCAATTTTATATAGTATGATTTAATTAATCTTAGTCGTTACCGTGGTGGTTACGATGTCTGCCACAACAATTACGGTTGAAGAGTTTCTTGATGCAGCCGAAGAATTTGTTCAAAGATCGGAGAAAATATGTGATGGGTGGACGTTAACACAGGATAAAATAGATTTATTTAAGACACACTTAAGAAAAGACACTTTCATTCAGTGTCAGGTTAACGATACAACATGTTTGTATAAAGTAGAATATGTGATATTTTACAATTTGAGCTATGGAGTACCTTCATTTAGTTTCAATATCTGGACCTCTTCTGGGATGTTAATAACTTTGGAAGATATCAGAAAAATGTCCTTTATACGGTAAGTTATCATGTATTTATTTGAAATTCTATTAATTTACTAGATTTTTCAATTCCAAACCAAACTTTAGAAAGTATGAGTCTTCAGCCTTTCAAAATGCTTTCAAATATTTGGATTGCGTAAATAGAGTACAAGAGCTTTCTCTGTGCTTCTGTTCGGCCTATCTACTACTGGCTATAAGCATATCGTAAAACTTGGTCCTCCATTGCCAGAAAACAAACCTTGTTCCTTTTGTTGTCTTCTTCAAATCTGTATCTCTTTCATTTCAGGATAAATCAGAAGGATTTCTACTCGGTGATAACTCAGCAAGAACACCCAATATTCCAACGACCATACTTCATTGTGCATCCATGTCACACTGAAACATTCCTGGCAGCCTTCAGAAATAAAACCAAGAATATTATTGTTACCTTCCTAGGGCTTATTACGCCTTTGATTATGCTTAACTTGCCTTTGGAGTATGGGTTATGATACTTATGATGTTAAACAGAAAACACATTAACTCAAGTCTTGTTCCCATGGAACTAGGGAGAAACTTCAGAATGTCACATAATACGGTACTTGCACATTCATTTTTCGTTTAGATGGTGTATTTTAAAAAGTACTCACTGGTGCACTCCTGCTGAGCATAAGGTTCTGGGTTCGATTCCCAGGTCAGGCCAAGTTTTATTGGGTTTTTCCTTATGGAATATCTCGGTAGCAGCCCGGAGTCTGGGTATTGTGTGTAATAGGCTCGCCCCTTATTACATGGGACTTAAACATAACTGGTTAAATGTGGGTGTACTATAGGTACACCTCTGCGTAACCCTTCGGAGATTTCAGGCATTATGTTATATTAAAAAAGTTTGGTTATGATTGTGTAAGTGCAACAATACGTGCAATGGCAATTGCAATGCGTGCAATTTCTCAGTATGGCCACTTTAGGTAATTTTATTGATTCAGAGCCTGTTTCATTAGAATTGCCTTAGTGCATTTGTAGTCTTAAATTATTTCAATTCAAAGAAATGACTCACCAGTCGTCATGTCAGAGACAACAACACATCTAGAAAAGAGGCATAAGAGTATTTAATAAGTTCACAAAGGCTGTATTCTTAGTAAAAGTTAGTAGAATAGATACTTATTCAAAAATAAACCTTACATAGTGCAGATAAGGTTCATTTTATTATTGAAGTGTTATTAGGGTGTATTATTGAAGTGTTGTTTCGGGCCCTATCAGTACCAGCGCTACGGTACTTATTTTTTAAATATTGTAGCATTATGCTGAGATAGGAGCCTTTTTGGCCTCGCACGGGTCTTTTACTCGTTTATTGTTGTTTTTTTTTATTATTGTTAATTTTTGTTAGTTTTAAATGCTCCTTTTTTTTTAGTTTTTACTCTTTGTATGTCCCAAATAAAATATATTTCTTTCTTTCTTTCTTTTCTTTCCTTTACACAAATATACAGGGTGGAAACTTTCAGCGGGGCAGTAAGGGGAAGTACCTTATCCATTGCAGCTATGCGAAAATGGTCTTAGGAGACTATCCATAATTTTTTATGGAATTTTGATCCCAATTACAAGATTTTCAAAAAAAAAAATACAGTTAGCAAGAAAATAGCCATTTTACACAAAAACATTTTTTGATGCCAATCGATCCTGTTTCTAATATTGATCAAAAACTTTTATGGGACCAACCATCGTTGGAGTACTAAAAAAGCACAAATTGCGAAAAACTTTTCCCTTACATTTTGTAAAGAATTTGTGTAACTGAAATACAAAAAATAAAATAAAAGACAAATGATCACGTAGAATTTTACACATATCAAAAAGATGGCGTATTAAGTTTATTTTTTTATTAAACTTGATGATGTTATTCTTATTTAAAATCTTGCTGTTTCTCGCCCTACGATATCAAGTGCTCGAAGTGACCGGCATTTTGACGAATACATAAATTGATTTGTTTCTGTACCGACCTAGTGGCTGCAGACAATTTATTTGTATGAATTCCATACAAAATTGTGGTTACTGAGTCTTTAAGTTCTTGAACACTACCGTATAGTTTTTTGTAAACCTCAGTTTTCAGGTAGCCCCACAAAAAGAAATCAAGAGGCGTCAGATCTGGACTACGCGCTGGCCTAGAAATAGGACCATGTGTTCCCATCCATTGATCACCAAACTGTCGGTTCAAAGTCGAACGCGTACTGCGGCTGTTGTGAGATGGAGCGCCATCTTGTTGAAAAAACATTCTTCTTGATTCCGACAGTGGTAAATCATCGACGAGGTTCTCAAGATTCTCTAATATTCTGTTGTTATAAATGTTGAAATTCAAGGTGCCTTCATAAAATTCCACCATTACCACTCGGTTCCACATTATACCACACCAACAATTAAAAGAAAATCGCACTTGATTATGTGTTTCGCGAAACCTGAGAGGATTTTATCTTTAGTACAAAACGATGTGAGACACCTACTTCTTCAGCGACTACTCGTGATGATATTTCGGGATAAGCTTCGACAAGTGTAAGGACAGAAATGATCAAATTTTTCATCTAGTATAAATGGGTGGCGTACAGATTTTTTCTTGAAAGAGCCACCTTGTGCAAGATTTCTTAAAAGATTTGTAATAACCTTTCTGGTATGACGATTTGGATATTTGATCCTATACCTACCATTCTAACGCAGCCGATGTATTTTTATTATTTACGTAATATGCTTCTAGCAAGTCTAAACGTTCTAAATTGGAGGTCATTTTTCTCTTATAAATAGCTGTCCAATTATGCACTTAATGTAAAATCCACAACACACTCAGAGCTTTTCTGACCCAACAAACTGTCAAGATTGTTTTTTATTTAATAATAACGAGTTCGAAATTTGAATTGTTTTTAAACTTATCTTTTTATTCATTCAACAAAAAGATCTCAAGCGTCACTAAAAAAGCTTTTGCGTAAAATTTTCATACAAAATGAAAGGGAAAAGTTTTTTGCAATTTGTGATTTTTTGAGTACTCCAACGATGGTTGGTCCCGTAAACGTTTTTGATCAGTATTAGAAACAGGATCGAATGGCATCAAAAATATTTTTTTTGTGTAAAATGTCTATTTTTTTGCTAACTGTATTTTTTTTTCATCAAAATTCCATAAAAAAATATGGATAGTCTCCTAAGACCATTTTCGCGTAGCTGCAACGGATAAGGTACTTCCCCGCTGAAAGTTTCCACCTTTTATACTTCATTTTATCTAAGTATTTGTTTTATTTCATATCATCTATTGAGATGTAAATAAGGCTTCCCTTATCTGCTTTATCTAAACAATCACAAACAGTTAACAAGTTGCATCATTATTGGATTACTTTTTCATAAAAAATATTATGAGCCTTTGGTAATGTCCTACTTAATTGTACCAAATAAAAATAAGAGGTTATTTCAAAAAGTAAAAGCATTTCTAATGCAAAGTTACAAAACATGTTGATTTGAAGACACCACTCATTTTTGTAGCAGTTATATTCAAAAATTAAAATTAATATATTTGCAAACACAGGTTTATGTGATGTGTAGTTGTATTCATACTAATCACATTTAATAAGATTATAATTTTCTGATTAAATAATAATTATCCTTAGGACCGCAAGCATGTGCGCCAGCGGCGACTCTGGAATCAAATTTGCGATCGTGAATATATGAGACCGAAGTCTGCGTAGGCGCTGCACTGGCGGCACTTTGCTATTTTATCATGGCTGTTTCATGGAAAGGTATGTAGTTTTAAATAATTAATGCCGTTGCCGTGCCATATGACACTTAAATTAATGCCTAAATAAAATCGCGCTGTTTAATTTTCAACGCTCGGCTTACCGCCGAAGGATGAAAATCCAACAGCGCATTTAGATGTCACCTAGGGTTACTGAAAATGGGCATTATTGTCCTTGTAGTGGTCACGAAAAGTTAGGTAAAGGTTGCTTTTGGAACTTAACATCTCTAGCAACAGGGTCTGAAAGAAAGGGTTCTAAGGTAGGCTGAAGCAAGAGCCCATTTGTCAGGATTGAAATACAATTTCGATAACTGGCCGTTTTTTTGGCCTGAAAAATATCATTGTCCTGCCCTTATTCCAATTTATTTGGGGTAAGCACAACATGTCTTTTTCCTCCACACTTCTCTAGTAGTCGCTATCTTGGTAGTCGCCCCCTTTCTAACCATTATCATCTGCCTGAATTTACCCAATTATGCTGGGGTCGGCTTCCAGTCTACCCGGATGCAGCTGAATACCAGTATTTTACATGGAGCGACTGACTGTCTTGGTATGAAAAGATGGTCACCCATCCACGGACCAACCGCGGCAAGCGTAGCTTAACCTGATCGATCGACCCGTGCGGCTGTTATTACTTAGCCACAAGCCCCTTTCTAACCAAATGTCTGAAAAATATAAGGCTAATTAAATAAATCTTGTTACGATTGATCTTAGGCAGGTAGGACCTCAATTTTCGCAGCCTTGCTTGCTCTAATAGACTGTTTGACTTTTCTTTTTTTCGTTCATCGAAATTACCTAATAATGCTCATCATCATTTTGCACGCAATAGTAAGCGGACGTGTTTTTTGTGTGGATTATAACGATATTGATTTAAGTAATTACGAATAATGTTATTGTAATAATTTGCGGAGTCAGTTTATTGTGTAAGTGACGCTGAGAAAGCTGAACTAAATAGTTTTATAGACAATCAGCGTTTTCGGTGTTAGTAGTATGTCTAATCCAGGAGATAGCCCCTTCGGCTGATGACGACAAATTGCTACGATGACGTCCCCCATCCATTCCATCGCCTGCCGATCAAAACCAAACAAGAGAATCAGCGCCGCCAGCTGCTACGGAGAACGAACTACCGACTGAAGTCGTCTCTACGTCGGAGATTCAGAGATGGCTTGGGTCTATCGATACAATCTTGAGCGAAATTTGCTCGATTGTGGCGGAGGGAAAAATGAATTCCGACCAAAAACTCCCTGTCACCAATCTCTATGGAAAAGTTAACCATGGGACGTCTCAGATGGCCGTGCTGTACCAATCCCTGAAGCAGAAGTCCATTCAGGCACACACAACCATGCAGCACCTTCAAGTGCAGCAGAATGTTGCGGAATTCCTTTGCCAGTTCAAGAAGTCGCGGAAACGAAGTTGAGCCAAGCCGAACCAGAAAGTACTTCCTACGCTAACATGGTGAGGAAAGGCTCTGATAAATTTATTCGCCCAGCCAATCTCAGTGCGGTCGCTATATATCCCAGCGATAAAACCAAAACCAGTGACGACACCAAGTTGTTGGTACAAAAAATTATCTCGCCTGAGGATTTAAAACTCCATGTCCGCGGTCTTAGGGATATTAGAAACGGAGGCGTCATCATTAGGACGGATAACAAAGACGACATTGACAAATTAAAAAGCTCACAGGAGCTAGTTTCCTCAAGCCTTACAGTTGAAGAACCATCCAAACGCCGATTGCTGTTATTGGTGTCCCCGAAGCCCTGACTGAAAAAGAGGTATTTGATTGCATTTACATCCAAAACTTGACAGATAAATTGCTGAACGTTACTCATGAGTCCTTTTTAGAAGAGTATAAAATTGAGCCATAAGTCAGGAAAGAAAGATCATCCTACTTGCAATTATATATTGGAAGTTCCTGCTAATATTAGGAAAATTATGATTGACCAAGGCCGAATTTTCATAAATGGGACATCATGTCCAGTGACAGATTGCATTATTGTGACCAGGTGTTTTAACTGCCAGCAGTTCGGACACGCAGCCAAATTTTGCAGAGAAACGAGCCCTACTTGCAACCTCTGTAGCGAAACAGGACATTCTTTCAAGGAATGCAATAATAAGGCTTTCCGCCTCAATGTGCGACCTGCAAAAGTTTCAAGAGGAAAAATGATCATCCAACTGGTGATGTAAATTGCCCAGCACGTAAATATGCAGAAGACAATTATATTAATTCCATTGACTATGGAGGCGCCTCAGAGCGCCGCCGATTACCTAGTCAATTAAGCACATATATAGTAGGTTAACTTCTACATATAATTCTTTATATGGCCAATCAGCTAATCTGTAATCTAGATGGGTTTTCCGTGTCTGAAGCTAAAATCTGTAATGTTAGTATAACCCGAAATTTTAACGGTTTCCAAGTTGTGTTACAAACAGGGCTGGGCAAAATACATGCTTTGCTTTAATTGAAATACAAATTACAAAATACAGTATCGCAAGTAATTAAAATACAAAATATCTTTAAGTAAGGTATTTGAAATATAAAATACAAAATACAGTATTTTAGCTATTTTTAATTGAAATACAAAATACAAATTACAAAATAAGTAATCTAGACCAGCATTGGTTGAAAAGTAGAGGAAAACAAGATTAATTAATCAGTAAAACCAGAGTTTCCTTTCATGAACACTAGATTTTTATATGTGCTGTCAGACAAACAGCCTCTTGTTGGAGAGTGAATAAAACCTGCTGAAGAAAACAATCTTTCTACAGGTCCTGATGAGCACAAACTTGTGTTAAATTGTATGAACACATTTTTTATATTTGGATAGCGCTCAAGAATTGAAAGCTCTTTGCTTCTATCATTTAGGAAGCTGCCCAATTCTATCTCAATTTTAGATGTCTGTGGTTGATCACTGTCTCTGTTCTCAAAAACAATAAAATCATCATCTTCTTTACTAGTGGTGCTACTTCTGCTGCTTCCATCAATTATTTCATGCTTTTTGTTACTTGTAATATAACAGGTGCAGTGTTGCCAACTCTAATAGCTGCTTTACCATCATTGCACTCTCGCCTTGCACTCACACTCACGATCGCAAAATGAAGGTTAAATGTATTTTAATGTCAAAATGTATTTTGAAGCCTCAAGTATTTGAAATACTAATTACAAAATACTTCGTCGTCAGGTATTTGAAATACGAATTACAAATTACACTTTAAGGAAGTAATTGAAATACAAATACCAAATACGTATTTGTATTTCAATTACGTATTGGAAAAATTCTTTTCGTTTAAAAATATCTTACTAGTAGGCTGTGCTACCGATAAAATCGATATTCATTCACATAATTACCTAAATAATTGCTCATTTCATGGACTATTACCAGCTCATTATCACCCGACCCACCAGAGCGGCTTTTGTCTAGACTATATCCTTATAAAATTGAAAAGTCCGTCCAAAACATTGGTTACTAATTCGTCACTTACCGATCATCAAGCTGTTTGACATTTGTAATGTCAGTAACATTACAAATGTCTTCACCTAGAAATAACTGCATGCGCAGCTATACTAAACTCAATATGACGAGTCTTGAAACTCACTTTCGCGGTATTAATTCAGTTTACAATTCATATGATCCAAATGTTTCACTACAATATTTTGTCGATTTGTTACAATCTACGATAAGGAAAAATACATTTACTAAAGTGATATCTAGAAAGTATAGTAATATTAAACCTTGATTACGCCCGGACTTGTTCGCTGTATCAGACATAGAGATAATCTTCACCAAAAATCGAAAAATGCATCGGATAATGAACTACTATCAGTTATTTATAAACGATATAGGAATTTCTGTAATAATCTGTTGAAAAAGCTAAAAAACCAATATGATCAAAGTAAACTACAGAAAGCAGGTAAAAACAGTAAACTTATATGGAAATTCATAAAAACGAACACTATTAGGTCAAAAAATCCCGAATCTGCGCTTGATCTTTTATCTTCTGAGCTAAGCCCTACCGAAGGCGCAAATAAAGCTAATAACTTCTTCGTTAACGTAGGAAAAAACTTACCAGAAAAACTTTATTATCTAATAGATGTTTTTCCATTCAAAGCCAAAATAAGACATATGCATCACGAAACTCTTGTGTCTTATTAGATACTGATGTTAAGGAGGTAGAAAGTATAATAGATGGATTAAAGGAAATTTGTGCCGTAGGATGTGACGACATACCAAATAGCATACTCAAAAGATTCGAATGCGTAATTGCCCCTCCCTTGACTCACATTTTTCAGCAAAAGGAATAGTTCCAAAATTGCTTAAAAAAGCCGTAGTCAGCCTTGTGTTTAAAGCTGGAGACAAAAATTGTGTTAATAACTACAAGCCAATTTCAGTTTTAATAGGCCTCTCAAAGATTTTGGAAAAAATTATAAACAGTAGATTAGTAAAATATCTTGAAAGTAATAAATCACTCTCTGATCATCAATTTAGTTGTAGGCCTAAAAGATCAACAAGCCAAGCTGTTCACCATCTGACTAATTTTATAACCACAAACCTGGATAATGGCATGCACACTATAGAGATATTTTTAGACCTTGCTAAGGCATTTGACACATTTTCTTGTACTTTGCTTTTGCATAAGCTGGAAATGCTGGGAATACGGGGAGTACAATTGCAATTTTTATTATCTGATTACCTCAGCGACCGCCATCAGAGTGTAAAAATAGGTCAGTCCATGAGTTCTGAACTTAAGAATAGCTTTTATGGAATCCCGCAAGGCAGTATTTTGGGTCCTACTTTTTTTTAAATCTATATATATGAGCTGTGCAATTTGACACTCCAAAAGGGTGTAATTATTTTATACGCGGATGACACAGCTCTACTGTTCGCAGCTAAATCAAAGGCCGAGGTCTATGAGGTAGCACATAATGGTTTTAATGCTGTGTCTAATTGGCTTCATAAAAATCTCTTAACATTAAATACAGATGAAACCAAATACCTATTATTTACAATGAGAAACACTGATCCAACGCTTACTTATCTAGAAATTCAAGCAAATAACAATTGCAATTTTACTTTATGCTGACATTGCATGCACATGTCCCACTTTAGCTAAAGCCGACCATATTGAATATCTAGGCGTCACGATTGACATAAACCTGAATTTCCGCAAACACATCGATTTATTATGCACCAGAGTGCGTAAACAAATATATATTTAAAAAAAAATATGTTACATGCATAATCAGCCAATAATGTTCCCACTGCTGGGACACAGGCCTCCTCGCTTTGAGAGGGAATGGGCTATAATCTACCACGCGGGCCCTGTGCGTGTTGGTAGATCGTACGTAACATTGCCGACTTTAAATTAATTAGACAGGTTTATTTGGCTTTGTGTCAATCTATTATTACCTACAGCATAACGTCCTGGGGTGGTGCCGCTAAATCAACTTTACTGCACCTAGAACGCGCCAAAAGAGCTGTTTTAAAGGTTGCTACTTTTCGTCCATTTAGATTTCCTACACATCAGCTTTATATGACATGTAAGGTGCTAACAGAACGTCACTTATTTGTTTTGAATGTAGTTTTATTCCAACACACTGAACTTTATTTTAACCCAGTACCTTCAGATAGGTGAAGAAAAGATTTGGTTTCTGCTAACTCTCTGACTAAACATGCTTTTGCTAGTCGATTTTATTTATTTTTAGGACCTTACTTGTATAACCAGTTTAACAGAGTGCTAAAGATTTATAGTTTAGTTATAATAGGTTTAATTTACTAGTACAGGAATATTTGGCAAAACTCAATTATGCAGACACGGAAAAACTACTAGAGTTTTAAAATAAAAATTCTATATATCTACTCTAATGTAAGTCTCTTCCTTTACCTAATTAGTAATAATCTCCACTTTATCTACTTTAAAATTATTCGTTAATTTATTTAAACATAACATATCTTACATAATCTAGTTTTATAATAATATAATCAAATAGTCTCTTTAAGTCATTGAGAATATTATATCTTCTTTTTAATTTAGCTTCTAATTAATAAATCTATTGTTGTCTTCTTTTTAAATGTTTGATGTAAATTGATGGCCTGAAACACAGGTTTTTATAAACCTAGATCAGGCAGGTCTGCATTTAGTAGTAGTATTAAATGTTTCCTCGATTGTAATTAATGTAAATCATAATATTTTATAACTGAATAAATTTTATTATTATTATTTCCTTTATTTCATAATGTACATACAAATTATATTTTTTTAAATTAGAATATAAAAAATATAAAAACATTAAAAAATATGGAAATATAATAATAATTATCATTACATATTATAATGCTGCAAAAACTATTGTCGTGCTTGACAACAAGAGTTCATAAAAATAAAATATCTACAGGTCGAGGAGTACGTGAGTAATTATACAAATCACAGCTGTCAAATATTAATGCCTTTTCTAATTAATATTAACCTAGAACCAAACTAGTTAGTATTCAATGCTGTCTCATGTTAACGCAACCTGTTTCGATTTATTGGCGCCATGATTTATATTTTTAAACTTTTCGATAACAGCTGAATGACAAAAACTAAGTGGAACTTGGAAGGTCTAGGGCCGACGTCACGCGGTGTCATGTCGTCAAACTTTTATTGATATCGTATTGAACACGATAAGATAGTTTTCGCTATCAGCTTAGCCGTATAGCACCCATTGTTATATTTGTGTTTCACGTACACGGTCATACGCGAATGTTTGTCTAAAATGTGAAGCAAGTGTGATTAAAATGAGACAGTGTGGTGTAACTATTTACAACTTTACGCATCGAGTGGTTTTGTACGTTTTCTCATGTGTGGCATACGTCTTGGCCTTTTGCTATGTAAGTAAAAAATGATTACTTGCGATTTTATTCGTTGTGATGTACGCGGATGTCAATTAACCAATAGTGCAGTCTCTATGAATTAAATAGACCAATTAGGTAAAGGGATTTAGTGAGTACATTACAGCAGAGTTGTACACTTGTACAGTTGTATCTACTTGAACACGGAAGGGCACGTGTGCTTACTGCTTACGTGTTCCAAATGTTTTTTTTTAAAATAAATGTCATCATTCAAATTTTGTTTGGAAACTACATATGTCACTGCTAAATAAAACAAGAGAAAAATACGAAAAATCGTATCTGATCTGATTAGAGGACACGTCAATTATTGCAGTAATTATGTTACCGTGTTTATTGTTATGTTGCTATTGATAAACAGTCAAGTAAATAAATCGTGGCATTTTATATACAGGTAGTTATTTATATTTTCTGTGGTATGGCCAGTATTCAAAACTATGTTTAAATATAGCTGTTGCTCAGGCCGCAGTTTCACTCGCATCCTAGGGGAACTAACTCAGTACTTCATGCACCAAGACAAAATATTTCTATGCGTTTTTCCAGGACATGGCTTATCTATCTATGAGCCAAAATTCATCCAAATCTGTTGAGCCGTTTACTCGTATGCGTGACGGAGTAACAATCGTCCATACATCTTCACAAAACTTAATATTTATCTTTTAGTAGAACTTCTTGAGTAGAAAGACCTGAAAATGACCACAGAATCATTAAATTCTCACATACACATACTCATACGGAGACAATTAAAGCAATTAAAGACTACTCTGGTCTTCGACTTCATAGCTCATCTTACTTGATGTAAGTAAATAGGTACCTGTGATTCAACCGATTCGCGGTTAGACTGCACTCTGTGCACTGTCGAGTACTTGTTTCGTATATTTCAGTATACTAAGTGTACCTACCTACGTGCTGTCATTCATAAAATCATTGTGACTAAGAGTGACGTTGATGTTATAAAATCAGATGGAACTTGGGATTGGGAGTCCCCTTATTGAAACTTCTATTATATTTCTGAGTAAACAACGACTAATTACGACTAATTTTATGATAAGTTAGTAAAATGTTAAACTTATCTGATAAACCGGCACCAGTCTTTATTAGTGCACTGTAGGATGTAGGCCTCTGGAGGGTTAATTATTTAGTGCTATTACGTTTGCGGTGATTTTAGGTATTTTGCGCGGGTTCATTACTAACTATGTGACGCGTTAGAAGAGAGCATTCGTCGCTGAGGAATTGAGTAAGGAATGACCTGGAATACTGGCGTGGGCTGTTTAGCTAGCTGGCTCCACGTGGCTTCATTAGTCGGTGTTTTCTTCGGTACGAGTTCACTGCACTTCACACACGAATAATGTTCACTCAAAGTTAATAGAAATATAATAATAACAGCCCTGCGTGATGGCGGTTATAAAAGTTCCAGAAATTGCGCGCGCGTGCACGTTATTATGAATATGTGATTTCAGCGGTGTCATCAAGCGAAGTGTCCTTTCGTAAAATATATCGACACCATACGTGCATTGCAAACGGAACTGCTCCCGACATTAGCCGGAGATGGCCGAAGTACGTCCTCTTGTCTCTCAATCACTGTGGGGGGGAAAGGAATGGATATAGGAAGCGACCGAAAACTCATCGTAATCACTTTTAAATATTTTTTAAAAATAAATGTATGATTTTGCATACTAGGCCTTTAGACTATAAGAGCCAAATTATTTTATGCTACATTTTTAGCGTCAACAGCCTCTTTATTCAACTCGATCCGGGGCCACTTTCATCCAGCCGTTACCAGACACCCTTCATAGATCATCAGATCATCGGCTTCTGACTCTTGACACCCGAATTTGGTCCCACTCGGCAAGAGAAAATCCCGTTAAACTTACTTCTATTACATGTTTTCGTATGATCGTCTGTAATACCCAAGTTACCCGTTTCATAAACCAGACCTATCAACTCATCAAGGGTTAATTCCTAGAATCGGTAAACCTAACTACAAGCGCTAATGCATTGCGGAATTTATGTAGGTAATACCTATCAGAGACCTTGAAATATGACAATATTGAATCATTTCGCGTAGGTATTTGAATCAAGCTATACATATTTAATTTCAGTTTGCCCACTGCACTAAATCGATTTGAGATTGTTTCAAAACTTTACATATATCTTCGAAAATTTCTTGCAATCAGTAGGTAAATGCTCCAAATTATTTGTGCAAAGCTGTAGAATAAGTTGCTGTAGCTGTTAAAAGCTCCACCCTACTCTTGATTTCACACGTGTAGCATAATTAGGCTATAATTAGACTTGAGTAACTCCGGAGCGATTCGTTCCAATGAACTACTCAAACACAGTGAACGAACTGAACTCGTTCAGTACTCTGCGGCATTATCGTTCCACAGTTCACCGGCTCATTATTATCCCGCGTCTCTAGTCTAAGCCCGCGTCTGTGTGTGTAGGTAGGAACGAGAGCCCTTTGTTGTATACGTCACCAACTCAACTCACCACATGCACTTAGCAAGATCTGATTCGTTATCGCATTTACATTTACACACACTGACAATTATTGTTTAGCTTTCAAAACAAAAAAAAACAAAACACAAAAAAAAAATATTGTAAATAGAGTCGATTTTTAAATACGCCTTTTAAAGTGAAAAGTAGGTTCAATATTAATTCATATTAGTCACTTTAAGTGTCAGTCCTAAGCCTGAAAAAAGTATGAAGGGAAATCGAAGCTATTTAATAACTGAATTTCATAGGTGACGTATCTTATTGTTATAGTTCACAGTTTATGAACGAATAGCTAAACAAGTTCCAAATCCGGACTCTGTCGAAAACATGTCTATGCCACAGTTCATTTCGCTCTCTGAATCAGTAGTACTGTACTATACAACCTACCAAGTCAAGGAGCGAAATGAACTGTGGAACGAGTTAGCGGAACGAGTTCACTTCACGGAACGAGATTTGATGAACTAGATCCATTAAGTGAACGACAATGCCCAAGGCTAGCTATAATCTTCCCACTGCTGGGACACAGGCCTCCTCTCGGTGAGAGGGAGTGGGCCGTTATCACCACGCGGGCCCAGTGCAGGTTGGTGGATGTCACATGTCTTCGAATTTTTGATTCTATGACATGTCGGTTTCCTCACGATGTTTTCGTAGTACCGTTTTGAGAGCAGTGGTGATGAAATAATGTTCACAAAGTAAACCGCCTGTTAGGGTTCGAACTTACGACCTGGAACTCGTAAGTCGCGGCCGTTACCACTGGGCCACGACTGCTCTTTCTTGCTCTTGATTTGTCTGAGTAATTTAATACAATTCCACTTTCAGCTTACATAAAAGGTTAGCATAAAATTCAAGCTTAGTGAATTGCAATCAAATTAAACGCCTATCTATTGATCTACTGCCAACAAACTTGACAAATGTTTATATAGCTCTTTGCAAATAATAGCAAGCGTTGAAAGTATTTTTTAATGGCACTGGTGATCATCGGAGATTGCCCACTTTGTATTCCAAATGTTACCAACTAATCTATTTTGTTTAGAAACAAGTGATATACAGCTTTAAAATCACTTACTTTCAGTAAATTTTTCCGCATTTATTTGGTGAAAATAAAAGTGTCTGGGGTGACCATTAATATAGTAGTTTCCAGGATACCTTATTATCTCTTTCGATCAAAATACTCACTCGGTTTTTATTTCTTCGAATTATTAGTCACGTCAAATCATTGTAGTTTATCGAGCTGCTAATTATAATTAAAAAAAATATGGATATATCCACACAGCTCACGTGACTTGAAATCGTACCAACGGGTGTGCGTTAGAAATCCTACGAAATGTATGAAATCAAACTAAAAGCAACTGGCGCTAGTTGCCTAGTTTGTTGCAAACAAATGTCGACAGAGCTTATTAGACGACCTCTAGTAACTAAACTAGCTTATAGCTAGCTGAAAAGCAAGATGCTTTACCTACTCCGCAAGTAAAAAAAAGTTTGAACCGAATAATCGTTAATAATAAAAGTCTTATACCAACAACATATTGAAAGTATCGACCCTAGTAATTTTCAGCCAATGCCAAGGGAAGCGCTAATTTGCAGTCAGATGCTAGCCTTCTCACAATTACCTGCAGCGGTGCGTCCATGGCGGCCGATCCTGACATTGGTCGACTGTCCCAAGGCACGGCAACAGTGGGCCACCGATATGGTGCGCCCACCTAATGGGTTCCATTAAAAAGTTTATTTCGTCGTTCGTCTATCAGAATTTAGTATCCGATGGACAAATGAAGGTAATATTTTCTGTTATAAATTTTTTTTGGTATTTCAATTTTCTTTAGAAACATTTTAAATGCTTCTGAGTATTTCTTGATGTCATTATCGTTTAATAATCTTACAGCTTAATAAACAGTTTAATGTCTTATTCCATATAGGTATAGAGTTTTAATTTTCGTAATGTAAACCTTTTATATGTTGCTATGTTATTGATAGGTTCTCAAAAACTATAATAATATAAAATAAAATATTAAATAATAATTTATAATATAATATTAATAAAATTAAAATTAAAACTAATAAAATATAATTTTAATATTAATATTAAATATAATATAAAATCCCTCAAAGTACTTAAGTATCATTTAAACTTATATAGAACTTAAATCTACCGAACAAGATGTTTTCCTCATGTATCTTCGGGATACCTAATTTTGAAATTGGCGATTGGATTTGTTATCTAACTTCATTTGGTTAAGATAAGATAAGATATTTATTTCGCAAATATGGGTACAAAACAAGGTGACATAAAACATAAAATTAGCAACAGCCATATTTCACCAGAAGGCATGCAAAAATACACGAGAGATACTAAGTAAATAATAATAAAGTTATACAATGTCAATAATAAAGATTGATTAACTATAATTACATTATACACAACAGTCAACTTATTTCATATTGGAATTAAATTAAAATTAAATAAATAAAAAATTAAATTTCATATTTTCAATGTCTAATCATTATTCAAGAAGTAAGTCAAGTAATCAAGAAATTCCTTTATCCATTAAAAAATCCGTCACACTATAATACGCTTTCTCTACTAAAAAAATTCGAAGTTTTCTTTTAAATAACATCAAGTTTAATTCTCATCCCCATCTATTTTCATAACAGCGTTAAACTGTCGTCACAATAATCTTAGAATGTGCTTAGTAAACCCATCCGGCTTAAGTGTGTTAGCCAGCTTCACACGATTTAATTTTCACAATCACAAATGCCTCGACAAATTTGTATGCACTTTGCTGTTATTGATTTGTTCTGTGTTTGTAATACTTCTGTTTTAATCTCTGTTAGGTGCGGATTGGATATTTACGATGATTAGTCCTGTCTTTCTTTTACGATGTTGTCCCGTTATATAAACCCCTTCCGTTGAACTTTACTTCAAATGCCTGCACCGCCTTTTTGAGACAATGAAATAAACATGTGTTAGCAAAATTAATTAGGTATGGAATAATATGGATATCGTATGATACGATTAAAAAGATAATAAAGATAACAGCGTAAAATCATACGATTTGAATTAATGCCAATATGTTCGGTCTGTTATTGTTATAGTTTTTTTATTTATCAACCTTCGCGATGACATACACGTACAACGCGTGGCAGCTTTATCACCTTGAATGGCACTGCCCATGCTTTCAGAAAACTGCAACAGAACTGCCATGATCGTCAGTTCTGCCGCCTTGCTATTTCTTAGAACCGAAAATGAGTACCTACCAAACTCAAAATTAAACTCACCAAAGCAAACAAACCCAAACAACAAACCCAAACAAACAAACTCATCCAATAAATTTTTATAATATTTAATTGCTTGAATTGCTGCTTAGCCCTCTTCCTCTCTCCTAATTTTCCTGTGCCCGACAGGGTCCATATTAATCTTTTACCTTGTTAGATCATCTATGTAATACATATGGAATGCAATAAAGAATTGAGTATTGAGTACGCAGATCACACGAGCTAACAACCACGCTCTCTCATAAGCTCCCTATGCTTTTATTTTTTCGTAGGTAGTGTCTGAAGCTATGGTCTCGTTTGAAACCTGGGTCCGACTCTCATTCGCCCACATCCATCGAGCATAATTAACCGGTTTACAAAGTGACTTCAAATCAGCTTATTCCACTTTTATTTCAAAATTATTCTTACTTTGTGACGTGATATAAAGTAAAGTGGTTTAAAAAATGCCAACAGAACTCAAAATATCCAAGCCAGAGTCGATATTTATCGATTAGTGACTATAGAAAAATGTGGGGACCTTGGATTCACACTTCATTTCGCGTAATGTCCCACGGTGCTGATGGCGTTATGCATATTTAAACACATTCTAACGGTATCTTTTTTCTTTGACAACTTAAGTAAGGTTTGTCAGCCCTAGATAATAGTTTTAAACGTTCTATAAGAATACTAAAAGCAATAATAATATTTATTCTTACGAAAACACGCGTCTGGGTAAGAGGATTTGTAGAAGAAAATAATAACTTTCCACAATTCTTGTTGCTGGACTGAATTTCAACTGAGCTGGACATAAGAATTTTGCATTCACATAATTAGTTTTGGAATTTTTGGGACAGGAAAAGACGCCGAAATTCGCTAAGGAACATGTCTTACTCGGTGGGTTTTGTGACTGCAGAGAACTTAGTTTTATTTGTACTTACGTACGTGTATTTGCTAACCTTCACCCTAAAATTGGCCTTCTCCGCGGTGCTTGTATTTTTGGCAGCGGTAATTTAAAAAATCACGTACTTTTATAAACTGTCTCGCCCTAAATTATGGTAGCACTAGCCTTTGGACTTTCTTTGAAAAGGTATAATTAAAAAGTTATTTAAATTTTACCTAAGTCGTTCAGTTGAAGAACTTTAATGATATTATGTCAATGACTTTTACCATTTCATATTTGATTACAATTTATAAGATTTGTTATGCTACAACTGAAACTTTCTTATCAGCCATGTAATGTGTAATTATACACTTGGTACTCCAAAAGCTGGACATTATATGTTTCGCATGGATTCAACCTGCTAGATTGTCAATTCAAACCCATGGTAGGGGCTCTTTTTTAATATTCTATCTTCTTCATAGTATGTGCCTAATCTATATACTAATAATAAAGCTGAAGAGTTTGTTTGTCTGAACGCGTTAATCTCTGGAACTAACCGACGGAATTGAAAAAAATATTTTTGCAGTTTATAGCCCAATTCTTGAGAAAGGCTATTTAACATCAGGCTAGGACACTAAGGAGCTGAACAAAAAAAAAAGACGGAAATAACGCTAAGCGAAAACGAAGTAGCGCGGGCAGGCGATGCGATGGGGTAGGTCGGGGGAACAAGAAATTTCAGGCAGACGAAGTCGCGGGTAGAAGCTAGTCTTTAAACAGAACTTATTAAAATAGGAAAGTCTAGCGAATTTAAGTCGCCAGTTCGCCACCCATCGCAATCACACCAGTTAGCATCACCAAGTAAATAACCACTGCTGTACCTGCTGTACAACTACTATTACATAACTCCTTGTTTGTCACAAACTAGCAAGCATGTAAATGGTGCTCGCGGACGTCCCAAACTTAAAAATGAACAGTCTTCGGTGTTCATCGATATCTCAAACTTAAAAATGGTCCTGGGGCGACCACTCTTAAACGGTGCTCGCGGATATCCCGAACTAACAAAAAACCAACTAAAAAAATATAAACAAGACATCACGGACATAGAATTTAAAAATAACATGGGTTTTCATATAACCAGAGTCACACGTTTTCTGTAGGATTTATGCTTTAATTACATGATTTTATGTTACGTCATTATAGCCTATAACCCGTGGAACAACATGATCCTTCCAACGATACCTCGTTGGTCAAAATACGAAGAGCAGTTTAGTAGTTATGAGGAACAGTTGAACATACATACATAGTCTGTTAACATCATAACCCTCTTTTGGGTTTGCCGTAGTCGGGTAAAAAGCTCTAACATATTTTGTTTCATCTGCCCAGGGCAACAAAGTATCAGCGACTACGGAGACGCGGCAGGTCGATGTGGGGGCCCCCATAGAAGGCGACAAGAAGAAGCACAACAAGATCAAGACCTCCAAGTATACGCTTCTCTGGTTCTTGCCCAAGAACCTCACTGAACAGTTCCGAAGAGTCGTCAACTTCTACTTCTTGAGCGTCACTATTATTGCTGTAGTTATTGGTGAGTCGAGAATTTATTTACAGCCTTCTATATATTCGCCGACTGCCTCGTGGGCTTAGGGATCGCAAGTGCTACTGCTGTGCATGGGGTCCTGGGTTCGATTCCCAGGTCGGGCAAAGAGTTATTGAAATTTCATTGGAGTACATACAATACCTTTAACATAATGGTATTCTAACGTGTCCGCACTGTGGACGTACCTTCACTACTAAGTTAGGTTACTTTAGCCACACCAGGGCCGGCAGTCTCGACATTAGATAGTGACCAAAACCGGTCGCTAAGTCCTATCGATGTCAAATTCCTTTAATAGATTTTCAACCTTATGCTTTGGAAATAAAGTTGAAAATCTATTAAAGGAATTTGACAACGATACGACTTAACGACCGATTTTTGTCGCTATCTATGTCGAGACTGCAGGGCCAGGGCCGGCAGCCTCGACATAGATACCGACAAAAATCTGTCGTTAATTCCAGCAGTAGCAAAAGCAGATGTCGTGGTTAGATAAGGAATTGACGTGGTTTCGAAGTAAGGAACCTTTCAGTGGTCATAGTGAATAAGGGCCCTGAGCACTTGCTCGTAATCAATATTTGTTAGAAACAGTCACCGTTGCCGGAATCGGCATGGGATGATTATTATTGGAATTTCTCAGTGGCAGCCCGGAGTCAGCATTCGTGCCCGGTTGATGGCAATAGGCTCGCCAACTAATAAATAGGACTTAACATAACTCGGTGAAATTTGGGTGTACCATAAGTATACTCAAACTCAAACTCA
Organism: Dryobotodes eremita; assembly: GCA_917490735.1. Taxonomy (NCBI): domain Eukaryota; kingdom Metazoa; phylum Arthropoda; class Insecta; order Lepidoptera; family Noctuidae; genus Dryobotodes; species Dryobotodes eremita. The sequence continues at coordinate 20,294,158 of OU823249.1, read as the reverse complement.
AAGCATTTATTTCAATTAAACCATTTACAGGCACTTTTGAACTGTCAAAGAGTCGGTCAGTTAGTCAGAAAGTTGAAGCTAGTTGCCCATTCCAAAACGTAGATCTCTATGGAGAAGAACGGGCAAGAAACTCCAAGGACACTCTTTTTAAATCAAGATATTACAAAATCCTGGGTACATAATTCGTGTTGCTTCTATCTGCGAGAACAATGAAAAAAAAATATAAAAGAAACAATTCAAAATATAACATTAATAATAAAAATAAGCCGTGGCAGTTAAGAGATGACCAGTCTCAACTGACGGCGCTCGTTCACGAACATGACGCGTGGATCAGCACCATCCAGCTCAACCATTTTGTAGGGAACCGAATGATCCAACACACGCGCCACCAACAGTGAGACATTTAAGTGAGCATGACATAGTCTCTACTGCCATGCTGTCAAGTCAACATAATTATATAATAAACGAATCCATTGTACTCACATTTACAAAATTGCAATATGCTTCTAAATTATACAAAACTATAGTTTGCTATGTATTTGAGCAATGAATAAAATTTTACTACATAAAAGAAAATAATCATTAAAATATCTATTGAGTTATTCAATAATAAAACATATGTTATAAAAAATAAACAAACATTAAGTTCGCAATTTCAGAAAAATAAAAGGGGGAATAAGAAAGGAGTATCTCTTCCAAACATTCAAATTTTAACTAGTGCGCCCGAGTGGCTGTGGGGCAGGACCAGCATTAAGCCAAGCATTTTTATCTACTATATAGTCATTGAACTTATAATATGCTTGTCTACATAGTGTGCGTTTAATGCATGTTTTAAAATCTTCTCATTTAGTTGAAGAATATCGAGTGGTATTTTATTATAACATTTTACACAGTACCCCATAAAAGAAGTACCTACTTTAGATAACCTGAAACGTGGTTAATCTAATTTGTTCCTATTTCTAGTGTTGAAATTATGCCTGTCACTTATCTTACTAAAAAGATGTAGATTTTTTCGAATATACATAATGTTTTCATATATATATTGACAAGGTACCGTCATGATGTTAATTTTTTTAAACAGTTCCCTTAGAGATTCGCGTTTGCGGAGGTTGTAGATGGCTCTGACAGCCCTCTTTTGCAGAATAAAGATAGAATCAATATCCGCAGCCCGTCCCCACAGCAGAATACCGTAAGACATGATGCTATGAAAGTAACTAAAATATACTAGTCTCGCGGTATCCACGTCTGTTAATTGACGGATTTTCCAAACAGCGTAAGCGGCTGAACTTAGCCGCCCTGCAAGTGATGTTAAGTGAGGACCCCACTATAGCTTTGAATCTAGCGTAATCCCCAGGAAAACCGTTTTATCGACGAATTCTAGTATCTCCTTATTCAATACAACGTGACATTTACTACTTCTAACATTCGGTAACGAGAATCTTATGCATTTAGTCTTCTTCTCATTTAATACCAAATTATTTACAGTAAACCAATTATGAACCTTAAGCATGGCGTTATTTACATCGTCAAGCTCATGTGCATGTCTGTTTATTTCAAAAATCAGTGATGTATCATCAGCAAATAACACCATTTGAGGTCGGATTTTCAGTAAATGAGGTAAATCATTTATATATACTAAAAAGAGGAACGGACCCAATATTGAACCCTGCGGTACACCCATTTTGCCTACCTACATTTTGCATACCTCTGCCTAACCCGTCGGGGATAGCAGGCTTGATCTTATTTTATGTTATTTATTTATTTTAGTACATGGAGGACTTACAGCTAATAAAATAGGACAAAAAAGGAAACCATAGTCACCAGAAAGCCAATCACAAATCCTCACGTATAGACTTATATTCCCACTTTTGCAGTTCAGACCAGGAGGTCTGAGCCGCACAGAAAGGATTCTGTAAGAGGGACTGGGCGGTAATCCACCACGCGGGCTCAGTGCGGAAGACTTATCGTGATAGTACGCAATTGGTATAACATCAGTATTTTCGTACCAAGACCATTCCATGATAGTCTTTACAAAGCCGACAAAGACAATACCCACGTTTTAACTAGTAGTAATTACAATCAATTTATTAGAAATTCTGAAACCCCTTACCATACCTACTCCATTTTTGATGACTTACAAATAAGCCTTTTGCATAATAAAGTATAAAAACTCCAATAAAACGTATAATTAGCGCTTGGTAATTGGTATCAATTTGTAAAACTTTAGTCTTGGGTTGCCGGATTATAAGTTCACTAGATAGTCTTTTTTTTAACTTTGCCCCAAACTAGGAATTTCTCCTGTATTGTGGGTGCGTTTACAAACATTTAAACTCACATACACAAACAGCCAGACCCGAGCCAGTATAGCAATGTGTTCATATTGAAAGCATGAGTATTCGTGGAGTTTCTTTGTCCGTTCTTCTCCATAGGTATCTACTACGTTTGGGAATGGGCAACTAGCTTCATCTTTCTGACTGACTGACTCATTGACCATTCAAAAGTGCCTGTAATTGGCTTTTTCGAATTAAATGCTTTGAGTTTGAGTTGAGTTTGAGCAATAAATAATAATACTTCATTTTGTAATAAAAACCTTTTCTACAAAAAACAACCGACTTCCAAACAAAAAAAACGTGAAAAGTAACTTTAATTTCGGAAGTCGGTGTCTTTGGTTTTGTGTTTTCGGTTTTGGCCACCGACTTCCGAAATTAAAGTTATTTTTCACGTTTTTTAGTGTTTTTTTTTGGAAGTCGGTTGTTTTTTGTAAAAAAGTTTTTATTTTTCACTTTTTAGTTGTGGTACCTACCCCACACAAGTTCTTATACCACTACTTGATATGTAAATAACAGTGACAGGAAATTATTATAACATCATCAATATAAACTAAGTGGAAAAAATACGCAGTATTAAGAATAACTCAAAAACTGCTAGTCAGAACTTGATGAAATTTAAATGGGATCACATGTGATGCACCAGCTTTCAAATCAAAAAAGAATCATCCAAATCGGTTCACCCAGATAAAATTTCTGAGCTAACAAATATAAAAAAAACAACATACAGTCGAATTGAGGACCTCCTCCTTTTTTTGAAGTCGGTTAAAAATAAGTAGGTATGAAAATTTCAATTCCAACAATTTATGTTTGTGTTTATAATTTCTTCGCCTGTCAACATGAAGAGCTGAATATGTCATGCTAAATTAGATGTTACAATTCTAGTACCCTGAATAATTTATGTGTTACTTCGTGGAAAAAACGTGGGAATATTTGCACCTTAGACTTTCTTTTATTGAGGCTTGTGTTTATTTAATTGAACCGTTATTATAGCATTGTGAAAGGGTTACACGAGTATTTGATAATTCTTTTTCTTTATTAAAGACAATTTTGCTGTTATTTTATACCTACAGTTTGTTTGTTGTTTGTTTGTTTGTTTAATTTGTTTACAAATTCGTGTAGGTTCAATTTGAACAGCCTGAGAATGCAGGCTGTTGTACGTTTAAAGTTATTGTACGTTTTTTCCTATTGCTTGAAAATTATCAGATGACTCAAAGCTACCAATATCTTCTTGAACGGGCAAATCGCTGCGAACAAAATAATTGGCTTAGGTATTAAAATAGCAGAAACGAATAATTTATTATACCTAAACCAATTAAAATTTTGTAAAAGCCCTAGTCAATATACTGGGATGATAAGAACTACGGTATAACAGATAATATGTTTCATCCTGTCTGACGATAGTTATTTTATAAACACAGTGTATAAAAAAGTGTAAACACCAATCAAACTACAGGACCTGAGTAAAAAAAAAAACTAAATCATTTATTTGCATAAAAAAGATACAGAAAGTTTTTAACATAATTACATCGATCTCATAATATATTATGCCTATGCAAATGTTACATATTTATTTCTTATTTTAAGAAATTAATTAGTTAACTTGAATAATGCATGCGATTAGTAAATTATATTAAATTTGTTAACTATTAATTAATTAACTACATTACCCATACTTATGTAGTATGGGTAAAGTAATTAATAAATACAAATCACAACTTATAATCTAAGAACTCGAGTAAACTATAAAAGCATTTATCAATAACTATTTAGTTAAATTACGCTTAAATTAAAAAGATGGAAGGGTTTTTACTGTAATCGTTACACAATTCTATGCACATGATATCTGTTGTTGGATGTGAGTGTGAGATCCGTCTTGGGTTGATATAACTGGTTAGTATTATGACATTGAGGAACATAGTAGCTTGTCGCTTGCTGAAAAAGAATCTTATGTTTAAAAACAAATAAACATGATTCTAAGATATATATGCATGGTTAAATAAGTATGTCATATTTTCTAAAGAAAGGGCGACAAAACTATTTGTTTAAGCCCAAATATAGCCCTTACACTTTTTTTGCATAACGAATGCTTGATCAATTTCCACACAGCGACCCCAAAGAATGATACCATACCGTATAATGGAGGATATATAGCCGTCGTATGCTGTGATCGCGGCGTTTCGAGATATCCCGCAGCTAATACGCCTCAGAGGGTAGAAAAAACTATTAATTCTACCGCAAACATCATTTATATGGTTTTTCCAAGAGCAAAAGTTATCTAAAGATATCCCAAGAAATTAAACTGAGTCAGTTTCTGACAGGGCGACCCCTTTATATGCTACATATAGATTCAATGGTTTTGTTTTTGATATGTATTTAATTTGCGTAAATTTTGTTTTACTAATATTGACCTTAAAATTGTTAGCTTCAAGCCACTCTATAGGCGTTTGGAGGGCCGTGTTTATTTTCTGCTCGTAAGTGTTTTTATAGTTGCCTTTTAATATAATAGTAGTATCGGCCGCAAAAACTACACATTTATGATTCAAAATATTTGGGAATTTTTTAGAGCAAGAGCAACGGTGGACCTAAAATACTGCCTTGTGGCACGCCATAACTGTTTAATTAAAAATGAAGACTGAAATAACTCTCTCGTTTTGGATTGATCGTTATAACTTGATATTTCTACCGCCTGTACTCCATCAGATAGATGTGATGTGTCCAGTCAGATGTATGCTGTTCCTCTGACTCCGTATCTGAAAACTTTTTCTAATAAGCGGTCATGACTGACATGCTCAAACGCCTTACTCATGTCCATATAGAGCACTGAACAGGAATTTTGTTATCAATAGAGTCCAATGTTGATTATATTAATTGAAAGGCTGCTAAAGATGTGCTGCTATTTTAGTGAAAACCATTTTCTTCATCATTTTTAATTTGATCTTTTTAATGAAGTTTGATAATTCGTTATGAAATACATTTTTTTTTTTAAATATAGTTATTAGTGTATCAGGCCTGTTATTGTTTATTTGAGTTTAGCCCCTTTTTATACAGGGTGGTAAGGACATGGACGCTTAAACTGTTACCATGAAGTCAGTAAATGATTTTGAACCCCCCTGCGTTGAAATTTATCATCAGCTATAAAAAAAAAAATGTATCTATGGTTTCAGTTTGCGCGTCCCTGCCAGCACTGCCCGTATAAGTAGGTGAAATGGGCACAGAAAATCAGAATCTTCTTTATAATAATTTCATATATCCAAGTTCGTTTCGCAAGTTTTGCACTTCAAATCTTTATAATAGTTTAAGCTTTTCTGTGTAGTAGATAATTAATCGATCGGAATACCTGTTAGACTCATGTCACGATCAAAGAACACTGTAATTTGTATATAAAATAAAATGAATAGGGAAGTTTCTTTGTTCAATTAGACGTTGGTATATTTATAATAGTTTAAGCTTTTCTGTGTAGTAGATAATCGATCGGAATACCTGTTAGACTCATGTCACGATCAAAGAACACAGTAATTTGTATATAAAATAAAATTAATAGGGAAGTTTCTTTGTTCAATTAGACGTTGGTATATTTGTGTAGAGCAAATGTCTATGAGAATGACTATGTCCGACTGTGTTCTATAAACGCGTTGCGCCGACAAACGTAACATGGGACAAACTTCGACCATAAATATTAATATATTTATGGTCGAAGGGGACAATAGAAGGGAAATAAATACCACACTTATCGACGCGGAATCGGCTTGAGCCGGTCAGAAAGAACTTTATGTTATAATCAAAGGCAATCGGCTTGAGCCGGTCAGAACGAACTTTATGTTGTAATCAAAGCGAAAAAGACGTCATTCTCCGTGTTTCAGTTCGGACGACACGACTCGACACCGCGTCGAACACTAAGCGTTGTGATATGATGCGTGATCGGCTCAAGCCGATTCGGCGTCGATAAGTGTGGTAACTCCCTAAGAATGATTCGCAAAACGATAAATCACTTATGATAACCATTAACGAGATATATATCAGAAGATTTGTTCAATTTTGATAGTACTAGAATACTGTTTAAGGCATGATGGGTGGCTGATTCATATTGCACTGAAGCCTGCCTTAAAGGCAGTAAGTACAATTACGTTGTGCTTGGGAATCAAATGTTTTAAGAATATTCTTTAATCAACCCTTCGTGTATCGAGTGGGAATGTCTTACTCCGACATTTTAGGTAATTAATTCGAAATCTGATAAATATCTGACGAAAGTTCTTACCAAGAATAACATTTCATAGAGAGTTTTTAATGGATTCCGTTCCGGTTAATTAGGTACCTACTTGATATTTAATACCGCACATCTAGCTGAAACATATCAAACTTGAAACTATGATACCATATCACAGAATTTCCGGGAGATCAGTACAAAATGAAGCATATTATTATGTAGATAAATCATTTCGGTACTAATCAATAGATAATAGTATACATGTGGTCAGTTATATGTATATTTTGTTCGTGTGTACATATTCCGATATGCTTAAATTATTATCTTATCAAGTGTAATATGTCCGATATAGTTTTGCTATTAACGTTAAAGAATATTTTTGCAGAGTGCTTCATTTTATTTATTACTAACTTCTGCCCACGACTTCGTTCGCGTAAAGGTTGGAAATAATTCCAAGGGCACGTGCTACCCGGACAAAATGTAGCCTGTGTCCTTTCCCAGGATGCCATTTATCTCCTTGCCAAATTTTATCGAAATCCGTTCAGTGGTTTAGGCGTGAAAAGGTAACATTCAGACAGAAGTTACTTTCGAATTTATTTAATACTAGCTTTTGTCCGCGGCTTCGCGCGCTTTAATTTAGAATTTGACAATTAATTCGGGTTGCTCGGGGAATTATAGTTAGGAGGATGAAAAACAGGTCTACCGACACTCTAGACTCACAAAATGGATTAGGTACTTAAATAAAAAGTGAAAAAGTTCTTTACACACCACTAAAGTTTCTATAATAATATAATTCAATCATGATTCGAAAGACACGTGGCGCCATCTATTATCATAAGAATGTTATTGTTGTTTTCCTCGGGAACAGTACTTTTTTTCGGGATAAAAGTTACCCTATTTCCGTTTCTGTAGACCTGACAACATATATGCAAAATTTCAAGATGATCGGATCAGTGGTTTAGGCGTGAAAAGGTAACAAACAAACAAACAAACTTACTTTCGCATTTATAATATTAGTTAGGATAGTATTCTATACTAATTTAATAGTAAAGCTGAAGAGTTTGTTTGTTTTTTGTTTGAACACGCTAATCTCTGGAACTACAAGTCGGATTTCAAAAATTGTTTTTGCATTTGATAGTCCACTTTTTGAGGAAGGTTATGTGCTATTTATCATCACGCTACGACCCTTAGGAGATGAGCAAAACGAAAAAAAAATGTCAGATAGAACGCTAAGTGAAAACGCAGAACAAGCGCGGGCGGGCGATGCTACACGACGCGGTGGGTCGGGGGAACAAGAAATTTCAATGCTATTCAATGCTAATTGTATGTGATTTCATTTAATTATGTTCTGATTGTAGACTAAAGTGAAAATTACAGGCTGAAGTTGCCTGTAATTTTCATTTTAGACTACTATAATTAACCAAGGGGCGGAAAACTGTAATAACTCGTTCGAGGACATACCTATGTCATTACTCTTTTAATTTATTTTTTAAGTCAAGGTCGAATTTATTTACAATTGCTTTTGAATGAAATTAAAAGTTTTCATCTTTCCATCCAACTCCTTCGACTCAGTGCCGGCGTGGTAGGGCGCGGCTGGGCAAACGCCCAATGTGCCAGAGGTGACTGGGCGCCTAAGGGGCTGAGATTAAGCGCCCCTTCACCTCTGGCGCCTGCAGAGTACTTTTGTCTTAGTTCGTTTGGAGTAAGAAAGCCAAAAAAAAATTTGAGGTCTCTTCGCTTGCTCTTGCATCCGACATTCTCTGAATTCTCAAACTTTTCTGCATAAGCCGAAAAAGTAACTCCTATTTCTTTATAAATGGATGTATGAAAACCTAGGCGGAGTGCTGAAATTTTTCGCCCCTCTACTTTCCAAGAGGGGAGAGGGGCGCCGCCGAAATTTCGCTCAGTACGCCTGTTAAGTTAAAACCGCCACTGCTTCGACTAAATTTAAGCGACAATAGCTCAACTGTTAAAGCGCGTAGATTCTGCCCAGCGCGAGGCCGTGAGGTCGATTAAATTAGCCCTTACAATATTGACGTTAACTAACTGTTAGTACCTACCTACTCTAATTAACAGAAATATAGGTACTTAGAATGTCTAGTCTTAAATAGATACCAATTCATTGATATTTCAGTTACAAGCCACTCTCCCATCCCTTCCACAAAATATCCTATGATATTATTACCTTACCAAACACCACCAACCAAACTAACCAAAGGGGTGTCAGTCCGAAATGAACGTATTTTTTTTTTTATGTTTACATATCTCTGGACCATGGGGTCCCGGACCTTTGGAAGGCGTACGAGGGGCCCAAGCCAACTCGCAGAGGCCCGTTAGACGCTTTTAATTAAATGAGACACCAACCGACGATTAACCCCACACGCACTATGCAAGTGCGCCCAAGGACAACCCCCGGTTGGTGTTGGACTATTGCAGGATATGGAAACAAATATATTGGGTTTGAGAGGCTAAAGTGAACTGATTATCTAGGACTATGGGAAGACTATGGACCCTGCCTGACCAATGTTTTAAATAAAATACGCAGATGAAATGGCAGGGGGTGACTTGCATGCTCAATAATGGGCCCCCGGAAACTGTTGCTAGCACATAGTGATGTAGCGTGGGCCAACATGTCCTGAGGTGCTTGAGGAGTGGAGAGGAATTCCCCGGCAATCAGAACAATTCCAGAGCCCGGGAAGATGGTCAAGATCCCTACCAGTACTTACTGAAATATTTCCTTCCTCCGAGCACATTTCCTCTTGAGAATCTCCACTCAAGCCGGCCAATAAAGGCAAGTAAGAGGTGGGAGCTCTGTTCCTCGTCAGTGTTCACTCCAGCCGGTCAATAAAGGCAAGCCAGAGGTGAGGAACAAGAATACTCCCGGGGGATAAGGTCCATGGGGTCGCTACTGCCCAACAGCTCGCCACATGCTGCCCTGCGGGTTCCTGTATCTCTCTTGGTCGGCTCGTCACCTTAGACCTGCGGGGTAATTGCGTAACACACTAACAGTAGGAATGGCTTTCATTTTGACAGTTCTACAACATTCATTGTGTTATTTACGTTGTCGAACAGACAAATTTTCGAACATATGAAGCAATGGATTATCAAAATCCTTCAAAATAATTGAGATTATGATTGATAGTGTGTTACGCAATTAGGGTGCTGTTCGGGCAAAGTAAACTACCGGCACAGACCTAGTGTTCGGAGCCCCCACCACGACGTCAACGTAAAGAATTAAAGATACGGCGCGGCGGCGGTAGGGTTATTTTTATTATTATCTATATATAATAGGAGAAACTGACTGACTGACTGACATCAACGCACAGCTGAAATTACTGGGACGAGGAACGTGAAATTTAGCACACGGCTTTGTTTTATAATGTATGGAAGCACTACGAAGGGATTTTTGGAAATTCGACCTTTAAGGGGGTGAAATGGGGGGACTTTGTATGAAAAATCTTATTATTTGAGTTAATAAACTTGAAACTTAGCACGAATACTTGTCTAGGTAAATCAAAAAGTTTGTCATATTTTGTTTTTTTAAACTACCCCCAAAGAGGTATTGGCGGGTCTCAAAGTTTGTATGGACGAATTTTAACGCACAGTCCGATTAACTTGAAACTCTGTATTTATACTTTAGACCAAATACAAAGGAAAGCCGATCTTAACACTAATATTAACATAATTAGGAAAAACTAAAATTTTAACAGCCTAGGGTTATTTAGGAACAGTCACATGTGGAAGAGTTAGATGGATCAGAGTTTTTCGAAAATCTACTCCTATCGGGGTGAAAAGGGGTACTTAGTCAATTTTACAGGAGAGGATTTTACTGTGTGGCTTTATTAACTAAAAAATTGGCATAAATATTTTTTGAGTCACGTTATTTAAAATCCAAAACCATTTTTTAAAATTCCATTCCTCTGGGGGTGTAAAGAGGGAATACAGTTTATATAAAAAGGTTAATTAATTTGAAACTTGGCCCGAAAATGTGTACTTATGTATAAATAAATAATAAAGATCTAAATCATTATTACTACCATTTAAAGGGAGTGGCGGGGATGATGAAATTTGTAAGGATTAGTACGAAATTCACGCGAACGAAGTCGCGGGCGAAGTGCTGAATGACTGACGTATCAAAAATTAAGGGTTCTTTCTATAATGTAGGTGAGCTGTAAGGAGGGGTTTTTGGGAATTCGACCTTTAAAGGTGTAACAAATATCTTTATCTAGGGGTATGAAATATCTTACTTCTTGGAGTTAATAAACTTGAAACTTAGCCCGAATACATTCTTAAAGAAATAATAATGTTTGTCATTATTAGGTTTTCAAAACTACCCCTCAAAGGGATTTTAGAGGGTGCTAAAATTTGTTCGGTTACCTCAAATAACGGTATTAAAACTTGACAAAAAATAAAGAGTTACAAGTTTGAAGAGTCACCTACGTAACGGTAGTTTTTGGGTTTTTCGAAAATGGACCAGCAAAAGGGAATAATTAAGTGTTTGAGGGAGGATTTCACTGCGTGTCTGGATTAAGCCAAAGGAAGTAAAAATATCGTAATAATGAATTTTCTAAAACTACCGGTTAAAAGGCGTGGGATTGTAGGAGATACACGGAATCCACCGCGGACGAAGTCGCGGGCGAAGTGCTAGTTAATTTATAATTTTCTTTCTTCACAGACAGTCCAGTATCGCCGTTCACCAGCATACTGCCGCTCAGCTTCGTTGTGATGGTCACTGCCATAAAGCAAGGCTATGAAGACTGGCTCCGGCACAAAACTGACAACAAGGTCAATAACCAGATAGGTGAGATAACCAGAGATAACATAACTAAACACCATTGTCGAAATTGTGTGTGGTTTATTTTGGTACAATACGTGACAGGGTCATCGACGCATACCTGTTACCATGGATTCAGTACATGATTCTGGAACCGCTGCGTTGACAATTTTATTGTCATCGGTAATTTAAAAAAAGAATTGCTATTCCATACATTTTCACCGCGTAGGTATTGCACTTTTGTAGGAAACAGCAGATTTTTTTTACCGTCCAAAAATTACAACAATAGTTGAAATTTTTTGTCGGTTATGTACTGAATCCATATGGTTGTGCGTCGGTGTCCCTGCTACCATGTCTACTGCTGTAATTTACCAACGATTGATGAATTTCAATTGTTTTTTAAGCAAATAATAAATTAGGACGCTCTCGTAGGTCTTTCGATTCGATCCCCAAGTCAGGCAGTGGCAGTGCCGCGGATTGTTCGAAAGAGTTACCGTGGCCCTGGCGCACAGGCAACTAAAGGAACACGGGTGGGTTTTAGTCAGTAAAAGTCTGTCACGCCCTTCCGCTCCGCCCAGAGCGGGAGAGGTCATTTGATGATTTCCCACCCAAAAAAAAAAGGCAGTGTTAATGCGTGTTTTTCAATAAGAAATCGTTAGTAGTATCCCGGTGTTCAGATTTGTGTCCAATTAATGGAAACAGGCTTGTTTAGTTTTATTATTACGAGTATGTTTATCGCTAAGGTTTATTGTTTATTTGTAGCTTAGAAAAATGGAAAGTGAGTATGTAAGGATTGTAGCAGGTGGGGCGATCTGTAGTTTCTGCCAACCCCCATGGAAAAAAGGCGTTAGTTTATGTATGTATGTGTAAAAATGGAAAAGCTATTTAAAGCTTACAATATATAAGTTTCCTAGAAATAGACAAATTTATTTATGTTACGGATAGTACGCACGGCGACATATAAAGCTATACATTTCTAGTATAAGCTGACTTCTCCTTGTACGAAGAGCCTACACAATGCGAGGACAGCTAAAACTGGAAATGCATAGCTTTATATGCCGTCATATGTACCTATAGTAAATTACAGAATGCCAAGCTAAAAACCTTGAATGTTACGTCCAACAGTTATCTTTTTATCTGTTCATGATTCGACTATTCAATAAGTTGGTACTTCATACGTTAGGAATTTCCAGAAAGTAAATAGGTAGGGCGTTGTTGGTAAGGGTTTGGTCAGTTCTGAATCACTTTGCTTCAATGCTAGATTATGGAATAACTGAATTTTAAAAGGTTTCTTTTTTCTTCAAATTATTTCAACAGATATGATTTAATCGCTCTGAAATGAAAAATGATCAGGGTTCCATACCACAAAACTTTACAATCTTACAAGTGCGTCTACCACAAGCGAAATTGCTTTAGAAATAAGCATCATCTTTGTACGTATTTTTCTGTTCCTTTCTTCCTGTCTGTTTATATGTGTGTACATAAATGGTTAAAGAAATAAATAAAAATAATTTATTTTACAACTAGCTTTTGCGCGCGACTCCGCCTGCGCCTGCGTGGAGGTCGGAAATTATCCCACTGGAACGTACTAGCGGGATAAAAAGTATCCTACGTGTTAATCCAGGTTATAAACTATCTGTTTTCCAAATTCCATTCAAATCCGTTTAGTAGTTTTTGCATGAAAGAGTAACAAACATCTATCCATCTATCCATCCATCCTCACAAACTTTCACATTTATAGAATTGTAGACTTGTAAAGTTTTGTGGTATCCCTGGTCTATGGAAAAAAGCCAAGTCATCGCTCATTTATTTCAGTAACTACAATACATACAATAGCGGGGTAATTACATAACACACTAACAGTAGGAATGGGTTTCATTTTGACAGTTCAACAACATTCTTTGCATTATTTACGTTGTTAAGCAGATAATTTTTTCGAACTTAAGAAGCAATGGTTTAGCAATACGCTTCAAAATGATTCAGATTGTGAAAGATAGTGTGTTACGTAATTAGGGTGCAGTTTCATAAATAAAAGTGATCTTGTAATCGTTATTTTTAGCACTGAATAAAAAAGTTTTTGAGGTATCCTACTATAGGTATTTCAATAAAGTTTCGCATAGTTTAGCCGAGGAGATAGCATTAATCAGCGGTACCTTATCTGACTACAATAAAAATGTATAAGCTAGTTATCTGCGCCCGGTTACCTACTATTATTATGAATGACCATTTCTTTTCCGAGTATTTAAAACTTGAAAGAGAAATAATTATATAGAAAACTAGTCGATGACTAATTGTGAGGTTTTCATGACGTGTACATAATTTTAATTTCCCGATAAATGAATGACACACTTTGATATATCACCCCTGTATCTTCTGAAGGAGTGTTGTGTAATTAGTTCACCCATATTTCACCAGGAATCTATATTCCTGACAATATTAAAAGTCCAATTTGACGTTTCTCATTATACATGCTGCGATAATTTTGTATGAACGTCTACGTAATAAAAATCTTATTGTAACGAAGTTGAGCACAAGGGAATAAAATGAAAATTCACCCCCTAAAGGGGTTAAAACGGGGATGAAATGTGTTATATTTCCTTAATGTTGAAAAAAATACTGTTTAAATCCGATAATAAAATATTAAAGACAGTTGAAGAGGAACAAAAAGTGACATTTACACTTTTTTCTTTTTTCTCAGAAATCGAGAAAAATGTAATATAGGTATGCACGATTCGAATGTAAATGTTACCTTTTGTACAGAATACTCCTTTTAAATGCCATTTTCTCGTGAAATAAGCCACTAATTCAACCAAATCTGTTCAGAAATTGATAAAATTACAGGTTTTGAGGCCAAATAAAAAAAAAATTGCAATCCAGCCGGATGCGTAAATGTCACTTTTTGTTCCTGACCTCCTCAATTAATATATACTTACACATTCACAGCATCATCATCATTCTTCTGCTTTATTCCAATTTATTTGGGGTTGCAACAACATGTCTTTTTTTCCATACCTACTTCTCTATTAGTCGTCGTATAACACATAAAAGACACAGCACATAAAATAGAAAATATAAAATCGAAAGTTGTATGGAACTTCGTCATTTTTGCTCATGGGAAATTCTATCGGGCACAGGGCTTGTGTTTAATAAGTCTCAAGTACTAGAAGGTGGGTCTAGACCATAGGTTCTCAATCTTATTTTGCCCACCGCCAACTTTAAGTTTTTTTTCTAGAGCCCCCATTTTTTTTAGTTACCATCTGTCGCGAATCTGAAACAGCTATTAGAATATAATAAGAATAGAATACTCTTTATTATGTACACCATAAAAATTACAGATATAAATGTAGACATTTTACACAGGGTGACACAATGGGCGGTCTTATCGCTAAAAGCGATCTTTTACAGACAACCTTTGGATGGATTCAAGGGAGAAGGAGAGACAATAATGCAGGTAGTCAGTGGTGTACCATTTACATATACAACAAAATACATACATACATAAAACATATACTTATCTACATAGCTATTGCCACGATTGTATTTAAACGTGTAATAAAACTAATATATAAAAATCTCGTGTCACAGTTTTTGTCATCGAACTCGTCCGAAACGGCTTGACCGATTTTTATGATTTTTTTTATGTATATTCGATAGGTCTGAGAATAGGTCGTAAAGTATATTTCATACCGCTGCGGGTGAAACCGCGGGATACAGTTAGTATTATTATATAGTAGTAAGATCCCATCTTAACGCCCCCTAATTTTGTCTGGGTCTTCTACTGCCCCCTAAAAGTCTCAAACGCTCACGAGGAGGCGTTATCGCACACGTTGAGAACCTATGGTCTAGACTAACTAGTAACTAGCGAATAAAGACACAGTCTAACAAATGACTTTGATGATAATTATACCGATCAATGCGTGATGACTAAGGCATTTAATCGCGCATCCATAGCAAATGCGGTCTGTCTGCCTTTTATAAAAGTACTTATCAATTAGTCCGCTTCATCAATAATACAGATTAATTAATTATCTTTTCAGGAAAGCATTTGTTTTATTAAAATGTGTTCGATTATCAATCTCCTTGTTGTTTATTTGGTATTTAGAAATATTTCATTCTATTACTAGCTGACCAAAGTTTTGTTTTTGACACATTTAATCAATTATTTAGGCTCGTGCTACCCATTAGCCTGCCACGTTGGTTTAGTGGTCGCCAGCGCAACTGCTGAGTAGGAGTTCCTGGGTACGATTCCCGGGTCTGGCAAATTGTTAATAGGGTTTGTCACCTCGAATTTCTCAGTAGCAGCCCGCAGTCTGGATTTGTGTCCGGTTGATGGCAATAAGCTCGCCCCCTGTTACGTGGGACTTAAATATAACTGGCGAAATGTGGGTGTACATACAATAGGTACACCTCTATCTAACCCTTCGGGCAATACTGGTGTTATGTTATGTTATGCTTCCCATTAATTCCCGTTTAGATTTAAAAAATTAAAACTAATGACTAGAATCTAGATAAATTCAATAAAGGAATTGAATTCCCGACTTGTCTGTTTAAGTTCATCGATACTGGCACCGGCAGACCTTGGTCTGGTGCATTACAAGAGATGACGATAACAGTTCTTTATCTCGATGTAAGGTTATTTAGATAGAACTTGTTGATAATAACCTCTACTTACTGGTTTAAACGTAGATATAGTAAACTATAACGTCATTCTGTAATGTGTATATATATATAGAGATGATAATATTTATCGCTTTTATTAAAATAATTTATCTAATCTCCATTCGTCGAAACAGATAACTCGAAAATCTAATTTAAAAGGTATTTTCCTGTCCACACCTTCACATTTTTTGTTTTACCGTGTTTTAAGGACAATTTTTTTTTATGCTGAAGTAACGAAAGTTATATTGTAAGAAAAAGATTGCTGCGCTGGAACCAAATAATTTGAAATAAGGGCGGGAGGATGAACAATCATCGAACAATAGCCATGACTCTGCAATAAACCTATGTCCTTCTAATTGTCTAACATACCAATACAAAACAAGTTTATTTTCTAACTTCAGATTTCCCATGAAAAGTATGCGCTTCGGGGATCATAACTTATAGTGGAAGGTAACTCTGTGACGCGACGTTCGGAAACACGAACATTCCCGAAGCGCATACCTTTTCTGGGTTATCTGTATTTGATTTTTTTAAAGAACAATGATGAAAGATATATTGTAAAAGACTATTGTCTAACATACCGACACAAAACAAGTTTAAGTATGCGCTTCGGGATCATCATATATCTTCGGAAAAACGAACGCGCGATGTCGATATCTAATAATCAGTGATAGGAATAGGTAGTGCCTATTTGCCTAAACTTCGAAGAACAGAGACAAGAAACGGAGACTTCCTTAGGACAAAATTTTTTCTGGGAATTCTGTCCCGAAATTCGGACAACACTTTTAAATACATTAAAAAAATATGTTATTTGGAATAAGTAATTCGTCTATATTTACCTAAAGTTTGCGACTAGACATAACATTTATAATTTATAACTCCATAATAATAACTTATCCTCTACGGGCTCTAAAGGAAAAATAAAACACTTAGATTATTGTTGTAACAAATATATGTATATTTATATTATTTTTTAAATATGACGTAATTGGAAAGCATGAAACAAAATGTACTGACGGAAAAAACTTAAGTTACAAATTTCTGTTTATCTATCTATGTCATATTTATTTTACTGACGTTGAGTGATGCAATTTTAACTCAAATCAAAGTACAAATTAACCTTTGAAAGTGTTGTCCCGAATTTCAGGACAGATGTCCCGGAAAAAAATTTAGTCCTAAGGAAGTCTCGTCTCTGTTCTTCGAAGTTTAGGCAAATAGGCACTACCTATTCCTATCACTGCTAATAATAGAGCTGTTACAACCATGAAAGTACTTGCCTATTTTATAATAAAATTACAAAATTGTAGATTAACAACTCTATGCAATTCCAAAAAGCTTTTAAAAACATTTGAGTGACAAATGACGACCTGCGACCGGAGTAGGTAATCCGACAGAGATAAAACTTCATACAAACGCGCAGTGGTAGGTGTAAAGCGCGGCGGTAAAAAGTTAAAAGCTTTGCCTTTGTGGTAACTCTTTTGACGCGGCGTTCGTACTAATTCGGAAACACGAAGATTCCCGAAGCGCATACCTTTTCTGTTTAACCTGCACCCTAATTACGTAACACACTATCTATGACAATCTGAATCATTTTGAAGCCTATTGCTAATCCATTACTTCATATGTTCCAAAAATTTGTCTGCTCAACAACGTAAATAACGCAATGAATGTTGTTGAACTGTCAAAATGAAACCCATTCCTACTGTTAGTGTGTTACGTAATTACCCCGCTTTATTTGAATAACATTCTAACTTACATTTATCATTCAACAGTGGAGATAGTCCACAAAGGCGTGATCAATGAGGTTCGCAACTCTTCGATCGCGCCTGGCACCCTGGTACGTGTGCGGCGAGGGAAGGAGGTGCCAGCAGACTTGGTCCTGCTGTGCTCCGCGGGGGCGAAGGGTAAATGCTTCGTGACTACTGCCAACCTCGATGGAGAGACGAATTTGAAGACTTTGAGAGTACCCCCACCGTTAGCCGGCTTTACACCAGGTAATAACATGTAACTGTGATTGATTTATCATTGTTCATAATAATTATTCATACAGCTTATGTGTTGTGTATTCTGTATCTGTTGACTTTTTTTTGTGGTGTGTTCTGTTAATAATATTTAATAATTGCCTAAAAATTTGTAAATGTCCCCTTAAAAATCATTTGATACTTTATGGTTTGTTGTTTTTTTTTATCACAACTGTTTATTTAAATTCAGCTAACCGGTATTTTATGTATAAAATGGTACTTCAGAACTTCTGTTTCCAGTAGCCATAATAAATCTATTAAGCTTTAAATTATTTTATAAATACTAAAATATAATTTAGATAAGGAATTTTACTACACGCGTGTTTTGTATATTTTATTACCTTGTGATTGTGGTAATAAAGGTGTTTGGAATCTCATACGTGCTTTTATTTGTGTGATCATCGCTAAATCATTTTTCATTGTCTACCTTACTCGCTCACTCATTTTAGCTTAAGGAAACAACGATCTGTCTCAAAAGGCTAATCTCTAAACACATATTGTGAACAAAGATTCCGAAAGACACATTAATCTGTCCATTAATACTTTATCTAAATATTAAAAACAACTGAGGATATTAGAAATGTATGAACCTTACAGTTACAGCGGGGTAATTGCGTAACACACTAATACTAGAAATGGCTTTCATTTTACTGTTCAACAACATTCATTGCGTTATTTACGTTGTTGAGCAGACAAATTTTTCGAACATATGAAGCAATGGATTAGCAATATCCTTCAAAATGATACAGATTCTGATTCATAGTGTGTTACGCAATTAGGGTGCTGATCACTTTAAGACTTGATCACATTAAACTCCTTACGTCATGTCGATGTATTTGTTTACCACTCGTGTATGGCCTACGTCGCGCGTCGTTGTGACGCGTAATATATGACGTCGTCATTTGCATTGCACGATATGACAAGGTTCTAACCATGGTCAAGGTTTTTCTTCGCCGACTATACTTATAATAGCCCAGTATAGATTCCAGTTCTCACAAAGGTTAGAATGTTGCTGTAACTTATGATACTTATGAACAAAAATTGCAAAAAAAATCTCTTACTTTGTTTTAATCGTGATCTGGCAGTTTGAAGTAACTTATGCGGCCTACCCAAATGTCCTTTCTTTGGTATTGTTCGTCGAATCTTTGAGCTCGTTAAGTTTTGACTTGAGCTGCACGATTACTGACAAATGCGTGCACTGACTGGACCGATCCACTCAGTCTGTGTGTTTTCTTTCCTCAAAAGACCATTTCAGACACCAACCGACATGGTCTTCACATGATCTGACCAAGAATATGACTGACCTCTGAGTTTGTTTCGGCCTTTCTTCTCGGAGTAGTCAGATAGGAAACGCCGACCTCATCTAGTTTAAAAAATAATATGATTGACGTGTAAAACTGTTTGTACAAACCTACTTACAGAAATAAAATCATTTATCATTTGTACCTTTTTGAGATTGATATGAGAAATAATTCACAATAACTGGAATCAAACTATCTGATTCTATGTGCGTAGATTTAAGAATTGATGGCAACATATACGAAGTCGGGAAAATCTACTTTAGAAATGAAATAAAAAAAAACGAATCGTTCTAGCTTTACGCTCATTTGTCCTTAGATATTCTCCCGCAAGGTATGCGGATTGAGGTGCCCAGTCCTGTGGCAGATCTCTACACGTTCTACGGAAGGTTGGAGATCCCCTACCAAAACAGCCTGGTGCTCACCACTGACCACCTGATGCTCAGAGGATCCCGGGTCAAGAACACAGAGTGGGCTATAGGATGCGCTATATATACGGGTAAGTTTAAACAACAAATTAGTTGAATGTTACAGAAGGCAGATGAATACAGAATTTGGTAGCAACTTTTCACCATTTGTGAATGTATTATATAAACCTATAATAATAATAATAATTTAATTCAGACTTTTGTCCATATAGAGTTAGTAATACACTGAAGCTTAGAACTATGTTAGTAATACACACATACAAAAACAAACTATAATAATTATCCTATGTGTAGGCGAATCCAGTGCCTCCAGATAGGACTATGAAAAGTGAAAGACATCTAAAACTTTTTTGAAAAAATGCTTACCGAGGTCGATCCGTGGATGGGTGATCATCCATTACATATCGAGATCTCTTCGTGCCTCAGAAAGCACGTTAAGCCGTTGGTCCCGGCTGTCATTGGTAGATATTGTAAAGTCGTTACGGATTTAATTTTAAATTAAATTTAAATTTAATTTACTTTACTTTTTAATTAAATTTAAATTAAATTTACTTAAAATTTAAATTTAATTTACTTAACATTTTAATTTAATTTTCGTCAGAAGCCTGAAAGTCTGACAAAACAACCAGTCTTGCCAAGCGGTATAGTGTTAAAGACTAGGCATATGATGATGCCCACTTCTTTTTCTAAACTACCTGTATCATCATCTGTCTGCCTTTTCTCAACTATTTTGGGGTCAGTTTCCAATCTAACCAGATGCAGTACCTTAAATATTTAATCAAACACTTTGTTACAGGTGAAGAAACAAAACTGGCTCTCAACTCAAAATACTCCGGAAACAAATTCTCGTCAAGCGAACTGGCGATCAACAAGTCCCTTTTATACTTCATAGTTCTTCTAGTCGTCGAAATATTAGGCTCCTTGGTCGCAAAACTATTGATCGAGTTAAATAATCCAGAGAGGGATCTATACCTTGGTCCTGGGACCCCAAACCCGATTCCATTAAGCTATGTTCTTCAAGATCTGTTCTCGTTTCTGCTATTGTATTATTATATTATCCCCATGTCGCTGTACGTCACTATAGAGCTGTATAAGTTTATTGGTAAGTACTTTGTTTCATGCAATTTGAGTAGTTCATAAAAGTTTGGTATGCGACCATAAATAACAATATTTGCCTTACCCACGCATGCTGTGTTGTAATTGCGCGTAATAACTGAAATATGCGAATTAGATACTCTAAGGTGAATATTCACAGACCGTGCTTCGACTTCACTTTGATAAGTTAAGTCAGAATTTCATACTAAACTAATATGAACCTTATTTGTTTTCTAATAATATTTATATTCGTATAAGCGGATGTTAACAAGCGTTCCATATGAATACGAATCATGATCACATTGGTTTGAAACGCTAACTTTACTTGGCAAAGTCCAAGAGCGGTCTTTGAGTTTCGCCCTAAATGGAGCCGTTCCAAAGTGTAGACTATTCAGCAAACGCACTATAATCACAATTGCTTACATCTCTTTTAGTGCTTGCACGTAGAAAAATTTTTGTACATAGTTTTAGTATTTCAACATAATTGTAATACTAAAACCCATGCCTTCAGATTTCACCTCATACATATCACACTTTTCCCCAGGATCCTTATTCATAGCCTGGGACGAAGACCTCCGTTGTGAAGAGACGGGTACACCCGCAGCAGCGAACACATCAGACTTGAACGAAGAGTTAGGACAAGTGGAAGTGTTGTTCTCGGACAAAACCGGCACTCTCACCAAGAACCTCATGGTGTTTAAGTCATGCTCCATCATGGGACAAATGTATGAGGAGAAGGAATCCAAGCTCTATGATGTGGAGAGGTTTGATGAGCCCGTGGATTTGTTTCAGGTCAGTGTTTTGTAATATCTGTGGCTTAGCTATAATTTCTCAGTAGCAGCTCGGAGTCTGGATTTGTGCCCGGTTGATGACAATAACCTTGCCCCCCTATTACATGGGACTTAAACATAACTAGCGAAATGTGGGTGTACCACAGCTTGACTCTGCCTACCACTTCGGGGATTACAGGCATGGTATGTTATGTAGCTATAATTCTTAAAATTGAGTTCTTGTGAACCAAAGGAGCATTTTTGGTCCTTTTGCCAGTTCAGTCAGTTCTTCATTCGATCGATATATTAAAATGGTCAGTTCTTGAGAAAATACGCAATTTTAGTAGGTATGTTATCTTGCACTCTTTACTTAGCTTTAATCAGCTCTTCTTAGCAAACTGACACAGTAAACTTATTAAGAGTTTTGTAAGTTAAATATTTAAACCAAATTCAGATAATTAGTGTTGCCACTCCTTATTTTTGATCAATTTAGATTACGAAATGTCAGAATAATAAGTACCTTAGTTAGAAAAACTAAACTATGTCTGCCGGCTGGCCACTGCAAGGGCGTTCCATGGTTAGTGCAATATGATTAACTAATGTAATAGATTAGATAGCGTAATACGATTTTCCACACTGATATTTTTATCTTTATGTACGAATTTCAGTGTTGCACGTAGATACTTAAAAAAGTACGGAATTACCCTTTTTATCTATATGAAAGACATCTAACTAGGTAAATCTTATCTTTGCGAATAAGCTATTTTCATCCTAATCGATGGTTTCATCCTGCGCAATATGGTTTATAAAGTACTTTAAATCATATTGAGATACTACGACTGTTAACTTTATCGTGATGCATGTTAAAGGCGGACAGGCGCGACGCGACAGCGCTACACAAAAGCGCCGCTAGTCGCGCGACACGCGGTGCCTTTGTATCGGGCGTCGCGTCGCGCCAGTGTGTACGAGCCTAAACACTTGTTCGGGCGGCCTTGAGGCGATGGCGAAGAGGCGAACTAAGCAGACGATGGGCAATTGGTCCGCGACGATAGAACTTACGGAAATCTATGCAATAACGCACACGAAGGACAGATAGACTGTTGGGATTGCCATACGTTCTATCGCCGCGGGCAAATTGTGCATCGTCTGTTTAGCGCCTAAACGGTAGAGACGGGCGGCAAAATCGAAAATAGTAATTATTCGGGTCGGCTTTGGCGTTCAACAAATACTGCCGAATTGAATGTGCCAACGGGGTTCCTCAAGGCTGCTATATCTATTTAAAAGATTTACCAAAATGCACTGAACATCAAACTATTATTTTTGCCGATGACAGCACAGTAATCGTTCCATGAAAAGATATAAAAACAAGAAAATGATATAAACAGTTCCCTACAATATATAAATAATTGGTTAAACAAAAAAAATATAAAAAAACATTAAAAATACAAATATTTTAGGATACGATGATCTATAAACAAAAGTTATAAAATCAGTAGCAGGAGAAATATCAGTGGATCTGAGCCATGTAATTAATCTTTGCATAGAGACAGGTATTTTCCCTGATGCACTCAAAATATCTTCTGTTAAACCTCCATTTAAAAAGGAAAAGAAAGAGCTAATGCAATTCTATAGGCCTATATCCCTTATTAGTATAATGTCAAAAATATTTGAAAAGTTTTTATATAAACAGTTGTATACTTATCTCGAAAAAGGAAATATACTCGCAAATAAACGAAAAGGGTTCAGAAATGGTAAAACGATAAACTTGGCAATATATGATTTTTTACTGTCATGCCAAAAGTAGATGCGAATATACCTGTAAGCACGATATTCTGTAACATGACACAGGCATTCGACCATGTCCGTCACGACATACTGATTGAGAAATTAGAAGCATATGCCATTAGAGAGAATGTCTCAAGCCTTGTTCAATGCTACTTAAGCAACAGAAGCCAATTTACAAATTTCGCCAGTGAATAAAACCAATAAACATGAAATCATTAATAAATCAAAAGAGCATGTCGCTAAATTCGGCGTACCGCAAGGTACTTTCGTAGGCCCACTATTTTTTATATCGTATATTAATGACCTACCTAAAAGTATCGACCATCCAATTCCACTTTTTGCCGATGATAGCATTATTAAAATTGCCTGTAAAAATAGAGACACAGACGAAGCTGACATTAACAATTCTATAGAATCAATGATAAAATGGTCAGAATACATCCTTCTTAAGATAAATCTTGAAAAAATCAATATTATGCATTTTGCCCAAAGATAAAAAATTCCAACAACATAACATAGACAAAGTTGACCGTTTTACGAGACTCGGGACTAAGCGGTCGTGTATTTTGTATTGATGAAGTAGACAATTACGACAAATAAATTTAATTATTTGCGACGTCAGTGTAAAAGTAAAGTGTGTCGTGTGTGACTTGTAGGTTTTTATATCAAGTTTCGTGTGCAAGATGAACTAAATATTTTTATAAACAATAAATACGGTGTTTCTACTAATATGTCGAACCCAGGATCGAGCCCGTTTGGTCGTAGCCAATTGCTACATAGAAGTCCTCCACCGACGCCTACCGAACCATTACCCCCGAGCGACGCAAATCCACCAGCACCCGTGGCGGATGAATTGCCGAGTGAAGTCATCAGCACGCCGGAGTTCCAGAAATGGTTAGGATCTATAGATGCCATTTTGAACGAAGTTTGCTCTATTGTCGGTGAAGAGAAAATGAACTCAGACCAGAAGCTTCGTGTCTCCTCTCTTTGCCGGAAGGTCTCAAGTGGGACTTCTCAGTTGGCCGTCTTATACCAATCGTTGAAGTAGAAAACCATCCAGGTCGTTACCACAATCCAGCACCTACAGATTCACCAGAACGTTGTGAACTCTCTCCAGCAATTCAAAGAGGTTGTAGAGACAAAGCTGAATCCCTCAGAAAATAGTTCTTATGCTAGCATGGTTAAGAAAGGTTCCGATAACTTCGTCCGTCCTGAAAACTTGAGATCAGTTGCCATCTATCCTAGCGATAAGACCCAAACAAGTGACGACACCAAGTCACTTGTCCAAAAGATTATCTCCCCCGAACAACTTAAGCTTCATGTCCGTGGCCTGAGAAAAGTGAAAAATGGGGTCGTTCTGATTAGCACTGAAAATAAAGGCGATATTGATAAACTGAGGAATTCGGATAAACTAGTAACATGGGGCCTTACAATAGAAGAACCTTCTAAACGCCGCCCTAGGGTCGCTGTCATTGGTGTCCCCGTATCCCTTACCGAGAAAGAGGTATTTGAATGTATTTATGAGCAGAACCTTTCTAACAAGCTGACGAATACAACTCGTGAGTCCTTCCTTGAGAGCATCAAATGGAGCTATAGATCTGGTAAGAAAGATCTTCCTACCTGTAATTACATCTTGGAACTACATAAGAAAAATTATCACAAATCAAAGCAAAATTTTTATTAACTGGACATCGTGCCCTGTGAGAGATTTCACGATAGTCACCGGGTGCTTCAATTGCCAGCAGTTCGGACACGCAGCCAAGTTTTGCCGAGAAACTAGTCCTACTTGCAACCACTGTGGAGAGCCTGGACACTCCTTCAAGGAATGCAGCAGCAAATCTTCCCCCCCTCAATGCGATGCGCAAACGCTTCAAGAGGAAATGTGACTATCCAACTGGTGATGTAAGTTGCCCGGCGCGGAAATATGCAGAGATAAACTACATCAACTCAATAGACTATCAAGGCGCCTAAGAGCGTCACCGAATACTTTATTTAGTTAGCACATAAACAGGCAGCTTATTCTTTATTTATATTTCCTCTCAGTTTATAACGATCATGACAAATCAGTTTATTTGTGATCTAGATAGTTTTTCTGTGTCTGAATCAAAAATCTGTAATGTTGAGGACTACAAATACCTTCTTCCTTTTGGTGACAAAACGTTAACCCTGCTCACACAGAATATTCGCAGCATAAATCGAAATAAGAATGGTTTTGAAGTGTTATTACAGAATCTTGACATAAGCTGTGATATTATCGTCTTAACAGAATGTTGGTTGTCAAAACAGACAGTCAATTTACAATCTCTTGACCGATATTATTCTTATAAAACTGACAGAAACATAATCCAAAACGATGGATTAGTCATTTATAGTAATTGCTTAATAATTAAAATAATTCCCGAGACGGTAGTCATGGCTATTTATAGGCCTCCTTCTCAAAATATGGACAGATTTTAGACTCACTTGACACAAACTTAATACCTACAAAAACATAATACCTACTTTTGGGCGATATTAACATTAACATTGATTCCGGGAAGACTGATACTCATGTACATAATTATCTGAATATTTGCTCATTTTATGGACTTTTACCAGCTCACTATCACTCAATGCATCAAAGCGGTTCATGCTTAGACCATATAATTCTATAGACACATCCTGCACTGTCAATAAAACGGGGATAGAAATAAAAAGAAAGGAAAGAAAGAAAATACGTTTATTTACGGTAAACATGACGCAAAGAAAAAACAAACACAAAAAAGAACGAGTTGGGGGAAAATAGGCGTCACATTCACGCAAAACGACATTCGCTCAGCATAATGCTACGCACCTATGCGAGACAGAGCCCCAGCGCTGGTTTTCAGCGATAGCCGGCGCTGACGTGACGACGTCAACCAGTGCAGCATACGAAAATTAAAAATAGACAAAAAAATAAGAAATAAAATAAATATACTATACCTAGTTAGGATAGGTAGGTGGGTTAGGGCTAGGTAGCAGCAGACGTTAATAAATACGTGCTAATCGATATATCAATTACCCTATGAGTAGTTTAACCTTGATAAACAGTGGATGATAAAATGATTAATTTTATTGTGTCTTTAATTGCAGCATTTAACCGGTTGCACTAAAACACATGTGCGACTTAGACCAGTCCACAGTTAATGTTTCCTTTTCTATGAGTCCGTCCTATAATACGAATGAACCCATGCTCGGTTCCTATAAACAAAAACGAATCGTTTTGCTTACCAATGCTAGCATTTTTTATTGCCAAACCTGGCATATAAATAGATTCGTAAGCTAGCAAATTTTACCTGTGGTAGCTACAGGGCCGTATTAAAGCGTGTGGAGGCCCTGGGGCAACCAAAATGTGTAGACCCCGAAAATTTTGTGGAACAGACGATAATTTTTTTCCCACGTTTTTCAAATCATTTTTAATCAGGCTGGATTGTTTAGATAGGGCAGTAAGGGCAAGGTACCTTAATCATTGTACCTACACACCGTGTGTAAAACAGCGAAAAAAAAAAATCAAAGGAACAGTTGCTTACTAGTGTTTACTCGTCGGAATTTGAAAGATTTTTTTTCCGAAGTCTATTGTGGGGGCCCCTCTTTTGTGGAAGCCCCGGGGCGGTTGCCCCGGATGCTCTCCCCTAAATCCGGCCCTGGGTAGCTACTTCCATATGGGAGGGTCTACTATGCAACTCTATGAGGTATTTGCTTCATTATTGGAAAAGATACAAGAGTCTTAATTTTAACCAATAACGTACCGTAAATTATGGGAATCGACCATAAGGGGTATCCGTCAACGAAGCCCATGAAATTCAAAATTTATTACGTTGTTTGGGTTCCATACCTTAAAAGGAAAAACGGAACCCTTATAGAATCATTTCGTTGTCCGTCCGTCCGTCCGTCCGTCCGTCCGTCTGTCAGTCTGTCAAAACCCGTTTTCTCAGGAACGCGAGGAGGTATCTAGTTGAAATTAATATCAAATAAGTAGGTATATGGTCCTTAAGGGCTCTAAAAAAATCAGGCTTCTAAGTCAACGCAGTAAAAACGTACGGCCATTTATGCGACATATTTTGATACTTGCGAATATATCAAAACCTATAGAGTACTTCCCGTTGTCATAGAATCATGAAATTTGGCATGAAGCAACGTCTCACAGCACAAGTAAAGGACAGAGTCCGAAAATCGTTAATTTGTGTCACATAAAAAAAAAATTATTTGCGATTACAAACTGCAGTATAATTCCTGCAATTAGATACTTTTTGTTGTCATTTCGATTAAATTCTTTTTACGAGTCATTCGGTCAGTTTTTTTACTTTTTCGTGATTTTTTTGAATTATTCAAAAATTTACAATTGTTCTGAACATTGTCAAGAAAAAATAAATTACGCATTCTGTCGTTGGAATTCCTACTGAATGGATATTTTATTCAATAATATTGAATCTTTCTTTGAAAATGAATTTTAAAATTTTAACCACGATTTGTGAGTAGTCAGCGGATACAATCGACTGTACGTTCCCTGGAATTTCAAATTTTTAACCACGATATGTGAGTAGTCAGCGGATACAATCGACTGTACGTTCCCTGGAATTTCTCGTCACTTTTTTTCTTTGATTATTTGAAATGCCACTTTTTTGGTCTTACCCTGCCATTTATTGTTTGCCCGTCTTCTTCCTTCGTCTGCCGGCCGCCGAAGTCCGAGCGAGCTTGCGGAGAAAAACGCAGGATCGTTGCCGAGCAAGGTCGACGACACAGGTGCCTAACGGACACATCAGGTGCTAAATAAGTCATTTGTGTGGCGCATTAACGCCCAACCATCAATATAAAAGAAGTGTTCTGTGTTATACCGTCGTGTGACATTTTAATTTTAAGGTGCTTTCCTAAATTCTCAATATCAGATCTTGTTCTCTTTAAAATTTATCTCAACGAAATTATGTAAAGAAAAACCTTAATCTTGAGCTTATTTGTGTTAAATAATTTATAGAGCGGCACGAATTTCATACGATTGCAATCGAATTTAAATTCGTCTATATACTTAGATTCCTAAATATTTGGAAACATCCATAAGTTTTTTTTTCTCCGAAAATCTTGTTGTGATATTTTTTTTTTGGTAGCCTTTTACAATTTCCAACGACTGAATATTAACATTTTTTGACTTGTTATTTCTTATTTATTTCGGATGTTCTTTTTAATAATAAATTTTACGTGTACCAGCTGTGTGAGTTTGATTTTTAGCTACCACACGCCGGGGTTCGAGTCCCCGGCGTGATAAATGATAAATGATAAATGATTTTATTTCTGTAAGTAGGTTTGAACAAACACTTTTACACGTCAATCATATTTTAAAAACTAGATGAGGTCTGCGTTTCCTATCTGACTACTCTGAGAAGAAAGGCCGAAACAAACTCAGAGGTCACAGTCTCTTTTAAAGTCCAGACATAATCTTGGTCAGATCATGTGAAGACCATGTAGATTTGTGTCTGAGATGGTCTTTTGAGGAAAAACCACACAGATTGAGTGGACCTGTCCAGTCAGTGCACGCATTTGTCAGTAATCGTGTAGCTCAACTCAGAACTTAAGGAGCTCAACGATTCGACGAACAATACCAAAGAAAAGACATTTGGCTAGGCCACAAAAATTACTCAAACTGCCAGACCATGATTAAAATTAACCGAGTAGGGAAAAAAAAGCAACAATGACCCACATAGTCTTCACATTCACAATATTAAAATGATAATCAATGTAGCCTGAATGCTACTCACATTCACAGACAGTTTACTCTTTAAAAGTCATCAAAAATACCATAAGTTATTATATAAGGACATCATCAATTCTAAAACACTCATTCACAGTATAAAATGGATTGTTGCTTGGGGGTACATTGAAGTGGCTTAGTTAATCCCAAGCCTTTTTGTCATCCAAGTAATCTTTAACTTTATAGAAACCTTTTTGACAGAGTTTCTGTTTAATAAATGATTTAAATTTATTGAGGCTCAGTTCTTTAACAAGACTTGGGAGTTTGTTGTAAAAAACGTTTACTTTGGCACTTAAATGAATTACTAATTTTTTGGAGCCTAGTCGAGGGCACAATAAGTAATTCTTTGTTTCTAGTATTAATGTTATGCACGTCGCTGTGTTTGGAATATAGATTAATATTCTTTTTTACATAAATCAGGTTCTCATATACATATTGAGATGCGACTGTCATTATGTTTATTTCCTTAAATTTATCCCTCAGTGAATGCCTACAACTAAGGTTATAAATTGCTCGAATGGCTCGTTTCTGCAGCACAAATATAGCCTGAATGTCGGCTGCATTTCCCCACAGCAAAATGCCGTACGACATTACACTATGGAAATAACTAAAATATACTAATCGAGCTGTTTCGACATCAGTCAAATGACGGATTTTATAGACCGCGTAGGCTGCAGAGCTTAGCCGCTTCGACAATTTGGTTATATGTGGGCCCCACTGTAGCTTCGAGTCCAAAGTAATACCTAAGAACACAGTGGTGTCCACGAGATCCAATTCCGCCCCATTAACTAGTACATTGGTTTTCACCTGCTTAACGTTAGGTGTCAGAAATCTAATACATTTAGTCTTTTTCTCGTTTAAAAGTAAATTATTAACACTAAACCAATGTACTATTTTAGCGATAGCATTATTTACATCATCAGTAATTATCTGTTGTCGTTTAAGCTTAAATAAAAGTGATGTGTCATCTGCAAATAACACAATTTCATGACTATTCTTTACAAGGGAAGGTAGATCATTAATATATACGAGAAATAAAAAAGGGCCAAGAATTGAGCCCTGCGGAACTCCCATTGTGACAATAGAACCCGGGGATCGCTTGCCGTTAACGTCCACTCTTTGGATCCTATTATCCAAATAAGAGATAAGAAGATCCAAAGTAGTGTTTCTAATACCATAGTGATGCAATTTCCTGACCAATGTATCATGAGAAACACAATCGAAGGCCTTTGACAAGTCACAAAAAATACCTAGGGCATCATGCGACTTTTCCCAGGCCTCAAAGATATGTGCAAGAAGCTCAACGCCAGCGTCGGTAGTAGAGCGACCCCTTGTGAAACCGAATTGTTTACTGTTTAATAATTTAAATTTAATAAAATGTCTTTGCAATTGATCTAGCATCAATTTTTCAAATATTTTACTGAAGGTGGGTAGCACAGAAATCGGTCTAAAGTTCGTGGGGTCTGATGTGCTGCCCGATTTAAACAAAGGTATTATTTTACTACTCTTCATTAAGTTAGGAATTACACCACAGTCAATACATTTATTAAAAATTATTGCCAATTCAGGCGCTACAGTGTTGATGATCGTGTTATATTCTAGATTAATTTATATCCTTTAGTTCCTAAGTCGTAAATTTTTAGGTTATTCATAGGTTTAGAGGACACGTCAGGAGCTCGCACTGGTATCGTTTAGATTGGAGGCGCTTCAAATTTATTCTTTATCTGCTGCACTTCGATGCTGCTTATTAGGTTTATGTAACTTATCTACTAGACATATTTAATTCCTTATTTTTTCTTTTTCTTATCTTCCCTCTTTCACATACTTCGTACACATTCTTCTATGGTATTGTCACTCATATAGTGATATTCTTTTTTTTATTTTTTATTATGACAATCCTTTGGTGTTGTTCCTAATTTTAGTGATGCGACTCATATTGAGTTGTTGTTCCTTTATCGACATATTTCTTTTTTTTTGCTGGAATGGGTGTGATGCAGTATAATTCCTGCAATTAGATAATTTTTGTTGTCATTTCGATTAAATTCTTTTTACGAGTCATTCGGTCAGTTTTTTTAAGTTTTCGTGTTTTTTTAAATTATTCAAAAATTGACAATTGTTCTGAACATTGTCAAGAAAAAAATTTTAACACATTCTGTCGTTGGAATTCCTACTGAATGGATATTTTATTCAATAATATTGAATCTTTCTTTGAAAGTGAATTTCAAATTTTTAACCACGATTTGTGAGTAGTCAGCGGATACAATCGACTGTACGTTCCCTGGAATTTCAAATTTTTAACCACGATATGTGAGTAGTCAGCGGATACAATCGACTGTACGTTCCCTGGAATTTCTCGTCACTTTTTTTCTTTGATTATTTGAAAGGTCACTTTTTTTGGTCTTACCCTGCCATTTATTGTTCGCCCGTCTTCTTCCTTCGTCTGCCGGCCGCCGAAGTCCGAGCGAGCTTGCGGAGAGAAGCGCAGGATCGTTGCCGAGCAAGGTCGACGACACAGGTGCCTAACGGACACATCAGGTGCTAAATAAGTCATTTGTGTGGCGCATTAACGCCCAACCCTCAATATAATAGAAGTGTTCTGTGTTTTACCGTCGTGTGACATTTTAAATTTAAGGTGCTTTCCTAAATTCTCAATATCAGATCTTGTTCTCTTTAAAATTTATCTTAACGAAATTATGTAAAGAAAAACCTTAATCTTGAGCTTATTTGTGTTAAATAATTTATAGAGCGGCACGAATTTCATACGATTGCAATCGAATTTAAATTCGTCTATATACTTAGATTCCTAAATATTTGGAAACATCCATGTTTTTTTTTCTCCGAAAATCTTGTTGTGATATTTTTTTTTTGGTAGCCTTTTACAATTTCCAACGACTGAATATTAACATTTTTTGACTTTTTATTTCTTATTTATTTCGGATGTTCTTTTTAATAATAAATTTTACGTGTACCAGCTGTGTGAGTTTGATTTTTAGCTACCTCACGCCGGGGTTCGAGTCCCCGGCGTGTTAGCAGCCAGCTCTACGCTGCAAAACTTACATTTGCAATTCTGTACCACAGTTTTTGAAATAAATAAATTATTATAATTGGAGAATTGACCGTGACGTATATCGATGAAAGAGAGAATTTTTTTTAACTTAAAAGTTAAATTTGTTCTTGGGATAAATTCATCCCAACTACGGAACTGTGCGTGATCCGACACGCACTTGGTCGGTTTTTTACAATGCGTTGTTTTACGTTATAATATGTTGATAAAAATTTATTACGCGTTAATTATGATAAAATAATTACAAAATTTTGATAATTAAGGGGGATGTGCTAAGGTAGGCCGCAAAATTCAAGTTTTTTGCAATTTGCAGGTCACTGTCAGGTTGTATGTTGATTAAAATATGATTCGTGGACGTAACAACTATGGCTTTACAGAATTATAATCATTAGAATCAGCAATACAACTCCTTAAGTTAGAATTGGCCTCAAATGTCATGATGTCATGAAATAGTCATTCAATAGGGTAATACTCGTATGAAATTAGAGAGATGTATGGATGATTTTTTTGATTATAATTCCATAAATAAATATTTGATACGGTCGCGAATCATATTTAGATCAACATACAACCTGATACAGGCCTGCAAATTGCAAAAAATGTAAAAAAAGATAATGTCGCGGGCTACCTTGGCGCATCCCCCTTAAAAACTGCTTCATCGGTCTAGTTGTCGGAAGCGCTACTGCTGAGCATGAGGTCCAGGGTTCGATTCCCGGGTCGGGCAAAGTGTTATTGTGTTTTTTTATTTAGAATTTCTCAGTAGTAGTCCGGAGTCAGGATTTGTGCCTGATTTTTGGCAATAGACTCGCCCTCTATTACATGGGACTTAAACATAACTGGCGAAATGTGGGTGTACTAGAGGTCCACCTCTGAAGGGTTGCCCCTGCAGGGAAACAAGGCGTGATATTATGTGTATAATTTTGAATATCGCGGGCTACATTGAAGGAATCACCTTAAGAAAAAGTTGTTCATTAATTTCTACCTACCCCCATGAGGAAAGCCGTGAGATTATCTATGTAAATAATAGTCCCTTTCTATTTCAGACAGACATCAAATTCTTCTTCAAAATCCTCGCCCTTTGCCACTCAGTGCAAGTATCAAGCGAAGACTTGAAGAAGCTTAGTGCCCGTCTCTCCGTCACCAGCAACCTGCAGCTTATGAGCATGTTTAAGAGAAAAAAAGTCAAGACCAGTACTGCGTCTAACGGCTCTAATGGAGTAATAGATAATGTGACTTGGAACACTATTATTAATGAAAATGGTAACAAAATGGATTACCAAGCCAGTAGCCCTGATGAGAAGGCTCTGGTAGAAGTGGCCGACAGGTTCGGGGTGACGTTTCTGGGTGAGGAAGGTAACGATCTAGTGGTGAAAGTGGGCGATCATACGGAGATGTATGAGCGACTGCAGGTTATTGAGTTTACTTCGGAGAGGAAGAGGATGTCTGTTATTATAAGGGATAAGGATGGGAAGGTAGGCTGTTATTTTATAACTTTATAAAAAAAATTGAGTAAATTATTTTTTTATTATGACGTTAAGTTTCAGTTTTCATTGTCATGATTGAAATATTTATCGTCACCGTAAAAGTTACCGTCGTTACAATGAAACGAAAATGCAAATAATTTTACCTATACATAATGTTTGTACAACTTCATTTACATACTAGCATGCATATTTAATAATTAATCGATTATTTTGAAGCTTAGTTATAACATCATCAAACATATATTTTATTATATTTTTAATAGTAAGATTGTTCTCGGGATCTATCACACTTAAGTAACATGTTTCTAATCGCGTTCCTAGATCTGGCTGTTCTGCAAAGGAGCGGAGAGTTCTGTGTTCCCTCTATGCACAAACACAAGTCTGATAGAAGAGACCGATAGAGACATCAACGCGTTCGCTAACAAGGGTCTTAGGACCCTCGCCATTGCGTACCGAGAAGTGCCTGAAGAGGAGTATGAAAGAGTTGCGGATGGTAAGTCAAAATACCACTGTTTTCATAGATTAGCTAGCTTGGGATTAATATATCTTGAAGTTAGTGGAGAAAAAAGAAACTGAATAATTAACTAATTATATCCTTTCGCAGTGGCGAGCGAACATGCACACCCTGCACTGGACCGCTCAGGGCTACAATACACATTTAGACACGGCAGAAAATGCACGATTAGCTTTTATAATCAGCCCACTCTACAATTTTTTACTTGACGTCCAGTTTCGACGACTTTGCTGGACATGTTAGTGTAGTTACATAGCAAAACTGGTATTATTCAACAGAAATTATACGAATAAGTACATTATTGCAAAGGCCGTGAAATAGGCAATTGCAGGTCGAGTATGAGTTTGAAGGCCAAGCCGTAGGCGAGGACTTCACTAATACGAGACAGGCAATTGCTATTTCCGCCGAGGCATATATAGTGCTTTTCTCAAAAGAATGCAGGGAAATAAAACAATACTTTTTATATTATACATTTAATTTTCAATTTTCATTGCCAATTTTGCCAATTGGTTTTCCATTGCCAATTTGGTTTCTGATCTTAAATCTGGTGGAGTACAATCAATCTCCTTTTCACTCTCTGAACCGTTGGAACTCATTTAAATTATTAAATTTATATTTATTAAGTATGTAAATAACAAATCAAGATGAATTTTCAGCTTTACCGCCAATTTTTTTTTATCACTTGTGTCGATAGGTAAACGCATTTATCTATACAGCCACGTGAACACAATTTGTACTAAGCAAAGAGACTTACTTTGGTATGCCAAGAATGATAAAAGAGATCCAATAAAAGAGTATTTAATAACCCCAGCACGCCGTTTCATACAACATTGCTGGAGCGTTGTAATGTTCCAAATTCAAAAAACGCTCCAGCAATGGATTTGATTTTCTTTGTCCGTAAATTCGATACTTCGCGTGTTCCTTTTTCGAAAATAATGACAATATTTCCATGCATTTTTGAGAAAATCATTTAACGTGTTGAAGCTATGTTTTCCAAAACAAATTATCTTTGACATTACAGCGATCAAGCGCTTAGACGGCAAGAGCGGAGACGCGTTACAACAAGTAACACAACAATACAGAGTATTAGAAAGACGACTGACGCTAGTTGGCGCCACCGGCGTCGAGGACTGTCTGCAGGACGATGTGGCCGATACCCTCGCCTCGCTGCGGAGAGCCGGGATCAAGACCTGGGTGTTGACGGGAGATAAGGTGAGGAATATTATTGTATACGTAATTGTAACTCATAACGCTAGTTGGCGCCACCGGCGGCGAGAACTGTCTGCAAGACGACGTGGCCGATACCCTCGCCTCGCTGCGGAGACCCGGGATCAAGACTTGGGTGTTGACAGGAGATATGGAGACGAATATTATAGTCTAACTAGAGCATGCGTGAAAAACGATAATACGGTGTCATTTGAGGAACGAATGGGCCAGCGGGCGTCATTTTCTTTCAAGATAAATGCCAGCTATTAAATAGACCGCACCCGTATGGAGTGCTGGAGAGACAAGGTGAAAGATAAGGACAAGGACAATATAAAGAACCCTATGTAACTTCAAAGGAAATTGCTTTTAATCCCTTTGCATTCTGTAAGGTCACAATATTTTAACAATGCTCTCCTTCTGGGTCAGTCGCTTAAAAAAGGGTGTCAGTAACGTGGTTGGATGAGATGGTTTAGGTAGGTTTAAGCATAGCCTGTACCAAAGGACCGGTCTGTAAAAACATTTACGAGTTTTTCGCTCTAATCACGGCTCATATTGGCAATTTGTTAAACCTATTAAGGGCGAATTTCATCAAACTTTTATACAAAGAACATGGACGAAAAAAAAATTTGGACAGATTCACGCTAGTAAAAAAACTGTGTCACTCAAGTCGGCCAGCTCGCTGTTCGTACAGGCCGCTGTACGCACACATTCACACATTAATTGGCCGACGGTCGGCTATTACGCACGCAAACGGCAACACTCACACATAAACGGGACTCAGTTTTGTCTTAGCGGAGTTCCGTCCGACGTTTTTTGTTCGTCCTGAGATTTTTTTTTGAATTTTTGTCAATTTTTCAATACTAGAACTGTCAAACGTCAATTTTATTCCATGGATAAAAGATATCTGACTTTAGTAAAATCCGCCTAAGTGTGGTAATTAGAGTATAAGTTTGATAATTATGATCTACTATTTACATGGCAAATATCTTTAAATATCTAATCAAAACTCAATACTCTTAAAAACAGCACTTATGCGCAAAAGTGTCTACTGCATGGCTGCAGTAATTTGCAACAAAATGCCGAAGGGTTGGAAAGAGCTGCCGTTTTCTTTATTAAAAAAAAGACTCCGAAGCTTTTTAGTGGTGAAAGGTTATTATAATATAACTGAGTTCCTGAATGAAAAAGATTTTTAAGTTAGTGTATTTTTGTGTATCTTTTGCATGACTACACGGTAAAATATGGCTGAACTTGTCATAATTTTTGTTATCCTTTGATAAATGATAAATGATTTTATTTCTGTAAGTAGGTTTGTACAAACACTTTTACACGTCAATCATGTTTTTTAAACTAGATGAGGTCGGCATTTCCTATCTGAGTACTCTGAGAAGAAAGGCCGAAACAAACTCAGAGGTCACAGTCTCTTTTAAAGTCCAGACATAATCTTGGTCAGATCATGTAAAGATCATGTAGATTGGTATCTGAAATGGTCTTTTGAGGAAAGAACCACACAGATTGAGTGGACCTGACCAGTCAGTGCACGCATTTGTCAGTAATCGTGCTGCTCGACTCAGGAAGTCAGGACTTAAGGAGCTCAACGATTCGACGAACAATACCAAAGAAAGGACATTTGGGTAGGCCGCATAAACTACTCAAACTACCAGATCATGACTAAAATTTACTGAGAAAAAAAATTAAAAAGAACAATGACCCACACAGTCCTCACATTCACAATAATTAAAATACCATAATACTTTATAAGTAAATACTCATGTCATTGTATATTACTTAATATTACCAATAATCCGATGATAAGAATGTTTATGATAATAAAATAATGTGAACTGATATACTGGTTTTGAAATCTATATAAATGTTTGTTAAATCTTTGGAGTCATTGAGCTTTTAGTAACAACAGAAATTCTCTGTTATTTTTCTGTAGTACCTTTGCCTGCCTTCTGTAGGCCTTAGCTCTGCAGTGAGACAAAACGGGCCTTTACAAGGTGGCGCAAAATTAATCACCCTATCGAAAATTTTTATAATTTTTGCAAATGGCGTCGTACGTCAATCATATTTGACATTTGTGCAATATACAAACAGACGAGCATGGAGCGCTATATTCCGTAAGAGCGAAGTAAAGGAAGGAAGGAATCGTTTCTCTGGTCGCGTAATCCCCCATTTTGGCGATTTGGCATGGCCAGCAAGATCGCCCGATTTAACCATCCCAGACTTCTTGCTTTGGGGTTACTTGAAGTCGCGGGTTAATGAAGCCTCAGACAATCGCAGCCCTTAAGGAGAATATTCGACAGGAATGCGAACAGTTATCACCGGAAATCTTCGGAAAGTCATGGAAAATGCGATAAAACGGGTGCAAACGTGTATTAACACTGGCGGCAGCCACTTGACGGATATCCTCTTTTCCACTTAACAGAAAAAATGTAAAGGTCCAAATAAAGATTTCCATCACTCAAAATAAATTTTTTTTTGTAAAAAGTTAATGAAAAACAAAATTGGATGATTAATTTCGCGCCATCTTGTAGAAAAAGGCTGTTAATAAAACGGTACTATTTAAAAAATGACACGCGTGCAGTCAAGCGACGCGACAATAGCTACAAGGATATCCTTTAAAAATGTACCGTGAACTATAACACTCAAATATCTTCCAATTCTTTCTTATGTATTATTTTGAAACTGTTTGTTACATCCATCACTTGTCCGTAAAGGTTCATTAGAAAACCAGTCAGGCAGCATCTGTCGGGCATTAATGCTGAAATGGATTGCATTGCACTTTTTTTATTAGTTTTTTGTGTTTCGTGAACTGTTGCCAAATAAATGATTTTATTTCTTTCCTTCAAATCTAGGTAGAAACAGCGATAAACGTCGCCCAATCGTGCGCACATATCTCAGAGAATGACAGAAGAATGTTCATAGTAGGCGTTGAAGATGACACAACATTACAAGCACACTTCAACGAGTGCAGACGAATCATCAGCGAGCCGAGTTATAGAGACTTGACATTAGTGGTCGATGGGACCAGTGTGTCCCAAGTTTTGGACACGGCATACGCACCTGCGTTTGTCGATATAGCGATTAACTGTCATGCGGTCCTGTGTTGTAGACTGTCGCCTATACAGAAAGCTAAGGTATGTTAATAAGATTTAACGATTTCCTGTATTTTTGTGTTTTCTTTAGCATGTAACTGTTTTTAGCCCCTAACGCATAAAATTAATAAATTTTCTAATAAAGCCGTAAGGACCAGAGAAACTAAATTGCTCGGATATTGGATGATCAGTCCATTTAGCTGATTTTGGATCCGTTCAAGTGGAGCTTAAATTGTTATTCATACATATCCAAAGCATCTTGAATCATGTCTTGCATTGCTTAATATGATTATCATACTTTAAATTGCAGTTTAGTTGACAGAGGACAATTCCGATCTAAACACATAATAAGTATATTTGTGAGAATTACACTCTATTTAAGAGCATGCGTCACGGAATGTTATCAAAACACGTCAAGCTATTTTTATTTTCATATCGTAATAGAATCGTAGCAGGTAGCGTTCTGTAGTTTCTGTCTACCCCCGTGGGAAAACGCGTGAGTTTATGTATGTATGTACTTAATTTACATTTTGCAGATAGTGAAATTAATAAAGAACAGTCCCGACCAGCCGATCACAGCAGCCATCGGAGACGGAGCCAACGACATCTCCATGATTCAGGAGGCGCACGTCGGCTTCGGTATACTCGGCCGAGAGGGACACCAGGCTGGCAGGTACACGTAGCTCGCCGTCCGGTAAGGACCAGGCCCGGGTAGACGGCGCGTTTCGTTCCACGCGCGCCTCAAAGAGATGTCAGCAATAATTGACGGGGTCCGATAGGGCCGATGCCTGCCGGGGTCGCGGGTTTGTTCGAAAGAGTTACCGTGGCCCTGGCGCACAGGCAACTGAAGGAACACGGCTGGGTTTTAGTCAGTAAAAGTCTGATACGACCTCCTGCTTCGCCCAGAGCGGGAGAAGTTATTTGTTGATTTCCCACCCAAAAAAAAAGTGGCAGGTACATAACACACAAATAAATCCTGTATTCAGTGGACACAAAAGAAACAGCACAACATTCAAAACCACAATTAAATGAATACTAAGAAAATACCTACAACGTGACAATATACAAAAAAAAATATTATTTTTAAAACACTATTGACTATACAGGATGGATTTTTGAGATGGGGCAGCAAGGGCAGCTACCTTAACCGTTGTAGCTACAGGAAAACGGTCTTAGGAGACTTACATTAACTTTTTGAAAAATTTTGATTTGATAAGGGTAGGAGAATGATGATTTCAAGTAACTACTCGTACACTCCACTACATACGGTCATTGACTCATAAAATGTCGTCAAATCTTTTTTTTTTGTTTTGTCATATTTAGATAACGATACCCATAATTTCTGTGTAGTTCCGCTAGCAAATTTAATTTGTCCTTGTATAGAGCGAACTTGGATTTGACTCGAATCACCAATTACACAAAATAATGTAGCACTGGCTCCAAAACCAGGGTAGTGTATGCCATTAGCATTATACAACATGTTGTTTTTTATATCCCATAACTCTAGGGTTATATTCTATAACTAAAAATAATATAAAAACTCCTAGAATGTGTGGTACAAAAATGCATAGTTTCGAAGATATCAACAATCATAATTAATTTAGGTCAGAAATTGTCACCCGTATGACGAATCTTTACTATTGCAACGCCGACGTCGCCAAACTTCGCAGTAATGTAGTAAAGTATGTAGCGGGATAGTGCAGCTTGTAAAAAATATTGACGTGTGTAGGTATCGGGCTTCACCGTTGCTAAAGCTAAGAAAATGCGACTTTGTAATATTTCAAGTAAGGGTGTTTTACATTAATAATCGTGACTTTGTCGAATTATTTTGTATGAAAAATGAACACAAAAATAAAATGATGATTGAAAAATAACTCATGCCAGTTGATTCTTTGATATGGTCTCATTAATATCCTAGA
The DNA here is from genome assembly GCA_917490735.1 of Dryobotodes eremita. NCBI lineage: Eukaryota > Metazoa > Arthropoda > Insecta > Lepidoptera > Noctuidae > Dryobotodes > Dryobotodes eremita. The sequence continues at coordinate 20,253,748 of OU823249.1, read as the reverse complement.
GTTATGGGATATTAAAAAAACACTTTGTATAAGATAAGATTTCATTTCGAAGAGACTTCTCTGAAACCTGAGGTTAACCGTGCAGGATTCGTTCTCAGATCCTCAGTGATCTACAAACCTCACTGTGCTATTTCGAGCTTATGTACTGCCGATCTATTCTGTAAAATTCTCACCGTGAAAACATAGGTGAAGTGAGCTGTCAGTCCGCCTGATACAAGGGCTTGCCACTATTGACAACTCACTCCACGCTCACTTCGCCTAAGTTATCACGGTGAGATTTTTACAGAATAGATCTGCTGGTCCATTTACAGACTATATCCTGCTGGCTATTTTAGTTAACTAAGCTCCATTTTAATTTTGAACGTTTGTCTTCCAACAGATCTGCTGACTTTGCCTTCACAAAGTTCTCGATGATCAAGAAAATATTGTTAGTGATGGGACACTGGTACAACCAGAGACTAGCCACGCTAATACAATACTTTTTCTATAAGAATCTAGTCCTTGGGAATGTTATGGTAAGCTCATTTGTCATAATTCAAGAAAAATATAACCGTTATTAAAGGTGACACAAACTGGCTGGTCGAGTCTTTATCTATTAGTTTGGTTGGTGGTAGTAGACATTCATAGATCCAGCAACAAACTGTACCGTGTGACATATAAAATGAAAGGCCTTACTTTTTTATAATTTAAAAAAAATTGCTTTCATTTATTCAAGGAAATAGATGAAAATTTACCATGCCCCCTTATCTCCGAAACTACTGAGCCTAAAATGTTGAAAAAAAAAAAAACTGAAAATTGTTCTATAAGTACTTATAGATTACAGGGAAACCTATATATAAGAAGTTTATAAAATAAAGAAATATAATATAAATCTCTCAATATTGTGCGTACAAACTTACATTTGCAGTTGGAATGGATGGGAGAACATGTTTTTCAACTACAATTTTAAGTTTGTTCTTGGGATGGATTCATACCAACCACGCATCCCTTCATTGTGCATGGTCCGACACGCACTTGGTTGGGTTTTTTGTATGTGTACACCTTTTCCCACATAACTACAATTAAAATATACAAACAAATGTTACAATAAATAACATCCATGTAAATAATTCTCAGGTCCTGTTTCAAATCCATACGGTATTCTCAACGCAGTCGATCTTCGACTCGATGTACCTGACGTTCTACAACTTGTTGTTTACGTCACTTCCGGTCCTGTTCCTGTCTGTCACGGAACAGACCTGGCCTGCTGGCACTTTGGCCACGTATGTATCTTACTATCGCTATATTAATCAACGATGACCCAGATGTCGTGATGCCCCAGTTGTTAAGGCTTCGCCTCTCATGCAGGGGGTTGTGGGTCCAAATCCGGGGAAGTACCAATGTGTCATTTTCAATTCATATGTACAGTCACGAGCATAAATACAGTATGGCAGGGACATCGACCATGAATTCAGCACATGATTCTAGACCCCCTAGCGTAGAATATTTTTGTCGGTTGTAAAAAAAAAATTGCTGTTTCATAGAAAAGTGCAATACTTACGCAGACAAAATGTATGGATTAGCAATTTTTGTTTTAATAACCGACTGAAAATATGAATGCGCCGGGGTCGCGGATTGTTCGAAAGAGTTACCGTGGCCCTGGTGCACAGGCAACTGAAGGAACACGGGTGTGTTTTAGTCAGTAAGAGTCAGACACGCCCTTCTGCTCCGCCCAGAGCAGAAGTCATTTGATGATTTCCCACCCAAAAAAAGGGGTGGTTCAGAATTATGTACTGAATCTATGGTAACATGTTGCGCGTCGATGTCCTGTCCACCCTGTATATTACTATGGACAGCTCGGCAATAATATCTGACTTCATGATTCATCTATTAATATCTGTCGTCAAGATGATAGCAAATATATGTGATCTTTTATGGAAGGCCTATATACAAGGAGTGTTTATGTACGTGTGTGTATGTACATGTGGCAGCAAAAATATGTTATATCGAAGGAACACCAAAACTATTTGAAGAGGCAAGCGACGCCACAATATAAGATGATGTATCGGCTTCAAAAAGATGTCACCTCATAGAATGCCGAAAACTGAACCGATGTCGACTATTCTGTCACTATCAATTACCCATCTTAAAGTAGGTGAGTAACAATTTTATACTTGATACCGGCAGGATAGCTGACATCGGCTCAGTTGCCAAAAAGAAAAGAAAATACGTTTATTATTGACATTTCTACTATCAAACATTACCGTCAGGTATTTATGCTGCCAGTGGGATGTCACATTTTTATGAAATATGAGCGGCAATATCTGCGATATAGAAAGAAGGAAACTCGAAATATTATACTGTCAGGATTGCTGCCTAAGAGATACCGTGGCCCTGGCGCACAGGCAACTGAAGGAACACGGGCAGGTTTTGATTTGCCACCCCAAAACAAAAAAAAAAAAAAAGGTTTGCTGCCTAAGTGATGTCAGATATTTTTGATCACAACAAGGTATTTAATTCTTCTGAATTTAACTGAGTAGGCAGGTAGGTGACACATATTTTTAAAGCCGATGCAGTATCCTATATTTTTGAGTGGATTGTCTTGTCAGATAGTTTTGATGTTCCTTCGATGTCACATATTTGTGCTGCCACTTTTATATGCCTTCAACAAATTATCACATATATTTGCCGTCATTTTGACGACAGATATTAATGGATGAATCATGAAATCAGATATTATTGCCGAGCTGTTAATAATAATATATTTATGCTCGTGACTGTCGCGACTGCCTATCCGACCTCCACAACACAGTTGGGTTGAGGAGGTCAGAAAGGCTGTCACTCCATGTAAATTTCTGCTATTCATCTGCGTCATCTCAATAGGTGGGATAAGGCTAGGTAGTTAATGATGTACTTCCTAAGAGTATCTTGGCTCTTGGCCGAGGACTGAGATTTATTTTGTTTCCAGCAACCCAGCGCTATACAAAGACATAAGGAAGAACAAGTTGATGTCGTGGCCCTACTTCCTCGCGTGGTGTCTGTCTGGGACCTACCACTCGCTAGTCGTGTACTGGTTCGCGTACTTCGCTGTCAAGTACTCCATCATCAGCCTTGATGGCCGCCCTATAGATCTGTGGTAAGTGCACAAATGTAGGCAGAACGCGGCATTTTGTCAGGGACCGATTTGTATAGAGTAACAGCCGAATTTAGTCTGTGGAAATTGGTCACCGACAACAGCAAGCTGAAACCATCTTAGAGTGAAATTTTTGCGACATATTTTCGGTGTGATCTGTCTTAAATAAATATCTGAATCTGTAATATATGTCAAGGAAATGTGTTGCTTGACTAACGTTCTAAGTCCGCCTGTGTATAAAAGTATTTTTTTTTTTTTGTCATGGCAACTCGTAGTTGTGACCTCTGAGGGTCCTGGCTACTTAACCAAACTATCCTGTGTGCCTTAAGATGAACTCAAAGCCTCCAGCCAGGGGCGAAATTAAATACTAAAATTATTTAAATGACCGCACGCTAAGGGCACCCCCTGTGGGGTATGGACCTCGGCTTAGGGCGTCACTGAGAGAGGGCAGCAACGTGGGACAGGCTGGATCGAAATGTTTAGAGGATTATTATTATTAGGGGAATTTAAGGCTACAGGCTCAGCTACTAAGCGGGCTGGGGCCTCATCGGACAAGTGTGTAAAAGAAAGAGAGATAAGAAATATATAGCTGGAGTACGGGTGCAAGAGAAACGCAGGTGCTTAGGAATTACACTATAATCACACAGATCACACAAATTACAGTTCAACAGAACTTTTGAGTTAGAGCGCGCGCACATTGGCTCGCTGGTGGCTAGCTTACTTAACTAATTAACGATTACAAACAAATCTTACAGGAGCTTACGCGGGCGCCCTCAGACGGGCGGCCGGGTAACCACTGTGGGTTGCCATGATAGCATTTACATTCTGCCGCACGCTACAAATAATCTATACTAATAATAAAGCTGAAGAGTTTGTTTGTTTGTTTGTTTGTTTGCTTGAACGCGCTAATCTCAGGAACTGCTGGTCCGATTTGAAAAATTCTTTCAGTGTTAGATAGCTCATTTATCGAGGAAGGCTATAGGCTATATATCATCACGCTAAGACCAATAGGGACGGAGCATCAATGAGCAATGTTTCAAAATCGTAGGTTATTTTTTTCCTTTTGAGAGCTTCCGCTGCGTGCGCTGCGTAAACGGTTAAAGTTTCACAAAAATCATGTATTACAGAATTGTTCCCCTTTAAAAGTCCTAAAAAAAAGTCTGCGACAGCTTATGTCTATCTTTTAAGGTTGGCTCACTATGAACTTTTTTATTCTAACCAAATTTGTTCTAAAATAATGCATTATTTGCGAAGGTGTTTTTATAAACATGATATTAATCCTTATCCAAATAAATACGTTATTCATCACAAGTATTTAATTTAAAACAAAATTGCCCTTTACATCATTTGATTTCAATGAATATCTTAGGAGATATCGCAGTATTAAAATAACATCGCAGCAAAATAATGGTGCAAGGCCGGCGGCGGGTGGTCATGACGGGGAAGGGCGGTGGCCCCAGTTACCTCTGCGAGATACCAAAAATGACGTTCAGTACCCCAGTAAAAATTGAATCGGTAACCCAGTAAAATTTCTAAAACCTTAAAAAAAAAATGTTCTAGAATTTGTATTGGGTAACCCGGTAAATTTTCTTGGATTTGCACATATTATGGTCCCGCGTTACTGCAGAGCCCCAGTAAAAATTCATAAACTCCCCAGAAATATTTTAAGAAATTATTTCTCCGTGTACTGATAAAAGCGTGATGTAGGTACCTAAAACAGCTCCTTAACGTACGTATTATTTTAAAATATTTCCACCCTCTACGTAAACGAAGTCGCGGGTTAAAGTTAGCGTTAGCCCACTATTCCACGCGAAGTCGCGGAAATAGCTATTGATTGCTTTACTTATAAAGTTAGACATTTAGAATAAAAAAAACGTGTTCAATAAAAATAAAAAAGATTTTATATATGCATTTATTATCTGTCCGTCTGTCGTTACCTGTTTCTGTTTCCTGTGTCCTGTTTCTCTGTGCTTTACCTATTCACGCTTTAACGGCTGAATGGAATTGGATAATAGGATAATTTATCTCGGTAGCACGTTCCCGTGGGATAATTTATCCCGGTAGCACGTTCCCGTGGGATAATTTATCCCGGTAGCACGTTCCCGTGGGATAATTTATCCCGGTAGCACGTTCCCGTGGGATAATTTATCCCGGTAGCACGTTCCCGTGGGATAATTTATCCCGGTAGCACGTTCCCGTGGGATAATTTATCCCGGTAGCACGTTCCCGTGGGACAATTTATCCCGGTAGCACGTTCCCGTGGGATAATTTATCCCGGTAGCACTTTCCCGTGTGACAATTTATCCCGGTAGCACGTTCCCGTGGGACAATTTATCCCGGTAGCACGTTCCCGTGGGACAATTTATCCCGGTAGCACGTTCCCGTGGGATAATTTATCCCGGTAGCACGTTCCCGTGGGACAATTTATCCCGGTAGCACGTTCCCGTGGGACAATTTATCCCGGTAGCACGTTCCCGTGGGACAATTTATCCCGGTAGCACGTTCCCGTGGGATAATTTATCCCGGTAGCACGTTCCCGTGGGATAATTTATCTCGGTAGCACGTTCCCGTGGGATAATTTATCCCGGTAGCACGTTCCCGTGGGATAATTTATCCCGGTAGCACGTTCCCGTGGGATAATTTATCCCGGTAGCACGTTCCCGTGGGATAATTTATCCCGGTAGCACGTTCCCGTGGGATAATTTATCTCGGTAGCACGTTCCCGTGGGATAATTTATCCCGGTAGCACGTTCCCGTGGGATAATTTATCCCGGTAGCACGTTCCCGTGGGATAATTTATCCCGGTAGCACGTTCCCGTGGGATAATTTATCCCGGTAGCACGTTCCCGTGGGATAATTTCCGACATCCACGCGGGTGAAGCCGCGGGCAGAAGCTAGTATTTAATAAAACTCATACAGGAATCTACAAACATAAAAAAAAAAAACAATTACAGTAAGACAAATAAATAAAAAATATATTAATAAATAATAATCTAATATATTGTTAGGGTACACATTATCATTTACGGAAATTTAACATTAAAAAACATGATTTATGTACGTAATATATTAAGTAGTCAAAGTTTTCGTCAATAATATTATTATATTGTATCTATACATCAAGAATCGCCCGGTAGCGATCAGTAGGTTCACGAATAACTGCTCCATGCATGACGATATCTTGATCCCTTTGCCTTGCTATTAACCTTTGATTTAATTTATTTACATAAAACTCGTAACATATTTTTCGATTACTCCTTCCAAAAACCAAAAACACAACCAATACTAGTGAATTAAGATAATGTAATACAAGTGTTGCTATCTGACTGGGATCGATCCAGAGAATCTGCATTACATAATCAGACAACAATACGACGTCACTCAACACAAATATCAAAGTGGATATATACAAGCGTCGCCAGTTGTCAGTACCTGTACGTGCGCTCGCGTTGAAACTACGACAAAGTGAAATTACAATTATAATGTAAATAGAACAGTTAACTATAACAGGTACAAATTTACAAAAATTCTCGATGATAGAGTATATTGCAAGAGAAAAGTAGTATGAATGAATGGATGATAGAAATATTAATTTAAAAAAGAAATCAGTAAAATAACCTGTTACAAACAAAGTAATGGTGTATGTTATTAAAGGCACACCCCAACCAAAGAGACAACTTTTCAAATATTTCCTTCGCATTTATGCCCATTAAAGACTTTTACAATATCTAAGTAAAACATATGACTGATAACTACCAACCAGTGGTTCTTCGCTGTTGATAAGTAATGAAATAGAAAGTAAATTATCGTTTGTGACAATTTATTATTTTCAGTTACTATGTTTTGTATCTCTAACAATATTATGCAATAGCGTAAGAAGTATGATAAAATTGCGTTAAGAAACACATAGTTTCTGTAATTACGAAACTTCTTCATTAGGCACCAGGATGTCACTCCGTACATCAACGACCCTAGTGTCAGCGCAGACACAATGGCTTGAATAATAATTTCCAGACTGTCGTCTCTTGAATCATCAATTAAATCACTCATAGCGAATGTCACCGCACTCACAGCACAGTATCGATTGATTCACTTTTAGTTAAACAGCTTGACGTAAAGCAATGAAAAATCCTAAAAGCAGGTGTTGTTTCTGAAACAGCCGATCTAACAATAGTAATAATAAATATCCAAAACGCTACAAAACTAATGAAAACACTATATTTTATCTTTACACAGAAATCAGCACTAATTTAATTAATTTAAAAATGTTTTATATCGCTTGTGATAATTAATAATTAACGATCTCAAACATAGCAGCTATTTAAAATGTGCCAAAATTATAGCTTATTGAATCGGCCTCGGATATCGCGACGATATACTGACTTTTTAATTAATTGTGAAAAGTTCATTAGTAGAAAACCGGCCAAGTGCAAGTCGGACCCGTGCACAAAGGGTACGAGTACCTACTTACCACCAAAATATAGTTTGCTATCGAAATGATCGGCGTTTGAGAAACCAGAAAGCTGTCTCCCGTATTTAAAAACGTTCAAAATCTCGTCAAAATCTTAACTCAGGGACAATTACTGTCAAGAACTTGTAAAAACATAAGTTAGAGGTATTTTTGACAGATTGAGACTGAGATTAGAATGCGAACGGTCTTATAACTACGTGTTTTGCCTCTCTGATGTAACACTGTGTTATGTTCTACACAGTTTTGTCGATTTATTTGGATCGATTTACTGTCTGTGATTTTCTGGATGTCGCCAATATTATATTTTCATTGCCTGTCGACGTTATAAGTCGTACCTTTGTAGTTTTCTTGTACATTAACCCTGTGTTTGTGTGTGCAGCCGAACAAAGAGTTTGGTATCAGGAAAAATATTTATCTATGAAATGCACTGCTATATTTAGTTGAATTTTGTGTATTATAATTTTATTAACTTAGAACACTATCATGGTGTAAAATACTTGACAAGTGACAACACAGCAGTCACACTCACAACATTGTTTATAAGTTAGCTGCCTATATACTATATCATTTGTTGGACTGTGCCAGGGTTTGGGTCCCGGGACGTCTCGTCTCGTTCACTTCGAATTTTAATAAAACTGCACTTATTGCCTTTGCGGAAGAACTGTAATGCAGACTTTTTAAAAATATCCGTCGTATGCAAACGCCAGGTTTGGAAATAATGGACGCCGAACGTAGTACCAGTAGCTCTACAGTACACAACGAACCCGAAGAGAACAGAACGTTTCAAAGTATATTTTTTTACAAAATTACCTGTAATTCTTGGAAAAAAATCAAGAGCAATATTAAAAAAAGAATTCCAGTTGTTTGAAGCAACTGGAAAACGTACTCGAAGTTTATAACTACTTTACATAGCTTTAAATATTTAAAAAAATGCTGAAAAAAAAACAAAAATGAATCCTTAAATGCTGAATCCTGTAAATATAGATGGGTCGTCGACGTATTTGGCGTGAATGAAACTAGACCGTCTAATTTCATTCATCGATTGGTCCATTAACTAGTTAAATTCGTCGACTAGTTTACGCGTCAACTTGGATAAACTTTGTGACGAAGTCTACGCTGTCTACGGCGATGACGGCGACGTGACGTAGGCGTTAGACTAGTCTCCCGCGTACTGTAGGTAGCTAATTTGAACTTCCCTTCATACTTTTCCAGGCTTAGGACTGGCTGAATACCTACTACATCACGCTAACAAAAAAAAAAGAAAAAATTTGAACAACTATCAACCAAGTACAAACAAACCGGTTTGTCTCTCATCGTTCGACCAGTCCATCGCCTTTCTCTTTCGCACACGCGAAATACCATAACGGCATCCCTTTCTTCACTTAACAATAATTTAATTCGACCCTTACAAATATCAACTCCCTCGTTTTAGATTTAGAGTTCAAATTTGTTTGCGTGATTATTTTATTTCAACGGACGAATGGACTTAGCCGTCTTGAGGCGTCCACGGATTCGACTAGTCCATCGATTAATTATCGGTAAACCGTCGATTCGTTCACAGTACATCGACGGTCGAATTAACTCTTTCGTCCATTCAACGCCCATCACTACTTTAAATACATTAATACCGACATCTGTTGAAAACGACTGAGGTTCTGCTTGTCCGGTGGCATTATTACAAAAATCCCAAACAAATTGCTTTTTATAGTGATACATCTGGCCCAAAATTAATTCGATTCTAATTTTATTCTGAGTCGTCTCGAAGTCCCGTGACTTTGGTCGTGGGTTGTCTCGTGTCTTCCCAAACTTTCCAAACCCTAGACTGTACATTCGTAAGGCCCGCTTGCACCATAAATCACTAAATGTTTTTGACGTTAAACTTAATTAAAACTTCACTCTGTTTCTGTCCATCGTTTGAAGATGACAGAGACAGAATTATGTTTTAAATATATTTAGCGCTAAACGCGTTTAGTGATTGGGGTGCAAGCGGGCCTAAATGCATGTGTATTCCCTCAGGTGTTTCGGCGCAGCGACATTCCACCTACTGACAGTGGTGGTGAACTTCAAGCTGTGGCTGCAAGCTCGCTACCACACGCTCATCTTCGTGGCCTCCATCATAGGGTCCATACTGACCTACATCGCCTTCAATACCGTCTACTCTTTACTTTACATGTGAGTATTATTAACCAATAAAGTTTTTTTTAAAGGAAAAATACCTATACTACTGTACACAAAACCGGCAACTTTGTAGTAAACGCGTTTCGCGATCATAAAACGGGGGAGCGAGACGATAAGAGATTCAACACAAAGTTTTTAGGAATCCCTGTCACTAGTCTTGGTGTTTAACGAAATAGTTTTTAGAAACATTTACACGCATCAACCAACACCCGGGCTCAGAAAAAGTATCGGGATCAAAGAACAACACAAGTTTTCCGCGTTCGGTCAATGACTATTGACTCTGTCCCTACTATTTGGCACTTTTATCATAACTGGTATAATGTGCATGTGCTATTCTGCTATAGAACTCCGCCTACCCCTTCAATGAATAAAAGTATGATAATATGTAATTAGACAAAAGTTGTAGTTTCCTATTGCAGAATTAGGTACCTGTTATTTAATCGAGTAATGACCATTTTTTTTAATTCTAGCCAAATTGACGGCGACGTCCTCGGCACGTACACTCGTCTGATATCCGCGCCATCGTTCTGGTTCCTCAACGTAGCGGTGGTGATAGCTTGCCTGGTGCCCGACTACGTGGTGAGGATCGTGTCCGAGCGGCTGGGCAGACGGAACGTGCAGCGACGACCCACCGCACAGAACTTGTTCACCACCAGACTGTGATGATCACTGCAGTGGTGCCTATTGAACTATTTCTGCGGAAATCATGTTTGGCTCAGCTCAGTGATGACGGTTTTATGATGACATTGAATAATAAACTTTAATACGTGTGTCTTAAAGTGAAGGATTTGTAACCTTTGTGATTTTAGAAAAGGGGGCATCAGTGGAACAAAAAGTGTATGTTCACAATGAACATTTAAATAAATGTAATTTTTTTAATGAAGATGTTCCTAACGTTAATATAGACTCATATTTACACATTGACAAATTTAAATTAATTTACGTAACGTATTACGAAGTATATGGATGAAAAGGACAACCAAATATGTAAATTGTAAGTTAGAACAAGATGTATTTGAGAAACGTATGTGATAAATACAGGGTGTAGTTTAGTAGGTTAGACAATTCTATTGTACAAATTATATTAGTAGATTCGTCACTTAAACGAATGCAATACAACTATTGTATGAATAAGCATCATGGGTACTGAAATAAGTAAAATTTATTTATAAACAACGTAGTTTGGAGATAAACGGTTGTGCCAAAAATGACTCTGCAGTTACAAACAGTACCAGTTAGTGAATCTAAACGGAACTATGTTCGTTCTGCTAAAAACCTAAAATGCTACAAGAATGTTAAGGCGAAAGCGTCTGGGTAGTCCGCGAAATTCAAATTATCTTACGTTTTTTTTTTGCATTTTGCAGTTTATGTTAATTTAAATATGATTCAAGGCCGTATTAAATATTTATATATAGAATTATAATCATAAAAATCATCAATACATCTCTCTTAGTTCATATTACCCTATTGAATGACTATTTCATGAAATCATGACATTTGAGGCCAATTGTAACTTAAGGAGTTGTATTGCTGATTCTAATGATTATAATTCTGTAAAGCCATATTTATTACGGTCGCGAATCATATTTTAATCAACATACAACCTGACACTGACCTGGAAACTGCAAAAACGTAACAAATTTGAATTTCGCGGGCTACCCCGAAGCCCAATATATATACCAATGGAAAGATCTCGTCAAAGAGAATATTTCTTATTATAACGACTTTTCGTAATTGTTAGTAAGTAAGGAGCTACAGAGCTTTAGATGTGAGTAATTAAGTATTATTTAAATTCTGGTATTTTAATTAACTTTCATTATTCCTGTGCCTTGCAAACATCATTTTTAAAGCCTATCACCGTCCACTTTAAAACACGGCCTCCTATACTAGTATGCTGTTTTAGGAACAAAGAGTCGGTTGCACGTAATGTTAAACCTGCCGAAACTCCCAATACCAGTTAAGATATTTTATTGAAAAGATCTCGTTTAGAAGAACGTTTGTTACTAATACGACTTGTCTGGATTGTTTGTTTGTTCGGCGTTAAATCGTCGTAAATGTGACGTTAACATCAACACTTAATTCTCGCCATATGTTAAATCATTAATAAACAGTAACTTGTAAACATTATCATTAGTACATTTACACAAAAAATATTACGCCTGAATGCCCTAAAGGGTAGGTAGACATGTTTTGTAGAACAACATTTCGGCTATAGAGGTAACAAATACCTCTTTAGCCAAAACGTTCTCACGCATCATAATACAACATTGACACAGGCTCAGCAGTCTCGATATAGATTTTTTTAATAATTTAAAATTTCTTTAATAGATTTTCAACCTTATTTCCAAAGTATAAGGTTGAAAATCGATTAAAGAAATTTGACATCGATACGACTTAGCGACCGAATTTTGTCGCTATTCATGTCGAGACTGCAGGGCCGGCAGACTCGACATTAGATAGCGACAAAAATCTGTCGCTAAGTCGTATCGATGTCAAATTTCTTTAATAGATTTTGAACTTTATTCCGAAAGAATAAGGTTGAAAATCTATTAAAGGAATTTGACATCGATACGACTTAGCGACCGATTTTTGTCGCTATCTATGTCGAGACTGCAGGGCCAGGGCCTGGACAGGGTAGGACATTTGTAATGTACTATCTTCATCCCGGGCCACATATGCTCCAACTCATTAGATGCCAGCAACATAATTTCCAATTTCCAATCGATAAAGCTACTTTAAACATACAAGTTTTTCCATTTAATAAGAAGATAAAGTCTCGAATTTTTTGCAACGCAGTGTATAATTGTATTATACTAAATTTTTCCTGATTCTCAAGTCTTGTCGGATTGCCGTCCCATCCAAATGTTTCTCTTAAAAGGCACTTTCCATCTATATATCGCTTATCGCTATTTGGCACCAAGAACATTCCTAAACTTCGGTGCTCAAGTAGTCACTTATTTAGGTCATTAACTCCGAACTGACTAAAAATTGGCAAAAGTCGAGGTAGTAGCAAAGGTTCTACATGAAAGGCTCTTTCCACTGGTATAAGTCTTATGGCTATTGCGCTTCAGGGCAGAAACCCATAGTTCGGTGCCCATTGGCCTTTGAGTTTCGCAGGCTACTTTAGCGTATCCCCCTTAAGGCTTCTGAATGACATTAACAAGCGGGCGTTATCGGTAAACATTTGTGCAATTTGTGTTTTCATGTATTGAAAAACAAGATGGCGGCGTTAGTTCCGATTTGGGCCACGCGCCAAAAGACCAATCAGCTATAAAATATATTTCGATAAGTCTCTCGTTGCAGCGTCTGAGGTTTTAGTTTGGTACAATCTGTACCTAGGTATTTATCAGTCAATATATGTTTAGGAAGGCTATTTAACGTATGTAAGGATAATCTATGCCAAGCTATTTAAACTTAGGTATAGATTGGTGAAAAATAAGCCGTTCAAAATGCAATGCAACATGAAATGTAACACAAAAACTATCTATTGTTTCAACGTGTGTTACATTTTATATTACGTTTGACTAATCTGTACTCGGCATTATACGTACAGACGGCGACATATCAAGCTATACATTTCCAGTTTTAGCTGTCCCCGCATTGTATAGGTTTTTCGTACAACGAGAAGTCAGCTTATACTGGAAATGTATAGCTTGATATGTCGTCGTGCGTATGTATTATTAAAATAAATGTGATAGGAAAAGAATTTTCGACAAAGTTGTGAGGTAAAGTAAGTGTGAAGTGCATTTAATCTGTATACATAATTTGTTATTAATTGCGATAGATACTTGACTTTTTACATAATAATATTTACTACTTGACTTGCACAGAATAACCAAGTGGGCAGCATTAGTAGCAACTTGTTTTGAACGTGGATTCTGAGGTACAGTTGTTCTGTCTCACGAAGGCGGGTGAGCAATATGTGTAGTTGAGATGTGTATAGACACGCGCTCTTGTAGCGTTAGCAAATTCATCGTTATTGAACAAAATAATACTAGTGGCTCTGTGAGCTGTAGACTTCGCGAGTTACAGTATTTCTTATATTTCTTTCTTTCAAGCTTTTTTCTTAATCACACTATTGCATGTATTAAGTCAGGTTTGCTAGTTTTATTTTCCATACTTTCGTGAATAAGTTTTTCTGTATTTGTCATATTTTTTCAACGTTTCTTTAAATCAACATAATTTCTAAGAACCGCTATAAGTTCTCTATAGCATTTGACGACCCTAAAACAAACAATACATAATTAGGATGACGTATTACATGTTACGATGATATATTTTAAAAACATTATTTAGTTAGCTCACTCTGAACTACTTTTCTCCGTTTGTTTTCCATGTTGACAGTACACGACGCAAAATTTTGCGAAATAGTCAGTACTAGTAGTCCGATCGGCATGCGGCAGCTCGGGCGGGCGATACTGAGAGCTCCTGAGCTTACGCACACAGAATCAATGTGCATGGGCATCTACGCACACAACTAAGACTAACCCGCGTTCGTGAGATACCACAACTGGGGCTGCAGTCTCGACATTAGATAGCGACAAAAATCTGTCGTTAAGTCCAATCGTTGTCAAATTTCTTTAATAGATTTTCAACCTTATGCTTTTGATATAAAGTTGAAAATCTATTAAAGAAATTTGACATCGATACGACTTAGCGACAGATTTTTGTCAATATTCATGTCGAGACTGCAGGCCCAGGGCCTGTACCTTACTACGAGTATGCGTCCGAAGTTATCGAAAATGTGACGTTGTTGTGATTAGCAACGTCACACCTACTGACTTACTTGGTTATTAGTGGTGAGAGATAAATTAGCGCTCCGCGCAACGATTGTCGATGTTACTATCCCACATGACAACAATATCTCGTGAAAGACTAACCAATCAAATATTTCGACTTAGCGCACGAGGTTTTCGACATGGAGATGTTATAATGGCTAATGGCGAATTGTCGTAGCGGCCACTGGCCGTTTGGCCCATATTACCGACCACTATCTCATGAGGTTCTCGTAAGGTGGCTGAATCAAGGGTCTGATACAAAAAGCAGTTCTCTTCGACACGGCACGCATTGTGAGAAGGTTCCTGTCTCTGGAACCGTAACCACCGGTACAGTAGATCCTGTTGCTGCCGGCGGATGCCGACTGTTTATATAATATTCAAATATAAGTATTTATTTTGTAGAGATATTAAAAATATGGTTATATTTTAAGTTTGAGTTATAGGTAAAAGTGTAAGATTTTCTTGTACAAATAATTTATTCTTGCAAGTAGTGCATTTATTATTGATATTTGCACTCTATTTTTCTCTTATGACAAACACAGACCAACGTACGATAAAGATTTACCTCGCATAAGGAACATTATACCTAGCTCTATAAGAATGTTAAATAATAATATTTGACCAAGAGTTGAAAATAGAGGTATTTATTTTTACAACTTTGTGTTTTATTGAAATTCCTATCATAATAAATATTATTTGATGGCGACGTTTGATGAGAATTAATGTAGGTATGGCATAATACAATTAGAACTACTTTTTTGACATAGATAATAATAATTATTATTATCCAAGGCATTTGACACTCCTTGCCGGATTACCGCCGTGGGATCTGGAGGCAAAGGTCCTCGCGCACGTTTGGGAGTGGCGCGAGGAGGCGAAACGCCGGGGCGTAACTCCGCTGCCGCGAGAAATCGCGGCACAGCGGACAGAGCTCCGGCGGGATCTCAAGGCGGCATGGAGAGTGCGACTGTCGCAACCCAGCGCAGGGCACGCCACAATTGCGGCGGTAAGACCCCTCTTTGAGGAGTGGCTTGAGAGGCGCCACGGCGTCCTCACCTTCCGCCTGACGCAGATCCTCACCGGACATGGCTGTTTCGGGAGGTACCTGTTTCGGATAAGGCGGGAGGAAACGCCCGGGTGTTATCATTGCGTGGATCGACCGGAGGACACGGTGGAGCATACGGTGGAGGTCTGCCCGGCTTGGGCGGAGCACCGCCGTGTCCTCGTGGCGGCGATCGGCGGCGGCGACCTCTCGCGTCCGGCCCTGGTTCAGGCCATGGTACGGAGCGAGAGGGAATGGGAAGCCGTCACCTCCTTCTGCGAAGCAGTAATGCTCGCGAAGGAGGAGGCGGAGCGCGAAAGAGAGAGGCAATCTCTGCGCCCTCGCGCCCCTAGCCGCCGCAGGAGGAGGAGACACCCTGGGCGTCGGGAGTCGATTGCCGACTCCCGGCCACCGTAGGCGCGGGCTTGCGGACGGCGGGCAATGGGCAGCTCGCCGTCCGGTAAGGACCAGGCCCGGGTCGACGGCGCGTCGTGTTCCACGCGCGCCTCAAAGAGATGTCAGCAAAATTGACGGGGTCCGAGAGGACCGATGCCTGCCGGGGCTGCGGATTGTTCGAAAGAGTTACCGTGGCCCTGGCGCACAGGCAACTGAAGGAACACGGGTGGGTTTTAGTCAGTAAGAGTCTGACACATCCTTCCGCTCCGCCCAGAGCGGGAGAGGTCATTAGATGATTTCCCACGCAAAAAAAAAAAAAAAAAAGTCATTTGACACGGTTTCTGTTCCCACCTTGATCTCGAAACTGGAAAGCGTTCCGATTTATGGCCTTGCTTGGACATATTTAAGGATTATCTCTCTAATCGTACTCAACGGGTCAAAATCGACTCTATAAAGAGTGATGATAGATTTATCAGCTTCAGTGTTCCGCAGGGTAGCATTCTCGGACCCCCTCTCTTTTTGCTCTATATTAATGACAGTGTCAAGTACATATTCCAAATTGCGACATATTTGCGTACGCCGATGACACAGCGTTGATAATCTATGATACTGACTGGGGCAGAGCAAGTAAAAGGGCGGAACAGTCGCTTCGTCATGTGCTGGAATGGCTTTCAGAGAATTTACTTACCCTTAACGTAGCAAAGACAAAGGTTATTAGATTTTCGCTACCTAACAGTGTAACTCCTCCACTGGAATCAGGTCAAATTAAAGCGCATATTTGCTCAGGTGAGGCACCCAATTGCAGCTGCCTATTTCTGTCCTCGGTTCCACACATAAAATATCTAGGAGCACACTCTTAGCTGGCAACCCCATATCGAAGCCCTATGTATAAGGATCAGAAAATTAATTTATATATTTATGGAACTTAGGCACTCTGCTGAACCCGATTTAGCCTTGCTAGTTTATCTGACCCTTTGCCAGTCAATTATTTTATATTGTATCCCGGTTTGGGGTGGAACCTGCAAAACCTCCTTACTTAAAGTTGAAAGAGTGAGCTCTTAAGGGTGATCTTAAAAGTTATGCACTTTAAGCGTAGGGACTTTTCGACCAATGAACTTTATTCAGAACCCGAAGTACTGACTGTGAGACAGCTTTTTGTGCTCCGCGCTGTACTTCAGAAACCCTCTACTACGTTACATCTGGATCATGATAAGCTGAAAAGACGCAAAGGCACTCCCGTTTGTGATATAGTCCAATGCCGTTCCAGGTTTGCCAGCCGACAGTTTGCGGCAGCTAGCTCTCGACAGCATAATAAATTAAATAAACTTATTCACATATACTCCCTGACTAAACGCGAAGCTAAAATCAAACTCACAAATTGGTTACAGAAGTTAACGTATGACGAAACTGAGAATCTTATTACAATTGTCTCGTAATAAAACCAATACTGTATTTAAATTTAGCCAATATTTGTATAATTTATGTTGTTATTTCTATAGTACTTGCATGGCAATCAATAGCAGTTGTTGCCATTATATCAATTTGATTTGACTCAATTGTACAGCATTTCTTTAATTAAGCCTTGTGTACTTTGTGTATGTTTTTGTAAGTGTACTAATAAACATTTTACTAATTATTATTATTATTCTGTATCACCTGCAGACTCCGCAGTCACAGAATACGGTGCGTGCCGTTCTTTCTTTGTACCGTCAGCTTTGTAACCATCGATTTTGTAGGTACCGTAGTTCTGCGGGGTAATTACGTAACACACTAACAGTAGGAATGGGTTTCATTTTGACAGTACAACAACATTCATTGCGTTATTTACGTTGTTGAGCAGACAAATTTTTTGAACATATGAAGCAATGGATTAGCAATAGGCTTCAAAATGATTCAGATTGTGATAGATAGTGTGTTACGTAAATAAGGAACATCTTACCTTTCTGTAACTGATAATTTTCGTTTACATACAAATGTTGGCAGGACACTTCAGGTTACTAGTCTTTTTACCAAAATATCTCAGATGGTTTATTTATCTATTGTTGATTATTTGTAGACCTTTGACCTAGGCCTTAAGATTGTGTACTGCAACTTTTAATTCACTATAAAAATAAAATTGTACTGATAGAGTAAGAAGACGTCGAAGACGACAAGACATTAACGAGTGCTGACGAATCATCAGCGAGCCGAGTTATAGAGACTTGACATTAGTGGTCGATGGGACCAGTGTCCCAAGTTTTGGACACGGCTTACGCACCTGCGTTTGTCGATATAGCGATTAACTGTCATGCGGTCCTGTGTTGTAGACTGTCGCCTATACAGAAAGGTAAGGTATGTTAATAAGATTATTTGTTAATAGCCGTAAATAAGAACCAGAGAAACTAAACTGCTCGGATATTGGATCAGTCCGTTTTGCGATTTTTGTATCATCATAATTCCTATCCGAATAAGGGATGGTGTTAAGTCAACTGTTTTTACGTCTCTAGTATGAAAGATTAATTTGCAGCTGCAATTGCTACTCATACATATCCAAAGCTCTCTGAATCATTTCATGAAAATTCATAATAAGTTTATTAAACCTTAAACTTCAGCTGGGTTGACAGCTGGAAATTTCCGCTCGAAACAAATATTTGTGAGTAATATTTTCTTTTTTTTTGGGTCAACGATGGTAGGTTTATTTTTGTTTTATCGTGTTTAGATAACGATGCCATAATTTCTGCGGAGTTTCGATAGTTTATTTATATTGACTTTTAGAGTGAGCGTTTAGAGTGAACTTGGACTTTACTGAAGCTAAGCGTTAAAATTAACCATAAATTCATATGAAGTTATTGTTCAAATTAAAAAAAAGGCTTGGTCACATTCGCTTATAAGAATATACAGTTTACATAATATGTACGAATAAGGGTTATTTTCGTATGAACGATGAATGCTACTGTGACTGTCCCCGCTGGACCCCAGCCTGATAAAATTTTGGTTTTTCCTAATTATGCTAATATTAGTATTAAGATCGGCTTTCCTTTGAGGGAAAGGGAACACGCCCCCCCAGCCGCGTGTTCCTGTAGGGCTCGTCACCAAACTTGGACACCCTCCCACCATTATAAGAAATGAATTCCCATAAACTAGACTGCCTTGTCCCGACTTAGAAAGCTAGGGGACAAGGATGGGACACAAGGTGATGTTAATATTGGGAATTCACAGTTAGGAAATATAAGTATTATAATTATAAATATGTGAAGCTAAGAAGACGAGAGGGTATACAAACGTATATAATATATGATTAAGTACTCGTATTATAAATGTCGTAACGCCGTCGTCTCCCTTCTCGCAGGTGAGCGCTAATATCTGCAATAGTTTTGATAATATGAAGGGGTAAAAGGATCGTTACGCTTGCACTTACATTAATCATTTATAGCTACGTTAATTTATGTGTTTACAATGTACCCACTTTAGTGAGACCGGGAACCGTTTTACAACGTCTGCCTCATTATACGTGTCCTGCTAGACCTAACGCATAGAACCTCTGCGGACACTAGTACGATTCTAATAGAACACGTTTCCTATGCACTAAATAAATGTCTTACTCAATCCTAAAGACAGAGTACTGCGAAGTCCAACTGCCATTGAGTGAGACAAGTGTTGATTAGTACTAAACGCGTACTAACTAATGTTATTGACGCCCTTACGGCGGCCTAGCCCCCTTTTTACTAAGATAATAGAAAACTAGTACAAGCGTACCGTAGACTCAGTCTGTAGCAAAACTCAATGCGGTCGTACTTGGTGCACACCGAAGTGGTATTTCGTCACTTCACATTTCCTTAATCTTCCCCATTGAGAGAATGCAGTGCGGTTTTCACCGCAAAAGCATCCATATTGACGTGTCTCGATAAATAGTGTCGATTTAGTAAATGGCATACCATAGCCGGTTGTAGATTTTTATCGAGATACGGTCCCTAGCGTTCTTAGAACGACTACCAATTCAGGTTGTGATTCTGTGTGAGGCCTACACCACTCCCTGGATATGTGCATGTACCAAGCCTCACGCAAAGTGTTCTGTGGCCAGACCTTTTTGGAAGCATTAATCATCACTAACATTTGATTAATTCATAATGTAATTAGAGATCGGCTTTATAGCCTAGTTTGGTTTAGATGAACTGTATTTACGGTTCTGCCTTCCATATGTGGTGCGTCGGTTAAGGGTCAACAATTGTCAAGAGTCAGGAGCGTTGGTGCTCATTGTCAAGTTTAGCGGTAGGCCTTCTCCGTTTCCCTATAACCAAACGCAAGTGACAAAATCTGTCAAGGTACGGATTAGGAGGTGGTCACTTAATACAAGAGAAAACAGCATTAATTATAAACGATACTAAATATTAAAGTTGACACTTACCAAATATCTCCTTGGAGGGAATTATACTTACGGAATACTGCATGTATTATCAGTTTCACCTCGGGCACAACTCACTGAACTCAATTGTCTAGCGTACACTACGTCGTTCGCTACCTAACGTGGTCTTTAACCCACTATCAACTTAATAAGTAATGCTCGGTCCCTTACTGTCGTAATGGACTGGCATTCCTTAAGTCTCCTAACTTAACTACCCTGGACTCTAGTGTCTGTCGCCTCTCGCGATCCTGATTCAAACTCCTAGACTATCGTGTCTATCACTTCTCGCGGCGCTAAGTCGACTCCTAGAGTATCGTGTCTATCACTTCCCGCGGTGCTAAGTCGACTGCCATACCATTCGTTTCTTTCCATCTTCTAACATCCCCATCACTACACCGGCCTCCTGTTTTTTGTAACATAAACCCAAAGTTCGCAGAATACGTTTCTGTAGAATTCCTCCTTTGTTTTAAGGGTTCGTTTGGTATCAAGTTTTGGCGGCCAGATGTCAATAATCGCTTTCTTTCTTTAGAAATAGTTGAATTATTGCATCCTAACTGACGTCAAATATTGCCCTTCGACTAATGGGTGGCATAAGTGCCACCCATTATACAATTTCAAGTAAATAAGTGTTTTGTTATTAATTAGGGTAACGTGTCAAACTGACAGATCATAAAATAGAGATTTAATGTGTCTCTAAGAGTCCCGAAATCGTGGGAAAGTTTTAAAACAAATATAATATTTTGTTATAAATTAGGAATAGGTGACAGACAGTCACACTACTTAGCTTGAGTAAAGTCAAAGTTTGCTCCATATTTTTTTTTAATTCTTCTTTCTCTCAGTCCATCTAATGGTTGTCAGTGAGTAAATGCCTTATGCGATAAGACCGCTCACTGTAGGGACACTGTTTCATATTAATGTTTGTTCTAAACATGTGTAAAGGCTCCTACAAACAGGCGCGACACGCGAAGCGAATCGCACGCGAAACAAAGGCACCGCTGGTCGCGCGACGAGCGGCGCCTTTGTGTCGCGCTGTCGCGTCGCGCTTGTATGCGGGAGATTTTATGTGGTGTACAAAAATAATCATTAACCAACCAATTACACAAAATAATGTAGCTCTGGCTCCGAAACCAGGGTAAAGTATAAGCCATGGGCCTGATGAGGATCCAGTTTTTGTCCGTGAAGGTGCGATTCCACCAGTGCGTGGCACTGTGCGACACTGTACCTACTGCACAAGTGTTCGGCACATATTATGTTTCTTGCGGTGGACTCACGCATTTACAAATGTGCCTACAAAAGTTATGTACAGCGTTGACGGTAGAAACAGAGACTAGGGATCTGCAGCTCAGCACGTGCACTGATGGAGTCTGCACAAAATGTTTGTGAAAAAATCTGCTGAACACAGTTTTGGTGGAATCGCACCCAAAAACCAGAAGTTAGATGTGTAGGATTAATTCTCAGCTCCTCAGTGATAAGTCTACGAAGCTCACTCTGCGCTTATTTGACAAAAGCCTACATTTATAAAAACCGGCCAAGTGCGAGTCGGACTCGCACACGGAGGGTTCCGTACCATCGTACAATATTTAAATAAATAAAAAAAAATGTTTATTGCATCAACTTAAACAACTTATTCTAGTTACAATGGGGAGAATCCTTGTAAGCAAATAGTTTGCTTGTGTTAGGATGCTCCGGTCTTCCCCAGGTTACATAATTGCTATTACGTTATTGAGCCTGTTCAAGATATATAAGCATATACAAATAAAAACAAAATGATGAATTGGAAACAGTATTTTTATGAACAGCAAAAGACGCGCTGGAATGTCTGCTATATGTGTAGGAGATGGTGTGGAGGTGAATGTGTATGTGAGCAGTGAGTGTGAGTGAGTGTGGGAGTGAGGTTTGTACCTACACATTATACATGGTGGAGATTAATTTATCTACTTACTGTAACTTGAGATAAAATGCAAATAAATTTTTGCTAGCTAACCCAACGACTAGTCTTGGGGTCGGAAAATAATGTAGGACATTATCTTCCAATAACTGCAGAAATATCGTAACGTAATCTATTATCTGTAAGTATATTATAGTCTTATCGATTACACCATATTTTCCACTTCATCATAGGACTTTGACTTAAGGCTCCCACAGACAGGCGCGACGCGACAGCGCTACACAAAGGCGCCGCTCGTCGCCCTACACGCGGTGCCTTTAATTTGGGCGTCGCGTCGCGCCAGTGTGTACGAGCTTTTGAGCCATTTAAACAAAGCATTTTTCATTCGCGGTAGGTTAGTAGGTATATGTCAAGTAATTTATTAAGAAGATTGTTTAAATGGGATGTCTGCCTAGGATATTGTCTTTTTGCGAATGTAGGCTTTACTGAGACAGTGGGAGCAACCGTGTTTTTTCTTCTGTCTTTCGTCTTCTGTGGTTTGAACGATAGAGTTATGTGCTTAGTTAGAATTATATTAAGTACGTAAAGCTTTCTATCTGATGTCCGGTAAAGGTTCTCAGTTGAAAATCTGAAGGGTTTAAAAAATATAACTTTCAGTAGGGACCTCTGATCCCTCTCGAGGTCTAGGAATTTAATTTTAGTGGCACCTCCCCAGACAGGTAAGCAATATGCCAGGACGGACCTGGTTGACTTAATTGGTCCCTATTTCTAGTGATATAATTGTGTCTTTCACCTCTTTTACTAAAAAGATGTAGATTTTTTCGTACGTACATGATGTTTACATAGATACCTATACCTATTGAAAAGGTACCGTCATGATGTTAATCTTTAAATAGTTCCCTTAGAAAGTCGCGCCTGTGGAGGCCATATATGGCTCTGATGGCTCTTTTCTGCTGAATAAAAATAGGCTCGACGTCTGCAGCCCGTCCCCAAAGCAAAATACCGTACTACATAATACTATGAAAGTAACTAAAATAGACTAGCCTCGCGGTACCTACGTCAGTAAATTGACGGATTTTTTTCACAGCATATCGCTCACCTAGCAGTATAATGGCACATTTACAAAAAAAGCGAAATTGAGTTTTTACGGCCTAAGTGTTTAAAAGTGTATAATTTATAAAGTAGTAAAACGGCACGGTGTTAGTTTTCCTATTTGTTGAGAGAGGGCGTTCAGTGTCAATGTAGTACTTGGTACGTTCCCCCCACTTCCGCGCATAACAACGGCTTATTTGTCAGTTGTGCGGGGCGCTCCGCGAGGTGCAATCGCTTCTAAATCTGTGTTGGCGTAAGTGGCAAATGTGACATTTTATTAACATAATAAGTTAGTAGAAAAACGGCACATTTGACAAATGTGACATCGCTATTTTACTTAATATAATTCACATGGTAAAACAACGACTTATTTGACAGATGTGCCGTTATAATTAGATTACATAAATATGTTATTGGTACTTATGTCGTGAGTTTGATAAGTGTTTTTATGTAAGGGTTAAAAGGCAGGTTGGCCTACTCTAAGACTCGGTCTAACTAATCATTATAAATGTTAAAAAGGCGTTAGAAGCCCTAAGTAGCAGTTTTAGAGTGGGCCGACCTACTCCCTAATCTTTATGCTTATCAAAATCAGAAGTTTAAATATCACTTTAAATTTTAGAAAATCAAATAAGGCGTTTGATATTACCTAATTATTGTAATAATGGCGAACCGAATGGAGCGATTGGTACGATTAGGAAAAAAAGGTTTGACTGCAGCACCTTTTTCTAAAACCAATCCTGACTTTAATAAAAGCGGTATGTATCTTAAATATTTTTTTTATTATCATTTCATTTTGAATATTAAAATTTAACAAAGGTTGTATTTATTACATCTTGTTATAATTCATACATCGTGCTATCTATACATCGCTTATAATCAAATATTTTTATAGGGGAAACAGCATCGTCAATGACAGTCGATATAATTGAACCTATAGCTTCGACCAGTAAAGATTTGGCGGAAGTTTCAATATCTCATTTGAACAGCAATACTTCTGATAATATAAATGTTCAGGAAATAGATGCTATTTGCGAAGGTACTGTGAATATGTTTTATAAATTGTATTTATGTATTTAATCTTATAATAATTCCTACGTATGTAGAAGTAAGCAGATGATTGTTATTGAATTAAAATAATTATACTTAAGGTACCAAAGAAGATGACCAATCAGTAGTGCCACAAAAGCGGAAACGTTCTATATCCTCATCGAGCAGTGACTCATCATCGAGTAGTAGTAGTTCTAGTAGCAGCTCAACGTCTTCATCGAGTAATTCATCCAGTAGTTCTTCAACGTCGAGTAAATCCCAGAAAGGAGGTACGTATATTAATACCATAATTATTTTCGGTTCAAAAGACAACAAAAAAAAATCTGAAAATGTTTTTTTTAGATTTTATAGCAATGTTTTTTTCGCGCAAGTGTTGAATGTACGATCTCTAGCTGCGGTTCAATTTGAGGAAATTTTACTTTGCAGATTCTTTGCCGGATGATACCCATATAGAACAGTTAAGAAGAGCAAATACTTTTGATTATGAAGCACTTGGTATGACTGTACCTGAAAAATTGATTCATATTTCTGATACTAATATGACTGATAAACAAACTACTGATGAAAATATAGTGCAGTTTGAAGAAATAATTGATGAGGGTAATTAATTTATTATTTATATTGATTATTAAAATTCTTGAACTGTTAGATACAATAAAATTATGTTGAACAGGTAATGCTGAACGAACAATACTATCTCCTACGATACTTCAAACAAATAACAATGAAAATGTGCTTAATCAACAAATGGATATGCAAATCTCTTCATATTTCCAAGAAGGTTCTGATGCGACAGGTAGAAATACCAAAGACCGTGATTCTGCTGAGTTTGGTAAGCATAATTTTCAAATATTTCTTTAGTTCCAAACAACAGTAACCAACAGCTCTCAATATTATTTAATCTTAATTCTAGGTAAAGAAAATCAGAAGCCAAGTTCTCCTTTTGTTTGCTTGAACGAAGGTTCAGACTTTTCTCCAGATAGTGGCAGTGAATATCACCCACCGACATCACATCCAAGGCGTGACAGATCGTCATCTACGAGTTTATCTATAGTTTCTTTAACCAGTGCAACTTCTAAGAATAAAAGAGGAAAGAAAAGAGTAAGAAACCAAAACAAGTGGAAAGAAAATGTCAGGAAAACGTTAAAAAATTCAGGAAAAGACTATGTATCTAAGAAAGGCAACAAAATAGAAGCCAAAAAAATGAGACCTCCGTGCCATAATTGTAAGTTTTTATGTTGCGATAAATTTACAAGAGATGAACGTCAACAAATATTTAATACCTATTGGTCCTTAGGATCTTTGCAACGTCAAAGAGACTTTCTTAGTTCTTGTATTAACATTCAAAACATAGTATGCCGTCGTGTAAATAATGTAGCACAACCAAGAACGCCCAATAGTTGGTTTTCTTTTGTGAAAAATGGTCAGACCCGAAGAATATGTAAGACATTTTTACTAAATACCCTTGGGATAGCACAACGGACGCTCCGTACAGTTATTGAAGCAAAATCTTCTGATTGTGGAATCGCGCCGACCGATCAAAGGGGTAAACATGGTAAACAACCGAAATCGGATCCAGAAGTACTAGAATCAGTTCGTCAGCATATCAATTCAGTCCCACGAGTTGAAAGCCATTATTTACGTGCTAATACCAGCCGCGAGTTTATTGATGGTGGACTTACCTTGGCTGCCTTACATCGCGACTATGAATGCCAACGCAGAAGTGCCGGTAAAGAAGCAGCTACATTGTTCATTTACAGTCAGATTTTTAACAGGGAATTCAATATATCGTTTTTTATACCTAAAAAAGACCAGTGCAATTTTTGTGAATCTTACAAAAATGCAGAAGGTGGTAAGAAAACAGAACTAGAACACCAGTATATAAACCACCAAAGAGAAAAGGTGTTAAGTCGTACAGAAAAAGCAGCAGATATTGCACTTTCTCGAGAACCACAAAGCAAAGTCATAGTGGCCATATATGACTTACAAGCACAGTTACCTGTGCCAATCGGCAATTCATCAGCGTTTTACTACAAATCCAAATTGAATTGCTACAATTTTACTGTAAGAAGACTATTAGTAACGTATTTAACTCTTGAATGTTTAATATTACCTAGGTATTATAAATAATATTAACTTTATTTCAGATAACAAATATTAAAACGGATTCAACTACTTGTTACTTTTGGCATGAGGGCTTGGGTTCTAAAGGTTCTACAGAAATAGGAACTTGCGTCTACAAGTTTCTAGAGAAAGTTGCTGAAGACCATCCAGATTCTGATGTTCTTTTCTACAGTGATAATTGTTGTGGCCAACAAAAAAATCGGTACGTATCAAATTTATGACGGTGAATATTTTGGTATAATTATTAACTTTATTACAATTTATAATGAATATGTTTTTATTTTTAGATATGTGTTCAGCATGTATCATTATGCTGTCAAACATTTAGCTATAAATTCTGTGTGCCATAAGTTTTTAATCAGCGGCCATAGTCAAAATGAAGGCGATAATGCCCATTCTCTGATCGAAAAATCAATAAAAAGGGCAAAAAAGTCTGGACCCATCTACGTACCAGACCAATATGTTAATTTGATACGAGATGCTAAAAAAAGAGGAAACCCTTTCATTGTTCATGAGATGCATTTCAGTAACTTTTATGACTTGAAAGCACTGACTGAAGAGCAAGCCATTAATTACCAGAAAGACACTAATGGGGATATAATAAAACTGACTGAGTTAACAATGATTAAATTTACTAAAAATAGTGACTTCTATGAATTTAAAACATCTTTTGAAGGAGAATGGATCCAGGCTAAGCTTAAATTGGTACGACGACAAAGAAAGCAACCATCACAAATAAATTTAAAAGCAGCTTATGATTCAAAAATGAATATTTCTGATTCAAAGAAAAACGATTTGTTACAATTACTTCGTTCTAACATAGTGCCCAGCTATTATGAAGGATTTTATAATAATCTTTAAATAAGTATAAGAAATACCTACTTTTTCTTATTAATTATATTCATACTCTTATTATATTAATTCTTATTAAGTAGGTAATGAAAGAGGATACCTGGTTTAAATCTTCGTAACTAAGTATACCTGCGTAACTATTCGCCACGGATCTTTGTCTCTCTGTAGTTTGCTGTGAGTTAGATTTGCGCATGGAATACTCGCGTTTAAAAGCTTTACGTAGGTATTTAAACACAGTTTAAAAAGGCGAAGTTATGCATCACAAGCGTGAGTTTTTTATGCACAAATTCATCCAGCCAATTTCACAGAGAAAAAGGTCCGTGTCGAATAGTAAAGGTCATAATCATGAACATACTGTGCAAGTACCTAATATTGCCTAAATGCTTATAGTTTTGTTTACTGCTTAGTCAATTAATAAAGATACTTAAAGGTAAAGTAAACTTCCTTATACCTAATTTCGGAGTGATAAGGTAAAACTTGATTTGAATCTGGATTTCATTATCGTACCTTTATCAGATAAAGGTACCTAATGAAATCCAGATTCAAATCAAGTTTAGATTCTAAACTTAAACTGTCAAGCTTTTAAGTGCTTTTGTTTTTAGAACTGAGAGTAACTATCTCACCACAAGTTTAAAAATGTACGATGATTACCCACCTTTACAATTAAGAGAAGATACGTGATTATACTTTATTTTATTTATTATAGTTTAATGATGACTATTTCTTAACGATTCACGAGCCAAATATAGGTTATTATAATAAATATTTTTGTTAAACTTTTTATGTATGTTGATTTCAAATAAAAACTTTTGTTTTCTATTAACCAATTGTCTTTATTTCTTGGTTTTCACATCCTATATAATTATGGCTTTGGAGACATAAATGACATTTTTGGAAGTTGTTAAAAGTATAACGGCACAATTGCATGGCTCTTCTTCTTCTTTGACTGTTATGAAGCAACTCCTGGAAACCTGAAGTGGATTTTTTTATCCCTACGTATCTATTAAGGTCTATACTAGTTGCTAAAGCCATAAAATCCATGCTAAAATGTAAAATGAAGTCATAACTGCGTTTCAAACATTTGTGAAATCTTTGAACCTCATTTCTGTAAAATAAGAAAAAAGTAGATGTGTCATTATACCGCTAGGTGAGCGATATGTTGCTGAACTTAGCCGTCCTGCAAGGGATGTTAAAGGAGGAACCCATTGGCCTTGAGTCGAGCGTGATCCCAAGGAAAACAGTTTTATCGACGAATTCTAGTTTCTCTTGTTTTAATACTGTCTCACAATTAGTACTTTTGACATTTGGTAAAAAAAACTTATGTACTTAGTTTTTTTTCCCATTTAATACTAAATTATTAGCAGTGAACCAATTCTGGATCTGCAGTAGGGCGTTATTTACGTCGTCAAGATTTGATGCACGTCTGTTAATTAAAAAAATTAAAGAAGTATTGTCCAAATAACACTATTTGTGGTTGGGTTTTTAACATATGGGGTAAATCATTAATATATACTAAAAAGAGGAAAGAACCCAATATCGAGCCTTGTGCTACACCCATTTTTACTTTTAAACCGAGTGAATTGTCACCATTTATTTGAACTTGCTGTTATCTATCATTTAAATAAGATTTTACTAAACTGAGCGCAAGTTTTCCAAGTCCGTAATGCTCAACTTTCAAGATTAAGGTTTCGTGGTCGACGCAATCAAATGCCTTGGAGAGTCACAAAATATTCCAACGGCGTCTTGGGTCTTTTCCCACGCCGTAAATATGTGTTTTAATAAGGTGACACCGGCGTAAGTCGTACGTCTCTTGGTGAAACCATACTGCTGATCATGTAAGATTTTATTGGTGTTAAAATTATTAAGCATTTGATTCAGCATTACCTTTTCAAACACCTTGCTGAAAACTGGCGACACGGAAACGCGACCTTGTTAAAAATTTAACACTGCATAAATCATAATAGGTAGAACATGTTCGCAAAAATGTCTTACAATGATGCAAGAAAGTAGTATACCTACTTACTATTTATGTCAATTTGAATATAACCATAATTTATAGTAGACAAATTTTACACGAAGCCATCAGTACGGACAGCTTTGCGCACTGACCACCAGTCCTTGTTGATCTTGTTAATCAGGAACATCACCTCGCCCTTCTGCATGGAGATAGCCTGGCCTGTGAAGGTGTAGAGGGCTTTTACTTGAGGTACGCTCCTCTCCTCAGTAACAGTCCTGTGCTCGAGTCTGTCCATGGGCTCTTTATCCCACACCTCTGTTATATAATTATTTTACTATTTGTTTCAGGAATTATAGATACATATTACCTATGTATAAGCACTTGATTGAGATAACTGAAATAGAGGTTTATTCCTAGTTCAGGTAGAATCCAATTATTTTCTACCGACCTCTAATTTAAGGAATTTAAAAAGGAATTAATAATGTCATTTTTATTGATTTACATGACATAACTTATGGTATTTTTGATGACTTTTAAAGAGAAAACTGTCTGTGAATGTGAAGACTATGTGGGTCATTGTTGCTTTATTTTTCTCTCTCCTCAGTTAATTTTAATCATGGTTTGGCAGTTTGAGTAATTTTTGTGGCCTACCCAAATGTCCTTTTTGGTATTGTTCGTCGAATCGTTGAGCTCCTTAAGTTCTGAGTTGAGCTGCACGATTACTGACAAATGCGTGCACTGACTGGACAGGTCCACTCAATCTGTGTGGTTTTTCCTCTAAAGACCATTTCAGACACAAATCTACATGGTCTTCACATGATCTGACCAAGATTATGTCTGGACTTTAAAAGAGACTGTGTCCTCTGAGTTTGTTTCGGCCTTTCTTCTCAGAGTAGTCAGATAGGAAACGCCGACCTCATCTAGTTTTTAAAATATGATTGACGTGTAAAAGTGTTTGTTCAAACCTACTTACAGAAATAAAATCATTTATCATTTTATCATTTAAGGCCCTATTTTGTAAATATTTATGTAAATCAATTATTTTTCAATAAACAATTTCAATTTTAACAGCCGGGGCATGGGTGTAAGAGAAACGCAGGTGCTTAGGAATCACACTATAATCACACAAATTACAGTTTAAGAGAACTTTTGAGTTAGAGCGCGCGCACATTCTATTAAGGTGCAGCGCAGACGACAGACTATCCGTGACGCACTTTTTAGTCTGTGAAAATAGAACCTATGCAATTATATGCAGTAACGCACACGACGCGCAAAAAGTCCGGCGCACAAAAAATCCGTGTAATTCGGGCAGACCGCACCGCGCCGCGCCGCGCCGCTTGGCACAAAAAGTGTGTGAAAAAAATTGAACGTTTGCTTCAACGCGCGCTAACGCAGACGGCGCACACTTTAGTCGGCAATCTGCATTTGCTAGGGGTGGACGTAACGCACGAGATCTATTATAATGGCGCCAGAGGTCGATGTAACGATGTTAATTCAAGAAATACAAAACAGACCAGCAATTTATGATACTTCTAAGGCAGAATATCATGATAGACATTTAAAAAGAAAAATGTGGGAAGAAGTGTGCTGTAATGTTTATTCCGCTTTCTGTACTTCATGTACAAAATAATACTTCGCGATCTCTGCACGATTACCATAGCGTCTACGTCCCTACAGCTCTGCCGACAGAATGATCGAAGATGTGCGTCGTGTGCGTTGAGTCTGTGAAAAATCCGCGACCGACTTTTTGCGCGCCATGCAGACTTTTTGTGCGCCGCAGACTCGATCGCACAAGAAGTGTGCCGTCTGCGCTGCACCTTACATGAACGATTAACATTATCTTAACCAAAACATTTATCATCTTTAGAAAACGCCACGCATTTGTTTACATTACGAACATAATCGTCTAAAACAAAACAATTGTTAACTTTTGAGTCCGCCTCACAATTATTAACGTTATCAACATTATTGTCATAAACAAAAGTGTTACCAAAATCCTCCATGCGTAGGGTTACCTTGCGTCGATACTTGCTTTGACTGGTTTACCGAGGGCAACGCGGCGATGTGGGTGGCAGCGGACGCCGAGCGGGCCAGGCCGCGCCGGTGCCTGCGCGGCGATGTGGGTGGCAGCGGGGGCCGAGCCGGCCGGGCTGCGCCGGTGTCTGCGCGGCGATGTGGGTGGCAGCGGGGGCCGAGCCGGCCGGGCTGCGCCGGTGTCTGCGCGGCGATGCGGGTGGCAGCGGCGGCCGAGCAGGCTGGGCTGCGCCGAGGCCAGCGCGAGCGCGCGAACATAGCCGCGCTCGAAATTCACAGCGATGCGGCGGTGTTGTTATTGTTTTACTTATCTCATTTCCCGTCGTTTGTCATGAAGTTGACGGAATAAAACGCTGACAGCTGGTCACCTGTCGAACAATTTTCACATGATTTGATTACGTTCGCGGCACCACAACCGTAACACTTTATACCCCTTGCCGACTTAACTATACTACTGTCATTGTTATCAGTATCGGACTTATCACTATTACGCTTAAGCTTCTCGTACAATTCCTTGCGGTGACCGAGTCGCATGCAGTACGTACAGAACGGCTTCTTTTCCTTAACTGCGGCGCAGTTTTGAACCTATCGTGAGTGAACTGGTAAGTACGGATAGAATTTAAAGCTTTTTAACGTATAGCGATTACCATCCAAAACTTCCGCTACCTTAAACGGACCAATCCGATCGGTCCGATTTAACTTAGTCTGAATTCGCTAATCGTTAGGCTACATAAGACTTCTTCCATGCTGAATACAGGCGTTAAACCAGTCAACGCAGCAACGTTATTAACTCGTTTGCCACTAAATTTGGCTGCACAACTCTTCTTTACTAACGAGAATTCAGCACCAGAATCGTTAACAAAACAATACAGCTCACCTTTATGTTCTAACGTGCCTGAGGGTAGTTGTACAAACATCCGCTCGCCGTTCACTGCCTGCAGCATGTGCTCCACCATCCGCTGCCACTGTTCGTGCACCGGGCTGCGATATGTCCTGGTTTTCCATACTTATAGCACACGAAGGGCTTCGCTGACGGCTGCGGGGCTGCTTGGCTTGATTCTTAAAGTCACTCCACCTCGTTCCTTGGTACTTATGCTATATGCGATAGTGTTGGGTTTGCACACGCGGTAGTAGTTCTTAATACGGGATCGGGATACGTCAAACTCAAACGCCGGTTAGAGACACTGTTTATTCAATATGCAGGTACGTCACTTGGCAAAGGTATTTGAGCATACAGCCTATGCCCAACACAACAGATAGCCACGTTGATATTGATGCTGCTCGTTTGAGCGCCTTACTGATGGCCACAAGTTGACCACCTTGCAGTGAATTTCCAACAAAACACAAATCAGCTCAGCACCATGATCGCGCATCCTTATTGTTCAAACATGGCACGCCAGCAGTCACTTGCCGCGTTTTCATTTTGTGCCTGAACCAACACGTATCACACTTCTGATGACGGAGAAGGTACGTCTCTCGTTATCATCAGCCATATTTAAACTACTGTGGGCGTACTATGGGAAATGTTGGTTATTGCGCAATAGAAAAACCGTTTGCAGTTCAAGTCAAGTTATAATAATTTACGATAAAATTAATCACACTCAAGCTCTTTGTTATAGACTTTGTCGAGCGCCTCCTGGTGGCGCTGGCGTCCCAATTAGTCAAAATCAAACGATTGATTTAACGTATTTCCGACACATACAAATGTCGCATGAAATACAGTGTTGCCGACTGAAGTACTCTATGCAGTCGGTGCACGATGACGGGATCTAAGGATCGGAGGGCGAGGGCGCTGGAAACAACAGGAGCGCCAGTCACCCTTCAGCCCTAGGAACTGTCACACGTTCATGAGACGCGTGCGGACAGATATTCATCCTAAGTTTTATTATTTAATTTCTATTCTTATTATTAATGTACAAGATTAATTAGGACAATAGTTGTTAATTGTGATTTGTGTAACTGTATGAACTAAATGTACATAAACTAAGTGTAAGAAGCTGTTATCATCTTTTAATTGCCTGAGATCCACAAACAGCCTACAACAATGCCAGAGGACGGAAGCATGACCCCTCCTCGACGTCCTGTGACGACACATATATATACTCACGTCCATAATCCTATAGGAGTAGGCAGAGGCTGCAGATTGTCAAAATCAACTATCCAGTCCACTTTTCGCCTTTTTTTTTCTGTGAAAATCAGTGTGATAAGTGGCGAACTCTGTCGCCGCCGTTTGAATGTTAAGTCTCATCTAAGTATTTTAGTGATTTTTTACGAAACGTCGAGAAGGCATTGGTGCTATTCGTAACCGACACCACATAGTTTAACGCGACCCCGGCAGGCATCGGCCCTATCGGATCCCGTCAATTATACTGACATCTCTTTGAGGCGCGCGTAGATCACAACGCGCCGTCGACCCGGGCCTGGTCCTTACCGGACGGCGAGCTGCCCATTGCTCGCCATCCGCAAGCCCGCGCATACGGTGGCCAAGAGTCTGCTATCGACTCCCGACGCCCAGTGTCTCCTGCGGCGACTAGGGGCATGAGGGCGCAACGATTGCCTCTCTCTCACGCGCTCCGCCTCCGCTTTCGCGAGCATTACTGCTTCAGAGAAGGAGGTGACGGCTTCCCATTCCCTCTCGCTCCGTACCATGACCTGGACCAGGGCCGGACGCGAGAGGTCGCCGCCGCCGATCGCCGCCACGAGGACACGGCGGTGCTCCGCCCAAGCCGGGCAGACGTGCACCGTATGCTCCACCGTGTCCTCCGGTCGATCCACACAATGATAACACCCGGGCGTTTCTTCCCGCCTTATTCGAAACAGGAACCTCCCGAAACAGCCATGTCCACACGATCCCCGCGTAGAGCCTCCGGCAGGAGGCGATTGGACCCCTTAGATTGGGCAGGAGCCGCTTCAAGTCACTCAAGTCGCTTCAAGTTCACTCCAGTCTGGGACCCAAACGTCGGAAATGCTCGGCGAAGTTCTACCGGCTGTCGAGGACGAGTCTCAGGTACTTCAACGTCGACTCGACGCCGATGTGACCCCTGCTACCGTTATTTGGGAACCCAACAGTGGCGCGTTCCGAGGACCATGAAAACACATGGCCTCGGACTTGTGCAAGGCCACCTCGAGTCCCAATTGCCGGATCCTCTAGACGACTGTAGCAACCCCACGTGTCATCAATTCGGCTGCCGCCTGGTGCTACCTCCCCTGCGCCAGGACCAGCGTGTCGTCAGCGTAACACACCACGCTGACGCCGCCAGTCCCTGCCACCCTGTTTAAGTATTTATTTTGTAAAGCTATTTAATGGTTAATATTTTAAGTTGAATTTTTGTAAAACTAAGAGTTTCTTGTACCTACTTACAAATCATTTATTCTAACAAGCAGTGCATTTAATATTGATATTTTCACTCTATTCGGAGTCTGAATTTGTGCCTGGTTGATGGCAACAGGCTTGTCCCCTAGTTACGTTTAAGTTCCATGTAAACGGGACTTAAACATAACTGGCGAAATGTGGGTGTACTAAGTATACACTCTTGCTTAACCCTTCGGGGAATACAGGTGTGATGTTATGTGTTGCACTCTATTTTTCTCTTATGACAAACACAAACCAGTCTAGTTCGGATCAGAAACGAGTTCGAATTGGAAACAAAATCCAACTCGAATCGAATTCGGGAATCTACCTTGCATAAGGAACATTATATTTTAGCTCTACAGGAATGTTAAATAATAATATTTGACCAAGAGTTGAAAATTGAGGTATTTATTTTTATAACTTTGTGTTTTATTGAAATACCTATCATAGTAATTAACATTTGATGGAGACGTTCGATTTCGATAACGGCGACGGTTTTATGGAGGTATTATAGCATCATACAATTAATTATAACAACTCTTTTGACTTATGTATTACGAGCGACCCGCCCCTGCGTCGCAAAGTTTTAGCTACTTGACAAAACAAGGAGATTTATTTATTATAAATGTATTTTACTCATGAATCTTCCGGAATAAATTCTTCAAATGAGGTTGAAAACCGTAATAAATACTAAGGTGTGGTTTAGAAGAACAACGCGGTCACACAAACACGAAAAGCGACTTTAATTTATAAATGTTTAGATTCTGTATCATCTTCAGACCCCACAGGTTCAGAACACGGTACGCGTCGTTCTCTCTTTGTCCCGTCAGCTTTATTTTCAGCTTCTTGGAATATTGAGTAAATCATGCCAAGTTGAACTTTTTTTAAGATTTTTTCGTCGTGGAAACCATGATTGTGTGTGAATGATCTGAAACAAAGTTATTAATTAGTAGAAAATCGCAAGCACGCGGGTTTGACACGCATTCGTAACATAGTTTTCTTTAATGTTAGTTATTCAAATAGTTGGAAACACGGGTAAGCGCAGAATTACCACTGGATTGATGAAATGGCGGCAGGTCACGGGAACAATTTACGACTCTCGCATTTCCCTTAAACTTAAGAGGAAAATTTATATAAAACAATGGTTAGACCTGCTGTCATGTATGGATCAGAATGGTGGGCCACAAAAGGGATGAATGAAAGGCAATAGCATGCAGCCAAGATGACAATGCTAAGAGGAATGTGCGGTGTTACACGAATGGATCGAATAAGGTGCCTCTTTTAGACTTATGAACTCATTGTACATAAGAGGAAGTCTGAAAGGCCACCGGTGCCAACCGGTAACTGAAAAGGTATGAGGAAATCAGTTGTCATGGTATGGGCATGTATGTGGTGGAATGTGGAAAATGTCGTGAGGAAAGTTTTGAGCATGAATGTCGATGGATATAAGAGTAGGAGTAAGAAACGATGGATGGACTGCGTGAATGATATGGTTAGAAATGGTGTGAGTGCCGAGATGAAGACTAGTAGAGAAGTATGTAAGTAAAAGACATGTTGCGCGGATCCCAAAAAAATGGGGTTAAGGGAAGGAGAATGATGATTTAAATAGTGGGAAACAATAAGGAATATAAGTGGGGGGCGGAGTAATCCCCGTGCCTGGCAAAATATACATGACAGTAAAACAGAATACGGTCCTATTTCTACCCGATTATGACAAAACCAAAGGAACCCTCTTTTGATTTTGTCTTGTATACGAAAACCAATGTTATTTTAAATTGTACTATTTTTAGCATAAAAATAGAATCGATATCGATGTTTCTTCGTCGATGTTTGTGTTCTTTTAAGTTGGCGTTTTTGTCGAGTTAGATTTTTTTAATAGTTTTTAACTTTCTTTTTATAGGTAACATGGTTCTGAGCTATGTATGTTACGTAAAAGAAAAACATCTCACCTTTCTGTGACTTGGTTGTTTTCGTTTGTACAAATGTTGGCAGGACACTTCAGGTTACTCGAATAGTCGACACAGCGCCAAAGTCTTTTACGATTCTTTTTACCAAAATATCTCAGGTGGTATATGAATCTGTTGTGGATTACTTGCAGACCTCCCTGGTTTGACATTGTGTACTGCACCTTTTGACTCACTATAACAATAAAAAAAACCTAAGATACAAGTAAAAAAAAAATGGAAGTTTGAAAATGGTTACGGAGTTAAAAAATTCTTTAGGCGCACTTTATTTATTTTTGCATAACGTATATTCAGTTACAGGCTAGACTAGAACTTAAGAGTACATGACTCCGTTCGGGAGCAGCAACTATTATTATATTTAACTTATATGTAGGTTAAATACTTAAAAGTTAACATTATATTGCATACCTACTACATATCAATTTCACAACATTCATTATTACTACTAATTTTCGCTTTTTCTGAACAGTGAACGAAACTGACCCGTCACGCTCGGTGAAGCTACTCGGCCCCAGTCGGTAGGTAACGCTGAATCGGGTGTACGCGACCCCAGTCGGTAGGTAACGCTGAATCGGGTATACTCGACCAAAGTCAGTAGGTTACGCTGAATCGGGTATACTCGACCCCAGTCGGTAGGTAACGCTGAATCGGGTATCGGGTATACTCGACCCCAGTCGGTAGGTAACGCTGAATCGGGTATACTCGACCCCAGTCGGTAGGTAACGCTGTACCGGGTATACTCGACCCCAGTCGGTAGGTAACGCTGAATCGGGTATACTCGACCCCAGTCGGTAGGTAACGCTGAATCGGGTATACTCGAGCCCAGTCGGTAGGTAACGCTGAATCGGGTATACTCGACCCCAGTCGGTAGGTAACGGTGTACCGGGTATACTCGACCCCAGTCGGTAGGTAACGCTGAATCGGGTATACTCGACCCCAGTCGGTAGGTAACGCTGAATCGGGTATACTCGGCATCAGTCGGTAGGTAACGCTGAATCGGGTATACTCGGGCCCAGCTCCAGTCGGTAAGTTTTCACGCCTACCGAGTGATCATAAGCACAAACCGATTTTTTTTATGTTTGACAATAGGCGTTTTTTAATTTTTTTATGGTTTTCAACAAAGAGTATTCTTATCTATCTTGGCAATATTGATTTTTACAAGCAACAACTACTATCGTTGGGTAATGCAAACGCAACGTTGCATAAAACAATTCATTCGGTTTTACTTCTGGAATCCTATATTAAAAAGGCAATCAGCAGGTGGAGCAGTGGTGGCCCAGTGGTAACGCCGCGTTTTACGTATTGTAGGTCGTAGGTTCGAACCCAGACAGGCGCTTGACTTTGTGTAAATTGTTTCACCACCACTGCTCTTAAAGCGATAAAGGAAAACATCGTGAGGAAACCGGCATGTCCTAGAACCAAAAATTCGAAGATATGTGACATCTACCAACCGGAACTGGGCCCGCGTGCCTTTATGTGTGGTGTTTTAATACTTGAATAGGTAACATTACCTACCATTATTGTATTTATATCTCACGAAGCGACGCGCGCTTTACTTGTGGTTACCAAGTGTGCAAACACCCTGTGAAATGCGTATAAGCGTAGGAACTCTCGGTACCGTCCAGGACAATGGCGAAGTCGGAAGTGTGTGTGTGTTTATAGGCTGACGTTACTTGTCTTCGTGCACACATTTCAAAGAGTATACGTGGACTTTGTTGCCCATTCTTCTCCATAGGTACCTACTACGCTTTGGAATGGGCAACTAGTTTCATCTTTCTGACCGACCGACCTCTTGACAATTCAAAAGCGACTGTAATTGGTTTATTTGAAATAATTGCTTCGACTTTGACATTCATAACGTGTTTGTAACTTAGTTACCACAAGTAAAAGACGCGTCCTTTCGTGAGATAAAACAACTGTACCCACGAAGGAGTTAGGACGTGGTGAGGTTTCAAGCATAGCTGAATATTACCAGAATTTAATAAAAACATCATTATTTTTTATTTTTATTCGTTTTTTATTTCTTTCATTTGTCTACATTAATAGTTTCCATCCTTAATCTTGGATCGGGAAGATTTTTCTTTTTACATTCAGATTTATTGATGCGTCTTGAAATTTCGAGTAAACTATACCAATACGTATTTTCCTTAGAATATTCTTATCGTGGAATGGATGATTGTGTCTCAATGTTCTGAAACAAATAAAATAATTCAGGTGTACCCAAGCAGCATATCTCTTTAAATATCGCTAAATTGTGTTAGGTTAGGTAAAGGCGAGCCAAAAATGTATAATATAAAGAAAAGCTCGCGTTCGTATCTCACTTGATCGTAAGTGTGATTAAAGAGGATACTTAAAAAATCTACTATCTTAATCTATCTATCTGGATATTTATCTTATCTTTATCTTACTATCTTTTGCTCGCGTCTACGCTCGAGTGGAAGTCGGAAAATATTCCACGGGAACGTACTACTGAGATTAAAAGTACCCTATGGTGCAGCGCAGACGACAGACTATCCGTGACGCACTTTTTAGTCTGTGAAAATAGAACCTATGCAATTATATGCAGTAACGCACACGACGCGCAAAAAGTCCGGCGCACAAAAAATCCGTGTAATTCGGGCAGACCGCACCGCGCCACGCCGCGCCGCACGGCACAAAAAGTGTGTGAAAAACATTGAACGTTTGCTTCAACGCGCGCTAACGCAGACGGCGCACACTTTAGTCGGCAATCTGCATTTGCTAGGGGTGGACGTAACGCACGCGATCTATTATCATGGCGCCAGAGGTCGATGTAACGATGTTAATTCAAGAAATACAAAACAGACCAGCATTTTATGATACTTCTAAGGCAGAATATCATGATAGACATTTAAAAAGAAAAATGTGGGAAGAAGTGTGCTGTTATGTTTATTCCGCTTTCTGTACTTCATGTACAAAATAATACTTCGCGATCTCTGCACGATTTCCATAGCGTCTACGTCCCTACAGCTCTGCCGACAGAATGATCGAAGATGTGCGTCGTGTGCGTTGAGTCTGTGAAAAATCCGCGAGCGACTTTTTGCGCGCCATGCAGACTTTTTGTGCGCCGCAGACTCGATCGCACAAAAAGTGTGCCGTCTGCGCTGCACCTATATGTAGTTTACCCCGGTAAAAAATGTATTAATTCTGTAATACATATAACTCTATTGATTTACGCGGCGCACGCCAGTAAAGGTCCCAGTCAGCTTGATTTTTCCGACATATTCAACAATCATCGTCATATTTCAGCCAATTTACACAAAATCTTAATGAATTACACACCTAAACCTTCCTCATGAATCACTCCGTCCATTGGTGAAAACCATATCTATTTTTTGAGTTTATCGCGTTCAGCCAGACAGACAAACGCGGTGGGGGGGGACTTCGTTTTATAATATATAGTTATAGTGATGCTGTATGTACGTATGTCTACGTATAGTCGCTAGCACATCAAGTTACCGCAAACTGTCAGATTTGCTCATTCGATTTTGAACTTAACGACCAACATTTTAAGGTTTAAAATCGTTTGGAGAAATTTGAGTTTCGTGTAGCTTGGCCTGCGGGCGATTGTATACCCAGGACTCATGTTTGTCATCTATGTCTGTGTGTTTGGGTGTTTGTGTGGATGTGTGTTTGTGGCGCATAGGGCATTGAAATACTACTTTAGCTAATATTGTGAAGAAAAAACTCACTGGTCTGTAACTTCGTCGTTGGCATTCGTAAAAATAGTCGCCGAACAACGGGTTTTATTGTAGTCAACGCAACGCCAAGATATTCTACGATCTTTACTGATATATCTCAGCTGGTACATATATCTGTTGTATATTGTCTGTAGACCTCCTTGGTTGGATACTGTGTACTGCACCTTTGAGCTCACTGTAACAATAAAATAATGTTTTTAAATAAACAGACACAACCTCTTTTAAGGACCGATGACGCTAAGGGTCAGTACACACCGAGACTTGACACAACGTGACGCTGCGTGCACTTTTTTAAGATAGCGACACAATACTGAACTTATTTAGTATAATTTCAGTGTGAGCGAGAACGTGTGTCGGAGTATGCTGAGATGCGCCGTGCTGCGCAACGCGTACACCTTCTTGTATAGTACAGTAGGGCCTCGCTAATCCGAACCCCTGTAAATAGGGATGATGACATTTATTTTTTATTTTATACTCTATGAAATATTGTTTGCAAATATTATAAGAAGTGTAAAAGCTTAAAAAATTACCAAGTTATAAACGTTTTTAAATAACTGCTAGACAAAGACGGCACTACATAGAAGTGACGTCACTACTGTGTAATTTCATACTAGCGCCATACATCGTCCGTACCGCGCGACAAGGACGGGAATAATCCCTTCCAAAAACTTTTAGAGCGTGTAGCTTGTCCATATTTCCATCGATATTACAGATTTTCTCGATTATCTCATTTTACTATGCCTTCTTTGAAATTACATAATTTTTTCGAACATTTCTAATATTAGTCATCATCCCTATCCGGTGATCGGGGTAATCCGGGTGGACAATCGGGGCGCGGTGGAGGCGTTCGCGAGTCATCACTCAGTCGTCTATTCTGTTGTCAGTCTGTTGTGTGTGTAAGTGAATTGTTTTGTTTGCTGCAATGTGTGACGCTGATGAGCAGTGATCGGAGTAGGTAGATTGAACTGGGGTCATTGATCCGAAACGTATATATTACTATGGAAATTCCTCCGGAATTGGTGGATTATTAAAAAAAAACCGGAACTTATGTAGGAATTGTATTCTGCCAGAGTGGAAGGAGTCATTTGATGATTTGCCATCCTCAAAAAAAAGGTAGGAATTGTAATAAAATGAGCAATTTTATTCTTTATTATTCTGCCTATTTTTTTTTTTTTGTCACGATTTGACAAAACCCAACGACCAATCAGAACAAACTTAAAATTTTGAATTGAGTAGTAATAATATCACTACCAACATTAACAATATTTAATTGAATCCGGAAATACCGGAATTACTTTCCGGAAAAATGGCTTATCCATGTTATTCTTTCTGTGTGCATTTATGATACAAGTACTAAAAATCAATCTACCTACTCCGATCACTGCTGATGAGTCATGACGTCATGTTCGTGAACGGGAGCCGTCAGTTGAGACTGGTCCTCTCTTAACTGCCACGGCTTATTTTTATTATTAATCTTATATTTTGAATTGTGTCTTAATATATATATTTTTTTCTTTCATTGTTCTCGCATATAGAAGCAACAAGAATAATGTACCCAGGATTTTGTAATATCTTGATTTAAAAAAAGTGTCCTTGGAGTTTCTTGCCCGTTCTTCTCCATAGGGATCTACGTTTTGGAATGGGCAACTAGCTTCAACTTCCTGATTAATTGACCGACTCTTTGACAATTCAAAATTGCCTGTAAATGGTTTAATTGAAATAAATGCTTTGAGTTTGAGTTTGAGCAGGATGATGATAACAGCGTTGAAATCGTCACTTTCAAAAAGTTTCCTTGAAATCGGCTGAAGTTAGCTGATTTAATAGCCACGAAGTTACATTCCTCCGTCGACTTAGAGACCGCGCTTTTGAAGTTTGAAAGTCATAAGCAGAAGAGTATTACAGACTATTTTAAGACTAAGAAGACTTTTTTCTTATTTTTAAGGGTTTGTTTTCCATAAATAAATAAAGATACAACAGTTAAAAATATGTTTTAATACAATTCAAATATTGTAGATCACAATCCGGACGCTTTGATAATCCGCCGGGGCTCGTTTTTTGCATGTCCGGATTAGCGAGGCCCTACTCTACTCAGTTGGACATTTTATCGCGGTCTTAAAAAGCGCGCAGTATCGCATCGCGTCACGTCTCACTGTGAATTGACCCTAATACCAGCTACAATATTTTTTTCAATATCTCAGGATAATCTCAGGTTGAAATCTTCAAACAGACTGAGGCGAATCTCTTTATAAGAATTTTGTATCGTTATCCTCCCGAGCAGGATTCGCCTCAGTATGAGTCCGTCTTAAAGCAGAGCTGGCAAAAATTTATGATTGATTTAAGAAGCCAATAAGCTATAAATATTTATTGATTTTTAATTAAGCCATTATTAACCAGTATATATACATTATAAACATAAAAAACACTTACCTAAAACAGTACCGACGCGACCGACCCACTTCACATTATTTTGTGAAGCGCACTACAATGAAATACACCTGTCTTGCTCATTCACCGGACAATAACCATACAATATTACAGGTTAGAGTGAATAAACACATCACTTGTCTTAGATAAAAGCGAAATAATTACCCTTGTTTGACGCTAAGTAAATACTCGACGCTCAAAGAAGGACTCATGTTTGTAAGATATTCATTTTATCAAAATAATAAAAAAACCAGCCAAGTGCGAGTCGGACTCGCGCACGAAGGGTTCCGTACCACTAACTATAAAAACGGCAAAAAATCGCGTTTGTTTTATGGGAGCCCGCCTTAATTATTTTTTTTTGTATTTGTTGTTATAGCAGCAACAGAAATACATAATTTGTGGAAATTTCAACTGTCTAGCTATCGCGGTTCTTGAGATACAGCCTGGTGACAGACAGACGGGCGGACAGACAGCGAAGTCTTAGTAATAGGGTCCCATTTTTACCTTTTGGGTACGGAACCCTACAAAAAGAGTATTTTTTTATAAATGCCAATGTTATAACAAGTAGTGATATCCGAATTTGTGTGGGACTGGTACCACAACTAAAAAGAGAAAAATAAAAACATTTGTACAAAAAATAAAACAACCGACTTCCAAAAAGAAATACACTAAAAAGAGAAAAATAACGGTGATATCGGAAGTCGATGGCAAAAAACGAAAATACAAAACCAAAGACACCGACTTCCGAAATTAAAGTTATTTTTCACTCTGTAGTGCTTCTTTGGAAGACGGTTGTTTTTGTTTTTGTAAAACGGTATTTATTTTCCACTTTTTAGTTGTGGTACCTTCCCCAAACAAATTCATATACCACTACTTGCTATGTAATGTAATTTAATTTAGTTTTTACATTTTATGTCTCGCTTTTGTGGGTCGGCTTGTAGGTAATTTATCTAAGTTACAATAGCTTAATGTCAACTGCTCATCACCTTTTTACTAAATATTGCTTTTACGGATGCAGGGACGTTAATTGAGGAGTTCTCCTGGTACTTCACCATATGCGTTGTGATGAGCATAAATTGCTTAGCAACCGTATTAAAGTAAACGAATCGCAACCCGTGAAATACTTATTGAGTAGTTCCGATGGCTTCATCATCTGTGGTCATCAGTTACTATAAAAAATACCTAAATCACTACAGGTGTGCCTATAATATTTGAAGAGTTTCTCGATTTCTCCAGGATCCCATCATCAGAACCTGACCTGATGTCAATTGGACCACCTAGAAAGTACTTATACCCTTTCAAACTAAAATAATTTGTATCAAATCGGTCAAGCCTTCTTCGCGTAATTGGAGAACGTACATTAAAAAAAAAAAAAACTTTCAGACGCAATTGAGAACCTCCTCCTTTTATTGAAATCGGTTAAAAACATAACCTGTCTCATTTACAAAACGATTTCTAATTTTCGTCCAAGCGTTAACCATCGAGACTGTTTTTTTATTTAGGTCTTTATCTAAGTCGAAATAAAGTTCAAAATACAAAAACTGGCTCGATTACCAACACAAATAAATAAAATTGAATTGCCCGTTTGTAATTTCAAAATAACAGTTTTTTACTAAATGCATATGAAAGTATGTACGGTATATAAAACAAACAAAAAATTATTTTTAAAATTTTTTGTTGGTTACGGCTAATCTCCGAAACGGCTGGACCGGTTTGGACAGGACTTCCACTGGCATATAGCTGATGTTATAAGGAGTAACATAGGCTACTTTTTGTCCCAGTAGCACGT
This sequence comes from Dryobotodes eremita, assembly GCA_917490735.1. Lineage (NCBI taxonomy): Eukaryota > Metazoa > Arthropoda > Insecta > Lepidoptera > Noctuidae > Dryobotodes > Dryobotodes eremita. Next base: position 20,209,148 of record OU823249.1, on the reverse strand, counting down.
TCTGGTGGGATAATTTCCGATATCAACGCGGGCAAAGCCGCGGGCAGCAGGTAGTTATTAAATATTTTGAATTATCAAAGTTGTAACAACGCCGTGTGTGTATAACGCACGGTACTAACCCTACATTTAGTGCTATACTCACATAAGTTTTTCCTTGCATCCTTAGAAGTCAGGCTTATAACAGATATTCCAAGTCCATTATTCGAGTTGTTGATTGTTCCAGTGGTGTCAAGAGTAGTTTCGCTAACTGCAGTGGATTCATCTTGTATGTCTATGGGTGAATCTTGTATGTCTATGGGTGAATCTTGTATGTCTATGGTTGAATCTTGTAAGTCCATGACTGAATCTTCGTCCGTTTCATCAACATATATTCTGTAGAATAGAAACTTTTCATAAAAACCTTTTTGGGACTAGTGTAAAAGGTGTGTTTTGTTTTTTTTATAAGAAACAGAAGCGGTGCGGCAAATAACTTGATCATGCGCGAATAGCGCTTGCAAATACGGTGTCATTTGGAAAGAATGGGCCGCGAGGACGCGTTTACATAGAAGTTAGGAGGGGAGGGGAGCAGCGCAGCCGGCGCCATTTTTTCTTTCAATATATTTTCCGGCTGTTATTGTTTGATTGAAAGCATATTACTCGAAACTCTTTATTGTGTATTCGCCTATTCCATATACAGAATAACATTACATATATTTTGGAAATGAAAATAATTATGTTTATTATTGTATCGTTAGTATTTTAAATGTAGATGGCGCCGGCATTTCTTAGCTGACTGATCCCTGAGAAGAAATGCCGAAACAAACTCAGAGGTCATGGTCTCTTTTAAAGTTCAAACGTTATATTATTAGGATTTTAAGTGAGTCTAACAATGCAGGGCCATGTCTGGAAGGGCCTTTTGAAGAAAGAGCCATTGCAGCTTTGAGTTGACCTATCCCAACAGACGGCATGCCAGCATCAGTCATCGTGTAGCTCAACCCTATTTTAGGGAGCTGAACGTCCCGCCACGCGACGCTACTAGATCTGCAGGATATTTGCGTAAATCACATAAAAAATTACTCGAAGGCTACCGACAGTTATGAAGGCATGTATTCAATCTAGCCATTAGCTTTCATTCGTGAGAAATAACCAGGATAAGATTATTTCATAAATAAAATAAAGTGAAGTGGAAATAATAAAGAGCTTACTATTTATAGACTCGATAAGATGTTGATAAGTTGTAACTCACGACAAGGCTTCCTTTCAAACTTCGATAAAATTCGGCATTTCTATGTTATAAGTGATTGGATAATCGAATGTATATTTACCTAAAGAACGTTTTGTTCTGGTAAAGGGTATAAAAGTATGGAAGCGGCCTCTTAAAATAAAACAAAATCCCGGTATCGTGGGACTTCATCGAATCATTATTCGATTTTTATCGGAATAAGTTTTAACGATCAAAGATCTGTGCTCGTTTTACAGGCATTTGTTCTGCATAGTATTCGTTAGTCCTAAATAGTTAGGCAATATTATGATGGTAACAATGGGGGCTATCGTTTTTGGGCTCACCAGTAGGCGCCACTGGCGATTAAGGTCCTGTCAGTACTTTTATTTGATGTTTTGGTTATTTTAAGTAGGTACCCATAAATACATATTATGTTTATTTTATTACATTTTAAAACTTCAAATGTTTATTTCGATTATAATGTTCCTAAAATTGGAATGCATTTATGAAGCAGACAAATATTATTCTTCCTTCAAGTGCTATCAAAATAGATCCTAACTTTTTACTTAAAATCTTAAGCCATAATTAATCAGTAATAGCACAACCATTACAACAATTATGAATCATTAGTTTAAAACCGGCATGAAAAATCCCGCAAACAGTGAACGTTCAGTACATTTGACAGCGCCTCTAGCGGCTAACTCAAGAGCGATAGCCCTCATTGTTTATCTATGATTTTCCAGACAGAACATGCGGCAGAAAACTGTGAGGCTCATAATTGACACCGTAGTCGAGAAGATGACATCATTCTCTAATCTCTTGACCTTATCCCAATTTAATTAGGTTCGGGGAAACGCAACATTTTTTTCTACCATATTTGTCTATTAGTCGCATCTCGGTAGTCACCCCCATAATACCCATATCATCTTTCACACAGTCCATCAATAGTTTCTTTGGTCTTCCATCAAGGAGATGTATTCTTTTGAATTTAAACTTTATTTGAATTACATTATGAATATATGTCAGTTTGAAAGAATACGGTTCCTTGACAACACTGTCATTTTTAGGGTCTCACAGTGTTTCTTCCGCACATTATTTCTGGAAAATAAATTTCAAAAAACAATTTGCTCATACTTGCACATAGGTACTGGTGGTGTTGTTTTCTTTTCTTCGTTGGGTTGTGTAGGTATCTTCTTTTTCTTGAGAGCTCTTAGCCTTTCAGAAATACTTTTTGCTCTTGGTGGACTAGGATTGGCTTTTGTAGTTGGATCAGAATCTGCAGTTTGTTTATCATCCTTCAAGGGAGAACAAAGGAGGTTAAATAGGTAGTTTTTTTTTGGTAATATTGTTTTTCTTTGTGAACACTGTCTAAAGACTTTTTAAATAGTATTAATAATTAAAGTGAACAGATGAGTTTCCTTTCAAGCAAAAATGCAGCAGAGAATGCAATCTCGATCTTGCGAGCTCACAAGCATTTTTCGACATTCTATCTCGCGGGAAGTAAATCTCGTTCTTGAAATATCTTTCGGGATATCGACCGACACGGTCATGAACGAGATTTCGAGACTGAGCGCGAGCGACTTAGCACACAATGCTTATTGAGAAGCCTTTTTCAATACATAATTATGTTAATTAATGGATTTATAGTGTGCGTGATTTGTTGAGATTAGTATGCGTAGTGCAAATATTTTTTTTACATTAATAAACGTAGTTTTTTTTTCTATCGAGATTCGACAAGTCTTTTTTCATTTACAAAATAACAGAAGTTAAGAATTTTTTATTAAGATACCTAGGGTTACATCTCGACCGACGTCTAACGTGGAAGAAACATCTTAAGACCAAGAGACATGAACTTCATATCCATTACAAGAACATACATTAGATCATGGGACGAAACAGTAAACTGAGTACTGACAGCAAACTTTTAATATATAAAGTGATCTTGAAGCCAGTGTGGCTTTATGCAATTCAACTTTGGGGCCGCGCCTGTAACTCAAGCATTAGCATCATACAGAGAATGCAGAACACTACTCTGAGGTCAATTAGTGGCGTTCCTTGGCTTGCCACAAACACTGAAATACATTAGGAGTTATCAATGAATACCGTCATGGAAGAGATCAAGAACATCACAATAAGGTACCGGGAAAGACTGGAAATGCACCCCATTAATCTGGCGGCCGCAAAAAGTTACAGGAAGACTTAAAAGGAAAAACATTGTGTAGTCTACCCACACCTGTGTGGACCTAAGTACAAATATGGAGTAGATGGCTTGCTGGAGTCACCCTCTCCCTGCCGATGTTTACCTTCAACTCATTTGCTAAAAGTATAAATCTGATCAAGGACTGCCACAGAAAATTGGCGAAATCTCGAGAACAGACTAAGCACATGAGATTTCAATATGCCAATCTCGACTCGAGATTGGATTCCCTATTCACAATAAGTAGTATCTTTGCATTGTTTGTAGTTAGGAATAATTTTAAGCTTTGCTTGAAAATGCATTTAATATCTTATTAAATAGCTTACTATTTCTCTAAGTCCTTTGATATGCAGTGCTTTTCCAGCAGTTATCAGGTCAGGCAGCCGGTTTTTAGGCACTCGGACTTCTCCTGTGTATATGTACTCCAAAATAGCACATAGTGTAGTGTAGGAAATGTTCTGAAATTTTCAATTAAACTGTAAATAGCATGTCACCAATTTAGTAACCAGCAGCATTAACAGGGTCTTATAGAAACATTTTGGACAGTACAGTCATCATTATCTAAGCAAAATAATTTTTTGATATAATGATAAATTGACTGCTACTCACATTGAGAAATATTATTGGATGTGCACACTGTGCGGTTGATATCAGATCCTTTACGTACGGGCTAACTAGAGACAGGACCATCTGATGCACTTTGACATGGTGTCCGTCTGCAGCCAAAGTCATGTCAACAAACTCTCCACGCTGAAACATGATCATATTAATCTTATGCAGCTAAGATTTTTCGACCAAAAAGCTGGAAAACTTAATGTAAACCAACAAATGTCCACTTTGCTAGGTATTTATCGCTAAATTATTAAGTAGCGGGTTTTGTGTTTTGCTTTGTAATGCTTCCCAAAGTAAAGCTAATTCAGACTTATTTTTTATGCTTTCGCTCTTTTTTAATTTGGTTCCTTTGAATTATAGGTGCAGAGCTAAAAATGTGTTAGTTAAGGGTATGTTTTTTACTTTTTATGTGAAAACTCAACCAAAGATGATCACCTGTTGTAGTTGGCTCAATCCATTACATATGCTATTCTGATAAGCGTCCCACGATAGCGATAGCTGTTCAGTTACTTCAGTTTGCGCCATGCTTTACTTTGATTTTGTATGAAGACTATTAGATAAAATAATATTTAGATGAATTTATGAAAAACACAGAATGCGCAAATACAAGCGGGAGACATAATAACAGATATGTTCTGTGGACACAGTACCTACCACAGAACATTAATTATACCATGGTCTAAAAGAATTATACCATTTTTTTTTTTTATAAGTATTTTTATGGCCTGGTTGCTAAGACCTTTTAGCCAAGTCTTTATTTAAATTCCTTCACAAAATTTCTAAATTTCTTCGAAAGTGTTTTTAATATATTTATACATATATTGCTCGATAACAAGCCTTTATTTTTAATAATTCTGTCAAGCGGCGGGAGGTATTATTTACGGCGGGAGGCACAACACTTTCACTACACAATTCACTTAATTCACTTGCTAAAATCAATCTTTGGTTTGGGCTTGATAATTTAGGTTTCCACTTTTCCAGGTACAAACTTGATACAAAGAACAAAGAATACTTAGCTAGGTACTTATTTTTCACATTTCTTGACAACGATTTCCATTATTTTCAATTTGTTTTTATTTTTGTTTTAGTTTCCTTCGTGTTATTCCCGCCATTTCCCCCCCCCCCCCCCCAATTATACCATAAACAGAATTACAATTACAGATTATACACTAATTTCTGTCACTTGTTTGACATTAGCTATGTTCTTGATGCTTTGCTATCTACAGTCTACTGTGCTAGAGGACATGGAACGCGTGGGTATTTTTTTTAAATTTCGGTTTATTACAGACAAAGGAAGTAATCTTTAAGGGAAAATCAAAAATACTTACGTTTTTTGCAATTTGCAGGTCACTTTCGGATTGTATGTTGATTAAAATATGATTCGCGGCCGTAACAAATATGGCTTTACAGAATTATAATCATTAGAGTCAGCAATACAACTCCTTAAGTTAGAATCGGCCTGAAACGTCATGATTTAATGAAATAGTCATTCAATGGGGTAATATGAACTTAGAGAGATATATTGATGATTTTTATGATTATAATTCTATAAATAAATATTTGGTACGGCCGCGATTCATATTTAGATCAACAAACAACCTGATACTGACCCGCAAATCTCAAAAACGTAAGAAAATTTGAATTTTGCGGGCTACCTTGGCACATCCCCTTAACTACGAGGGGCGTTCAATAAGTACCTAGCCTCATCGCCAGAGGGCGCTGTAGTTTCAAAAGAGTTTTACCACAGTGTAGCACATTCTTTTTTAATTCTTTTTTCAAATTTTCATTCCAATCCCTTCATTTGTTTTAATTTGACAACTTATGGAAGCGAACGTGTCGATCGGTTTTACAAAAATGGAAAAAGAGCAATATCGTTCGGTGATTCGATTCCTATTTTTGGAAAGGAAAACGCGCATCGAAATCAAAGAGCGCTTGGATGCTGTGTACGGTGACTCTTCTCCATCGATGGCCACCGTCAAGAATTGGTTCAACGAGTTTGCACGTGGCCGTACGTCGGTTTTTGATGAACCACGTCCAGGTGCACCGAAAACAGCTGCTACGGAGGAAAACATTAAAAAAATCCATGATCTCGTATTGGCAGATCGCCGATTGAAGGTTCGGGAGCTAGCTGAGACTGTAGGCATTTCAGAAGGAACAGTGCATCATATTCTTCACGAGGAACTCGGCATGAGAAAGCTGTCGGCGCGATGGGTGCCGCGTTTACTCACACCAGAAAATAAGCGCAACCGTGAGACCACATCGGAGACGTGTTTGGCGCTGTTTAAGATGAATCCAGCGGAGTTTTTGCGTCGTTTTGTGACCGTCGATGAAACCTGGATCCACTGGTACACACCAGAGACCAAGGAGCAATCAAAACAATGGATCCAGACCGGGGAACGTGCTCCAAAGAAGGCGAAAACTGTAAAATCGGCCGGAAAAGTTATGGCCACCGTTTTCTGGGATTCACAAGGTGTGATCTACATCGATTACCTCGAGAAGGGTAAAACAATTACAGGGCTTTACTATGCCGATTTATTAGGCCGATTCGACGCCGAATTAAAGAAAAAACGACCCCATCTGGCGAAGAAAAAAGTGCTGTTTCACCACGACAACGCACCGGTTCACACGTCTGCCGTTGCCATGGCCAAATTGGTCGAATTACGCTACGAATTGCTGCCCCATCCACCGTATTCTCCAGATTTGGCCCCTTGTGACTTCTTTCTGTTTCCTAATCTGAAAAAATCACTCGCCGGGAATAGATATGGATCGAATGAGGAGGTCATCGCCGCCACGGAGGCCTATTTTGCAGAGTTTGACAAAAACTATTTTTCGGACGGGTTAAAAAAGTTGGAGCATCGCTGGGCTAAGTGTATCGAACTAAAAGGAGACTATGTTGAAAAATAAATTGCCACTTTTCCAAAATTTTCGTTTACTTTTTGTAGGCTAAGTATTTATTGAATGACCCTCGTATATAAATAAAAAGGATATGCTGTTGTTGGTAAGCGCATCACTTGAGAACCGCACGGTTCTACCGATTTGGCAATTTTTTTGTTTTAAATTGTTCGATATAGTCCGAATTAGGTTTTTAAGGAAAGAAAAATTGGAAAAGTTTCTAGCCTAAGGCATTAAGTCCGCCTTTGTATGTTATTGTGTGCGAGAAGTTTAAATAAATAAAAGTTTCCCAGAAAGTTTTCAAATTCGGGAAAAACTGAACGTCCTTTTTTCTATGTGATTTTTGTAAGAACTAAAGACCATAGTTTCACGATCCAAACATGATCACTCATTCTTATATACGTTGGCTTTTTATTATTATTGAATTTTTGATCTTATTTCGGTCCGTTTAGTTGATTTTACATTGATTGTCATTTTATGCAGGCGGGTTTTTTGTTTTTTAATTATCTTTTTAAACAATAAAGTCCTATTGCCTCCGACTGCATGATATTGGGTGTGGGATGGGTGACAAAAATATGTCATCCTGTTTCCATCTTTATTAAAGTTCACTTTTTACGCTGTCGGTTTTTTTACCATTTTACAACAGCTTTTCACAAATACCTACATAAAACGATCACAAACAAATTTATTTTAATTTGAACGGGGAATTGTCTATTGGGCCAGCTTGAATTATAGGTACCTAATAAATTCGTGTAAAACGAAAGCCGAAAGTATAAATGCAATAAAATGTTTGAATTCGAGCTAATACAGATATTAAAGCTATCTAATATGAGTAGGGGCTTAAGCTAGTGCTTGTATGTTTCTAGAAAATATATACTTAATGAAAAAAAAAAGCTATGTTTAAACTTTTATTTGATAGAAACGCCTTTTTGCGTCAAAGTATTGTCTTCGTAAGTTTCGAGCACATCAGCCAAATGTTCGTTGTCTCTTGGTTTCTTGAACTGCCTTCTTTTTTGTGCTGTTTTCTTTCGTTTTGGCATGACCGGTTTTCGTTGGCCATGATCTTGCATTGATTTGATGCCTTGTTTCTCTAAATATTCTTCAATTTTCGCGTCATCCATTGCATCGACTGCAGTTGCGCGCCATAATTTTACGAATTCTTCATCAACCTGAAGACAAAAAGCGAAGCATAATGTTTAGGCACCTCTTTAGAGCAGCACCTTAAGTGACTGCAGTGAGCTGCAGGTTACTAAGACTACTTTAGAATTACTACTTACTATAAATAAACTCTTTGAACTTCAAGTCAGGTTTTGTTGTTTTGAACATTTTTGTTGTCAATAACTTCCACTTGGGAAACAATGTTAAAGGGTGATTCCTAGATAAGAATTTATTTTTAGTTCAATGAGTTTAGGCTTCTCTTTGAATATTCAACTTACATCTAGCGTTGCAGTTTTGTCATTATAAAACAATATTTTCTTCTTATCAGTAGAGCGATTTATATACAGAATTTCTTGAGCTAAACTTTTCAGTGCCCTCTCACAATGAGGCAGAGACTCTTGGACATCTTCCAACAATACGCCTCCAAGACCTTTAAGATCTTGTTGTTTTAGTAATCTGGAACAAGAAAGTAATAATATTAAAATGTCTATAGTTGACACGACATGAATAAAAAACCGAGCATAATGAAATCTTCATACTAACGCCGTGCGCGGGTAACTACTACACGAATAACTATGTGTGCGTGACCTGTCACCGACAAGGCGCGGGGCGTGCACGGCGCCCGCTGGGGTACAAACCAGTTTGAGCCAGCTCAGTAAGCGGACAAAGTTAAGGGGTGTGCTAGCGGAAGCGATACGATGCGGACTTTTAGTGTTATATTGTTTTAAGCCAAAGTGTTGGGACAAGAAATTCTAAAGTATAGATGATTGTACTTTTGAAATGCCGTGCCCGTTTTCCAATAGATTATTTAAAAAATATAGGGTATTCCAATAGGGACTTCCGAACTTTGACAGTTGATAGCACTCATATTGTTGAAGCTACATCTGTCAAATTGGCTTTCATTTATTCAGTCTGTTTTGCCAAATCACCATGGACGGATATAGCAGAGATATGCGAGGAATATGCTTGTGGTCACGGTTTATTGTATAATGTAAAGAAGAGCCAGTGTATGAACTTCGAGACCGCCAGTGCGAAATGTCCGGGAAGCATACCTCCGGTCAAACTTAATGGGGTTCCTTTGAAAAGGGTTGACCAGTTTACATACTTGGGGCATGTTTTGACTGTCGACCTCAAAGATCACGCAGACATGGAACGGGAGCGGAGGGCGTTGTCTGTTAGAGCGAACATGATCGCCCGCAGATTTGCGCGGTGCTCTAATGAGGTTAAAGCTACGCTCTTTAGAGCGTACTGTACATCGCTGTACTCATGCAGTCTGTGGGTTCACTTCTCTAATAGAAGTTACAGCGCCATCCGCGTCCAATACAATAACGCGTTCAGGGCGGTGATGGGCCTACCCCGATACTGCAGCGCCTCGGGTATGTTCGCAGAGGCCCGCACCGATTGCTTTCACGCGAGCGCGCCGCGTCCTTGGTGCACAGGGTTCGGGTTAGCCCCAACATCGTACTGGCGATGATTGCGGGAAGGCTGGACTGCCCATTCATTCGGCATTGTTCCAGCAGACATGTAGCTGTACCAGTGTCGGAGAGGGTGTATTAATTTTATTGTTTTGATTATTTATTTTGATTTATTTTTATTTGGTGTTTTTGATTTTATTTTAATTGATCTCATTAATTTATTATTATTATTATCATTACTATTAATTTGTTAATTTATATCTAGCTATGGGTGTTATTTACTTACCTGAAATAAATGAATTTATTATTATTTATTATAGCGTTCAACGACACGTGCAAATAATAAAATTGTTTTATCAAAATGGGTGTTCTCTTCGGGCAACGTTCCGTGCGCTTCGCCCATAGCGCTATATGTCGATGATTACCAACTTTTATTGGCCTAAATTGGATGATATGGACACCAACGACATGTGGTTTCAACAGGACGCCGCCACGTGGCACACAGCTCATGCTACATTGGACATTCTGCACGAGTGATTTGAAGGCATGGTCATTTCACGTGGAGGTGATGTGAAATGGCCACCGAGATCGTGCGATTTGACCCCGTTAAGACGTTTTTTTGTGGGGTTTTCTTAAGTCACAGGTCTATGCCAATAAGCCACAAACCACAGCGGCCCTCAAAGCCAACATAACCTATGCCATCGGTCAAATTCAGCCTGAATTATGCGCCAAAGTCATGGAAAATTGGACATTTCGGATGCGCGCCACCCAGCTGAGCCGCGGCGGACATTTGAACGATGTCATATTCCATACATAATGGCATCGTAGGCCTTTGAAACGAATAAAAAATGTCGATGATATCTCACACACACTTTGTTTTATTTAAATTTAAAGATAGGAGGAAGCCCTTACTGAAAGACCCTGTATATGGGTTTATAGGTTTATATTAGGTTTAGAATTCATCATATGATAAAACAAAATAATAAACTAAAAAACACCAAGTAAAATAGGAACAAAAAATATTGAGAGTTCGAAAGGAGATTGCTCAAAAAAACCCAAAGCGAACAGATACAGGATGTAGCTCAGAATTTTTGTGATATTTATTGATATCATTCTGTAAATATTTCACTATAAGATTCGATGACTAAATTGACTAATTTGTATTTCGTCAGGGGGTGATTATCTTCGATTTAGGTATACCCGACGATATAAATACATACATACAAATATATAATCACGCCCATAATCCCATAGGAGTAGGCAGAGACTGCATATTATCTAAATCAACTATCCACAGTCCACTTTTCGCCGCTTTTCTGCGAGACTCAGCGTGATGAGTGGCGAACTCTTGCGCCGCCATTCGAATTTTTAGTCTCATCTAAGTCTCTTAGTCGACTTTTACGATACGTAAGGAAGAAAGCGTTGGTACTATTCGTAACAGACACCACACCGCTTAAATAAATAAATACATATATATATACACGATATAAAGTCATTATTCAATAGTGTTATTACACTTTCACGACCACAATCGCCGTTGACCCATTTTAAATCATAAAAAAACTACATAAGTAAAAATTAAATAGTGCTCGTTTGTAAGCGCATCACTTGAGAACGGCTGGACCGATTTTGATGCGGTTTTTACTAACGCCTTCTTAAAGATATTACCAGGAATGTTTTTGTGCAGTTAGTACAAGATTAAAACGGAAATAATGGAAAACAACAGACAGATCAATCAGTCAAGCAAACATTTGCAGTTGGGCCAACTATTATGAGTGCTGCTGGGTCATTGCAGTCTGTAAGAATTCTGTTGTATCTATTATGTTTAAAAGTCAATAGGCTTCATAAGAAATAAATATGTTGTATTATGTTAATTTTTTAAATATGTGTTGTATTATGTTTATTTTTTAAATACATTGTAGGTGTATTTAGTAAGAATTTTTCTGTGTTTTTACATGCAATGAGCACGTTGTTTTTCAGTATTGTTACTTAAATTTTTACCTAATGGTCATGGAAGTGTAATAACACTATTGGATAATGTATTTATACGAAGACCGAAAACTAATGGGATCACCTTAGTCACAGTGCCTGTCCGTCCGTTCGTGCTCCTTGCCGAATCAAGACTCGCACTAGCCCGGTTTTTTTTTTTTCAATAACTGAGTGACAGCCCTATGAAAGTAGGTAAGAATGTTGAACTCTGTCAGGAAGCTTTCATTCTGCTCGGTTATTTATTCATGTGGTTGACACTACATGCATATTAAAAAAATCTAAGTTATTTTGTAACAGGTAGCAATCTATCTACCAATCAGAGCATTGTGAATTTTAGAAGGATTATAACATTATATTATTTTTATTTCTAACCCAGCGTCCTTACCAAAAGCGACCGTTTTGCAAATACGCGGTCATTGCGTTCATATGTCATTTTTTATTCGGAAACTGGAAGGCGCCCTTTGTCGGCGCGACCACGCGTCCGGTTCACCAAACAAAAAGTGACATATTTACTTATTTATTGAATACTTTGAGTACATAAATATGTCAGAGGTGGATTTTATGCAATAGGCATTTTCTACCAGTCAACCTTTGGGTGATGCAGAGACAAAGAGTGGTAGATGCAATGTTTTAATGAAAATTGAGGAATAAATACTTTTATATATGCATAAACCTTTTAAAACTATAAATACAATATACATACCTAATTATATATAAATATCAGCACAAATAAATATACATAAATACACGAATATACTAAAAACAAGTAAGACTAACAATGAGAAAAGATTGCCGTTGTTTGATGATACCACCAGCTTCTTGCGAATGTGCTCGCGATCTTTAACTTTAAAGGATAATCGGTAGGTTGCTATCCTGATTTCCCGGAATAGCGCATTCCATAGAGATAGACTGAACGAAGAAAGAAGAGTGAATGAAGTCTGTGCTGTAAGTGGGACATTAAAGGGGACGATTGTGTGATGAATGTAGACTTCTATTGTGATTGGCACAAGTGTACTGAAAATGGGGGGCTAGATAACCACGGGAAGAGGGAGAATCAAGAAATGAAAACAAGGTGGTCAGCGCCCTTTGCTCTCTGCGCTGGCATATGGGCAACCACTTTGCGAAGCAACCGATGCCCAAAGACATGATCATATTTACGCAGATTGAAAGCGAATCAAATGTAGTTATTGAGAAGATGGTCAAGTTTGTCGAAAAGATCTGCATTCAGGTCATAGTAGCACACATCACCATAATAGATAATAGGGAAAATTAAGGACTGCACAAGCGTTTTCTTTGTACTCGATGGTAATAAATGAACAATGGACAATGAATGCCACGATCGCGTATTCGCAGGACGATCGCTTTTGGTTAGGACGCGACCTAATGGTTAGTATAGCCTTAAGGCTGCCTCAGTCATTCCCTGTTTAAAAAACATAACCTGTATAGTGTGAAAAATAATAGTGAGTGAATATTGATGCAATATTTTACCTTAGTAAAGACTTCTTATCTTTAATTTTATACACAGGCTTAAAAATATATTTTCCATCCATAGTGCATTCTATTTTAGGATTGTTTTGGAGTGCTTCAGTTTGTAGCCACTGAAAAAAATGGAACTTAGCATTAATTTTATTTGTTGGTGTTTCTTTATAGAGTTACCTATACAGGAAAAGAAAGATGTTGTATTTAATTTTAAGCCATCAATATTTCACATTAACATAAAAATAATTATTTATGCATTTATAAAGAATCTCCAACCTGCTTAACTTTATTCCCAACATCCAACTGGTTAGTTTCATCCAGGACTTCGTCAAGAGTCAATGGATGATCATCTCCTTCTTGATGGCGTGCTCTCATGTGTCTGACAATGCGAGCGAGTACACCAAACCGATATGATGAGCTCCCCGACATTGTTTTGTAGCTGGAATTATCATAATTTCATTATTTCTTATGACTTAAGTTAAGGAATTTCAATTAAAGCATACAATATCAATGGCCCTGAGGTGATTTTCAGTCTTTTTCACAGTGTTTATGTAATACAATGTAGTAACTCACTTGTTAGCATCAAGCTTCGGTCCGGAGCTGACCGAGCTTGATGATTTAGATTTCTTCTTACTGTCATCTTTGAATTGAGAGTCATCTCTCTTTTTCTTTTCGATACTGAAAAATAATAATTTATTGATTAATTAATTTATTAAGAGAATTAGGTAATGCAGTTAGCAGACCAGGAAAAAACAACAATAACGTAGAAACTGCATTTAATTATGTTTAAACGTACGTGATTTTATGGCTCAATACAGTGTAAGGTCAAATAAAAATTTAGCAATCATTCCCAATAGTTTTTCTAAAGTTATCATGATGTAAATTGATAATTGGGATTGTTGGTGCTAGCGTGTGAGAGCGAGAGAAAGTACGCGCCAGTCGTGACGGCGCGACGCGAACAGTGCCCGCGAGCTAACGGTGTCCACCACAAGCATGTAACGTACCTCGGCGTAGCAAGTGCCTTCTTCTTAAACGCTTCACGCTCCCGGAGTAGAGCGGGATCCATTATTTCTGCAGCAGCTTTCTAATACAATTTAAACGTGAGTGCTTAAATTTGTCATGTTTATCCACTATCAATAAAAGTTTATCTTTCACTTTTGCTTCGATTAATCAGTCTTGATAATTGTCAAAGTCAATTTCATTTGACAGTGATTTGACATAACATCATCTGTCAAACTGAAAGTTTTTAATTTTTAGATATTAGTTGTACGGGACCAAAGCTTTTTGGTATTGGCATTGGCACATAGACTCACAAAACTTTCATTTCTCAAAACGATCATCATTGTATCTTATTAGCTAACAAAACTCTGAAAATAGTAATCATTGGAGAATATTAATATAATTTGCTGACTAAAAGAAGTTGCCACCTGAATATCATAATTGTATGGCGTGATATTAGGTTCATGAGCGTGAGCTAATGGTGGCTACTATACTACTGATTCCACTTACTGATTCCATGATGGTAGCAATTTAATGATATCGGATGTCATTAATTAATTAAAAAAAGATTTTCTGTGCATTTTGGTATTGTTTTTCTCTATTTACTTACATACAACACTAACAAATAAAATGTAAAAAATTCTAATTATCCTAAATTCGTTTGAAATGAATACGTAATAAATTAAAAGAAAGTGTTTCACCGCAGGTTAAATTTTTTATATTAGTGTACTTATGTATGTATTTATTTTATTTTAATAATACAATTCGAATGAAAAATATCCCATATCGCCTGTCTTAGAACTGAAAACCTCATCGAAGCAGTTCAAGAATAACTAAACAATTAATTTAGGCCAAATCATATTAGTATCCTATATCCTACGTATACTAAATAACCTCAGGAATAACCCAAAGGCGCTGCAGCAGTTTGCAATATAAACAAGTTTCGTTGCACGCTTTGCATGGGCGGGAAATCCGTGTGTTCGCCAACATATGCCACTGTTTGCCACTGGCCACTGTCCCAGCCATCGCGGAGTAGTGTGGACGTAGTCGCTCTATAGGTGCGTATTCGATACTTTTTTTTTGTGTTTACGAACTTTTATTAGAACAAAAATTTGCAACAACTTTTCGGTTACCTACTACAAATTAGTGCTTTTAAAATAAGGTTCCTTTATTCAAAGCTTTAACCCCCTCATTCTAAAATTCAACAATTTTACAAGATCAAGATACCGTACTTATATAGATTTTGTTTAGGTTCTTTCATTTTCGGTTTTCTCCGTATAAGTTACCTAATTAAGTTGATCAATATAATTAATTGGGTTTTAATGTCAAAATACCAGTTTTAGCAATAAAACCTGATTTATTGATATTATAAATTCAATCTAGAATAGGGGACAAACAGTTGTTTATTTTTTTGTTCACGTTGCTTATACAGCTTGTCGAGATTCAAGCGAAAAAGAAAAATACATAACTTTCCTTTTGACGCGGGCGGGTAAGATTAGTCTCGTTAGCTCTGTTAGCGCAGTGGCGCTTATGTGGGTCGTGCGCAGGTTCAATTTTAACAGGGAATACCAATATACTCTATTATACAGAAATGGTTAGAACATGGCTTGTGATGGATATTACTGATATTTCCTCTACTTTAAAGATACAAAAATCGTGGACACAAGGCCTACTTACTGATGGACCTAACTTAGGTCCACAAGCTTTGTTCTGCTCGTGCATTTTTACCAAAGACTACATAGAGATACTTACTGTGTATTTTTACAAAAGAGAAAAAACTCCTGTGACCTAAGTATGCGTAAAAATTGTACGTTTATGGTCACTCCATACCTAAAGGCTGGCAATTATAAAACTTTGTTACAATTGCTCTAATTAGTCTTAACTCAGTAATATCCATTTGAACGAAGCTGGTAGGTAGGCACATATTCCATAGAGCGCCTGTCTTATTTGTACCGTGGAATTTATTAGTGCAGCCAATTTTTTGCAACTTCATATCTAAGTATTAGTCGCCCTAGATAGATTCCTTTTACTTTTGCTCACGACAGAATAAGGTCGTAGTTCTTATCTTTGATTGGATTTTTTCACGTACAGTAATACCTACTGTATATTCACAATTTGTGAATTGGCTTGTTTAAAGTCTGTTCCAAAAGTAACAGGAGAATGTGTAAACAAACCAGGTGAAATTCTTAAGCTTGTCGCTTCCTCTGTGTGCATTTTGAAGGTTTCAACTTTATATCTTACCACTTCTCCGTTATTGTTAGGACATCATACTCATGGAGTGCTCTTAGTTTCGATTTCTCTACGCTAACATCTCGCAAAAAAAAAATACTTCAAAATGCTTCTAAAGAGGCCATCCTCTTTTTAGCTTTTTTGAAGTTTTAATTTTGCAGTAATTATGTAAAGTACCTAAATATAATTTCATTTTACTTCCTCAATAATGATTAAAATTAATCTGTATCCATATATTTGTATCCATATTCGTATTCCATTGGAATAATAATGTAGATACAAATTTATAAAGACCTTATTAATCACACAAAACAAATAACCAATAAGATATACACGTGACAATATTGACTCGGTCATCATCTTCATCTCGATTGCTCATTGCTGAGGTCAAATTCAAAGTCAAAGTCAAATCATTTATTTTAAGTAGGCAATAAGTGCATCAAAGGCACTTTTGAACGTCAAAATTTACAAGAAAATAGAAATGATTCTGGTTGCCCCTTCAAAAAGGTACTTTCGTATGGAGAATAATGGGGAAGAAACTCCACCGTTAATCTTTTGAAATCTTTACAATATTTTGTATACTTACATTAATTATATAATAATAAGACGATGCAGCTAGAATAAAATTACTATGCCACAATAGGTAAAAAAAAATATATAAAGCAATGACAGGTAAAATAATTAAGTATGTTATAGATACATGGTGCTCACATATTTACAAATATTGAAAAGTTGATGAGGCAATTGGAAGCCGAGACCTTGCAGACTCTAGATAGCGCGACCAGTGGGCATCTCAAAACTATTCTACCAATTCCAAGCCGAGACCATGTAGAATCTGGATAGTGAGACCAGTCATCTCAAAAATATTCTACCAATTCCAAGCCGAGACCTTGTAGACTCTGTATAGTGAGACCAGTGAGCATCCCAAAAATATTCTACCGATCTCATATTTATAAATACCTCGACGGTTTTGTGCTCGCAAGTACCATTGCTAAGCTTGGTATCCTTGGTTAGATTTCCTGGTCGAGCAAAAAGGTTGTTGAGTTTTGCGAATAAGAATTTCTCAGTAGGATTTGTGCCCGGTATATAGCAATAATAGGCTTGCCCCTTGTGGCAGAATGTGGGTGTAGGCAGGGCCGTATTTAAGCGTGTGGAGGCCCTGGGGCAGCCAAAAAGTGTAGGCCCCGAAAATTTTGTGGAACAGACGATAAAAAAAGTAAAACACAGTTTTCAATAATTTTTAAACAGGGTGGATTTTTTAGCTAGGGCAGTAAGGACAAGGTACCCTAACGGTTGTACGGTTGTACCTACACACCGTGTGTAAAACAGCGAAAAAAAATATCAAAGAAAAAGTTGTTTACTAGTGTTTACTCGTCGGAATTTAAAAATATACTTTTTTTTCGAAGTCTCTATTGTGGGGGCCCATCTTTTGTGGAGGCCCCGGGGCGGTCGCCCCGGATGCCCTCCCCTAAATCCGGCCCTGGGTGTAGGTACTTTGCACCATCGCCTTATCCTTCGGAGAATTTAGACGTGATTTTATAATAGATATGTTATCTCAGACTAGCTTCTGCACGCGACTTCGTTCGCGTGGAATTCGTAAAGGCGCTATTCCACTAGTGAAAAAAAAAAATCTCGAAACTCAAAACATTTATTCTAAATAAACCAATTACAGGCACTTTTGAATTTCAAGGGGTCGGTCAGTCAGAAAAATTAAGCTAGTTGCCTATTGCAGTGTGCGGCACTGGGCGACACTGTACAGCAGGCTTACCACGAGCACCGTTTTGTCGACGGAAGAGTAGATAAAAATGACGTTCCGTGTAGACAGTACGACGGCAGCAAAGTAGAAAGAGTCAACTGCACTTTTGACGAAATTAACTCTTTTATATAATTCGACTCAGAATTCTTTGTTTTGTCATAGGATTTTTATTTCTTTTTATTTTCAATTTTTAGTGATATTTAGTCACGTATATAAAGACAACTACAACAACTTTTCTCAAAGTGTCGAAGTACCGTATTTTGGATCAAAAAATATTACAGTAATAATACATTACATTTCCTTGGTTACGCTATTAACTAAATTATGTCAAATAGGAGAAGATACCTTTGTTCTTCTATTAATTATTACATTTCTGCGTTCAAAACGCTCTCCGGTAAAATCATGATTTTGTAGATAACCTTATATACTTTGTGGCTGTCGAATAGAAAAATATATAATGTCTTTAGCATGGCGATTACAAAATAAAATTGTCTTCATTACCTTAGACAACCGTCAGTTGTCAGTGTGATTTTGACAGTTTGGGATAGAAAATATTCTTCTGAAATAGTATACATAAAAAGGACCTAGATAAAGATCATTAGAAACGAAACGAAAGACAACATTACAGATTGTAGAGGGATTTCTACAGTGCGATGTCAAAAATGGAGAAACGAAATGTCACTTTGTATAGAAAGAGCTTGTCTATTCTTCGTAGAAATAGAAAGAGTATTGCTAAGCCTGCTGAACAGCGTACGGCACAGATGTTTCTTTCGGTAAACTCACTCAAGTAAACATTTACAAATGTGCTGCACTGTACGCTTACAAAAGTTACGTACAGCTTTGCCGGTGGAAATAGAGAATAACGGATCTGCAGCTCAGTTCATGCACTGATGAAGTTCTGCACAAAATGTTTGTGAAAAAATGTGCTGAACACAATTTTGATGGAATCTCGCCTTAAGATACTCATTAAACTAAAATACCAGCCACATTTTTATAAAACTCCCTCGGCCCCTAGCCACCCCGTCGCATCGCATCGCCCGCCCGCGCTAACACTTTGTTTTCGCTTAGCGTTCTTTCTGACTCTTTTTTTCTTTTTGACTAAGTATTGGGGTATCAAATCCAAAAATAATTTTTCAAATCCGACCGGTAATTCCAGAAATTTCCCCCCACATAAAAACTTACAAACAAACAAATTTTACTCTTTTTAATATTAGTATTGATACATATAATATAATAATACTATATATTATAGTATACATTATTCTTAGTTTATTCATGACGTACCTATGTCTTCCACCACCTACTGATCACATTGCTCAATCATTTCTAAGCAGAAACTTTAAATATAGCTTAATTAATTAAGGATCGTTAATTGATTATGTACCTACTTAAGTGTTTTAATGA
Source organism: Dryobotodes eremita (assembly GCA_917490735.1). Taxonomy (NCBI): domain Eukaryota; kingdom Metazoa; phylum Arthropoda; class Insecta; order Lepidoptera; family Noctuidae; genus Dryobotodes; species Dryobotodes eremita. The sequence continues at coordinate 20,189,817 of OU823249.1, read as the reverse complement.
CTGTTTTCAAGCAATTTATGCCGTTAATAGGAGTTTTCTATTAATCTTATCGGCATAGGAAATAGTTCATTCTTTTCGGTCGGCTCGAGCCGGCCTGTCATAAATTGAGACATGTGTAAGCAAGTTCAAGGCAAGTTCAATGATTTTTTGTTAAGACATACACTTCAAATAACATTAAATTTTGACTGTGGTCCCTGCCCGGTACCCTAATTGCGTGACACACTACCAACCACAATCTGAATAATTTTGTAGAATATTGCTAATCCATTGCTTCTTATGTTCGAAAAATGTGTCTGCTCAACAACGTAAATAACGCAATGAATGTTGTTGAACTGTCAAAATAAAAGCCATTCCTACTGTTAGTGTGTTACGCAATTACCCCGCGGGTCTAAAACGAGGATCATTAATTAGCACGGTGAGTGCTGCGACTGTTGTGACGTACACGATATTTGGCCCTTATTTTTGTGATTGGCCTCCAAGAATAATCGGCAAATCCTTTTTACCCGACCACGGCAAAGCTACTTGAGGGTGTTTGCTGAAAGGCTGGATGGGTCTACCATGGGTAGGTTTCTCAAGCTTCATGAGGCTTGATGAAACTATCTGTGGTCGATATATTATCACCTTTATTTTTTCCTTTTTTTTGTGTTCTAAGTATGTACTAACATAGTTTATAAGATAATTTTGATACTAACACAATGTGGGCCTATGTAATCTGTAAATAAATGATTTATTATTATTATTAAAGCCAAAGTAGTGTTATTTTATTACCTACGTTACAAACTGTGCTGGGAGATAAACTATCCTACCTAATATTATTTTTCTTTTTCAGATTAAGATGTGGCTTCAAAGATATTGCTTGTGCACTATTTCCGTAGCGCTATTATCAATAATATGGTAAGTTTTATTTTTAATACTTATTTAAAGAGTAGGTAGAGAATATTTTTATTAAAGAGGTTAAAATTTATACACTGGAAAAACTTCGTATACTAAATTAACCAACTAAAAAAAAAAGAAGAAATTCTAACCTAATCCTAAACTTAAATATGGCGTCTAAAAATTCCTCCGCATCGCTGTCGATTGGTAATGTACCCAAGATACTGTAGACTAGAGTTAGATCTTATCTTGAGTGGAGTGATGCTCATCTATATCATTGATAGCGTAAATTAAGAGGCTGTAGTTACCTACCTGATACCATAGATTCAGTACTTAATTTTGCACACCCCTTTTTCTTTTTTCTTTTTATTTTGGGTGGGAAATCATCAAATGACCTCTCCCGCTCTGGGCGGAGCGGAAGAGCGTGTCAGACTATTACTGACTAAAACCTACCCGTGTTCCTTCAGTTACCTGTGCGCCAGAGCCACGTTAACTCTTTCGAACAATCCGCGACCCCGGCAGGTTCTGAACACCCCTGCGTTGAAATTTTTGGTAGGTAATAAATAGTTATTTGTGCAACAAGAGAGCAAAGTCGTTTTTTGCTGCGAGTGCTGATTTTGAATCCTGAGTGTGGCGAGGGATTCAAAGGCACGAGATGCAAAAAACTTTGCTCTCGTGTAACACACATAACTTTTCACTTCAGCAGCGAGAACACTTTAGGAGATAAAATAATAATCAGGAATAGATTGAAATAACTATTTATTGTGAATCAAAATAATTAACTTTGTAGGTAGAGGTACCAATTCAATAAAATCGAACGTTATAAAAGTTAAAAGTAAAATTACTGCAATTCTGCAAATTAAAAGTAACCCGCTCTTCTATTTAAATTAAGGCGTGTTCGGAAATAGCACTCATGATATTTTATTATTCAAAATATATTACGTAACATTATGGAAACTAGAAATAAATATTTACATGTTAAATATCAGTTTTATTTGCAGTAAATACTTATTTTCGTTTAAATACCACAATAAGTTAAAAGTTCAATAAATTACATTAAAAGACATAATTATCTTTTTGCAAAATTTCTTTAGTTAGTACGAAATTCCGAACGTGTTTGTCTTTGAGTTCGAATTCAAAATCGGAACTTCGAAAGGGCTGGTCTTTGTCTCTCTCTCTTTCTAATGGCGGGAAAGAGATAGAGTGTGAATGTTTCGAATTGTATGATTAACCCAAGACTGAATTCGCGGCTTTCTGAAAAAAATAATTAAAAAGTTACTTGGTCTCACTCAGTGAGCAAAATCGCATTTTGCTCACTGATTTCAGGCAGCAAAACCTACATGTTTGAGCTACTGAAGTCAAAAATAAATTTGCTGTTCCATACACGACATTTTGATCGCGTAGGTATTGCACTTTTCTATTTTCTATGAAACAGCAGTTTTTTTTTCATAAATCACGAAAAATGTCTACGCTATAGGAGGTCTAGAATCATGTGCTGAATTGCGCGTCGATGTCCTTGCCACCCTGTATTTTATGTACTGTTAGGCAAGGCCTTCTTTTCTATTGGCCACTCTGGGCAAGTGTCCAGGGCCCCTCGATTCATGGGGCCCCCTATTTCATGCCGGCGTCGGAGCTAGGGGTTATCAGAGGCTACAAATTTTGAGCTCACTTCACTCGCTCTTGCATCCTAGATTCTCCATAGGGCCCCAGTATCCTAAAGTGCCTTGGGCCTCAAATAGGTTAGAAACGGCTTTGCTGTTAGGCCATTGTTTTTCTGCCGATTTTTTTCGGTCCTGGATACATCGCTCTATGAGTGTGCGATGGATGAGATTAACTTATATCTACTTACCTGCCTACTTCTCCGAATCTTTTGGGGCTTTGATTTTTAATAATATGGGTCTTATTAATATTGTGGCAGGTATACGGCATAAGAGCAAAGAATTTAGTTTTCTGTTTGTTTCAGTGTTTTAAGTACCTACCTATGCGTCAACAAGTTGCCAAATATTTTGCTGGATGTCCGCTATCTCTTAATACTATTTTTAAACATAGTACGTACATTCGAATTTTCTTAACTACTCGGACGTAGCGAGTCATTGATATCTTGATTGTTAGACCTACTAGCCGTAATGGAAAAAGTGAAAATTTGCATTTTTTCCATCGTGGATTTAGACTTTTTCCATACTAACAACACAATAACACAGACCCATTTTCATGCCCTTACGGGTTGTGTTTTTCGCTATTTATTTTATTTTGAACAAATAAAAGTAAAATCCTTAAAATTGTTACTTCGTAATAAGGGTATTTGTAACTTTATAGTGTACATTATTTCAATATGTAATCCATCGTCTCAGTGAATGAATTTTCTCAACTAGTTATTAAAAGTAGTTCGTTTCCTGTTTCACGGGTGAAGATTACCTCGATTAAGTGACACGAGCGGGGTAATTGCGTAACACACTACCCGTAGGAATGTCTTTCATTTTGACAGTTTAACAACATTCATCGCGTTATTTACGTTGTTGAGCAGACAAATTTTTCGAATATATGAAGCAATGGATTAGCAATATCCTTCAAAATAGTTCAGATTCTGATTACGCATTACGCAATTAGAGTGGTTGTAGTTGTAACTAGACGACAATTTCTTAACTTTATAAGGACTTTAGTGTCAGCGTACCTACTGAACTGTACCGAACCAGTCCTAATTGCTTAGATAAGAGCACACGCACTAGGTATACGAGTAGATACATATTTGTACAAATTGATCTACTTGCCAAACAAAACTAATGATTAAATGCATTTATATAATTAAAATTCAAAATATTATGTTTCACATGGACACTTATGAAACGTCAGAAGCTTACCCGGGAAGAAACACCACGGCTACTTTTATAAAAATGATTGGCTTTTACAATGTTTTCATTTAACAGTGTTAATAGGTATGAGAGGAAAGTGTAGGCCTGTCAACAAGTACCAGGTAGGTCCTTGACAAAAACGTGTAACGTGTTGATAAGGCTAAGTTTTATAAAAATGAAAGCTAAACTGCAAATGACTGTAAAACTGTTAAATTAATTAGATAACTGCTAATTAATCGCATATTTTTATTTCCTGGTATTATTTTTAGGTCATCAATTCATCATCCAGCTTCGTTATCCAGCTCAGCAGTGGGTGAAGTCGGACTGACTTCACCCACTGTTGAGCACAGGCCTCTCTTTTCTTTTGCCAATACCCACGCCCCTGTGCCAGCCTCATCTAGGTTCTACTCGCGATGGCAATGTAGCGGTATCTACATCGCCACATGCGAGCTACGCGTCATACTGACGTCACGCAAAATCCTGCATCGCGCAAGTAGAGTTTACCGCGCAACTAGCATGTATACAACGACCCGATATCAAACGTCGGGCAGTTGCCCACCAGACACGACACCCGTCTGGTCGGAGGATCCTCCCTTTTCAATAGGGTATGAGTGAGCTTTACACCCTGTTCCTCATACCTCTATAGCAACAATATCGTCCGCCCATCTCACCGCCGGACGACCGACACTTCCTCTTCCAGTTCTTGGACGGCACTTAGTCACTGCTTTAATCCACCGGTCATCAGTGCGCCTTGCCAGGTGTGCCGCCCAACTCATAACTCGTTTTCCGATATCGAAAACCTTCGTTAAAAGAAGCATCATAAAGGTTTTGAAGCTATTTCTGGAGATCATCGAAGTTTTCAACGAAAATTACATGGTCATCTGCAAATCTTTTTAAGTGGGACAGGTAGGCACCATTGATATTAATACCGCAATAGTCCCAATCTAAACTTTTCACGATGTCTTATAGCACTGCTGTGGAAAGTTTCGGTGAAATGATGTCGCCCTGTCGCACTCCCTGCTTGATCGGTTCGGGTTTAGATAGGGTATGCATGCGAACGTGTAGTCCTAATATGTGCCTGTAGAGTGGCCGATGTGTAAAGTTACAGCAGCACATCCACGTAACGGGAATCGATGTGGTAGCGATGAAGAACGTGGCACACGGTCCAATGCTCGACACTGTCGAAGGCCTTCTTGTAATCGACGAAAGCCATGGACAGGGGCCGGTTATACTCTTGGCACTTCTCCATCAATTGTTTTACCGTGTGGATATGGTCGATGGTCGAATATCCGCTGCGGAAACCGGCCTGCTCGATGGGCTGGGCTTCATCAAGCTCACGGGTAAGTCGATTAGTGAGGATTTTAGCGAATAGCTTGTATATCTGAGAGAGGAGGCTAATTGGAGGGTAGTTTGTTATTTTTGAAATGTTACCTTTTTATGAATGATGGTGACTATAGTACAATACTGTTTCTTTCTTTCTTTATAACCCTATTAAAAAGTTCCACGAGGACAGTTTGACCTGGTTTGCCACCTAAATGGCCTTTATCATTTTTATTTTTGCTTGCCGGAGCAGAAGTACGAGTAATAATGCAATGTTGCCGTTCGTAATAGGACTGTATCAATCTGACAATGTTGCGTAGTAAGTGTATTATTTGATTAATTAAGTTTTATAAAATCTTAGGGTCAACGCATAGGGAAATCTTAGGGTCAATGTCTACTTATTTGTTTAAAACTTTTCAGTCGGTTTTAAAAATAAAAATAACATTTCCATAAGCAAATTAGTATTTAATTTTTATTTTATTATTCTTAAATTCTTATTTTGTTCTTCTGAAAACCTAACATTTAAAATAAGGTAGAAAACTTCTAGGTAAGGTTTTAGCACTGGTGCTGCCAGTTTTAGAACCTGGTATATCCACTATTGACATCAATAACATCTTTCAAACGTTCACGAATTGATGCTTGAACAAGCGGCGCTACTTCTAAAGCCTTCCTAAGTCTCATGTACGTGAGCCCTTAAATTGTTAACTAATCTAATTCGCGTGGAGTCCCAATTTTGAACCATTAAACCCCATCCATTTTCTATGGGGTTTAGATCAGGGTTTCTTGGCGGGAGTTTAATTAAATGTAAATCTTCTTGTTGAGCTATCCACCCCTGGATCCTTCTAGCATTGTGGACGGAACTTCCGTCCTGTACAAATTCGATTCGATGGCCATCGGGATAAACAATTGTACCGGTCGGAAGAAAGACATTTTTTAAGATATCTACGGAATCGACACCTGTTATACGACCAGTGACTTCGCATATTTCCATGGGCCCAGCGACATTCATTCACCCCCAAAAATCGTATGAGATATCGCCCACTTAGTCTGTTAGGAAGAAAGTTTTCTTCATTGTATATACCTATATATACGCTCATCTTCCCATAGGCGAAATTCAATCGTAACATTTTATCTCGGTCATTTAAAATAGGTTTCCGGGCAGGTTGGCGATAATGGAGTCCGGCCTCTTCTCTTCTCCTCACGGATAACTTTGACACAGATAATTCGGCGGCAAACAACGAAGTCTGTATTAATCTTTGGTATCGCACTCTAGTATCAAGCTGTTCGTCTTGTTCTCTAGTTGTCTTTCAAGGTCTACCATATGACACGTGCTTGTTAATATCCCCCACTTCTTGGCATCTTTTCCACCATAAATCAACTGTATTTCTCTGCAAATAGCAAATAATTTATAATCAAAAGTAGCGTAAGTACAAAGAGTACAGAAAAACCAAATAGAAAAAATTTTGCTAAATTCATCATACTAATTGAAATACCCAACTCTTCAGTGACATGCGAGGATGAATTCCCTTGTTCCTTCAACGGTCTCTTGTTGTGGGGTAATTCGGTGGATGTCAATAAAGCGTTAATGATACAAAAAAAATGTGTGCGTGCAATCTGTGGAGCTGGGTACATAGATAGCTGTAAGCCACTGTTTAAAAAATACAACATTTTACCTTTAGCATGCATGTATATTAAAGAATTGTGTTTATTAGTACGACAACATCCTGAAATTTTTGTTAAGCATAGAGATGTAACCAAAAGGAATGTTGCCTCTAGAGATAAACATAGGCTCTGCTTGCCACAATTCAAGCTCGATTTATATAAAAGAAATACGTTTATAATGGCTATTAAGGTATACAATAAATTACAAAACGCCTTTAAAGAACTACCTTTGCTTATGTTTAAAAAAAAAGCTGATTCAGTGGCTTAAAGGAAAATGTTTTTACACTGCTAATGAATTTGTGTCACATGTCGAAAGGAAGTAATGTCAATAAATTTGGTTTATATGTATTTTAGTTATTTTTTAATTTGACATTTTCTTTCTATTATTATTTTCATTTTGACATTATAACAATATTCATGGACATTAACATTTCAATTAATACATAAAATCTGACATTTTATAACAATCATATTGGTAACTGATGTAATGTTATGACATTTTTTAATATGTAATGTATTGTGAAATTATATATTTGCAATTAATTTATTTAATCAGAAATTTTGGAACGTTTATAGTGATAACTGAAGGAATATTATGACATTTTTAATAATTTAATGTATTCTGAAATTAAATATTTGCACAGCACATGTAATGGTAGAATGTATATGGGCCACATTTACAATAACATCATACTATTCAGTAGGTATTCGGATGCAGGGTGTCATAACTGGCAACTTTAAATAGATTTTGTTTCAAAGAATAATATTACAATAGGATATACTTCAGTAAAAATATTGTTCAAACAATTTAAGACAACAATTCGAGACATATCAAATTGTCAAGATATTTTTCATAGAAAAATTGCATAGATATTTGTGAACCTAACTTTGCGCTAAATAATATGAACCTTGCGCACAATTTTTAGATTCTTTGTCTGTAGCAATGTTATTGAGATAATGTAGTCACATATTAATGACGTCACAGATTGTTAATAATAATTTATTGTAGGGCAAAGCTGTTTAGAGTTTTATGAAACTTACCATCCTATCCTAACTTCCTAACTTTAAATATTATAAATGCGAAAGTAAGTTTGTTTGTTTGTTTGTTACCTTTTCACGCCTAAACCACTGAACCGATCATCATGAAATTTTGCATATACGTCTTCAGGGGGTGTACCCCTGAAGACGTATATGCAGAGCATGTATTTCAACGACAATGTTAAGTTTGTTCTTGGGATAAAGTCATCCCAACTACGGAACCCTTTATTGTGCGTGGTCAGACACGCACTTAGCCGGTTTCTTAAAACTGTCATTAGACAATCCCTTCACATCCAAGAATTTTCTCCTACAAATTATCCTAAATAAAGGTCCTCTGATGGACATAGTTTAAGCATTGTAAAAACTTATCACGTTAATAAGAACTTGTGCAGTATCTTGTGCCATAACTCGTGGTGGGCAGCGCCGGTTGGTCAGGCCATCGTTAATATCATGAACAAAGCTGGTAAATGGCCGTCCCTTCTCATAAACCACTGCGCTACTGTAATTCAGTGGGTTTGTACAGTTGATGGCAACTATGTTGTAGAATTTTGGTTGTATTCTATATTTATTTAAATGATTCTGTTTCCTGCGGGTGACGAGTTATTTATTTGTGACACCAGTGAATCATCCTAACTAGTCCTAACTAATATTAATACTCAATACTCAATTCTTTATTGCATTCCATATGTATGCGACGTATGTGTGTGATTACAAATGCGATAGTAAGTTTGTTTGTTAACTTTTTACGCCTAAACAACTGAACCGATCATCCTAAAATTTTGCATATGCGTTGTCGAAGTACAGAAACGGACATAGGGTACCTTTCATCCCGCAAAAAAGTAATGTTCCCGAGAAAAATAACAATAACGTTCTTATGATAATAGATGGCGCCACGTGTCTTTCTAATCATGATTGAATTATAACCCGAATTGATAGTCAAAGTCTGAATTAACGCGAGCGAAGCCGCGGGCATAAGCCTATAAATTTTCGATTCATGAACATGCTCGTATATTAAAAATCTCTACTCTACCTGGGTTAAATAGATTGGAAACTAGTAGGTGAGGTTTGGTAATAGGTACCTAGTATACAGTCACCAAAAGAGATAAGTAACGAGGGTCGTCGACATAGTTGATGTTTAGTAAGAAACCGATGAATGTTTTCGAATAAAAATGTATTTAATTAATAGAAAAGAAACAGGTCTTTTATCAAATAAAATTTCATTCGAAAACATCCATCGGTTTCTTACTAAACTTCCAACTTATATCCGACGACCCTGGTTACTTATCACATTTGGTGACCATACCTATGGACTTATTGATAATTCGCCTACATGTAAGCTTACCGTTTTTTTATTATTTTCTCAACAATATGTAACATAGTCACAGTATTTAGTCTACTTTCGACACTATGTAATTTCGACCTCCATCACGCGATAGATTTTATCATCGAGCTATTCACGTCATAGTCCAGTTTAAAAGTGCGGAAACACTAAAACGAAATTAAACAAAGTATTCTCGCAATTATTTAGAAATTCAGGCCTAATTTCAGCCTCTCGGACTCGACTTGTGCCTTTGTTACAGCATCATCTGCCTAATTGGATGCAGCTGGATACCAGTATTTAACATGAGCGACTGCCTGTCAGACCTCCACAATCCAGCACCCTAATTACGCAACACACTATCTATCGCAATCTGAATCATTTTGAAGCCTATTGCTAATCCATTGCTTCATATGTCCGAAAAATTTGTCTGTTCAACAACGTAAATAACGCAATGAATGTTGTTGAATTGTCAAAATGAAACCCATTCCTACAGTTAGTGTGTTACGTAATTACCCCGCAGTTACTGTGTTACAATTATTATTAGGTACCTATGTCGTAGAGGATAAGACCTTTTAAATTTATACATGGTTATGTACTCCTAGTATTTTTAGTGCATGAGTTCTTCTGCGTCAGAGGCGGCCTTCTAACGAGTTCGAGTTTGATAGGTATATTTTATTAAATCAACGGGTGATATGTAATGTCATTCTTTGAACCTCCGAACAAAGCTAGTTATAAACTCTGGATGGGGAATTCCTGTTGCTCTAAAATACGACTCCAAGGTTTAAGGCAGCGTAGGTAGGGTTATTCTTATTCCTACAATGTAACCGGCGAAATTCAAAATTTTCTTACGAATTTTGCAAATTTCAGCCTCTTTCATGTTGTAGATGTTGATAAAAGTTCGCGGATACTTTTTTTTTTTTTTCTTTAGCCTATACTGTCCCACTGCTGGGCAAAAGCCTGGATGCGGCTATTATGATAAAATTATTATTTGATTATAAACATTTAAATATCAACTGTCGAAACTATATTTGCTGCAAATCGTCATAATATGTTCCGAAATAGTCTTATTTGCATCAAATAAAGTGTGGCAGGGACAACAACGCGCAAACTGAACCATAAATTCAGCACATGATTCTTTCTAGACCCGGTAACGTAATTATTCGCGGGTTATGAAAAAAAAATCTGCCGTTGCAAAGAAAAGTGTAATACCTATGCGATCAAAATGTATGGACTAACTAAATTTGATTTTAATAACCTACGAAAAATTTCAACGCATGGGGTTCAGAATCATGGACTGAATCGATTGTAACAGGTTGCGCGTCGATGTCCCGGCCACCCTGTATAATTTCGCCCTTAACTTCGCTTCGAAAATCGAACCGTGTCGTGGTGAGAATGAATGATGAAGTGAGTTAGGTTTCAAGTTGTACTTATTGTTTATGTTCACTCGAGTGAGGTTCGAAGTAAACTTTAGATAGTTACAGAATATAGCACCACGGTTATGAAAGTATTCTATCACTTCCGTTGTCGGGTCGGGCCCCAAACAGTTAAGCGTTCAAGGGATATCCTGAGCTGTTCTGGATTATTTATGGCACTAAGAACGGGGGACAGCACCGGTCTAATCCAGAAAAGTCTGTTTAAAATGATCTGCCCACAACTTATTCAATCATTAGATACTGTGATGTGCCCAGTAATTTCAATGTCACTTTTGTGGGATGATTTATTGTAGTAGTTAAAGGCAGATACTCCGTTAAGTAGGCTAAGCGTTAAAAAAATTCCATTTCGGTCGTAAATTGAACGCAAATTGGTAATCGTTTTTAATCGATTCGTCGATAGTGGCCTTGTTAATCATCGAGTATTTACGAAAGGCAGGTGGTGTCTTTAATTAACGTTTAAGGCCCTGTGCACACCACGTTTTTTAAACGCGCTGTCGACGCGCGTTTTGGAAACGCGCGTCGACGCCGCGCTTTTATCCTACAGAGCAGTTTGTTATCGTTTGTATCGATACAAACACGCTGCACCGGCGCGTTTGTATCGATACACACGCGCGTTAGCATCGCGTTTGTATCGATTCAAACGCGCTGCACCGGCGCGTCTGAATCGATACACGCGCGCGTTTGTATCGATTCAAACGCGCGACACTGATGCGACCGCTAGCGCGCGCGCCTTCCCTTCCCTTGTAAATGGGTGTACCCAAAAACGTCGGTAATTTTTCTTCTTCCTTTTTTTAAAAATTAATAACAAAGCGCATGCAATCAATGCTGTCTCGACCGACGCCATCTTGCTACTGTTGATGAGGTTCTGCTTAAAAACGCAAAATGCCAGCGCGTTTGTATCGATACACACGCGCGTTTGCATCGCGTTTGTATCGCTACACACGCGCGTTTGCATCGCGTCTGTATCGCTACACACGCGCGTTTGCATTGCGTCTGTATCGCTACACACGCGCGTCTGTATCGATTCAAACGCGTGTTTGAATTTATACAGGTGTGCAAAGGCCTACAGGCCGCGTCTGACTTGCGTGCGTATCGCGTCTGTATCGCTACAAACGCGCGTCGACGGCGCGTTTAAAAAACGTGGTGTGCATAGGCCCTAAGAACATCTGTCAGGTTAATTTGTCTGGTTTAAAATAGATGAACGCGAAGCGGACAATTCAAATAACAAGTAAATTCGCATTATATTGAGTTAACATAAATATGTTTCGACTTCTTTACCTACTGTGCTAATTTTAAAACAGTTACCTGTTTCCAGGCTAATAAAAATTCAACATAAGATTTATACAAGCTATGCACGTGATGCACCGATGCACGTCTCGGTATTCGAAGCTAATAATCTCCTGCTTAATTAATATTGACACCGAAAAACAGGCTTGCCTAGTTTCAGACCCAGGGCTAACTCATTTTTTTTTCTAGATAAATCTTCTATATTATCTCAAAGAATCAAATCTTTATTTTAGCGCAACTGCCGAAGAAGCGTCGCCATGGAGGTGGTCTTGCGAAGATAGAAAATGCGTGAAAACCCGCAACGACCCTCAGAATAAGGACCCAGTTCTCAGTTTGGAGGCCTGCAAGATGTTCTGCACTGAGTATGGTAAGTCTTCTAGAAGATGGATTAAAACAGTGAATGCTAATTTTACCTTCTGAGAAACTAATAATCACCCTTGACTTGTTTTGCTATCCCAAAATTCACCCTCCAGTTATATGCCATTTTTCATTGAAAAAAAATCCACCAAATTAGCTAGCTATATACGTAGGTGTTAGGATACCTACCTAATTTTGGTCAAGGTCTACGTTTACGTAGGTCCGTCCTTCAAAAGTGTTACGTATTTTTATCTAAACAAAAATCAGGAGAAATACCAAGGTACGGCATTTAATACGCCAAAGAGTTTATTATAAGATTTGTGTACATACTTACGTGTGAAACTTTTTCCACAAAACTATTTTTAATAAATCTAGCGAAACAACATGCGATATTTTGAAGATATTTTTATTTAATATCGTTGGTATTCTGTATTTTTCCGTTTGTTTAGTGTCTGTTTAGAACGCTGCAAATTCCGATAGTGCACATTCTCAACAACAAATTGTTGATTTTAATGACAAAATGCGTTTGTATTCCATTCCATTCCATTTGTTTGTTGGTTATCTAGTAAGTAGAATAAAACGATGCTAGCGAATATTCATGATGTGAATTTGTTACAAGTGATTCATTATCCTAAACTAGGTTTGTCTCATCTTAGTACCTAATCCACTTATCTGGTAATCTTATCTTAAGTTTGACGTAGATTTTGGTACAATGAAGGACAGGTTGCGACAGTTTGTTATGATCATACAATTTAAAATCCAAAAGATAATACAAAATCAGTGTCAATAACGTAACACCCATTCGTTTTCAAGCATATTATGGTGGAGGGATGATAAATATTCCTACTGCCGTACCGAATTATTTAATTTTTTTTAATTCAAACTCAAAGCATTTATTTCAATTAAACCATTTACACGCACTTTTCAACTGTCAAAGAGTTGGGCAGTTAGTCAGAAAGTTGAAGCTAGTTGCCCATTCCATAACGTAGATCGCTATGGAGAAGAACGGGCAAGATCCAAGGACACTCTTTTTAAATCAAGATATTACAAAATCCTGGGTAAATTATTCTTGTTGCTTCTTTATGTGAGAACAATGTAAAAAAATTGTAAGAAACAATCCAAAATATAAGATTATTAATAAAAAGAAGCCGTGGCAGTTAAGAGATGGCCAGTCTCAACCGACGGCACCCGTTCACGAACATGATTATTAGTCTTGATTTATTCCCGGTTGATGTTAATTGGCTCATCCCCTATGGCGAAATGTGGATGTGTTATTTAGGTACACTTCTCATTTCTGTCTAACCCTTCCGGAAAGCAGGCGTGATGTTATGTCATGTGTAGTTTATTTTAGTACTTGCTTTTGCCCGCGGCTTCGCCCACGTGGATGTCGGGAATTATCCCACGGGAACGTAATACCGGGATAAAAAGTATCCTACGTGTTAATCCAGGTTATAAACTAATCTGTGTTCCTATTTCCGTCCAAATCGGTTAAGTCGTTTTTGCGTGAAAGAGTAACAAACCTCCATCCATTCATCCGTCCATCCATCCTCACAAACTTTCACATTTATAATATTATAGTAGGATAGGATTTATAATATTATTAGGATTTCCTAGACCGTTATTCTAACTGAGTTCAACAGTCTACCTACGATATGATCGACGCAAAGCTAATCGATTGTCCAACACGTAAGTTCACGCAACAAAATTATTATGATGTTATTTGTATTCGAGTCGCGACAAATTCGGAACAGGTTTTTTTAAATGTCAGGGTATGCGTCACCTCTGTGTAACGTGGGTCAGTGTAGCATTGTTACGGTATGGAGCCAAGTAAACAATTTGCTGTACTGAGTATTTATTATGGTTATCGGCAAGAATCTTTAAATAAGATTCATGGTTAATCTGATATATCTATCTATCTCTCTCCTGTTAGTACTGCATCGTACCCTGCACCCTAATTACGTAACACACTATCTATTACAATCCGAATCATTTTGAAGCCTATTGATAATCCATTGCTTCCTTTGTTAAAAAAAATTGTCGGCTCAACTACGTAAATAACGCAATGAATGTTGTTGAACTGTCAAAATGAAACCCATTCCTACTGTTAGTGTGTTACGTAATTACCCCGCTGGTCTTTACACTAGATCATTGTTTTTTTCTACTGTGTACCCTCTTGTTTTAACTTTCAGCTAAAATCATTCATTACCCTTGCCTGTTAGGGTAAAATTGCATAATAATATATACTAGGAGTTAAGATGGACGCCCCACTATTTGGGAACCCATTCACTAGACTCTTAGCTTAGGTCACGATATCATTTTTTTTTATACTTACGTATAATTAAAAAAAAATGGGGCAGCAGATTCTTTTTTCGCGTTTTCACCTTTTGGGACACATTAAGTTGTTCATATTGAGAGCATGCCACGCCTTAAGAGGTCTTGGCCCACTTGCGCTTTTAGTCGGGTTAAATGAATAAAGGAGACTGAAACGATTACATACAATCTTGGGCTTGGATGTAAAAAGATGAAAGTGGTGTCAATTAATAGCATAAATATTGTCATATCAAACTTTCACTGAAAATTCTGCGGATTTAATCAATCTGAGAACAGCGATATAAGAGATTAAGTAAAATTGAGGTTATTTAACTAACAGCTGATTCCCAAAGTTCAAAATATGTTCTTTTGCACTAATAGTTATTATATTTAGTAGAAAATGTATTGACAGTGTATTGCAGTGACCAGTTGTTATCCCACAATTCACACATCGATCCATAGTTTGAACAATATCCAATCCACAAGCTGGCGGTAAAATCCAAAATAATATAATAGTAATTCCAAGTCAAACGTGTGAGTGGTCTTCGGTGTCCAGTGTGAAAGCAAGGGTCGTACAAGGTAGGCAGGGTCGGAATCCGTAAAATACAAAGCAGTGGTCGTGAAAAATGAAGAATAATCGGGAAAGCACTCAAAACGCTTCGGAAAACACAAAACGAGTGAGCAAACATGCGCAGTCGGCAACTGCCTAGTATCAATGTAAATCAGCTGTCATGCCAGTGACATAGACTAAAAATAGAAGATCGATTTTAATCGATATGAAATCGATAATCATTAATATTGGTTTTTCAGTAATTAATTGATATTTTATTTATTAATATGACTGTAATTATATGCACTATATTACACATAAGTATATATAATGCATTTAATTACCTTGAGTTAATTATTTAGTGCAAAGGTTTTATTTTCGTAACTGTGTAATCGATTACTCAATCAATAATCTCACGAAAACTATCTTTTCTCATATTTCTTCGCTTCCAGATTGAGAATTGAGGTGATTTTTCATATTATAAGATATAAAAATATGACTAGTTCTTTAGATTATATCTTAACTTATTAAATTTGGGCCCACCGTTTACCATATCCTTTAGACTTCGTAAACTAAGTCTTAGGTATTACGCGTTGCGCTTCTAAAAAGTAACACTGGATTAGTTAACCAGACATTAGTGTTTTTTGAGTTGGGAACATTACAGTTCAATCGACGAAACATAAAATAGAATTGCAATGCCTGTGCCATAATATGTAATCCGAACAAAGAGTAACTGTGTAGCCATTTCTTTTATCTACACTACATTACGGTACATAACACTTTCTTGTCTTTGAATTTTATAACATCACATTTCATTTCTGCACAAACCGTGCGAAGCCAAAAGAAAAAAAAAAGACATTTCATTTCAATCGTATTGTATGTGGTTTCCATGGAGATTTAGTTTATTGATTGACGAAAACGTCAGATGAGGAAAAATATGTTTTAACTTTTTTATTGTTTGCATTTATTTTTATATAACGTCATGAATACATTGCCTGCTGATATAGTACCGAATTGTCACTTACTACAACGTCGAACAATATAAAATACAAAATAAGTTATCAGCGGCGCGCGGCGGTACCTCTTAACATCAATTTATTTTGACATTACTAACACTAACCTAGAGTTTAGCGACTTAACTCTCCCACATAGATGGGTTTAATATTTAAAAAAAATACTCAAGTTTTACCTCAAGCTCTTGGTGGAGCAAGATTAATTATTTGATTAACCCTGAGTTAGCTGTTATATCAGAGTTATTTAGGATAACCCATGAACGCGCAAGTAGGCCTAAGAATTTATTATGTGAAAAAGCTAGCGGGGTAACTGCGTAACACACTTACAATGTCAATCGATGTCAATGCCTTTCACAATCTGACAGTTCAACAACATTTATTGCGTTATTTACGTCAACAACGTAAATAACGCAATTGTCAGAAGAATTTGAAGCAATGGATTAGCAATTTCCTTCAAAATCTTTTGGATTGTGATTGTGTGTTACGCATTTAGACCTATATTGGATTAATAATAATAATAATAATAAACGTTTATTTTCTCCAACACATTATGAAAAGTTGGTACAATACATAATTGAGTGTACAAAAATACATTAATGTTGTGGAGACTGGAGCCTGTACTAGGAATACCTGTGTTACAGGTCTCCAAACGACACGGACAAGCGACACTGATACAAACTTCTACTAACAGATGACAATAATAATGGGATGGAAATAAAAATTAATAAAAGAAAATAATGCAAAATAAGGAACAAAAAAACAAAGCAAATTGATACGACCATGAAACCATTTTACAGAGGTTTTGGGGAAACAAAAACTAAGTTTGTATAAAGAAATCAATCCGAGACTGAATATAAGAAGTTAGATAATTTTAGGCTGTAGGGTGATTTCCATCATCAAGTGGTCCCTATGACTGCAATTAGTAATCAATTCACTTATCAGACAAAGAAGGTAATTATAATATTTATGGCAATCAATCAAGGAAATGTAAAAGAGTAAATAATTAATATTAGGGTTAATTATATTTTTGGGGGAGGCCTTTGCTCAGCAGTGGGACAGAGTAGGATAACTTTAAAAAATAACTCTCTAATTAACAGACTAAACGAACCATTACAATTTTAATTAGATATTTCAGGAAAATTTCGAATTTTCCTTATAATATTATTCAAACTCAAAGCATTTACCAATTACAGGCACTTTTGAATTGTCATGGGGTCGTATTGTTAGGTATGGTAGCAATAATATCGACGAAAATATATTTTAGAGGTAGGTATGTCTAACGGCAAAGGTGGTCACGATTTTCTGTCCAACGGGGTAATTGCGTAACACATAAAATGACAATTGATCGCATTTTCTTTTATTTTGACAGCTCAGCCATGTTCGTTGCGATATTTACGTTGTTGAGCAGACGAATGTATTAAACCTTTGAAGCAATGGATTAGAAATATTCTTTAAAACTCTCGGATTGTGACTGTGTTACGAAATTAGGCTGCAGGGCAGACGTGGTTAGAAATGCACGATAGAGATAGAGAGGTTAGGGTAGGAAAGAGGAAGAATTGAATGGAATAGAATATATATTTTTCCTTTAAAACATGGTACATTAAGGTCTTATTAATAGAATTTATGATCTTAAATGTTTTGCCATGGACAGGCATACAAATATGTACATAAGCATGTTATATGTAAAAGTTTAATAAGTAGGTACGAAACATTAAGACCATATTATTTGAAGGAGCACAGCTGTTCAATGGATTGCCGGACGATATAAAAGAGTACGACAACGTGAACACATTTAAAATAAGCTTAAGAAACATGTATGTACTTTATAACCTTTAATACTTTCGAGGGAATTGTATTGTACTGTATTATCAATGTATCATACTTTTTACTTTGTATCTCATTAAAAGCGGACTGTAATTTCTTATGAGAAATAAATTTCTTTAAACCGAATTGTAAAAGTGATTAGATATTTCAACATGTCCAATAAATAACACTGGAAGGGTTTCGTATCTATTTGAAATCACAACAATAATAGAAAGGTAGTACATAGAGTAGTCTAATTAAGACTTTGTATGTAACCATATTTATCTGTTACTTTTTATTAATCAATTCTTTCATGGATTCATTTTCATCTTTTTCAATTTCTATTTCACTTTCACAGCAGCTTTATGTCGTAGTAGTAAGAATGATTTTCGAAATAAAAGCTACATAATTTGAGTGTGAGTGATTGATGCGATAGATTGCAAGCATTACGCCTTATTAAATTAGTGACTTTGAACGAAATCCATCGATAAGGTTACAAGTTTTTTGTATGCACTTGGCAAAAACCCGTTTCTGACGAAACAAACAAATTCGAAGAACCTGAACTAAAACTTTCTTTATGTGGCGCCCACATCAGTCCTTGTGGTACCCTGTATTAAATTTCATCTAGTAATTTCTCACTATTTTTATATCTTGACGATGTCGTCTTACCGTCAGGCTCGGTTTCATCATCATATTCCCTCATCACAATTTATTTGAGGTCGGCACAGCATGTCTTCTTATTCTATGTCCAATATCTCTTCGTCATACCACTATTCACTCCCTTTCTAGCCATTTCATCACAAAAAACAAGTCTTTTCCTATTCCAAGCCACCAACATTCAAATTTAAAACTTTCTTCACGACGTATTCTTCATTCCTCCGTATTTCATGCCCACAATCATCACCGGGCTTGTTGTCTACCTGTTCAATCACCACTATTAAAAATTCCGATTCCGGACAATAGATGCACTGAAGTATATCCATAGTGTTTCGACGTCGATGATCATTCAGCTGAGGTTCACGCTTTCTAGATAGCAAACGACTAGAACATGTAAGGTACGGAAGGTACCCCACTGATTACATGCAGGTGAAACTACTGGACCTAGGCATATTATTGCATAGTGCAGCACCAAACGATTGCCTATCGTCGACGCCATGATGACCCGCTTCCCCCATTTGATTATGGTAGAAGATAAACAGCAAATGTATTTGTTATAATAATTACAGTTGATACTACGGGACATAAATGCATCGTTGCACTCAAAATCCTTGATTTCAATGCTAAAATATTTAAACCGACTGATGTCAGGGTAAGGGTAAAAGTCCAAAACATTTTATGGGAAAATTTGGCGAATTCTAAGTTTGGTTCGCGATATTCTCAAATATCAGTGGTTCTTGACCTTTTGAAACCAGAATTTGGAAGTTTCTGATTATGCAAATGTACAAAACGGAACAATAAACACACTACTTAAGCATGCATACTTTATGGCGATGTCTCGCCTTTTGGGTCCCGAAGCCAATTAGAGTCGTTTTTCGGGTCATCTTAAATAATACCTATATTATGAATCTTGCCAATAACCATTTTAGTTTTATTTCCAAAGATAACATAATTGATCAAGTTCTCTTTGAGAAGGATAATATCAATAACTCCACGGGTGTCGTTTCGCGAATATGTAGATGCAAATAAGAACTGGTTTGAAAGTTTGTGTTGGAAATTGACAACTTTTGCTTTAACTGATTCAAGAGCGTGCATTTTATAATGCCAGTTTTCTTCTGCAGGTTTACTATGGCCGAAGCCAACTGGCAAGACAGATCTGGGTAACTTTTTGTCCAAGATCAACATAAACAACATCGATGTGAAGCTGGCGCAAGAGGGAAAGTCCGCTGGTCTTATGAGGGATGCTGGAGAAGTAAGTCCTTCTTTATTTGGTAGTTATGTAAAGTGTGACAGGAAAAGTTATAGCATTATTGAATAATTTATAAGAAGTAATTATCCTGCTGGTTTTACTACCGAAACGAGTTATTGCGGAATACACAGCGCTAAATAAATTGATAGCAACATCCGCCTCTTTGTGATTAGTGTGTTTATAATAATTTAATTCATAATATTGTAAATACCCAGTGTGGCGATTAGGATAATTATTACATTAAAATAATAGTGATTATTAAAAGTTCTTATCAGTATGTTAAAATAATAAAATAAACAATTTGACAAAAAATAGAAAACTGATTTTTTAAACAAAATACATACTTAGCATAAAAAATTGGCACGAAATAAACCATCCTTGATAATAAGGCACTAGAAACGCGCGGCGCGATGGTATTAATAATTCGTCCGAACTTTATGGTATTGTTACCAAATAAAAACAAAATAAGTTTGAATGTTGTTTTAAATACTAAAACGAAAATATTTTTTTTTTATTAATTATTGTGTATGTTTAAAATACGTAATGTAGAATTGTGGTTTTAATTAATGTGATAACGTAATCGCCACACTGTAGATAAGGTCGTATCGATCAAAAGGGTTTGCAGACTGTCTGAAATATGAAGACAATTCAACATTCAAACATCAGACATTCAAACAACATTATAATAAGACCAATATTTGTACACTTAGGCACGCGTTCACCACAAATCAATTAATGCGTTTAGCACAACACATTAAAAACACCATTCTGTCTCTAGGTATCATCTTCAAACGATTGACAAAACAGCACTATGTTTTAAATGCGTTTAGCGCTAAACGCAGAGGTTTGTGGTGCAAGCGAGCCTTAGTTTATAATACTTAAGGGGATGCGATAAGGTAGCCCGCGAAATTCAAATTTTCATACGTTTTTTTGCAATTTGCAGGACTGTGTCCGGTTGTATGTTGGTTAAAATATGGTTCGCGACCGTAACAAATATGGCTTTACAGAACTACGAGTATAATCATTAGAATCAGCAATACAACTGCTTAAGTTAGAATTGGCCTCAAATGTCATGATTTCATGAAATAGTCATTCAATAGGGTAATATGAACTTAGAGATATCATCAATGCATCATTGATGATTTTTATGATTACAATTCTATAAATAAATATTTGATACGGCCGCGAATCATATTTAGATCAACACAAAATGCAAAAAACGTAAGAAAATTTGAATTTCGCGGGCTGCCTTGGCACATCGCCCTCAAACGTTTAGGCTTTGACTTGGAAAAAGTTGTCTGTCTCATTGATGTAGTGGTCGCAAGCGCGGCTGTCGAGTATGGGATTCTGCGTTCGATGCCCCGGATCGGGAAAAGTGAGATTGGGTGCAGCGGGAGCAAGCGGGAGTTAAGCTAGCGAACTCCTACATGAGACTGGTAACATAATGCTGAAACGCAGTTGCAGCTTATGCACTCCGGTCTGCCCTTTCGGCGTGATGTTATGTTGTGTTATGATTATGATACTATTATGTTATTATTATTGCCTACAGAGATTCAAGAAAATGGTGTCACTGGCGATACCACGCGGGATTTCGCCTAAATCGACTGGAAAGGCGGTGTATGTGAATCTTGACAATGAGAATCCTGATGTCAATGGTAAGTCTGACTATACAGAACCAAATTAAATTAGCTGGCGAAACTTCACAGATGTGATGGGTATCGTTATCTTAACACGTTAAAACAAAAAAGAAAAAACAGATTTTCTAAAGTCTTAATTGCAAGTAACTACACTACCCCGGGCGTTGACTACGTAATCAGCAGTAGTTACTAAAACGTATAGAGCTTATCGTGTTTAGATATCAATAACCATGTCGTCTCTGAAGTTTTGCTAGCTAATTTAATTTGACCCTGTATAATGTGTTCCACATCACCTACCTACCTTCCACATTTTTATTTCAGTAATATCTATTACTTATAAACCCATTAGGTACTAATAGTTTGTACGAAGTAGTGCTTAGTATCAAAAGGTAAATCTAACAATGTATCTACCCTCGCCAAGTCTTAAAACTTTAAAGTTTACCTGATTCAAGTCCTTAAAATGTATTTTTAAATTTCTTAAATTTTGTTATCAACTAGCAACCCGCCCCTGCTTCGCACGATTTTTACGACTTGACAAAAAATTGGGATTTCTATTATTTGTAAGTTTAATATTAATACACATACTCTAAATGATGGTGAAAACCGTATCAAAATCCGTTGTGTAGTTTACAAATATAACGCGGTCACACAGACAAACTCGAAAAGCAACTTTATAATAAATATGTACCTATATGGTAGATATAGATAACTCCATGGTAATATCATTGAATGTTTACTTAGAAAACAAAGTTAAAATGTTACAGTTTATCCTTAGCAACTCCCTCGTCAGGCAAACTCGTTCCAAGTTATGTTGACTTTCCAAAGGAAACCGCGCCTTGCGAGCACGACGAGCGACTACGCAACGGTTAATTTGTCACCAACGATTTATAATTTATATAACATTTTACAATAGTTGATCCATATTGATAAATGATTTTATTTCTGTCAGTAGGTTTATACAAATACTTTTACACGTCAATAAAATTTTAAAACTAGATGAGATTGGTGTTTCCTATCCGACTACTCAAACTCAATTATTTCAAATAAACCAATTACAGGCGCTCTTGAATTGTCAAGGGGTCGGTTGGTCAGAAAAATGAAGCTAGTTGCCCATTCCAAAGCGTAGTAGGTACCTATGGAGAAGAACGGGCAAAAAACTCCATGAACACTCTTTTAAATCAACATATCGTTACAAAAAAATTGGTTACTCCGAGAAGAAACATCGACGCAAACTCAGATGTCACAGTCGCTTTTTAAGTCCAGACATAATCTTGGTTTATGTGAGGACCAAGTAGATTAGTGTCTCAAATGATATTTTGAGGAAAGCATCACACAAATTACTGACAAATGCGTGCATTGACTGGATAGTTCCTCCAGTCAGTGCACGCATTTGTCAGTAATTGTGTATCTCAACTCATTTATTCTGAAGTAAATATCATCTTCTTTGTACAATGTTGGACTCATGCCAGTGTTGGTATGCATACAGGAAGGTGTCGTGTCCTTGCTACTAATGCCTTTACTGATTGCCTTGGGAGTCTTTTCAAACGAACAGTTAGGCATTCTTAAATCAATTGGTATTGAATACGATTCGTTATCAATATAAGAATCGTGCGCCATATGTATTGTACTTAGATCACTTTCTTCTCGACTGTAAAGTACGTAGGTAATCCAATTTTTTATGTACCTAATATTGATTATTGGCAATGTTTGAATGTCGGTATACTCATAATTATGCCGCGTTCCTTCTGCCCGTTGACTGATCGCCCGCGCCAGGCATTGCTACGCCTGTTAGCTCCTTCAAACAGGCGCGACACGCGACGCGAATCGCGCGCGACACAAAGGCACCGCCTCACTTGTCGCTCGACCGGCGGTGCCTTTGTGTCGCGTGCGATACGCGTCGCGTGTCGCTCCTCTTTGAAGGAGCCTTGTCGAGGCTTGTCGCGGCTCGTGTCGAACATTCCCACGGCCCGTTAACTGACAAGCCGCGCCAGGCGTTGCTACGCCGGTCAAGGCTTGTCGCTGCCAGTGCAAAGCATTCTGATATAAACAATGCAAAAAGAAACGCGCCCGTTCGGGCTGTAAAGGCCAAGACAGGCGCCTCCGCGCCACGCCACTCCCGCCGCGTCTTTGAACTTACCGATTCCCGATGGATTAGACAGGCGGCGATGACGGGCCGCCGCCGCCGCCGCCGCAGGGTTCATCGGATACGATGGTTTCCATGGCCTGTCGGCCTGGCCTGTCGCGGCGCGGCCTGTGAAAAAACCGGGGCCGTGTGGGAACGCGGCTTAATCACTCGTTCCTCGCAAACTTCATTACAGAAACATAAATGACGTAGGTACATTGGTGTAGTTATAATGGTACAGTAGTAAGCGGTACCGCTCATTCAGAGGTCAATATCCGTGAAGGTGCTATAATGTTTGTTTATGTGCTCGTAGTTTATGCCAAGACCGGTATTACGAACAATCTCCGCGACTGATGGAGTATGACAACGGTTTCGAGAAAAAACCAGGCGTGGGATTGTGATTAGCATGACAATGGGTAACGAGACAATGCACAGCAGTAACATATTGCTGTTGCTTAGCAGATCGAATCTGATACGTTGATGGATAATTTTTTTGTTACGGAATAATGCATCTACATAAACATACTTAGTTATTTAAGTTAATGAAGATTTTTGCTTGTTGCGAATTGTTAATTTCTTTCATGTTTCAAATAGATGATTGTTTAATTAGTTTTTGTCTGGTTTTTAGACTGTATTAGGGGGACAAAGCACAATCTTGCGAAAAGAAGCAGTGCAGGGCCGCAGGCAATTTTGCCTACGTAAAAACGCAAGATTCAGTTCAAATACAGCGGTCGTGTACCAAGAATGATTGAGTAACAATCATACTAATTCAATCTGCCTAGCCTTTTCCGACTATGTTGGGGTTGGCGTCCAGGCTAACCGGATGCAGCTGAATACCAGTATTTTACATGACGCGACTACCTAGCTGATCTCCACAACCCAGTTACTGGGTAACACGATATCCCTTGGTATGACTGGTTGTCAGACTTTTGGGCTTCTGACTACCCGTAACGACTGTTAAAGATCTACGCATGGCAGCCGGGACCAAAGCCTTAACGTGCTTTCTGAGGCACGGAGGGGTCTCGCTATGACGTAATGGATGGTCATTCATCCATCCATGAACCGACCGCGGCGAGCGTACCTTAACCTTCGATGGCTCCGTGCGGCTTTTATTATTTAGCCACGAGTCATAATATCTATACTATTATTCGAGTCATACTAACTGCAATTACAAAATTAGTGCCACGGATAAAATAATAAACCTTTTGCAGAATTTTCGCTGGAGATGGACGAGAGCTACACGCTCCGCGTGCAGGCAGCATCGGGCGACAGAATCAACGCCACTGTCAAAGCTGGCTCGTTCTTCGGTCTGAGACATGGTCTCGAGACGCTCTCTCAGCTCATCGTGTATGATGACATTAGGAACCATATGCTGGTAAGACTGAGAATCAAACAACATAATCAATGATGTGGTTGATATTAACGTAATATATCCACACATAACTGCATGACTCAGGATTTCGGGCAGCAATCCGGGTGGATCGATACTTGTCTCAGTAAATGAATTTTTGATCGACTCAGTGCTGGTGCTGATTTGGACTTTCGGAATCTACATTGCAAATATCGGGTTATACCTATAACTCGGTAAACATTATGCAAACTTTAGCAAAACTAATAGATATTTAAAGACTGGAGAAAAATTGGCTAAGGGCTGAAATTTGCGGCGACAAAAATAATAACTACTTAAATTGAAACTGAACTTGAAGTTTATATATATTCATTGAATGTTATTGATGCTTGCTTCTTCAAGCACATAAAGAAAATACAAAATAGTTTATTGTGACAAATAGAAAATTACATTACGTTTAAACGTGTTAAGATTCGAAGGAAAGGGCGTTGCTTAGTCATAATACCTCGTTACCGACTTGAACGGCCGACCCTAATAGCCGCCTTTACACGACACGTGTTTTCACTCGCGATCAGAGTGTGCACGATTGAACGCGGGAAAGCTTGCACGCGCAATCGTGAGTGATTGTTTTTATACATTTTTATGTGCGTTGACGTTTTCGCGCGCTTTTGCTCCTGATTCAGAGAGGAAAGAGCGCCGTGTTATAACTATTGGCCCGTGATTCAGTATCGGAAACTTCCGCGACCTGAAGTGTATGAAAGTTACGCAGTTTTGTTAAACGCGCGTTCTGAAGACTAGTGTTCTAAAGAAATGGACCAAGGGGTTAGAAGAAACCCACACACACAAGCAGTTATTTTTGCTGGTCTAAACATGATTAAAAAAAAAATATAAATACATTTTTAATTGTATAGGTACTCCTCGGATTTAATTTTCCATAGGTATGCATGAGACTTGTATATTGCCAAGAACTCTGTAATAAGATCCTTGCTCCATAATCTAATGTACGCCATTTTACGACGACAATCGTTTTCTCAAAAACGCGCCTGTAAATTTGTTTGAAGTGCACAGACTAAAGGCGGCTATTGTTTTTACAATGTGCGATACGGATATCTGTGGAGTTAATTGTTATCTATTCTAGTCGATTATTAGCACTTTTTTGTGTTTTATTATTAGTGTGTAGAACAAGGAAAATTGTGATAATAATACAGGCTGGTAGTCACAAAATCAAGTGATCCATATTAATGTATGGATCAGCATTTTTTTTACGATTTCAGGGTGGTCCCGTAGTAAAAGTTGTTCATAATGATGAGTACAATGACCCCTTTTAAGGATTAAAACGATCAAAATGTAACGTTGTATACAGGTTGGATTTTTGAGATGGGGCAGCAATAAACTATGTCTATTCTGTTTTCAATTTGTTTATTTTCGGCCGGTCTTCTTTGTAGCGGTTAGTCTATCCATAATAAAAAAGTAAGTTGTAGTCACATTTCCTACGAAACGTATGGAAATTGTTTTTTGCGATTTCTGACTTTTCTAGAACTCAAACCTCAGTTGGTCCAATAGAGGCTTTTGATCCTTATATGATCGATTGGCATAAAAAAATTGTGAAAATTGCCCATTTTCCTGCTGACTAATTTTTTTTCAAAATCTTTGAATGAAAATCAAAATTTCTCAAAAAGTTAAGAAAAGTCTCCTAAGACCGTTTTCCTGTAGCTACAACTGTTAAGGTAGCTGCCCTTGCTTACCCCGTCTCAAAAATCCAACCTGTATATTTATATAAGGTGTATCTATTCATACACGAAATCTCTTAAGGGGTAATTGTATTCATCATTACAAACAACTTTTACTATGGGACCAAACCTGAAGTCTTGAAAAAATAATCAGTTGCTCCCTACATTTATGTTCGCAGAACTCGTCAAAATGTATGGTACAGCAAATTTTTGTTTTGAGATTTCACGTTTTGTCCTATAGTAATAGTTGTTCATAATAATGAGTACAATGACCCCTTCAGATATTTCGTGTATGAATAGATACACCTTATATATATATATAAGTATATATATAGACTAAAATTAAGCAAGACTCAGAGGTCTTCGAGAAGTGTCTCGACCTGTCCTGGTACCAAATTACTCACCCATACCTACCTTCACCACACATCTGTATACAGGTCCCTCCGCCTCCTAAGGGCATCAGTAGGCAACAATTTAGCCTCAACTGCCAAACGAGTTTATATTTAAACTAACCGGTTCAGACCGACTCAATGTTAGTTGTCACTTCTGAACATTAGCATAAACTTTACAATTCAGGATCAAGAATCGAGGCAATATTTGCTTTTATATATTTAATGGCTACCCCAGGTCAGTGACACTGATTCGATTAAGATTAGGTTTGATGTTTTTTTTATTAATTTCAGATAAATTTATGTGGTTAGCAAATCGGTTTTGATTAAGGATGCCAATACAATCCATGCATACCTACTTGACAACATTTTTGGACTTAATTTGTAATGAAACTAATGAACCTAAACTTGGTCGTTCATTCTGTGGTTTCTTTAGTTGGTAACCAATCAAAACAGTTCACATGAAAAATAAATATTTATTTTTTATGGCTTCCGCTTAGTAATACACATTAATTGTTCTGATGCAGTAATCCACTCTTAGTGAGAATGCAGAAGCCGTATCTACCACGCTAAGTACCTAAGTATTTAGGTCGTCAACTGCACGCTGTCATTGATAAATAAGGCACTCGACATACTCATTATATTCGCTCTATTCCCATCCAATACCAAGAGCTAATACCATTTGGTATTAGTTTATTTCCGAATTTATTTTCTATTCCCAACGAGTACCACATTTTAAAACCAATACCAAAACAAGTTTGAAGAAATCAGATACAGTCAGGTTCAATAAAATTAAAATGCTTTGAGTGACGAACTAAGTTTCCGAAAACATAATAAATGTTCCCGAAATCCTAACCCTAGACGGTCGACGTCAGTGGCATCCCGAGGTTCGGTTGGTTAGGTTCCTTTAAACCCTTTAGACAGAAATAGGAGCCCCGCGAAGCGGGGCTCCGTCGACCAGCTTATTAACCATAACCCTATATTTAGATTACCCTAGATTTCGGTAAAACGCAATTTAAATAAAACTTTGTGTAGCTGAGTGTACAAAAAGTCACGCTTTGGTATTCGTTAGTAATAGATTTTTTATTTAAAAAAATGTGGTACTCGTTGGGAATAGAAAATAAATTCGGAAATAAACTAATACCAAATGGTATTAGCTCTTGGTATTGGATGGGAATAGATCTTATATTCAAATCCGTAGCAGCTCTCTATTAAATGGGACTTAAACATAGGTAACTGACGAAATGTGGGTGTCCTATAGGTACACCTATGCCTAACCCTTCAGAGATTACACGCGTGATGTTATGTTTATATTCAAATCGTATTATTACTATTGAATCGTCGGTGAAAGTTGGCACTCGAAGAATTGAATTGTAAAATTACACGTATATCTATCATCGTAACGTACTATGGATCGTCCAATAGTTCGCAAATGAACTGGACATAGCAATTAACATCGACACGCATATTATGTAAATGTACCTATATAATTGATGTAAAATACTTACACTTTACGAGCAGTTTATGTAAATACTGAGGTAATCATGTGTTATCAGTTATCACGTGTTTTACCTATCGCGAATGTTACTACTGTTGAAAGAAAGAAAGAAAGAAAAATAGTATGCAAATGCGTAGAAAGAGGCGAGAGACGTAGGCAAAAACAAGATTGCGTTTTTTGTCTCCCAGACGGGTCCTGTATGCACGATCCCACTTGAAGAACAAAAAACAGTTAATGCTGATTGGTACACCACCATTAGTTTGCCCAGTGTCTTTGAAAAAGTTAGGGAAAAACTAACAAGAAGCCGTATCCTATTGCACCATGACAATGCTTCGGCGCACACCGCGAACAAGTCAAAGTAATTTTTGGCTTCTGAAAAAGTAGAGCTCGTGACCTATCCCGCACATAGTCCGGACCTAACAGCATGCGATTTCTTTATTTTCCCAAAAATCTAAGATTTGACATTTACCGGGCCAGAAGAGGCCGTGATAGCTTTCAACCAGCACGTGAAAAACATGCCCTCGGACCAATGGTCCTATCATTTTTTAAATGGTTTGAACGAATGAAAAAGTGTTTCATGAACATGCTTATATATTAAAGAACTCGACTGTACCTGCCTACTTTTTTAACTGTTCTCCTTGGTTATTTTAGGTCATATCGGGCACATTACTGGAAATGGGTTACCTATCATAAGTTCGAAAAATATTTGACCGAATTTCATTTCACCTACTTAAAACTTTTCAACTATTATCGTTTCGTTTCTTTTACTTCGTCGAAGTCACGTCTGCCACTATATTAGTTGCCCTATTATGAATTCGTTTTTTTTCGTTACTCCGACGTTTCATTTGGTCGAAAAACTTTTTACTGAAGTTACACTTAGCCGAAATAACATTTGTTCGAAGTATTATGTTTCCGAAAATTCATTATACCACTGTTTTAATTACCATATTTTCAATTAAACAGTTGATTATGAACAAAAGTGGTTGTAAGTGGCCCCAGTAAGAAGCATGCAAATAAGGATGCTTGCTTCAAGCATGCAGCATGCAAGAAGGCATGCAGAATGCAAGCATGCAGCGTGCAAACAAGCATGGAACATACAGCAAGCATTGTTTCTGTCACGGTTCCGGCGCTGCGGGGTTTGGGCGGCCCCACGCGATCTTATAGTCGCAGATGGTTTTAACGCTCATCACCGCAGCTTCGGCCGCTCACCTGCAATTCAACTCGCGGGCCACCTCACCACTCCGCGCCTACGCGGGCTTAAATTACACTCTAGGGGTAGGGCAGGCAAGACTGCGTGAAGTCGGTTTTGCAGCGATTCGATTTTAATTTAATATTGAAAATGCTACCAAGTAACCGGTTATATACTTGTGACCAAATAATATTCGGTAAAATGTTGTTTCGGAGAATATGGCAAATAAATCATTTGATAAATGAAAAAAGTTCAAAAGAGGCTTCGGCCAACAGCAAAAAGTTATTTTGTAAATCGGCGAAATATAGTTCGGTAAAATAATACCTATGACACATGATACTTCGATGATCTAAAAATATGTCAAATAATGCATATAGCAAAAAAGACGTCGGTCAATAGTTTTCGGTAAAATGAAATTCGAACAAAAAAAAAATCGGAAACGTGATCGGTTGCCCGGGAAATGTGTTGTTTATGCTATAAACATCGAAAAGTCTAAACAACACATGTTCGAGTTTCAATCGAACACTCAGCGAAAATGCATAATTGCATCGAATGCAAGTATGCACATTCGCTCGTCCACCAAAACGTGGGCCAGTTCGCGCTTAGATCTCATTAGAGACACCACGTACTCATAACCATTACCATTACCATTTTACCATATATTTTACCAATAAGTTAGTTATATAGTTTACCATTTTTACCATTTCTTGTAACTAAGTGTTAGTGATACAATATAGTTATTCCTTTATAACTCAAGACTTTAACTTTTACCATAATACATATACCACATTATCCTATCAATACGAGAAAGGTGTGTTAGGTCACCAAAGCGCCGAGCACTACTTTCTACAACACAATTAAGTACTAAGGTCTACTTGCACCGCAAATCACTAAATGCATTTAGTGCTAAACGAATTTAAAACATTGTTCTATTTCTGTCAATCGTTTGAAGATGCCAGAGACTGAACGATGTTTTAATTAAATACTTACATTTAACGTTGACGTGCATTATTTTAGTGATTTGTGGTGCAAATGGGCCTTAGTTATTTAAACCTAAAGCTCTTTTTCTTTATTATTCATACAATCTGAGTGTAGTTTGTAAATATCACACAGACTTCTCAGAAACTATTTAAAAATACGTTTTCCTTGTAGATCGTGCGTGACGTTAACATCAGCGACAAGCCTGTCTACCCGTACCGAGGAATCCTGCTTGACACAGCGCGGAACTTCTACAGCATTGACTCCATCAAGGCCACCATCGGTAAATATAAACACCTGTAGATACCACTTTCCTGTTCCTAAAGCCTTTGACACACATAGGTTGTAACGAAAATAATAATATGTAGGTATGACAAGGTCAAATTAAATTGGGTAGCGAAACTTCGCAGATGTCATGGGTATCGATAAAAAATCTAATATAATCTAAAAATTTAATAAAACAAAAATAAAAATGATTTAATAATTTTGAAGTAAAACTTCTTAGGCGACGATTCGATAATTGGTCGAGAATTGAGAGAGAAATTTCAAGGACGCGTCACTTTTAGGCACATTTCGTTACATGCGAGTGAATAAAGATATAACTCTCTGTCTCTCGCTTTTGATCAAGAGAGATCAAAAGTGAGAGACAGAGAGAGTTATATCCTTACTTTTTTAAGAAGTTTCACTTCTATCACGTGTATTTGTTGGGATCAACAGCCGCAGGTAGTGTAGTTACTTAAACTATAAAGGATGATTTCTACCAAACGGCTCGCATCGCATCGGATCGGAACGGATTTTACAATCTTTAAACGATATTAAATCGTGTACACAGTATTTAAAGTCTATATTACTAAGCCGCGCACAGCAGCTTGACCGCGGGCGTCTTCCGCGACACGCGATCGTAGCTGAAA
Source organism: Dryobotodes eremita (assembly GCA_917490735.1). Taxonomy (NCBI): domain Eukaryota; kingdom Metazoa; phylum Arthropoda; class Insecta; order Lepidoptera; family Noctuidae; genus Dryobotodes; species Dryobotodes eremita. The sequence goes on along the minus strand of OU823249.1, from coordinate 20,158,293 downwards.
GTATGCTGCGACGCGCTATCGGCTCCGTTCGCCTGTCGTCGTATATTTCTTTTCCTCTTCTGTGTTTTATGATTATTATTTTCGTCTTCTAATGCAATAGCCAACAACACTCCTTCAACTTCAACCATTTTCAAAAATTAGAACACCTCAACACGGTAGGAATGTAACTATTTGACTAGGCCCAGAAACGGATACGTTCGCAAGCGACGGTACGGGGCCGATCGCATGCGTCGACGTCCTGCCGGACGCGATCGGCTGTCGCCGCATCCGTTCGTATCCTTTTAGATCCAACGCGATACGAGCCGTTTGGTGGAAATCATCTTTAAGTTTAAAATCCTTTTTTTGCGTTTAGGTACCCGACACATGTTTGAAATTGACTACACAAAAAATACTGTTTTTTTAAACAGATATTTTAATTAACTACACAACCTGCTGTCGTTGACCTAAAAAATACAAATATCAAAGCAATATTTTTTTTCATAATGTTTAGATATCGATACCAATCACGTCTGCGTACTTTCGCTAGCTAATTAAATTTGAACCAAAAACCAACCTACAAACTAACCAACCAACCACCAACCAACCAACAACCAGAACCAACCATGGCTGAACCATGTTAATAAAAAATGGCCTGGAGACATTGCTTGAGGATAAAATATTTATGTTTTAAATTAGGACATATACACAAATAATCAGGACTCAGGGTTTCAAGATCCAGCTCACAAAGCTGGCTGGAATTTATTTAACCTAACGTACCTCCGGCGTATCCTCACGATTATGCAAATTATTAATTTAAATGCGAGATTCAAATTGGATAAATCTCAGACATACAGAGTCGTAAGTTAAGATTCAAATGTGGTACGTAACTTGTACCTAATGATACCTAAAAGATGACATCGCAGATTCTTAACGTCCTTATTTATTTATTTTAAGCCCTTGTTGACTTTATTATGCAAAAATTTTAAAAGGGTCTCAAGGCAAAAAGGCTTTTCTTGCGACCCTTTTATATTTAAGAATATATTACAACTTGCTAATAAATATTATCATTCTTACCAGATGCTATGGCGGCTGTAAAGTTGAATACCTTCCATTGGCACATCACTGACAGTCAGAGTTTCCCCTTCGAGGTCACCAGGAGACCTCAGCTGTCCAAGATCGGCGCCTATTCTCCAGCTAAGGTAACAGATATCATTATTTATGTCTATTTTCTTAGATAATTATGATATTTTTGCAAGCAGGTCAGATTTTACAGGCCGATCATTTATGAGTTCTCGAGCCAGTATCGAAAATCTGAACGAGACCGGACGTTACTGTGACCACATGGGTTCTTCTGTCTTTCGAGTCAAATGGTCCATAGAGTGGACCTCAGTGCTAGTACTTATCATCAAAATCTGGTCCTTCGAATCGGATAGATCCAAAAAGTTGGTCCTTCGAATCGGATAGATCCAAAAAGTTGGTCCTTCAAATCGGATAGATCCAAAAAGTTGGTCCTTCGAATCGGATAGATCCAAAAAGTTGGTCCTTCGAATCGGATAGATCCAAAAAGTTGGTCCTTCGAATCGGATAAATCCATAAAATCTCTTACTAAGTAAAGGCAACCAAGGGATGTTAATGTCCAGGTGTACTCGAAGCAAGCGGTGCAGGAGGTGGTGCAGTTCGGGCACGCGCGCGGCGTGCGCGTGCTGCCCGAGTTCGACGCGCCGGCGCACGTGGGCGAGGGCTGGCAGGACTCCGGCCTCACCGTGTGCTTCAAGGTAAACGTCGAACTCATTTATTTGCACTAAGGTAGCACATTCAACTGTTAGTAAGTCATTGCAATGTAACTCTGTCATTGTAATAAAGTATAAATTTGAATGATTGCTGTGAGTTTTATAAAACTTCGGCAGTCATTCTCATTTATACCGTACCTAACCAAGATATGAGGCACATTGCTCAAAAAACGCAAACTCAAAGCATTTATTTTAAATAAACCAATTACAGGCACTTTTGAATTGTCAAGGGGTCGGTCAGTCAGAAAGATGAAGCTAGTTGCTCAATTGCAATTACTTATTAATGGTTTTACATTGAACGTGAATGTCCTACTTAAATGCGGTACAAAAGGGGGTAGGTAGGTATATGTCTAAATTGTTAGTGTAAACATTTCGCCATAAATTGGCACACAAATATTGAAATAACAAGGTGCTACATTTTAATAAGCAGTATTATTTATTATATTATTATTTATAACAATTCTGTTACTTAAATTCGCCTTCGCATTCGTCGTATTGTTTATAGCGTTTCTCAACCCGTGGCGTAATGGGGCTATCGTTTTTGTGCTCACCAGTTGGCGCCACTGTCGAGTAAGGTCCTGTTGCAGTACTTTTATTTGATGTTTTGGATATGTTTAAGTACCCCTATGTTCATAGTATGTTTATTTTATTACATTTTAAAACGTCAAATGAATATTTAGATTACAATGTTCCTAAAATTGCCAAGCTTGAAGCAGACAAATCTTATTCTTCCTTCAAGTGCTACCAAATTAGATCCTAACTTTTTACTTAAAATAAAATCTTAAGCCATAATTAATCAAGAATGGCACAACCATTACAGCTATTAAGAATCATTCGTTAAAATCCGTGATAAAAAACTCCCGCAAACAGTGAACGTTCAGTACATATTTTGACATCTAGAGACCTTACTCTACAACTAGCGCCTCTAGCGACGAACTCAAGCGCGATAGCCCTCATTGCGTAACACACTTACAGTGTTGACAGTCTTTCATTTTGACAGTTTAACAATATTCATTGCGTTATTTACGTTGTTGATTAGACAACATTTTCGAACATGCGAAGCAATGCATTAGAAATTTACTTCAATATCATTCAGATTGTGATTGAAAGTGTGTTACGCAATTAGGGTGCTGTTCTTAGGGCGGAGAGTGAGAGATGCCAAAGATACGTACCCAAAGGTTATCTGTTAAAAGTTGTAGAATGCCTGATGGCATTAAATGAGAAAGAAACGAGTTCTTACATCAAAGAGGTCTGGACTGGGCACCGAGGAGCCAATAGGTCAGTTTTAGGTATTTGATTGGCAATTTAAGAATTCTTAATAGGACCTGTTGTTTTAAATACCAAATCCTCATACAAAAAACAGTTACAAATGAACCGTTGTTCCTACCCAAACGAGTTATGTGACTTGTTTTTAATATGCGAATTACGGTTTACTACGTCTTGTTGATCTCAATCTACAAGACGAGTTGAAGGCGGATACAACGTTGGTATAAGACAGCTTATTTATGACCTACGTGTGTCAAACATAAAAGGTTGTCTGGTTTTTGCAATTTTGGCTGGTGTAAGCGCAGTTCCCAAGCGATTGTTTCATCTAAAAACTTGCAAATACCTAACAAAACTGATTAATCTCGCCTCTGAATCTCAAAAATGACACGTACTTAGTATCATTCCTAGGTCCGATTCAGCCAAAACGGAAAAAGGAGATGTCTCGCAAAAAAACAACCAATAAATCTCATTAAATTAGCTGGCGATACCTACTTCATAGACGTGATGGGTATCGATATCTATAATTTGACTCTTTAAAGGTTATTGTGTTGCGTTCAGGCTAAGCTAGGTTTTTAACACAAGCCTATTGGTTGTTCGAGACATCTTGTTTCTTCTCCACTCAGGAGGATTCCGGTCCTTAGGCCTCTTCGGGTCTTTAAATTTGTAAAATTGTTTACCAGGCTGAACCATGGGCGAAGTACTGCGTGGAACCCCCTTGTGGCCAACTGAACCCGACCCGGGAGGAGTTGTACGATTACTTGGAGGACATATACAGGGATATGGCTGGTAAGCTATTGCTTTACTTCTTCTTCTACATGGTGTAAGGTGCATCGACGCAAAAACGGTCATGAATTCAGTACCTCCATACATTTTAGCTGTTCCCTACATTTTGACGGTGTAGGTATGAAACAACAATTTTTTTTTTTTATAATCGTTGAAAACTTTATACTGGAATTAAAATTATGTACTTAATTCATAGTAACAGTTGGAGCACAGATTTTCCTTAAACCCTGTATTTTTTAGTCTACTACTGATGCTGGCTACTACCTTCTATCTATGATCAAGTTCTCTGACATGCCGCGACCTTCGATTCGCGCTTTTGTTAGTTGACAAAATTTTTCGTGTTTGGGTTTTAATTGGTGCTAACATAATTGAAATTAATCCTTGAACGTTATTTCAACGTCCCTTAGATTTTCATTTGTTAAAGAAAATTTATAATTTTTCACTCCTTTGTCCTCAAAGATGTACAGGTCTACCTATTTGATATGCTACGTGGTTAAAGAAACTTTATTAGGTACTTAAGATAAATTTACAAAAAAAAAAAATTACTTAAGGAAAGTAAAATAATGAATTATTGTTATGAGCGAGCAGAGGTTTACAGTACTAGATTTCATCAAATCAACCAATTTTTTTCTCCATATTTTCCTAGCTTTCTTTAATTGCTCTGTACTGTGTTTCTAGACGTGTTCAACCCAGACATGTTCCACATGGGTGGAGACGAGGTCAGCGAAAGATGCTGGAACTCATCGACGGAAATCCAGCAGTTTATGATCCAGAACAGGTGGAACCTGGACCAGGCCAGCTTCTTGAAGCTCTGGAACTACTTCCAGATGAACGCACAGGATAGGGCTTACAAGGTACGTGACAGTTTGTACTAAGATTTTTTCACACAGTCATAATACTACAGGATTTGAAGGAAATTGCTAATCCATTGCTTCAAAGGTTTCAAAAATTCGTCTGCTCGACAATATGAATCACGGAATGATTGCTGTTGAATCGTCAGAATGAAAGGTATTGCCGTTGTGTGTTACGCAATTACTCCGCTGATGCCGCCAGCAAAGTCAAAGTCAAAGTCAAATCATTTATTTCAAATAGGCACATAAAAGGCACTTTTGAACGTCAAAATTTACAAAAAAAAAAAAAAGCTGAGGGGTTATAAAAGTACGTTCGTATAAAAAACAATTGGTAGGGACTGATACACAATTCTAATGTGCCCATGTAAAATATTTTAAAAATACTTTTTTTAACGCTTTTCTTCTTCTCTCGTATTGAACCGATTATCTGAACCGTACCTATGCCGTGGTAAATATTAGCACACGTCATGGGTATCGATTTGTAAACAGAAACACGATAAAAACAAAACAAAAAGATTTGATATTCTTTTTTTTGGGGTTATCGAACGCTGGTAGATATTTACTTGAAGTATGAAGTATATCTTATTTTTTTTTTGTTTTATCGTGTTTAGATATCGATACCCACCACGTCTGCGAAGTTTCGCTAGCTAATTTAATTTGATCCTGTATGTTAATTAATTTTATTTAATTTTTTTGCAGGCCTTTGGAAAGAAACTGCCACTGATTCTTTGGACCAGTACCTTAACAGACTTCGCACACGTCGAGAAGTTCCTAGACAAGGATGATTACATTATCCAGGTTTGTTCTAAATTCTTACACACTAAGACACACCGTGTGTCTTGCCAAGATAAATCAGGGAGTCCTGGATATCTTGGCCTTAAGTTTGAGAAGCCTTCTCGTATTAAATAGAAGAAGGCTCTTTCATGTCACTTATGGAATCTATCCTATAAGGTACCAAGTCCATCTGTCTGTGACATGCCATTTGGCAAAAATAATAATTCTTTAAATTGATGCCTTTATTACCTATAAAAAACATACTCTTTGATTACCTATACCGTTGATTAAAGGCTCCTTCAAAACGAGCGACGCGCGACGCGAATCGCACGCGACACGAAGGCACCGCTCGTCGCGCGACAGGCGGTGCTTTTGTGTCGCGCCTGTTTAAAGGAGCCTTTCAGTGATGTTTGTGTCTCAATATGTGGGCCACGTAGTCCGACCAAAATTGAGCATATTACTTAAGGCTCGTACACACTTAAGTTTAGAATAAAGGCTCCCAGAGACAGGCGCGACGCGACGCCCGACACAAAGGCACCGCGTGTCGCGCGACGAGCGGCGCCTTTGTGTAGCGCTGTCGCGTCGCGCCTGTCTGTGGGAGCCTTTATTCTAAACTTTCATAACCTTTTACAAGCAGTCTTCCCAACTCGAACTCAATGTAGATTAATTATATTATGTATTTATATATATACTAGTGACCTGCCCTTGCTTCGCACGGGCCAATTTACTAATGTGGCGACCTGTCAAAATATAGAGATTTCAGTGCTATATCTAACTTAAGTATTAATGTACTATACAGATAAACCTTCCGGCATACATTCTCTTGAAATCATGGTCAAAAACTGCATCAAAATCCATTGTGCGATTTAGAAGTACAACGCGATCACGCAGCCACGAAAAACAACTTCATTTTATACTATGTAATTGACTTTCAACACCTCTTTTCTTGTGCCTCAGGTTTGGACAACCGGCTCCAGTCCTCAGATCAAAGGTCTTCTAGAGAAGGGCTACCGACTCATCATGTCCAACTATGATGCGTTATACTTCGACTGCGGATTCGGGGCCTGGGTCGGCGAAGGTAAGTGTTCCTAATCTTCGTACGCATTTGATGTTAGCTCCACTTAAACAAATATCAACTTTATAGTGTCATTTAAGTCAATTGAGTTCAGAAAGACTACTAACCTAGGTAGTATTGAATCCATACTAATATTATAAATTCGAAAGTAAATTTGTCAGTATGTCTATGTGTTACCTTTTCACGCCTAAACCACTGAACGGATTTTGATAAAATTTGGCAAGGAAATGGCATCTTAGGGATTTGGCCCGGTAGCACGTTCTCGTGGGATAATTTCCAACATCCACGCGGGCGAAGCCGCGGGCAGAAGCTACCACACAGCCACATATACAGGGTGACTGGATCTGGACCCACCATAGCAAATTCGCATATAGAGGAGGTCATTTGCTAATTATTAGACCTTACTTTCCCTAGCATTTTTTTTTTAAAAGCGTACTATCTTTTTTTTTAACCCCAGTTTGAGGGAGGTTCCGAGCTATTTTAATCACCAATGTTTATGACTACCAACAAATAATAAAAAACTACTAAAATCATGCAAAAAAAAAGTTATGAATGCTCGAAGGTCAAATTTTGGAAAAAACTCAATAAAAGTATAAAAATTTACATATCTCCCAAACTATAAAACTTTAACTAGGGAAAGTAATCTTCAATAATTAGTAAATTACCTCCTCTGTAAGCGAATTTGCTATGGCGGGTCAAGATCCAGTCACCCTGTATAAATACATTGCAATATGCTGAGTGAATGAAACTAAATCGTGAACGCAGAATAAATAACCCGACAATTTACAGGTAACAACTGGTGTTCCCCGTACATCGGCTGGCAGAAAGTGTACAACAACAGCCCCGAAACCATAGCAAAGGAACATAAACACTTGATCTTAGGTAAGTGCGGACAGCGCTTTACATTTAACTTTCCAGCTACTGCTACTGCTTCGTTCGTGAGTCAAAGGATGGGATTTAAAACATTATTTACTACGTACTTTGGCTAAGCGTTATTCTTGTTACTGTTGCATACTTAACTGTCAAACTACACCTGCAAGGTACAGACGGGGACATGTCCAAACCTAAGCACTTCTTGTCCATAGACTTCTAGAGGTATGAGGAACAGGGAGTAAAGTTCGCTCATACCTCCATAGAGAAGGGAGATTCCTCCGACCAGACGGGTGTAGTGTCTGGTGGGCAACTGCTCGACGATTAAATTTATTATTTTATTTTTTATAAATTATTATTTTATTTTTTTATTAAATTAATGTCGGGGCGTTGTATACATATGTGCTAATTGCGCGGTAAACTCTGCTTGCGCGATTCAGGATTTTGAGTGACGTCAGTGTGACGCGTAGCTCGCATGTGGCGATGTAGATGCCGCCACAGACTTAATCTTTAGATCCAGGTTTAAACGACCGAGCCAGTTTTAAATTTTGAACTTTATTCCGACAACGGTAAAGTTCTAAATACAAAAGCTTAGCGCGACACGCTACGCGACATAAAAGCACCGTCTGTCGCTCGACGAGCGGTGCCTTTGTGTCGCGTGCGATTCGCGTCGCGTGTCGCGCCTGTTTGCAGGAGCCTTAAACCTGAGTCTAAGGCCCGCTTGCACCACACATCACTAAATACTTTTAGCGCCAAGTAAATATATAACTATAACATCATTCTGCCTCCATTTTCAAACGATTGCATTGACAGAAATAGACCGATGTTTTAAATACGTTTAGCCCTAAAAGCATTTAGCTATTTGTGGCGCAAACAGGCTTAGGTTGTCAATTTTCTATTAAGAACTTTTCCTGTCGGTATAAGATTCGAAATGAAGGTTTGATCTGAAGAACGACCAAAGTGTAACTTGTGGAATGAGATGGTCTCGTGGTCATTAGCGTGACTGCCATCGCGCATGGGGTCGTGGGATTGATCCCCGGGTCGGGCAAAGTGTTATTGGGTTTTTCAATAAGAATATTTCATGAGCAGTCTGAATCTAGATTTGTGCCCGGTTATGGGCAACAATGAACAGACTCACCATCTATTGCACGGGACTTAAAAATAACCGGCAAAATGTACCCATATTTCGCCGGTTATTTTATACTTCTTCCTTCCCCTTCCTAACCCACAACCTCGAGAATGAGAGAGGAGGCCTCAACACTACAACGCGTGGCCTGTGGGAAATACAGGCCAGTAGGCCTAGACAAAAACTTTTCTGATAGCGTTAAGGCCAGACGCTAACGTCAAAATGTATGGCAATGACGTTACCTGTGGAAAAGATACGTAATGTCACGTGGTAAGCAAATGTCAACTCCATACAATTTGATTTTTCCGTTGGCGTTAACGCTTACAGAAAAGGGATTTTGTCTAGGCCCCCAGATGTTTTGCTATCAATAATTTTAAACAGCTCTGTGTTTTGTTCAGTGTTAGAGCAAGAAACGATGTGACTTTTCAATTATGGCCCCATAGCGGGCCCCCTCGGGCCTGACTCGGTAGTTTATATAAGTTTAAAAGCGCCAACCCGCCTTCAGCAAGCATGGTGATCAATTCTCATGCCTTCTCTGTGTGAGAACAACGGGGTAATTGCGTAACACACTAACAGTAGGAATGGCTTTTATTTTGACAGTTCAACAACATTCATTGCGTTATTTATGCTGTTGAGCAGACAATTTTTTCGAACTTATGAAGCATGGATTAGCAATAGCCTTCAAAATTATTCAGATTGTGATTGATAGTGTGTTAGTAATTAATAATTAGGGTGCAGGCGTTTGCTCTGCAGTAGGACAGTAATAGACTGGTATTCTTATTATATTTGTCTAATATAAAATCAAAGCATTTATTTCAAATAAACCAAATACAGGCACTTTTGAATTGTCAAAGGGTCGGTCAGTCGGAAAGATGAAGCTAGTTGCCCATTCCAAAGCGTAGTTATTATGAGCGTAGTATATTATAAGTATGCGCTTAAAATGAGACACTAGGGCTTTCGTTTAGCGTTGTGCGAAGTGTAGGAGTTTGGTGTGATCGTTTAGACGTGGTCGGGACACCTACTGGCCTAGGAACTGATTTGATTCCTTTTAAATTCAGAGTATTAGTACAGTAGTGTTAGTAATTGACTGTGTAACAATAAACTGTGTAGAAATTAGAGGAGTTATTTCTCTCGTTTACCCGTACTTATCCCAATTCTGCGCCCGCGCCTGTATATCTGATACTACATTTGTCACAAACTATGTCTGATCACGATCCTATGTACCTGGATTCGACATAATAAGTATTTGTTTTCCATATTAGCTGCTTGGTAATGTCAAATTGTATGTCATGCAAACCTAATTTAATATAAATGTTATTTTAGCCCTAAGGTCTAGCTGGGAAATAATATTGTACTGATATTTTATTGTAACCCGCTAGTATTTTTTTTTTTGAATTTGGAACCTTAACAAAAAATTCGTTTGAAAACGTTTACATACCTACAATTTTTTTTTTTATAGAAATTAGTATAGCTTTTTATTAAAAAAGCAATTCGAATTTCGTTTCTTTTTTTGCACTACTTTTCACCCCTTCTGCGAGGAGATCCTCGCAGAAGGGGTGGTGGAAGGGTGATCCTCGAAAAGTAGAGCATTTTCTTCGGGCATAAAGGTGTCTTCATCTTGGGCGAGCTTGAATCTCCTGTTGCTCTCAGGATTAGGATTGTAGTCGTAACTCGCCCGCCTCTGAACTCTCCGCTGCGTTTCAATATAGCACCCGTGACATAGGACACTGCTTTATCCCCTTGATGAATCACCAACTATTGTTTTGTACGTGCACAGGAGGTGAAGCAGCTCTGTGGTCGGAGCAGTCGGACTCGTCCACTCTGGACAACAGGCTGTGGCCGCGCGCCGCCGCGCTGGCCGAGCGCCTGTGGGCCGAGCCGCACACGCCGTGGCTGGACGCCGAGCACAGGATGCTGCACATCAGGTCGGTGCCACACACACTCTGATCGGGTCGTCACCTTACGCCGGCTCCACGCGCTGGCCCCAACGCCACTCGTGCAGCGTTGAGACCTGCGCTGCAACGTGTGGAGCCGGTGTGAGCTTACCTATCGGAGTCCACTGCGAGGCTTTGGCTTTTACTAAGTTGCAGTTTTTTCCACCGTCTGTTTGAGGTAGTCGGTCCATCTAACTGTTATCCAAAACCATTTTGCCGTCTCAGTTTATTTGGGAGTTTCTTCCATAGGTACCTCTTTTAGAACAACTACATCACTTTCACTATAATTTTGATTTATTTTCCCACAGGGAGCGTTTGGTCCGCATGGGTACTCAAGCCGAGTCCATAGAGCCGGAGTGGTGTTACCAGAACGAAGGCTACTGCTACCGATGAGATTTTAAGGAACTGTGATGCCATCTTGTCACAACACTATCAAGTACACGTCATAATAATAGCGCTGGTCACGTATCGACGTGTAACACTTTTCACTTCACGATAAATGTTGACAACACTCGTCACTCACACAGAGTAGATAATAAATGGAGTGCAAATATGTTGCAATATTTTACGTAGAGTAAATAATATTTTTGTAATAAAGAAACTAAAGTCACGCTCGCATCGCATCGCATTGTAACACTCCATTAATGTATTACTCGCTGTCTCTTGCCAATACGCCTGTTAGAGCAGATGATGCCGGGTTAACATATTGTCGAACATTTTTCATCAGTCCGCCAACCGCCAACCTATAACTTACACCCATTTGGCCAACATTTGTGACCACATTGCCAAACACAAAATCGTGAAGTGAAACGTGGCTTATCTCTGTCATATAACAATCACTGTGATCGAATCATTTACACGTAGGTTTTATATTGTAACACGTCTCGTAATGTTTTGTACGCGGATGTGCTAATTGTATCAATTTATGATTTTAGTTAAGTAAAGTATTAAGTATTGTAACTTTACAGTCTTTTTGTAATAAATACTCAAAATGTAGATAAGTGTTTTAGTTGACATATTCCATTATTTTTATATTTATTTATATCTATTAGCATTTCTCATGCTTTTCTCATCAATTCTTTGTCTTTTCCGTGTGATAGCATAATTTTTAAATATGTATCAAGATTTTTTGGCTTCTTCATATAAATTTGTTCGTCTATATCAGCGTGTACCGTTTAAAAATGCTGTACAGACATCTAGCTGACTTAGTTTCATATTCTTTTCTATCGCATATGCAATCAATAGTCTTATTGTACAAATTTTTGCTACTCTGGTGCAAATGTTTCAGTATAGTAAATTTCTACTCTCTGGTTGAACCAACGAGCTACTAGTCACGCCTTTCCTCTGTCTATTTCTCCAAATGCATTGTATTTATATTTTAGAATCAGTTTATTATCGATAAAAACAAACTTCCATATATAGATATTCCATAGATACAAATTTCCAAGTATTATTTTTTAGGTGAGATTCAATTTCGCTTATTATTGCTTCTTCCCATTCATCACTATTTTCATCTATATCACAGAGGAATGACTGTTCAGCATCCATCGCGTAATCCTTCTCCCAAACTGGTGGTTTTCTCTATCGCTTTTTATTACTCGAAGTAGTCGCTTTAAATTCATAATCTGTATACATTTCTTGCCTGTCTTCATTGTCTAATTCGTCTAATTCTGAAGTTGTATCAACAAATAAATAATTAACGTCTAGTTCTTTGTCTAATTCGTTAATTTCGTGTCCATTCGAGTCTTCGTTTTCTTCTTCTGGAAAAGTACAACTTCTATTTCATTTTAATCAACTACATCTCTTTTTTGTTCTTCTTGTATCTCATTTTCGTAGAACATTTTATCCAGTACTTTGACATCTCTACTTATTATCACCTTGTCTGATTTTGGATTAAAGATACGGTACGCTTTGTGATTTTCCGAATACCCTACAAATCGATCGATCAGTCGATCTGGCTTCAAATTTTCCGTTTTGGTTTGCCTTTTTTAGAACGATCACCTTAGTCCTGAAAATGTGGTAAAAGGAAAAAATGCAGAGAGCTATTCGACTGACGGTTCGTGTACATGGCAGCTCTACAGTAATCCAAAGATATTCACAATTACTCTCCCAATCTTTTAATCATTTGGACTTGATGCTTTTCTTAATAGCGATCAAAACTCTTTCTCCCTAAAGAGGGAGAAAGAGTTGAGAGGACAAAGGTCCTCCATTTAAATTTGTACTTTCCCTGTCCTTTTTATAGACTACGCACCTATCGTCGAACAGCTCGCTGTTCAGTACGTAACTATTAAGCCAAGTCTGTGATAATATAATTACATCAAAGACGTTACAGCATAAATTCCGATAGAAAACAAGGGACTTAGTTCGTAGGCCACGACTATTTTGGTAATAAATTTTTAAGGAGTTGAATTTTGTTTTTACGTTATTCCGTGTAGCTGTTAGCCTGCATCATCCCACTGCTGGGCAAAGGCCTATCCCTATAACTTCAAGCTCTTTCGATCTAGGGCTAAAGTGGACCACTGGTCGTTTGGGTAACAATTATATAACAATGAGAAAAAAATGACAACGTTACATAATCTTATTTATAGTGTCCAAATTTTTGATCAGAATATGACCCTCGCCGTCAGGTTTTCTCACAAAAATCCTGCCGTTTCTCACTCAAACATATTTATACCCATTTTCCTTTGCCTTCAGTCTTGCGGCAGCATGAAGAGATTTATTGGCAGAAATAGTAGATTGTTATACAAGGGTCGAAAGGAATCAATTCCCATACGAGGTAATTAGACGCCCGAGCGTAGCGAGGGCGGCTATAGTCCGAGTAGGAATTGATGACTTTCACCCGTGTTAAACACTCTACTTTTCATTTCGAATTTAAGGAAAGTAAAAACAGTAGTTTTTCTAAAATGTCTATCAATAATTAATGCATGAGACTCATTTTTAATCAAATATTAGTCTCTAAAACTGATATTTTGAATTTCGGTACAGCATACAGTTTTTTTTTTTCTTGTAGCTTCGCAATCTTTGTGCATTCAGTCAATGTCACGTTTAGTTTCTTTAGTACGAAGAAAACAAACTTAGGAAAGTTTACAGAGTTAGTATCCCGCAAAAATATATAGTCTTTTTAAAATTTTAAATATGGAACACACCGTGTCACCGCCGTGGGCCGTCCCGCTTAAGGTGGATCCACAGTTGTAGCCCGCCAAATTCAAATATTCTTTGGTTTTTTACAAATTGCAGCTCTGTGTCAGTTGCAAAAAACGTAAGTAAATTTGAATTTCGCGGGCTACCTTAGCGCATCCCCCTTAATAGGTATTTTTTTTTGTTCACACTGGCTGTTTATACACTCTTAAAGCCCCGGCATTTCTTTTAATAGATATTTTACTTAATTATGTTAAAACTTTCGTAGTCGACTACCTAACCAAATATAGTTCTATTTTTAAAATTCATTCCCGCCCTAGAGAGGGAAGCAATTACTATGAGTTTTTCCCGCCCTAAGACGGGGAGCAGCGTCTTCCACCCGCTACTCGGATCAAACAAACACTACTTTCCGTGTATGAGAAATGAAAATAAATGTTCTACAATATAAATAGGGGATTTATTACCAGCAAGTCCAAAGTCTGCACTATTAAACTTGTTGTTATTCTTACTTTAGTTGTAATCTATGACTGTAGCTGTATCCTGAATTCGTGGTGAGGCAAGCTGATCCACAACAGACCGAGAACGAGAACTATCGGTTTGGAACTTATCAGTACGGGTGCAGTGTAGAATGTCGCTATCCTTCAATTCACAATTGACTACAGAACCCAGCTGCTTAACAACGGTGTATAGGTTTTCCTGTTTATTTTCAGGAAAACATTGTATCTCAAGGTTATTGGACCACGCTTGCTGCTCCATATAATTAAGACGTTGATTCAATTCAATTCTTTTCAATTGGGTAATCTCTTCCTTTAATTCCCTCACGGTATCCTTTAAAGCAACACTTTCAAATAGGAACTCCTCAAATAGCTTACTATGGAAGTTAAGTGATACGCTTAATTCTATCACCTCTTTCCCTATTGGCTCCAATTCCTTGATGATTATACTTACAATTGAGTTATTTAACTGTTGTAACATAGCAGCAAGCTCTCTTTTGATAAATTCTTGCACAAATTCTCGCACGTCATAGTTGGTCACTGATTTATTCTCGGGAGGGTAACTTAGGGCACGTCTTTTATTAGCCCTTGTGGTGGATACATTGCGAGCAGGCGTGCAATTTTTATTTGAAGAGTTAGGAATTAGATTGGCGCAACTCGAGCATTTCCATTTACCATATTCATCAGAGGCGGCAGAAATATCCGATACAGATATGCAAACAAAGTGATAATTCAATAATACATCTCATGCACTTAATCTGGTCGTACTTAATCTTTCTTGTTCACGCTGGTGCAGCATCCCCGTGATGGTAAGGTTGCCATGATAATAAACCCACAAACCTGGAGAGTAACTATTGTAAGTAATCTGCAGTTTGTGTACTTTATGCGCGTTCAAGTCATAAAATGATTCACCTTGTGCTGCCGCTGGAGAGTGCAAACGTGAGTTCGCGAATCGCGAGAAGAACGTCGTATATCCTCCATTTACTACGTCGCTTATGCGTTTGACGGTAATTCGGTATTGAAAATTAAGAAATTTATTGATGAAAATTCGCCGATTACACGGTGTTTTAACTAAATCACTGTACCTACTATGAGATAATAGAAACTTATTAGACCGAAAAATACTTACCTACTTATTTTTTTTGACGTTGAAAAATGCGTTTTATGTATCTATTTGAAATAAATGATTTGACTTTGACTTAGATTATATTAAAATCCGATTCAAGTACTGATTTTAAACTAATAATATCTTAATTATCTATGAATATTTTTAAGTCAAATAAATAAGTAGCGTAGAGTAAATGTTATTGATTAGTTTAAGTTTGGTAATGTTGATTAACCGAATAGATTTTTTCTACATTAGTTCTTGCTTAAGTGGCCCGTTCTGCCTTCCTTTCCTCTATTCATTCAATTCATCTTGGAATTGGGGTCGCATCGACAACGCTTTGTGTGGGAAGCAGACGTGGGTATAACCATTACATACCAACCACGTTTGCCAACATTTTGCACGACAGCATTATTTTTGAATTAAAATAAAACGAATAGTAAAAAAATGTGTGTTATGCGTCTACTATAGGTACCCCTCTGCCAACCCATCGGGGAATAAAGGCATGATGTTTTGTTTTGTGAATACTAAACATAACTCGTGAAATGTACTCACTTTAACTCGCATATCAGGGGTAGGCCCTTCGGAAAATGGCAGGTCCAGGCATAAGGTCTTTTTTCGTTAAATAAAACGACAATAACCCATTTACTTTTTATTATAAAGAAATGAAAGAAAATGTAAAAGTAAGTAAGTATTTAGGACTTGCAAAGGAAATTACAAAAAAAAAAAATATATGTATATAACATCGTATATTTACAACTATGTAGGTACTTATTACATTATAACTTATAATCTCACCACATCTTAGAGTACCTATACAACCGGCTGGTAATACCTACAACTTCGGTAACAGGACCCTAAATATCGAGTATACTGATATCACCAGATCCGCAAGCATAGGACACTGCACTGTTACCGGCAGCGGGCACAATGCCTTCCAAGCCAACAGTTCCAACGAAGGGTAAGTTACCTGATACTAAAACAGTACCCTCAATTATAATATCATCAGAGAATATTGTCACTCCAGCCGGTCCGATGTATGCGTGAGGGGCTGAAGTATCTACTATTATATTTCCTCCGATTGCACGGCCATAAGACGTTGCTATTGGTGCAACACCAAGTATGTTGCAGCTTTCGACAAATGGTGAGCTGGTGGGACACGATGGCTCTCGAGGATATGCGGATGGTGGGATACATTGAGTGAAGACCGACTGAAATGAGAAATTAGGATCATTAAGGTGTGGTAAGAAACAAATTATTAGGTAGGTAATTTATAATAGCACATCGCGGCAACAATTTTATTATGGTTCAAAACAGCGATGCGTTTGATGTTAGTTGAATCAAACGAACATCAAATTGACAGTTTTAATTCAATTAAAAAGTAAATACAGGGCACAGTGGAATATTTTTTAGGTATTTCTTTAGTTGATTGAATTCCCTTTATTTAATAATATTTAAAATTACATAAAACATGATAGTTTACGCTGAAAATTGTGCGACGAAAAAATATTTTTCGCTCTGTTTTACGATTTTGTATCATGATTTTTATTAAATATTTTTCAATAAATGTATTTTTTTAAAGATTTGATAACACACAAAAAATAATTCTGGCTTGTAATATGTACCAATACGCCTAAATGTGCGACAAAAAACTGAGTGTTTTACGGTGTCCTACGTTGAGGCAGCGCCTTAACAACATGACATACCTACGTACCTCCACAAGATAAAATATTAAATTGTTGAACAAAATTCTTACCATAAAAAGCACAGCTTGAATGCACAAACAGAATATTCCCTTCAACAACATTTTTCACTCTTATATAGAACTAGGTACTAATAAAAATAATAATGTTTAATAAAAAAGTCGTCTTTGTGTTATATAGCAAGTGTGCTTATCAATAACTGTAACAGTTGCATCAATTGCCTAATATCATATGTTACGAACAATAATTTAATCTATTACATGATTATAAATTGCAAAACCTATAAAAACCTATTGCCTTTTGAAGCGATAATACCTACAGTGCGTCGGTCAGAGGCGGTGACAGACGATTTTTATGTTTAACTCTACAAAATAAATACTTCTATTTGAATATTATATAAACAGTCGGCATCAACCGGCAGCAACAGGATCTACTGTACCGGTGGTTAGGGTTCCAGAGACAGGAACCTTCTCACAATGCGTGCCGTATCGAAGAGAACTGCTTTCTGTATCAGACCCTTGATTCCGCCACCTTACGAGAACCTCATGAGATAGTGGTCGGTAATATGCGCCAATCGGCCATTGGCCGCTACGACAATTCGCCATTAGCCATTATAACATCTCCATGTCGAAAACCTCGTGCGCTAAGTCGCAATATTTGATTAGTTAGTCTTTCACGAGATATTGTTTTCATGTGGGATGGCAACATCGACAATCTTCTTTTCTTTTTTTTATTAAATATGTGCTCACCGGACATGGCTGTTGCGGGAGGTTTCTGTTTCGGATAATGCGGGAGGAAACGCCCGGGTGTTACCATTGTGTGGATCGACCGGAGGACACGGTGGAGCATACGGTGGAGGTCTGCCCGGCGTGGGCGGAGCACCACCGTGTCCTCGTCGCGATCGGCGGCGGCGATCTCTCGCGTCCGTCCCTGGTCTAAGCCATGGTACAGAGCGAGAGGGAATGGGAAGCCGTCACCTCCTTCTGCGAAGCAGTAATGCTCGCGAAGGAGGAGGCGGAGCGCGTGAGGGTGAGGCAATGGTTGCGCCCTCACGCTCCTAGTCGCCGCAGGAGGACACACCCTGGGCGTCGGGAGTCGATAGCCGATTCCCGGCCACCGTAGGCGCGGGCTTACGGACGGCGAGCAATGGGCAGCTCGCCGTCCGGTAAGGACCAGGCCCGGGTCGACGGCGCGACGTTTTCCACGCTCGCCTCATAGCACATTTCAGCACCATTGACGGTTTCCGATAGGGCTGATGCCTGCCAGGGTCGCGGATTGTTCGAAAGAGTTACCGTGGCCCTGCCGCATAGACAATTGATGGAACACGGGTGGGTTTTAGTCAGTAAGAGTCTGACACGCACTACCGCTCCGCCCAGAGCGGGTGAAGTCATTTGATGATTTCCCACCCAAGAAAAAGGGTAGCCCGCAAAATTGAAATTTTCTTAAGTTTTTTAACCGACTTCAAAAAGGAGGAGGTTATCAATTCGGATGTTTATTTTTTTTTTCATGTATGTTCGCGCATAACTCCGTCATATATAGACGGATTTGCAAAAATCTTTTTTTGTTTGAAAGGGTATACTCTCGAGGTGGTCCCATTGTTACCAAGTCTGAATCCAATGAAGGTATCCCATGGAAATCGAGGGTAATCCTCAAATTTTATAGGCTCACCAATAGCGATTTGGGTATTTTTTTATCGTTATTCGTGCATTTGCTCTCGGAAAGCACCATTTCGTGAAGTGGAACTGATGATGAAGACCAGAGGTGGCCACCGGAACTACTCAATAATAAGTATTTCACGGGTCGCGATTCGATTACTTTAATATGGTTGCTAAGCAATTTTTGCTCGTCACAATGCATATGGTGGAATAGAGCTGATGGTGGCTTCACCACCAGCTCAGTTCTTTTTCAGGAGAACTACTCAATAATTAACGCATCGGAAAAAGGAATATTTTGTTTACAAAATATTCCTTTTTGCGATGCGTTGCGTTGTTTTTGCGATGCGTTATTGTTGCCTTTAGGCAACAATTTAAATGCTCACCAAAATATTTTTTAGACCCTAAGACTAAGTACCAAGTAAAATATGTTAACTTCAAATAAAATAAACCCACTCTACACCGAGGTGCCTAAAGAACAACGTTTTAAGTTCCAAAATAATTACACACTCATCAGAATAATTGTAGGTATTGTATTTATATTCCTTTTGCCTACGAAAATGGAAGAATGCTCACCAAATCTTGTTTAAGTTGCTCACCAAAAATAAGTTTGCTTCAAAATGTAAGGGTGGGATAGGATGCAAGAGCGAGCGAAGCGAGCTCGGGACTTGGAGCACCCCGACTCGGACACGTTAGGTTAGAAGGGAATGGCGGGGTCTGAAATACCCCGCCATCCCCTAACTGGTATTTTTTTTTTAAACTACCCAGAAGTAGGAGCCCTGCCGAGTGGGGCTCCGTCGACTACGCCTTATAAATAAAAAAGGAAAATAGGTTAATTTCTAGAATACTTTATGAAACACAATTTGGTGAGCATTTATCCATTCTGGTGGACACAATTTGGTGAGTATTTCGAATTTTTTGGTAGTAAAATAGGTACTTTTCTGATAGGCGTTTAAACATAAGCCTTTTGTAAAAGGTGACGAGCAGGTGACATTAGATAAATTAATAACTGAATCACTAAAAAGTGAAAAACAAAAAACTTTTCACAAAAAAAAGTTGGTTGTTTTTTTTTTGTAAAAAGTTTTTTTTGCAGGTTTCAGGTCAGTGTCAGGTTGTATTAAAATATGATTCGCGACCGTAACAAATATGGCTTTACAGAATTATAATCATTAGAAGCAGCAATACAACTCCTTAAGTTAGGATTAGCCTCAAATGTCATAACTTCATGGAATAGTCATTCAATAGGGCACGAATTATGGGACATGTATTGAATAAATAAATATTTAATATGGCCGTGAATCATATTTAGATCAATATAAAACCTGATACTAAACTGCACAATGCAAAAAACGCAAGAAAATTTGAGTTTCGCGGGCTACCCTTCCCGCTCCGTCTATCGTCAACGCGAGCATGGTTGAAAAGCTTGTTGTTTCATCAAACGCAATGTTTGAAAGAAGCAAAAGTGAGAACGCGCTAGCATCGAACGAAAATTGGCGCGCAAAGATTTCACAAAACTGGTTCCAGGAAATACGTGTTTTTTAAAAAACCTTACAAGTTTTTAGAAAAACTGTTTCGTCATTTAGAATCTCCATTAAATGTGCGAGGTTTCTATGACGATGTTTTCTTTACTTTTACAATTTATGAGCACATTATGAACGGCCAAAGTTCAGGTAAAATTTGTGCAAAAAGCAGATTTTTGGAGGCTTATACTGAATCTGTTTCTTAAAGTTTTGATTATTTGCTTGCATAGAAACCTAGATTAAGAGTACAAGATACCTATTAGTACAAAAATTTCAATGAAAGATGTGTTACAACACCATAATCACGTACGAGCGTTTGTATGAAAAGTATGATAGGTTGGCCGCTCTTAAGATTCTTGCAGCACTTCAGGTTTTTAGCAGAACGACTTAGTTCCGTTTAGATTCACTAAGTGGTACTGTTTGCCACTTCCATATGATATATATATATATATATATACTAGCTGCCCGCCCCGGCTTCGCACGGGTTGCGGTACTTATCTACGGCGTACCCTACCTACCTACCCTACCTACGTACCCTACCTACCTACCTACCTACCCTACCTACCTACCCTACCTACCTACCCTACCTACCTACCCTACCTACCTACCTACCCTACCTACCTACCCTACCTACCTACCCTACCTACCTACCTACCCTACCTACCCTACCTACCTACCCTACCTACCTACCCTACCTACCTACCTACCCTACCTACCTACCTACCCTACCTACCTACCTACCTCCCTAACTCCCTACCCTACCTACCAAAAAAAAAAAAAAAAAATAGATGTTGGCCGATTCTCATAGATACCGGATAAGCACAAAAAATTTCATCAAAATCGGTTAAGCCGTTTCGGAGGAGTATGGCAACGAAAACTGTGACACGAGAATTTTATATATTAGATATATTGATATAGGCAGCTAACTTTTAAACAATGTTGTGAGTGTGACTGCTGCGTTGTCAGCTGTCAAGTACCTATTTTACACCATGATAGTGTTCTAAGCTTAAAAAATTATAACGCACACAATTCAAATAAATATAGCAGTGCATTTCATAGATAAATAATTTTGCCTGATACCAAACTCTTTGTTCGACTGTACTTGTGTACAGTCGAACACAGAGTTTGGTATCAGGCAAAGGCTTAATGTACAGAGGCCAACAGGTCCACCTACACGAAACTGTCAAATTTCTCCAAACGATTTTAAACCTTAAAATGTTGGTTAAGTTCAAAGTAACTTGATGTGCTAGCGACTGTACAAAAAATATTAAGTACAACGGTACGGCTATGAGATAAGCAGGCAATGAAAATATAATATTGGCGACACCCAGAAAATCACAGACAGTAAATTGATCTAATAAATCAACAAAACTATGTAGAACTTAACACAGTGTTACATCAGAGAGGCAAAACCCGTAGTTTTAAGACCATTCGCATTCTAATCTCAGTCTCAATCTGTCAAGAATACCTCTATCTAACGTACGTTTTTAAACGTTTTTGACATTGATTTGTCCCTGAGATGAGATTGCGACTAAATTTTTGAACGTGTTTAAGTACGGGAGACAGCTTTCTGGTTTCTCAAACGCCGATCATTTCGATAGTAAACTATATTTTGGTGGTGAGTAGGTACCCTATGTCCACGGGTTCGACTCGCACTTGGCCGGTTTTTTACTAATGAAGTTTCGACAATTAATTAAAAAGTCACTGTATCTACTCGATACCCGAGGCCGATTCGATAAGCTATAATTTTGGTACATTTTAAATAGCTTTTTTTTTTGTTAGATCTTTAATTATTAATTATCACAAGCGATATAAAACATTTTTCAATTAATTAAATTAGTGCTGATTTCTGTATTAAGATAAAATATTGTGTTTTCATTAGTTCTGTAGCGTTTGGATATTTATTATTACTATTGTTAGATCGGCTGTTTCAGAAGCAACACCTGCTTTTAGAACTTTGCAGTGCTTTACGTCAAGCTGTTTAACTAAAAGTGAATCAATCGATACTGTGCTGAGAGTACTGTGACATTCGCCATGTATGGGTTTGGTATAATTGACCACATAAAAATCTACAGTGAAAAAATTGTAATTTTACCCATTATGTCTGCGCTGACACTAGCGTCGTTAATATACGGAGTGACATCCTGGTGCCTAATGCAGAAGTTTCGTAATTACAGAAACTATGTGTTTCTTCACGCAATTTTATCATACTTCTTACGCTATTCCATATTGCTAACGAAACAATTCATAATAACCGGAAATTATTCGGTGTTAAACAATTTTATTGTTTACCTTCTACTTGATTACTTATCAACAGCGAAGAACCACTGGTTAGTAGTCATCAGTCATATGTTTTACATAGATGTTGTAAAAGTTTTTAATGGCCATATGCGAAGGAGATATTTGAAAAGTTTTCTCTTTGGTTGGGGTTTGTCTTTAATAACATTCACTAGTACTTGGTTGGTAAAAATTTTTTTTTTGTATGATCTCTCTTTGTATTCATATTTATTATTTCAATTGGGATTTTCTTTTCTTGTATTACATTTCATCATCGCGAATACATATAAATGTTTACCTGTTATAGTTAACTGTTCTATTTACATTATAATTGTCATTTCACTTTGTCGTAGTTTCAACGCGAGCGCACGTACAGGTACTGACAACTGGCGACGCTTGTATATATCTACTTTGATATTTGTATTGAGTGACGTCGTATTGTTGTCTGATTATGTAATGCAGATTCTCTGGATCGATCCCAGTCAGATAGCAACACTTGTATTACATTATCTTAATCCACTAGTATTGGTTTTGTTATTGGTTCTTGGAAGGAGTAATCGAAAAATATGGTATGAGTTTTATGTAAATAAATTAAACCAAAGGTTAATAGCAAGGCAAAGTGATCAAGATATCGTCATGCATGGAGCAGTTATTCGTGAACCTACTGATCGCTACCGGGCGATTCTTGATGCATAGATAGAATAAAATTATATTAATGACGAAAAGTTTGTATTAAGTACTTAATTAATGTTAAATTTCTGTAAATGATAATGTGTACTTATCAATGTAAGTATTAGATTATTATTGATTCATACATTTTTTATTTATTTGTCTTACTGTTGATTTTATGTTTGTAGTTTCCTGTGAGAGTCATATTATTTATAGCGTGCGGCAAAATGTAAATGCTATCATGGCAACCCACAGTTGTTACCCGGCCGCCCGTCTGAGGGCGTCCGCGTAAGCTCCCGTAAGATTTGTTTGTGTCGTTAGATTTAGTTAAGTAAGCTACCCACCAGCAAGCGAATGTGCGCGCGCTCTAACTCAAAAGTTCGGTTGAACTGTAATTTGTGTGATCTGTGTGATTATAGTGTGATTCCTAAGCACCTGCGTGTCTCTTACACCCGTGCTCAGGCTGTAAGTGGCTACCCAACGAGTTAATCTAAAGAACAATGCCAAAGTTTCGATTGAAAGATGTCGCAGAAGACGCCAGTGCCACCATGAATATAACTATGTCACAAGAGACTCTAGCGAGTTTTATCACATCGATTCAGCCAACCCACAGTGAGTTTTGTCAGCAATTAGTACTAGAAGTACGAGCGTCAATACCTCACGTTATCTGACGAGAAATAAGTGTTGATGTTAACGTCACATTTAGAAAAATTTAACGCCGAACAAGCTAATAATCCAGACAACTCGTAGTAGTAACAAACATTCTTCTAAATTACACCTTTTCAATGAAATCTCTTAACTGGTAGGTATTTGTAGTTTCGGCAGATTTAACATTATGTCCAACCGGAAAATTGTTCCTAAAACGGCGTATGTTTGAATAGCTCCATGACCATTAATATAAAATTGTACATTACAACTATCCGCTATCGCGTCCACCGCCGCTCACCACCTGTGTGAACAACACACAATTGAACAGAACAGTAGCAGCTTCAGTTAGGAGCAGAACAGAACTGAACCGACAGTCTTATTAATGTTCAAATAGATTCTGGCTTGCTACTTTAATAGATTTATTGTATTATTCAAAATTGGAGGAGGGCGCTAATCAAGTTTCATGCGACCCACGAAGTAATCCTGACCAAGTATTGCCCCGGCTGTAGGCGTGTGGGTAGTTGCCTTTTATGTAAAGTACTCTATATTTTACAGTTACAACTTTGAAATTCCCGAGCTTGAGGTCTTGGCTTGTCAGTATCTATGGATTATATTATTTGTGGATTTTTCAATACCTACTTGAAACTTTTTGTCCAATGCATGATCTAAAAAAACAGTCTGGCATTCCGGGAGTGACACATGCTTACGTCACTATCCAGTTGCCACTTTATTGCAACAAAACAAGAATTATGGAAACATTTTCAATCACCATTCTTTTAAAAAATATATATCTAAAGCATTTAAATTGCCGTTTCGCATTTGTAATCAAACGAAACAATTCAATTTAAACCTATACGCTATTCGCTGTAATATGCTGGCTCGCAGGTTTGCCAAGTGTTCAAAAGCAGTCAAAACGACATTGTTTAGGGCCTTCTACCAATCTTTTTATACCTGCAGCCTGTGGGCTAGCTGCACGCAGCGGGTCGTTAGTGCTCTGAGAGTTCAGTACAACAATGGCTTCAGGGTGTTGATGGGACTGCCTCGCTATTGCAGTGCGTCAGCGATGTTTGCAGAATCTCAAGTGGATGGCTATTATGCCATAATTAGAAAAAGAGCAGCATCGTTGATGCGCAGAGTGAGAGACAGTCCTAACAGCTACCTGAGGGTCATTGCTGAACATGTGGAGAGTCCTATCTGGAGGCACTGGATTCGCCTGCACATAGGATAATTATTATATTTTGTTTTTGTATGTGTGTATTACTAACATAGTTCTAAGCTTCAGTGTATTACTAACTCTATATGGACAAAAGTCTGAATTAAATTATTATTATTATTATTATTATTATACCAACGTAATTGTTTATCGTGTTGTTTATTATGTTTGTCATTGTTTTATCGGATTCGCAAAGGTAATAAAGGCGGTTGGGGAGTTATTATTACACACTTCTGGTAACACAGCGGTGATGACGTAGGCTTGTGTCACCCACGTGACCACTGTGTCTCGGAATGCTATATCTGGTGAAGTATATTATTATACCATGGTCCAATGTAACTAATTTTTACAAAAAAATCGCTCTCATTGAGAAAAGTAGCCGTCATTTAATCAATCAGCTATGTGATTATCGGTGCAGATAAAAAGTTCAAGTTTAAGTTATTAAGTACATAATAAATGTTTTGCAAATTAATGGTTTCCTATTTATATCTTGAGATTACAATATTGCTTTTCTTTACTAAATCGCTATTTATTTTCACCTTATCTCTAAACTTGTGTTCCCAAGATTTGCCCTACTCAAGCCCAAAAGGATTGCCATATGTCATAATAATTATAAATCGATGCCCAAAGTTGTAATTGCACAAAAAATGGAACGCAATCTGTAATACGTCACAGTAGGGCGATAATTTGTGCTGTCACTTTTTATTTACCATCTCAAAGAATTGTTTTTCATTAGAAAAATTCACAATATTTGTCGTTAATTCTTGTTCAAATCAATTTCTAACATGAGTTGTTTTGAGAATATGACTATGCCCAGTTGTGTGTGGTTCGAAAGTGGAGAGAAGCGCAACATTCTAGCATCTATAACATCGGGACTTTTGGTTTGTATTTGATGAATCATGCAGTATTTCTATTTATTACTTGTACGAGCACTAATCTTATCCTATTCGAGACAACTTTAAATGGTTTTTAATGCTGCATTAGGTTACTATCATGTACTTTCTCAACTCTTAGATTTAGAACTATTGTGAAATTGAAATTGTTGACACAATTTTCGACATCATAATTTGTTATGAAAGTATTCTCGATTATTTTTTACCCTAATCTATGCGTAAATTCAAATATAGTCTTCTATGAACTATGTGAACAACTAGGTCGTTCATTATTTATTAAAAATAAATTTTAACAAGTAACTTTTTATCTAAAAGTAAATCATTTATTTCTTCCTCAGTTCTTCACAGGATGGTGGTTCATAATCGATGCGGCGTCGGTTTACCCTGGGAACCTGCCCAATGCCTCCCATGTCTGTGGCGTGATGGCCACTCTGTCCCTCATCATGGTCAACTCCGTGTCGAATGCACAGGTCAGTGGCACTTTATGCACAGATAACTGTTTGTCAGCTTTTGCTTTGTTTTTTAATCTTAGAATGTCTGTTCATGTAGGTCAAAATTAAATGAACTACTAACTGTAACAAAGGGTCTCTACATCCAAGATATTAAAAGATAACTTGGTAGTTTCAAGATCAAAAAATTCTGATCCTCATGATATGCATGAGAATTTTGTAATTATATCAGTTCTATGTAATGGTTGTTTGATGTTAAGCAACTGTCAGGGCCTAAACAAAGAACAAATATGAATAATATTGCATACTGGATTTGCAATACAAGCTATCTTATCATACCAATTATTTTAATAATATTTTATTTGAGCGTATTAAAAATAAATCACTATATTCGTCTACTAACCAGTTTCAATCACATGTAGACCAATTTTATTTGAAAATTGTAATAGTGTTTTTTTTCAAATTGCAGGTGCGAGGTGAGACGTACACAGGAGGCTGCATGGGTCCCCGTGGTGCCCGTCTCTGGCTGTTCCTAGGATTTGTTGTTGGGTTCGCTTCACTCATTGCTGCCTGCTGGATCCTGTTTGCCAACTACGTTAATGCCGGTATGTATACCTACCTATTTTATTTTTATGATATTAATTGTTATGTCGTAGTTGAAGATTAAGATTTAGATTATTCAGTTATGCATATGAAAACTAGTTTATCCTTAAATTGTGAGTGGCCTTTTAATTTATATCTATTAATTTGTTTACTGGTACACCAACAATAATACAAGCAATACCATATTTAAATAAAACAAAAATTAAATTGCTTTTATATGTATGCCTACCTGCCTCAATTGTGACTTTATTTGCAAATTAAATTGACAAATTAACAGCCTTTACATAATTAATCAATCTACTATTAGACATAGTTATCTACTAATTAGCGTGTCATATATTTTAATTACCAAAATTAACAATAAAACCTAGTAAAATAAGATCATAATTAAATTGTTCTAATTATAATCGCTAACTATCCTAACTAATATTGTAAACGCAAAAGAAAGTTAGTTTGTTTGTTATGCTTTTACACTAAAATGGCTGAACGGATTTAGATGAAATTTTGCACATGGGGAGACCATGACCTGGAGAAGAACATATGATACTTTTTATTGCGATATTACCACGGGATCGAGATCTTGGGGTGCAGCCTAGCTGTATTGTCATATGAAAGCAAAACAATTTATCTAGCCTTTTGCCAGTCGAGGACAGCTTCCAGCCTAACCGGGTGCAGCTGAATACCAGTATATGGATCGACTGCCTATCTGACCTCCACAATCCCAATGACTGGGTAATACGATTCTCCGTTGTAAGACTGGTTGTCAGACTTGAGCTTCTGATTGCCCATAACAACTGTCAAAGATCTACAAATGACAGCCGGGATCAACGGCTTAACGTCTTTCCGACGTATGGAGGACTCTCGATATATAATGGACGGTCACCCATCCACGAACCGAACGTGGCAAGGTAACTTAACCTTCAATCGACCCGTTTGGCTATTATCATTGAGCCACAAGCCCGTGCTGCTGTTATCATTGTGTCAGAAGAAAACCGTTGTTCTAAAATGACTAAATTAAAGTGGGTAACTAAGTCCATTTATTTTTCTTTGCAGGCGCAACCAAGTCTTCTTGGCCCGGTGTAAGCCTGTTCATGCAGAACGCATTCATTTTCGCTGGCTCGCTAGTGTTTAAGTTCGGTCGCACTGAGGAACTGTGGGGCTAAAGCGTTAATCTCTTACCTTTTCCATGGTTGTCATGTCTAGTTATGGTTGTGTATAATTTGGGGCCAGTTTCTCGAACGAAAAATGTACGTGCCAAATTCTCAAGCGCCCGTAAACTGCTGCTATTGATTGAATAATTCATCAACAGCCAATTACAGCAGTTTACGCGCGCTTGACAATTTGTCACATTAATCTTGCGATTAGTTTCGTTTGACAAACTGGCCTTTAGACTGTGCGTTTGAATTATTGACAGTTGGCTAAGAAGTCCTGTGTGTAATCTCACCAAAAAGTTTCTTAATACAATTTTCAAAAGTTAGTGATTGTTACAAATATTTGTAAAATCTAATGATGTAACCACTAACGATAGGGACTTGTAGATGACAACAGCGGGGTAATTGCGTAACACACTAACAGTAGGAATGACTTTCATTTTGATAACTTAACATCATGCATTGCATTATTTACCTTGTTGAGCAGAATTTTTTTTCGAACATATGAAGCAATGGATTAGCCTTCAAAATGATTCAGATTGTGATTGATAGTGTGTTACGCAACAATGGTGCAGGCTTTATAAACTTGCATATTATGCTTACTGAACTACGCAATTGCTTTGAAATTCGGCTGAAGAAATCTTTTTATCTGATTTTCGCTCAGTACCTTCGTTATTCTTCCGTTCATTACTAAACTATAACTAGCCGTGAAAATCAAAGGATTTGTATAATCTAAAATAAATTATAATTACATTAAATTATAAGTAAACTTTTAGTATATTTTACATAATTATTATTCTCTGTTAAGAAAGAATTTTAGATTCCAATAATTATTTTTAATATTATGTTATGTTAATATCATGGGAATAAACCAGTCAAAAATGTCTGTATAAATAAATAACTTTATTCATTTGGCATTAATAAATTACATTGATTGAAGTACATTAAAGATCTTATTAAGAGTATTTATTATTTTATTCTAACATGTTGGATAATGGAGGACCATCATAACATCTTTGGGTACAAATTATTTTCTATAAGTGTTTAATATTGACATCTGTGGTAAGAATAGTATGTATTTGAGTTGCAATATTGCAAGTAAACAAAAATCTAAAAACTAAGTACTGCAAATCTGACTTTAACTATTTGTTAATTAGTCAATGTTAAAATTAGGCGGGAGGTATCTCTATTGGTTAGATTATATGGTTAGAAATGGTTAGTGTATTTGGTACCATTAAACTAGTGCCCTTATAAAAACAGTTTACTTCGAAATTATCGAACATGGCTTATCAATTTCTTTGACAGAATTTGTAATAATACGATAAAGTTGTATTCGACTAAAATTCAATGTTTCATAATTTCGTAGTAAATTAGGTTTCGAAAGTATGATGGCCGATAAAATGCAATCATTTTCGTTTAAATACCATTTTATAAATAATTGGCTCATTATCCTTTTTCTGTAGTCTTAGATTTTTTTAAACAAGATATTGCATAAACGCAGGGCACAGTCCAACTCCTTAAGAGGTGGCTAGATTACTTCAAACCTTAACTTTTAGTTCGGCCACAATCAAAACCTTCTTAAAACTATCTGAACGACATTAATATCTAGACGCGCTGTTTTACACAAATGCTTTGAAACAAATTTGAATTCAGAATCTTATACTTTATCCACTTACTTTGTACCTTTTTTTGTTTTTTGGATGACTATTTGTAGTACCTAAGTGTAATGGAATTTGAACATTGTCTGGTATGACATTTAGTTTGTGATTCCAAAACTTGATAATTAACTGAGATTCTGAATTCAAGTTTAGTGCACATGGTGTATCAGGACAATTTATAGATAGTTCCTTTGAACGGAGCTTCGGAGGCATGAAGTAGTGCGTCTGAGCACATGTCTTTCGTTCGAAGTTGCACGTCGTATTGATGTCACTAACCTAACGTTGTTAAGGGGTTGCGCTAAAGTAGCCCAGGAAATTCAAATTATCTTACGATTTTTGCAACTGCAGTGTCAGGTTGATCCGACAAACCGACCTTAACAGTTATTGTGTTTACAGAATTCTAATAATTAGAATCTTCCATACTAATCTCGTGTCATCATAAATACATTTTCGTTACGGTCGTGAATCATATTTTGATCAACATAAAATCTGACACTGATCTGCAAATTGAACAGCAACCAATTTCGCGGGCTATCCTGGCGCCTCTAACGCCTGCTAAGGGTCTGATCAGCGTCTGCGCATGTCCTGCCATTGTTGCCGTTGGGCAGACACAGCTGGTCGGCGCCACAGCCGCCGTTCCTGTAGGCACACACGCTTTGTGCTGGTGGACATGTGTCCGGGGCTACTGCGACTCCATACAATCTTCTAGATGCTGTAGCGATCGGGACTTGGCCACGGACTTGCGTTTCCACGTCGATGGACTCAATTTTTAATCTGAAACATAATATTATTGAGAATGTGAGTTGGTATAGCAGAAGCAGATAAAGGATACTCGTAGAAGTATTGCTTTGACACGAAAAACTCTTTTTATTCTTCTTCGTCGTATCGATGATTCCTTTTCCATATTTTATAAGCTTCGACCATAATTCGGCCACCATGAAATGGGATTAGATCTTAAGCATAATTTTATGACATAGTGGCGTCATGTTCCGTTCACACAAAGTATATCGAGTTAAATGCAATGCATGATAATTTGCATGATTGTAGATTTCTTGGCGTATCTATTGAATCATTTAGGAGCCTTGACTTACGTTTTCCAGTCGGTCCAGTAGAACTTATTGCCGTGGATCGCAAGCCCGAAAGGATACGAACAGTTGGTGGCAATGGTTTCCTTCTCCTGGGTTTCTATGGTGACGCACTTGATGCTGGCCAGGCCAGCGTCGGCGTAGCACAGGCGGTCTCGCTCCCAGTCGATGGCCAAAGAGTTGGGTAGGACCACCTCAGTCTTGTCAAGGAAGATGCCTCGTTGAGACCCGTCCATACTCGCCCATTCAATTTTTGGATTTGTCCGTTTCCAGTCAGACCAGAAGATTTTTCTGAAAATAAGATGTTAGGTAAACACTAAAGTTAAATTTTTATTTTATAAATGTGGATTGCTCCTCCAAAAACAAGATTTTGATGTGTGACTTTACAGAGGTTAGTGATTTTATTATCAATATATAAGTCGGTTGATATAACTTTCTTGCTTTTCCGATCTAGAGTTTACATTATATTTACCCTCTTCGCGGATGCACAGCGATGCCTCTGGGGTTGGATATTCTGTCTACTGCGAACAATACTTTCCGCGCTTTCGTGTCCAAGTTTGCTACTTCGATGGTCAACTTTCTAGAGTCAGTCCAGAATATGTTTCTGGATGACCAGTCCACTGCTATGCCTTCCGGTGACTTGACGCCTGAAATGAATTTTGAGTTTATGTTATGTTATTTTATTTTAGTCAATTGGCTCGGAATTGTACAGAAAGGTACACAGTAAGTCTAAAGACTTCGTTTCTGATGTCTATCCATAACTCACCTTCTGATAAGAACAGGCTGGGGTCGCTACCGTCATAGGCAGCAGTTTTGATGGCGTAACTAACAACGTCACCCCAATATATCTTGCCAACTTCGCAGTCTACGTCGACCCCAACGGCGATCTGTGATATTCCACTATTAAACGGCGTCGCGAAATCTCTAGGTGTGACTTGGAAAGGTACTCTGTACACGGAGGCGCCGTCACTCGCAACCAAGAAGTTTCCAGCCTTTCTGGGGTTCAAGTTGCAGTGGCTTCCATTTCCGTTGTAGCCTGCATTACATTCGCAGATGTACGCATCGTGCCTTTTCAAGCAAGACGCGTGCAAGTCGCACATGTTGGGGTCGTTCCTGCATGTTTCTTCAGGTATGCAGCTGTACCCGTCACCGTTGTATCCGTCTCTACAAACGCATTGATACGTATTGTCGACAGGCGTGCACACCGCATTGTCGTTGCAGTCGTTGGCAACGTCACACGTGCGTCCCTCGGGTACGCACTGCGAAATGGCATCGCCACTGTATCCGTCGTCACAGTGGCAATAGTTCAGATTTAAA
Source organism: Dryobotodes eremita (assembly GCA_917490735.1). Classification (NCBI taxonomy): domain Eukaryota; kingdom Metazoa; phylum Arthropoda; class Insecta; order Lepidoptera; family Noctuidae; genus Dryobotodes; species Dryobotodes eremita. The sequence goes on along the minus strand of OU823249.1, from coordinate 20,126,270 downwards.
TCGGGGTCGTAGAGACAGGAGGAGTGCTCAGCACACCAGGCCCCGTTGCAGAGTTGTGCGTCAGGGATGCATGCGTCGTTCTGATCTTTGATGTATCCTTTGACGCACTGACAGATGAACTCGTTACTCTTTGCATCTGGGCGACATTCGGCGTAGTATTCACAGTCTGAGTTGTTCTTGCAACTGAAGTTTGGTCGGCAGGAGTAGCCGTCGCCGTGATATCCGAGGTCACACACGCAGATGAATTCGTCTGTGCGGGTGTTAATGCAGTGTGCGTTAAGACCGCAAGCACAGTTGGGTCCGGTTTTCTCGATGCATTCGAACGCATCGCCTTCGTAGCCTTCTGGGCAGACGCAGTGCTTTCCTTCCCAATCACCTGAAGCGTCCGCGGATAAGTAGGAGCAGACAGCGTTTGGCGGACAGTCAGCGTCCTCCTCACATTTAACTGAAAAGATAATAATTCGGGTTATTTTAATGAACTAAGTATACTTTGAAGATAGGTATTTTATAGAGATGTATCTTAAGTCATCTTACTTAGAGGGTCGTTGCTGTCCGTAGGTGGGTAATCGGGTTGCTGGTAGTGAGGATCTGGCGACTGTTGGTAATTAGTTTGAGGAGACGAGTCGTAATTGTTTTCTGAAGGTTGTTGATTGTTATTTTGTGAATTCACTGAAAAGCTGTTATCCGTTGGAGGTTGATATTGATTCGGTGTAGGTGAGGGGTAGTTGTTGTCTAAAGTTTGTTGATAGTTGTGGTCTGGTTGTTGGTAGTGACTGTTATCTGTAGATGGTGGGTATTTGTTCTCCGACGGATCTGAGTAGCTGTTTACTAAAGACGGTGGGTAGCTATTTTCAGACGGTGGTTTGTAGACACCTTCTGACGGTCTTTGGTAGCTAGGGTCCCAAGAGTTCGGGGAGAGATCGCCAGAGTCGGTAGGAGGCTGATACGCTGCCTCTGTTGACGTTGGATAGCGAGGTTCAGTAGCTGTTTGATAATATGGCTCCGTAGGCGGCTGATAGTAAGTGTCGGTAGGTTGCTGGTAGTTGTTCTCTGATGGTTCAGGTGGTGGAGCATCGTAACCGAGACGACACAGCTGGTTGTTAAGTTCATCCCTGTAGTCCGAGTATCCTGGCGGGCACGAGCAGCTGTATGAATCGCAGTTAGGTAAAACGATTGTCTCGTTGTAATCAGCATCGTTACTTTCAGCAAGTGGTGATGCACGTGTTGTTTCATCCCCACGAACATTTTCGATGCAATAACGTCCGTCGCCGGAGTAACCTGCATTGCAATTACATTCGTAACTATTGCCAGTGAAAACACAAGCAGCATACGGCGAGCAGCTAGCACATGCTGTCTCGTAATTCTGGAAGCAGTACTGTCCGTCTCCGTTGTACCCAGGATTGCACGTGCAAATGGGTTCTCCACCGGGGTTATCTATACATCGAGCATTGGCATCACATTTTTTGTCGCGGCATGTAGATAGAGGTTTGCAATCTATGCCATTTCCGATAAATCCTTGACGACACCGACATTGGAAACTGCCGTCGTAGTTTTTGCAGTCCGCGTTGCTATCACAGTTATGTGTTCCTGATGCACACTCGTCTATATCTACACAGGTGAGAGCATTGTCTTGGTAAATGTCTGTGAAACCAGTTTCACAAACACAAGCAAAGGAACTCCCTTGAACGACACAAGAGCTGTGAGGGCCGCAAGAATTTCGCCCTATAATACAAGGGTCCTCTTCACCCAGAGGGAATATCTTGTTGCTCATTCCATATCTTACTATATTTTCTCTGACTTCATATCCTAAATAATTTTTACTTATTTTCAATGTTGATGGCGTGTTATCTTCGACTGATGTAGGAGCGAAACGACAAGAGTTGAATGAGAAGGTTTGTGAAACTCTTTGCTCGTATTTTTCACCCGTAACCTTGTTTGTGAAAGTTCTGGTAGATTCGGAGCGAATGAGGCCTGGTTCTACGAGGGTGTATTGTTCATCATAGTCACTAATCTCCAGTTTTGTTCCGGCAAGTATTACTGGCAACGAACCCCTGACGTCTGTCTCTAAACTGATTTGGTCAAAAACATCATGTCCGAGATACTCTTGATTGACTGTAACTCTATCACCAGTAGTTGGGAACCATATATCTGCGGTGTGGTTAAACAGCGAGCCTGTGAGTTGGTAACCGTTTTTGGCGGATCCTGAAGGTTTGGCAAAAATCCAACCGACGACACCCCCGAGCACATGTAGTAACTGCAAACTGCTTCCGAGCCCACCCGGCACGAGGGACAGCGCTGTGTACGCGCGTCCGTCAGCAACCACCACATACGCCTGTATGTCTACATCATTCAGGTTGACGTTGTTTATAACGCCGTTTATTTTACCGTGAACTCTAAGTGGGACATCATTTTTGATACACGATTTCCCATTTCCGTAGAAACCTTCATTACACTGACAGCAAATTCCAGCTTGATAGTCGACGCACCTCGCTTGTATATGGCAGACGCTAGGTCCGCTCTGCGTGCATGTTTTCGACTCTTCTTCGATTTCCACTTCATTTTGGTTGTACAGGTCGGGGACAACGACGTTACTTTCTAGAGGCACATCTCCGATGCGAAAAACATACCGTCCAGGCTCGTGAACATTTGACCATCTGGAATTAAATACAAACATCAGTTAGCTAAATATAATTACGGAGATTTAAAACATATATTATACAGGGTGTCCCAGAACTCAACGTCAAGCCGAAACGGGGCGACAGGATTGATTGTAAACATCATGAGAAAAATCAGAAAAAAAATCTATCCCATGCAGTTTGAAAATTATGGGCATTTAAGAAAAATCTAAAAATTTGGTCAATCTGTAACCATTTTTCGGTTATTGTGGTTAATTTTTATTATTTTTGTTCATTTAAACTTTGGAACCGTAACCTTAAATAATATTTCTAAGAATCACAGTCAAAAATAATAACACAATTGCCCCAAGTTTCCTAGAATTAAGACTTTGTTAAACGATGAATTTAAAATTTTCAAAATTTGTCGACTTTGAAAGGCCCTCCTTTAAAAAAAATGTACTAGAGTGCCTTGGCAAGTGCCATTAAAAGTTGGCGCATTTAATCAGGATTGTAAAATGGTAAAATACTTGTTAGTTTCATACTAAAAAAAACGAGTAAAAAATAAAAACCTCAAGTAACCCGATTTTTGCTAACCCATTTTACTCAGTTAAAATGTTTTTTATTCGCACAAGCTCTTGGTAGGTTCTTAATTTAAATTTTATTTTTGATTTTTTTTCTGACTTTTCTCATGATGTTTACAATCAATCCTGTCGCCCCGTTTCGGCTTGACGTTGAGTTCTGGGACACCCTGTATATATTTCACTTACGACACGATATTCCTGATTTGATGGCTACCGGATCCGCGGAGGGTGTAGACGCGTCCATCTTCGGACACAAAGCCGGCTTGAGCCTTTGCGTCGGGTAAGCTCAGTATCTGCGTGTCTTTCTGGACCCACTGGATATCCCTCTCGGGGTACAAGAACTCGACGAAACTTTCCGTGCCATTGTTGATAACGGCCGCTTGGAAGCGGTTCCTTCGCTCATCTGTTCGTCCATTAGATGTATAGGTGACGTCTTCCCACGTTGCGATGAACACGCTTGTTGGCTTGAAGTCATAGTAGTCGTGAAAGTTGTTCTGCACGCTCTCTTCTGCTTTGGAGAGAACGTGTGGTTCGTTGGTTTCTCTGTAGTAGACTGCGCCCGCGTTCGTCGTGTCGATGTTCGTGTAGAACGCCGCGATCGACGGGTACGGCAGCGGAAACTCAATGTTCAGGAACGATGGGATGTCCGCTCTGAAGGTCAGCACTCCATAGTTATTTACCTGTGGATACAAAGGTTACGTTGTTGAACTCTTTTATAGAACGACATTTTCTATAATTGAATATCTTTTCATCATTGTTATACTTAGTTGACGTTTATCTAATACGATTAGGCGTATAATATAAATACGGCTGTGACCCGGTGGGCGATAGTGTGGTATCACGTACATATTTAGGTAAATTCTACGAAAAGGTCTCGACTCTTGCTTAACTCGCTACGATAAGTGTTGATTCTTAAATTCTAACTGAATGACAAGTTCACTTTAATTTACTTTTATAATATTTTTTGTATGTTCTGAATAAAATTCAAAAAATTGTGTTATAGACCAGGGCAATGCAATTCAATTACAGAGACTTCATTAAATTAAGATTATGATTCACAGCTAGAATGTTCGGGGGGGGGGGGGGGACAGTATCAACATAAGCAATTATACGATCCAAGGAGAATAGGAATTTAATTTCAGTGCTATTATCGAAAAACTAAGTTACCCGAATAATCAAGACTCTGAACTCCTGAAGCTATTTTCAAACTTTTAGCCCACAGATTAGATATGGGTTCTGCAAGGATTAAAAAAAAAACAAAAGCTGCGTTCAGTGACCGTCGCTATCGATTCCCGCCCACGTGCATTTCCGCCCGCTCGACTCGTCCCTGCCTGCACAAATGCGCAAACGCAATGCACTATCGATTGACCATATCTTACTGAATTTATGTTGAAAATTTTTTTTGCGAGTTGGAAGTGTGTGTTTTGTGAATGGCTGAACTTTCGATGTCTTTACCAGAAAAGAAGTTGATATCATTTTTAGCTCCTAAGCGTTTTGTTGCAGGCGGAAGTTTGAAAGTCTTAGGAAAATATAAGACCTATTAGAGAACTGAATAGATTCATAAGCCATTTCGCAGAGAACATTGTTAGAATGCAGATCGTGGGAACTAGTATTCTTAATTATTTATTTATTCTATCGTACCATAGGCACTTCCAAACGTAGATATTTGATTCATTCAGAATTTCTCGTCCAATTTCCGTGGCCCCCAGAAATTAGGCAAATAAAATCAAATATGTGCATAATCAAATGTGACATTTTGAACTGTTGCTATTAATTCAATAGGTAAGTTAACAATAAAAGTAATTGTGACTCAATATTACTTTGTAGGAATTAATTGTCATTGTTATAGGTTTCATTGCTTGAGGTCGTTGTGCCACTTCGAATTACTTAGGTAGTTTGAATGTCGATGCGTGGTGTTTATGCTACTGGTAGCGATAATTAATAAAGTTCGTATCTGATGTAATATTTCAGATGAAGATTACTCTGAATTGGGCACTAAATAATTATGGAATTTAAAAAAAAATACAGTCATAGAGTTACACCTGGAAACTTTTTTTTTTGTTAACTGTCCCACTAATCAAAGGACACTGGAAACTTAATTAAACCAATTTCTTGAAAACCTCTATGAAATATGTATATAAGATTTTATCTATTTAAATAAGTTGATGTGTATTTTTCAACAGAGTTACTGCTTAGTTGGTGGTATCAACGCAAGTTATGGGCCAAGTCTAAGGACCGAGAGACTCTCCTAACTATTGTTCCGTCAGCAGGAATAAATACGTCGTTTGTTTCGAAGTTTCTTCTTAGGGTAGTTGGATAGGACACACCGACCTCATCATAAAAGTATTATTTTGTTCCAAGTCACAGAAAAATATCATTTATCACATCTGATCAACTAGGTACCTACATTGATTGCCAATGATTATCCTTATCCGAGCGACCTAAGATATAGCAGGATTATCTAATGTCAGTCGGTTACCTAGTAAAAAAGGAAATATTAGAAAATATGTCGTTCCCTAAACCCAAGTCACTTTTTAATTTATTAATCAGGAGACTGTCGACTGTGACCTCTGAGTTTGTTTCGGCCTTTCTTCTCAGAGTAGTCAGATAGGAAACGCCGACCTTATTTAGTTTAAAAAATATGATTGACGTGTTAAAGTGTTTGTACAAACCTACTTACAGAAATAAAGTCATTTATCGTCCATTGCATCAAACGTCCATCTAAAAATTTACTTTATGCATTTGTCCTTTACAAGATTAGAGTTAAACTAGCATCATTACAAACTCCTTAACATTGCGTGATCTATGCCAATTGTGAATAGAGCTTGTAATTAGGACTCAGACAAGGTGGCGGACAGCTAACAGTATGATACGAATCTCTTCGTGTTCTTGCATGACTTGAATTTGGAGTCTTTTTGATACTATTTGAGTTTGCAAGCGGTCGCTGCTATAAATTGAAAAGTTTTACTGGCCTCCTCAAGTCAATTACCTTCACATGCCGAAGATATGTAAAGGATGGTGTTTAGTATATCCCCATGTTTTCTGTCATGTTTAAGTTCCATGTGCCTACCTAACTACGGGCACAAATACAGACGGAGTACACAGGTAATACAGGTGGACTTACCGTGGGCCTGGCGCACAGGCAACTGAAGGAACACGGGTGGGTTTTAGTCAGTAAGAGTCTGACACGCCCTCCCGCTCCGCGCAGAGCGGGAGAAGTTATTTGATGATTTCCTACCCAAATAAAGGCAGCTATTGAGAAATGCTTCAAAGATAAACCTAATCACACTTTGTCTGACGTGAGAATCGAACCCAGGACAGCCCGCAGTCGCGGTACGAAGAAAGGCGATTACTATAGAATAGGATAGAATAGAATAGAATACTCATACTATATAGCCTACTTATACATACTTTAACTTTACTATATCCTATCCTATATCCCATATATACATATACTATATCCTACCTATCCATTTTATAAATTCGAAAGTAACTCTGTCTGTATGTATGTTACCTTTTAACGCTTAAATCAATGAACGGATTTCGATAAAATTTGGCAATGAGATAGATGGCAACCTGGGATAAGCTAGTTTTTATCTCAAAAATAATCCGAAAAGGGGGTGATATAGGGGATGAAATTTTGTATGAGAAACTTAGCATTTCTTAAGTTAGGGATATGAAAGTTTAAATGTAATTATGCTTTTGGTGAGAAATAAAAAAATATTTGTTTTAGGGTTGTTGTAAAATCAGCCCCCAACCGAATGAATTTAAAATTCACATGATTATTGAAATTTTTGTTGTGTATTAACTCTTTTTAGGATACTTAAGGAATTGGAAATATAGTCAGAATCCGTATGTTGAAGTATTATTTATATTAGTATATATTTCATTTAAATCAATTTGAAGTTATAAAATAACTTAGCTACTATGTAGGTAATATGCCGTGGTCAATGGCGGCCACATGGTGGTCAATGGTTCAGTGTTTCAAATTAATAATGATAATATTAAAATTAATTATTATTATTTTTAATTTCGAAGTTTAAAAAAAAAAAGTGTTTAATACAAAAATAAAAATATTATTTGCACTTATTATCTGTGTGTTACCTTTTCACGCTTTAACGGCTGAATGGATTTAGATGATAGGATACTTTTTATCCCGGTAGTACCTACCTACGTCCCCGTGGGATAATATCCGACCTCCATGCGGGCGAAGCCGTGGGCAACATCAAAAAAAAAAAAAAATTAATAAAATAATTTTCTTAAAGGCTCCTACAAACAGGCGCGACACGCGACGTGAATCACACGCGACACAAAGGCACCGCTCGTCGCGCGACAGGCGGTGCCATTGTGTCGCGCCTGTTTGTAGGAGCCTTAACTCAGATTTGGACCATTACATAATTATCGCCTATCACACACGGTGAATTCTTTAGTAAAATGCTATAATATAGTCATAGATATCTATTTGTGACAGAGCTAAGTAACTATCCTTCAATAGACGCTGAAATGTAACGAGCACTAGACGAGACGGAAAGAAGCCATATGTAGATAAACAATTTTAATTAATAAAGAAACTTGGCAACCGTTCCCCAGTTAACTATATGGAATTAAATTAGGTCGGGAACGCATTCAACGTGAAGGAATACCTACGTTTTAGAAAAGTAAAAAGATAAATTCTCGTTAACACAAATTTATAACTTTGTGTTAACGAGAATTTATCTTTTTTTATATAGGTGGATACAGTAATATCTGAACCGACGAGATACGTTCTCAAAAATGTCGCGAATCTTTACAATAAAGTAACACGCCCCACTTGTTCTGACTACTTTAAGCACATAACTCTTAACATCAGCATCGTAAAACGCAAAACTTATAGAGACAGCTGGACGATCAGTGGACCATGCTAGGCCAAAATATAGATCATAAAAGTACTCACAAATATGGTATCGTAAGACTCCCCGTATAACTTGATTGGTACTTTCAGCGATATTTCAGGGGAGGGTACTTCGCTCCCGCGGGGCAGGGTCTGGTCATACCCCGGCCCGTGCGGGTACAACTGGTCGCGCGTTACTGCGCACACGCACGCTACAAGCGCGAGGACTCCCGCACACGTCCACATCTCTCCACGCTTCACACAACACTGGAATCGCTGGAATGCCCCGTTAATGGGACGCACATTTTGTCGCATATATCTACATATACGACTAGGTATACGGAAATAAACCTAAGCTTTGTTTCGTAAGGTGCAGGGAATCTGGCGCTCCATGGATTTTTGGGTCGATGAGAATATTTTCGTTAATTGCTGAAGATAATTGGTGCAGATGCGCTTGTTTTTGTCACATTTAGTAATGACCCCTTTTGTTAATTTTACTGATTAGTGAAGTACATTCTAAGTTAATTGTATTGATTGGGACTCCACGTAGTGATACCATTGGCGATAATCATATCCGCATCTTTCTAAAAATCCCAGTCTCCTTTATGGCTTTCCATAAATGGGAAGTGCTGAAACGGCAACGTAATCGCCGAAGATTCCGTCATTGATATTGCAGATAATGGCAATGGTATTTTACACAGTAGGGGCAAAATAGCTTTTAGTCCCTCGTAATAGGTTTCATCCAAACAGTTCTGTAGCAAACAATGTGGAGTAAATGTGTCATTACAATCCTGCAGATATTGGTAGCCCGATTCTAGAAAGTTGGTTCCCGATTTTACATTTTCCTGCAGTCCATTCAATATCCTTACTTCGCTTCTATGAAGTGCTCGAGAAAGCTATTTCTGTTCATAACTGCGTATCACAATAAATACAAAAACAACAACAAATGTCCAATGAATTAGACATTAATTAAGTAGGCACACAGTCTCGGGAATGTCGTTATCTTCCACCAAGTTAGAATCGTTTGTTTGTTTGTCCCCATTAATGAGCATTATCTCATAAACCATGCGATTACTACTCCATTCATTTAGGTGCTATTAATATTAAATAACGACGTTTTGATAATTTATTAGAGGAACGGAGAAGATGCGTTTGGCAATGTGTATGAATTTTGGCGATCACAATGTGTTTAATAGAAATCGTGTTTATTTGCAAGACAAAACATTATGTTTAAGAGAGTTCAAGTTGTAAGTACTTACAGTTTGTCCTGAAAAACGTCATCTGGGGGATTACCATCCTTCCCCACCAATCTCCCCCCCCCACCATAGGTAGCTATTTCTGCCGCCAAGCAGCATTACTTCTACGTCTGTCGGAACAGGTCAACTCAAAGCTACAATGGCTCTTTCTTCAAAAGGCCCCTCCAGACGTGGTCCTGCATTGTTAGACCTGGACTTTAAAAGAGACTATGACCTCTGAGTTTGTTTCGGCATTTCTTCTCAGGGATCAGTCAGCTAGGAACTGCAGGCGCCGTCTAGTTTTAAAATATTGACCAACAAATTGATGTATAAAAGTGTCTTAAAAGATCTACTTGGGTATAGAAATACAAATCATTTCATTTTATTTCATAGTTTAGGTAAGGGGTTGAGGAGTTCAAATTGAGGGCATATGAGACGTTTCAACTTTGTCGAGATACGCATTGGCGCTGCTGGTAGGTATGTATTCAGAGTCGGCGGAACAGCACTAAAACTGTAACATTTATGGTTTTACTAGCTTTTGCCCGCGCCTTCGCTCGCGTTAATTTAGACTTTGACTATCAATTCGGGTTATAATTCAATCATGATTCGAAAGACACGTGGCGCCATCTACTATCATAAGGACGTTATTGTTGTGTCCTCGGGAACAGTATTTTTTTGCGGGATGAAAGGTACCCTATGTCCGTTTCTGTACCCCTGACAACGTATATGCAAAATTTCAGGATGATCCGTTCAGTGGTTTAGGCGTGAAAAGGTAACAAACAAACTTACTTTCGCATTTATAATATTAGTTAGGAAGTTAGGATTGCGTTTTGTCTTATGTTTGCTTGAGTCATCTCAAAGAAACGTCTCGTAGCATTCATCCACAAATAAAACATTGCGTATCCCGAACGATTCGACATTGCAATTTTCACAACTTTTGGCAAAACACACATGTTGATTGTTATTTGTCAACTACCAAAACATTGAAAAGGGCGAAGGGAGAAACTTCAATGAATTTGATGTGAAATCATTTCGTTAATATTGGCACGAGAGCACCGGGTATTCCAATAGCCAATTTCAATGGCGATGATTTTATTAATGCTTATATTTCTAGTACAGTTGTTCTTCGTTGAACTGGGTCAGGTTATTCAGTCTCCAATAATGCGTTTCAAAGCAGGTTAGATTGGTAGTTAATATTTTTGTCCGGATCGGAACGAACTCTGGGTCTCAATTTGCTCAGCTAGGTTAACTACCAAAAATCTCACCGTATAAACAGGTCGAAGCGAGCTTGATGTGAGCTGTCATTGGACTTGATGCTAGGGATTAAAACTAGTGACAGTTCACTTCACCTAGGTTTTTACGGTGAGATTTTTACAGAATCAAACCATCGCTATTGCGATAATAATATAGCAAGTCTCCATGCCATTGAATCACAAATTCAGTCACAGTAGGTCTTCACACAAAGCGTACAGCACTCGCGATTATCTGTGAGCATTGGCCCAACTATAGATAATTCGCAAACCAAAATATCTGGCGACAATTTAATTCACAATTCCCAGGTCGCCGACCCCGCAGCAGAATGCACGAAACTCCTGGCAAGTTGCCTCTGATGCTCAGATAAACTGGGTTATAATTAAGTTCCTCGCTAAAAGATAGAAACACTTTACGTACTTTGCGGCCAATTGAATACACAAGTAGGACGGGGCGATGTCGTGCGTTGTTATTTTTTCTCGCCCGATGTGAAAGATAGTCGTAAATAACATTCATGTGTCGTATTATTTTGAGATTGCATTTAGAGAGTTATTTTCGTTTTGTTAAGTGGAGGGAACTCTCAAAAGCTCTATCATTGGTGTTCGAGTATGTCTCGGACATTCAGATGTGTCAATGGATGTATGAGCTGGGTCATAAGCGATCATTTATTTATATTCTGGTCTTGCTTTTTAAAGGATATCATCTGCATATAGCTTTCATTTATTTTATTGATAGCCTTTTTTCAAAGTGATAGTTGTAGTACCAAACGTTTAATATCAGTTCTGAGTCTCTGTGTGCCATTTGGCAAAGGCCTCCTCCAACCTCTTTCAATTCTCCCTGTTCCTTGCCTGTCTAGTCAAAGTCTTTCCAGATGTCCTCACCAAGCCATCCTGCCATCTTTTTAAGGGTTTTCCTTTCTTTCTCTTCCCCTCCCTAGGGTACCATAAGATCACTTTTATGTTCCATTTCTTTTCCCCCTGAAAGTGTGACCGGCCCATCTCCATTTTAATCTTCTCAGTTTTAGTACTACATCTTGTGTTTTGGTTGCCTTCCTGATTACAGTGATTGGTTCTTTCTATATTTTTTTTCCTTATCGTACTCCGTTCCATGCTACGCTAACACGTTTGAAGTTTTGTCTGTTTGGGTTTGGCAAAGCCCATGTTCGGCATTCGTAAGTTAGTATAAGAAGGATGCTGGTGTTGAAAAGCTTTACTTTCACAGAGGTGTTTATTTTCTTGTCTTTCATTATTCCTTTGTTGGACCAGTATTTCATCCACACATGCCCTATTCGTGGTTCTATCTCTTTGCTGGATTGTTATTATGTTATTGGTTGTGATTATTTGGCCTAAATACACGTGTATACAGCTGTCATGTAGTAAATAATTTAAAAATAAGCCATAGGTAGGGTTAGAATTGTGAACCTCCTCCTTCTTTGAGTCGATTTATGGTAGCTTCTCGCAGTGGTGATACTTCTAAAAATACATCCATTCATACAAGGTAGAACGTTTGGTGTTAAGTAGACTGAAAACCACATCATTTTATGAAAACTAATTGAAACTCACGTTCATAATAGACCATCGCAAAGTTTAATTTCATCTAAAAATCTATTACGTGGCACTATAAGTCGAGTGTGTAATAAATTATTAACAGAAATATATTGTTCGACGCAGACGAGGTAAAAACTAAACCGCTTATTGCCGAGTAAATGATGAAAAATGTTCACTTCCGAGCCGGGAACCACTACTGTGTGTACTTATTTAGGTGGTTCTACTTTCAGGAAAATAATCACTTTCGCAGCATTGCTTTGAATTTTTATTTTCAGTATAGAAATAATGTAAAAGTATTTATTTCGACTCGCCCAGGAATTAAATAGACGAAATATTAAAAGTAAGGTTGTTGAGCTATAAATCTAGACCCGTGAATTTTATCAATGATTGTGGTCAAAATAAAAACGGCAATTGTTGAAGAAGACGATACACAAGTATCATAATAATAGCAAATTCCAAAATGATTTTAGAGAAAACTAGTGCATCAAAATTGCGGCTTTTATCAAACTGTCTAAGAATGCTTAAAGGTACTGAAATGTATCGAAATCACATGCCATATATTTCAGCAACTTGCATTATTTTATTTCCAAACAAGAACCGCCAGAGTGCAAAAAATGATCGAGTAAATAGTAGTGGTGTTTGCAAAGAAATTAATGCTACCGTGACTCGGCTCAGCGTCCGGCCGGACAAGATCTAAATCTGACGGGAGCTCGAGCGGGCGAACTACTCCGGACAACGCCAGACGCCGGGCGGAGCCCTGCACTAGGAGGACCTTTTAAAAGCCATACAGAACACACGTTAGCGTGTTTATAGCTTTGTTCTGTACCGACTCTAACTGGACCTCGGAGTAGACAGATATAGTCTGGTCAGACATTGGTGATGTAAAAGATTTTTTTGTATATTTGTCTGTATTTACGTCACATAATTATGAAGATAAAAGAAAAATAGAATAGATGTTATCTTCATGGAGAAGCTCACAAAATGCAGAAAATTCCGCTCATATATGACCTGGAAACGTGTACATTGGTGTGGTGTTAGCAATGAAGGTCTGACGATCGATAAAATGCAAGAACACATGCGCGATATAAACTTTGTCATGATGGGAAATCATAAAAACGTTTCACAATGCTCTTTAATTTCCTTCCAACGTTTCAACAGTTTCGTTTGGTAGTTAACAGGCGGCGCCGGTCCTTAGAACCACTATTATCTTCAAAGTATATTCCTATCATTTTCCTCAGACTAAAGGTAATGACTCAAACGCCGGGGGCGACTACCGAAAATTATCTCAATTCTCAAAGACTGCATTTTTCTTAAAAACAAAGACCGCTCGAAAATTTATTTATCGCTTTTTGTCGAGATTAATTGAATGGTGGAGGGTTGCGGGTAGTTTCGGCTCGGCGTCTCGGCGGATCCGGTCGGCGAATGATTTCCCGCTTCCGGGCCGTTTCCGTCCCGTAGCCGTGGACGTGGTATTGCTAACGATACGCTTTGTGCTACCTACCTTTGTGGTCGCACCCTTATTTATGGTATCTATAAGAAAATGATGAAGTTACTGTTGCCTTTTTTCCGTTAATGGCAATTTTCTTTCTGTGTGTATTGGTGGAAAATATTTGAGATTGTTTTGGTGGTTTTCCTGTTGATTTTTTTGACGATTTACAGAAATCTATATTTAGTTGTGAGCAGTCGCGTCATTGACTTCTCATCCGTAGACAGGCGCAGTACCTATTTAAAATGGTTACGAAGAGTGCCTTATTTTTTGTTTTATGAGTCATTGCCTCGTTGATGAGTTTAAACTGCATATAAGTGTCGGCTGTAAGGTAACATTTTAAGAAAGTCTAGACGCTGGGAAATGCAGACGGAGCAATAAATAGCTCTGAGTGACCGAATGCCTAGGACAGGGCTGTCATGGGACGAGAAACAAGTAACTTTAGTGTTTCAATGCGTTGACTAAGTGGTTTTATGTAGGTCTAAAGTTGGATTTACTTTTAGAGAGTTGTCGTATTGTGTCAAATATTGCAATATTCTCTGACTACTAATAAGGTGGGTCACTTCAGCTGTGAAGAACTTATTATATTATAATGATTGGTTTCTTCGTCAATATAAGCGAAGAGCGATTGACCGAAGAATCGGTACAGTTCCTGTATAATGGGGATAGGACTCAAGACAGGAATATAATCTGTGTCATTCGTCAGCTTTTTTACTGTATACGAAAAAATATATTGGCTATGATGTACTGCTCTATCGTGCACCTCCGACACAGGTCGTGAACCGGTGACAAACCCCCGGGCTAAGGTCATAAGCAGCCCATGCTTGTACATTCCTTATTCCCTCAAAATGTACGAAACAATAAGGAAAAGTCGACGATAATGAAGAGTTCCAGGGGTGTCCGCAAATAATCTACTTTGTGCCGCACGTGACCGCGTCTCGGCGTCACTTAATTAATATAAACTCTCGGGACAGCCCTGCATTACCGGTAAATTATTACATAGTACATGTGTGTATGTATGTGGCTGCTTTACTGAAATACGTACGTTACGTTGTTTTTCAAGATATACTGTGCTGAACAGATTGCGAGATCTCTCTCCTACGGGCTCCTTCAGGGAATAGGAATGTCCTGAAATATGTTTCGGACTTTTCAAAGTTTTTAGAGATGCTGATTGAAACATAAATTTATATTTTTTGTTTGAAATATGTGAAGGTATGTTTTGGATAGTAAGTTGGATTATTCAATGGATTTTATGTTTTTTTTTTGTTTTAGGACATAACATTCAGTTTTCACCATCATCTCGGGTATCTTGGCCATGTGGGTTGCATTTGTTATCCAGTCTCACCATTCAACTGAATTATTCTTCAGTAAAGGAACACGTGCATGATAACGAAGTGCATATTTACTTATTAAACAAAGGACAAATAAAAAATAAAGCACATTCGTGGGTATCATAATTGAATTCCCAGTTTTTGGCATGCGGTCATCAGATGTCCGGTGGTTTTACATTATGTACTGGTTCATAAATATGTATGCGAGTAGGTATGAGTCGCGCACGACTTCATTTATATGTATATAGGTGCACATATGTTAGTTTTGAAGTTACTAACCTACTGTTTTGGTCATTGTGAGCTATTTCTTTGGTTTGGTATTTTGGCCTCGTCTGTGAAAGTATTCAGCTGTCTCCTTGTAGATTTTCTCATAGATTTCTGCATAGATAATGTCTAGGTGCCTTTTATGTCAGTACGTCTATGAAAATATTTCAGGCAATGCAATCTTCTATATTTTTAGCTTGTTAAATAAACTTTAAGCAATACTAAACATTATCTCCATCTGGTGTTAGATATCAATACCAACCCACATGAACATACTTTCTAGGTGCACCAGTAGGTATTGGTTTAATATTCCAATTGGTTATTTAATTCTCGTGGCCAATCATGACAGTCGCACGTTTCGATCGAAGGTTAAGCAACTCTTGCCGCGGTCGGTTCGTGGATGGGCGACCATCCATTACATATGGAGACCCCTCCGTGCCTCGGCGTTGACTCCAGCTGTCATTCGTAGATCTTTGACTGTCATTACGAATAGTCAGACGCCCAAAAGTCTGACCACCAGTCTTACGAAGGGGTATCGTGTTACCCAGTTGTGGAGGTCAGATAGGCAGTCGCTCCGTGTAAAATACTGGTATTCAGCTGCATCCGGTTAGACTGGAAGCCGACCCCGACATAGCTGAGAAAAGGCAGGTAGTTTGATTGGTGTTCTATTTAATTCTTCGAATAAGTGTCTTAATGAAACTGTTCGTCATTCCAGGAACGAATCGTTCTCTCATCAAAGTACTCGAAACACGTTTTGCATCTTTCTCGGAAATACTGTTCTTATGTGAATGATGACACGAAGATAGATCGAACAACTTACCGTTTTGTCTGTCTGCCTCTACATGACGATGTTTTGTTGGATGATGTTATCAGTTATCAGGGTCCATTTCTCAGCTTGTTAAATGATAAATGATTTTATTTCTGTAAGTAGGTTTATACAAATACTTTTACACGTCAATCATATTTTAAAACTAGATGAGGTCGGCGTTTCCTATCTGACTACTCTGAGAAGAAAGGCCGAAACAAACTCAGAGGTCACAGTCTCTTTTAAAGTCCAGATATAATCTTGGTCAGATCATGTGAAGACCATGTAGATTTGAGTCTGAAATGGTCTTTTGAGGAAAAACCACACAGAATGAGTGGATCTGTCCAGTCAGCGCACGCATTTGTCAGTAATCGTGCAGCTCAACTTAAAACTTAAGGAGCTCAACGATTTTGTTACGTGAATGTATTTTACTTAGGTTATTATGGAGTATTTTAAGTACAAACCTTATATTAACAATTTATGGATCTCTTAGTTGTCCGAAATAATATGATTGATTTTATTTTGATTGACCGAGCGAGCGCGAAGCGTCTTCGTTTCAGCTCGGGCAATAATGCTTTCGTATGTCCGGATGTCCGGATGGCTATTCTTCTCAACAGGTCGCATTTCTCAACCGATTCTCGTAAAATTTTGTGAGCAGGTTCGATAATTATATGGAATTCTTTTATCGATTCAGTTTTTTTTTTTTTTTTAAATGGCGGAGATAAGGGGGTTCAAAGTGTTCAAATAATCGTATTCAGCCATTACGCGCGCGCTTTTTCCTTTAAGGTGAACATTTATTTAGTTTTAAGCTATGCAATGACAGACTAGCGAGATCTACAGTTCACAGAGCCACTAGTAAGAACCTAAGTAAAACCTGTTAACACAGCAAAGTCACGGCCACCAGAAATGGGTTCAACATCATCAGTTTAACAACTATGTCCTTGAAAATGCTGACTAGAAATCTGTTCCCGGGTAACGTAAAAGAAGTTGGAAGGATAAAGCTAAATATTATACTTAGCGATGAAAGAGATACCTGTTCAAATTCACTCAGGAGTACACTGCTCCCAATTTTCTCTTCGTGTTACCAAATCCTGGCTGATTTCAAACGAACAGAACATAATACCAGTGACATGAAAATGCTTGGAATAGTGAACTTTTGTGCCAGTTTCACAAGATGCTCTAATCAACGGGCCACATTGAGCGACGAGCTCGACGCGTTACGTAAGTCATAAAACAGGAATCGCATTAGCAAAGGGTTGGACGAGGCAGGCCGTTTGACGCGAACGTTGTTGCGGTATCGCGGTCTGGAGGACAAGGGATAAGAGAATAGCGGGATAACGGTGCTAAATTAGGTACAGGGGTCCGCGTGAATTCATGCGGGCCAACACCTGGCCGGGGGAGCGTGATGAAATGCGCAAGCACTCCAGCACCCGGCTAAAGGTAGTAGAAGAACACCGTGTGGTTTTAGTCAGTAAGAGTCTGATAGTCCCCTCCACCTTTTTTTTTTGATTCGGCGTGGAATATCCGCATGGATGTCCTCCGCCCTGGGGGGCGGAGGGGTCTGTCAGACTTTTACTGACTAAAAACCACCCCGGTGTTCCATCCCACACCTGCGCCGCGGCTGTTTGACTCCCCCCGCGACATCTAAGAGGGGCGCGCGTGGAAAACTACGCGCCGCCACCTCGGGTCCTGATGTATGGGGGACCCATTTAGGAGGGCTGGAAGAGGGCGTTGTCCGCCCTCCGCCGACGACCGGTGCGCCTGCTGCGGGCCGGGTGAGAGGATGAGATCTCTCGCTCCCTTTCCGCAGCCTCCTTCTGCGAGATTACTGTTTCGCAGAAGGATACCACCGCGTCCCGGGACACCTCGCCGCCGACCATAGCATTCACTACGGCTGGCAGCGACAGGTCACTGCCTACTCCTGAGATGAGGGCACGGTGCGGCTCCTCCCAAGCGGCACACTCTGCCAGCGTATGCGGCGCCGTGTCCTCCAGGCAGTCGACACTGTGGTGACACCGGGCGTCCGGCTCCCTGTTTATGCGACACAGGTACTTCCCGAAGCAACCGTGCCCCGAGAGCACCTGCGTCACCCGAAACCACAGGGAGAGACCCCTCCACCTGCCCTAGGGTGGCATCCATGATGATTTCCACACGAAAAATAAAAGAGAAAAAAAGGTACAGGGAACTATATGGAATCTTATTGTCCGTCTTGGTAGTCGCAAGACGCCATTCTAGTTGCATAGAAACGTAGTATGTTACGACTCTTTCAGTGTGGATCCTGTCGGGCACATTGCCGCAATTATTAATTATTCGATAGTTGGAGCAAGTACTTAGATCAAGTTTACAATATTCTTTTAAAATAATTCTGCTATTAGCAACAAAATATAGTAACGTTTGTCACGCTTTAGTTTGTCGAGTGAAAGTTGTGTCCCTCTATCGTTCGTCGATCAAGAGTTCCGTCATCCTATCGTTTGTCGAGAAAACAATCAGTCGCATTAAGATCCGTCGAGCTGACGTGCTGTTGCACCTCTGATGGTCAGCATATCGTACTGTCGTTCTAAAATTTGGCATGTGTTTGTCGCAACAATGATGCAGAGTCGGTCCGTAACGAGTGACCATGGAAGCTTCAAATTTAACAGTCAATACGTAATTCTGCAATTTGCATTTTTGTAGCAGGCGATTTAATGTAAATGGAGGAACCTAAGTAATGATTACTGAAGGCTCTCGTTAGATTTTTACAGCTGAAAATTAATGATTCTGAAATCTCCATGTTTTCTGAAAGCTACAGCGTCAGGCAGTTCCCTTTCAGCACCCTCTTCCGCTTCCTTCTATTCCTTACGCCTGTGCCTAAGTGGTCGCTCGTAAACAGTTTACGACAGTGTGCCAGCGGTGGAGATTAAAATCATGCATTTATTTTATTCGTCATTATTCCACACCGCCCAGCCTCTGTATACAAAGCTAGCTCAAAAAAATTTGGAACAATCTCGCCACTATGACTGTTTTTACGTTCCTGTGCTCGTTCCTATTAAAAGATAAATGTTTTAAGTACTTTTTGTCATTAGGAATACTCATTTGAATTTGTGTTGTTAAATTTTTACAGTGGTAGGTGTTTTTGGTGATAGTTGATTTTGACTCAATGCTCTTAAGACTAACCATAGCTGGTGTTACCAATAAATTAACTAAGGGCCGATTTTTCAATCGTCGGCTAACGTTTATCTGAAGATTAAATACCTATAGCAGATCGAAATTGCAGTTTGAGATATTTCCTCGAATCGACAAATGATTCATTAGAAGTGCGAAATACAATTTGTATTCTTCAGATAAAAGTTATCTTCAGATTGAAAAATTGGCCCTTGGAAACCAATAGTTGATTTCAAAAATAAGCTAGATAGACGTATTGAATTATCTAGAATCACCTACCTACTTAATTCCTATTTGATGCATGGATGTTATAAAGCATGGTAGGAATTTAGTCATATATTTGAATTTAGTGAAATAAACTATTGTTTTCGTTTAATTATTTAAACAATGTCCGCGATTAGAAATGGTTCTATGAATTCGTGCAAAATTTGGAACTAAGGTACCTAGTAGCTACTTAACTACAATGTTAAATTAGTTGCAGTTGATAATGAAAACGCATAATTAAGTCGATGCCGCCACTTAGAAGCTATATGCTGAATTTTAGCTATTTATTTGAAGAAGAGAGAAGACACAAGAGAGTATTTCGCACCTTTT
Source organism: Dryobotodes eremita (assembly GCA_917490735.1). NCBI lineage: Eukaryota > Metazoa > Arthropoda > Insecta > Lepidoptera > Noctuidae > Dryobotodes > Dryobotodes eremita. The sequence goes on along the minus strand of OU823249.1, from coordinate 20,106,550 downwards.
TACTTTTACGCTCCATAAACAATTCAAAATAAAATAAAAGATTTTTTCAAAATTTTGAAACTGATTCTAAATTCGCTTGAGTGACCAAATCCAGCCAGGTTCATTTTTCTACCAACCTGTATGATGTGCCAAATAAGGTACCCTTTTGCAGACAACCTTTACGGTACCTACCACCTACCAAAAAGCACGAAATTGGGATGTATAAAAGTAACAAGTTCATGAGTTCAATGTCGATTTAATTAAACTACATATTAGGTATTTTTCGGTATAATTTGAACGCTAGTTTGTACTTGCGGGTAATTCCGTAACACACTAACAGTAGGTATGGCTTTCTTTTTGACAGTTCAAAAACATTCATTGCGTTATTTACCTTGCTGAGCAGACAAATTTTTCGAACATATGAAGCAGTGGATTAGCAATAGGCTTCAAAATGATTCAAATTGTGATTGATAGTGTGTTACGTAATTAAGATGCTGAGTCCAAACCAAACACAGCAGTAATTTTCTCTTCACGACCGTAATGTTACTACGATAAGCTTCGGAAAGTAAGTAAGTTAGTACTTGTCTTTTATTCTACGTCTCTAACCAATTCAAGTCTAGAATTAAACGAAAAATATCTACTATTTGGGTTCAAGAGCCAACAAATCGCCGATAAGGGTAAGGTCGGGTGTCGAACCCGCGAAATTGTGGCGATACCATTATAATAATATACAAGGTCAGAGTTACTTGTGATAGCGGGAGCATGGCGATATATTATCTTGTACTCGTAAGATGTACCTATAGGATGACGTTGGTTGAGTTCCCTTCCAAGTTTTCATATCAACATTGAACAAATCAGTAACATGACATAGTATGTTACTGATTGGTTCAATGGTGCTACGAAAACTGGGAAGGGATTCGGAAGACTATTTCACGTAACGTTCACCGATTCGTGATCTTCGCTCAAATAACACTAAACTGCTTTCCAAATGTCTGTCAATTGTGTGGAGTCTTTTTGCATCTCGATTTAGGTCCCAAATAAGTAGTCCTCCCTCACACACACCCGACGACATATCAAGCTATACTTTTCCAGCACCCTAATTATGTAACACACTATCTATCACAATCTGAATCATTTTGAAGCCTATTGCTAATCCATTGCGTCTTAAGTTCGAAAAATTGGTCTGCTCAACAACGTAAATAACGCAATGAATGTTGTTGAACTGTCAAAATGAAACCCATTCCTACTGTTAGCGTGTTACGTAATTACCCCGCAGTTTTAGCTGACATCACATTTTATAGGCTTTTCGAACAATGAGAAGTCAGCTTGATATGTAGTGGCGTGTCGTGTCGTGTCGTGTATCATAAAAAAATAGACAAGAAATTATAGAGCTAAGGGCCCTGGAACATTCATTAGCTTAACTTGATTGAGAAAGCACTCACATATTCCAAATCCACCACAACTCAATACTATGACGACAGCTAAAACATTTTAATATGGCGAGAGGTCAATCTTGAGAGAAGTTAATCATGATTCTTATCAATAACATAGCCTATTATGATGATGAACACACTAAAACACTGCCCCAACAGATTTACAACAACAACATGACGGAATAGTTCCTTAAATCACACATAAACTTAGTGAATGTGGTCGAAAATGTGTTGAGATAATAATTTAGGGGGACGTTTGATGGGCCCCGTAATCTGTGCAGTGTCGGCGTGCCTACGGGCTCGTAAAACGGTTTATAGTCGCCTCTCCGGTGCGACAGTACGGTTACGGCACGGCACGGTATGTCGGACGAGATTTTTGGCACGATGAAATGTTATGGTTGGTTTCTAGAGGGTTAGTGTAATGATGAGATTTAGTTGAGATACTGCATGTCACTTGCTTGTTCGACGTAATTTACCTACTGTAGAAAATATATAGGCACTACAAAAATAAGCTAGTGCAAAGTGAAGTGACACAAAAATTGTTTTAATCCCTATTTTGTTTATGTACTTTTACACTCAATTTCAAAAGTGGTTAATGCTAACTTGAAGAGCGGAGTCTCCTAACACAAGCGATTTTTTCCTTAAAAGATGATCTCCAAATCTTGTATGTAAATGCACATTTTAATTGAAATAAACAATTTATTATTATTTTATTTTGATTTTTTATTAACACAAGTTTGTATTTACTTTATACATATATAATGTTAGTTTGTAAGGTACCTATATGTAGGTATATCTATAGGCCATTGCAGCCTGAAATAAACACAGACGAAGACATTATGCTTTGTTTGGCAAGTGGCTGTAACATTCGCCTGGAATTTTCTTAGCTATAATTTCTTAGATGTACAGTTTGCTAAAAAGAATTTGGTGAATCAAAACTGAACCTTAAAATAGATAAAAAAGCATGTTCTCCCTTGTGCAAGATAAAATAAATAAAAATCTGTTTGCAGTTCGCTAAGAAAACGTGGAAGTCTATGATTACTTTCTTGGAATATCTGAATACCTACTTCGGACTGGTCATGTCCCTCTTTCAGAAAGCTTTCAGGAATATAACTGAAGAGTATGAGAATATAACCAATACAAGGAGGTATTTGCCTTAAGCCTTGATATTTTTTGTTAGAAAATATTACCAACTATTTCAGGTTGTCTTCTCATATAAAGAAAGGCCGAAAATGTTTCACTCAGCAAGCTCTATATACGCACCTATGCATATATTCACGCTTATTTTTGGGATTATAAAACATAGCGCCATCTGTTATTAAATCCCAACATTAAAACATCCTATACGTAAGCAGATGTTGCCTAATTCAAATAATTTCGGTCAGTATTTTAATATACGTACCTACGCAAAAGCGCTCGCAGCGATATTTCAATTATGCCAATAATTAAAATCGTTTCATGATTTCGAATGTTAATTACGTCGAATGGAATACAAACGAAGAATTTGATTTCGCTCATGTTTGAAACGAAAACAGACGGGGAATACTTTATATGTTGGCAAATAAACCGTGTACGAAGGCTTAGTATTGGGTCAGGTAAACTTTTGTTCTCAGCTTCGAATCACGGGGAGTTTCCTTTAGGGTTATGTTATCGTGAAAAAGGGAACCTTACGAAGCATTATTATTTTTGTTGGCTTTTGTGATTTCGATGTCATGATGAAACTTTCAGAAATGGGCAGGTCATTCCTCGTCAGCCCAGCTGATCATTTTTACATAAGATCAATAGGTATCATGTGTAATGATTTGTCTGATTTCAAGTTAGTGTGAAGTTACTACAGTACGTAACAATATTTCTGAAATTCAGCCATTTTCTGAAAACTTCAATACGGTATAGAGTGTTTCAAGAATTTTTATAGAATACCACCAGTATAATATGAACGGAACCCTGCTTTTTACGTTAGCTACAGTTGGCAGGTTTTTTGTTTATATTTGTTTAGGACTAAAGTTCATCAGGACGATGGGCGTTTCCCGGGTAAATATTGCTCGCCCGATATAATATAGTGAACCGAAGTGGTTGTGAATTAAATTGAGAACGTGCGCTCATCTTAGGATGGGGGTTGTCGTGAACAATTTAATAGTATCAGCTGGTTTAATTCTCACGGAGTGGGAGATTAGTAGTTATTGTGTTATGATCGGGTTATACATATATTATATGACGGAATGTTCTAGCGGCTGAGACACCACGTGTCGTTGCTGATCCGTCATCTGTTGGTCCTTCATCATGGGCGTGTACGTGCAGGTGTTTGGAAAATAATACTCGCAAAATAACACACTTAATTTACTTTCAAATATCGCAACGAGATTTAACTATAAAATTTAATGATTACAATGATTATCACTGATTAAGTCTAATCACAACAATTGTTAAACCTGCATTTAGAGCCAATGGATTTGTGCGTATGCACCGCGTGACGATAGCATCACAAAGTACTCGCCATCACCGCCATGACACTCACAACCCCGTTCAGTGTTACCCGCTCTAAGTAAAAAAAATCCCACTAAAGAAATAAGTTCTAAACCAAAGAGTAAAAATAATCGATTACAAATTTTACAAAGTGTTACAATAAATTGACTAAATCATCAGGCGCCGTCATATACAAATACAAATATTTTATTGGAACAAAAACATGTTACAATTTTTGTGTACATTAATACTGCGTTAGTTTAGTAACTGTGTCGCAATTGTTAGCGCCCACCCCAGGAGCGAAAGACAACTGCGTTCCATAACACATACACCCACATAGGTACATTTTGAACTAGATATAGTGTATTTATTTTATTTCTTGAATTTTTGTTTATTTTTATGTTTCGTATGCTGCACTGGTTGACGGCATCACGTCAACGCCGGCTATCGCTGAAAACCAGCGCTAGGGCTCTGTCTCGCATAGGGTCGTAGCATTATGCTGAGCGATTGCCGTTTTGCGTGAATGTGACGCATATTTTCCCGCAATTCATTATTTTTTGTGTTTGTGTGTTTTTCTTTGCGTCATGTTTACCGCAAATAAATGTGTTTTCTTTCTTTCTTTATTTCATAACAACAATTTTGGTTATAGTTATACAACACACGCAATATGGAACACGGAGAATGATGCTTACCTATCCATTTAATTTTTATTTCTAAAGAATGGAAAAACGTATTTTACGAGAAATTAGTCTCGTATAGGTATCGTTAGTCAAGCACATGGGTTTTCAACGGGGACGATAACGCCCCCTCTTGGGCATTTGAGATTTTCAGGGGGTAGTAGAAGACCCAGAGAAAATCATATCCTTTCTTATGACTTTATAATATCACACGTTTAATTATAATCGTGGCAATAGCTGTTTCAGATTCTCGACAGATGTTAAGTAAAATAATTGGGAGGCTAGAAAAAAAAAAACTCAATGTAGCAAAATAAGGTTGAGAACCTATGGTCCGCTTGTCGGAGCGGGCACTTATCGTTTTCGTCCTTCCGCGGCTCTCGTTCGCTGTCGCCAAAATTTGTGAAAGGTTGCACCTTAGTGATACAGCTAAGGAATCTATAGTTTCCCCAAATTGTTTTGTGCTGATAATAAACTGTTTTCCTTACTATAAACCATCGTCTTTCACTAAAAATAACCACACGCCATTATAAGACCATAGGTTCTCAACCTTATTTTGCAAATTTGAGTTTTTTTTTTCTAGACCTCCAGTTTTTTATCTAGCAGAATTAAAAAAGTCTTAACTTCGAAATGCATCTGAGCAAAATGTGTACGACTTCTAAGTTATCGAATAACTTGGAGTTTTAAAGCCCTCATAAACATGTCTTTGTTAAGACTGGTTAGTGACGATATAGGAGTCTAATAAAATGCAATCTACTGTAAGTATCTAGAGGCTAAGTAAGTGCACGTGCGGACCCTGCTTTAAACCGGGATTACCAGATAGAAGAAGCACTAATGAGTACCAGGTCTTAAAGCATACTTACGACCCTCATTTCCATCCCGAAGACGTCCAATTCAGGCGCGGATTAAAATCGTAAGACGCTTTAATTGAAAAGGTTCGTCTGTTGCAGTAACATTAAGTTTTATTGGCGGTCAGTCTTTATATCTGCCGAGGGACTGTACGCCGTCAGCGTAATGATAATGTCGATGACCTCTGCTACTGACTGCCTGAACGGTTTGTTTTGTTTTAAATTGTTCTCTGTTCGGTTTTTGAATTCTTTTCTCGTTTGGGTAATTAGAGGTAAATGGGTATAAAAATGTTGTTTTTTCAGAGTTTTCTTACTGAAATTGTGTTTATTGGGTACGCATGCGTTCTCTTGAGGTTTGATATAGCGATTGCCGTTCGAAACGCGAGTTTCAAACGTTTAGAAAATTCATCTCGAAATACCTGTGTAGGTACCTTTTTAGCCATAAGTGTCCTGCTATTTGAGAAAAAAAAATAGAAAATGGTAGGTTTTAATGGTAAATGGTACACTTAGAGTTTAATTTGGACGTTGATGACATCGAATAAAGGAACACATCGTGAGGAAACCTGTACTTTATAGTTAATATAAGTCTGAAATCGCCAACCCGTCTTGAGCAAGCGTGGTGATCAATGCTCGTGCCTTCTTTGTAAAAGAAGAGGCCTTTGCCCTGCAGTGGGACATTAATAGGCTGGTATTATTTATGGATACCAAAACATTTAAGTTAATTCGTCAAAAGTTAACACCATAGTAGCGAGTTACCATAACATGACTCCCGTTAATCTAGAGGTCCTTTTAACAGTTAACGTTGAAAACGTATTATGAAGTGCGTGCGACGTCGAGAGTCTTACACTTCAGGCTTCAGGAGGACTCTTCAGAATGTCGTATGTTACTTATCGCCGGCTAGGAACATCTTAACTTCTCACTTTCATTATTTCAGGAGGCTGATATTATAATGAAACAGAAGATATGAAAGGATGTTTTAATTACTAGGTTAGTTAGCTATTCTTGTTTCATTAGGCAACGTATGCGGGTGCCAGGGATATCGAGGCACTAATTAAAACATCAAAAACAACCCATCCCGTCTCGTAACCTTCCTGTGACCCATCAGTAAAGACTGAGTAAAAATGTAAATAATTGGCATTTAGATACTGATAATAAATTTCATGTATGTTGCTACATCTTGATGTTTCAGTTTGTCTATGACTAAAACTATGGATTCTGTTCATGATTCTGAACCACCCTGCTTTGACATTTTTCGTCGGTTATTTGCCCTGACATCAAGCAATGGACAACTTTATCAAACTTTTAACGTTTTGAATACGAGGCTTTTAGCTACTTTTTATTAATGTATGTATTTTGTATAATTTTGTAATGTGCGTCTCGTTTGTGCAGAATGAACAATTTTTCTTTCTTTTCTTTATAAACAAAAAACAATAATTTTTTAAAATCATTTATAAATATTTGTCGTAAACATTTAGCTGTGGCTATCACATTGTTTGACAATTAATTACTTGTACTACCTAAATACTTACCTACAAAGTACCATCGAAAGGTTAACCAATAATTTCCCTTGAAATTCAGTGTACTTACCTAACTAGCTACATACACGATGCCGAAATTTTTTCTTTGATCTTGCCCCTTCCATATTCCCTATGAGATGGCGACCGGTACAATATTTGCGCAGGTCTTAATTAATTAATAACTCTTTCAACATAATTAACTACCATAATTACTGGTGTTGGGGTCGATAAAGGCTCCCGAAAACAGGGGCGACGCGATTCTAGTAGATAAATTTCTATGAAAACTTCTTGGAAATTGTTCTACAAGAGTCGCGTTGTGCCTGTCTGCTGTCTTTACTCGGTTCGTCTATGTTCCTACCTATCGATAGCCCATTTTTTATCTTATACCCTCAGAACAATAACCAAAGCAGTTATACCTATATGATTACATCGAGAAGAGTTCAATGATCATTTAGAAAAAAGAAGTTTTATGGCATCAACGATAAATGACTCAAAATAGTAGAACGTCAACTGTTATGAGCACATCTATCGATAAGTTGGTTCAATGGGCGTGTGGTTATGTCAACACTTTTTGTGTTGACTGAATTTTTAATCTACAATCATACAAAGAGTGGTGTACCGCGATTGGATAGAAAAAGAAATGGATAAGTCGGCGCCAGGCCAGGGCGCGAACCACCGTAGCCTAAACAACGCCTGCAGTACATTTTTTAAGCATGATTATTACTTTTTTTTGTTTGGGAAATCATCAAATGACCTCTCCCGCTCTGAGCGGAGCGGAAGGGCGTGTCAGACTCTTACTGACTAAAAACCACCCGTGTTCCTCCAGTTGCCTGTGCGCCAGGGCCGCGGTAACTCTTTCGAACAATCCGCGACCCTGGCAAGCATCGGCCCTATCGGACCCCGTCAATAAAAGCATGATTATTTCTCACATGCTATTTACTTTGTTAAATTCACCAATATTAGATTCAGAGTAAACATGTAATCATAAATCTCATAACGTAATCTTGGTTAAGGTTTGTCAGTTAGTTAAAATGGTGAAACGATCATTTGTTCCTTTCCTACGTCAGCACTTCATAAACTAGCCATAAATCTAACATCTTTATTACCTCTCATGTTGTTTTTGTCATGGTCTTTTTAGAAATATTCAGTCAAACGTGTAAGGGCGGGCATGCATTTTTTTGCTGCTGAACGTGGTCACGTGGCGAGGGGCCCCAACATAGATATCCGAGGCCCCAAGCTCGAAGGCGAAGGGTTTGGATTTTGGACATTCTATTTTTGGCAAATGAAACACTATGGTCGCTAGACGAACTATTAGCTCACACGGATATGTTTCCCGATTTTCTGAGTCCCGTGAACTCGTGAACGCTTCTTCTCATATTTAAACGTGCCTAACTAAAATGTAAGACTTTAATCCTGTAAATTACAATTTTCCACCTTACTGGTGCGTGTTACTTTTGTCTTCCTTGACAACCTGATCCCTGACAATGGAAACTCTTAGAAAACAGCACCAGACATCTGCCATTACAAGTATATAAGGGGAAGTCTGAAAGTGGCACCGGTGACTGAAAAGTTATGAAAAAAAGACATGATGCGCTGACCACAAATAAATTGGGATAAGGGAAAGATATAGATGGCGACAGAATTAATTACGATGACCACGAGTTGAGAGACATTTGATTCTGCTGGTCAATAAAAAGTTAAAGCCGGCCGAGTGCGTGTTGGACCACGCACAATGAAGGGTTTCGTAGTTGGGATTTATCCCAACAATAAACTTAACATTGTAGTTGAAAAACATGTTCTCCCATAAGTTCCAACTGCAAATGTAAGTTGGTCGACTATTACTCGTAAACTTGTAAAGCCTACTTAGCTGTGATAGTTTTCCTTTTAATTTCGTTATATATGCTACTGCTGTGAATTTTTTCACATATCCAAAAGCAACCATTTGGCTGGCAGGGGAGGGGGAGCACTTGACTCTAACAAAAATTTGCAATTTTTAAAGATTATTTTACGCAAACCGATCCCTGAATCGAAAAATGGTTTTCACAGTCCCGTAATATTTTTGAATGACCTATCCAACGATACCCCACTCCATGGGACAAACAAGAAAAAAAAATCCCCACTTTACGAGTACAAGAGGTACACAATATTTTTTTTTCATGATTTTATTTTACCTCTTTGTCGGAGTGTTTAATATGTATATCCACGCCAAATTATAGTTTTCTAGTACTAAGAGTCTCTGAGCTAAGCTGCGGACGGACGGACAGACGGACATGGCGAAACTATAAGGGTTCCTTGTTGACTACGCAACCCTAAAAATTACCCGATTTGATACACTACTATGACCATATTTCCGAACTTTTCCATACTAACTAATGTCTAATTAACGTCCCTACGGGTAATTATTAGCTGATCGCATCACGAGCATGTGCCGAGCATTACCGAGCATCTGACGAAGGCTTGACGTGGGTCGGCATTAGTGTTGTCCACTTATTAGCTAGCCTATCTTATTTTACATTCTCGGTAACTTGCGCGTCACTAATTTACAGCTAGCTCAGCGAGATTATTTTGGGATCAGGGTGTGTTAATTGAAAATGTGGGTTTAGTTACGTATATATATTTATTTATGTACGACGTATCTTACCACTTCTTCCAACAAATGTTGTTTGAATAAGATTATTAAATTGTAATTGAAAAATCATCGACGAAAATTGTGGTTATAAAATTAACCTCAATTGTCAAATGAAAAACATATTTAAGGTGATTTCAAATTAGAATTTTGGCTTTAAGAGGGCGCAGCAAGACAGAAAAAAATCAAGTTTCACCCGCACCTCTTTGCCTACCCCTCTCATCAAACACGACAAAAACAAAACACAATCCCTTCCCGCCAGCAGAAACTTTTCGCCCGGCGTATATTTAGGCATTTGAATTTGAATCTTGTGTGTAGTGTGTATACGCAAAATAATCAGATGAAACTGTTTTATTCAATTTACCTACGTGTACAAGTAGGTATATTATTAAATATTATTGTATGTCCGTGAATCTGTTACCGATGCTGGTGGGATGTTAGATTGGAGATTAGACTGACTTAAATGAAATAAAGACTAAATGTTACTTCAAGATACGGCCTATAAATTTTCGATTCCGAATTGAAAGACAAACCTAACGTTGTAGTTGAAAAAATATTGTTCCATACATTATGTAACATAACTACAATTGAACAATTTTCAGATACTTTCCTGTACCTATTCCTGTACCTTGCTTCTTGTCAAATTTCATGATTCTAGGTCAACAACATGTATCTTATGGGTTTTAATTTATTTGCGCGTGTCAAGATATGCGAAATGAATGGCAACTTATGCCAAGATACTAAGTCAACGTCTTAGAAGCTCGTTTGTTTTTACAGCTCCAAAGGACCGTTTATGTAAGTATTTGATATCAATTTCAACTTGTAACGCATTCCTGACATAAGCGGTCAGATAGATGGATAACAAAGTGATCCCATAAGGGTTTCGATTTTTCTTTTGAGGTACCGAACTCTAAAAAGCAAAGCACTTCCATCAAAGTACTATAATACTACATACTCATGATACTACCTACATGATGGTGAAAACAATTTCGATAAAATTGCTTTTTTGATGATATAAAAGGCTTGTTCCCAACAAGTCACACCTCAACGGGTAACAGTGTGACTCGTTGGGAATGTTTTGGATAATAATTCCCAACGAGTCACAGTTACTGATATGTTACTAATTTTTTTCATCGTGTTCGCACACTTCGTCTTCTTCCTTTTTTGAGCCTACTCGCCTACAGTTTATTAAATTTAACGGATAATTAGACAATGGTGAAAACATTTCTGCGAGCAACTTGGAAGTAGCGCTCGCCGGCCGCTGCCGCGGCACCGCTCGCTACGCTCGCTCAGCTCGCGCGCGGTTGGTCACAGTTTTAACCTAACCTAACCTATTTCACTCAATTCAAAATGACGAATCATACAATGTGGATAATTAGTAAAAACATTTCTGCGGCAGATTGTATGATTCGTAATTTTGAATTGGGTGAAATAGGTTAGGTTAGGTTAAAACTGTGACCAACCGCGCGCGAGCCGAGCGAGCGTAGCGAGCGGTGCCGCGGCAGCGGCCGGCGAGCGCTACTTCCAAGTTGCTCGCAGAAATGTTTTTACCGAGATATTATGCCCAAAAGTGTGCGAACACGATGAAAAAAATTAGTAACATATCAGTAACTGTGACTCGTTGGGAATTATTATCCAAAACATTCCCAACGAGTCACACTGTTACCCGTTGAGGTGTGACTTGTTGGGAACAAGCCATATAAAAGCGTATAATTATAATCGCATCACTTACCTTCCGCTTTTTTACTTAGAGAAAATGAAATCAATCGAACAAAAATGTCAATAAAATAAGAAAATAAACATTCGCAAATAAATTAAAATCCATATGATACATCCCGTTGACCTAGAATCATGATTTTTTGGCAAGAAGCAAGGTCTCACAGCATAAATAGGTACCTCGAATGGTTTTTCAATTAAAATATTTAAACGAAGTATGACCATTGTCCACTCCCTTTATTTTCAATGAAATTCTTCAGTAGGTAAAACATCTGTTTATTTTGCCTATACTATACGCTAAGCTTGAATTCATAATCTTAGATCATAGTGATGTTTTGGAACTAGAAACTCAATGCTGGCGTGACAAAGTTCAAATTTCAATGTAACCAAATTTTATTTAGGGCCTTGTACAAGTTGGACGTCACGACGTCTTCGTGGAAACCAGTGTTAACCAAGTAAAAAAATATAATGGTATATCGTGGATATTTCATTGCAGGATCGTGCAAATTCAATTAGCAACAGTGTTACCAAGTAAAAAATGATATTGGTATGGTGGATTTTGCACTGTATTGTGCAAAGTCAAATGGCATGTGTCATGAAAACCTATCCTGCGCGGAGCGTGAGTAGAAAAAAGTCCTCGCCGAAAACATTTGTGAAAAACAGGCCAATTTCGGAACAAATAACTAGGGTACATTAGTCGGCTTTACCGAAAAAATAATTGGCATCTATTTATATGGCTGCCAAAGAAAGTCGAAAGTTTATTAGGTTCCTCTTTTGTAACTGTTGAAACTTTAGCTTTGAAAAGCAAGCCGACAGTCCCAACCATTGTGATGCGTCACAATCTTTACTCATCCCCGCCATAAGAAGGGATCTAGTCACGAGAACACTATCCGTATGAAAACTGTCATGTCCCGTGCACACCGTTTCGTACTTGTGTCCGCAATAAACCCTATTTTAGTTTTCCGATTTATTTATTTTGTAAAGTCCAATAATATAATTATACCAATAACTTACCCATATGTTAAATTTTGAGTTTCAACTTGGTTCGGGGGTTTTGGTCAAAAGTCGCTCGAAATGGGTCGTCTAAGGTTACCCTTACACGAAGTTTGTCAACGAAAGTGGGAGTAAACAAATTTGGTTCTTTATTTAATAGTAATAAGATCTAAAATCTCCAGCACGAACTCTATGTTGTAAATTTTCTCCACAAGCAATTTGACTGAAGTGGAGAACAATGGCGCTAGTTGTACTATACCAGTCAAAAATCTGTCAAATAATTGTATGTCATCTTGAGTTTTCAAATATCAATATTGAATTATTATTATATTTTTATTTTATAGTTTAGCCGTGGTATTTATTTAGTTTATCAATTCTTAAAGATTTTAATAATCGTTTCGGAAGTGGTTTTAGTGATTTTTTCATGTTTTGTATTTCACAGTTTCATTCCAACAATGTGATAAATTACGAAAATATTATTTACGCAAATAAATTAAATCGCAGAGCAGCAGAAAATTCAAGCGCAGTCCTCTCGTCTCAACAGAGCGACGGCGACTGATTTGTGAAACAAAAATATGATTGAAGTTCCCGCAACGTGCGACGGAAGATGACTTCTTCCACGAACTAAAAACGTCGTAAGTGCTTAAAGCTTCTAGTCGTAATAATACCAAAAATAAAAGGAATTTCAAAAAATGCCTGCACAATTTTTTTCGCCTTGTCTTGATACAGATAATCATTAAAAAATTATCCTATTAGTCATTAGCATATTAAGTACAAATTGAAAAAACGTGAAAATTAGGGGTAACTTCGTGATGTTATTTTATCGAGAAAATTTTAACGTATTGTGTTTCTGTTCCACAAAAAGTTTCAAAATATCATGTAGTTACTCATATTATTTTTATTTTATACCTAGGTCTTATGAATTTCATGAAAAATTCAATTGAAGATAGGCAATTTTGGTTACTACCCGCTCTTAAGTACGTATTCAATTAAATCAAAGCACTCAATTTGTAAGTGACACTAAAAATTGGCATTCACGGATACATTTTTTGATTCATTTGTTTACATTTTCATCAGATACTTTTAGAACGGACTATATATCTTGGATCTAGATCTTGGATAGAACGTCGTAAGTATACTTCGTATAGTAAGCTAAAGCCTACCTTTTGCGGTGTATGTGTTTAACAAAATAGCAAAAAGTGCAGGTCTTGTTGTACATACACCATTTTGCCGACTGCCTATAACTTCAGATAAAGTAAATAACTGGAAAATCATGGTTAGGCAGGACGCAGGACTTTCAATCGTCACCTGTCTAGGTTTTTCTGACCCACTCTAATGATTTCGACTAGAGTAGTTGTTACAGGCAAAAGGCGTATGTAAGGATCGTAGCAGGTGGCGTTCTGTAGTTTCTGCCTACCCCTATGGGGAGAAGGCGTGGGTTTATGTATGTATGTGTGTAGTTGTTACAGCAGTATTTCTCAGCAATTTGTATACGTATTTATTTAAGGAGCATCTGCTGCAGCCTCACCACTCAACCGGAAACTACAATTACGCGTACACTGTCAACTCCAGCCAAATAGTAAGCAAATAGTTGAGCTTATCTTTTCAATTTACGTATGAAAGGTGAACGCGAGACGTCGCTCCGGGCGAATGGAAATTAACCCAGCCTCATGAGATGGCTCAAATCCTCAGTCTCCCATCCCTCTCCCGCCTCATTATAAAAGGGAAAATAGAAAGGGACAGCGTTAATAAAATTCCTTGCGACTGGAAAATGGAAGGATTCGAGAGTAATTGGAAATACCTTCGCATTGAGTGGCGCGCCCGAGGTTTCACGATACAGATCGCTGTGTGTATTTAACTTGCCTTTTGTATGAATTTAATCAGATTCCCTCAGCTCTTGTATTGTACGGTTAATTGGAATTTGTATTGAAAAATTTCAAGTTTGGTTATAATACTCGTAGGTACAAATTATTGAGTTTTAACAACGTGATGGCAATTCATAAGTTAAATATTCTCGGGGAGTTGGAAGGCGGAAGTTGGTTCGCATTGTATTTCTTAGGAATATACACGCCAAAGAAAGCACACCGGCGGCGATTTATTATTGAAAGAATAATTCGTATAGGTACCAAATCCTTTTATTTGTGTTTTTCATACAAAATGGTTGTTATTTCCGCGATTTAAGAACGCTATGTGGTTAAGATAAAAGAGAAAATACCTTACACATTCTTACAAGGTCTTTTTTAACACTGGTATCTATGTAAGTGGCACACTCTGTACTAACCCATATTGTGCTAACACCTTTGGGACCACTAACCCGGTAAGCCTCAGCGATACACACGACTTACAGGCTACTACAGGATGTGCGATTCTTTATTTTCTTTCAAATACTTTTCCAGAAGTCGCTTCAGTACCTACAACATTGTCAAAACGAATTATTCATACTTATAGCATAACATAACATCACGGCTGTGGTCCGATGAAGGGTTAGCTGGAGTTGTATCTGTAGTACTTATGTACCTACACCCACATTTTGCTATAATACCTAAGGGGCGAGCCTTTTGCCATCGACCGGGCAAAAATCCATGTAGCTTTACAGCGTGACCGGATTCTATAGATTTCTACTTTTTCAGTAGATTTAGGCTTTATCGGTGGTAAAAATATGTTTAATATTTTTTAGTAGACATAGTGATGCCCACCTTTTAACTTCAAAATTCTTGTTTATCTATAGTGCGTTTCACGAAAGAATTCCTTTTGCTGTAATGTTGGTAGCACGGAAATTTAGTCTTAAAAAAAAACAAAACAATGAATCGAAATAATCGTTGAGCCTAGTGTTTCAACCCCAAACGGCTCAAACATATAGCTCCCAATAAGGTTGCTATTTTTGCGCCGTTTGAGGTTTTCTGCACCTGCAGCAGTCGCCCAAGCACAGCCCGCCGTGCTAGAAAGATGGGACGGCGCGGGGGAGTCGACACAGGTAGCATCTCACACCAAAGGCCTACCCAACTTCCAAGGCATTATGATCATTTCGTCTGGCCTCTTCCCATCGTCGCGTGCCAAGCCATTGGGTTCTAAAACAGTTGGCACCCCGGCGGTGACAAGAGCCCGACGGATGATGTCATTAATGCTGGTGTGCCGTGCCAACCGACCAGCGCTCTTGCTACAGGAAAGGTCATGGTGTCCGAGGCGGTCGACTGCTTCACCGCACTGACAGCGATGTGGAGCCGCGCAAGGAATGCCCAGACGCAGACTTGTAGCGAGTCGGGAAATGGTGTCACCCAGCATAATGCCTATTTTGGGTGACGGTAGCGCCTGAAGCCAAAGGCCCAACTCCCATCCTCCCACAGCCAGTAGTATTGGTGGACGTATAAAAGAGTTTATTCCGTACCAATCTACAGAGCGGCTCATCCTAATGTTTCTGGGAAGATGGGCTCTCGGGCTGAACCGTATCCGGACAAGCCACCTTCCAGGCGATCATCGCATCGGTCAAACACAGCATTTCAGAGTCAACCTGAGAAGGGGTTAAGATTTTTGTGGTTAACTTTTCGATGCTGTGGTCCGAGGACAGGAAAGCCGTAAGCTTACACTAGAAATTTTGCGGACGCCGAGCCCACGAAAACGAATGGGTAGTGTAACGTAAGTAACATTTAAAATGAAAGTTAGAGTACTTCGAATAATGAATGGATGCAGAAATTCCCCGAAGTTCACTTCAAAACTAGAAAGCAGGATAGCCTATGAAGTTTTTGGGAAGTATGGAAGAGACAGACTAGACCCAAAGATTTCATTCATTCAATTTCATTTAGTGCTTGTTTTTAATCGCGAAAGGGTTTGTTTAGTATCCCTGATGGTAATGTGCTTAAGTTAATGGACGCGAAAACACGGTACAACTTGAATAATAATAATTATGTAAATATGCGATTCTTTTTATGAAACTGACTAAAACTAACACAAAACCGAAGAGTAGATCTTTAGTAGATTACATTTTCTGTTCAGTAGAAATTGGTAGAATTTCAAGATGCAACAGTAGATTGGCCAAAAAAGGATACTGGTCACACTGTAGTTTTATTTATTTTACCGTTTTGGTAAGTACTCCCTAGTTGTTTGGTTCACTTATCTTGTGCAGAATGTACAGGGTTTGTGATGTCGAGCTGCCGATCCCAGTATGATACAACATGCTAGAAAAATTAAGCCATCAAACTGTTCTACATATAATGTAGCGTATGTGTTGAAATCACGTAGGGATGTGTAATGTATTCAACAAAATGCAAAGCTTGACTGCAAAAAAAATCGATTTACCATTCCTCATTACAACTACGAAATTCTGGAACAGCTTCGTAACATGTAGTTATTCTTTTGTTTTTATTTAAGGTTTCCGGTTTAATTTGCTGCACTGGCTCACTGGACTTGTGGTCGGAAACGCTACTGCTGAGCAAGAGGTCTTGGGTTCGAGTTCCGGGTCGTGTTGGGTATTTTAGTAGCTAGTATGGCAACACCAACATTAAAAATGTTAACTATTATGTGATATGTGGCAACACTCTTCCCTTCCAACTGTGATACTGGTCCAATACACACGTAAAAATTAGTTGTTCGCTGTTTTATTTCTTCTTCTTCGGCACCAACGCTACCAGCACCTCGTCAGCACCCACCACACAAATACACCGCTGCACAGGTCGAGCCAAGTGTTATTAAGTTTTTCCATCTGGAATTTCTCAGTAGCAGCCCGGAGTCTGGATTTGTGCCCAGTTGATGGCAATAGGCTCGCCCCCTATTACATGGGACTTAAACATAACTGGCGAAATGTGGGTGTAGGTACTATTAGGTACAGTCACGAGCATAAATATGTATACACTTAGTTAAATTTAAAAGCGATTTTCTCCTTAACTTTGAATGAAATTTGATGTTATTACAAACATAGTATTTTCAAACTCATAGGTTTCTGTAATATGTTGTATTACAACGTTGCATTCGTTATTTCACGAAGAAATCGGTATTGAAAGTTGCCAAGTGTGACATATTAGTGCAGGTGACTATACACAGGTACACCATACCTCTGCCCAATCCTTTGAGGATTACAGGCGTGATGTTATATATCTTTAACATTTCTACGATTGCTTTTGTTTTTCTCTAGCTCACACTAAAAAATAGAACCAAAATAGATTTTTCGTCTAGGATCGGGTAAGTTCTCTTTTCCATTGTTAAGGCACAGACACCGAAACAAGGGTCAAACGTACATACACCCTGTACATTACACACAAGTTTGAAATACAGTTTTCTTACAAAAAGAAATCTTGCCTTGTAAAATATTCACTTCGTAAAACCGTAAGGGAAAGCGAAGAGGCTCAGAAAGATTGTGGTGACTTTAACAAGTAAAGTATATTGTAGCTGTGTATGTATATATGTATGAGTTAGTTTTACTTTACATTATTTATTATTCACGGGTTCTTTCCTTAGTGGTAGGTGAACATTATGGTTCCTTTATGTGGTAGGCTTGTAACAAATTGAAGGTAAATTGTTTCCTAGTGATTATATCAAGCCTGTAATCGCTGAAGGATGAGGCAGAGATGTAACTATGTACACCCGAATTTCGCAAGTTAGTTTTAAGTCCCATGTAAGAGGGGGCGAGCTTGTTGCCATCAACCGGGCATGGCAAAACTCAATAACATTTTGCCCGGCCCGGGAATCGCACCCAACGCCTCATGCTTAACTACGCCAGTACTTATACTAGACTAGTTATGATGTAAATGATTATAAAGTCTACATAATTATCTTTGATATAAATGAAACGGAATCGGTAAGTTTTCGTTTTTAAACGAGTTGGTTCTGATTGAATTTCCATGATTTTGATGAGTGACTTTCAGTGCTTCGTGTCGCTGCAAGCTACTTCTGTATCGAAAGAATTAATCTTCTATAGTTTGTTCAAGTTTTGGTGTTAACATTCTTGTGTTTAGTTTCCCGGGGCATGTAAGCTGTCGTTATAAACGCTGTACAGTTTTGCTATTTTTGGTCGCTTGGTCTACCTACAATATGTGGATACATACGGCCGTTCTAACAAGAGTTCTTCAAGCCCCGTTCCCACGGCGATGGTCATTACTAGGTACGATATTTTGTATAGTTTTGGGATCACAGTTCATACTACATTTGTTTTCATACACGTTCATACCTGCAAATACGTAGGTATCAACAACGGTGGGATTCAAATTTTTTACCATAAACACAGGACAGCGCCGTGTGAAGACCCATCCAGACGTCAATAGACGGGAAAGCTAGCGGGCTAATTTTCTACGAAGAAATGCCTAAATTTTTCTTCTTCCATATGTCGTGAATATCAAAACAAACAAGTAAGAGAGTCACGACTAGCTACTTGTGCGTTAATTAATACGGTCATAATCCCCGCCTCCCCGCGGGACCGTTAGACGAAGGACGCTGAACAGCTACCGTGTAATAATTATCAATGTACCCTCGGGGTACTGCCCTTGCTGCCTACCCTTCGTAGGGTTGGGTAGGCATGAATTTGTGTCCATTTTGGGAGATGGAAAACTGTCAATGATGTTATGAAAGAGGTTTTTCTGTTATTGTGAGCTGTGTCTTGGTAAGCTAAAGATTTAACTTTTAATTCATTGTGACTAATTAGGTACTTCCCCCGTTAGTGATCTTCTTATAAATAACTATTCGGAGTGAAATTTTATAAGTACATATTATTTATCTTATATTTTTCTTAGTTCTGAAAAAGCTGCAAAGGATTTTTTTTTTAAACTTGAAACCAGTAGTTCTTGCATTTGCCAAACATAATGTTATTTTGTCTCATAAACAATATCACAAAATAATGAAACATTAACGCTCCCTTCTAGAAAATACATCCACACCTACTAGGTACGGTAACCCTTCCCAGCACGCGTTGGTACTAAAAAGGTATTCTATTTGCATTTTACAACTTAGCCGGACTCCATAGAGCTTGCGATTTAATTTGGTGGGAATAAAGGTGGGCATTATATCGGACATTTTGCACATTACACCGGGTACTCTGCACATTATCACGTGTTTGTGGGGAACTCTTATTGCAACTGCAATTAGTACTGTACAGTAAGTTTTTGTACTCCTTTTTAGTGGTTATTGTGATGTTATACAAGAACTTTATTTTTACTTTTTGTCGAGTAAGTACTTGTAGTCTTATATTGGTTTTATTTCTTAGAAATGCGAAAGATACTTTTCTAAATTATGATAGATGGCAAAAGAACTGGCAATCGTAGCATTTTGGCCACCCAAAGCAAATGAGGCGAACTCTATTCAATGCAAACAATATCCTCAAAGTAAAAGGGAACACATTAAATAACTATTCATAGAAAGAAAACTAACAAAAATAATAGATATCGTCATTTCATTTACTAAATAACAATTTTCCGCGACATCATAATATTGAAAGCGAAATAATTAAATAACAATTTTGCGGCCGGCCCTGTGCCGAGGTGAAATTTCATTACTTATCCGTTTTAAGAGAGGGTAAGCACGGTGACCCAAATTTTATCTTTTCAAAATAAACATGTCTTCCCTTGTCATAATACATTTCCGCCACTTTCGGATGGCAAGAATTTCCTTAATTTTCTACGAAGTATATTAAAAGGTTCTGTGAGTAAATAAACTATTAAGAAACATTAAGGACAAAAAAAAAAAAAATTCAATCTCTTATTGGAGGACCCAGAGGCCTCGTTGGTCTAGTGGTCGCTAGGGCTACTGCTGAGCACGAGGTCCTGGGTTCGATTCCCGGGTCGGGCAAAGTGTTATTGGGTTTTTCCATCTGGAATTTTTAAGTAGCAGTCCGGAGTTTGGATTTGTGCCCGGTTGATGGCAATAGGCTCGCCCCCTGTTACATGGGACTTAACATAACTGGCGAAATGTGGGTGTACTATAGGTGCACCTCTGCCTAACCCTTCGGGGAATACAGGCGTGTTGTTATGGTATGTTACTTTAAAGGAAACGGGTAAATAAATCAAAGTATCTGGTGGTGAGTTGTTTTTGACTAGGAAATGTTGTGGTTAACAGATCATTATTATTTTAATAGCTATTTTGTCATTATTATTTTATTATTATAACAGGATATTATAGAAGAAACTCAGACCAATCATCCGTCTGCTAATCATGGTAATTATTGCGATATTTTTATCACTCTCAATAATTACATAGGTAATGACAACAAAATGTACAAAAGGTAGGTAACAAAATATATTAGAATAGTCAAATACATTTGTTTATAATGAGCTGAAGAAATCAGTAGACACTTAGCTACTTCCATCTATCTGAAGATTTACTCTCACTAGAAGTGAAACATCATCAATGTAGAAATCCTAAAGCTTCCCTTCACATCGGTACTAGAATTTATAGTCAAAACTAAAACTACGTATCTACGTACCCATCTTAGTAACATCCACTTGAAATGTGATCGTGATTTTAGTACTAGCCAACTATTTCTGCAATAAATTAAATATGATCCTCCGAAAACTAAATTATAATGTATTTTGAGCCTTATGTTCAAGGTCGTAGGGGGTCACGCACAAATCGCAAATCCTAGTTGAATATCTCAAGTTGTAAGTATTTTATTAGCAAGAGCATGTCACAAGCGTTCAGCGAGTTTAAAAAACACAGCAAGGACTGCTTAAAAGGATTGGTGCAAACTATAGGTACCTACCAAGGTAGGTAATTTCATAGTTCAGCTTCAGAAGCATGGACATCAATCAGCTTCACTTTGACCGACCAATGTTTAGGTGTTCTCCGATTCATTTGGGTCCCCACAGGTCCAAAATTGGTGAGAGTTCTCGCCTCGTTGCTATCAATTTTCTTTACATACTCGTAACTAATTACCTGCCTACCAAATAATGGAATCTGTTATTTTGTCTTTGGTAAAACTACTATCAACTGCTTATAGATGTCCAAATATGGCAACGTTATCGGCCTCCACTTGACACTTTATCACTGTTCTTTTTAACCGACTTCAAAAAAAGGAGGAGGTTCTCAATTCGACTGTACCTTTTCTTTTTTATGTGTGTTAGCTCATATCTTTTTTCTAGGTGAACTGATTTTTATGATTCTTTTTTTATTTGAAAGCTGTTACTTCTCTTGTGGTTTATTATCCATATTTTATCAAGATCTTACCAGTATTTTTGGAGTTATCCTTAATAATGCGCACTTTTTTTTTTTTTTTTTAAATATCGTAGCATTATGCTGAGATAGGAGCCTTTTTGGCCTCGCACAGGTTTTTTACTTGTTTATTGTTGTTTTATTTTTTTTCTTTTTTATTGTTAATTTTGTTAGTTTTAAATCCTCCTTTTTTATTTTTTACTCTTTGTATTTCCTGTGCGTGTCCCAAATAAAATATTTTTCTTTCTTTCTTTCTTTCTTTCTTTTTCCACTAAGCTTATATAGATGATGTGTTAATAACTTCCTGCCACTGTAATTTACATATCAAGTAGTGGTATACGAATTTGTGTGGGGTAGGTACCACGACTAAAAAGTGAAAAATAAAACTTTTTTGCAAAAAAACGACAGACTTGCAAAAAAAACAAAAAAAAGTGAAAAATAACTTTAATTTCGGAAGTCGGTGGCAAAAAACGAAAATACGGTAACCAAAGACACCGACTTCCGAAATTAAAGTTATATTTCTCTTTTTTTTGGAAGTCGGTTGTTTTTTTGCAAAAATGTTTTTTGAACCTCGCTTATACGAAACGCTTTTACAGTCACAGAAGCTTCCACCAACAACTCTGTCCTTACCCTCATCTCTTCCCTTATCCCACTCGCTAAGGGTCAAACCGTACACGTCATTAAGTTGGTCACCCGAAGCGGCGGCCGCATGAATGCGGTATCAAACTGTTTTATTGCCCGCCATGATTTAATGAAATCTTTAATATCGGAGATAAGGCGCCCCGGAATGTCGCTCGTAAATTGCCCAAGGCAATATTCTTCGCTCCTAATGCGCAGAAATAATAAGCCGACATTTCTTTATGTATTCTTTGTGTATTTATGCTTATTGTTAAGGTTTCAATTTACTTGGTTTGTGGGCGTTTTATGTTGATTTCTGCGCATAGAATCAGCAAGGCAATGAACGCTCGATGGAAGAAAGCTGTTTTATTAACACGAATAAAAAAGTTATATATATTTGTCTACATATATATGTAGTAAAATGTCTTTAAATTTTTTATACGTGGCATGATTTTTCACCGTTCACACCTGTTAAGATACCCACATACGATTTCAGGATTTATTTTGAGGTTTTCAGAAGTCTGCCATGCTCTTCAGAAACATAATAATGCACTACTTCATTTAAATCTGTAGTCCTAGAAGAAGACTAACAAATACAAAAGAAACGTAGGACTCTACGTTTCTTTTGTATTTGTTAGTCTTCTTCAAAAGATATCCTCTATAAATCCTTCTTTCCTAATATTTCCTTTTTTTTCTTTATGCTCCTTGAACCGCGAACCGTGGGCGGGCTATTTTAGCCGGCAGTCCTAAAAATAAAACGATGCCTCACAGTAAAGGCAAGGAGTATCAAACGAGACAGGGCTGAGGACTCGCAGCTGGTGAATCACATAAAACAAAGTAACGGAAATATAGAGCTAAAAGAACCATTAATAAATACCCACTTGTTTGTAGTTTGTTCAGAATCAGTAAAATCGATTTCAGTACATACATACATACATAAACTCACGCCTTCTTCGCCATGGGAGTAGGCAGAAACTACAGAACGCAACTTACTACGATCATTACATACTCATTTTGCTTCATACATCTGATCATACACGCACGCCGGTTGTGAGAACTACGCATATGACTTTTCTGAAGAACATCACCGATAAGGCCTTGTAGGTCGTCTCCTTCCGGCGTTTCGACTCACATCTGCCTTGTACCTTTTGTTAGTCATCGTTAGTCAGTTAGTCAGTTAGTCATTTCATTCATCTTCTCAACATGACCAAACTATCTAAGCAAACTATTTAAGAATATAAGATTTCAGTAGTTTGTTGTCATCTCACGTAGATGACTTCGGGGCCTTTTTAAGGAATACAAAATAGCTACATGATTCAAGAAATAATAATCCAATAAGCGTAACCTAACCCCACAAACGCTAACTTATGCATTTGTATTACAAAAATAAAAATAAAAACAATACAATTTGTCAACCACGTCACGTTCCTCCAAACGCATCATATGACGTTTTAACTTAAGCAGACATGTATAAAAACCTAAACGATTTCAACTATCTCGCGTATAGCCACTTTGGGCACGTAATGGCTGCCGAAATCCGATCCCGTCGGGGGGCGATTGTAACACACGTGACATTGGCGCGAACTGCTACCAAGATACGATACATGCTAGGGTTGCCGAACTTTGCCAAAAGTATGGCATCTGCTTCGTTGTGGTGATGATTGCAATATTTCAGTTAAATGTGGCCACCTGCTGGACTCAAACAATATTAAAAAAAATTAAGTACCGTCGACACAAAAACAAGAACAGCATTAACAATCGCTTTGGATAGTAGTGAAGTGCGGGTGGAGTTGCACAAACAGGACAGGTCTGCCCGGCTTGGGCGGAGCACCGCCGTGTCCGAGCGAGAGGGAATGGGAAGCCGTCACCTCCTTCTGCGAAGCAGTAATGCTCGCGAAGGAGGAGCGGAGCGCGTGAGAGAGAGGCAATCGTTGCGCCCTCACGCCCCTAGGCCCCGCAGGAGGAGACACCCTGGGCGTCGGGAGGCAATAGCCGACTCCCGGTCACCGTAGGCGCGGGCTTGTGGACGGCGAACAATGGGCAGCTCGCCGTTCGGAAAGGACCAGGCCCGGGTCGACGGCGCGTCGTGTTCCACGTGCGCCTCAAAGAGATGTCAGCAACATTGACGGGGTCCGATAGGGCCGA
The DNA here is from genome assembly GCA_917490735.1 of Dryobotodes eremita. Classification (NCBI taxonomy): domain Eukaryota; kingdom Metazoa; phylum Arthropoda; class Insecta; order Lepidoptera; family Noctuidae; genus Dryobotodes; species Dryobotodes eremita. The sequence continues at coordinate 20,082,412 of OU823249.1, read as the reverse complement.
TGCTTGCCGGGGTCGCGGTTTGTTCGAAAGAGTTACCGTGGCCCTGGCGCACAGGCAACTGAAGGAACACGGGTGGGTTTTAGTCAGTAAGAGTCTGACACGCACTTCCGCCCCGCCTAGAGCGGGAGAAGTCATTTTTGTGATGTGACTCTATATTCGCACTTTGGCTCATCGGACTAATCTATAGTACCTACCTACAGCTTTACATTATGGCATACCACAATCAACCAATGATGTTCCAACTGCTGGACACAGCCCACCTCTCTGTGACTGGGAGTGGGCCGTAATCCACCACATAGGCCCAGAGCTGTTGGTTGTACGTCACATGTCTTTGAGTTTTTGTCTCTTCGACAAGCCAAACTCAAGGTGATTTCCTTCATCGTTTTGAGAGCAGTAGGGATGAAAAAACGTTTTTTCCACAAAAAAAAAACTTCGGATTTCCAAAAAAACACTACAAAGTGAAAAATAACTTTAAGTATAGTAGTAGTGTCTTTGGTTTTGTATTTTCGATTTTTGCCACCGATATCCGAAATTACTTAAAGGTATTTTTTGGAAAGAAAGTAAGTCAGGGGGCCTACTTCCTAAGCACGAAGTCCGTAGTTGCAACCGAAGTTACGGACGGTTCCTACTCCGTATCACTTACGGATATAATATTAGTCCGGGGCCAAAGCTAAAAATTAATGACAACACGATTTGACAGTTGACCTTACTCCTGATGTATTTTTGCCCGTCCTAAAAGTTAATTAATCGGGAGTAGGGTTAATTTCTAAGTATCGAGCTACTTTCGGGCAGGTCTGTATATTTGCTGACGGACTTCATAGAGTAGGGCCCCAGGGCCGTTACCACTGGGCGACCACGGCTCCCTACGAGTTTGTAACGTATGGCCGATGTACTAATATCAGAGCTGACAAAGTTTGTGACGTTGGTCGGGTAGCTCGGGAGTAACTGATGTCCCGTAGTTTGAAGTTATTGGGTGCGGGTGATTAATGGACTGAGGTTTCATAGTTTATGTTGTATGTATAAGAGGATTGGGAAATGTATTGAATTATAGTATTTTTTATTGCCCAAAAACGTTAATGTCATAGAATCTTTGAATTTGAGCCAATTGTGACTAGGTAATCATGCAATAAGTAGTAACACGATACAACTTTTTTACATAGTCGCGTTCACAAAAAGTTAAAAACGAATAAATAAGAATGTCATGTCAAATACGAGGCTTGCGCAAAGTTTGTATTAGCGTGTGTATTTTATGCTTAGGTATTGTATAATGTGCATCATAATTGTGCAGAATAAACAAACCGTTCTTTTTTCACCTCTCTTTTATGAAAAATAGAATGAATTTAAAACTTTGGATCACAATCTAAAATACATTTAGAACATTATGTCAATCACACATATACTGTAGTCACAATCTGCAACGCCCGCTACAGATGACACATCTCTATACCTCAGATAAAAGCGCCAACCCTACCTCCCAGCATGTCGCAGTCATTTATAGAAATCCATTTATTACGTAAACGACCTAACTCGGTTGAGCGCACGCGCTCAAGATTTAGAGCTTGTTTCACTGTTTCCTATTTGGGAGGAGACGAGTGAAAACCTAAAAACGCGTTCTGTTCTTGTACCTATCTGTTCTTGAATAAAATATTCAAGAACGAAGTTATTGCTAAAATGTTTCGCGCCGTTATTGGAGACGGTAAAGTTCTTTGTTTCCGATCGATTTACTGTTGGTAGGTTTTCTGTAGGCTTTTCTATGGTGGAAATGGGAAATTATTTGTTGCATACATTTGATTGTTAAGAGGCTTACAACAGCTAAAGAGCGGTCACTGTCGGACTGCATAGATAAGAAAGAGAAGCTCGATGACACAACGCTGGTAATTTATTGCAAAATACGGAGCAATTATCTATTTACAAAAAATCTATTGATTGGATTAAAGAATTAAAACACTATTACGTTAGTATGTTGCTTGTAGAATAATCTGACAAAAAATCAGAATGATTTAATGCATGGTAGTATGGTTTTTAATCGTTATAAGAAATTTTTTGAGATATCTTCGTGATGTTTTTCTATCGTATCAAATTAGTTGTATTATCTTTTCAACATACTATCTAATTAGCAAATATCCTGAAGAATAACATATATTTTTCTGATTTTGTTTAGTGCAATGGATCATATACTTTTCGGCATTATAAAACTTACATTTAGGTCCTGTAGTCCCCTTAACAAATTGTTAAAATGGTTCGTAAGTCTTGTCAATTTTAAATACTGCTCAGACGTACTAAAATGAGACTCTACCTCTATCTACTCCTCCTCTAATCTATCTCTATGACTTGTGTACCTATAATCAGGTATAGATAAAAAAGAGTACCAGTATATTGCCTAAAATAATACGTAGATAATGTAGCCATCACTTGATAAATTATTTTATTTCTGTAAGTAGGTTTGTACAAACACTTTTACACGTCAATCATATTTTTTAAACTAGATGAGGTCGGCGTTTCCTATCTGACTACTCGGAGAAGAAAGGCCGAAACAAACTCAGATGTCACAGTTTCTTTTAAAGTACAGACATAATCTTGGTCAGATCATGTGAAGACCATGTGTCTGAAATAGTCTTTTGAGGAAAGAACCACACAGATTGAGTGGACCTGTCCAGTCAGTGCCCGCATTTGTCAGTAATCGTGCGGCTCAACTCAGAACTTAAAGAGCTCAACGAACTTCATTACCAACCTCAAACTTAACGTAAGAATATTCTCACGTATCGTCAAGTCAACAGAAATACCTAGTTATTTCCCACTCACAGACCAACCCCAGCACTATTCTCCATTCCACATTAAGTCGTATTTGTTAGTGTTCCGACGACAGTCGCGAGATACGAGCCATCCTCGCAGCTCCGTTCACATTACCACGTTTATCCTGACCTAAGTGCATTATGTGGTTGAGGAAATCTCCTGCGAAGCACTTGTCTATGGTGCCGGCGGACCTATTCTGATTTTGAATATCGATTCCTTTGCGGTTGTATTGGCGGATTTGTTTGAAGGTCTTCCGTTGGCGATGGGGATTTTGTTTTTGATGGAATAATTTTTATAGCGTTTTATGTCATTAGTCAATGTTTGTTCGTGTGCGCGGATTTTAAAGTGATTATTACCGCATTTTATTAAGGGATAACTTTGATATAGACATTTTGCCATTTAAACTGATGATGTTGTTTTACCGTTTCACGAGTAGAATTTCGTAGAAAGAAACTATCATTACATTCAATTAAAAAAATATTTCATCAAATACCCATTAATTCATATATTATTATTATTCCTTTATTTTGCTCAACACATACTGAATATATTTTTAAATATATTAAAAAAACATTTAAAAATATAAAAAATTGTGGTCTACCGGTATCGGGAGCAGACCGATTATTATTAATATATCGACCTTTTTCTCGAGATATTATTTCAACTGTGGTTGAATTCATTTCGAATTAAATTTCATGCCTCCATCGATAAGTTCCGTAATAGGTCCTCAAGATTGAATCGCACCACACACTCGCTGCGGTTTTATTTACATAATAAAACAAGTAGGGAAGGGGATAGAAAAACTCCTGCCGACAGAAACTAAGGTGCAACTACTGAATGCTACTTAAGATCCTGACAATTCAATAAGAGATTTGGGCAAAGCCTTTAAAAGTTCCGCTTTAGAGCCTGTGGAATCCTTTTATTCTGAGTACCTGCGTATTACTTGAAGTTTTTTTGTTGTTTACTTTAGACATTAGTGTATTATGTGTAAATGTTTTTAAAAGATAGCGTTTTGTGAGTCGTATTACAGAACCTCATTCAAGACTCAAGTATTACTTAAAACTAGTTTCAACCAATCAAATAGCTTTAAACTAGTTTTAAGTAGGTAATGCTTGAGTGGTGAGTGAGGTTCTACAATACGGACCTTAGGGAGTTTAGAACTGAAGGAATTACTCTCCTAAAAAATACTGGGTAAATATTATTTTACTCGAAACTTCATTCCGTGGATGACATGAAATAAAACTGCTAACGAAGAGCAAAAAAATAGTAAACACCAATTTTTTTTTCCAATTAATTTCTAATAGACTTTTTAAACAACAAAATCCCCAATAACTTTACAAACACAATAAGGAAACGTCTATACAAGAAGGATAGATATTTATCTATATCTGTAGCTACACATGAGTCCACCCTTTTGTACCCATTTAACACAAATCCTTTAAAAAATCTCTCTCGAACAAGCTGTGTCGCGCCGGAGAGGGCATTTGATTTAGATAACGAGCCCTCTAAGGCCCTCTCATAGTAAGATCGAACCCTTGGAGAGGAGAACTTGCAGACTGCACGCTGCTGTATAGAATTGAAATGTTTTAAAAGAGTTTCATTTGAATAGGGACCATGTGGAGATCAAATCTTTAACATTTGTGGTTAAACAATAATCGTGTGGCGAAATTCTTCTGTGAAATGAATACTGAAATACTTGTTTTGTAAACACTCTATTATCTCTTAAATAACTGAAAGATAGATGACGTCGACGTTTTGGATTATGCAAAAGTGCTAATAGCTAAATTAAAAACTGATTATCTCTTCCAGGCAGGATAGATTGTTCGAAAGAGTTACCGTGGCCCTGGCGCACAGGCAACTGAAGGAACACGGGTGGGTTTTAGTCAGTAAGAGCCTGACACGCTCTTCCGCTCCGCCCAGAGCGGGAGAGGTCATTTGATGATTTCCCACCAAAAAAAAAAGGCAGGATAGAATATAAGACATTCCAGGAGCTAGCATTGATACCCAAGTGTAATGAAGACCACGACTACTCTTTGTCATAGTACAGACAAGGAAGGGTTAATTTTTACTTCCACCTTAATATTTTGTCAACAACGTCAATCATAATCATAATAATTAAATTTATTTGTCAGAATATGATACATTATATGGTCTTAAGTTTAGTGAATGGTCTCTGCACATCCTGCCACGTGTGGCGTCTTGGCGTGCAATACCAACATTTTGAATGAAAATGACATCGAAAAGGTGACATGCGCCCGCAATATGGGAACGGAACGAGTTTGAAAATTGCTTAACATTTTCGCTCCTTGCCTGTGCAGTCAACAAAACTTTAGGTACGTGTAACTAATTCAGTAGGTACAACTAATCATAAAGTTGACAAAGTTGTCCCCAAATAAGATAGTGGTATTTCATGCGACGAAGATGAGTAACCTTTTTCGGATGAAATATGACATCGTGTGCCGATATTTTATATCTGTCACCGTATGATTGTAAACCCTTTAGATTATAATCTATCTCGCGAGATTGTAAACTGTCGATAAATTGTGAAGTGCAACAAACTATTTACAGTTTACCGCATTATTTTTCGATAGTTTAGAATTTGACCATGGCAAACTAACAAATTGTGAACTAGTATACGACGGATCACACGTCGTATAATTACGTAACACACTATCTATCACAATCTGAATAATTTTGAAGCCTATTGCTAATCGTTTGCTTCATATGTTCGTAAAATTTGTCTGCTCAACAACGTAAATAACGCAATGAATGTTGTTGAACCGTCAAAATGAAACCCATTCCTACTGTTAGTGTATTACGTAATTACCCCGCAGTTTGCCATGGTCAAATTATAAACATCGAAAAATAATGCGTTAAATTGTAAATGGATTGTTGCAGTTCACAATTCTTCGATAGTTCATACTCTCGCGAGATAAATGATAAACTAACGATGTTCATAATTATACGGTGACAATATCCGTATCATTAGTGGTTTTCTCTAGTTGAGCAAGCGGAATAGAGCAGCCTAATAAGCTTTACAGAGATATTATAAAGGCCTTGTTTAAGAGACAATACTAACAGCCGCTTAATCGCTGGACCCTACTCCGAACAGTTTTTGGTATGTGAATCAGTACCTCTCTCGGTATAAGTGTTTATAAGGAAACTGTGGAGACGCTTATTAGTGAAGCTTTTTTTTGCCTATTTAAAATATGTTCCGGATATTGATTGCTTGCTTCCTATGCTATGGAGAGCATAGGCCTCTATTTTCTTGTGCCAATCCCCACGCTCCTGTGCGAGCCTCATCCGGGTTCTACCCGGGAAGGTAACAATATCGTCCGCCCATCTCGCCGCCGGACGACCGAAACTTCGTCTTCCAATCCTTGGACGCTTTAAACGCCCCTAAAACTTTTGAAACGTCTTTATCATGACAGGTTTTACGTTGCGATATTTACGTTTAAAAACTATGCCCACACTTAATCAATAATCGTGCCAGGGTGTGGAACGAAAAGAGTGAAAAAGTTGTAATTATTGTGAAAACTAAAAGCTCAACATTTGTAATAAAAAATTCTGATGTCTCTTAGATTGCCATTTTTGTTGTTGATGCAGACAGGAAGACAAATAAATCCATCATACATGCATTGCTCTGAAAGTCTGAATTGAAGCATTTTCTTCCTATTTTGAATAGGTATGTAATTGCCACATTGTGACTGAACTCCGGTTTCAATTTCCTTGAAACATTCAAAAACATTAGCAGAAAACCTAAACCAACCTTTGTTTTCTTAACAAAAACCGTCGAAGCTAAAAAAGGAATAACGTCACTCTGCATTAGATACAGTGGTCCGCGTGAGTTCCGTCATTCGTCCGCCGCGGTCCGAAGCGACGGAGCTCTGAATAAATACTTGGGGCTCCATTAAAACGTCAGTCAGACTGAGTGGCTCTCTTGTGGACCCGCTTTATTGATGCACACATTATGTAGGTGTATTCTTGAGGTTGTATTTTAAGAAAGGAGTTGTACCTACCCACATAGATTTTCTGAAAATTATTTTCATGAGTAGTACATTACTGCAGCGGCCGACAACAGAGACATTGATGGACGAGCGTGAAAATGTTGGCCGAGGCAAAGCCGAGGCACACATACGTGAGTCCATCAATGCCTGGTTGCGGCCAAGGCTTGTATAGTACTTTTCTGAAATGATGCGCGGAAATTCAAACTAAGTAAACTAATTACAAATTTCAGAATCAATGACGAACAACGATAAATAACTTGTCTCGCGCCAATATGTTCTTTTGTTTTTTTTTTCACTTTAAACAGCTCTAATTGCTAAGCCAGTTCGAAATTTAAATAAAATCTTTGAGTAGTTACCTCCTTGGTTGCCGTGGGTCGAAGTAACGAAGTAAAAAGTTCGTTCCATTTTTAAATTACATGACAGATGTTAGTTTTCATAGTAATTTATTCGGCCGCTAAACACTACAGATATGGATTTTCATATTAACATTACCGGCCGCTAAACACGACAGACATGGATTTTCTTAGAAACTTTGCCGGCCGCTAAACAAGACAGTTATGGATTTTCATACTAACATTGCCGGCCACTGCTCGCATGTATTTGACTAGTACAGCATTTTCGATTTATCTCCAAGAAGGTTGTCAAAATAATGCTCGAATTTCCAACGTGTTTGAGAAAATGTTATTTAAAACATTTGAATGCCTCATAGGTCTATTGGTTGCAAGCGCTTCTGCTGAGGATGAAACCCTGGGCTCGATTTTCAGGTCGGGCAAAGTGGTATTGGGTTTTCTCATCAGGAATTTCTCAGTGACAACCTGGAATTTGGATTTGTTCCCGGTTGATGGCACTTGGCTCGGCCCCTATTGCACGGGACTTAAACATAACTAGGAAAATATCAGTATACCTATAGGTATACCCCTGCTTATTACTTCGGGGATTACAAGCGTAATGTTATAATTATGTTATGTTATGTATTTAAAACAAAAATCACAAACAAGACTTCATGCATTGATCTCATGGGAAAAGAAAAATAATGTACTCGTGTATGTATAACTTTATTAATACACTTTCTTCATATTTCAGTGAATCCATCCAACGTTTTTTTTGGGGTTCCTCTAATCTTATCATTTTACAGATGCACATTCAAATATTTTCTTACGACAAGCCTCTCTTCCTTCTGTATCATCCATGTGATAACTGATTTCACGTTGCAATAAACTAGGAATATATTAAGTATTTGAAATTCAGACTGAGCTGTAATTACGGTATCGGGTAAGAAAGGTAAAAGTTCTAAGAAAAGTCCTCAATTTTCCAGGTAGAAACATTAATTCAAAGTTTTACTGAAAGCTACTCTTTTGAAAGAACATGAAGAACCTTCAGGTTTTCGTTTTTTTTTTAATTACCGATAAGACCGATACCCATTAAAGTTTCTCTGTGAAACTGCTAAGCAGGGTTATCATAAAATATTACTCACTATAACGTAATTTCTTGAAATTTATGTCCTTAAAGTCATGTGGGCCATATACAAGTTTACCATGAAGAACACAAATTATTTTAGATAGATAGATCACGTAGATAAATCTTTTATTTGGTGCACACAAAATAAATAGCATAACATACAAAAGCACGATTAAATAATAACAAATTACATGAATAATAAGAAAATAAGAGCAAGGCAAAAAAAAAAAAAAACTAGTCATAAATTTGATGTCAGCAATATTAGTATTTAAATTTTACACGGTACTGGGAGATCCTGCGTTATAAAATAATAAAGTAGGTATGTATTTTATAGAAAACCGGAACCATTTACAGCCTTTTTTACTGCCATCAAGCTAAAGAGTATAAAGTTTGACTGAGAATCTTATTAAATATTCTGACGTTGCTAGCTTATATTTTTTTTAACTTACTTATTAAAAAAATTACGATGCAGGCTACGGAAGGACTAGATTTAATCAAGCTAGGTTGTATAGACTAGCTTCGTTCAGGTTGATTTAAAACTTTTTTGATTAAATATAAAGTTTTCCTGATGAAAACATCAGAGGACTTTGCTTGAGCTCCTTATTCAAACGAGATCAAAAGACATGTACATAGGTACATATTCAGCAAGCCATGATTAAAACGCATATTTGATTAAGGAAAACGTATACAAAATATGAAATTATTCAGCGGAGTAATTGCGTAACACACTAACAGTAGAAATAACTTTCATTTTGACAGTTCAACAACATTCATTGCGTTATTTATGTTGTTGAGCAGACAAATTTTTCGAACATTTATAGCAATGAATTAGCAATAGGCTTCAAAATGATTCAGCTTCTGATTAATAGTGTGTCACGCAATTATACCTTTTGTTTTATAAATAACTTAGTCCACTGCATCTTTTTTACGAGTAACATCGTTGAAATCATTTTCCTATTTCCCCAATGGCGGCTGAATTTTAAATCATAAATCATAAAAGTTTATTTGTAAAACATAGGTATACATAGGTCATACATATAAAATAGCACGCTATGTTTTGTCTTACCACATACAAATATGGTAACATGCAAAGTAAATATGGTAACATGCAAAGTAAATATGGTAACATGTAAAGTAAATATGCTAAAATAAAAAATAAAAATAAAATGTCATTAATAAAAACAAACATTCATTAGAATGTTTGTTTTTTTTATTTTTTTTATTGACTATTAAGTCAATAAAAAAAAAAAAAATATTACAGATGTGAAAATTTTAAATGTAGCATTAATAAACTCGTCTATTGGATAGTAGCATTTGTCAAGTAGTTTAGGAAGTAAGTAAGTTTAGTTCCAACATTATGTATTAGTTACAACATGTTATGTTGAACAACAGTGCATAGTAACTATGTGCAATTACGTAGTATTCTGCATATTGCATTGAATAGACGGGTGCGAGGTTATTAGCGATAAGCCTGGTAATTAGGCGAGAAGCCAATCGGCGAGTTTCTCACTATTGAATCAATGAGTCTGTACTGCGGTGTATCCCTAATTTGACGAACACAATAAATAAAATAATATAAATAAAGACTTATCTGAAACGAATATGAAAGCATTCATGGTACAGCACTCATGGTAAAATCAGAGAAATTAATTTGTAAATTGGTTACCAACTTAAATTTGCCGTATCATCAAATCGCAACTGTCATTATTTAAGAGTAAGTTGTAGGTAATGACTATAACACGGTAAATTTGCGTAGTGTGTCAATTTGATAAGTTTTGACTGTACTTACTACGTAAATCTATTTTTATCTGCTCTTGTCCCCTCACCCACCCTTCCTCATTTAAAATGAACCCAACTTACTGGAAGGTTTGCAATATATAGTGACAATCCTCAGTCCTCACATTATATAAATACATACAATCTACGCAAGTTTCAACCCTCAACATGCGCGTCCATATCTGTGAGTCTGTGAATGCGAAAACCACGTTTAGCTAACCCTCTCGATTTTTCGTCGGTGACGTGACACGTAACAGTTGGAGCGTCCACTAACAAATCTAATTTGCACGTCCATTGACACGTCCAACATTTTGATAGAGGATTTTTGGAGCACCTCCCACAGTCAAACCTTCCGTTCGCCGATACACTTCGCGTTTTTCATGTAGGTACTCTTGCTTGATTACCGACCAGCCAGGATTCTGCGAACTGTTTTGCATTTTTTTTTCGTTTGAAAGCATGTAGTTCGAATTTCGAAGCGTTTATCAATTATTTTTAACTAGCGACCCGACCCCGCTTCGCGAGGTTTTTACGACTTGGCAATACATCGAAATTTCTTTATTATTTGTTAGCATTAACCCTTCTGGAATAAATACGCCAAATGATGGTGAAAACTGCATCAAATTCCGTCGCGTAGTTTAGAAGAACAACGGGGTCACACAGACAAACAAGAAAAGTGACTTTTATTTGTAATATATAGTAGGTTCTGCCCGCGACTTCGTTAACGTGAAATTTCTTGTTTCTCCCCCCCCCCCCGTCGCATCGCCTCTGCCCGCGCTTTTACTTAGTTTTCGCTTAGCGTTCTTCCTGACTTTTTTTCCTTTTACTCGTCTCCTAAGGGCCCTAGCGTGATGTTAAATAGCATGTAAGCCTTTCTCAAGAATTGGGCTATGAAATGCAAAAATATTTTTTAAACCTGACTGGTAGTTCCAGAGTTTAGCGCCTTCAAACAAACAAACACACAAACAAAAAACAAAGTATCTCTTCAGGTTTATTATTAGTACGAGTATATATAGATTATGTATACACAATAATTCGGTTCGTTACTTGGTTATTTGAGCCTGTTGTTTGTGTTGGAGCTGTTGTCTGTTTTCTGATAACAATGGCTTGCATTGCATGGAAACACTACAATGTTTACTGATGAATTTCGGAATTTTGATAGGCAGCTCCGTTACTATGACATTTGGATATTCATGTTGTCGACTAAACAAACTAGACGCAAGTCAATACGCAAGTATTTCAATATGTTACTTATGTCAATAAAAGAAAAAATATACAGGGTGTCAATCAGTAGGTACATGGCCCTGCGTTGAGATTTTTCGTCGGTTATTAAAAAACAACATTTTGATACAAAAACCCTAAAAATATGAGTTTCCCGACCATTTATTATTGACGCGAGATCATGCGAGACGGTCCGCCCGAGTTTCGCCAACCCACCAAATGTTACGCACAATTTTGTACACACAGAATTACTAACTAGAGGCTTAGGGACAATACTACACGCCGAGATGAAAAATTAATTACTTCGCCTTATCAATCCGGCCTCGAAAGGCTCGTTTATTCAATATTCCTGTATCGTTGTAACTTGTTTATAAATTCATAAGCAGATATTCGAGTTTAGGTTGAACAGGGATATCGTTAGAAGTGGGTGGTTGACATAAATTGGTGATGACTCCGTTCGGATGGAATATTCATGTCAAACTGGGAAGGTCCTCTCCTGGACATGGGTTTGCTATCAAGCAAACCCATGTCCATGTTTAGGTTTGGGGTTGAGAGGGATAATTGCTATTATCAACACGCTTAGATAATAATATATTTTTGAAAGTATAGAGGTATGAGGAATAGAGTCTAAAGTTCACACATACCTCTATAGAAAAGGGAGGATCCTCCGATCAGACGGGTGTCGTCTCTGGTGGGCTACTGCCCCACGATTGATGTCGGGCCCAGTGATCGGAAAAAGGTGAGCTAAAATACCTAAAGTTCGAAAAAGAACACAGACAAAGTGGAGACGCCTTACGACTAAATATTTTTTGGGGACTAATGTCCCGTTGTTTCAGAACATTACTTAAGTACAACTTAAATTAATAAAATAAAACAACTATCGAAGTCATTTCCTGCTTCTGTTTTAAAAAAAAGAAAATTGCACGAATTTTATTGTTTAAAAAAATAAAGGTAATCTCTTTATCTTCGTTTGAACGATGTAAGTAAGCGTTCTCCTTGTTTTTGAAGTCGGTTAAAAAGAAAAATTATTTCAATTAGTTTACTGTATATAAAAAACATTGATATTAAATGTACTTATGTGATGTCCCGAAACTCGGAACAAATACACCCAGAAAAAAAAATTGTCGTAAGGAAGTCGCCACTTTTTTTGTGTCTGTTCTTTGAACTTTACGAATAGGTATATTAGCTCTACCTATTCCGATCACTGTTCGGGACGTTGTATATGCTACTTGCGCGGTAAACTCTGCTTGCGGGAAGTCAGTGTGACGCATAGCTCGCATATGACGTTGTAGATGCCGCTACAATAGTACCTAACCCACCTACTGATGTTTTTGCTGTAAAATTGAAATTGGCAAAGCATCACATAAAACAGTTAATTTTTATTTTTTGTGCAGCTATCAATTATTTTGTATTTTTTTTTTTAATACCAGACTTTTAAGCGTAGCCAATCAATTCCAGTTGTTTATTTAATTTACATAATTATAAAAAAAAGTGTTAAATAAAAATTTCAATCAATCAATATTGTATCTATCTGTGCGTCTGAGAATTTTACTTTACCTGAATGTTTGTAATTTACTCTCAATCGTCGTTCTCTTGCCCTTATCCCAACTACTCACACTAAACCTTGAATTTTTGAAACTATCAAAGTAGAAGTACAATCACAATGATAAAAATAAAACATTATGATGTGAATTTTAGTAGAGCTCAGAATTATGAAGTGTTAAGTGCTATTTTTAAGTGATTATGGACATAATACTGGTAATACTATCCTATCGTAATACAGTAATTACAACTACGGAGCACAGTGCGATTGATTTAACTCCAGACAACCAGTTCCAGGGGATCTATTCCCTACGCATGATCTCCGCAGTGTCGGCCGAAGTTACAGGCATTAACTACTCCGGATACGGACGTAAGATTAGGTCGATTTCCGAATTAAGAATGAATGACAACACGATTTGGTAGTTGTCCCTATGCCGGACGTGATTTTGCCTGTCAGAAAAACTAATTACACTTGTTTTGACGTATCTACTACTTTCGGACGGGCCCGTAACTTCGTTGACGGACTTACAGAGTAGTACCCCTGTAGTGAAATTATTGTTGCGTCACCGTATTACATGGTAAGTAGCCACTTGTTTGTTTTATAACACCTTTAGAATGTAACGGGAAGTATGTATAAATGTGTTTTGTTTGCAGTTAGCGCCTTATGGCGTAATTACCAAGTTTTTTACCGTAGATTTCTCTATGGAAAGTTTCATCGGCTCATCTGCTTGAATATGTGCCTATGCACCAGCCCATAGGGTTACCATTCGTCCGGATTAATCCAGACCTTGTCCGGCCTCTTCATTTGTCCGGACGTTTCGCACGAACGGTTTTTTTTACAAAATGAAATATTTTAATTCTCTCTGAGAAAAAAAAGGTAAAAAATAAATATCCTGACTTTTTTGCAAATGTCCGGCTTATGACCAGGAATTTTCAAAATTCGAAATGGCAATCCAACTGCACATCATGTCATTGGCTGTGGTCATTAGCAAATTGTAGACATGACAGTACGTCATAATATTATGACAACAATTCTGTTAGTAGTTACGACTAACAAAAGTCTAATCAAAATGGCGGATGAATTGTGACTTCACGTTAATATCGTGTCACGCTGCCTGTTCGCATTCAATGCACGCGACGACACGTCGCTCGCGTTGTGTGCAATAACGCCACGTCGTGCTCAATGGCGTGTACGATGCATTGCGAGAGCACCCTGTAGTTGCGTGGTTGAGTGGAAGTTTCGTGAGACTTACTGAACCGTGATGAACTTATGAAGTTCATAATCTTATTAACAGTTCGTTGTTATATTATTAGGCATTTTATTCAGCTGCTCCTTCCAATTAATTTATGTTTTAGAATATAATAGAATAGGTTCTTATTTGCATAGAATGTAGGTACATAAAAATAAGTTGTTAAATTATATAATAGGATCCATGTACATTCTGCCTTAATACAGCATGCAAATGTAATACAAAGTAGAGAATAATAAAGATATTACAAATTATTATCATGTAAGAAATCCTGCACAGAATAATAACATTTATCTACAAGTAATTCTGTGAAACGTTTTTGCAACGGTAATTTTTTTATTTGGTCAGGTATTTTATTGGTTGGTTTTTTTTTGTGACAATATGGTTGGTACGAAGGGTGCTTGCTGCTTCTGCAATTACGTATATTATAATTAACACTATTATTTTTTTACTGGTGCCGATTTTATTGACACAAAATTTAGTTTATTTCTGTCAAACGTTTCCCATTCTGAAATTGACTAAAGTGACACAACTTAACTATGTTATAGTTTGACAGCACTAATGTCATTTAGTTATTCAATTTAGTGAAAATGGCAATTTTGCTATTCTGAATTTGCCGTTTTTTTATATAAAATTTTGATTGTCAAACTAAATCAAACTAGGTATTTTTAGTCGTGATTAAAATGGTGTGAAATAAAATTAGTTAGTGACAACTAATTTTATAATTTTATTTCACACCATTTCAACCGCGACTGAAAAAGAAGGAAAAAAAGTAATTGCAAAGCATATTTCTCTACTAGTTCTTGAAACTTTGGATGCGTGTGAGTTTAGAAAGCATTATGGAAGCTGGACATAACTTTCACATTTATAAATTACAAATGGGATTCTATTAGAAACGTTGAAAATCCTTGCATGAACCGAATGCTGAAGCCGATTGCTCTATTGATTGCAATAATGCGTTGTCTAATATGAGATGGCAGGCATGTACCAAACGCTGCAATAACTGATGTCATGCAGCAATCAATGCACTTGACACGTGGTGACGGGCGGCGTCGTGTGCAATATGTGAACCTGTTGGTTCAATTTAATAGGTTCGATAACAACATAAACTACCACCACTATATATTTGACATTCAAACTCGCATTACCTACCCATGCAAAGTTATTGAATCTGCAACCTTGTGCTAAAGAGCGAAGACAGTCCGTAAACAAGTTTTTTTTTAACAGTTTTTATCGTCTGTACCTAATAAGCAAAAAAAAAAATATATAAATAATAATAATATAATGTTTATTATAATATATAATATGTGGTATTAGTATTATTATTATTAAGTAGAACTTTCTCAACAGCTGCTGAACAATGTGTTAATGAAAAACTTCTCAATACATTAGTATCCACATTGGTTATGTCATTATATTGTAATGATATTCTAACTCAGTTCAGCCAATCGTTCTTTAATCCCTACACTCCTATTCTGATCTAGTAGTCTCACCCGGATGAAAACGCACAAAACTTCGTCAAACTAATCATTATTAATACCAAAAAATAGCAGAATAAAGCAACTCAGTTAACAACCCACTTCTCCGCCAGATAAAGCTTGCATCAAAAACAATACGGCATCAGTGAGTGCAGTGCGAAGCGACTAATTGACCGGCGGACGGACGTAGGACGGCGGCGGACGACGCAGCGGACGGCGCGTGCATTATTCACTCGCACTCAATCGATACTCGCACTATTCGTACGGCCCGCGGCGGACAAAGAGTTGGATGTTACAAGTTGCGTGCTTTTTCATGTTGAGTGAATGGACTACTGTGTTTAGTGGAGTATAGTTGCAGATTGTTTTTATTTGTCTAAATAAATAACTCGATAACTTTAGAGGCGTTTATGGGAGATTGGCCGGAGAAGACAACACACAGGGAAGAGTGGAGAGCAGTGGGAGAGACCTTTGCCCAAAAGTGGGATAATACACGTTAAAAAATACTCGTTTGTTTAGAAAGTCAGTATGACAGTGTCAGTATTAATTGTTCAGAGATTTGATCAGACTACCAGAAACCTGGAGAAGCTGAAAAATAAATGACAATAGTTTATAGTAGCCTAGATTACATGTTCACCCTTATGTTTCTTACTCAACTGAATAAGCGAAAAGTCCTTTATTTACTCTATGATGCAATTACCTACTTTTGGTTTGATATTTCCAAGGACAAGCAAATCAGGTTTTTTGCGTCTGTATCTGATAAGCATAAAAATATATATAATAAAAATAAAAAATATATAATAATAATATAATTTTTATTGTGATTTATAATAAGTGGTATTATTATTATTATTAAGTAGAACTTTCTCAACAGCTGCTGAACAATATGTTAATGAAACATTTCTCAATTTTGCCCGGTCGCGCCTACTTTTACATGGTGCTCAATACCGGCCAATACCGCCCAAATCACAGGATCATAATGCGTGCTATCAGCGTTATACGAACAATGACACGAAATCCGCGTTACCTATTTATAGGAGCATTAACACCGAAGCTGCGCTAAGTGTTGTTAATTGACATTCGGATAACTGTCGCGGCGTTCAGTGGAGACGTATTCTGGGGACGGTAGACCTCTACCTAGTTTACATGAGGAATTAACAGTTGCGTGATTGATTGTAGCATGAGTTCATCCTTCCAGCATAAGTTTATCTTTGTGTCGGACGTCGGAAAAGTTAACTTAAGGATTTTATAAGTCAGCAGGATAGTAAGCAACTTCCATAAATGTTCAGCTTTCTTCTTATGCATCTTACCTTAGTACCTCCATCAGGTTCCTAATATTCCCTCAGTTTGACTAATTGCACTGATTTGTTCCGTTTATTATGTCGTCAATGGCATCGCTGAAGGATTCATTAATACAGGGGCCTAATTCTAATAATTTACAAACGTTGCAATGGTTACAGCTTTTGTATGGAAAATCTGTCAAAAACTCGAAATGGAGAGACTTACGCCGTAGCCGATAGTCTGATAGCTTTGTAGCGGTATCAACATCGCCACATGCGAGCTACACGTCACAATGACGTCACACAATCCTGCATCGCGCAAGCAGAGTTTACCGCGCAACTAGCATATATACAACATCCCGACATCAACCGTTGGGCAGTTGCCCACCAGACACAACACCCGTCTGGTCGGAGGATCCTCCCTTTTCTATGGAGGTGTGAGTGAACTTTACACCCTGTTCCTCATACCTCTATACTGGTGACCCCGAACATGAACGTCAGCGCAGCCTTCGTGCAACTACTTCAGCGTGACGTCATCATCATCACTTCCGCAAGCTTTAGAGCGGCGAGTCACACAGCCAGCCAGCACCCACGGCTTCTACGGGTATCCTGACCACCAGCATGCAGCGACCGCGCATACCTGGTCATCACCCTCAGCCTCATCAGCAACCTTGGCACAGCACACTGCACTCTCGGCCGGTCCACAAGCAGAGCCTTCAAGCCCTCTCCTGGTCGACGCCAGCAGTCAGCCTTAACCCGGCGCTGTACCACATCCGACGCACTGGAGCATAACGCAGCGCCACCCCGACTCACTGGGGAATCTTCGCAGACAGTTCCGACTCACCGCGAACTATGCGACACCCGGTTCCGACTCACTGGAACCTCAACTGGCCTTGGCAAGCATCGCAAGATACAAGACTCAGCCCACTATCGACCTCCGGTCTCCGGGGGGGAGTGATGTAGCGGTATCAACATCGCCACATGCGAGCTACACGTCACAATGACGTCACACAATCCTGCATCGCGCAAGCAGAGTTTACCGCGCAACTAGCATATATACAACATCCCGACATCAACCGTTGGGCAGTTGCCCACCAGACACGACACCCGTCTGGTCGGAGGATCCTCCCTTTTCCATAGAGTATAAGTGAACTTTACACCCTGTTCCTCATACCTCTATAGCTTTTCTGCTTTTACTGCGATCTACATAACATTTTATTTTTCGACCAAACATCCATTCGACCAAACAAAACATTCTATTTGTTGTCCATCGGTACCGAATAGGGATGGGGCATAATGCTCTCTATTATTACTCCGGGAATCCTCCGGATCAATAGTGATGCTCTTGCTCTATATTTATCATTTGGTTCAGCAGTTACAAATAGAAGCGATATGTTCCGTTATTTTTAGTTTTATACACTGCAATTGTAACATTTTTCAGTTCGAGATGAGATTTTCTGCAGTACGTTACTATTAGTTTATTTATGTTACGTTTCGCGTTTTATTTGTTGAGTTATGACTGGTGTTTTCCAATTTTACCGTAGTTTTTTATTTGGAACTACCGCGTGGATTGATTGTTCTGAAATTTTACATTTGTTGTAGTTTATACTTAGATGAAAACTGTACCAAAACTCTATCAAACTCTCTGTATTAAACTTTATACTTTCTTTCTTTTTTTTAGATGGGTGATCATGTTTTACAAATCGCTTGAGTTCTTCGCGCTTTTAAAAGCTTATTTAAACCTTATTTCAGTAAGTAAATCCGCGTAAACTTGAATTAGAAAAAAAAAGAAAAGAGATTTTGGGTCAGGTTTGGTAAAGAGTATTCTATTTTATTCTGGCGTAGCTCAGTGTAAAATACAGATTTTTCAGCCTCAGGACGCATTCGAAACGCGTGCAGTAATTTTATTGTGTGAGTGAATTTATCTGCAACAAGACTTTTTTAACCTTTTCACCGCCACGGACTTCAATAGAAGTTCAGCTGCCTTGAAATTTTAGTTAGATTTACATGTTTTAATGGCACGTACGCCTTTAAAACAAAATAAGAGGGCGTCCTTTAGAAATTGATTTTGTTTTAAGGGCGTACGTGCCATTAAAACATGTAAATCTAACTAAAATTTCAATGCAGCGGAACTTCTATGGAAGTCCGTGGCGGTGAAAAGGTTAAATCGAAGCAGAACAAAAAAAAACTTCCAAAACGGTCTACTCATGTAGATAATTACTCCACATCCCAACAGGACACTACACCATTAAAACTGTAACTAAACGACACCAAAAATCGCTTACACTTTCTTATACGACCCCAACATCAGCATTTCGACCCGAATCCGGAGATTATGATTTACGTTTCACTAACCATCCTTACTTGACCCCTCACTACACAAACAACTTCACTAGTTTCATACGTTTTAGTTTTACGGGGAGTATGGGTAGGGGTCTGGGGAAACTGGTTGTGTACCAAATCCAGGTACGGTGCCATTTGGCTAAGGTTCAACCGGTTCAGAAGGGTTGGGTAGTATTGTAGGTACGACATGCAAATATTGTTGTGTAGCGTAAGTGAGATGTTGAGGCGATTTACCTCATTATTGTGGGACCATGTGGCCATGGTGTAAAAAAACAAGGTCTGGCATTCCGGGAGTGACACTTGCTTACGTCATTATCCAGTTGCCACTTTATTGCAACAAAACACGAATTATGGAAACATTTTCAGTCACCACTCTGTTAAAAAATATATATAAAGCATTTAAATTGTCGTTTCATTTTTCTAATCAAACGAAATAATTCAATTTAAACATGTACCAACGTAATTGTTAATTAAAACCTCATTGGTTTATCGGATTCGCACAGGTAATAAAGGCGACTGGGGAGTTATTATTACACACTACTGGTAACACAGCGGTGATGACGTAGGCTTGTGTCTCCAACGTGAACACTTTGTCTCGGAATGCTATAATACCTGGCGAAGTATATTATTTTACCATGCATGTGACTAAGACAAAACTATACTCAAATACATTCGCCTAGGTTAGATTTTGCTGCGTTTAATTTGGCCTTTGACGCACTTTTCGTAGTCGGTTCCACTACCAACCTTGCTGCTTGGTTTATCTTTTCCCCACGACATGAGTTTTCGTTTTATAGCTAGCGACTTTTAAGCTATTGCATAGCTTTTATCGCGGGCTTTGAGCGCGGTGACCGAATCAAGATATTCCGTAACGAAAATAAAACCTAACACCCCCCACTCCGCCTACCATGTAGCTCGGCCGAGCGTTCGCTTAACGTATATGTATATGGTACGACTGTACTTCAATTAATATCAAAGAAAAAAAAACTGCATAAATAAAAAACTGCATAAATAATTATAATTGCATAAGTTGATAAAAAATGCTATGCAATAGCTTTACCGCGGTAGTCCCCGAGTGCCACACGTGTTTTTTTAAAATACTTTTTCCAGATTATCTCGTTGCACGTTGGTCAAAGCTAGATCATCATCTGCCTAGTCTTTTCCCAACTATATTGGGGTCGGCTTCCAGTCTAACCGGATGCAGCTAAATACAAGTATCAAAGCCAAAGTGGTCAAAGCCAATTTGCATCTATATCTATGGTTGCAAATTGGCTTATCCATATCATTAATATGTATAATAATGATGGTTGACAGATTCCTTTTTTCTCCTCAAACTTTGGTCTACTACATCATTATTTGGAGAGACTTTACTGAAAATTTGCTACCCACTAGCGTTAGTATGCTTTTGAATAGACACTGCTTAGACTATTCTAGGCAGTGTCTATTCAAAAGCATACTAACGTAACGGAATTTTCCGCTTTTCCTTCATACCTTGCTCCATGTCCGTAGATTCCCAGCGGTGGGACGCTCTCTGAGGCACTTTATGACCTCTGCCGCTTCCACTCGTCACTCGATGTTCTAACTGTAATGATGTTTATAATTACCAAGGATTGCAGGGGCACTCTTATGAATATAAATTGTCAGCGCCATGTACGCTGATGGCGCGTATATGAGAAAGTATTAATAAAAATTAATAAGATATGTGTGTTGCCAGCTTACTCAGACTTTTACAAAATTAAATGGGAATAGAGACCTGATTAAATATTCCTATTAATTTTTACGAACTTGTGAAGTCTGATTTTTAACGGATGTGCTGTGTCTACTGTTAATGAAAATATCGTTTGCTCAGGCTCATAATAGTACAGCGAAAAAAAATGCTCTGTTTATGACAAACCAAAAGTTTGCAAGAAACGGTCACTTAGATAACGTAGCGATAGCAAATCGGATTGTAACTCGATATTTTTTCCGCGTTAGTGTCCACTAACGGTATCGACTAAGCAAGTCATCGCGATATCCTCCTGAATAGGGGATAATAGAGTTGGCCAGATGATTTGTCGGATCGATCCCTATTTTAGGAAATTGGATTTGTAGATTGGAGGCGATAAGACGCTGGGGGAGACCGGGCTCGGGAAATAAACGGTAAAAGTTTAGAGGGCCCTGTTATCACTGATTTGCGTATATCGATTTTGCCCTGTTTCCCTGCGACGTGGATTTATCTTTTTTTTTCTCCCCGAAGCTGAAAGGATTATTTGGAGAAAAATATTAAACGAGTCATTTGAAACGGTAATGCGCTGATAAATTGGTTTTCGTAATAAGGAAAATAAATGTTTTTCGGGATAAGGCACCTGGTTCGTGAAATGTTATAATGAAGGGTTCAATTTATTTACTTCACAATAGCATAGAAGAGACACTTTTGGCAATTGATATGGCTAAATTGCTAATCAAAAATCGCTAGGTAAGATTGTATATCAAAGCTAATACTTCTCAGAGTCCTATAGCTGCTGTGAAAAGGCTGTAATCTGTTGGCAATCTACTGAAATCAGCCATTTAATTAAAGATTTATCACGCAACTGCCACTGACACAACGCACCACCAAAGCCAATAGTTTACAACCTGCCTTAAGTACAACCTAGGAGAGCTTATCTTGTATGCTAATACGCTCAAAGCTAATGCAGTATGTACAATGAAGTGCCCAAGTGCTTCAGTCGCGCTCTTATCTAAACTGCGCGCGTTCGATTATATTATTGCTGGTAGGTTGCGAGTGTACCAGGCAATGCTGTACTGGTTGGAGTAAATATTTACTAGCCTGCGAATGTGACGTTTGTAGTGGAACGATGGCGGCCATCTTGGTTTCTGAAGTTATGTGCTGTGTTTCTAAGGTAACGGCAGCTAAAATATTTAGCTTTTGTAGACCGTGGAGGCAAGGCAGTTATTAATATGGTTTTACGAAAATACAAAGAGTAGATGTTTCAACATTTTTAATTTAAGTTAATCAATCGACTTTATTGCTTACTCCGCTGGTAAGTAAATATAACAACTAATAAAGTCTTTTTGTAAAATATTTGTGGTTGTAATACGATTTGGTGCTGTTTCAATAAGTTTCATAATAAAATTATATTTGATTTGTAAATTTAATTAGATAAATATTATTTTTAAGCCAGGATATTATAAAAGTCCTGGTAAAAGTTGTATAAATACAACACACGGTTTTGTATTATTTTTATGTAAATACAACGTGCACGTATATTTTTCACGACAGAATTTTATGAAGACATTTTTTCTTGCAAAATCGGAGTTAACTTTTCACTACCTCCGAAAATATTTTAGTTTTATATACATCTATATATTTGCTGCATGTAAACTTAGGCTCTTAAATACACATTTATTACGGTATAAAGCCATAATCATACAAAACAAAAAAAAAAACCTCGTCTTAAATAAATATGACTCAACAAATATGCATCTTAGACCAAAAACAAACAGGCTTATCAGTGGTACTGCATCAGGTTACAGGTACCATTACAGGTTTTTGAATGCAACCAGCTTCCACCCCAGAATAGCCTATTACGTCACGCACGAAAAGCCACAGACGTTCTCTTACGGGGCTAAGGCAGAAGATTCTTGCAAGCACGTAAATCGAATCAAGAAATACGACCATATACCCGATACTTCTTGACTTTTCCGCTCCTTAATTTTATGGCGAGGGTAAGACTAAAGCAAGGGAAACTATTAAAATAATGGACACAGACATTCGCATTCCCGTCACGTCCCGCGGCCAATTTTAAAGGGAATCTGAAGGTAGCCCTTGGATATAAGCGTTGTTATGGATTTCAGTTCAGTAGCAGATGCTACTTCACTTTATTTAAGGAGTATAGTGCGTTTTGTTTTTGTTTTCCTGTTCTGATGTTGTTTTGTTTTGTTTGTGAGGTCGTTAGAAGAAATTAGAGGTAGAGAAATGTTTTAATTAGAACATAATAACAATCACGTCTTGTTAATAGAAATCAGAAATAAACTTTTCCTTGTTATGGAATTCAGGATACTTGATGTATTTAGATCGTTATGAAGAAACAAGACAGTATAATTATGTTAATGAAACTACTGCAATTCATACTATCGTTAGTAACATTACGTATTTACAATCTATAGTAGAATTTTAAAAATATCACTAGATTTTATAGCTCCCGACATAAAAGCTCTCCAATCCAATCCGGATGGACCTAAAATAATAAAATTGTTGTGCATAATAAAGTAATATTATTCAGTGACAGGATTCACCCTATCTCTATTGGTACGAAAATAACCCTTTGGGTGAATGTGTTTTAATTTGTATGGCCCTCGATCATGTGTCTGTAGGGTTAAAATAATGCATGCAGAGGGGCTCATGGCTAATGTGCTATTAGCAGATCAATAGGATTGCGTAGAAGCTGCATACTGCCCTTGGATTTGTGGTCAATTGGTGATTATTATGTAAATGATACATGATTTTACTTCTGTAAGTAGGTTTGTACAAACACTTTTACACGTCAATCATATTTATTAAACTAGATGAGGTCGGCGTGTCCTATCTGACTACTCTGAGCAGAAAGGCCAAAACAAACTCAGAGGTCTCTTTTAAAGTCCAGACATAACCTTGGTCAGATCATGTGAAGACCATGTAGATTTGTTTCTGAAATGGTCTTTTGAGGAAAAACCACACCCATTCAGTGGACCTGTTCAGTCAGTGCACGCATTTGTCAGTAATCGTGCAGCTGAATTCAGAACTTAAGGAGATCAACGATTCGACGTACAATACCAAAGAAAGGACATTTGGGTAGGCCGCATAAATTACTCAAACTGCCGGACCATGATTAAAAGTAACTGAGAAAAAAGCAATGACTCACATAATCCTCACATTCACAATAATTAAAATAATATAAGTAATCATGTCATTGTATATATGTAAGTTTGCGAAAGTTAAGTTTGAAAAAGAAAACAATGTATGTAGAGAATGTCTGTATGTGGAGACTTGTAGGTTTGCCTCAGATACCACGCTCCAATTCTATACTACTTATTAGGAGCCATTACTAGGCTTTGGGGGCAGCGTTATGTCTTATGAAAGCAGCTGTAACCTAAGTATTCAAAGGCTCGCAAATCAATAAGCATAAAGCATTAATTTCTTGTTAAATAATGGGACCAAATTTGAATGCACTCTATGAAGACATTATGCGTAAAGGCTTATCTATAAAGGGGAGATGATTGTCTAAAAATAAATAACAATCCATGCACTTCTGATACAACCATACAAACAATCCCTACCATTGTTTCTTCCATTATGAAATGACCTAAACGTTAATTTCTCTAATTAATTACGCGGCCCAGTCCTCGTAAAGTTTCAGGCGTAAAAAAACCGAGTAGGTATGTACGTAGGTACCTACTTCCGTAGTAGGCAGTAGGCAAATCCTTGGGGTGGTATAAAGTTGACTTTTGTTTCGTTTTAATTATACGCCAGCGGCCGCGGGGTGGGCAGAGTTAAAAAGTTAATTAGCTTTAATTTTAACTGCGGGGCCACAGTTGCATTTTTGGGGCAAATGAAATTTGAGTGCGAGATGAATAGTGAAGTTCAATTCGTTGTGACAATTTGGTTTAATTGTTGTTTGGTTGGAGTGTATGAATTAATTCTACTGTAGGTTGGTGTTAAGGATTTATAATAACCTGTTATTGAAATATTTGTATCGACAAGAATAACTAGATATGAATTGTTAGTTTAAAAGAGACTGTGACCTCCGAGTTTGTTTTGGCCTTTCTTCTCAG
The DNA here is from genome assembly GCA_917490735.1 of Dryobotodes eremita. NCBI lineage: Eukaryota > Metazoa > Arthropoda > Insecta > Lepidoptera > Noctuidae > Dryobotodes > Dryobotodes eremita. Next base: position 20,057,483 of record OU823249.1, on the reverse strand, counting down.
AGTAGTCAGATAGGAAACGCCGATCTCATCTAGTTTATAAAATATGATTGACGTGTAAAAGTGTTTGTATAAACCTACCTACAGAAATAAAATCATTTCCTTAATGAATCTAAATTATATTCTGAACGTTAATTAAGTAATATTAATCAATTTTTTTCTGAAAAAAATATAGGTCTAGCGAATCTTGAACAAACACACGATCAACTCAATTATGTACTTAGGGTCAAGACATAATAATAAAGAATAATAGCTTTTTTTAAATTATTGTGCCCAAACCACCTGTCATCTAATCTCTTCACCACCCTTGGTTGACTGGTAGAAAATGCCTAAGGTATTAAGTCCGCCTTTGTACCTTTTTTTTGTGCGAAAAGTTTAAATAAATAAATACCTATTAATTTTTACTGTCCCCCTTCACTTATTAAAATAACAAAATTTAGCCAACGTTAGCAAAAATGGCTGTCATTAAAAACATTTCTTTAATTATTCAACATTTATTTATCCATATTTTCCATTTCAACGTTTGAATATTTGCCCCTTTTTGCGTCACTAAGAAAGAAATTCAATTAATATGCAAAGCGTATTGAAATAAATTATATTTTTCCTTATCTCCTTACAACAGGGCTTACGGTATTCAAACATAAAAATTTAAATTCCACCATCTTGAATGGAAGCTTTGTTTTCTTAACTTTTTAAGACGCACAGACAGTCGTAAACGTCTTCCAGGCTTATTTGATGTGACCATTTGATAAGTTATCAGGGTCTGATATTGAATTTTCGGTCAAAATTATTTTGGTAGAAGGCTTTTTGGCTATATTTACAATAATTATGGAGCTCTTGCGAAATACCTACTCTACTTCTCTATTTTCCATAAAAACAACTGTTGAAACTCCTATGCACTGCACTCCATGATTTTGTTCATTAGAGATAGTCAAGGAGTGACAATCCTGAAAAAAATTGGAATGTGGGATCGAATAATACCGTCATACATATAATGATATTCACAGGGGGGCGTTGTTGGGAAATATTTGTAAAATTGTTTTGTTAATTAATATTGAAAAAACAAGATGGCGGCGTTAGTTCCGACTTTTGCCACGCACTAAAAGATCCTTGTACGGTATTTCCTTAATATATTATTGTGGTATGAGGAAAATGGTGTAAAGTTCACTCATCCTCTGTAGAAAAGGGAAGATTCTCTGACCAGACGGGTGTTGTGTCTGGTGGGCAACTACCCGATGATTAATGTCGGGACGTTGTATATATGCTAGTTGCGCTGTAAACTCTGCTTGCGCGATGCAGGATTTTGTGTGACGTCAGTGTGATGCGTAGTTCGCATGTGGCGTTGTAGATGCCGCCACAATACTATGCAGTTGTTAAATCAACATACCACTTTTAAGAATAAAACGTTCCAGCTTACGAAAAGTTCTCGTAAAAAGCCTACTTAGAACCTCAACAAGGAGCCTATTCCTATGTATCGTTGAGGGTAACTTTTTAACTGAATTTACGTGTACACGCCGAGATTGTGAAGGTTTTATTCTTCTGAATGTTGAGTACGTTCAGGAAACAGTTTGCGTTCGTCTTCCCCTCATACGGCATACGGCATAAGCGGTAGCGAGTTTGCATAGTACATAGGGCTAGTGTTGCATAAAAGCTTCGCCCAAATGACCGTGGTGCAATTGTAAGACAAGACTTACTGAGACTATAACTTGTTCGTCGTCTCTTTCAAGAGTATACATCACTTAAGTCAAACTAAGGCCTGCAATAGAAATAGATTGGATATTACAACAACTGGGTACCAACTGTCCTAAGTATCCTGGACAGCCAGCCCCGCTGACGATTTTTTTTTGTTTTTTTTTGTGTATGGCATCTCGTAGTTGACCTTGAGAGGTCGTGCCTGCTTAGCCGGGCTATCCTGTGACTGCCTTAAGCGAACTCAAAGCCTCCAGCCAAGGGTGAATTTATTATATTACTAAACGACTGCACGCTAAGGGGTCGGACCTCGGTCGCCCCTGTGGGGTACGGACCTCGGCTTAGGGCGTCACTGGGGGCAGGGCAGCAAGCTGGGACCGACTGGATCGAAATCGGACTGACGCTTTACTAACTGCCTATTATTTATACCAGGGTATGTTACACGTAACATAACATCACGCATTTTCCCCCAATGGTTAGATTTTACACAAATCGTTCTTGCCGGTACAAGAGGAGAAGAAGCAGCTCTATCTAAACGCTTGTCCTTTTCGTCTTGCGCCACAGTCAGGGGGAAGGCACCAGATGTCGTACGGGTGACAATAAATTTTATCGCCGCTCTGTGCGTATTCTCAGCACTACAAAACCGTAAGCTCGGATTTGAAACATAAACGGAACGGTATATATTATTTAAATTGCAAACTGTCACTTTTTATAGAGACACACGCGTCGTAAGCATGAAAGTATTGTATAGTTTATGTTGTATGCACGATGGAGCGATGATACACCTGCGGTTGTTATTTGCATTAAAATAGGATTTTGTATGACTTTTTTTGTTTATGACTTTATGAAGATATCTTTGACTGTACATAATTTAAACGTGTTATTTACTATTGGATTTTTATAAATAAGCAAGTTTTAAAATTGGCAACTCTGTGCTACAGTCACGTGCTAGTGTTGCTCCCTTCCATGTCTACCCTATTCTACTTTTAACTCTTTTCGATGACTTGTTCCGAGGATTGCATTGAATAGATTAGCAATGTGTTTCCACATTCGATCAGTGCCTTGCTTTTTGCCCAAGTAAAAAAAAAATGCCATCACGCAAAATCACGTCTTTTACGTAAAATACAACGTATAATGGCGTACTTAATACAAGCAGACGATGAAAGGAGTCGTTTAAATATGCATAAATTCTTATAAACACTTCCTCCAACCGTGCAGACTCCTGAGTTACTGGCTTTATCATTTTTTCGCTGACTTATACCTCATTTTATAGGAGATCTTTTAGATTTTTTATTGGAGACAATAAGGGCTTAATAAAATGAGAATGATGAGGGTAGCATCTGTGTAATAAGAGCTTCTTTACAGCTATTTTATAATGCAGTAATATTAGCTCGTAAATGTCTTGTGAATATGAACCTCCCCATCATTTGAGAAAATGAAAGATTCGAGACTGAAATTTTCCAAGACCGTCTTACTCAGCAAGTTTAAATAAAATAAAATTAAAAATATGGATATCTGCAAAAGCCATTGCATGAAAGTGCAAAAAATTTGTTGGAAAATACCTCCTATGCCTTGAAAAAAAGTTACATTTCCATAACGTTGGTTGTTAATGAAGATCGAAGACGCTTTTTACGAAATAACTGATTGGATTTGTTTGTCTTTTGGCATATTTTAACCTTGCTTTATTAAATATAGCTATCAATACACTATTTGATGTTAAAAGCACGTCACTCCTAAGTATTACTCGAATCTACACACGCCATAATAAACAGTACAAAAATTCAAACGCTCCCATAACTTAACACTGCATTCTCTAACAGGATGGTCCTATATATCGCAGCCTGCATCGGCTTATTTACGTGGTCCCCGGGACATATTTTATGCGCCGCCAATCGATATGTCCCGGTTCAGACACGGTTAATGGCCCGAAGTATTCCTGTGCTGCGTCCCGGCTCGGTTGAGTCCTAGCTCAAAGGTAAGGGATTGAGCGTTGACGTTCTGAGATAGGTACTGTTTGTAGATTTCGTAATTACCTGAAGTAATTTTCGTTAGGCGCTTACTAGGTTATTTGGTTACGAAATATACAGAGTGGCGATTAGGTTATCATATTAAATTATTAAAAAATCTGTTCCATATGGAACAGATTAGCTCAAAAAAGCTAAAGTAGCTCAAAAAGTATATACTTTTTTGAGCTACTTGTAACAAAATGTAAGGAACAGCAGATTCTTTTTGTGAATGGATTTCATTAAAATTTTGTATACCGTCTAAGTATACCACGTAGTATAGTTTAATGTGATAAGGTCCGCGCCTCTTTGTATACGCAGGTTTTAATCAGCGTTTCACAGAAAATTATAGTACTAGTACGTAGTAAGTATACGGAATCTTAATTTAGTAGCATGGGATGGTAATAACCCAACAAGCCATAAAGCCATTCACACATCAATGAAGTTCCTTAAAGATTGGTTTCCTTTATAAAATACTTCAGAAAGACGATAAATTTTATGTACAACTAGCCTTTGCCCGCGGCTTCGCCCGCGTATGTCGGATATTACAAAAAAATCCATAGTATTAAATGTAAATTTTAAAATCATCACCTTTATTTTCCTCCTCCTTTTCTATTAAAAAAAAAAAAAGCAAAAGTATTTTTAATGTTCATATCCTGCCTAACTTAATAAATGCTGGGTTTCCTATACAAACTTTCAACCTCTCTATAGACAAAAAAATTGCCTATGTCCTTCCTTAGGTAGGTAATACGGGCTGGTGTCCGCAACTCCACGTCAATGCGCGTATTTTGCGTACTAATGTCCTTCCTTAAGATACCATCTATTTCCTTGTCAAATTTTATCGAAATCTATATAATGGTTAAGGCGTAAAAAGGTGTCGAAATTTAAATTATGCTTTTATTTTGTGACTTTAAATTGTAATAATTTTTGACCAAGTAAACCGATTAAACACTAAATATTAGATCAATTTACGGGCTATGACCATATTTCCAATACCTTAAATCTCTTTAAAAGAAATACATAATAATATAAATATTATACTTATGTCAATATTAATCATCCCCTATTTCACCCTCTTGGGGAATGATTTTACAAACACGCATTAGCATACGCACACGCGTTAGACGTAACGCCTTATTTCTTACCAAAATCATAAATTAGTATTTACATATGCCTAACTTAAGAAAAAATGCTTGGTTTCCCATACCAACTTTCATACGCTATATCACCCCTATAGGATTATTTTTAAGAAAAAAAGTAACCTATGTCCTTCCCTAGGATGCCATCTATCTCCTTGTAAATTTTTTGGGAAATCCGTTCAGTGGTTTAGGCGTGAAAAGGTAACATGCAGACAGACAGACAGACAGAGTTATTTTCGATTTTATATAAAGCGACCACAATCATAAGTGTGGTCCGTGAAAAATCGAAACGCCTACGTAAATAATTATAGCAAATCTGCGCGAGTGCGTCACAGTAGGAGTTTGTGCTCAGGAGCCAATTTGTTCGGATCAAGAGTCTTGTGGTAAATTAGTCGAGAACGTGTGCTCGTCGATAAGAATTACCTGAAATTCTGTGTCATGTTTCTTCATTTAGAATTTACTATTGAACGAACCGTCAGTACTGATTCTCACAGAATTATCACTTTTAGGACGATATAAGTCATAAATTGGACGAACGTCATTTTCGGGTTTGCTAGACGTTTTATGGAATTAGTGTCACCGGCAGTGTATTTTTTACCTTTATGGAGGTATTCCTCCATTATCAAAAGTATCTAAAAGGTAAATAAAAGTGACAATAACATAACTTTCACAAGTAGGTACCAGCGCAAAAGACTTCGTTAGAATTTCTGCATTTTATTACAATCTCTACTTTATTAGGATTATGAATATTTTATAGAAATAATCACATTACTAAAGCGTATTGTAGAAACGTGTATTTCAAGGATAAACAGTAGAATGTATGTAAGCTGGCAATATTATACGTCGATGGCAGTATTTACTGTCATTAGAGAATTATTGAATACGACTGTAAAATCTAATCAATGTGTGAGTGACTCTTACGATGAAAATAGTGGTACTTAGTCATGTTACTGAACACTGACTGTAAACTTATGCATACAAACCTACATCCTAAATGCTGACGGTGTTCAGCTCTGTTGCTAAAGAAAAGTTTGTTTCTACAGATTTAACAAAGACCCTGGTCCCGGCGGGATAGGTTTATGCCACGTTTGGCCATTGTAAACTGTGATTGTCTGTTCAAGAAGGCATTGAGCCTAAACCTTGACCGAAACTGTTCGAATTCCCCCCTAAATTTCGATTCCTACAATATTTTTGACACTTATTTTATGTAACATCTCTGCCTACCCCATATGCTATAGTTATTTCCCATCTTCTCTGCGATGGCTGCGGGCGAAGTGTAAACATGGTTAAAGTGCGTGCGCTTTAGGTTAGAGTGCGCTCTCAAATCCTGAGAAATCGCTGCGGCTTCGGCTGTCTCTCGACACGTCTTCGGAGATGGTATAAAATGCAAGAAATGGCGGGTGTGATGATGGATTTTAAATTTCTAGGAGCGCCTGATCAGTTTAAGTTAGCAACGTCGTGCTTAATGCGAGACTTTGCCGTTCCTGCACGTTTTATTTTAAGTTCAACGTTCTGATTTAATAGCGAACAAATATTGTTGTTGTTGCATAATACATTCTCAACAAGGTGCAATTATAGCATCTTGTTGAACAGCAATGTTTGGTCTAATTTCAGACTTCCAAAAGAATTAAGGCTCGTACACACTGGCGCGACGCAACGCCCGACACAAAGGCACCGCGAGTCGCGCGACGAGCGGCGCCTTTGTGTAGCGCTGTCGCGTCGCGCCTGTCTGTGGGAGCCTTCATTAAGTGAAATACAAAGAGATGCGGCGGTGTTGTCAATTTACTTGTTATTTTCGAATGCATATTTCAGATAAGTTTATTATAAATCATGTATCATAGAGTAACATAGATACAATGCCTCCCGCTAACCCTCATCACTTACAGCGGAATGTCAGAGGGATAATGCAGATTGATTCGGCTCAACACGGAGGAGACAAATTCGATTTGCGACAGTGCGGTGTAACGCACAGATTTGACGCCTTGAAAAATATACCAGATTCACGTAGAGATTGCAGCTGCCTAGAGATCGGTGCTATTTTTCTACTCTGTTGGGCTCGTATTGGCAGCTTCGTTCAGATTGTTAGAACTTTTGCAGTCTAGAAGACTTTGTTAGTCCATTTATTTCAAGGAATGCTTATCTTATCTTGTATTAATCTTAGAGGATTAAGGCTGGCATGTATCTTCTTTATCTGATCTTATTTGTTGAATCTCTTGTCATAGTTTTATTTTCGTGATTTTTAATCGTGCTTGCCCGATTTAATTTTCTTACACTACCATTTTGAAAAAAAAACAAAACACGTGTGGCACTCAGGGACTGCCGCGGTAAAGCTATTGCATGGCCTTTTTTTATCAACTTATGCAATTATAATTATTTATTTATTTTTTATTTATGCAGTATTTTTTTTCTTTGATGTTAATTCAAGTACAGTCGTACCATATACATACACGTTAAGCGAACGCTTGGCCGAGCTACATGGTAGGCGGAGTGGGGGGTGTTAGGTTTTATTTTCGTTACAGAATTTCTTGATTCGGTCGTTGCGCTCAAAGCCCGCGATAAAAGCTATGCAATAGCTTAAAAACTATAATTTTATCAATTATTAAGTAGGCGTGAATGTTAAATACTGAAATAATAATGTTAACTTAGTATTCAGAACCAAGAACCGTACTTTATGTTTATTAATAAAACCTTTTGGCAGTGCTGCGAAAAACTTGCGAAGCTCTTCACGTACGACCGTACTTTACAGACTGTAGTCCCTAAAACGGTCCCTAACATAATTCCTTCAAGACCTAAGCTCTAAATTATGGTAGATAAACAAAGAATATCTATTCAAAGGGTCGCGCAGAATTTATACCAGCCTCGCGAAAGGCGTACAGTGTTCAGTAAACGTGAGCTTCGCATTCCGGACACGTATGCCGTCTCCGAAATGTTCCCCTGATGGGCTTTTTGAAGAAACAAAACTCATTGTACAATACAATACAACTTGTCCCACATTGTACCCAACGCCAGTGCCATTCTAACGCAGCTGGTCAAAATGCCAATTTACATTCGACAGAAGTCGGGATTTTTTTCGTCGTCAATGGAAAAGTCGAAAGTCGATTCTGTTTAGAATTCAATTTATTTTTGTATTGAATGTAGGATTGTTTAATCCGTATGGTATCCGGCTTTTCCCGTTTAATTTTGAACAACGAAAATATTCTATTATGTTTTTTTTTCGCTGTAGCCAGAGGCAACTTATACGGAGTTATACCTAACGGTAAAATACAGCAAGAATCTAATATTCTTGGAGGGTTCCGGAGGTGTGACGGCAATTGCTTCACATTGAACTAGAAATTCGAATACATACAAACTGGCCGTGCGCCCAATGGCAGAATCTTGTATGTAACCTGAATAAACTCTATGAAAAATTCAGCAAGAAGTTCAGCCTGGAAATTGCTTATTTCAGACACCTGTTTTTTCCTAATTCCTTGGAAAAGTTTTTAAACACAGCACGATTTTTTAGCATCGCAGATAAGCGTTTCTAGTAGGTAGGTAATTGGTATGTATTTTCGAGTATCTATCTGTTCAGTTAATTTAAGGAAAAAATATTTTCAAGCACGTTTTTCGGTTTCTCCCTACCTGGGCTTAAGTAGTTACGTTTCTACTTTGTATGCTGGACACAAGTCCGTAGACAACAGACGTTCTATGACAAATGTGATACCTTCGGTTTTTCCTCGTGTGAGGAGGAAGCACCGAAGGATTGATACACCATTATACCTACCCCTGATACCTATCCGTTTTGTTATTATATCAGTATGTATCACGTTCCAATGTTTCAGAGGCCATATACGAAATATCCTCATAGAATAATAGGATCTATTTCTTGTTGTATAGTGTATATAATTGTTTGGAATAACGTGGGTATGTTTACACGATTCGTGTTCTTGTCACGTGCGATTCGACTCGCCGGTCGACGCGTGTGCCTTCTTCAGTCGGGGCTATTATTTTTATCCGCATTTTGTACTTATTGGTGCCGTACTATGTGACAGCGTGCGCGTTATTAAATAATCGGATGTTCGTTTAGTTAAGGATGTTGGCGGGAAAGGAAGGAAGGATCCTGTAGCTATGTAGTCATATGTATAAGCAAATAGGTATTACAATAGTAAAGATTTCGTTCAAGCGACGCTTGCTGAGTATCGAGACGAGTGCCAGAAGGCCGTAAGACACACTGGTGCTTAGGTTAAGAGCTCTAGAATTAAGGAGCACAAAAAGCCTGAATCCGATGGAGGGTAGGTAGGTATAACATCTGTCGCTGAGTTCAGTTGTAGAGCTGTAAATCGACTGTACCTTGCGTATTGGCATACCTATACATATAAGTACGCATACGTACTTAAATGTATAGGTACAACTTCGAAATATTAGGAAAATCATTTTAGACAGGGCTTTTGATAGTATAACTTAATCTTTTTGGAAAATCCGATTCTATAAAAAATAGCAAAAGTTTAGAGAATAGAGAATGAATTGATTAAAAGAGAGGATGAGATGTAATATCCAGCTACTCAGCAAACATTTTCTGAATTTATAGGTCTACGATTTACGAAAAAATTGAAAAGTAACATTTAAAAAAAACTACATCGAATTAGACCGTAATTTTCGAAAGGACTTAGATTTGGATAAAATTGAAAAAAATGGAATGCGTTTAAAAAAAATAGACTTGATTAGTTTTTCGGAATTTATCGTGACACGCCGGGATCCGTACATACAGACACACGGACGTCCACAGAAAAATTTAAAAAAAACTTTTTTAATTATTTTAAATAGCAAAATGTCTTTTGAAAATAACATGAGTGTTGAAACAAGTGTTTTTTCTTGACGTTTGTGTGTGAATATTATTCTACAAGTGCGATATGAAGTAAAAAGAGACATTTTTAGCTCAAAGAATTACTTGTTCTTTGTAAGGCGAGAGTAGAGCACTACCTCACGCGCTTCGCTTATGAGGCGTGCTAAATCAGTTATGTTTACGGGATTAGTGATGCTCATTATTGAATTTGGGGTTACTTATTGATACCTGCAATCGCATTAACAATCATGAGGCTATAAAGAATAACACTAGAAAGAGGCTCCTTCTCCAGATATAATACTAAGCCAATATCTAGGATTTTCCCAGATTACATTGTGAACAAAATGCAATTTACTTTAGAGTGGTTGTCACCCTCTTTGTTCGCTTCCAACTCAATAGTTTCATCTTCCCCAATTTCAGTCGATCACACTTCCTGGCGTTAAAAAGTATGGCTTCCACTCCTGGCAATTTCGAATGAATTCACAAAATCTACGATAAAAAAGTAGAATTTATTGCCTTTACCGATGAAAATATAACTTTCCCCATCCAATGTAAAAACGCTAAAATCTTTTTAGAACCCGATAAGCGTTATGGGCTAACCAGCTGCCACTTTAACAAATTATTGGGAGATTTCCAAGAAAAAAGTTGTCACCCGACGAAGGGTAGGCGACGTCTTATTTGATAGCTTGATTTTCGCGGGGCGCACCGAGAATGTTAAATTACTGGTGAAATGAAAGATAATAGGGCTGCATCTTAACAGGGGAAAGTTGCTCCACTTTCGAGGAGGGAAAAAAGTTTATATCCCCAAAAGATTTTGAAATTCCCATCCCTAGGGCGCGTGAGTACTCGGTATCACATTATTTATTCATGGTTTTTTTGTTTTAAGTGCTCAAGTATAGTGGCTTCTATTTGGATGATCTCTTTACTACAGCATAAGCGATTAAGGGAGCGAATAATCTTCAAATCGGGTGTACTTATTTTGATTAAACGGACGGACACGCTAAGAAGAAAAACGAAGATCTTGATCCGCGATGTTGACTTTGCGTTTAGTCTGATCATTTAGCATTTAAAGTTACTTAGTAATGTGATTTAAGAAGACTCTACCAGCCTTTCAAACGAATGACGTTATGTATCCGTAGACTTTGTAAACGGAGTCAATGACACTATTACAGGGGTATGTTGTGGTTTAGTGTTTCAATAAAATAAAACCAAAATTAATCGAAATCGAACAATTTATTGTAAACTAATACGAACGCATAGTAGAATTTAGGATATATATTTGTAATATTAATAGTACAATAACAAAACATTGACATAAAGCGTTAACTTAGTTCACCAACATTCGATAAAGCTGACGAGTGCGGTGAGTCTCATCTCATACACACAGAGCCGTCAACCTCTCGTTACATCATTACAATATATCCAAATGTTAAAGCTATATAAAACATGGCCAATGAAATGACAACAGTCTTAAATCCTAGAAACGAGATTTTTTGTTACATTGATATAAATTATACGCAGTCTATTCCAATCACTCTGGTTTAATTTATCGTTTTATACTAGTCTTATTAAATATTGCTAGTTCTATAAAAGTTATAACAGCCCAACAAAGTTTCTTTGGATTTAAAATACAGAATGGAGAAATAGGAAATTGGTTATCCAGAAGTGATTGGAATAAACGCGAGGGATAACATTACGACAATGAGGTCAGTGCCAGTGCAGATATAGAAAATAATTTCCTCGATATGAAATTCTCACATAGAGGGAAGACAGAGGAAGACATCTTGCTTTGAACAATTTACAAGTGGGTTCAGTACAAAAGCTACTCCAAGTTTTGAAAATTATTTCACAATACATTGGGAATAGAAGTTTTCTCATGATGACAGTATAAAAGTACAAAAACGAGCAGAAGATAAACGCTAACAAGTCATAGCAATCCTCGCATAATATCTGTATTTACAATAGTGTTATATATTATCATATTTAGAGCGCAGAGCTAGAAGCTTTCGTAAGTCTAGAAAAATACAGTGGTAACCTGACGGTGTCGAAGCATTTATTTTATAAATACGAGTACTAGAGTACAAAAGCAGTCTCCAGATTAAATTCGGTAACGTAGCTTAATGATATCTATTTAGAATTTTACAATTAAATACATTTTGTTGTTTGCTCTAAAAATCACTGATTTCTGGATCTGTATCGGCGTACTTGCAAGTGAAGGGGTTTCGTAGCCATGAACAGAAAGAACGGTCACTATGCTGCTTATATTTCGCTGTGGTGTGCTTTTTGGCGTGCGCTCGAGCGACAGCTGCGCGCCGCGTTGGGTAGGAATCTAGTGACGATGCATCTGAATCTCGTGGAACTGAATCGTATCCTGATTCAGCACGTCTTGAGGTGGTTGCGGGACTATGTTTACCTGTCCGCGGCGTAGATTCATGTCCGCTATCATAACCGTCAGGTTTAGAACCAGCAACTACCCTCGCTATACCTTTGTCGCTTTTTTCCGTTCGTGGTTCAGTTGTAACCACCGGAGGCGTAACTTCCAGGTGTAAGTTTGACTTTAGTTCTTTAAATGAAGGAGCTCCGCTACCTGGTATTCGTATTTCTTCTCTTAGATTAGGATCTGATGCACCATCAGGATGCCTTAGAGATGCTATACGTGCATCAGTAATATCATTTCCTCGGTATCTTTCGAAAGGGCCGTAGCAATCGTTATGTGCTTCCAAATCTTGATATGCATCACACTCTCCAACTGCACTTCCGGGCCTAGACATGGTTCGCTTGCAACTGTTACATATTTTATCACTTGGTCTGTAAGCTGGTTCACTATAAACAGAACCGTCACCTCCAAATTCTTCTGTATCGCGAACATTCGACAAAGATAGGGACTGAAATTGTGGAGCTATCCTCGTAATCGGCATATTGTTATAATCATCAATGTTGTCTAACATATTACGTCGAGAGCCGTACAGTTCAGTTAGACTCATGATGTCATCAATTCTTGATCGTGATGAAGGTAAGCTTTCATGTGGATTCAAGCCAAGTCCACGATCACCACTATATTTGTCCGCATAAAATCCTATTGTTTGCCTTAGATACGCTTCATTTCTAATTTGGCGTTCGACTTCACTATACAAGGAGAGAGTATCTGTAAAAGTCGATGCTACTGTTAAATTTTCTTGACTAAGAATCCTGAGTGGATGGTCGTCTAAATCTTCTTGATCTACTTCTGGTAAAGGATTTTCAGAGTATCCCATACAGAATGCTATATCCTCTTCGGTTACTTGTAGACAAGAGTCCATCATTGGAACAGGTTCTAGAGGTTCTTCTACTTCGATTATTTCTAAAATTTCATCTTCATCGTCATTAAGACCCCTACTCATGCCATGAGGATCAATGTCCCTACTATGATTTGAAGCCAACTCATCTTCCATTCGAAACCGTTCTTTATATTTACTATCTAAGCTTTCCATTGAAACTTCTCTACTACTAAGACTGCTGGGTTGCATTATAGGTAATGCGGGAGGTATTTCAGCTAATTCTTCACTGTCATCATCGTCATCTATATCGTGTTTACTTGGTTTGGAACATTTTTTACCCATTGAATTCTGATCACCTGGGCCTACATTTTCTTCTTCTATTGCCATTCCCTTGGAACCAGCTTTTAATCCGGTCCTTATTACAGATTCTTCCACATGTATTCGCCTTACTGAGTCTTTCGTCACTGGCTCCATTTTGTGAGCATTTTCAGGTTCGTCTGGAATTCTTACTCCAGGTTCTTTGTGTACAACCTGCGCTTTGTGACTTGGTGAGTTATGTTTGGATTTATGAATTTGTGATGTTTGATTTTCGACCCATTTCCTTATCATGTTTTTCTTGTGATTGTCCATATACCCATATCCCAGGTTCTCGCTACCAAGGGCACCAAGAATACCGAGTTGGAGTTGTATAGCATTATTGGTAGGTTGCATTGGCACAGATTCAAATTGTATTGGTACTTTCGGTTCTTGCATGGGACCATCGATCCAAGTTTCGCGTTTCTTGCCTTGTGTTTCCTTGATAATATGCCTTGCTTCAACTAATTTTGATTTAGATATTCTAGGTCCATCGATCCACTGTTCATCGCTGGTGCTTTTCCCTTCTTCGGGATGTTTTGGACCTGCTTTTTTAAGCGGTGTCGATTTGGACGTTACTGAATGCACTGGAGACGCTTTTGGAGTATGACTGGGTTGTAAAGTTTTTAGCGGTGATGCTTTGGGTGACCCATGTAATCTATGCACAGGACTTTTTTCTTCAACAACTCTAGATAGCGATGACTTATGTTTTTGTTCTGCTGCTGAACCTCGTAACGCCTTACTAAGTACACATCGGTTGTCACCTGAATTTATGTGAGGTATGTAAACTGGCGGATGTTCCCCGTCTGTTGCGTCGTCCATAGGCCCCACGTATATGACTGTGTCAGCTGAGAGATCACTACTTGATGGGTCCGGCTCACTACTACTTGGTTTTGAAGCATCTTCACCAGAGCTCCCGCCAGACCCTGCATTGTTATTCGACGAATATTTTACCTTCCTTCTCCGAAGCCTATGTATTCGAGAGGCTAACTGTAATGTCGTTAAAGTGTCTGAATAGTTCTGAGCATTTGGTGAAACATGGACAATCATAGCTGTGTGACATGTCAAAGATCCGAGACACTCTTTTAAAACATGTGTAAGATTATGGTCTCTATACGGCAGATGTCTTTGTCCGTTGAATATTGCAAGTAATATATTTCCTAAACCAGATAGTGGTATTCCGCCGTTTGTTTTCCCTCTCTCCGAGTTTCCTAGGTCGATTAAATGCAGGCGGCTGCGTCCTCCGGCAACTGTGAACAAAGAGAGAAATGTTTTTAATTCAGAAACTTTGTTGTTTTGTGACCCGTTTAGTATGGCGGGGGATAGTGAAACTTTTATTTAAAGCTTCTGTTTAATATAAGACAATCTTCAATGAACATTCCACAAATAATTGTGATTTGTGTAAAATTTTGTCGTAATTAATTTTCTTTTAATAAATCCTTGACTGTTTCTTAGAAGTGCTTATTAGTACAATAGGGTCCTCTGTTTTAATGAAGATGTATTGATCTATTCATAGGATACAAGGACAATACGGCGACTACACCCACACAGGTAAGATACAGTTTGATTTTCATGTACGAGTACCTACTTAAAGCAACTTATTAATACATGAGTTTAAGACAGACGCATCATTTTTCTTACCTGCTCCCTTTCCCCCAACACTGTACTGGTACACATGTAGCGTGTACAATAGATGGCTGTCTTTCCCCTCCTCTCTGGCCCCTCTGGTAGCCAGTGCAGCATCCAGGTAGAAGGCTGCCTTCTCAGCGCTGTGCACTCTCAGTTCTGATTGGTTCTGCAGGTGGGTTCCGAAGAGAGGGTCGTCTCGGAGGTAAACGCCTGGAGATTGCTCCGTGTCTGAGTAATGAGAAAATGATATGAATAAGAGAGTGTTGTGAGTCAATGTTCTATGGACTCGGTCATTGTAATCCACTACGACCGAGTTTCATAGTCAGGATAACTACAGTTTTCTCTCAGACAAGTTCATGTTTGCATGTGTAGTTTGGTTGTACATGAATAACTGTGCGTGTCTGGTCGCATTAATGCTGCTGTTTTTAATCTGATTATTTTCTATTAATGAGTCTTTTATTGTTATCGTTTAAAGGATATTTTATCTTAATCTAAACTAATAATAATATTATAAAGAGAAAAGCTTTGATATTTTGTATGTTTGTTTGGTTTTTATACTTGCAACCTAATAAAATTATTTTTCACCATTTTGATAAGGCGCCAGTAGGTCCCGTATCTGGTTGGTGTTCGTGCAGAGCTCCACTGCGGATACCCTGACGGAGAAGCGGGTGCCACACTTGTGTCTCTGCTCCGCTATACCCCGGAACAGCCAGGTGATGGCGCAGGGTATCGCGCCCAATGCCGCTGGAGAGTCCGGCCGCCCCAACATTGTGTAGGATTTACCTGGAGGAAGAAATTAGGACCTGGGATAAAGAGAGAATACATACTACGTTTATAGTAGATTCACAGTGTCGATTTAGAATTTTAGAGAATATGGTTTACAAACGTTTATCGGGTTTAAAAATCAAAGTTGGTAAAGAATTAAGAACATCCCTAGAAACTGGTGATGTCGGTTTGTTAATATAATTATTCGAAACATTTGGCGTACTTTTCACATTTCCTACCTCTGGCTGAAGTCTCTTGTGAGAAAAAATTTAAATATAACCTAAATCCTTTAACGTTATAAGTAACCCAAATTCATTCAAGTTTGCTGCGGAAAGTGAGGTACACTTGATTAAAACTACATACATAAATAAAAAGTCGATACGAGCTGCTCAACTCAAACACCGAAAACCGCTTAATAAATTCACGACAGCAGTATAATGAACACAAGAAATCACTTATAATGCCAGGTAAGTTCACTTAGCTCCACATGGCTTCCGAAATCCTTCAATAATTAAAACGAGGTTCAAATTATTCACTCAGTTGGCTCTACGATCCCGAATAACCGGGATGTGAGAGTAAGCTCGGGTTTAGTGCCAACATCGCCGCGTTTCCCCAAAACTTTCATCTCGCGAGGCATTCAATTTGCATCTGAAACCTTAATCTATGAGGGGAGGTTGGGGTAAATTACCTCTTTCCGTTTTAGTCATTCGTTGTTTTGTGTTAATGAAAGTATAAGCCCATTTCGCAATTGTTTGTTTGAGGTATTATCTTGATCGCATCGTTCGGATAATCCCGAGCAACTTGCTAAATTGATTTCGTGTCTTGGAACTTATTAATAGGTCGGTAATACTGTTAGCGTTGTTGGCGTTTGTCTTGTTTTCAAGTTATAATGTCGTGTTCTATTATTTGAACAGATTATTTGGAGATGAATGATTGGACGTTTCAATTGGGTAGGTTTTAATCGTGGTTGGATTCTCTGCTTTTGTTTTCCTTCTTCATCTGGACCACTGTTTAAGGTAATTATTAAAATAATCTATACTGTGAATCAAAACTAAACCTACTGGAAGTTTCTTAGGGCTTAAACTAGAAGAAAAAAAATAAAAATTCTTTTAAAAATTATGCTCTCAAAGATCCGAGAAATGAAAAGAAAAACGGTTTTCTAGAACAAAGATGGATGGTTTCCATAATTTATTTAAACCGGACTTGAAACTACCTTCAACCTAACATTCATAGTGTTAACTTGAATTCCAGTTTTAATATCAAAGTTTTGCCGTCATGGGCGTGCGAGCGGGACGGAGATAGGTCGTATTTATCAAACTTTCAATTAAGAGCTCTCCCGACTCTTTGCCATTTAGATGCAAATCCCACCGCCCGAGCCGAGTGAGAAGTTTCATACTTTATAGTGCATAATTAGGGCTACCACCTTCCAAATGAATTGTGGTTCCGCATTGCAAACGTAGCGTGAAAGTGCTGCAGTTGAAGTTTCCGTCTATGCACTTTTTATAAAATTTTATTTTCCCATTAAAAAGAAAACAAATCTTGAAAGATTTGATTTATTTACACCTCTGCTTAACCCTTCGGGGATTACAGGCGTAATATGTTTGTGTTATGTTTAACTAGCACCTTCAAAATATGATTTTACTACGAATATTCTAGTATTATTTAAAGGGCTTAAAAAATTATTTGCTGTAACTAATGTCCATACATACCTCTTCAATAGTTTTCTCTATTATGGCCATATATTAATAAGGAAGCTTGCCAACCCTATCCGGTACAGTGTCGCACTTTTTAATCAACGTTTCTGGATTCAAAGTGAGAACTTGATTATTATCTCAAAGAGTACTCTGTACCATAAACATGTAACTTATCCCTTGCTTATGTGTTTATAAAGTAAGTTAATTGGCTGTTTATTGGAGTTTAGAATTATTTATAAGAGGCTGATAAACAAGAATGTCTAATATCAAACATATTCAGATTTTCAGAGATTTTCAGATTTGTTTTTTATTGATTTATTGACTATCTAGAAGCTAATGGCAACATAATCGCGAGAATTTATTGTACAGTTCTACAAGAGTCTTACATAAGTAAGACTATTTCTACAAGTCTTACATAAGTAAGACTTGTAGAACTCTACAATACATTTTCGAGATTATGTTGCCATTAGCTTCTAGATAGTCAATAAATCAATAAAAACAAATCTGAAAATCTCCGTAGGTACCTATATTTGCAATTAATTGAACGAGGAATGTTTCTGAAATTTCCATCAATGTTGTCACTCACTTACTTGGTGTTTTACAATCAAAGGATAGAAATGATGAGAAATTAACCACTGCTGAAGGCCTGAACAAGTTTCTAATCGGTAAATCAGGTAACCTCCACGGGGTAGCTCTGTCCCATGCTAACTTTTGCGATTTTTGGAACAAAAGACAAACAGTCAATCATAATCTTCAAAATAATAATATAACAATAACAGCCTATATAGTCCCACTGTAGGGCAAATGCCTCTTCTCATACAATATCGTCTAGTTAAGGGGACTACAGGACCTAAATGTAAGTTTTATAATGCCTAAAGTATATGATCCACTGCAGTAAACAAAATCAGAAAAATATATGATATTCTTCAGGATATTTGCTAATTAGATAGTGTGTTGAAAACATAATACAACTAATGTGATACGATAGAAAAAAATCACGAAGATACCTCTAAAAATTTCTTATAACGATTAAAAACCATACTACTATGCATTAAATCATTCTGATTTCTGATTTCTACAAGCAACATACTAACGTAATAGTGTTTTAATTTTTTAATCCAATCAATAGATTTTTCGTAAATTGATAATTGCTTCATATTTTGCAATAAATTACCAGCGTTGTGTCATCGCGCATCTCTTTATTTTCTATGCAGTCCGACAGTGACCGCGCTTTAGCTGTTGTAAGCCTCTTAAGCTACAATAGGTACAATCTTACCAAGTCCTGCGTGTCCGAAGCAGAAGAGGCAGCCGTCAGTCCCGTTGATGACGGCGTGGATGACGTCAGTCAGCGCGCTCGAACATATCTCCGTCTGTGACAAGGAAATATAATCTATGTAGCTGAAACCTTCAATAAAAAAAGGGTCAAAGAAAGGTGAATAAGTAGTATCTCTCGTAATTATTATTTGATAAGTACTTTAAGGCAGGCTACATACTTGAAGATTTATAGAAAGAAGGTACAACGAGCAACGTGGACGGCACGGTTGGCGCAGTGGTTAAGCGATTGACTGCTGCGCTGCGTGTCGCGGGTTCGATTCCCGCACGGAACAAATATTTGTATGACCTACAAGTAGTTGTTCAGGGTCTGGTTATTTGTGTATGTGAGTTTGAATGTTTGTAAACGCACCCACAATACAGGAGAAATTCCTAGTCTGGAGCAAAGTTTAAAAATAAATAAAAAATAAAGTCGTAGAGACTCCTAAGAAACAGTATCGTTCTCTTTGAAAAACCGACCCATTTTTATTTTTAGCAAATAAAACGATGAAGCTTCTCTTTTCTCGTATTTTAATGAAACCTACTAACTTTTACCGTCAGTTTCGCCCGCGTGTAAGAAACTATTTCACAGGATCGTACTCCCGAGGTAAAAAGTATCCTTTGTCCTACCCCAAGTCACCGTCTACCTTCGTGTCCATCGAAATCTATTCAGTGTGAAAATACCTTTTACCACAGACAGACAGAGTTACTTTCCTATTTATAATATTAGCATGGATGAATCCTACGTACACTGTACGGAAAATTTACGGATTTACACACGGTCTGATAACAAGTTTTGGACTCATACGGAAACACTATTCATGAGGTGAAACACACATTTCCGTATGTATAAATCCGTTTATTACTATTCACGTGAATGTGTCTCACGAAAGTTACACTACGAAGTTTATTTGGATTATACAATATACATGTATGTTTTTGTCTCATAATTTTTATTAATTTTTTACTGTTAAAGGTGTAATAAAAAATATAATACGGAATAAATTGGGCCCCTTCCCAAATCCATCTCCTAAAAATCAAGACACCACACATTTAACACCCCTCTCATTAAACACGATTAAATCTCTATTAAGTACCACTTCACCCCTAACTAAAAACAAAAGTATCTATATGCTATGAATAATTTACTAAAATCTGGCACTTAGGGTGTTTCAGAACCTTCCATCGTTCGAACCAGGGTGTTTTCTTTTGCCCCGGATCTCAGGTAATTACGCGGACTTAAGGTAGCACGCAGATTAGGGGGCTGCAAAGAGGCTTAGAGAATATGGGGCTTATAATGATGTCACTAGTAGCTTGCGTGAGTTTTAGTAGTCGAGCGATGATTAAAATCGGAGAATTTGGTAAAACAAATCGTAAATGTTTAGTTGTCAACAACGTACTTGCAACGTTTTCTGTCGAAATATATTTTTGTCTTTTGCAAACGATCCCAGCCCCAGATGGAACTTTCAATATTGCCAACACTACTTTGCTTCCCAAAGTATGGTATTTTTACAGAATTAATTGTAATTAGTTACAGAATGCTGATGGATAACGTCATAATCTACGTAATAAAAATCTTAAATTCATTTATTCAATGACGGACAAAGCACAGCATATGCCGCTGTAGCTAGAAACTTGAAATTTGGCACAAGTGTTCCATATATAATGAAGGTGAGCAGTAAGGAAGGATTTTTGAAAATTCATCCTATAATGGGGTTAAATTGCGGATGAAAGTATGTAAGTCCATTTTGGCGCTAGAAAACCACATCGGGAACACGGTTTGTGTTAAAATAAGTCACATCAACTTAAAAAGACTTTGTGAGTTTGTACAATACCTAGCCAGTAGTCACACGCAAACATCTGCATTAAATAGATGAAGAAAACAGAATAACTTTCTATATTAATATTATCTTTTGTATGGAACATAATTCAGTGCTCTCTTTGCCCCTGTGTTTTTGTTCTCAGCCGCTGAGATTAGAGGCCTGTAGGGCGCCCTACTTTTATGTATAATAAAGGATTACTTTGAAAAAGTTCAAGAGTGGGAAAGATTTTGAAATAAATTAGGTTTACTTGCAACAACTTTATTGAGGTGATAATTGAAAGTCCTTAAGACTCCGTGCACGAAAAAAAACTTTCTTTTGTCAATTTCATATCTAATTGTGGGAAAGCTTGGAATGATTAGAAAATAAAGAAAGAAAGAAAAATAGGTTTATTAGTCACAGAAACACGTGCATATGAAAAAGACAATTTGCTCTAATAATAAAGAAAAATAAAAATAAAATAGATTTATCTATAATCACGAGCACAAAACAGAAATAGTCGACAGCTGCACTTTATGACTGTGACAAGAAGGCTTCCACTCAGCATGATGCTGTGTTATGGGGGATCCACAGCACAGCACTGATTTTCAGTGCTTACCTGAAAAGGAGGTACGGAAACCAAGACTAATATGTTACGGACGTAATTGAAACATTACGTCTGTGTGACGCTAAAAGTAGAATTTTCGTGGCGCTAAATCATTCGTGTCAGTCACAGCACCTGTGAACAGCTTCATCACCTTTGTGCTCTAAAACATATAGTTTATTTCACCTTTGATTTACATAATGAAGATATTGTATTATCACAAAATAAAAATTTAGATTTTTTGTCAAGGGTAGTTAAAGACTAATGTGTGATTTTTAAATTTCTTGAAATGGTTTGCTGAATCATAGGAAAAATATATATTACTGACTGGGTTTTTTCAAGATTTTTTTTCAGCAAAATTTTGTATTGTAATCAATTTCAGACACCTGCAAATCACAATTAATTTTGTTTAAATTCTTTTCCCTTTCTCATAAACAATGAACAAAATTGATCAAAATCAGTCGATTTGTTTGCTAGATCAAAGGAAAAAATACATTACGGACTGGTTTTTTCAAGATTTTTTTCCAGCTATATTTTGTATTGAAATCCCTTTCAGACACCTGTAAATCACAAATAATTTTGTTTAAATTATTTTCCCTTTCTCACAAACAATGAACAAAATTGATCAAAATCAGTCGATTTCATGCACGGCCTCTGACGGTCTTATTTTTTTTGTGATTCAGGTGAACTAACGCAGGATTGTATCCGAAGCCAATGATTAATTATGACGAGTTTTTGTCCAATCCTATACATACAATAATAGACTCAAGATTTCAGATTCTGCTACCTCGATGAATACGAAAAGATTATAATAAAGGCTCTTTCAAACAGACGCGACATGCGATGCGACACAAAGGCTCCGCCTGTCGCGCGACGAGCGGTGCTTTTGTGCCGCGTGCAATTCGCGTCGCCTGTCGCGCCTGTTTGAAGGAGCCTTAAGATTCCACGGTAGATGAAGTTGGCCATAAGGTACATAATAAACAAAAAAGAAAGAAATAAAGCAAAAAAATATAAGAAAAAGCAGAAAAAGCTTTAGAAAAAGCATCATCTTTGTACGTATTTTTCTGTTCCTTTCTTCTTGTTTGTTTATATAGGTGTGTACATAAATGGTTAAATAAGTAAATAAATAAATAAGACTTTTCCACCCACCATAGAACTCATGGCGCCACCATAGCAAGGGATACACACTCAACACGGAAATACTGAAATTGTTTTGAATGAAAATTTTAATGATCAGGACTCCGCTCACTAATTGAGGCCGTTTAGTTTGCAATGGAGGGGCGCCAGTTAATCAATTCTTGTTATTTATTAACTTTAGCTTTTACTCAATTAATTAAGCATCGACATTGATTCGATTTTTCTGTAGGAAAAATTAAACAATTAGATTGTTTTCAAACTTAATAATCATTATGGACGCCTTACTTTGTTTCTTATCGAAAAAAAACAATTCGGTTTTGGGTAGAACCATAACAGCACGCCTGTTTTTCCCGTAGGGTTAGGCAGAGGTGTACCTATAGTACACTAATAGGGGTCGAGCCTATTTCCATCAACCGGGCAAATGCAGACTCCGGGCTCTTACTTAGAAATTTCAGATGGAAAAACCTAACAACATTTTGCCCAACCCGGGATTCAAACCCAGGACCTCATGCTCGGCAGTAGCGCTTTCAGCAACGAGGCAGTCAATGTCTAAATCATTGTCTAAAGTCTCACAAATTCTGCATTAATTTAATTAAAACTCACCGATTGACTGAGTTTTAAAAGTTTTGTGAGATATTAATATCGAATAGTTACAGTTTGATCCAGTCTCGAAACTTTGAAATTAATTTTGATGAAAGTAGTTTTTAATTAGTAACAAATCCACTACTCTTACAACCCTTCATTTGTTAGCACTAATCTGTTCATATGATAGATATCCGATAAACCTTTTAAGGCTAGGTAGAAGAAAATAGAACCTTAGTTCGCGACTTAGGTTAGGTTAGGCACCTATTACCCAGGGGGATCCCCCACAGCGCATACTTCCACGTAGTTTCCCCCGGGCAACGCCGTGTCTGACCACCGTAACGGAGTGGCAGACCGGCGGCTAAAGTGCGCTGTGATTCGCAGATAATAACGCGGTCCTCTGCGAATATGACGAGAAAGCCAAGCCGTGACGCCTCTGGGCGCTTTTATTCGAATCACTCCTCCCAGGGTGATTCAAACGGCCCTTCTCAGGGCCAACCCGACGGCCCTTCTCAGGGCCAAACCAATGGCCCTTCTCAGGGCCAATCCAGCGGCCCTTCTCAGGGCCATGCCGGCGGCGCTTCGGCGTCGGAAGCTGACCGCGCACCATCTGCGGCCAGCTTTTTCAGCAGGCCGGACGATTTGTCGGACGCCGACGAGTCCAATATGGACACGTCGGCGGCCGAAAACGACCGCCCCAAGCGGAAGAGGGCCGGCATGAGGCTCGGGTCCGAGGGCTCCTCGGAGTCGGTCGGATCTAGGGCGAAGAAGAAGTCGAAGTCTAAAAAGGCTTCAACTTCTCCTTCGGCTTATGCTCACGATGTGGGCTTGGTGGACGCCGAGCGCCAGCTAAACCTGGCGAAAAGGGCGCAACTCCAGGAAGACCTGGAGGAGAGGGTCGCAGCCAAGGAGCGGCAGGCGCAAGCCGCCAGGTCGAGGGCTGGCTATGGTGTACCCAATGTGCTATATACTGACCATTCCCTGGCGGAATTGGAGCGCATGGCAAAGGAGGACAAGGAGGAAGTTCTGGAGGTCGCCTCAAAGTCCTCCAATTTGAAGGGTACCTTCCAGAAGGCCCTCAAATGCCGGGCCGCCAGCATGCACGGCATCGTGATGGAGCTGGTGAAGCGGACGGCCACGGACGAGACGCGACAGCTGCAGGCGAAGGTCGATCGTTTGCAGGCGGAGGTCAGCCAGCTGCACCAGAAGCTGGCTGAGGTCACGGCCCGACCTGCCCAATCTGCCCCAGGTGCGGTGGTGGAGGGCTCCTCTTCCCCTGCCAGCCTTGAGGCAATTATCCGTGGGGTTGTCATGGAGGAGAGGGCCTTCATCAGAGGCTGCTTCGCGGGCATCGAGGACCGACTCTTGCCGGAAAGGCGGCTCCGCCCGCCGCTTGCGGCGGATATGAGACCACCGCCGACGGAGCCGGAACCTGCGCCTCTGGGAGGCCTGGCATTGGGCGGGCAGCCCCGGGCCCCAAAGCCCTCCAAGGGCAAGGGCAAGGGCAAGGGGACCACGGTGCCCGCTCAAACGCCCACCACGAGCGCGGAGGGAGCGTCTGGGTCGTCTGCAACTCCAGCAGCCCCCCAGAACTTGCAGGGAGAGGACGCCCTTCTTCCCTCCACCACCCCGTCCAACCAGCCGTGGACGAAAGTGGTAAAGGGGGGAAAAGGGAAAAAGTCGACCCCCAAGCCCGCTGCGACTGCTCCTGCAGCGAAAAAGGATCCAGCCGGCGGGAGGAACCTGGTTCCTCCCAATACCGCGGCCGTCGTGGTGACCATCACCCCGGAGGCCGTGGATCGGGGCGAGACGTATGAATCCGTCCTAAGACGGGCTCGTACCAACGCGGATCCCTCCCGGCTGGGGATCGGCAACATCACGTGTCGCCGAACCCTAGCCGGGGCTCGAATTTTCGAGTTCTCGGGGGAGCAGCGCGGCGCAAACGCGGATCTCTTCGCGAAACTGGTGCAAGAGGTCATCGCGGATGCGGCAACGGTCGTAAGGCCTGTAAAGACCGCAGCCTTGGAGGTGGCCGATCTAGATGATTCGATCACTAAAGAGGACGTGGTGTCGGCCGTTGCGGCGGCTGGAGGCTGCGACGCTGGCGCGGTGAAAGGTGGAGCCATCAGGCTCGGCCGCCGCGGCATGGGCACCATCCGCGTCGAGTGCCCGGTCGCCGCGGCTGGGGCCGTCCTTACTGCGACCAAGGGACGGCTGCTTGTGGGGCTCAGTTCAGCTGTGGTCCGGCCGCTTGAAGAGCAACCTACGCGCTGCTTCAAGTGCTTCGCGTTCGGCCACACCCGAGTCACGTGTCCCTCCAAGTTCGACTGGGGAGACTCATGCTTCCGATGCGGGCAGGAGGGACACAAGGGTGCCGCTTGCCGCGCTACCACGCTGCGCTGCGCGGCGTGTGCCGCCAGTGGCCGCCCCGCGGACCACAGGATGACGGGCAGGAACTGTAAGCCTCCCGCGAGGAAGGGCATAGTGCCGGCGCAGGTTCGCCCTGCTGCTGCCACCACCGCCGTCGTTGTCGCCGCTGCAGCTCCAGCGGCGGTAGCCGAGGAGGGATGTGCGATGTTGGAATAATGGTTTCCAACTACCGCATCCTCCAGGCGAACACCAACCACTGTAGGGCGGCTCAGGACCTGGTGGTGCAGGTTATGGCCGAGTGGTTGGTGAACGTAACGGTGGTCGCCGAGCCCTACTCAGTCCCCGGCAGCTGGCTGGGTGACGAGGACGGCTTGGTGGCACTAGCGGCACGGTCTTCCACAGACTCCCCTCCCCTCTCGCTATTAGAGAGGGGACCGGGATACGTGGCCGCCGCGTGGGGAGAATTAGCCCTTGTGCGTCTATTTCTCCCCAAACCGCCCTCTTCAGGATTTCGAGAATTATCTCGCAATCCTGGCCGCCGTGGTCGGCAGGGCGGTGCCGCGTCAGGTCTCCGTACTGGGAGACCTGAATGCCAAGTCGGTGAACTGGGGCAACCCGGCCACCGACGCTCGCGGGAGGGCAGTGGAAATGTGGGCAGCCTCCTCTGGACTCTCCCTCTTGAGCAGAGGAAGCGTCCAGACATGCGTGCGGCGGCAGGGTGGCTCAATAGTGGACGTCACTTTCGCCACCCCTGCGTTGGCCACGCGCGTGTTGAACTGGCGGGTGGACCTGGTGGAGACTATGTCGGACCACCGCTACGTACGATTCGACATCTCCACCGGTGGCCCCGGAGAGTCGCGGCCCCTCTCGGTGCGATCACCGTTCCCGCGGTGGGCTCTCACCCGCCTGGACAGGGAGGCAGCGGTGGAGGCGGCGTTCATCCAGGACTGGTTTTCAGCGCCTTCCGCCGGCCTGGATGTGGACACCGTGGCGGGGCACCTGAAGGAGTCTCTGACCGAGGTATGCAACTCTAGCATGCCTAGGTCTAGCCGACCACCACCCAAACGCGCCGTGTACTGGTGGTCGGTGGAGCTGGCGGGGCTTCGAACAGCGTGTGTGGAGGCAAGGAGGGCCTACACGCGAAGCCGAAGGCGGCATCGACGAGACCACGCCAACGAGGACCACCTCTATGAGCTGTACATTGAGGCAAAAATGGTCCTCGATAGGTCCATCGCCGCCGCCAGAGACTCGGCAAGAGCGGAGATGCTGGAGAGTCTCGACAATGACCCCTACGGGAGACCATACAAGACGGCCCGCAAAAAATTGCGCCCCTTTGGTCCCCCGGTGGCCGAGACCCTGGAGCCCTCACTTCTGAATGGGGTGGTTCAGTCCCTGTTCCCGTGCAGGGACAGTAACTTCGCCCCGCCAGTGATGGGGGCCACGTTGAGGATAGCTCCGCCTGCTGAAGAGGAAGAGGAGGCCCCTCCGGTCACGGAGTCGGAACTCGGCGCGGCGATTCTGCATATCCGCGCCAAGAAGACGGCTCCGGGCCCCGACGGTGTTCCGGCAAGAGTGGTGGCCATCGCTGCCACTCAAATGGAGGAGAGGTTTCGGGACCTCTTCAGCGCATGTCTTGCGTGTGGGAGGTTCCCGAAACCGTGGAAGGAGGGGCAGTTGTGCCTCCTTCGCAAGGAGGGCCGCCCAGCAGACTCCCCCTCGGCATACCGGCCCATCGTGCTGCTCGATGAGGTCGGAAAAATGTTCGAGGGGATAATCGCTGCCCGCCTGAAAAGTCATTTGCGGCGTATCGGGCCGGACTTGTCGGACGCTCAGTTCGGTTTTCGGGCTGAGCGTTCCACGGTGGACGCGCTGGCCCGCCTTAAGGGCCAGGTGAAGGGGGCGATGGAGGCGCGGGACGGATTGTTGGCTGTGTCGTTCGACATAGCCAATGCCTTCAACTCCGTTCCCCACTCCACCATCCTAGAGGCGCTCCGATTCCACGGAGTGCCTCGATACATGCGTCGTCTGCTGGCCAGCTACCTAGAGCATCGGACGATCATCCTGGCGAATAGGACTGGTCAAGTCCGGCAGTACGCCGTCGAGGCTGGCGTTCCGCAGGGGTCAGTCATAGGACCTCTCCTCTGGAACATCGCCTATGATTGGCTCTTGCGGGGAACTCTCCTCCGGGGCACGAGTGTCGTCTGCTATGCGGATGACACTCTCCTCACCGCCCGGGGGGGGAGTTTCAGGGAGGCGGCCAACCTGGCTTCGGCGGGCGGATCCTTGGTCGCGGGGAGGAACCGCCGCCTAGGCTTAACGGTGGCGCTGCACAAGACCGAGGCCGTGTTCTTCCATGGACCTCGGCAGCGCCCCCCACCTGACGCCCACATCTTCGTGGAGGGCGTCAGAATTGAGGTGAAGGCCCAGATGAAATATCTGGGCCTGGTACTCGACAGCAGGTGGCGCTTCGGTCCGCATCTTAGCGGGCTGTCGTCACGCCTGCTGAAGGCCGCAGGCGCGCTCTCGTGGCTGCTTCCCAACCTGGGAAGGCCCAGCGCGCGATGCCGGCAACTTTACGCCGGCATCTTGAGGAGTATGGCCCTTTACGGGGCTCCTATCTGGGAGGACTCCCTCCGAAGGAGGGAGAACGCCGCCGCATTGCAGGCACCCCAAAGGGCCATAGCCCAGCGGGTGGCGCGGGCCTACCGCACGGTGGGCTTCGCGGCAGCATGTGCTCTGGCCGGCACCCCTCCTTGGGAACTCGAGGCGTGGGTGCTTGCCAGAGTATATGAATGGACGGCGGGGCGGAGGGCAAGAGGAGAACGCCCAGCCCCGGAAGAGCGGGAGGCCGTCCGGCGGGAGGCGAGGGACGCCATCGTCGTCCATTGGACGGGGGAACTCGCCACCGCAGCCTTCGGCCGCCGAACCCTCGACGCGATTGGGCCTGTCTTGCGAGACTGGCTCGAGCGGTCGCATGGGTTCCTCTCGTTCCGTCTGGTGCAGGTGCTGTCCGGACACGGTTGCTTCGGATCGTACCTGCACCGGATCGGACGGGAGGAGACGCCGTCGTGCCACGACTGTGGCGCGGCGGAGGACACGGCGCAGCACACCCTCGAGGTGTGCCCCTCGTGGTCCGAGACGCGCCGCAGTCTCATCGCGGTGATCGGACCGGACCTCTCACTCCCTGGCTTGGTTAACGCCATGCTGGGGGACGAGGGGTCCTGGGCGGCAGTCGCCTCCTTCTGCGAACACGTCATGTCCCAGAAGGAGGCGGCGGAGCGCGCGCGGGAGGAGGATCCTCACGCGGCGCTGCTCCGAAGGCGGAGGAGGGGTCGAAGAAGACGTCAGTATGATAGTCATCTCCGACTCCTCCCGGGTGGAGACCAGCAGGCAACGGGTGCAGGGGCACCCTTGCCTGTATTGCACAGGCCTCCACCAGTGTCGGACGGGAGTGGCCAGGTGTTCCCGGCAATTCCCGTAGCCCCCCAGCCTGGGGGGCATGCGGGGCCCGCCAACTAGGCGGGCAAGCGCCGGGAGGGTTGTGGATGTAAAGGCTGAGCCGGTTTCCCATGGCCCTCCCACCACGGCGATGTGGGAACACCGCTGAGTTTTAGTGGGTATACTGTCATTCGGACAGGAGTCCCACATACCCCGTCTCGTCAAAAAAGGCACCTATTACCCAAGTTCCCATGATCCCGGGTGCAAGTGTAGGAAGGGAACACCGGCATGGTTTTTAGTCAGTTAGTCAGTAAGAGTCCGACAGACCCCGCAGTTAACACAGCAAACAGTTATCTCGCAGATGGAAGCTGCAAAAAGGGAAAGACCCTCTTCCAGTCCCCCTAAACGAGTCTAGGGGCGACGGACTCTGGGCCGTCCGTCGCCCCCATTTCACAGGACCCAAGTTGGCGGCACGTAGTGTTCCACGCGTGCCTGTTTAAGACGTAACGGGGAGAGATCAAAACCTCACTCCTCCCTTTGGGACATCCCAATCTCACGCTATGCGGGCTACATAGCCCGCATAGCGTGAGCCATCATCAGTCCGGGGCGCGTCTTTCTATTCCTTACAAGGCCAGAACGCAAGGGTGTAAAACGAGTCGCGTAGGTATTGATTGTAAATCACTTTTTTACTGATGTATTCCAATCTATACAAGAGTACTACGCAATTACTCGCGTATACTTCGTAGTGACCTAATTAATTACCTTATTCCATAACATACAGTGCCAGTACGCATACGGACTAATCGACTTAGTAAAAAGGCAATGACAACTTATGATGCAAGAGCGAGCGAAGCGAGCTCGGGACTTGGGCACCCCGACTCGGACAGTTAGGTTCGAAGGGTATGGTGGGGTCTAGTCAGCGAGTGAAGCGAGCAAACAAAGACCCCTAGCAGGGTTCATGTATGAAATCTATATACTTGTAACAACTTGTAAACTACATGAATGCAATAAATGATGGTTATGATTATGACCCCGCCATTCCCTTCGTGGTTATTTTTTTTTAAACCATTCAGAAGGTTCCGTCGACTACGCCTTACTACATTAATCATTACTGTTAAATAGGATATGATTTAAAAGCCACTGTTATTTATTTTATCCTGCAATAATAAAGTTTAAATATCATTCCATATATTAATCAATGATTTTATTAAACTATATTTTTAAAACTCTTGACAGGCGTACGTGATGTAGTATAGCTTGGAACTTAGATGCGCGCGTCCACGTTACAAACTATACACGAGCAGTACTCAAAATTCGTGTATGCATTGTAATCACAAATTTAAAAATAGCATTACAATGTATACCGAGCACTTCCCTGTGGCGGCGTTTTGGCCTTGTATAAATTGGAAAGAAAATGCCTGCCGGGGCTGCGGATTGTTCGAAAGAGTTACCGTGGCCCTGGCGCACAGGCAACTGAAGGAACACGGGTGGGTTTTGATTACCCAAACAAAAAAAAAAAATCACTGCAGCCCCCGACGCAGGTGTACGAGGGAACACCGGGGTGGTATAAGTCAGTAAGAATCTGACAGACCCGCTGCCCACCCCAGGGCGGAGGATATCAATGAGGATTTCCACGCCAACAACAAAAAAAAGGTTAGGCACCTATGTCAAACGATAGTATAAAAAAAAATCTGGAAATCAGTATTTTATGTATGAAAATACCCAATGTTTTCCAGTAACCATAAGCACCCATAGGTAAAAACAGCGGGGTTAAATTTTCATAATTACCCTGGATTTTGGCGAGTCTAGTGACGTTGGATGATGGGTGTTAACCGAAGCCGACATATTGAACTACCGTCCACCGGCTTCCACTGATTTACTACTGTAGCTCTAGATTATAATCAACAAATACATACATAATTTATTTTGAATTTTATGTAGAAACTAGTTGATCCGGCAAAGATTGTGCTGCATTTTATTTTTCCTTATGAAATATACTTTACGACCTATTCTCATATCTACCACATATACATAAAAAAAATTATGAAAATCGGTCGAGCCGTTTCGGAGGAGTGCGACCACAAACACCGTGATACCAGATTATGTATATATAGATAAATAACGAAAAATACGTGCAGTGTGCACCAGTATTGTAACCAAAATTAACCTGATTTATTTTTAATTGATGTGATTTATGGTTGCTAGCTACAGATATAAATAACGAAGGACAATATTCTTGGTGTGTTCCAAAGCGAGACGTAAAAATGTTGTGCACTGACTGACTTTCATCTGCTAAATCACAGTGAAAAACATCACTTAAAATCTTCCACTCTTTAAAAGTTGAGTTTATTAATATCTGTTTTGATAGTAATGTAAACAAGTCATAAAGGTAGATTACTAACATAATTTCGGCGGATCCCGGTGGGTCCCGGCATCGGACGCTAAGCCTGCGTAAGCCACCGTCCGGCCGCTGTCCGGCCGCTGTCCGGCGCCGTCCGGTGAGTTATTGCACGGATAAGTTACATCAACGCTTGTATAACTACATTCGTGTAAGGCCCATGTATCGTAATAGCACTCTTAATTATTTTGATCGCGTAGACGAGGGGTTTATTGACTTCAGAATTTTCTTTAAACTTGTAATGTTTGAAACGTAAATGAGGCAAAAGGCGTATGTAAGGATCGTAGCAGGTGGTTTTCTTTAGTTTCTGCCGTCCCCCACGAGAAGAAGGCGTGAGTTTATGTATGTATGTATTGTAATGTTTGCGACCATTTGCTCTGCATGGCTGCATTTGGAATCTTGAAGAGTAGGATTTCCAACAGTTTTTTGTTTTGGATTTGAGCTTGGGAAGGCACAATTTATTTAATTATTACGTACAAAATTATTCGATCTATTATCAATTTCGAAGCTTATAATAAATATTATTTTAGTAAACGATTTGTTTAGGGCCCTAATAGACTGTCAAATCTTCAAATAAACTAAGTGGAAAGTTAGCTGACTTGATTGATGAAAGTAAAATGTAACTAATTGGTATTTGTCCCTCCTTGTTTCTACCACAAGGCTGCCACGATTTCTTACTCCTTTTTTCTCCAAACAAAATTTTGAGAAAGGTATAGAATAGAATAGAATACTCTTTATTATGTACACCATAAAAATTATAGATATAAATGTAGAAATTACAATACATACACACACCCCCCCCCCCCCACACACACATTACATTACAGATATAATTGTTTTATTAGGTATATTCTAGATGCTTTCTTAAGGCATGGTACACACCTATTTATAGCTCACACAACATCTAGAGAAAAAATATCCATTCATAATCTCCTGTATAAGTAACTACAGTGCTGCATTAGACACTGCAGGCTTACTTCAACTATGTTTTTCGTAGGTTTTTTCGAGAAATACTATGAAATACAAATTTATTTTTACAGTCGATAAAATCAATACGTAAATATTCATATCAATTACGGAACCCTTCACTGTGCGTGGTCCGACACGCACTTGTCCGGTCTTTCTTTCCTGCAAGACAAAAATATTTTAGTGCGTTTTGTACATTTGGGTCGTGTAGGTATTGAAGTTGTGTATAGAAATGGGACAAATATGGTCACACTTTTCTGATACACGCTGTATAGGCATCAAACCAGTCCTATTTACAGCTCACACAACATCTAGAGCTCAGTTCCTCGTCTCGTAATCTCCTGTATATAGTGGTGCATTACACACTGCAGGCTTACGTGTGCGTTCAGTAATTACATCTGAACGCGCATTACGCGGTTAGGTGATTTATTACCACGTTTATGGAGCTGTGAGTCCTGATCGGGATTTCTGGTCTTAAGTGGTATGATGTGTGGGGCATTAGGGTGTGGTATACGTGGTTTTGTTGTGGGAACGAAGATGGGTAAGGTTAAAGTTGGATTTAAGATCGGGTTGCATTTTATGGTTTGGTTGGCGTCGTATTTAAGGATATATTTGTAGGTAGAATCGTTTGCATGTATTTTTGTCGAAAATATTAAGACTTAGGATTTTACTCGAGATTAGAAAAAACTTAGGAAAACTTGGCAAAGGTTATGCATACATAACTTCTGCCGAGTTTTCCAAGGTTTTTTCTACGACAAATACAGGAAGGTAAATTGAATCCACTTAGCCCACGTTGCATTCATGCGTATTTTTATTTGCTTGCAAGCTCATTTCCTACTGTTAATAAGGAACATCTCCTTATTTAATTACTTTAGAAGCGTAACTTTTTCATGTAGGAATTGTAAGTAAATGTGTTCAATTTTGACACGGTTTTACCTTTACTAAACTTTGTAGTTTCACTTCGCTTAGTGTTTATAAAATAATTCAGCCTTCTAAATTCTTTTCTCTCATGATACACATATTCTAACATGACAACATGTGTTCCTACAATTTAAGCCGTGCATCCATGGACATGGCGATTACACCATACTAATGGGATTTGTATGCACCGGTGGACTTGTTGTGTGAATTGTTCACGTTTGGTCATGTTTCTCCCGGTTTAGTGAGTTTTAGAGTTTATGTCACAGGAGTGTGTCATTTTCTAATGTTGGCAGACATTTCTAAACTTCTATGGATCAGCACCCTAATTACGTAACACACTATCTATCACAATCTGAATCATTTTGAAGCCTATTGCTAAACCATTGCTTCATATGTTCGAAAAATTTGTCTGCTCATTAACGTAAATAATGCAATTGAATGTTGTTGAACTGTCAAAATGAAACCCATTCCTACTGTTAGTGTGTTACGTTACTACCCCGCTGGTTCGAATTTGCCAGATTGTCTGGTAATTAGCAATGTTAAGCAGGTATGATATTGTACTAAAATGTGGCTATGAAATGTAGCAAAAATTATGTAGCATGAGTTTGTTGAAATGCTGGAAACGACTGAGACAGTTGACAGTATACTGTGATCTTCAACTTCGACATTCTGTGAGTTCCCATGCGACGTTCCCAATAATTTGAGGGCAACATTTTTGCAACTTTATCTTCAATCGAAAACTTTCATACCTTACGATGAAAATTTTACTCTATAAAAACGTGACTAGGGAATTGATAACATCGTGTGCAGCAGCAAACTGCCTGTTCTTTAAAGTAACTAAATGTAGCAATTTGCATATTCTTATGCACACTTTTGCTAACACCAGATTAGATCGCGGACAACTAGGTACAAGGTGAACGAGAAACCCTCGGGAGAAAACAACAGACAGTTATTAACTCTCTTACACAATACCAGGGGCACATAACACTAAAGAGACTTCTCATAAGCTCTAAAATCTCGTTAAAACCGCTAACAATTTTCTATCCTGCTCAACAGCAAAAATGTGAAAATATTCGGTAAGGGGAACGCGAAAGTTAACGTTAGTCGCACAGTCCCGTTTAACAATTTAAACAGGAGAAGTCGCGGCTCGCTCAGCCGCCGGTGACATTTTTGGTGCATGAAATTCAGAGGGGTATAGAACTACGCGAGAACGCCGTATGGGCATTCTGTGCAAGGGAGGGAAGCAAGCGGGGTGATGACGCTGCGTTTTGTAATGCAATGCATTCTTAGCGAAAGAATCTTCTTGAAGAAGCGTCTTGTTTGTTTAAAGTTTGTAGAGGAAAAATGTTTTCTTTGAAGAAAATCTTTTAAGAAATGTTAGAAAAAGTTCAGCAGAGTTTGTTATTTTACGAACAGGTAGGTTACTCTTTTGTAAAAAATATGTTACATGTTGTTGTTGTATGTTGTTGTGTTTTGCCAAAAGAGTGAGTGAAAGAAATAAACAAATGTGGGATTTGCAGCTAATGAAGAACAATAACAATCATTGTTACATACATTTAATTGTACATACCGCGAAATGCGGTAAAAGTTAATTTTCAGTAGATTATCGCTCATTTGGTTATATATGTTTTAAATTATACAATTAAATAGTGCAGACATTTCGACGATCCGCTAACAGCTTACAACTTAACCCATTCGATTGGAAGGAAAGTTTTATGTAATAGTAGGTAACGGTTCTCTTATTTTTACCTCGGGACCGCCTCGGGATCGCCTCGGGACCTCCTCGGGACGGCAGTATGCGACGTGAGACGTTAGTACTAAGAATATGCTGCCTTATAATGTTAATATGTTGCATAATACCTTTAAATATTTCATAGGTAACTTCAACGGTGGCAATTTTGTCTGCAAGTTCAACATTTTTGCTTGGATTTTAAATTGTTTTAGAATAAGTAGCTACATTGTCTGAGATCCTTACTGTGTTTAACTGTTCAAATTGTGTAGGAATTACCCGCGGTAAGACAGGTGTTAATTGATTTTGACTCTATTTTCTCTAGTCATATACTTATATAATAATATTATGTATTAATAATAATGCAGATCGCACCGCATAATATGTCGGGTTTGAGACAAATATGTCTGAACTTTTTGTGTAATATTACATGAGCATTTTTGTTCTTGAATGTATTACGCATATTTGAGCAAAGAAATCAGTCTTCTTTCGATTATTGTTTTTTGTCAAAATCCACTGTTTGAAGACTGATCAGTTGGTAATAAGTACCTATCTTATCATTAATCATATTCAAGTATCCTTCCAAATATACAGATCTCCTCCGATTTTCCTCTCGACTCGTTCCTTCCTTTGTTTCAGTAATTTGAGCCAGCTAATTACTGTAATTACCTCTTTTGTCTGATAATCTCAAAGGTCTTTCCTGCGATGGCTGTGTTAGTACCTTTCTAACGACGGCGATCATTTTGTTCAGTGGGACGCTATCAGCCGTTCTTGGCAATTATCCTGGCATCTAGACGCGACTTTTATTTTTTAAGCCTTGTTTTATGGTTCCTTTGGACATTTTGGAGTCTAATTTCAGTCGTATTTAAATACAAAGGTAATTCGAAAACTGTTAGGTAACTACCATTTTTCTTGGTACAGACGTTACAGAAGTTGTTAATTTTGACGATCTCTTTATTGACTTTTGTAACGTA
This sequence comes from Dryobotodes eremita, assembly GCA_917490735.1. Taxonomy (NCBI): domain Eukaryota; kingdom Metazoa; phylum Arthropoda; class Insecta; order Lepidoptera; family Noctuidae; genus Dryobotodes; species Dryobotodes eremita. The sequence goes on along the minus strand of OU823249.1, from coordinate 20,021,908 downwards.
TTTTTAACGCTAACGTAGAACTGCTTTACCAGTCAACTTTAGTGCATATAAGCTTATAGAGGTATGAGGAACATGGTGTAAAGTTCACTCGTACCTCCATAGAAAAGGAAGAATCCTCCGACCAGACGGGTGTTATGGCTTGTGGGCAACTGCCCGACGATTGAAGTCGGGACGTTGTATAAATGCGGTACGGTAATTTGTTACGCGGTAAACTCTGCTTGCGCGATGCAGGATTTTGCGTGACGTCAGTGTGACTCATAGCTCGCATGCGGCGTTGCAGATGCCGCTACAAGCTTAAAGTTAAACTATCGCGGCGAGTACTCCAATAACATTGATGCATTCTGCATGTAGAGCTCCGCTACGGATGAATTGAGTCAATTCGACACAATGCTTAAGGCTACACATGTTCCCAGACTAGGATGCCATTAAACTACAAGAGCTTCCTCTTAACTCACCTGTCCATCATCCTGTGAGAAGAAAGCATCAAAAGCGAACATTTTGAGCGTTACACAGTAATGTTAGGTCATGTCCCTGCTCCAGGGTAGCACGAAACTACAAGAGCTTCAGCTTAACTCACCTGTGCATCATCCTGTGAGAAGATAGCATCGAAGGCGAACATCTTTGGTGCAGCCACGCCAACCTTCCTGTCTTCCGGAGCGGTTGCTGCCGGCGCTGTCTCACACAAGCTGACTTGCTTCTTGCGCTTGTCCATCGAGAAGGTCTGGGTACCGCTGGTGAAGGGACCCTCGCCTGATGCACCCACTCGAAGCATTACCTTCACCTGGAAAGACGATTGCAGTTAGATACGGATAAGACGAAATGTCTGCGAACTTAGCGTAATTTTTGGTAATCTTGTCTCGAATCGGCACAACATGGTAAAAACATGGTCAGAACATAAGCCAGTCAGTAAATTGGTAGTTAGAAACTACTGCTTTTCAAGTATTTCCAGCTTTTAGTGTCAAGTGGAAAATTCAGGAAGGAAGAGTGAGAGATTATTTTTTCAAGTAAGCTTGTTCGAAGGTACTTTATGAGACATTTTCTATACTTTAATAAGACGAACTATGAATAATCAATGAGTTTACCGAACGTTAATCAACCAGTGAATAAAATGCCATCAACATCTTTTATCAAGGAAACAGAGCCTTCGATTCCTCATAGGAGGCCCAGTAGTCAACACTAATAAAAACGAAACAACTAACGAAAAATGTGTTTCAATCAAATCTGATACCCTTTGTCTAGCCTCCTCTGTTTGCAACATCCGAATATTCCATCAAAAGTCCATTCTGTTAGATGTAAACTTTCAACAAACTAACCGCGACTCGTATGGCGTGAGCATCCAGTAAATCTCCGCCTAACGAACCGTGGCCAGACTACGGCTTTGAGTCACAGCCGAGTGAGCGCGCAATGGATGACGAGCAACGTGGGATAGTCGTCAAAACTAAATGGTAGTGCAGGATGTGTTTTGGACTATAGTGAGAGTGATACAGATGTGAAATATCACATAATCTAAATTCTTCTCCGGTTCTATAATAATAGAACCGGAGAAGAATTTAGATTTATTTATTTTAGTTATTTTACAGAGTGCGAAGTGCTGGCATCTGAAAATCTAACAAAAAACGAAACGATGCCCAACATTAAGAATTTCCAGGACAGTGAGTGAAATAAAAGCGTATTTTTACGAGAAGAGCATGTTAAGTCAAACCGTAAAATATAAATAATTCATAGTATTTATTTACAGCATTGCTAAAAAAAATATGTAAACTTTTCGGACGTTTATAATATTTTGCATTCAAAATCCATAACATCACACCTGTATTCCCCCAGGTGTTAGGCAGAGGTGCACCTATAGTGTACCCATATTTCGCTAGTTATGTTTAAGTCCCATGTAATAAGGGGTGAGCCTTTTGCCATCGACTGGGCAAAAATTAAGACTCCGGGCTGCTACTGAAAAAAATCCAGATAGAAATATCTAATAACACTTTACCCGATGCAGGAATCGAACTCAGGACACTTGGAGGATTTTGCCATTCTATTTGTAGCAACTTCTTCTTCGTGTCGCTGGCACGACTTTTCCCAAAATTTTGTTGGCCCAAAACTTCGCCATTTCCGTCATCGGTGGCAGCGCAGAGGTCACTATGACTGCAAGTTTTGGGACACAGAGGGCAAGATAGAAGGTGGAGCATAGTTTGCGACATAGCTTCACATCCACATCCAACTGCCGTTCCATCGAGGTAGCCCCACTTTACCAGGTTGGAGTTACATCTTCCCACTTGTGTCCGGAGACGGTTCAGGGACTTCCAAGTGGACCACGAAAGGGCCGATGCTCCTTTTGTAGCAACTAGTGCGCAAATAACAATATATTGTTTTATCTAATCTTCCCACATACCTACATACTCGTAGTTAATTCAATAAGCAAACTCCATTTTAATGACAATATGAAACTTTAGCTAATCCCGACTTGAAGAACACCGCTTGCGTTTTATAGTGTATGTTCGATAGACATGGAGTAGGAAGAAATGAAGGTCTTATGTGTCGCATGCATATCGCTGCCTGGTATGGCGTCACTCTTGCTTTTTAATTGCGATTGTTAAAATTAAGTGTTCGTGTGTCATCAGCTAGGTATAGGTACAGGTTCAACACTGATTTCCATTCTTTTTTAACCGGAATAAGAGCTCCCGTAATAAAAAACAAAGGAACCGTAGCAATAGCAGAGTCAGTGCTGCCATTACTAACAAAAATACGCAATTTTTTTATATACATTTTGGGACACGTTCTGAGTGGTAATTCCATTTTCTTCCTCCTCCTTGTCTCGCTGCTACGCAAACTAGTTACGAATAGTTATAGTTACGATTAGTTACGTAACTCGAAGTTCGTCTCGCGTATCATGAGATGTAATTAGTTAGGAATTAATTACACCTGTGTTGTCTTACATCACTGATTCGCTGATTTGGGGGATGGCGTAAACGATCCTTGTTTCTTGTTTATTTAAACTTATATGGTAATTTAGGTGATATATTTTAAGGTGAACTTATGAGAGGATCTGGAGTGAATATGTCGTGTATTTGTTTCGTATTGTATTTATTTGTTGAGTAGTTGTTTAAATATTAGGTCTTTACCTATGAAATTGCCGTTCTGCAGTACTGGCCATTTCAAATCAAAATAATTTTTGTTTGGCTATGAATTCTAATTTCAAATTAATTTTATTTTAAAAACATGGATTTTTTTTTCTAAAAGTAGTCATTTCTTTATTGATTAGTGTTACATTTTCATCGCATTTCAATCTTTTTCGTCATCATGGATACGTTAAAAATTCGAGTAATTATGGAATATGAGTACCGTCGTGGCAGCAACGCGGCACAAGCGGCACGCAACATCAACGACGTTTACGGAGCTAACTCTACAAACCAACGCACCACCTGTTATTGGTTTGCTCGCTTCCGTTCTGGAAATTTCGACCTGAAAAATGAACCTCGCGGTCGTCCGAAGACTTTGGTCGACAATGACGAATTAAAGGCGATTGTGGAAGCTGATGATACACAATCTACGGCTGAATTAGCAGCAGCTTTCGACGTTAGCGTCAAAACAATATTGGTCCATTTGCGTCAAATTGGCAAGGTAAAAAAGCTTGACAAATGGGTGCCCCACGAACTCAATGATCGCCAGCGCGAAGTACGCGTCGAGACGTGCCTTGCACTGCTCAACAGACACACAAATGAAGGAATTTTGAACCGCATTGTTACCTGCGATGAAAAATGGATTCTGTTTGATAACCGTAAGCGCTCAGCAAGTTGGTTGGATCCTGGTTCAGCACCTAAACAATGCCCTAAACGAAAACTTACCCCTAGAAAAGTGATGGTCACTGTTTGGTGGTCTAGCGCCGGTGTGATTCATCACAGCTTCTTACCAAACGGGGTGAGCATTACTGCAGATGTGTACTGTGAAGAACTGAACACAATGATGGAGAAGCTGGCGCATCTCCAACCAGCATTGGTCAATCGCTCGTCTCCGCTGCTCCTGCACGACAACGCGCGACCTCATACTGCACAGCAGACGGTCTCCAAGTTGCAAGAACTGGGGTTGGAAGCTCTCCGTCATCCGCCCTACTCACCAGACCTTGCGCCTACAGACTACTACTTTTTCCAGAATTTGGATAACTTCTTGGCGGGAAAAAAATTTAATACCCGAGAGGCAGTACAAAATGCCTTTGAAGAATTTGTTGCCTCCCGTCCAGCTGATTTCTTTAAGAAGGGCATCAATAAACTGCCACTGCGATGGCAAAGATGCATTGATTGCATGGGTGATTACTTCGATTAATACAAATAAAAAATTCATGAAAAAAATTCGTTTAAATTTTTTCATACAAAACGGCAATTTCATAGGTAAAGACCTATTATTTAATTTTTTTGGTGTAAGTGATAAGTGAGATCTTTGATAGGTAGGCTTAACAATCGACCTGAGGCGATCAAAAACATTATGATCGAATTGTGCATAGCTCTAATGTTTTTGTTAATAACGATTCATAGCTTTGGGACGCCAAAGTAAGCAGTTCGTCAGTTTAAAAGTAGGGACATATTTTATACCCTTACTATTCTAGGTGTCTCAAAACCAGAGAGATTTAGGATACTTACTATAGAGAGGCTATGCGTAGATATGTCATAGAAAAACTGTGATCCTATGTCTCAGTAACGCCATCTAGTATAATATAGCAAAATTAGAGCGACATGCACTGCATGTAGGCGTACCACACTAGACTGAACGATTTTGGCCCACTAGGACAAATGTATGAGATTAAAATTTTGAATGCTATGTCCCGTCTATGGTTAAGGCGGACACTTCAGGGTAGCCCGCGAAATTCAAATTTTCTTACGTTTTTTGCAATTTGCATGTCACTGTCAGGTTGTATTTTGATTAAAATATGATTCGCGACCGTAACAAATTTGGGTTTACAGAATTATAATCATTAGAATCAGCAATACATCTCTCAAGTTCATATTACTATATTGAATGACTATTTCATGAAATCATGACATTTGACGCCAATTCTAACTAAGGAGTTGTATTGCTGATTCTAATGATTATAATTCTGTAAAGCCATATTAGTTACGGTTGCGAATCATATTTTTATCAAAATAAAACCTGACATTGACCTTCATATTGCAAAAAACGTAAGAAAATTTGAATTTCGCGGGCTATCCATGCGCTTCCCTCTTAAGTAAATAATTTAATGTCTTTGCTCAAAACCATCTTCACAATATAAATTTTCCGAACTGTTGCATGACGTAAATCCTTAAATTTGTATACAAGTCCTCACCCTCCCTTCAGCTGGTTGATGCTGGAACAAGGATGACGAGTTCCCCTCAAATTACTGAACCACGAAAAACTGATATGAACAGCCTATAACTCGATCGCTTACACTTAACACTCCGCCACACATATAACAATGGATCCGTGCGAGGTGTCCTTAATTAACGAGCCGGGGATTCCATTACGTAATTAGTTGAGTGCGTATGTGACAGGGTTGCTAGATACAGGCTACAGGTAGACGTGAAATATTAATAATAATAAAATAATAAAAATATCAAGTATCTTGACTTAGCACACGAGGTTGTCGACATGTGGGACGTGGACTCTGCAATCATTGTACCGATAATCGTAACAGTAAATGGCCTTTTAGCGGAGTGCCTCGACCAACACCTCAGGAGGCTCTCAGTGCGCAGCTGGGTCAAGGGCTTGATTCAGAAAGCAGTACTTCTGGACACGGCTCGCATTGTTAGGAGGTTCCTCTCTCTAAAGCCCTGACCGCCGGTCGATCGGACCCTGTTCCTGATACCGGTGGGCGACTATTTTTTATATTTTTAAATGTTTGTATTTTTATATTCTAATATTTAAAAATATAATTTATATGTATATAATGGAATAACGGATAATAATAATAATAATATATATAAAGAATATCGGTTCATATTACCCGAACTTAGACCACGCTTACCTACCTACCTTACCAGATGATGACGCCATGTGTTCTTTCTGGCGCAATATCTGGTCGGTGCCTGTCAGTCACACCGAAGGCGATTGGGTACAGAGAGTCGAGCGAGCCTGCGATCCAATACCAGAAATGGGGGCTATTACCATCTGCCCCCAAGATGTAACTCGTGCAGTCCGTCCGCTGCCTAACTGGAAGTCTCCAGGACCGGACGGACTGCAAAACTTTTGGATCAAATGGTTTGTTGGGTCGCACGCTCGCTTGGCGGCTCAGTACCAGACTGCTTTGGAGTCTGGTTCGCTACCCCAGTTCCTAACAACAGGAGTTACCCACCTGCTCCATAAATCAGGTAGCACTGCGGAACCCAAAAATTATAGACCGATCACGTGTTTACCGACGGTCTATAAAGTTCTTACATCCATTTTGAGAGCTAAAATTAACAAACATATAGACACCAACTCTATCATGTCTCCTTCTCAAAATGGATGTAGGAACGGGTCCCGTGGTACTAAGGAGCTACTCCTCATTGATATGGCCATTAGCCAACAAGTTCGTCGTTCCCGAAAGGATCTGTCGACATGTTGGATAGATTACAAGAAGGGTTCCCTATCCATTTGCATAAAATGTTAAGACCTAATATAACTTAGCATAATTTTGTTTGGCATAATTATATTTTCGCATAATATAATTACGCATAACAGCTTACGCATAATTTTTTTAAGCATAATTTCTCTAACCATAATAATGATTAAGCATAATATTCTAAAGCATAAATTTATTAAGCATAAAGTTCTACAGCATAACTTTTTTATGAACAATTTTGTGGGTTTTTTTTCGCTGTAGGAAGCATGAAGCAAGCAAGCATACAGCATGCAAGCAAGCATGCAAGCAAGCATGCAGCAAACAAGCAAGCATGCAGCATGCAAGCAAGCATGCAGCATGCAGCAGGCAGGGTTTATGTCACGGCTCCGGCGCTGCGGGCCTCCGGCGGCCCCATGCGTGCTAATCGTCGCAGACGGCTTTCGCTCACCACCGCAGCTTCGGCTTGTTGGCCGGCTTCGCCGGCCAGCCTCAGCCACGGCGGCTCGCTCGCAGCCGCCTGCTCCTCAGCCCGCGGGCCGCCTCGCCCCTACGCGCCTACGCGATTTTAAATTACACTCTAGGGGTAGGACAAACAAGACTACGTGGAGTCGGTTTTGCAGCAATTCGGTTCTGTCACTAACTTTTGTTGCAGAGCATATTAAATTTTAACCAACAATATTATGCTAATAGTCATTAGGCCTACTAACGTTATGCGAATCAAATTTATGCCAAAACAAATTAGTCTTCAAGATGATTATGCCAACATAAAATGTATGCCTAAAAAAATTATGCCGAAGTATTATTATGCCAAAACAAATTGTGCCAAAATCGTTATGCCGAAGTATATTAGGACAAAGAACATTATGCGAAAAGAAGGGATCCCTACAAGAAGGCCTATGACTCGGTGCCACATACATGGCTTATGAGGGTGCTGGAGTTGTATAAAGTAGATGCAACTCTGCGTACCTTCCTGATGTCATGTATGGGGCAATGGAGAACGGTCCATCACTATCCAGGATGTCGAAATGTCCAAAGGAATAGCGAACCGATAAGGATCGAGCGAGGCATATTTCAGGGTGATAGTTTGAGTCCGCTTTGGTTCTGCTTAGCCTTGAATCCTCTAAGCACACTGCTGGAAGATTCAGGTCTAGGCTTTCGGCTGAGGAGAGGTGGTCAGGTTATATCTCACCTCCTTTACATGGATGACTTAAAACTCTTTGCCCTCAACAATTTGCAACTGATGGAGCTACTGAAAGTAACTGAAATGTTTAGTAGTGCCATCAGAATGGAATTTGGTGTGGACAAATGTGCGGTCATGCATGTAAAGCGAGGGGAGATTGTGGAATCCGTCGGAACCCAACTCTCGGATTCCATAAACCTTAGAACCCTCTCTGCATCCGAAACCTATAAGTATTTGGGCATGTCGGAAGCATTGGGCATCAATGGTACTGACATGAAGCAATCGTTAAAGGAACGCTTCTTTGGCCGCCTGAAAAAAGTATTTAATAGTCTTCTATCAGGCGGAAACAAGGTACGCGCCTTTAACGGTTGGGTCATGCCGGTTTTGATGTACTCTTTTGGCATACTCAAATGGACTCAGACCGAACTCGACGCCCTGGATAGGAAGGTCCGTACACTGCTGACTGCAAATCGAATGCATCACCCACGTTCATCCGTAATGAGGCTGTATATCCCGCGAAAATGTGGAGGTCGAGGCTTTTTAAATGCTAAGACCCTCCACAATCGCGAGATATGCAGTCTCAGGGAATATTTCTTAGAGGCCGACGTGGGGATGCATCGAGATGTGGTCAAAGTGGACAAGGGCCTCACCCCGCTCTCCTTGGCTAAAGAGAACTGGCGCAAGCCAGTAGTGCTTGACACTAATGATCGCATGGAAGTATGGCAGAGTAAGGAGCTTCACGGACGCTTTTTTCGGGCCCTACATGGACCCGATATAGATCAACTAGCGTCCGTAGCCTGGCTGCGTTTCGGTGACCTCTTTGGAGAAACCGAAGGTTTTGTCTGTGCAATTATGGACGAAGTTATGATGACAAACAACTACCGGAGATTTATTGTGAAAGACGGCACGGTTGACATTTGTCGGGCATGCCACCGTCCGGGTGAATCAATCAGACACATTATCTCCGGATGTTCTAGTCTAGCTAACGAAGAATACTTGCATAGACACAACCTTGTAGCCAGGATTATCCATCAGCAACTTGCTCTCAAATACAGCCTTGTAGAATCGGAAGTGCCGTACTACAGGTATGTGCCCGACCCAGTTCTCGAAAATGGAAATATCACATTGTACTGGGATCGATCCATCATCACTGACAGGACTATTGTTGCCAATAAGCCTGATATAGTGGTGGTGGATCGATTAGAGCGGCGTGCAATGATTGTTGACATAACGGTCCCACATGACGGGAACCTCGTGAAAGCCGAGAAAGATAAACAAATCAAATATCTTGACTTGGCTCGCGAGGATGTCGACATGTGGGATGTGGACTCAGCGATCATTGTACCGATAGTCGTGACAGCCAATGGATTAATAGCCAAGAGCCTCGACCAACACCTGAGGAGGCTCTCGTTGGGCAGCTGGGTCAAGGGCTTGATTCAGAAGGCGGTACTTTTGGACACGGCCCGCATTGTTAGGAGGTTTCTCTCTCTGGAGCCCTGACCGCCGGTAGCTTGGACCCTGTTCCCGATACCGGTGGGCCACTATTTTTTATATTTTTAAATGTTTTTATATTTTTATATTCTAATATTTAAAAATATAATTTATATGTATATATCTAAGAAATAAAGGAAATAATAATAATAACCCCACCGCCGTATCTCTACGTTGACGTCGTGGTGGGGCTTGCGCGCTCCTGAACTCTAGGTCTGTACCGGTAGAGTTTACTTTGCTGAAACAGGTCTAGGGTGAGGAGCCAGACCAAGAGAGATACAGGAACCCGCAGGGAGCATGTGGCGAGCTTTTGGGCAGTAGCGACCCCACGGACCCTGTCTCCCGGGAGAAGTCTTGTTCCTCACCTCTGGCTTGCCTTTATTGGCCGGCTAGAGTGAACAATGACGAGGAACAGAGCTCCCACCTCTTTCTTGCCTTTATTGGCTGAGTGGAGATTCGCAAGAGCAAACGTGCTCGGAGGAAAGAAGTATTTCAGTAAGTGCTGGTAGGGATCTTGACCATCTTCCGGGCTCTGGGATTGTTCTGATAGCCGTGGAATACCTCTCCACTCCTCAAGCACCTCAGGAAGTGTTGCCTCCTTGTCGCTACGTCACTATGTGCTAGCGACGGTTTCCGGGGGCCCATTATTGAGTGTGCAAGTCACCCCCTGCCATTTTATCCGTGTATTTTATATATAAAACATTGGTCAGGCAGGGGCCATAGCCATTCAATAGTTCTTGGTAACCAGTCCATCTTAGCCACAGAAACCCATAGTTTAATAATTATTTTTGTTTCCATATCCTGCAATAGTCCAACACCTACCGGGGATTGTCCTTGGGTGCACTTGCACAGTGCATACAGGGATAATCGGCGGTTGGTGCCTCATTCCATTTAAAATTGTCTAAGGGGCCTCTGCGAGTTGGCTTCGGCCCCTCGTACGCCTTCCAAAGGACCGGAATCTCATGACCCCGAGCTATGTTACTTGATGAGATTGAGTAAAATTGTGCATGAACCTTGGTGCTAAAGTGAATTGGTTCTTAGAAAAGATTGACTTTCCAATTTCTATACATGAGTGCTGTGACATACGAAAGGGACCTAAATCAAGGTGATCAATAAGTCTAGCGGGGTAATTGCGTAACACACTAACAGTATGAATGGCTTTCATTTTGACAGTTCAACAACATTCATTGAGTTATTACGTTGTTGAGCAGACAAATTTTTCGAACATATGAAGCAATAGATTAGCAATACCCTTCAAAATTATTCAGATTCTAATTGGTAGTGTTAGGATGCTGCAGTTTTTTATGCTGACCATTATACTATGTATTTTTTGCTGCTTTTTGTAATAACCAATCTTTCCTACCAAGTAAGGATATTATAGCAATAGTCAAGAGCTGAAGCAATCAGGTCCTAGATGCCCATTTTATTATGCAAGATAGTAGAAAAGTAAAAAAACTGCAATGCGTCTAACTTTAATAATTTTGGACCACCAAAGGTTGTCCGTCCCTGCTCTTTGATAAACTAATCCCTTATTACGCAGCCCTGGCCACTAATTCTTGTGAAATGTCCCACTAATTCGCGGCCTGGTCCATTGCCTGAATTATTAACGGCAACTTGCTCTGAATTAGCTCTCTGATTGTAGTTTACAGCGCGGCAGGCTTCAATAGCTCATTAGTAAGATTAAATTAAGAATTTGTATAATTAGTCAGTAATCTATTTGTATTGTTTATGTTATGTTTTACTAGTTTTTGCCCGCGGCTTCTCCCGCGTGGATGTCGGAAATTATCCTACGGGAAAGTACAACCGGGATAAAAAATATCCTATATGTTAATCCAGGTTATAAACTATCTATATTCCAAATTTCATCTAAACCCGTGAAGTAGTTTTTGCGTGAAAGAGTAACAAACATCCATCCATCCATCATCCTCACAAACATTCACATTTATAATATTAGGTCTTTACCTATGAAATTGCCGTTCTGCAGTACTGGCCATTTCAAATCAAAATAATTTTTGTTTGGCTATGAATTCTAATTTCAAATTAATTTTATTTTAAAAACATGGATTTTTTTTTCTAAAAGTAGTCATTTCTTTATTGATTAGTGTTACATTTTCATCGCATTTCAATCTTTTTCGTCATCATGGATACGTTAAAAATTCGAGTAATTATGGAATATGAGTACCGTCGTGGCAGCAACGCGGCACAAGCGGCACACAACATCAACGACGTTTACGGAGCTAACTCTACAAACCAACGCACCACCTGTTATTGGTTTGCTCGCTTCCGTTCTGGAAATTTCGACCTGAAAAATGAACCTCGCGGTCGTCCGAAGACTTTGGTCGACAATGACGAATTAAAGGCGATTGTGGAAGCTGATGATACACAATCTACGGCTGAATTAGCAGCAGCTTTCGACGTTAGCGTCAAAACAATATTGGTCCATTTGCGTCAAATTGGCAAGGTAAAAAAGCTTGACAAATGGGTGCCCCACGAACTCAATGATCGCCAGCGCGAAGTACGCGTCGAGACGTGCCTTGCACTGCTCAACAGACACACAAATGAAGGAATTTTGAACCGCATTGTTACCTGCGATGAAAAATGGATTCTGTTTGATAACCGTAAGCGCTCAGCAAGTTGGTTGGATCCTGGTTCAGCACCTAAACAATGCCCTAAACGAAAACTTACCCCTAGAAAAGTGATGGTCACTGTTTGGTGGTCTAGCGCCGGTGTGATTCATCACAGCTTCTTACCAAACGGGGTGAGCATTACTGCAGATGTGTACTGTGAAGAACTGAACACAATGATGGAGAAGCTGGCGCATCTCCAACCAGCATTGGTCAATCGCTCGTCTCCGCTGCTCCTGCACGACAACGCGCGACCTCATACTGCACAGCAGACGGTCTCCAAGTTGCAAGAACTGGGGTTGGAAGCTCTCCGTCATCCGCCCTACTCACCAGACCTTGCGCCTACAGACTACTACTTTTTCCAGAATTTGGATAACTTCTTGGCGGGAAAAAAATTTAATACCCGAGAGGCAGTACAAAATGCCTTTGAAGAATTTGTTGCCTCCCGTCCAGCTGATTTCTTTAAGAAGGGCATCAATAAACTGCCACTGCGATGGCAAAGATGCATTGATTGCATGGGTGATTACTTCGATTAATACATATAAAAAATTCATGAAAAAAATTCGTTTAAATTTTTTCATACAAAACGGCAATTTCATAGGTAAAGACCTATTATTATAGTAGGATTTATTTGCAGCTTGACAAAAAGAAAAGCAACATAGGGAGCGCCACTATCGCTAATGTTGCAATCCCAAAAAATATTTTTAAATAATTTTACTGAAACCTTTGGAAATCGTTCGGAATAAAGGATAAAGCCTATGTGACATAGAAATATACAACATTGTATTTAAAAAAAAATACAAAAAATTGATTTAGAATAGATATAAATTAACCTCACACTATAACCTTAAAAAAAAAAAAATTAAAATGTTATTACCATAACGAATGGATTGCGTAACTTTACATTGATTTGAAATTCTATTTGCTCAGGACGGAGTTGAAAATCTAGAGTTCAATGTTCTATTAATATGGTTTTATTTATAAAGGACAAGTACCCGAAGAAACCTTCGATGTTTAATATAAAAGAAAACTTTTTATTGAGTATTTCTCAGAATTTTCTACGTTGTAAGTCAAAGAGCAAATGTATCAGATTTGTATTGAAAGTTTAATGGCTTCAGCTCTAAGCAATTGAGACTTTTATAGACGTCAACTTTAATAGACTTCTACCAAGAGTACTTACTAATTCCATAACTTCTACGAAATAAAATGATTGGTTGACATTTTCTTTACAAATATTGTCAGACTGCTAAATAAATCTATCGTAGCAGAGGAAAATCAAACAAAATTAAAAAGCGACATTCCTCATTTTAAAAGTTCGCGCTTCTAAATCAACACGCGCAATTGCTACATCCCCTTTATTATTTGCAAATGGCGACACAGAGAACTGTCAAAAACGCTTTTAAATTTCAATTAGATTAAGGATTTGAAGTCAATGGAGCGTTTGATGCGAGCCTGCAGCAGACCGACTAAATCCCTCTAAGCTGGCTGACTGACGGACCGCGTGTGCGATACCGCGTTGTCGCGAGTGTGCGCCTACCCTTACACGATGAGGCAAATTAATATTGATGTTGAAGAGACTGTGTAAATTGGTGTTATTAAATATTACATAATTGTTATTTGTGACTGTTTAGCTATTAGGTACGTCTTCGATTTAAATTAGGTATGATTTATTATTAGTTTTGGATTAGTACTTGATTATTACAAGGCATGTTGTAGCGAATAGGGAAGAATACAAGATGTTCTATTTTAATTGAAATATGCACACACAGTTTGAATACACAGTTGTTACAAAATACACTATTTGTTACAAAAGGCACTTATTAACAAATACTTAATGTAGAATAGAATAGAAAAAGTTTATTTGCATTGAGTGTAGTTAGGTGAGTTCTTATACAAAAAAAAATGGTTTCAAGTAAATAGGTCCATTCTACTACTTTGAATGTAAAAATTTGTAAGTACTTAACAAATAAAAATCAAATTGCTGACTATAGTATATTGTTTGGTATAACATTTTAATTCGATAAACCGCCTCTCAAATATTAGCGTTAAGATGAGATTTAGCACAAAAATTTAAAAGGTGACATGGCAACATCCGTGCATAACATTCTCAAGATATTTAAAGCAAAAGAATTGTAATGTTTACACTTGTACATTTAGACGTGTAACATTTGATCGAGCTAATCGCATCAGATCGGGCGGGTGGCATTGCTGACGGGTAAAGCCTAAAATCCTGAGTGACGCGCGTCCCTGTGCGGGAGATACCGCGCGAGTGCACGCCGCCGCCGCGCGTCGCTGCGTCTGCACTTAGCTTTATGATATTATTGTTGTGTGACTTGTTAAGATTTTGAATTTACACAGTTTATAGGACTGTACGTCTGAATTTCGATGTATTTAATTGAGAATGTTCATAATCGCAATGTACAGAACTTCGAAAGAATGTCTATTCAAACTTCGAAGTTCAGTAATACAGTCAGTTTATAGAGCAACAAGCCGTGTGCCCGATGGCCTTCGGCAGAAATGACAAAATTCCATACCAACTTTCATTCCTATCTGAATCCTTTAGTGGATGAATTCTCAAAAATCCTTCCTTCCACTTTCTTTTAAACAGCTGTGTCCATTTTTTTTTCTGTCAGTGAATGAATGAATTTAAGATTTTTATTATGTAGATGATGAAAATGATTACAATTTACGATATGGACAAACGGAATCCTGCGGGGTAATTGCGTAACACTCTAACATTAGGAATGACTTTCATTATAATAATAATTATTAATAATTCGTAATAATCATTATAATTCTATAAAAACGGATACAGAAACACATGCAGCATCACACGAAAACACCTTACACGACTACGCACACGCTTACACACACACCCCCCTAAAAACACCTCCCCTTTCATACACCACAAAACACCCCATCCTACTCACACAGACACCCTTTACACACATACTCACACATTCATAATCATAGTCAAATCAGGTCATTATGGGTTTATTAACACACATAAATAAAGGTTTCTTTTGTCTAAGAAGTTACAGTAGATCACTGACTCCTAGGTCACAGGTTTCCCCTAGTTTAGGAGGCAGGGTTTTTCACTATTTGTGGAGCCTTTTTCCAAAATCAATGTACCTGTGTGAAATGTATTGGTATTGTATACAAAGGTATTTTGTGTCAATAAACTTATTATTATAATTTTTTTATTATTTTGACAGTTCAACAACATTCATTGTGTAATATACGTTGTTGAGCAGACAAATTTGTCGAACATAATTATGACGCAATGGATTAGCAATAGGCTTCAAAGTGATTCAAATTGTAATTGATAGTGTGTTACGCAATTACGATGCTGGATTTGATTGCTTGATTTCTTTGCTGATGAATAACAGGTTAAATTCTTTAGAGAATATTTAAAGGAGACTGAGATAGCAATTAGTGTAAAATACCTACCAAGTGTCGACAGAGTATGTAATTTTGCTCAGAAGCCTCCCATCCGCTTTTTCATATGAGCTAGAATATTATTCAATCATTATGATAATGTTAACCCCTTTAAAACATACTGTCCCAACAAAACAACCAACTCAAATCATGCATAAGGAAAACTAAAGAGATATTCATGATTTCTTACAAGAAAACCAAATCCCTCAAAATAATATCATGTAGATGAGATATTATTCAACGGGATGAAATGACAAACTGCCACAGACTAAGACAAAAACAAATCTTGTCTGCAAATAGGCGTTGGCAGGACGAGATGTCATTTGCTTTTTTTAGGGTTCCGTACCCAAAGGGTGCCGATGAGACTTTATTACTAAGGCTCCCTTGTCCGTCCGTCCGTCTAACACCGGGCTGTATCCTTTCAACCTTAATAGGTAGACACTTGAAATTTACACAGAGTGTGTACTACTATGGCTGCTATAACAACAAACAACAAAATTAAAATAAAGTTAAAAATTAAAGGGGTGTTTTGTTCATACAAGAAACGTGTTTGTTTTGGCGTTTTGTAATGTACGGTTGTACGGAACGTTTCGTGTGCGACTCCGACTCGCACTGGGCCTCTTATTTTGTCTTACACCCGGTGTAAACGGGAAACTCATTTGCTTATGATAAGGATTTCAATTACGTCGGGATAATTTATGCAAATTCTTTGTTTGTATACGTTTGTGATTAGGATTTTTCTTTTTTCTTTTTTGATGCTGTCGGTGCGTGGTGTGAAAAAAAGAATAAATTACGTATTTGACATAGCAATGTCTCTCTTTTTAGTTTATGAGGTTCAGCTGAATGTACTACTGTTATATTGTTTTTATGAGCGCCAGTAGGTACTAAGGCTCACGAGCTTATTAATATTTGTTCTTTACGCAGTCTAGGTTGGTCATATCTAAGTAGGTATATTTAATTAGATACCTGTGTATATAGGACCTACCTAGACTGAGTAATAATTATTATTACTATGTATAAGCAATAACAGTCACACCGTATCTTAACGGCCCCAAAACTTCCGAGCGCCTCCGCATATTTCAGGTAATTTATGTAAAACTTAGATAATATATGCTACTTGACAATATAACTTCATATCTTCCACAATATTGCGTCCCAAGATTCCCTGAGATAGGGGAAATAAAGTTTTCCTCGTCCCATAATATATTTGCGGTTTGGCCTCAAGCGATGCGACTTCGGTTCGCCCTATGCGGTGTTGCCAGTATATCGTAAGAAATTGCTACCGCAAATTGATAGGCTGGTAGCTTAAACAGTTCAGTATTAAGTTAGTTCGTATTGGGTAGTTTAATTTTTATTAAAATCTACTTTTATAAAGAATGCGATCGAGAGTTTGATGGTGCTGCGTATACTTGTCACACAAACATAGTGTTTGGAGAAATATAAATCAATAGGTACCTAACAAATGATTTACATTATCTTTTTACCTAATCTTAATTTTGTTAACATGCGGATAATGTAGTGGACTACAATATTATTAATACTACTTATGAGCCTATATTATTGTTATTTGTAAACATTTAAAAAAAATGTAAAATAAACACGTGTGGCACTCGGGGACTGCCGCGGTAAAGCTATTGCATAGCATTTTTTTTCAACTTATGCAATTATAATTATTTATTTATTTTTTATTTATGAAGTATTTTTTTTTCTTTGATATTAATTCAAGTACAGTCGTAACATATACATACACGTTAAGCGAACGCTCGGCCGAGCTACATGGTAGGCGGAGTGGGGGGTGTTAGGTTTTATTTTCGTTACGGAATTTCTTGATTCGGTCGCCGCGCTCAAAGCCCGCGATAAAAGCTATGCAATAGCTTAAAAGAATGAATGAATGAAATGTGGGTGTACTATAGGTACACCCCTGCCTACCCCTTAGGGGAATACAGGTGTGATGTTATGTGTTATTATGTTATGTTGTAAGCATTTTATATTGTAGCTGTTTATTGTCCCATAACAAATAAAATAAAATAATAATTTCAGCGGATTTAAAGTGCCCATGTTTTTTATTATTGTCTTTAAAAAGAAGTTATTCAATGTGACTGTCCTTTTGCAATGTAACTTTGTAGCCCTTGTACAAGTTTTGCAACATTGTAGTGTTTATAGCAGGCTTACCTACCTAATAGTGTTAAGTTGCAAATGAGCTTGCAACTTAACAACTGTTGCTCACGAACGCTATAAGAAGACATTTCTCTCAGAGGACGCGACCTATGCGAAAAGTTAAGGGTGAACATTTCTTACAATATTTCGGTAAAAGTTCCATAGCACATTTATTTCAATTTAAGCGTATAATGTAGTTTTAGCAAATCATAAAAATAATTAAAATCTTAAAAAATACATTTTAAACAGCTAAACTGCGTAAATCTTAGACACCGCGGCTATAGCGACACCGGCCGGATACCTACTTTTGGCAATATTCGTGGAAAATTTAAATTTCGAATGGGCGCGGAGGCGGGCGCGTCGATCGTGACGATACGCGGGCGTCCATGCATAAAATTAAACTTGGATAATGAGGCGTTGAGCGTTTCCGCGCCTCCGATGTGTTAAGCTGAGAAATTCGCGCCATAACTTTCGTTTTCGGGGATGACTTTAGAAAAATGGGGATGTTCATCTTACAAGCCTCCTGTAAGTTAAAATATGTCGTAGGAACGAGTAATCTTGAACAGTTTCGAGTCGGGAAAAGCAATGCATTTATCGCTGAACGTATTTAAAACATCTTCCTGTCCCTGTCAACTTCAAACGACTTTCAGAAATAGAACTATATTTTAAATTCGTTTAGCGTTAAACGTATTTAGTGATTTGTGGTGCAATCTCAAACGAAATACTAGCATTTAGTGAAGATCTTAAGCAGTAATTCAGTGTTGGTCTTAGTTCTAGTTACCGTCAGAATCGTCGGGTGACTTGTAGGGGATTCTCATTTACTACTGACAACCAGCCATTTTATCTCACGTCATAACATGGCAGGCACTTTAAAGTTTACGAAGTAAGTACTCGTGTCGCGGCAAACGCTGACGGGGAGAAGTGGTGGCCCAGTGATATTGGCCCCGACTTACGAACTTGTAGGTCGTGACTTCGATCTCAGGCAGCCACTTTTCTTTGTGTATTTAATTTCATCAACACTGCTCTCAAAACGGTGAAGGAAAACACCGTGAGGAAAACGGCATTTCCTAGAACCAAAAAATTCTAAGACATGTGATATCCACCAACCCGCACTGGGCCCGCGTGGTGCATTATGGCCCACTCCGTCACACGGAGAGGATGACTGTGTCCCAGCAGTGGGAACATTATAGGCTGATTATGTTTAAACGCTGGCGACAACATCACCATAAAGGAACTCTGACACGATTTAATCAAATTGAACACCTTAATTTTTTTGCCAAATCATAACGTGTAACGAGGTTGTGGGCAGCCGCAGATAAATCACGGAGAGGCACGTTTACGAGGCGTCCAATCAATCAGCCAGTCGCGACACCGCCGTAAAATATACCGCAAATATCACTAGTGATGGGCCCACGGCTAAATTGGCACGTGATCCCGGAAATATCAAAATATTGGATTGTTCTTCTTTTGTTTTTTGTTGGCGCGAGTTATGTGGTGATAGCTCATGTCGTGTCGTGGTAAATAAATTGGCTACTCCGCAAGAATTGTAGCTGAACTTCAGAGTTCTTTAGAAATATTTCTTTGTTTATTATTTATTAACTGTGGCTAATGAAGTCCAAATAACTTGAAATGAAATAAACCGATTTAAATAAAGCTTAACCAGAAAAGAGAGTATACTA
This sequence comes from Dryobotodes eremita, assembly GCA_917490735.1. NCBI lineage: Eukaryota > Metazoa > Arthropoda > Insecta > Lepidoptera > Noctuidae > Dryobotodes > Dryobotodes eremita. The sequence goes on along the minus strand of OU823249.1, from coordinate 20,002,774 downwards.
TTTCATCAGTCTAGAGCAGTCTAGTTCTCTGTTTGTTTATACCTTCACTATAATTCCTCATACAAGCGCAGCGATTCGCATCTTGTTAGTTAAATCCGTGATGAACGCGGAAATGAATGCAAACTGTCATTACTTACGAGTTACGCCCTAGTGCGGTGCAATTATTGGGTTTAAAACCCAATAATTGCCGTTTGTGGTTTCACACGGTACGAGGATATCTCGTGTCGATAGCGATTAGCTATGTTTCCATCGTTAGGGGAAATGCGATAGGTACGCGATGTAGGTACTAGAAACGATCAATATTGCATAGTCAGAATGTTTGCTTCGTCATATTTTCTGAAATAATTACAAGCTTTTGACGACACTTGCAACTTTCTTTATTTTCATTGCGGATTTATTGTTATTTTAAAAAGACACGTTACTTTTTTGATACGTCATTTATCGATCAAATTATTCACCAACACTTTGGTTTGCTTCATTTTAAAAACTCTTACACCGAAAAATCACATGCTATCACTTTGCTACGCAAACACACACTTTAATTTAATGAACTCCTAACACCAACACAACATGGAAACATTCCGGAAAACACGGGACTCGTCAGCACAACACTGAGGAATTTGTCGCTAAAATGACAGTTTATCGATACAACGCAGCGATCGACAGCTTGCACCGATGCTACCTCGTAAATCCGCGATGAAATATCCCCAGGCTAACATAAAATCGTTTTATGTTTTTGAAAAATATCAGCGTTGTCACCTGCGCAAATATTATTGTGTGCCGCCGTAAATTATGTATTACGATGTTTTGTTTACGGATTATGTTTGTTTCTTTGAAGTATTCGGTGTGAAAGGCAATATAAACAAAGCCTACTTTGCCTAGTATTGGTATAGGCAGAGGTTAAGAAGAGATCGGTTGCTGAAAATTAACGCTAAGCAATCAGCCTGTTCTGTTTCAAGAATGACATTTGAAGAATTTTTATCAAAACCTAGACATAAAATTGTACCGTCAGACGGGGTGAATAGGAATGAATGTAGGGGTGAAAAGAAACGAAACTTTAAAATTGATTTTAAAGTTGAAATAATATAGTTTGTTGTCAACAAGTGCACTTAATCGTAAATTATAATACAGTAAGAGTAATTTTTGGCAACAAACTTTATCATTTCAATATTAACATCCCTTTTAAAGTTTCATTCCGATTAACCACTGTATTCCTATTCACCCCGTTTGACGGTACCTATCTTGATTTTTTATTATCACAAACAACGATAACCTAATTAATCAATGTCTCTTCCATAATCAAAAAAGACAGATCATTCCACAAAAAAACCCCATACTTACCCACATTCCCACCGGTATACACAAGCTTGTTATACTTCGTTCCATTTTTATGTGCCGTATGACAGCACCATGGGAAGCCGCTGAAGATTAAGACCTGCGCGAGGCATGAATAATGTATACTCGTATGTGTCAAGCAGTCTCTAAGTGAGTTTTGAGTGAAGATAGTTAGGCTTGTATGCGAAGTGTTCAGGTGTATAGAAAGCTGTGGGAAGTGTGTTTTAAGAGGTTAGTTTTATACGAGTTTTTAGGTAAATTAAGTAACGTTCTATCTACGTACGATGTCCTTTTAAGTGAGAAAATAGCAGTGTTGTTTGTTACACGGTTAGAGTAAGTTGAAGCTGCTTATTAAATGTTTTAATTGCTATTCTATAAGTGAACATCAAGTCGAACAGCCGCATGTAAAAAAAATCAATGTTATTCGTTGGTGAACGCATCACTTGGGGCTGGCCCGATATGGTTAATTAAAAAATGTCCGAATAAAGTTTAAAGGGATATATTTTTTATAAAGTACCTCGAAAAATTTGGAATTAACTGACAGTACGTCTTTCTATGGATTGAAATTTGGACATGACAATGTGTCGGGGAAGTAATAAAATTGATGTGATGTGAATTCTCGTAAATCAAGAAATAGGTATAGTATTTCCATAATCAGTAATATAGGTACGTTACAGTTCCAATCATATCAATAGCATTTCATCATTTTGAGCTATCAATCAACCACACGCAGCAAAGTGTGACCATCATGGGCGACTGTGTATGGTGTCCTCTTTATTAACAATAGGTAACGGAGGGACGAATAGGTAATCCAAAAACATCACAATAATTTAATTATAAAAGCATTTATCCATATTGATAACACCCTTAAGATTACAAGGGCAATTAACATCCTTCCATCTTTCCTTACCTACCTATGGATGGCGTCTTCGGGGTCGCGGATCAGGGCTGAATGAATTATGTAAATCACCCGCTGTGGTTAACAACGTAATATTGTAAGCGACACTCTTCACTCTTTTGCTGAGGACGTAGATGGCTGGATGTGGTATCAATATGCTTTGTTGAAATGAAAACAGGTTACAAAATTGTGATCTTCTCGAACATTCGACAAATTTAGAATCTAGCTGCCAAGATTTGAATAGTGAGTCCTAATGTTGCGATGGATTTACATTTAGTAATGTCTAAAGTAAAATAAAGGTTGGTTTTTAGCCTCGCGACTTTTATGGAAACGCAACAAACTCTCAGGTACCTTTATATAACTCTATGTGTAAGTTTAATGATAAGTAGGTATTTCTTCTGAACGGTAGTTAGTTTTATTCTTAAAATGTTAACCACCTTAAGTTATCAGACGAAAAAAGTAAAAGATAGCACCTTCCATTAAACTTAGCTCCTTATTTTAAACAGTTTGCCGGTCTTATAGGGATGATATCTCGCACATAAATTGGCGAAGGGCGCCGCGACGCCCCAGGACGCCCGCTGTTCGGCTGCAGGTGAAAATTATCAGAAGAGGGGCCCAGATTTAAACCAAACATCGGTTACCCCATCTGCACAATGTTCTAAGCACAATGTTCACAATGGTTTTATGTTCGCGATTGTACATGCAGAATTGGTGTTTACTTATTACACTTGATGGTAATATTTTTGGGAGAGAAATTTTCCGCGTTTTCGCGTGGCGGCTTGAATTTGTATTCTGTTTTGCCTTTTTTGGAGATAAGTGGGGACTTATGTATGTCTGGTATACTAAACTTGTATGTATTTTTGGATTTGTATGTAGCTTTCAGTGCACAAGGTATTAACATGTTTTAGTTATTTCGTGATAAAAGAAAAAAAGAAAGATACATACAGTGTTGTTTTTGTGACGGTTTAAAAAACCTATTCGTAACCCGTGTCTGAGTTTGAGAATTTTAAGACAATTTCCAAAGTAAACAGTTCATTTGAAGCAGAAATATTTTTATTGGAATGGCATGCTAATTCCGGAATTGGAATTGCGGAAGGATAGGACTCCCTTTCCGCTATAATAAAGTACAAAACCAAAAAATTTACCCCAGATTTCCCCATTGAACTCGCGAACTTAATTAACATTTTGCCAAGAATGCTAACTTTAAATAGTCTTAAGAGTAATTGTTGTGAATTAAAGAGATATACGTCGTTGGATGTCGGGTAGTCTGCACCCGACTACTAAATCTAAAGGGAGTTTTGGCCGCAAACGGCCTCATAAACTGAGTTGAAATAAAAAGCGTCGGTTCTCTAAATTATATGGGGACACTTGAGCATGGAGATGTTCTTTTTAAGACGGCTTTCGCCGTTCGTTAATTCCCACAGTTTTTACGGCCACTAAACTTGTAATTTTTACTTGGAGTTTCCGATGTAATAGCGTGTTTAACGGTTTAAGTGTGAGCATTATTTAATTCTACGAAGAAGCTTTTTATTTAAGACTGCTGTGTTAAATGGCATCCATTTTGAAATGTTTAATTTTGAAGTGGAGCCTCTCTGTCAAAAGTTATCAGGTTTTAATTTTGATTGCTAGAAGTACATATTTATTTAGCAAATAACGAAATTACTAGTTTCTTGTCAAAATTATCCAAGCATTTTCAGGCCTTTTCATGTACTAAAATCTTTCTCTATAGCTTACATAACGGCACAACATTAGGTAAGTCCAATAATCATCCCAAAACTTCCCGAATAACACTACACAAGTAAGATTACCTAACATTACTGTAACAGTTTCAACCCAACTAAGTCTATAACATTAAAAGGGAGCCCTATTCTAGACTTCCACTTTCCAAGATGTCACTAAGGCAAACTACACACTCTTACCTACATCTTTAAAGCAAAATCTGATTTAAACTTAGTCGGCTGATCGTTAAAACTGCAAGTGTGCTAGGATGGACAAAGTTGTAAATTTAAATCACTAAGTCTACCAAGTTGGGCCAACTTTACTGAAACTTACTGCAAATTGGATTACTGCAGCGTTGTACACTGTGGCTGTATTGGCTAGTTTGACGCACTGAATTTGCTGTACTGTAACTTAGGCAAATTGTTGCACTGGGTGAACGGAGTAATTGTATGGCATGTCGGCAAGAAATATTTTAGAGACTTAATTTTATTAAAAAATAAACTTGTATTAGTTGACTCAATATTCAAGTTTATCTAGGTCATTCGGTAGGGATAAAGTTATGATTTGGCAAGCGAGATGCATCCTTCGCTTCGAATCCAGTTTATCAGACTGCGAAACTTTCAAAACTCAAGTTTGCGAGAATTTGCTTCTAGTGTAAATAGAAGGAGATTTAAGAAAATCTTTTCACACGTCGTCTGTTGATATGGAGGAAAACTCGTTTCAAGTTGCGAAATAGAGTTTATAAAGTTCAGGCGTGAATTTTTAATGTTAGAATAGTTAAAGGTAGACGTTATGTTAATGATGCTCACCAGGATTAATTATTGTAGCGAGTAAACTATGTAGAATTCGATAGGTTGTTCATTTTCATTATAGATTACATTATGATTGTGTCAGAAATTTATTGATTATTCTTCTTAATACTGCTACTTGTAAACATAGTTTAGTACATCCCCAATTCAACAAGAACTTTACTTACAGAAATAGTATTGGAAACCCTTCACCTCATGAAGCGATTTAAGTGTCGAGCCAAGAAATCCAAGGCTTAAATAAAATATTTGTAAAATTAGAACCAGTCAAAGCAAATACTCAGCAAGCTCAGACTTGCACAACAAACAAAAAAAAAAAAACAGCCGAACACATTCAAAACGGAATTAAAAATTTGGAAAAGTGCAAACATTTTAAAGTAGAAGGAGAGTAAAGTGCTCATTACGCGTCAAAAGTGCTTGAGGGGCGTTCGGCAAAAGTTTAAGAATCACGAACAGGTGGGTAGACTAGGTAGACAATCGTTGCACGTAGCTACCGACGGACGACGCCTCGTTAAAGAAATGTTCATACTTAACAGAACGTTACACCCACCTGGGACTTGTTGTTGCGTGTAAATCGCTACTTTTTACAGATTTGCCCATGTATTTAACGTCCGTAGGGCCTTTGTAATTAAAGGTTTGTAGAATTTTACTCTCTTCATTCATTCGTTAAAGATATTATTGTGAAATCACAGCTACAATATTCAATTACTTTGAAGAACACTGCAGTTTTTTCTCTCCTTCCTTTAATCCATCCGAAGGTTGTCTTTAAAAGATCGCGTTGAGTGACAAGACCACCCATTGTGTCACCCTATGTAAAATTTCTACATTTGTAATCTGTATTTATATGTTCTCAAAAGACCAAGTTTTTCCTGTTGCTGTGAAAGGTTCCTAAAATTATTCGTAGAATATTTTACTTTTCTTAACATCAAGGAGACCGACATACTAAAATAAACGGTCTCGAGCGCTTAGAGTGCTATAAGCGCACAATTAAAAAGTTTCTGATCACCGTCTTCTAAATAACCTTCTGCTAGATCTTATCGGTTCTCTTCAATATTGCTTAAATTATATTGACAGAAAAAACTTTGCTACTTACTCATAAAAAAGCTAACTATCTGTTCTAAGGCCAAGTGGATGAAATTTCCAACCGTTTTGTATTTTTGCAACGACTTTTTAAAAACAGGATTGGCATTACTTTTCGGTAGCCTATGTTAATTCAATACATTTTTGCCTTTTTCATCATTGTTATCGTTGATAGAATGTGACTTTATCGACGCCCTCTAGTTATTGACATACTAATGTATCGATATGTCAACAGACATTATTTCGAGTCGTTTATTTACCTAACTTGCAAATCACGCTAAAACACGTAAATACAAAACGAAAGGTAACTAAAGAATCCTCATACAGTTCCCCTCCGACTGAGTTCGGAGAGCGATTACGTGACTAAGCGATAGCGGGGGACACTTCTTCAGCGCCACAAATTAAACAAGTTCACAATTTGAACTCACAGTTCAAAGTTAATTATTAGTTCACTGTTTGTTCTAGTGGAGTCGAGTGTTTGGCGCTTGATTTGTCAAGTGATTGTGTTTTGTTTTCTCGTGTTTCTGGCGAGCTCATTGTTTTGGCTGATGTTGTTTTCCTAGAAGAGGGATGGAGGCCACTTAAAGGCTGCAGTGACAGCTGCCATGAAGATGATGGCAGCAAGGTTTGAATTTGCGGTGTCAAAAAACGCTAATTAGAAAAACACACCAACGTTACCCAACGTTACGCAAAAACTGGTTTCTTATTTGTTCACAACATGGTATTGTATTGACTGCCATAATAATAATGAGCGTCATGAGCCCCTAAATACAAAAGTGTCATAATATTAAATTTCAAATTTAAAAACCCCCGACACAAACAATAACCTCTAAAAACGGCTGAAGAGAATTTCTCCTTTCCTTTTTCTTTTTTTTACTAAGAACACTCTCGATCAAGTCACATTTAAAAAAAAAAAAGAACAATGTCGGTTCGGCCGTTTGGGAGTTACGATGCCGCAAACAGACATATTCATAATTAACGTTTCAGTGACGTCATTCGCCGGTACACTGCGGACGCTATGTGGCGGCCACTATTCTTTTAGGAAAACAGCTTTAGTAATGCGTCAGTAAGGCCGTGTGGTTGCGGTTACGAACATTAATTTTCTTGTGGAAGTTCGGAAGATTTGCGCCCTTCGTGTGATGACTGTTTTTTTTTTTGTAAAACTTCATTAGATTTTTTTTGCTGTTAGTTTCTTTTAAAGAAAACTGTTTTTTATTACATACTAGCTGACCCGACACACGTTGTCCTGTCCGAATTTCAATAATTCAAACAAAAATGCCATAGAAAAGGGATGTTCAGTTTCCCGAATTTGAATTTTTTCCAGTAAACTTTCCCAATTTTTCATTCCATAAAATAAGGTTTTAAGGAACGAAATTTATTATAAATTTTTATATTTCGGAATATTACTAACATTTGAAAACATAGAATATCCAAATCCAGCCGTTTTAAAGTGATGCCGTTTATTAAGGCTTATCAGCATCCTATATTATCGATAAATATTTTTTTACGAAGTAGTAAACCACGATACGTTTAATGCATTTAATCTATTTGCAGATATTAGCCTACATAACTTTATTTCTAGTAATAGTCTTCCGGTTCGTTCAAATATCTACGGCAAAAACTCATGTTAAGGGGTGTTTCACGGACAGCAAAATGGTGTAGAGAGTTATATAACATTAAAGTTAGTGCTGAAGGGAAGGGCGACAAGTAGGGGAACATAATATTATGTTCCAACATATGGCACGGGTGTTAGGAACTGTCGTATAATTAATATGATACTGGTTAATTTAATAAAGAATGAGGACTTTTAAAATATTTATATCGATTCCTTTAATTTTTTTTTTATCTGAGAACCTTGTAGGCCTTTTAGATTCATAGATGCTTCGATTTGCTGACCAACACAGAAAATATTGTAAAAGCCAATTATTTTTGAAAGAGTAACCGTGGAGTTTCTAGCCGGTTCCTCTGCATAGGAAACGACCGTTTGGAACCGTGCACCTAGCTGCTGACGTTTCATAAGTACCCATGTAGGTATAAGTGAATTAAAATATTTTTAAATTTGAATGTGAATAAGATTTATCAACTCAAGTATTTATCTTAAAGGAAGATCGTGGCTTGATGAATGATAAATTGACATAAGAAGAATATTCTCAGTAGTTTTCACCTGTGCCATAACATACCTCAACTAACGCTATTTTTAGGAACAACAACAAACAAAATACCCACATGCGAGCGACACTTGTGGTCCCAAACTCGACACATGTCCTGGATTTACAGCGTCAGTAAAAAGTAGTTGAGTTCGACAATATGTCGCCGCAACTATCCTGCGCTGACGCCATAATGAGACGCGTAACTTGTGATGGGACATGAGGACTGACGAGCACAGAGGTGATACGAACTTGTATGGAGCGGATGGTGATTTATATATTTTATTTCTGGGGTTTTTTTTGACAAAGTCAAAGTCAAATCATTTATTTCAAATAGGCACATAAAAGGCACTTTTGAAGGTCAAATTTTACAAGAAAAAAATTGAACTGATTCTAGTTGACCCTTCCAAAAGGTAGTTTCGTATGGAGAAGAATGGACAAAAAACTCCACCGTTATTCTTTTAAAATGTTTTACAACACAGTTTCTGACTGTACTGCCGATTGCTCGTCTTTATGAAATATTTATATTGTTTTTTCGCTTAAAGGCGTATTATTCTTCTCTGTATCATTCTTCAAATGCGTAGGATGCATAGCTTAAACTGAAAGGGTAGGAAATAAATGCCTGATGAATTATGGGCAGAAACTACCCCGCAATGATTCACAAACTGGGAGAGATGCTGGGATGAACTGAATTAATATCTCAAATACTGGCCACAGATGGCAGAGATAAGTAGAAAGTGGGAAGGGAAGCCGTTGCTCTACCGCGGGAAGCTATACGCCAACTTTTTATCGTACTATCTGAAAAGTCTATTCACTAAATATAGTATTAGTTATTAGTAATCCGATTTCTCAGCCTTATTGAAAGACAGTAACCCTAGAGCCTAAGACTCATGCCCCTCTTCCCCCATCCTATGACAAAGCTGCTCATCAGCAGATAATTAGTACCCCTCAAGATTTACAGCCTAATGACTGCGCTCTCAATTATAATGTGTCTTCCAATAAAATTACTTCTTCTAATATTGAATCCTACTAATATTATAAATGTGAAAGTTTGTGAGGATGGATGGATGGATGGATGGAAATATAGCGGAACTAACTTTTGCCCGCGGCTTCGCTCGCGTTAATTTAGACTTTGACTATCAATTCAGGTTATAATTCAATCATGATTCGAAAGACACGTGGCGCCATCTATTATCATAAGAACGTTATTGTTGTTTTCCTCGGGAACAGTACTTTTTTGCGGGATGAAAGGTACTCTATGTCCGTTTCTGTACTTCGACAAAGTATATGCAAAATTTCAGGATGATCGGTTCAGTTGTTTAGGCGTGAAAAGGTAACAAACAAACTTACTATCGCATTTGTCATATTAGTTACGACTCGTTAGGATGATTCACTGGTGTCACAAATAAGTAACTCGTCACCCGCAGGAAACAGAATCATTTAAATAAATATAGAATACAACCAAAATTCTGCAACATAGTTGCCATCAACTGTACAAACCCACTGAATTACAGTAGCGCAGTGGTTTATGAGAAGGGACGGCCGTTTACCAGCTTTGTTCATGATATTAACGATGGCTTGACCAACCGGCGCTGCCCACCACGAGTTATGGCGCAAGATACTGCACAAGTTCTTATTAACGTGATAAGTTTTACAATTCTTAAACTATGTCCATCAGAGGACCTTCATTTAGGATAATTTGTATGAGAAAATTCTTGGATGTGAAGGGATTGTCTAATGACAGTTTTAAGAAACCGGCTAAGTGCGTGTCTGACCACGCACAATGATGGGTTCCGTAGTTGGGATGACTTTATCCCAGGAACAAACTTAATATTGTCGTTGAAATACATGTTCTCCCATGCGTTTTAACTGCAAATATAAGTTGGTCGACTATTACTCGTGAACTTGTAAAGCCTACTTAGCTGTGATAGTTTTCCTTTTAATTTCGTTATATATACTACTGCTGTGAATTTTTTCACATATCTAAAAGCAACCATTTTGCTGGCAGGGGGGGGGGGAGCACTTGACTCTAACAAAAATTTGCAATTTAAAGATTATTTTACGCAAACCGATCCCTGAATCGAAAAATGGTTTTCACAGTCCCGTAATATTTTTGAATGACCTATCCAACGATACCCCACTCCATGGGACAAACAAGAAAAGAATCCCCACTTTACGAGTACAAGAGGTACACAAATATATTTTTTTATGATTTTATTTTACCTCTTTGTCGGCGTGATTAATATGTATATCCACGCCAAATTATAGCTTTCTAGTATTTAAGAGTCTCTGAGATAAGCTGGAGATGGACGGACAGACGGTACTGGCGAAACTATAAGGGTTCCTTGTTGACCACGGAACCCTAAAAAGGATACATATCTAAGGGGACTGGTATTGGCCGAAAACGTACAATCCGTGGTCGGAATATGAAAAGGTATTGCACTGAACGGTATAGAATGAAGCAAATTAATCAAATTATCTGAAGGTTTGGCAAGAAGCCTCTTTTACGTGTAATGTATATTTGGAATTCGGTACAAAATTACATGATAAAGGCAAAATGAATTAACTAAACAATGACTCTAATGCATAATTACGGCAAAGTGAAAGACGACGTCAAAGTAATTTCCCTCATAAACGCGAAATTTATTTACGGGAACTTTTTAATCTTCCTAAAAACTTGGCTAGCGAACTTTAAAATAACATTACGAACGATGTCACACGGCTATTAGTTACATTACAGTGGCGGACACTGGAACCGCATAACTATCTTTTATTTAAATTTATTGTTCCACACTTTAATAAACCCCGGTTATTCCGTTCCCTGGAGTGTGCTGGCGTGCGGTCGGAGTTCACACTCCTGCGAAACTAATAATGTGCAACTCGCAACTCGTACGGTTGATTTTGTTTTCTTTTGTGTGCACTTTTCGTGGCACGTGGTGTAAACGGTTTTGTTGTTGTTTTCTCGGACTGTCATTGTTCCCCGTTTATTTATGATGGGGTGGCGAAATATTGGAATTTCGCGCAACTATTCGTTTGTGTCTTTTTTCGTGTTGAAATGTGTTTTTAGTATTTTTTGTGGTACGGAATTTGCTAATGGATGCTAGTTCAGCGTGTCGAATGACGTACATTCACGTACCTGTACGGTGTATTCTGCAGTTCAGAACGTGTTACATGAAACTACGTAGTTTTTAAACAAGCGGTTTAAGGTTAGGTTGAACACAATGAGAAGCAAAGTGACCCGCTGCTCACATTCGGAAGGTCAGATCTTGTTACAAAATGTATGTTAGTTTAGTTAATTTAGTATATTTTACCCACATATCAACGCAGGATAATGTTTTGCGTGGATGTGACGCATATTTTCCCCCAACTCGTTCTTTTTTGTATTTGTCTGTTTCTTCTTTGCGTCATATTTACTGCAAATAAACGTATTTTCTTTCTTTTTCTTTTGTTCCTATCAATTCTAAAAGAAAGACAACCTACACTACTACATCATTACTAACAAAACAGCCTTTCCACAGCCTACTTAAAACCCCTACAAACAAAAAACCTCATTCATTTCAAAACGGGTGCACTGGATGATTCTGGGAGGCTGGCTGTCAATAAGAAGACAAGGCAGGCAATTACGTGGGGTCTGGGCAATCGATAGCAGCCCTCGAGCTACGTCTGTGTCGCCGAGCGGGTGGGGCCACGGTAACAGCGGGCTGGGTTTATATTTGTAGGCTCGGAGTTAGTTTTTTCTTCAGATAACACACACACTCACACAACATTCCACAAGTAGTGTGAGTGTGTGTGCTCTGTAGTTTCGGATGGTTATTTAAATATGTTTTCTTTAGTTTAGTTATTAAGTGCTTCTTCTTCCGTATCTTTGATTTATATTTTGACCGGCCAGTACGTAGTGGGAGCTCTGTCGTTTGTCGATCACGTTACATTGTATAATATATGGTAATAATTTAGAAAAACCATTGGTAAAAACAAAACAAAACTTTGGGCTTAAATAAATCTTCTCTGAAACAGTGTAGAAAATATTTATCTTAGAAATTGATTTCAATTTTGTTAATTTTTTTCTTTACATACGACCCAATATTATACTTAAGTACCTACGTTAAAATTGTACATTAAGCATAGTTTAGTTAACTCCTTTGTCCAGTAGCATATTGAAATGAAGGTCTGCTTAAGATGCACCACTTCGTATGCCACGAATATGAAAGCCTTAAAGGGGATGCGATAAAGTAGCCCGCGAAATTCAATTGTACTTACGTTTTTTTGCAATTTGCAGGTCAGTGTCCGGTTATATGTTGATTAAAATATGATTCGCGACCGTAACAAATATGGCTTTACAGAATTATAATCACTAGAATCAGCAATACAACTCCTTAAGTTAGAATTGGCCTCAAATGTCATGATTTTATGAAATAGTCATTCAATAGGTTAATATGAACTTAGAGAGATGTATTGATGATTTTTATGATTATAATTCTATAAATAAATATTTGTTACGGCCGCGAATAATATTTAGATCAACATACAACCTGATACTGACCTGCAAATTGCAAAAAAAGTAAGGAAATTTGAATTTCGCGGGCTACCTTGGCGTATCCCCATTAATATAATCCAACAAAGTTACAATACCGCTGTTCTAAAGTCCCCAAACCGCCACACAAGGGCTGGGTAAGCGCAGTTTTACGCTGAATATTATGTTCAGAATATAATGCGCATATCATTGAAAACTCCTGTAATCGCCTTATTTGAACCCAAGTTTAGTTCAGATAGCTTAGTTACCGGTTTCTTTATGAGCTTGAGTCAGGAATTTGTGATTCTGAGAAGGTAAAAAGTTTTCAATGTTGGGTTTTGAAAAGCATATGAATTTAAATGGATTTTTGCTAAGATTGTTGGCTGACTCATACATGTAGCCTTTTGTAAAATGCTGCTTTGTATGACGCTATTTCAAACCCGTCGAAAAATCAACCACATTGCTTTGCAATTATTATTTGGCTCAATAAAACACAGCTACGAAAAATCATAGTAATTTTCAGTATTCTTATTAAAACGAACAAAAACCTACTTAACCAAAAAGCAGAAAACAAACAGTTCATTCAAAACTTAAATGGTTTAACTTCCATTGTACGTCCACAGTCCGCAGACTTTTTATTTAGTTTTTCACGAAAGCAGGTCAGCCGGCGTAGCTTCGTAGCCGGCGTAGCTTCGTAGCCTCGTAGTCTCGTAGCCGCGTAGCCGCGTAGCGACATCGAGGCGAATAATGCTATGTAAGTAATGAGAATACCGCTTTAAAAAAAGAAAAGAAAGAAAGAAAAATAGTTTATTCTGCAAAATCAAAACGCACCTTACAAATAAATTACATCGTTTCTTGAAGATTTCTTGGTATTACGACGTATTTGTTTGTGTGTTTCGTTTGGTATAACAATGAAGTGGGTGTGGTTTACAGATCTAGATATTATTTCTGTTGTGTCTTTACAGATAGCTCGGAGGTCTTATTTTTATTTCAACGCTGTTATTTTATATGTTCTACTTTACAATGTTTTCTTGATTTTATCATTTTCCGGATTAGTCACGGTCTGTTTTATAAGAAGCATCTTTAAGCATGTTAATACAAAACTGCAACTCTAGCCAACATAAAAAAAACAAGTGCCACATATTGTAAGAATATTACAGAAAATTACGCTCATAACGGACTTTTATACTGCGATAGATTTTATCAATATAACCATATTTTAACATGCTTGCACCGTTGTACATAAAAACTATAAACATTTCAGAAGCGTGTCGTTCCACACTTTAGCTTCGCTGTGCTGCGCTGAGCTACGACTGTTTCGCGTTTAAAAATATTGTATATCACATAATATACGATTATTATAATGCTTCTTACGGAGTGGGTGACTTCAAACTATTTATTGTACTAATTGAATTAATAGTGGGGAGTCACGGAACCTTGCCCTTTAGGATACGCTATGTTGATAGCGGTTTGGGAATAGGGTTACTATCCGTCCGGATATGTTCAGATTTTTAGCCCCTCGTCCGGACTTTTTTCGGAATTCTCATTATCCGGTCTTTACGATCTGCAGGCATTAAAAAAAAACAATGTGACTTAATATCAGTCAGGCAGACTTTAAATTTTAAAATGGTAACCCTGGTTGGGAATGGGGTAAGTATCATGGCCGCTGTAATATTTTGGACTAGTAAAAACGACGTTTGTTTAAAAGCAGCCAATACCAATGCTGAATCGCCAATGCATTGAAGCCCAGTTGCATCATATCCACTTTTACAAGCACGTTAACGTCAAAAATTAATCAGTGTGCTGTCATGTAAAAATAGTTTTGCGTCATATTGAAGTTGTTAAAGTGCAAGAATTGCCCAACTGTTTCTTTGCCTTTGAGACTGTTTATTAAAACCGGTAACGAAAAATTCGGCAAATGTAGTTTTTAAACACAACTTTCAAATAGCGATTATACCTACTTACTTATGAATTAAATAACTGCAAACACACTAAATGATGTTCCTGAAAGGATTACATAAATTTCAAGCTTTGATTTCCTCCCACTTTACTTTGGGTCAGCGCAGCGTGTTGAATGTTATGTTCTCTAAATAAATTCATGAAAATAAACATTACCTACGTGTAAAAGGACTGCATTGGTAATATCCAGTAATGAACCTTTTTTTTTTTTTGGTTGGGAAATCATCAAATGACTTTTCCCGCTCTGGGCGGAGCGGAAGGGCGTGTCAGACTCTTACTGACTAAAACCCACCCGTGTTCCTTCAGTTGCCTGTGCGCCAGGGCCACGTGACGGTAACTCTTTCGAACAATCCGCGACCCCGGCAGGCATCGGCCCTATCGGACCCCGTCAATGTTGCTGACGTCTCTTTGAGGCGACCCGGGCCTGTTCCTTACCGGACAACGAGCTGCCCATTGCTCACCGTCCGCAAGCCCGCGCCTATGGTGGCCGGGAGTCGGCTATCGACTATCGAGTAATGATTTGAGATTGTGATATTTAACTAGATCTTGTTGTGTATGAATAAAATTGCAATGACGTTAATAATACAAATCTCAATAGGTACAAGTAGATACTCGTAAAAGCTGCCATGATTATGTATACCGCCCCGTGCCCGCTTCATCTTAGCCCGCTTTCGACATGGCGTAGCTTCGAACAATGGGGTATAGAATACAGTGTCTAGGCTATAGTCGCCATGGTATAATATGGCTGTTTTGTCGTCACAGCCTATTTAATGATCATTTGCCTTATTTTGATAATGGATTAAGTGGAATTTTATTTTAATTATGAGTTGGGTTCATTGTTTTTATTTATGGGGTTAGAGTTGACACAGGTAGGTACGCACGACATATCAAGCTATACATTTCCAGTATAAGCTAACTTCTCGTTGTACGAAAAGCCTATATATTGCGAGGCCAGCTAAAACTGGAATGTCTTGATATGTTGTCGTGTGTACTAATTACATTTTTGATAGTGAATAATTATTTTATCTGACTATCGTATTTTCTTAAAAGATAGACAGGTACTTAGAGTATAGAGAATCGTTGTGTTGAGTCAGAATTGTATTGGATAATGGATAAGTCTAACAAAAATAGCCAAAGGTTCGCGTTACCTTACTATAATTACAGTAAAAATTAAGAATCAAAGCAGTAAATATAAGACACACACAACATAACATCACGCCTGTAAACAACTACTAAAAAAATAAAACACGTGTGGCACTCGGGGACTGCCGCGGTAAAGCTATTGCATAGCATTTGTTATCAACTTATGCAATTATAACTATTTATTTATTTTTTATTTATGCAGTATTTTTTTTCTTTGATATTAATTCAAGTACAGTCGTACCATATACATACACGTTAAGCGAACGCTCGGCCGAGCTACATGGTAGGCGGAGTGGGGGATGTTAGGTTTTATTTTCGTTACGGAATTTCTTGATTCGGTCGCCGCGCTCAAAGCCCGCGACAAAAGCTATGCAACAGCTTAAAAAAAAAAATACAGATAACCCTTTACAGATGTATGAGTACAAATAAATGCTGTTACTGCTATTTTTGTAAACATAATCCCTCAGTTGCTTAAAAAAAGATGACAGATCCGAAGTGCGGGCAAATCGGGGCCAAAGTGCGTAGGCTCCAATTCTTTGGAATCACACCAAAATACACAATGACAACAATTCTCATCCCCAACATTTTTATTAACAGTAAAATTAAAACGAAATACACCGAGATTATGCGTAATAATAAATACGGCGGCCGCATCGCAAACAGGGGTTAATGAAAAAGTGTTGAATAATAAAGTGTTGCCCGCGCAATTATTGTTGGCAGGCCAAATGATTGCAGGGTTAATACTGAATGTAATGTGGGCCATACAATGTGGTTGGTGACAGGTTAAGTACTGCGGCTAAATGGGATAGTAGGTAGATGATCTAAGGTTTTAACGAGTCCTGAAGGTGATAGGATCGTTAGCTTAATTATAAGAGGAAATGCGCGCGAGCATTGTACGTATATTCGGTAGATATTATAATCATGACACTTCTATATTTATCAATCAATCTGCCTAGCCTTTTCGATGTTGGGGTCAGCTTCCAGTCTAACCGGATGCAGCTGAATACTACTATTTTACATGAAGCGATTGCCTATTTGACCTATACAACCCAGTAATTGGGTAACACTTCTATATCTATATCTATACAAATTACAAATTAAAGTGCTTTTCTTGTCTCGTATGACCGAATTGTTCTTCAAAACTACGTAACGGATTTTGATGCGGCTTTCACCATAATTTATAAAAAATATGTGTAATACATTAATATTAGACGTAAGCCTATTGTATTCGTAGTCCGACTTGACAAAACATCGAGAAAAAATCTAGATTATAATCAAGAATCCCACCCCCCGCCGCCCCCGCCCCGCCCCTACTTTGCACGGTTTTTATTATACTAAAAACCGTGCAAAGTGGGGGCGGGTCGCTAGTTTATTTAGACACAATATTCCACAGCCTAATAAGTACTTTTCTCTGTTCGCTTGCTAATTTAATCAAATTATAAATTAAACAAAAATTTATTCAATGAAGGTGTTTTAATTGGTTTCGGGGTAACCATAACATGCATATTTAACTGTTTTAAAAATTATTTTTAACAATTCTTTTGCCGTGAAACCTCCAGTACCTAGTTTTTAACAAAGTAACGAGCTCATAAAAATAATTCATAGCACTTAACCCTAAAGTACTAACATCACAGCTTACACTAAACATTATAAAATCAGCTAATAGTTTCCTTCGACACAAACCTGCACGTAAATAATTAATAAAAACGCCACTTTTCCAGTTAACGTACATAACCACGAGAAAAACATTAAGTGAATATTTCTTTCGTAATAGTTAGTGGGCTTCCCATCAACAACCCCTACGGTGGTGTCGTGTCGATAGGTCGTTAGCGAGGACCTACCGGCTTTTTATCAACAACACATTGATTTAAAAGCTAAATAACTGCGCCGCACAAATTTCACGTACCCGTAGTTATTGTGGACTTATATCTGATCGATGGGTGGCAAGTAGTAAGAGACAGAGATATTTTTTTACAAAAAAACTACCGACTTCCAAAAAACACCACTAAATGAAAAATAACTTTAAGTAATTTCGGAAGTCGGTGTAATGGTTTTGTATTTTCGTTTTTTGCCACCGATTTCAGAAATTACTTAAAGTTATTTTACACTTTGCAGTGCTTTTTTTGAAAACCCGTTGTTTTTTTTTTTGTAAAAAAGTTTTTATTTTTCACCTTTTAGTTGTGGTACCTACCCCACTTTACACAATTAGTATACTACTATTTGCTATGTAAAATAACGTGACAGAAAGTTATTATAACATCATCAATATACACTAAGTGGAAAAAATACGTATTGTTGAAGCTAACTGAAAAAACTACCCAAGCAAAGTTAATACAATTTACATGGGACTACCCTTAAGGCTTACACTAACAAAATAAAATAAAAAACGAAATCGATCCACAATTGCCCGAAATATCGCGTAACAAACACAAAAACAAAAAAACATACAGACAAATTGAGAACCTCCTCCTTTTTGCAGTCGGTTAAAAAATAAAACACATCGTCGAATAGAAGACAACTTTTGTGCCGAGAGGTGTAGATACCTTTTAGGTCCATACTTATTTAGGACTACCTTTTAGGTTTGTTAGTTGTTTATGCATAGGCCTTGCCAGTTAAAATACTAAATAATTACCTAAATAAGCGAAAGAAAAATATAGCATGCCAAATTATTTCCACTTACAAATTATCTTTGCTTGTAAATAGTGCTCCCGAAATCAAACAGCACCGTTCCAAAATCAAACCGTCCACATGACAGGCGCCATACACACAACCCTTCTTCGCCACGTGATAGATCGCGGCCGCTCCCGACTTGTTCCGCGACATTAACCGTCAATGGGCCGCTGCGGGTCGCCGTGACCCGAGACTAATTAATTTCGTCGACATTTGCGGTGGTAATAAGCTTATCAAACGTTGATTCGGACAATGGACTCCGTTCGATTTAATGTGCACAAGTATGAAAGCAATTTTCGAATGAATAAGTTCTTTAATTTGTACGTAATGGTTTGTACAGGACGGCTTTTAGAGTCTTTTGTGGACTAAACGCTTTATTGAAAGTTGAGGACTATTCTGATTGGTTTGTTAACTAAACTGGGGTTGTTTGTGTTTATCTAATTTGTTGTTAAGTTAATAGAATTGTGTGAGAAATTGGTGATCATTGTGTTAGGATAATATGAGTTTACGTTCAGCATTGTGGTAGAATCACGGACAAATTAAAACATAAAATCTTGATAGTGCTTGCAGATCGGAACAAGAATTGGAAAGTGGTTCATGTTTATTTGATTTTTACCTTATAAGGACGTTAAAATAATAAAAAAAAAAAACAAATAACTCAATTTGTTCTTTTCCCGACTTCAAATTTTCTAGGAAAATCAAACTTCAAAAGCTAACCAATAATTTGTAAAGTGATTCGTTAATTTCAAAACTGAATTAAGAATTCAAAGGGCGAATCAATCAACAGTTAATTAAAATAAAGAGAGACAAAAGAGGAAGGGTTGACCAGTCGAAGGGTTATATGATCCGGAACATTGGTGCATGTTGGGCAACGGAAAGCGCAGGAATTTCGCTGTTGAAATCATTCGAGTATTTTGAATTATGGGGATATTTTTTTAATAAGTACCGAACTTTTCGTTATAAGTATGTACATAGTTGGACCTGTACCCTAATTGTGTAATACACTATTTATCAGAATCTGAATAATTTTAAAGGATATTGCTAATCCGTTGCTTTATGTGATCGAAAAATTTGTCTGCTCAACAACTTAAATAACGCAATGAATGAGTTTAAACTGTCAAAATGAAAGCCATTTCTACTATGAATGTGTTACGCAATTACCCCGCAGTATTCAAAAGTTACAAGTTAATAAATTCAACTTGTTATTGCCACTCCTGCACCCTAATTACGCAACACACTATCTATCACAATCTGAATCATTTTGAAGCCTGTTGCTAAACCATTGCTTCTTATGTTCGAAACATTTGTCTGCAAAACAACATAAATAACGCAATGAATATTGTTGAACTGTCAAAATGAAACCCATTCTTACTGTTAGTGTGTTACGTAATTACCCCTCTGGTAATCAAGTCTTCTACCTCCCAGTAGGCATTCACCACGCAGGTCCAGCCGAAAAAAATATAAATTCTCCCAAATGAAAATATTAAGTTAGTGCAACAATTTTTGTTCAGAAACAGGTGTAGCAAGGGCAGGAAAATTATGATTGTTTTTTTGAATCTATTTAACAATGCAAATGAATAAATCACAATCATCGCTATTTTCGAGGCCTCTTTAGAAGAGCAAGGAGAACGTTAATTCGAGTGGAAACAAGCGGAAATTGACTAACGAGATGGTCACAGTCACTCGCGCCGCGACCTTGTCTGCTTTTATTAATTCTCACACAATCGCCCCTTTTCAATCAAATCATTGTTTTTGTGGTTCCGTTGTATCGTTGTTTGTCTCGGTTGATTTACGTACTTATTGGTTTTATGTTTTGAAATTGGGTTTATTTTATGGAATATTATGCTCTAGAATTGGACAATACCTGTAGCGGCATTCAACATCGCCACATGCGAGCTACGCGTCACACTGACGTCACGCAAAATCCGGCATCGCGCAAGCAGAGTTTACCGCGCAACTAGCATATATACAACGTCCCAACATCAATCGTCGGGCAATTGCCCACCAGACACGACACCAGTCTGGTTGGAAGATCCTCCCTTTACTATAGAGAATGAGTGAACTTTTCACCCTGTTCCTCACATTTCTATATACTCACCATTTTCCTAATTTTGTTTGGGTCGGGTTTGAGCTAAAACTAAACCGGCTGTATTTTTAATGAAGCCACTGCAATATGACTATCGAAATCCACACACATCTTCTATTAAGCAATTCGGTTGTAAGGCCTTCTGTTTTTGACAACCCGTAAGTATAACTACAATAGATAGCCGTGTGAGTAGACTCTTGGATGCAACACACATGATCACCCAAGGTTCCCTATGCATTGCGACAGACGCGACCCACTCAGCTGTACCTTATTAACCCTCAATACTGTATGCCTTTTGCTCAAGACTGTAGATCAAACGCGTAGGCAATGTGTCTAAGGGAATTGCTCCAAATACTTAGGACTGATGCAGGCCAGTCGCTTCAAAGCGCTGTCAAGCGATGATAGGTCGTAAGCATCTCACAACAAAGCTGTTAGTAAACCACGTTCATATTTGATTGTTTTAAGTGCGTAATGGACTGTGTGAGTAGGTTAACGGAGCATGATACACACTGATTGCACGATATACTCGTAGGAGAGAGGAGATATAATAGATTTATGTATTCAAAGTTTAAGCACTCATTCTATTGAAATTTCAAAGATTTACTTTCAGGAATCATTCAATGTTTCCAGCGAATATAATTTCTTAAATAATTATATTAATTACTTAAGAAATTGTTTGAGATTGTCGTCGATAATATTAAGGAAGCCGGGGTATCACATGACGATTTCTTAAAAAAAAATAACGGATAAAAAATTTGAGATGAGATCTTTTAAAGATTCCGGTGTAATGGAAGTTTTAACTATAAAATCTTGAAGACTTAAGTTTTATACTCCTAAGAATCCTTATCTCAGACACTACCAATCATATCCTTCATGAAATACATCCGTTAATCCTCGTAAAACAGCACTAAAGCTAGCATATTATTAAAGTAGAAGATATCATTAAGTTAAATGCGTCTCAGGAGCACATTAGGCGCTTCCATTATGTCAGCGGAGTCGTTAGGATGTATATCTAGCTTACGTTATGAAGTAATCTCCCTTTGAGCTAATTTTGTTGAAATTACTCTTTTGTTAAGTGAAGTGGGTACTTAGGCGATTGTCTTTTTAGTAGATCTAAGATCTGGAATGAGCCTAAATTTGTACTTGGAGACTAGGTAATATCTTTATGTGTGAGATCATTGATGTTAAAAGGTATCTTTAATCTAGTCTCCTTTTATAAACAAGAAATCCCTGGAAGAGTCGAATCAATGACTCGTCTAGAGTTTCTTATAAAAGATGTGATTTAGTAAAAAAAAATATTGATTGGTACTGTAAGTTAATAGATATAGAAACATTATGATTTGTCATCTTCATTGGAAATTGCGCCGATTCAATACTTTTTTCAACAGTATTTTGTTTTTTTTTTTTATGAAATTTGCCCCCACTAGGAATTTCTCCTGTATTGTGGGTGCGTTTACAAACATTTAAACTCACATACACAAACAGCCAGACCCGGAACAACTACTTGTAGGTCATACAAATATTTGTTCCGTGCGCGAATCGAACCCGCGACACGCAGCGCAGCAGTCAATCGCTTAACCACTGCGATTTCAATCGCGTACAAAATCCCTGCATTCATCTATTATTCCGCCACCAATTCCCTATTCCTTTCATTCAAAACTGCCACAAAACAGAAGCCGAACGTAAATATACATGCACCGATAATTAGGTGTACAAAACAGTAATTACGCATTAGAACGATGACGTCATTTGACGTTTAGTTGTGCTGCGCTACGTTGTGCTATGTTACGCTGCGCTGCACAGCTGCCATGCAGCGCCGCAGGTAAGCTCCGCGTAATTAATTCCGCATATTGTGTTTTACAAAGCGAAATGTACAAATATTCACATTACGATAGGGTTGGTTATTTCTGGAATGAAGTATGTTTTAATTTTGCACTTGTATTAATAGTGTGCGGTTTTGTTATTATGTCAATGATTCTGTGCGACGGCTTTTAAAAATGATGCTGTAAACGTAAATTAATGAAAGCATTCTGAAGAATTTCAGTTTTATTTCCTGTTTAATGTAAATACCTATCATACATATGGCTTAAGTGTTTAAATTAAATGTATTTCTTTCTCTCTTCCAAGTGCCAAGTTGAAATCATAAAAACTACTAAATACTAGTTAAATTTCTCCTGAAATAAGTCGAAGATAATTTTAATTAAACATAATAATAGGTCGGAGAAAAAGATTGTTCGTATTTTATAGGCATAAAGTTGTAGTAAAATCTTTTTGGTTGTACTGTTTGTATCTGATTGGTTTTGATACCAATAAATAGGTGCAATTTATAAAAAATAAACATAACGAGTAAAAATGATTTCCCGCAATTTTTCTATTGTTTTTCTGTCTTTCAAACCGAGTGAATCTAATTAAGAAATTCGATACATTTTAATTTTTTTTACAAAAAGGGAGAAGTGCAACACAAGCCGCGAAAAAATATGTGACTTTTATGGACTTAAAGCAGTCTGAGTAGTACAAACTTGGTTCAAGCGTTTTCAGTCCGGGAATTTTGATGTCAAAGATGCAGCTCGCTCTGGTCACCCTGTTACGTATAAAGTCGAAGCAATTTTTTAAAAAGCGGGTTATGATCCAAGATCGGGATTGGATATTAGTACTTACGACATAGCTGAAGAGTTAGGGGTTGACCACAAAACAGTTTTGACCCATTTGAAAAAGTCTGGGTATACAAAAAGGCTCGATATTTGGATGCCACACGAGCTCTTAGTCTCGAATTTGTATATATAAAATACGAAATAACTGTTTCCGCGACTTAATATAATCTTAATAATTTAGTACTTATCTCGAATTGTGAACTAACTCACTTATTTAACAGCTTTAGCCCAGCAAAGTATTCGGCTAAATTACAGCTTGGTCCTGTCTAATGATTCTTTTGATTTATGACGTGACAACCCTAGCCACAGAGTATATGTTCGTTAATGTTAAATGGATTCTTGATACTGAACACAATGAACTGTTCGATGTACATGCTTCTCATATGAAATGGTAGACCTCCCGGTTTATTCTGTAAAAATGTCACCGTGAGGGTTGCCTATCCATTTGCATAAAATTTATTTACATGTGACTACATGAGAAGTGCCAACTTTCAAATAAAAAAACAATCATCAAAATCGGTTCACCTAGAAGAAAGTACTGAGCTAAAGAACAAAAAAAAACAGTCGTTGAGAACCTCCTCCTTTTTTTAAAGTCGGTTAAAACACGACCATTACTTCGCCAAACACAAACCCTGTATTGCCTTAAACACGAATAATGTAGGTGCAGTCCACATAAATCTTCGCTAGTAGACAGTTACCAGTAACAAAAGTTTAGCATAGAACAATATCGAAGGTTAAAAAGCGTAACAAAACGGGCGCAGACGTAAAACAACGATGTTGAAATACGAGTGACAAACTACCCCGGGCGGGGTCGCGGGACTACGGTTGTTTGTGGACTAGGTGGTACCGTGAGCGAGGTGGGTCTAGCTTACGTTTTTTTTGACAAAAAATTGGCTGATACATGTGGTGAACAAAACCAATAGTTTTAGTCGCCAGCACTGGTCTTGGGCGTCGCCTTTTCAGTCAAGTTTTAGTTTGAGTTTTAAGGAAAGGCACTGCGAAATTGAAATGTAACATTAAATTACGATGCTATTTAATTTTTTGTAATTTCTGGATTGTAGGATAACTAGTGTATTTTTTTGTGCCCTAGAGTGGCACATACGCTGGCAGCCAATTTTATGGTAAGTGGCCGCCGTTTTTTACAGCCAATAAGTTTTAATGAGACTATTCAGGGACTATTTCGTAAAGCTGTCAAAAAAAATTGACCCGTCGTCGAGGGACGCCTGGCAGATGTGAAAAATCGAAACTATTTTAAATAGAAAATATAGCGTGGCGACGCGTCACCACGGCATGCGTCGCTACACCAACAATCAGTTTTACCCGCAGCTATAGATGTTTCACATCAATAATTAATTCATTTAACAAAGTTACGTTAAAACTCTACAAAACGCAGGAAATTAAAAGGCACCTACGTCAAAATTATGACAGAATTAAACAACTTATAGCATGACTAGCTAATTATTCCCTCGGTCATTTCTCGCTCATCTCGCTCTACGACCTAACATTTACGTGCAGGGCACACGAGCGATGTAATGGCGTACATTAGTTGAGCCGGACTGCACCATCGCTAACTAAATAATTATCGCGTTGAAACTTTGATTATGTTGTGCTTTACGCGAGTTAGAAGCTTTTATGTTATGTTTTTTTAGTGTTAATCGGTTTTGTTAGACGATTATTTTGGTTGTCGATGGAAGTTAACTAAACAATTGAAAAGTATATTTATCAAAACGCTTACTCCTGATTCCTGAAGCCTTATTAATCTACTAGCTTTTGCCCGCGGCTTCGATCGCGTTATTTTAGACTTTGACTATCAATTCGGGTTATAATTCAATCATGATCGGAAGACACGTGGCGCCATCTATTATCATAAGAACGTTATTGTTGTTTTCCTCGGGAACAGTACTTTTTTTCGGGATGAAAGGTACCTTATGCCCGTTTCTGTACACCTGACAACGTATATGCAAAATTTCAGGATGATCGGTTCAGTGGTTTAGGCGTGAAAAGGTAAAAAACAAACAAACAAACTTACTTTCGCATTTATAATATTATATAGTTAATATAGTTATAGTTATAGTTATATAGTTAATAGTTAATAAGTTAATAGTTATAGTTAAGTCATAGTTATATAGTTATTAGGATAGTTAGGATTGTTAAATCCCTTGTTAGTCGAAAGAAGATGCATTTGCAAGCAGAACAGCAGATTTACCCATTAAAGAATTAATCAGATTAGACCTACATAAAATAAACCAAAGAAAAGCTTGCTTTTTTACAATTCACAGCCGGATTTAGGAGTCATAATTATCATAGTTGCACCAAAACAATAGCTATTTAGGAACAACGACTTTTGGCGAGTTTGAGATGTTGAATATAACAATCTGACTGTAATGAAATGAAATGAAATGAAATTTATTTGCAAGAATTGTAGTACATACAGATGGTCAGTTCTTTTTAAACAGTTTCTAAAACAATTCGCTAGAACTAGCATGCGAAATTATTGTTACATTAATTAAATAAATGGAGCTAATAAAATTGGTACATAAATCATAGTTATTTAATTTAAAATGTCAAGTATTTGTCAAATTATGTCATTAAGATGTCAATTTCAGTGTAAATCTTTGAAGTCTAAATACTCACTGACAAAGTAAAATGATGTACGTTGGCCCCATTTTGTCTCCCAACTATGCTACAATGAAAATCCTTTCGATTCTTTATCCACAAAAACAATATTTCCAAAAACATACGATCAGTATTTCAAAAACAACCCATAAAACAGCCGCAACAATACGCCTCTATTCTATCCAGAACAACATAATAGAAACGTATTATTTATAACGTTAATATTCACATAAAACGAGCAACGTGTATTTAACACTGCCGGATAGTACGCACACAGTTGGCGAGCCGCCAAGCTACAGGATAATTTGATAAAAACGCTCTCTAGCTGGAATAGAGTCTATTAGCTGTTTTATATGTTGTATGATGAAGTTGAGTGTTATTTTGGTGCTGAAATTGTGTTTTGTGGTCGACAAGAATAGAATAATACATCTATACATACATAAACTCACGCCTTGTTCCCATGGGGGTAGGCAGAAACTACAGAACGCCAACTTACCTAATATTTAAAAAAAGTCGGTTACACAAAAAACTAAACATAAAATAGAAGAGGTGGACGTAAAATCAATAATATGTAGTACATACTAATTCCATGCAAAAAATCAAATGAATGAAACGGAACCGTCAGCCGATGTTGCTAGGATAAAAATGATTTGTTTTAATAACTTGCTACATCGGTCTTTCGTTGCGAGATAAAGAAGTGTCGAAGTGCCTTCTTCGAGTTTAACGGTCGTGTTAGGCATTAGGATGACGTCAGAATCGTAGACAAATTTCAACAAATCGAGAAAGAGAGCATTATCGCGCTTGTCATGTTAGCCCTGTAGTCATACAGGCACGCCGGTTGCGAGTACATTATCATAATAGAAAAACCTTTGCTTGAAAAAATTAAGAAAAATACGCTATTCTTTGTGTAAAACTAGTTGGTTCAGTAGAACATGCTTGGGTAATTGTGATTATGTGCGATTGTATTCCTTTGCCAATTTAGTGTGATTACTTAACTAAGGCGAGATCTATAAACGGCACTAAGCACCGGCTTTGGTTAAGAAATGTTCTCGTCTCTATCTTGCACTTGTAGTTTGACACTTGTGCGAAAGTGACAGGAATAACGCTGGCCCAAGAACGAGTCACTAACGTTTATAAATTTGAGCCTTCGACATTTATATAGACTTGATCTTAATTGGACGAATATAAAATCGGAGTCGTCCACAATTTCATTACCTGTCTACAAACATAAGGAAGCAACACCAGTAAATTACAACTCGATGGACTGTTTACCACCCGCATCATTCTGGCGCAGATCTAGGTTTTTGCTCAAGGGGGGGAACTTTTCTTTATGAGGGGGGAGGGGGGTGGGGGTTATCAAGCCTTGAAAGCCTTTTAAAAAACCTTTGGCACCTATTTTCTCTAAACTCAACAATGTTCCCCTCGTTTAGAGGATGACTACGCCTTATCTACGTAATATCTATATGTATATGTATGTACATATTATGTATATCTTAGTATACTGTATACAAAGTAAAATAAAAATACAGGTTATTTAACTATGTTTAAGTCTAATTTAGAGTTTTAGACTCAGTTTGGTCGAAGCTCAGGGAGGGTAACTACACCCGTTGCCCCCCCCCCCTCCCCCTTTATCTGCGCCTGGCATAATTTCAAGTAAAACTTTAAACAGTGTGCTTTACCTTTCGCGAGCAAACTAAGATGATTCAAAGAAGTCCATATTTTGTTATTAGTATAAACAGCGGCAAACGGGAGTATAAAATGAGAGTTTTCTGAAATGACGTTCACCAGGTGGCAGCACTCAGACGTCAGGTCCAGGCACCTGTCAAAAGTGTCAAAGCGCATACATTTCCTTTAGTCGTTACTGAATGATGAACGAATGAATGAAACCAATGATGAACGTCATCACATATTTTATATTAATTGTCCAAATGGAAGACCTCTTATTAAGTGGCGCCAACTGGTGGCGTGAATTTTCATAAAAACCCTCATTATAATCGTTCCTCTAATTATTATATAGCAGTTTATTTTGCCAGAACACAGCCTCACAAAGGCGTGGGTAATTGGATAAAAATGCAAGTTAGTTAACTCGGTCCGTGTGTGATGAAAACATATGGGGGGAGGTTTTGTCACCGTGCACGCTGCGTGTGAAATTGGTGGGGAATTTGGTCGCTTTATGTTGATTAGAGAGCTGAATATTGATAGTGATTTTGAAAACAGTTGAAACAAATGACTGAATAGAACTATTCAAATGTTATAATTTCCATATTTTATACACTCCCGGACGCGTAAATCTACCCACCCTGCATTCTATTGTATATAAGTTTGTGACTTTTTAAACGGTCGTAAATTCAAATTCGGAACAATGACGACACCAAAATGATGGCCAGTATGTCAACTTCAAACCTGCATTAATACTTTTTCTTTGACTCATCATTATTTTCATGTTTTAGGCCTTTGTACCTAAATGGAAATGCACGGTGGCTCGATATAGGAGAAATATTACCACTGAGAGACAATTTAGTTTTTGCCTCTAAAACATTATACCCTCGTCGTACACAAACTATTCACTATAAATTCACTCCCAATTAACATTGCACACATATCATATCAAACTAAATTAATATCAGACTCGCTTCAATCATGGCGTACGTATTCAAAACAATCGAGATAGCTAACTCGAACAGCCGCCATGATTGACGGGCCCGTCCGAACGTTCGGCACGTAATCTTCGCTAATTCGATAAATACGTGGCACACCTAAGCTCTCGCATTTCGAGTTTTAACCAGATTACGAATGCTTTGTACTTGTGGAAGTTGTGGAATAGTCCGTTATAAAGTGTGCTAATTGGAGATGGTATGTTTTTTTTTTGTGTCTATGCTGTTTTGCATAGGTAGTTATGTTTTTTTTTTGTGAATTGGTTATTCTATTTTGCATGTTCACAGTGCTAATTCAGATTATCTACTGGTCTGCTCTTTGTGATGTGCCACCATTGACTTCATGTAAACCTCTTTTTAAAGATTTAAAAATATTAACTGTTCCCGGAATGTACATATTTGAATGCTGTAAATTTGTTAAAATGCACTCCGACTTATTTCAACGTCTGGGAGACATCGTTACGTTTAAGACAAGATATCCTGATAGATTAATTATTCCTCCAATGAAAAGCCATTTATATCACAGAAGTTGCTTTCCAATGGTTATAAGAATATTTAATAAACTACCAAAATCGTATAGGGAACTACCAATCAATCGATTTAAAGCGGCGTTATTCAAATGGCTTATAGAAAAATCATTATATTCTGTCAGTGAGTATTTAGACTTCAAAGATTTACACTGAAATTAACATCTTACTGACATAATTTGACAATTACTTGACATTTTAAATTGAATGACTACGATTTATGTACCAATTTTATTAGCTTCATTTATTTAATTAATGTAACAAATATTTTGCATGCTAGTTCTAGCGAATTGTTTTGGAAACTGTTTAAAAAATCCCGACCATCTGTATGTACTATAATTCTTGCGAATAAATTTCATTTCAATTCTGTTTGCACTTAAAAAAATCTTTATTAATGAAAAAAACAAGAGTATTTTTTTATGTATATTATTTTTAGTATTTTTTGTTATAGCAGCCAATAGTATACACTCTGTGAAAATGTCAAGGGTCTACCTATAACGGTTCAAAGGAAACAGCCCTGTGACAGACAGATGAATGGACAGACGGACAACGGAGCTTTAGTAATTGGGTCTAGAGGAACGGAACCCTAAAAAAGATTTCATATTTAAAAAAAATTGGGATCACGATCTTGTTTTGTCTTTTGAGGTGATAATCAGTCTAACTACGCACTTTACACTTTTAATTTGTTTTATTTTTCTTTTTTACTTGATGTTGTGTTGTATGCTTTGTAGTCTGTGCTAAATAAATGTACCGTCAAACGGGTTAAATAGGAACGCCTTGGTGAATCGTAACGAAACTTTAAAAGGGATTTTAACATTGAAATAATAATAATAGTTTATTGCCAAAAAGGATTCTAATGTTTTACTTATAATTAACGATTAAGTACCCTTGTTGGCAACAAATTATATTATTTCAATGTTAAAATCCCTTTTAAAGTTTCGTTCCGATTCACCCCTGTGTTCCTATTTACCCCGTTAGACGGCTTTTTCTTTCTTCTTCTTTATTTCTAACTAAATAAACAAAACTTACTCTAACAATGCCCAACAAACTCTAAAAATACCCAGGGATTCACACGAAAGTTATTTTCTCTCTAAGTGTGAAATATAAGAAAATTCCCTTGCATTTAGTTCATCACCATCCTTTTGGGTCCAAAACGGAATTTTCATTCGCACAATAGGACAGCAAAATATCTTCCCTTATATTAGAAGAGACGCGACCCATATTGTTTTTATTGCTCTTATGTATTTCTGTACATATGTATGTATGAGGATGTAAATGAGATTTTATTGGACCCATTCAAAATGTTTGCGTGGTGAAAGGAGGGATGTTATGAGGAGTCTATCTAGCATTAAGATTAGTAAGAGGGCAGAAAGTTATTTTAATTATACAAAACGGATCACATAGACTGGTCATGACGTGCCCCGAAGGGGTAGGCAGAGTTGTATAGTACACGCATAATTTGCTTGTTATGTTATTGGTAAGTCCCATATTAATTGCTAATGCAATTATACAACTTGTAGTTTAGTACACCCATAATTTGCTTGTTATGTTATTGGTAAGTCCCATATTAATTGCTAATGAAATTATACAATTATACAACTTGTAGTATAGTACACGCATAATTTGCTTGTTATGTTATTGGTAAGTCCCATATTAATTGCTAATGCAATTGTGCAACTTGACAAAACTATACAATTTTGTTTTGTTAACTTTGGTTTTAGTTTAACAAGTAGTGTAGTAGTAGTGTAGCCACAATCATTTAATTAAAAAATACGAATTCAGTAAGTTAATTGTAATTTTGAATACTTTTTTGATATTTGTACGCCGTGAACGGCAAAATCTAGATATCTCTGTACTTGTATTATCATTTTTACACCAATTTTTACCAAACAATTAATTTTGACTTTGACTTTAACATTCCCCTGTATTAAAAACATGAAACGAACCACAGACATCCATTAATTTGCAACGAAAGCGGTTCTATTCAACTTTTTCTTTCCATTTTTCTTTTATTTCCATCTTCTTGGGTAACTTCTTTGACTTACTTACAGAATAAACTCAAGATTCTAGTTCCGAGAAAACTCTTTTTAGTAGACGGGTAAAAGGTTTCAAGTTTGTTAAACAATGATGAAACAGACACATCAGTAACTCTGTACATTTAAAACCCAATGTTCTGTTTCCTTTTAGCTTATCCTAATATCACGCCCTTAATTCCCGACAGGCTAGGCAGAGGTGTAGTACCTATAGTACACTCACATTTCGCACGGTATGTTTAAGTCCGATGTAATAGGGGGCGAGCCTATTGCCACAAACTGGGCAGAAACCCTGAGTCCGGGCTGTTATTGAAAAATAAAACTGCTCGACCTGGTAATCGAACCCAGGACCTCATGCTCAGAAGTAGCGCTTGCGAAGACCAACGAGGCAACCTGTTACCTGTTACCTCTGGATAAGCTCCGTCTAACGTATCTGGTAGATAAATTCAGACACACTCTGTTCCTATTTTGAATGTATCTAGAAGAAATAGTATCCATCCCAGTACCCTAATTGCGTAACACACGATCTATCACAATCTGAATCATTTTGAAGCCTATTGCTTCATACGTTCGAAAAATTTGTCTGCTCAACAACGTAAGTAACGCAATGAATGTCGTTGAACTGTCACAATGGAAGCCATTCCTACTGTTAGTGTGTTACGCAATGACACTGCTAGTCCTTGAAAAATTTGAAACAAAACTAATATCACAAAATACAGACAAAACAAATACCGCTACAAACTTTAAACTATTCAAAATACAATACAAACCCAAGGTAATCACGTTTGAAGCCACAAAACTATTTGTCCTACATTTTCATTTCGAATCCCTATTCTGGTACCAACAAATCTCGAATTGATATGTTTGGGTCTCATCACGGTCACATCAAAGGAACTGGGTCTGTAGTACGTACCAATAATGTGGACCCTTCGGTGTATAAATCAGCTATAGCTTGAGGGACGAGACGAGATGTGGTACGAGTGATGAGCGGAGCGATAAGAGGTATCGTTTTTGTTTTTTATTTTATTTCCTTTGGAAGACTTACAGCAAAAAAAAAACAGACTAAGAAATTCAAAATGTGACTGACAGCCAATTACAAGTATTCACATAAAAATATCACAAATCTGTTAACAGCACAGTACTGCCAACAAAAACAATAACAACCGCCAAAGCCAAAACTATACATATATTATATACATACAACATTACAATATAGGTGGTAAAACTAAGGTACTGAGGCTAACATAATGAGGGCTATCGCGCTTGAGTTCGCCGCTAGAGGCGCTAGTGTAGAGTAAGGTCTCTAGATGTCATAATATGTACTGAACGTTCACTGTTTGCGGGATTTTTTATCACGGATTTTAACGAATGATTCATAATAGCTGTAATGGTTGTGCCATACTTGATTAATTATGGCTTAAGATTTTAAGTAAAAAGTTAGGATCTAATTTGGTAGCACTTGAAGGAAGAATAAGATTTATCTCCTTCATGCTTGCCAATTTTAGGAACTTTATAATCTAAATATTCAATTGAAGTTTTAAAATATAATAAAATAAACATACTATGACTATAAGGGTACTTAAACTTATCCAAAGCATCAAATAAAAGTACTGCAACAGGACCTTATTCGACAGTGGCGCTAACTGGTGAGTACAAAAACGGCAGCCCCCATTTGAGCAATATCAAGCATCAGGTGAAAAAGTTAAAGCTCAAGCACTTTCTGGCCACGGACACACCGGGCGGAGTAATTGCGTAACACACTAACAGTAGGAACGGCTTTCATTTTGACAATACAACA
This sequence comes from Dryobotodes eremita, assembly GCA_917490735.1. NCBI lineage: Eukaryota > Metazoa > Arthropoda > Insecta > Lepidoptera > Noctuidae > Dryobotodes > Dryobotodes eremita. The sequence goes on along the minus strand of OU823249.1, from coordinate 19,970,142 downwards.
ACATTCATTGCGTTATTTACGTTGCTGAGCAGAGTACTCGTAGTTATTCGAACATATGAAGCAATGGATTAGTAATATCTTTTAAAATTATTCAGATTGTGATTGATAGTGTGTTACGCAATTAGGGTGCTGTTGTAAAAAGATCGAAGGCATGCTGTTCACATACACTATTAAAGTTTCTGCGTGCACGCACAAGGATTGAGTTCTGCCTGAAGTTAGTCGGTTTTAGTAAGAAAATGTTATAGATTTAGTAAGAACCTCGTGGTGGAACAGGTGGTCATAGTTTTCGTTAGCAAAAAGATTATAGATCATGAGAAGTTAAGAAGAAACGGCATAACAGTTTTCTTTAGGCATTTTAAGTGATTCAATTCGATTATATTTTTTTCTCCGTATTTCTGAAGGTCTGTTATGTTCTATTCTGTCTTCCTAACTAATATTATAAATGCGAAAGTAAGTTTGTTTGTTTGTTTGTTACCTTTTCACGCCTAAACCACTGAACCGATCATCATGAAATTTTGCATATACGTTGTCAGGGGTACAAAAACGCGCCCCTAGCCGCCGCAGGAGGAGGAGACACCCTGGGCGTCGGGAGTCGATTGCCGACTCCCGGCCACCGTAGGCGCGGGCTTGCGGACGGCGAGCAATGGGCAGCTCGCCGTCCGGTAAGGACCAGGCCCGGGTCGACGGCGCGTCGTGTTCCACGCGCGCCTCAAAGAGATGTCAGCAAATTTGACGGGGTCCGATAGGACCGATGCCTGCCGGGGCTGCGGATTGTTCGAAAGAGTTACCGTGGCCCTGGCGCACAGGCAACTGAAGGAACACGGGTGGGTTTTAGTCAGTAAGAGTCTGACACGCCCTTCCGCTCCGCCCAGAGCGGGAGACGTCATTTGATGATTTCCCACCCAAAAAAAAAAAAAAAAAAAAAAAAAAAAAAAAAAGGGGTACAAAAACGGACATAGGGTACCTTTCATCCCGCAAAAAAGTACTGTTCCCGCGGAAAACAACAATAACGTTCTTATGATAATAGATGGCGCCACGTGTCTTTCGAATCATGATTGAATTATAACCCGAATTGATAGTCAGTCTAAATTAACGCGAGCGAAGCCGCGGGCAAAAGCTAGTCTTAAATGAATATTGTTGCATGAGGAAACTTAGTATTTGAATTTTAAATAAGTAAACATGTGATAATGCACAGAGTGGTTATGACAAACTAATGCTAAGTTACTGAAGCTTCACTTTAAAGTTTATCTTAAAATCGAGCTTTAAACCTTAACTTATCATGCTATCAAACATCGTTATCTTCCATAACTTGAGTGGATTCGTATAAAAAAGGGTCCAATAATCAATAAGGAGTTTAATCCCGCGGGCAGCGGCCGCCGATCTCATTGGTCGAGCAAATTGACAGACGGACAAGTAGTGGGGGAAAGGTATTGTACAAAGAAACTTTTGAGTTTTGCACTAGATACGGCTTGAAAATGTAAGTGTAGTGTTTTATATCTATGGCCTATTAATTTTATTCAGGAGTGTTATATTAATATGTTTGGGAGTAATTTGTAGAACTAGCAACATTATTTGTCTAAGTGATAAATACATTGAAATATTACCTAAAATAAACTTGATTGAGTGCCTGTGCAAGACAAAAATGTGTAAAGAATGACACGATTTTGTCTAGTTTTGACTCTCTAAGTGCAATATTACAATAATGCTCGATCATCTCAAGTAACAATGCCTTGTCGTCCACCTCTGCTTGACCTCGCATGAATCTAACATTTTGGCACACTAAACCGTCAGGTTTATTATAAAACCGAGTCATTTATTCGATTATTTATCCATCTTAAATATAAAAAAGCACACAACGATTACCTTTCATCCTAAATTTACAAGAACTTCTTCACCGAGACGGTTTCATTACGACTTTGAAGCATAGACAATGTTATTTTAACAATAGCTCATCCAGTAACTCACTACCTTTGTACTCCACCGGCCGCCCAGGTCCCAGGGGCGAAGCAATATTATTACTGGCCAGTAATGCGCAAGATTGTTTTGACACATGATGCCGGATATACACACACGTTTGTTTCCCTTGTCTATTGCTTGCTTTATGAACGGTAACCTAGTTTGGAAAGTTTAATAAAAATTGACGGATTGAGGTAGACTTTGTTGTGAAATTTTTGTTTTGGTTCGAAATTATCTAATGCAATAGTTAAAAGGTTTAATTTTCTTGTCTTGATCGTGTTTATTTAACTGGACTTTAGCTTTTGTTATGATTTATGATCAAGAGGGATGGTCAAATTACCTCCTTACTGAAAAAATAATGATGTACCTACAGTTTAATTTGGACAAAAAGATTTATTTGATATGTATGTGTATGTGTATTTATTGTTAGAATTTAAAATAGTTTATAATTTTTTATGTGTGTGTGTAAAACTATGGACTAGAATGATGTCTAAAATAAATAAATTATTAATATTATTATAAAAAGATGTACCTAAGTACGTTATATTTGACTTGGCTGTCATGATTGTGTCAGAAAACAATTCTTTTTGAAAAATCCAGTACCTATGTTAACTAAGAAAACGGAAGGCCACCACCAAGAACACGTGGCCAATTTCCACCATTTAGGTTCAGCGTCAGCGCGCACTACGATTTTAATCATTGCGAATCGCAAACCAAGATATTTTTCGAGCGATTTTTTACCGCTGTGCGTGGACCCTAGTATATGGCACTGTTCACAGAATTGCGATTATTATCCGCAACGATTAAAATCCGTAGTACGCGATTAGCCTTACAGGAAAAAGTGAAACTAACTCCACCGAATAAAAATAGACACAAAACTAAAAAAGCCTATTTCACCCTTACAAAAACAATGGCGTTACCCGCCTCACTAAATGTCAAAAGTGGCGCGTCTTATCGCATAGCATAGAATAAAGTTTTCTAGAAGCGTCTCTCTGCGAATACAATAATTCTAAATGCCTATAAGTACAGTTTTGGGGCGTAACAAACCTTTTTATTAATTCAGGGCTGTATAGTCGCTTGTGACACACGTTACACGCTTATGCCCTTTTTTTTTTTGATAGGAAGTCATCAAATGACCTCTTTCGCTCTGGGCGGAGCGGAAGGGCGTGTCAGACTCTTACTGACTAAAACCCACCCATGTTCCTTCAGTTGCCTGTGCGCCAGGGCCACGGTAACTCTTTCAAACAATCCGCGACCCCGACACGTTTATGTCCTAATATTGGCAACATGTTTTATTCTGGGCGGTTACTATCGTGACATGGTAGCGTCGCGGTATATATAATTATTTTAGTTGCATCACCACACGCAAAAAGTACATGAGTTTCTGTTCTACGCGATTTTTTTATTCTATGTCAGTAGGCACCTAACCCGTGCGATGCGACGAGGACACTTTTTGCCCCGACCCCCCCCCGCATTCCTCTCCATCCAGCTTACGTAGTTCCTTGAATTGCAAATTTCACTCGACTTCTACCAACACGAACTGTTTTTTATGTCGTATGTACAATTCGGGGAAAAGTACATTTGTACGTACATTTTTAGAAGTTCTTAGTGGAATGGAAAAACGGCGTTTTTGTAGTTTCAATATGACCGGCAGTATATTTGCGAGTCCGTATGAACAAGACCTTGAGTTTTTTGGAAATGTTTACTAAAATTGGACTTTAAATGAGTTTATAAATATCAAACGCCAATGTGTCCTTGATACGTGAAACGGAGATAGTACAGAATTTTCGTTTGCAGGTACTGACGACGTAATTTCTTAGATTTTAAGGATTATTTTACCTTACTCTGACAAAGACTTTTCTTTGCACAATCGTTAAAACTGGTTTGGACATATTGGGTTTTGAACTAAACCAATGGACATATGACTTTGAAAAAATGCATGGTCGGACAGATTTGGATTTGATCAGCAATGCTATTGAGGTGGCACCTGATGTAACTATGGTGTTAAAAATTACTAAGTATGAATAGTAGATTACAGTAAAACACCTAACAATTTTCATAATCCCTATCCTAATTAGGAATTAAGTCGATAACACATATAAAGAATTATTTTAATTAGAAGAATTACAATAGAAAAGTATGTACTAAGTATAGAATTTGCAAATAAAAGTATAGGTAGTCTCTCTCTAAAAAATCTCCCGGAATTTGAATTGCTTGCGAAATCATAGTAAATGCGGCGGCAACCGACCTAGTAGAAAAACCTCAGCCAAGGTAAAGAAAGTTTGACTTACAATTTCTGCCTTTTTTCTGGGCTCTTCTGCTGCGTCTTTACATTTGTCCTTTTCCTGACTCTATCTAGTTCAACATTTTTCACTTTGGAGTCCATTTTAACTACGGAACCGTTACGCGCGGGTTCAATACGCTGTTTTATACGTAAGAATTTTTCGTCAGGTTTTCACTTTGAAATGGCGTTGGATATGGCGCTTATTCTGACCGGTATCTAATACATACTGTCACGTACTTGTGTAGACACATGAATAAAGTATTAGTTTGAAAGCCTTCGATTTCGTATCGATAGCGACACGTTACATCACTAGTCGTTCATTGCAAACATTAGTACCAAGGCCTAAGTATGTATATATATACTAATCTATATCTATCTATAGGTACTAATAAAGTTGAAGAGTATATTTTTTTGTTTGTTTGTTTGTACGCGCTAATCTATGGAACTGCTAGTCGGATTTGTTTTTTTTTTACATTTGTTAGTCCAATTCTTGTGGAAGACTATTTAATATCACGCTCGGACCATTAGAAGCCGAGCAAAAAGAAAAAAGTAGGAAAGAACGCTAAGCGAAAATGAAGTAATAGCGAGGCCAGGCGATGCGATGCAATGGGGTGGGTCGGGGGAACAAGGTATTTCACGCGGTTGAAGTCGCGGGCAGATGCTAGACTATGTATAAAATTATACTAATGCGGGTTACTAGCGAAGCCTTTCACCCAACATACCTATAGTCTTGTAGTAGATAGTTTCGAATAAAATTAACAAGCCAAACTACACAGACTTCAATTAGCTGTAGCTACTCGAAACTATAGCTTAGAAAATATTTTTTTATTCTTTTATCATCATTAGACTGATACCAATATCTATCGCCTCTGTCAAGTTTTCCTAGTAATTTGAATTTGTTTAAAATTGTCATTTACTGATGAAAAGCTCTAAACAGTAAGGCCTGAAACTGTGTTAAGCGGACGCTCGCGCGGTTCCATACAAAAGTGCTAAGTCGCGGGGACCCGCGCGGGCGTCCGTCGCGGGGAGGCTGGACCCGCGTCAGCGGAACAGGGCCTGATTCCGTGTGATGAAATCCATTTCGAGGGCACGCGCGGGATCCTAATTATAATAATAATAATATCCCTATAGAGGTATGAGGAACAGGGTGTAAAGCTCACTCATACTCTATTGAAAAGGGAGGATCTTCCGACCAGACGGGTGTCGTGTCTGGTGGGCAATTGCCCGACGATAGATGTCGGGATGTTGTATATATGCTAGTTGCGCGGTAAAGATAACTCTGCTTGCGCGATGCAGGATTTTGCGTGACGTCAGTGTGACGTGTAGCTCGCATGTGGAGTTTGTAGATGCCGCTACATCCCCACCACCTTGTCTTTCTTTATTCGTCCCACGGACTCCACCAGCGTGTCCACGCGCGTAGACACGCGATGGGTGCTCGTTTCGGGCGCCCGCTTAACGCAGTTTTAGGCCTAAGGGTTCATACACACAAGCGGCACGCGTCGACACGCGTCGACGGCTGCAGTTGCTTCTGCCGGTGACGTGTTTCACTCATGTGTATGGGCACTTAGTCCTAACCCTAGCATAGGAATAGTACACACTTAGGTATATTAAAAGAGCTTTTACGAACCACATTACTAAGGTAAATCTGGCGCGCCTCGAAATGTTAACATAGCTATTAACATTGCCGCCTGGATAATGTATTTCCTATCACATGTTCTATTGTTGTATACCTCATGGCACGCGAGAGAACAAGAAATAAAACTATCCAAATATGAAGTGAATAGATTAAACATAGATACGCATTACAGATCAAATTAAATATTAAAACACATTTAATATTTTCCCGAACCAAAAATGAAAACGGATATTTATGAAATCTACAATCAATTATGAGCATTAATTAACCATCAATCAATCGTTTAATTAACAATGTATCCACAACAATAACTGTAATATTTTATGATTAACACTAGGTAAATATTTCCACACGGATCAATCTTTTAATCATAAAAGGGTTAAGTCCGTTCTTCCGGGTTTACCGGGTTCCAAAAACAAACTAGTTTCAGTATAAGTTATCTATAAAAAGATCGGACTATTTATGGTACATTGTACATTAAATGAAACGGTTATTACGACCGGTATTCAAATGTTTATGTGCAGTACTAATAGCCACATAGCTTGTATGCATTAATTTCTGACAGTAGAGCTTAATTACTCGTATATTTTACACCAATGTTAGTTATTTGTCATGGTCTAAAAAAACAAGGTCTGGCATTCCGGGAGTGACACATGCTTACGCCACTATCCAGTTGCCACTTTATTGCAACAAAACAAGAATTATGGAAACATTTTCAGTCACCATTCTGTTAAGAATATATATATAAAGCATTTAAATTGTCATTTCGTTTTTCTAATCAAACGAAACAATTCAATTTAAACATATACTAACGTAATTGTTAACTACTGGTAACACAGCGGTGATGACGTAGGCTTGTGTCACCCATGTGACCACTGTGTCTCGGAATGCTATACCTGGCGAAATATATTATTATACCATGTTATTTGCTAATTTAGGGACCGATTTCAGCGTATAGTATTGTTATTTTAGGTTTCAGAATGCAGTGAAATTATTTAGCTATACTGATTGTATTGTTTCTACTTTGTATTGTTACGTTGTGCCAAATTATAAGATGTTCATTGGCATCTTAAGGGCGTTAATCGAACAATGGGATGAAAATGTTACTGGGTGGTAAGGCCCCCACAGAAAGGCGTGTCGCGACGCCCGACTGTGCGACGCGATTCTGGTAGATCAATTTCCATGAAGTTTTCATAGCAATTGTTCTACTAGAGTCGCGTCGCGCCGTCGCGTCGCGTCGTGCTGTTGCGTCGCGCCTGTCTTTAGGAGCCTTTATGGGGTTATCTGAGTAAGTAGTACAGTTGGTAGGTAGGGGAAATTTCTAGGTGTTTAGGAGTTTTTACTTACACAATAATCTGATTTAATATCACAATATGAAATGTTGAAAGAAAGATCCGTCGCGCGCATCATCATTTGCCTAGCCTTTTCCCAACTATGTATGTTGGAGTCGGCTTCCAGTCTAACCGGATGCAGCTGAATACCTGACCTCCTATCTGACCTCCACAACGGTAATACGATACTGATACAGGTACTGGGTAATACGATACCCGTTGGTAAGACTGCTTGTCAGACTTTCGGGTTTAATCTGACGATCCGACGCTATATTGACATGATTATTTAAAAAAATTGTTTGGAAATTAAATACTACGCGTATATATAACAAGAACAAATACTAAAACCACTGTTTAATAAAAATATATCGCACCTAAATAATTTTATCTGAAGTTACCAACATTTAAAATTCAATTATTTTTAACACTTCTTTCTTCGCCATTAACCCTTTGACGCGATATCCTTGCACCTGCATCTTGTTAGCGCGTCACTTATCACATTAACCCTGCCGTCGCCGCGGTAATTGGCGGCGGGTGTAAATAACTAAATAAACTGCACGACGCTGCACGCCGTGCCCTCGCAGGCGTGAAAGAATTGCCACTACTTGGCAATATTAGCGTTGTGGACGTGGTCTGGATTAGTTGTAAGATGGGGTAAAACGTTACGCAAAACAAGGTGGTTTTATTTTGTTGTTAAAGGAGTACCTATTTTAGTTGTAGGAGTTTTGCGCGACGTATTTGTGGCAGGTGTAACTAAAAATGTTGTGGAGAACTTTAACAAACAGAAAAAAAAATCCTTTGTGGACCTTTAAGTTCAGGTCACAGGTGTTTTGAGTTGACATTCACATAGTATTATATTTTTGCTTGTAAATTCCTTGTATATTTTTGATGTAATTATGACATCACCACCTGCCTTGAATTCTTCATAAACTAGTTTTGGGACTGTAAACAAAATATATAAGACGAATGACAAATGTAAGTGGTAATAATAAATAAATATTCGAGAAGCGAAACCAAGTCCTGTATCCCAAAATCAATGTTCATAACGGAGTCCCGAAAACAACAAGTCAAATACAGACTTTGATACGAACTCGCATGCAACATTCAAAGTTCCTCAGACAGATGATCGCCCGTATACTCTGAAATACCTACGCCCCTACGTTTCTAGCCTCCTACGTGTGGTCTGGAATACGCCTGGGATTCCAGTAGCGATTCCCGCAGTGCGCCTCGTTAGCCGCTGTCTTATGACATTAGCGGTCTGTCCGTCGAGCACGTTTCGCGTTCCGATCGACCATTGGTCTTTTAGACCCAGCCAGAGCAATGAACGGTTAACTAAATAAGAGATGAAGAAGTATTGTTTATCTAGTAATTTGTTAAAGCTTTGGAATTGGTGTTTCTTAGTTGTGATTGGAAACCTGAACGTCGCATTAGTATAGAATATAATACTCTTTATTATCTACACCATAAGAAAAAAAATCAGATATACTCGTAAAAGTAGAAATTTAATAGTTTATGAAACTAACGCATACGGAATATCTATCGGTCGAATAACATATTATTTCAGTTTATGTTTTGTAAGGTAAATTTTTCTTTAAATGTCTATTCGGATCATGAGTTGGTTATTCAATATTTCCTTAACAATTTTCTGACTTACAACAAACGCCAGCATATAGTTAGCAAGATTTTTCTTCCGAGAAAAAGAGCAGAAAAGAGTTTTCGTACCAAGATAGTTACTATTTCAAACTAATTAACGCGTCAGATGTACTAAGCATTTTATGTACATTTAGCACCCGGTCGTAAAGACCTTCACGTGCTTCGTAAAGGTTAATTCCGTGTTCTGATACGAAGGCTGTATATAGGCTATTTAAGACACGAATTAATGTGTCATAAATCGAGCTTCGCCTTATCTCCTAAGGGCTTGGGTAACAACCCCTTTTATCGGAGACTCAGAAATACGGCTTACTTTGTTCCGATTTTATTTTTAGCGTAAGATTTTGGGTATACTCGTATGAAAAGGAACTTCGCTTGAGTATAAGTAATGTATACAATATAATATATTATGGTAAAACATTTAAAAAGAGTTGAGAGAGTTTTTATGGAGTTTCTTGCCCATTATTCTCCATACGAAACTACCTTTTGGAAGGGGCAACTAGAATCAATTCTATTTTCTTTGTAAATTTTGAGATTCAAAAGTGCTCTGTGTCTATTTGAAATAAATGATTTGCCTTTGACTTTGAGTATTATAATTGAGAAATTAATTGTGTGTCAAAATAAGAAAACAAGGAAGAATATTGGGAGCACTAAAACTCTCAAGGCAACAGAAAATATCGAAGGAGATCAGAGAATAGAAGAACTTATTATGCTGTAAATTGATACAGGTTAAAAGCTTACCTATAGTCAACCTATAGTATAACGTGTGGGGTCGGGGGATTCCCGTCAGAAATGAAGTTTCTTACGCTTTTTCTTCAACTCCGAATGTATTACGATATGGAGATTGAGATTGTATGATCATTATTTTTTTAATTTACGCAGCCGCCATCTTGGATTTTCATTTTAACCTTACTATCGGTTTCAGCACCCTCGAAAACCATGAAAACGATACCCATGATTAAAAATTTGAATTTTTTGCAGTCGCCATCTTAGATTTTCATTTTGACCTCACTATCGGCTTAAGCACCCTTGAAAACCATGAAAACGACACCCATGATACTTTGGAAATTTTCGTAGCCGCCATCTTGGATTTAAATTTTGACTTCACTATCGGCTTCAGCACCCTCGTAAACAATGAAAACTATGTCTCTCTCTCTGTCTCTTTCTATTATATATAATAAAAAGTTGCATGGAGGGGCATAGCGCTTTTTCGTTACGTGGCGATTTCTAAAAGTTTCTGCAATTTTAGGTCTACTGCAAGGTGCGTTAAAGAACTTCGTTCCAATAAATAAAAACTTCACTTACTAAAACCTGTGCACCTAATAAGCTTAAGTTTCTGTTAAACTGTATATATCCGCTCCAATGCCATTAAGCAGTGTCCATAAGGAACACATACGTTCCTTTATCCGCATCTTTCCTTTATACTTCTTTAAGACATAAATCTTCCGCACACAACTACACTTTATGCTCCTTGATCTGAACAAAGCGATATTCCTTAGCCGCGGCATCGTTAAGCGACTCATTAGCGAGATCATCAGTTGTCTCATTAGGTACAACCAATTAGAGTGTTTCTTGAAGCCCTCTTAAATCATGGCGCCGTGACTAAGAGTACCGTTCCGTTTCTTTATCGCGAATTTGTATTAAGTGGCTGCTTGATGAGTTCCTGTTAAGTTTAGCGGCTGGTTGCTCGTTTTTTAACGTTTAAATGTATTTTAGGCTATAATTTATGGGCTGCGAATACTCTTACATTGATTGATGGTTGTTTAGTATATAACACGAGATTTAGCCGGTCAGTCGGTTATTGAGACGATGCTGAAATAGTCGATCAAATTCTTTCGTAATGCTGCTCCCGGCACTCATACTACGTATTCTCATGTTTATGTGACTGTGCTTAAAAAATAGTGCACTCTAAATGGAGACGCTGATTTGTAACTCTTCGACTATCCGTTACTATTGCTTCACGAGTGGCGAAACCTACCTAAATGATCGTTCGGCGCACCCTGAACAATCAGCTCCGCCTGCTGACTGGCCAATATTCTGCCAGACCATACGCATTTCGCGAGAGATGAAGAACATAATTACTTTAGTTCTTTAAGTATCACTTACCTTCCCAACTCCCGTAGGTTCCTTGACCCCTAGTCTCCGCAGCAGCGCAGGCGGCGGTGGCGGCGGTGCCCGGTGCAAGGCCGCGCTGAAGCCTTGCAAGCTGGTCGAGTCCTCGTCCCGTCGCCGCCTCTCCCGGTGTGGTGATCCGCCACTGCATTTTGTTGTTGATGTCCTGGTGACAAAGAAATAATTGCTATAGATCGGATGGTGATAAAATAATATTACTTGATGTCCCTTGAAAGGCTATTATGACTAAAATATGTGTTGGTCTTAAGAGTGTGTATTCTAAAAGTTGAAAATCTCGGAAATAGCTGTTAACAATAATCACCTGTTTTTATTAATTTAATAATATTACTATATGGAAATATGAAATATTGCTCTATAGAGTGCACTAAAATATTAATTATGAATTGCAATAATAACAGTTAATTAGGTGTTGTAACAGTTTTAAGTGTAAATAGGGCTTTAAATACATATTAAACAGAATATTCAGTGTTACGATATTCATTATTTCATAATTAATACTTAAGTGCACTTTAGAGCGATATAATATTGACAAATTAATCGAATCAGGTAAGTATTCGACAGCTAATTGCGACGTTGCCAACTTTCAGAATGCACAGCCTAAGAAGATCGTAATTTGGCATATTTCACCAAATCTAATGCCAGACTGGTTGCGGAAAGCGGAGGATAGGGTGTCGTGGTGGAGCATTGGAGAGGCCTATGTCCAGCAGTGGGCTTGCGATAGGCTGATTTGATTGATTGAAGGCCAGATAGAATTGCCAAATATCCATCAATCAATATACCAAAAAATGTATCCTAATAAACAAACAACATTGCAGTACATTATTCAATCACATTCACCTCCGGTACCATTTCCGACAGAAAAATTAATGTTGAAAGAGCCACCTTCCGGTCCGCAGATCGTACCTCCGATCATATTTCATAGGTACATTCCGATCGAATAATTGAAAAATAAGCAAAAACCATTTATAACGTCCGTTCTGTGTTAAAGCCGTTCTGAAGGAAGTCGAAGTCGTAATAAATGCGCTATACGTGACGACCGAAGTGACCTTTTTACATTTTTCAAAAATTCGCTCTGCCGTCAATGGTGCGATGCGGAGCGACTGTGATGCATAGCAGCGGGCAGACAGACGACTTTGTGAATATTTGAAAATAAACAAATAGAACAAGTCGCAAAAACGGACGGGTTTTTGAGACTGTAAAGTAATAGAAAGAAATATCCTTGCTTTACTTGAGTTGTCGAAAAATCTGTAGGTAGTTTTAGAATAGTATGACGAATACTTGCAAAAGAATTTTGTTTTTGTTTTTTTTTTGTTTACGGCATAAATACAAATCATGTTTTACCTTTGTTAAAATCTACAGAAAATAAATACCAACAGGAGTTGCTTTTAAAAATTCAAAAACGAATTCCATTACGAAATTCGATATTCAACTTATCTAATTCGCTGTCATTTCTTGATCGATGCTTACACTAATTTAAAAAAAAAACGCTGCTCAAATTCCTTGACTTTTGTCGCACGTCTACACAGGCCTGTAAAGGGGGTTGCACACGGGCTAGTGATGGATGGCGCTTACGTGTCGACGGACGACACCGCTCGTATTTTATTTTAATGCCATCGGCGTAACACCCGTCTCACAGAGGCTTAAAATTGAAAATTCTCCATGTTTAGGTATCGGAAAAATGAATATATTTTCTTCAATATGGGTGATTAAATATGTAGGTCGCGTGCTCGTGTTCGTGAAGTTATTCACACCTGAAACTATTTTATTTCACGAATATCGTAAGAAAAATTGCATGCGATGCAACGGAAAACAATATGTTCAAAACGTCGATATGTTTTCTGTTCTGTGTCTGAATAAAAATATGTGAAACATACCTATAATTTTCATTAACATCTAGTAAAAACCACACATGTTTTCTCGGAACGTTAAAATCAGATAAAAGCAATGCATTCAGTCTAATCATGTTAATACCAGGCTTCCAGAAAAACGGTAGTACTGTACAAACACCCCGCATACTTCTCCCTAGCGTGATGCGGTCGCGTGACGGCCAATACTTTATTGTTCCCAACTATTAACATTCTTCTGCCGGATTGTTTAGATAACTCTTGCGTTTGCCTCCTACCGACTTATGGCCACCTAGTACTTTGGCTTGATAGAGTGCACGTCATGTAAGTTGGTGGATTGATGGTTCACTGGTTCTCTAAGACCGAAATAAGCTTTGTTTAGTTATCAATTAATTAGCTATTTATTTACATTCTTCTTTCTGGTAGTTCTTGTAACAGGCTAATGACAAAACAATGAAAAGACGTCATGAAGATAACTTATAGAAATATGAATAGACAAACTAGATTTTTCGACTTCAATATTGCCAGCGTTATCTTTAAAAATGATTACTATCATTTCATGTTTGTTTTCCGCTGGGATATATTGGGTGTATATGAATCCTATATTCATTGTATTGTTGATTGGGATTGAAAGAGCGTGTCTGATAAATTGATTGATTGATGATGTGTATGCTTTTAGACTGGTGTTTGAAAGTTTCTGTGGTGTTTGTCTGTTTCAAAGTAGAAATGAACAGAGATAAATAAAAGTTTAATGCAATTATTAAACCTACTGCCTTTAGTTGATAAACAAGACAATTTACTTTCACATAAAATATTTGTAACAATTTCGTAAGTCTATATAATTGGATTCTCGAAAATTAGAAGGTTTTCTTAGAATTTGAGAGGATTTCAATGGAAAACTGGGGCCTATTTTCACGGAAACCTCCAGGCGCGGTCTGTTACGTGTCTATTTCACGAAACGATCGTCAAACTTGCCAAGTTTTCCAAACGATTTCCGCTACCCAAGAGAGCCCTCTGAATAGAGGTACTAAACTTAACCTAATTGTTACTTGGGTACAATAGAATGGTTATTGACCACTCTCAGGAAAGTGAGATTTTCGTGGGATCTAACAATACAAATGAAGTTTAATTTTATGAAACAACTTCCAGTATTTCTGAAATAGTATCGAAAATATTAAAGCTCACGCAGAGCAATTACGTGGAGGTTAAATCAAAGTTGAATCTTAAAACAACTAAGGCCCACTTGCACCGCCAATTACTAAACACGTTTAGCGTTAAACGAGTTTAAAACGTAATTCTGTTTCTGTCAAATGTCTGAACATGACAGACACAGAATGATCTTTAAAACTCGTTTAGCGCTAAATGTGTTTAATGATTGGCGATGCAAGTCAGCCTAATACGTTTTACAGGGTGGTAAACAAGTAAGCTGTATAAAATGTAGCAGTACGAAGATCGTCAAATACAATAAATCATAAGACGCTGTTTCAATATCTTGTAAACCTAAACCCAAGTCTGAATACTGTAAAGACCTTCAAAACGTCATGCTATTTCATACTACATTTCCCGACGTCCACTCCAATTCTATGAAGCCCGATGTTCACTTTGAAACAAAGTCTACCAAATTCGATACTCCGGAGACAGATCTTGGTATTGCAAAGGATGTTTATATTGTAAAGATACCGTTGATTTCACGGGACGATGGCCACGGTGGAAACAATTCCGAAAAGGTCGCCGCTTGACATTTGATAGAATGCCCTTCGGAGCATGAATAAGCCTATGGGTTTAGACTTAGCCTGTCATGTTGCTTTATTATTTTCCTACCGAATTTTATAAAAGCATTTTCTTGATTCTTTTCAATTTTCTATTGTCGTTAGAATTTTATTTTGTATTTTATGTTCGTGTTTGTCGAAACTGTTTCCATACTATTTGGATTGAAGAATTGATAGCGTCTTCTTGTAGTATTTGTTAGGAAAGATTGAAAAGATTTTGTTGTGTAGCTATCACATTGTATCGTTGATGCTTTATGATGTCGACATCTTTCTACTTGTTTATACTTACGTACTTTTTTTGTTCACGTATACCTGTTATATCATCATCATACACACGTAGTTCATGGGTGTCCCCCTCAGTTTAATTAACATCGCAATTTTCATTCTTAATACGAAACAGCCTAACCGCACTACCATCGCAATCAGCAATAAAATTCTCCATACCAAGACTTAATTACGCTGTTCTGGCAAAAACTGGCATATAGGTATGCGTAGAAACGCACTTTTTCACCTCCAAGTCAACAGTATAGTGAACACGGATCGCGTGATCCGGTCATTCGGAATCACTCACAATTAATACTCGTAAAACATTCAGCATTGTTACCTTTTTAATTCATTACGTCATAACCGCCGCTGAATGGCGGTAAAAACGGTTTTGTTTACGTTCGTGATTTGAATCGGTCTTGCGGGCCATGGGGTTGCCTGCCCCGAGTCGTCCCCGGGTCATATATTCGGTGTAAGGACAGTATATTTTAGGAGAGATAAGATTATGTTTTGGATAAGTTAAAATGAGAGTGATGGTCGTTCCGGGTCAACAGTAGCGCTTTGTTTCCTTATGTGGCCCTGGTAACTTATAATAAACCCGATATAAATATGAAAGGAGAGTAAAATATTAAACATATTATGCCTCGGGCACTGAGGTATATGAACCATAAGTTCTCGCTTATGATACTCATTCTTTTTCTAAGTGCAAGGTGCAAAAGCGTCATATCTTACACTCGCCACGACGTTTAAATATAACGTTAGTATCAGAGTGCTTCATAAAGAGCCCATTGTGTCGTGTCTAGCCCTAAAATGTGTTGCTACTGGCCACAATGCAACATCCATTATTGGGCTAGTAACAGTTCTGATGGATCTGATTCTAATTGAGCTTGCACGTCAAATGTGTTTTACATTCAGCACTTCGCACAAAATGATAGTAACATTTCCAAAGTATCTGTCTAATATATATCACGAAGGAGATAGAGGTAAGCTGCACGAAATATTGTACTCCACATTAGTTGTAGTTTGAGGCTAGTAATATTCAACTGTCATGATGAAAAAGAGTAAAACGTAAGTTTAATGGTATTGAAAATAAAAGAAATATCAGTAAAAGTCACGACGCGGTGACGGTAAAAACAAAATTAAAGGTGTTGGGAAATGCTAAGCTAAAGTGCACTTAGAATTAAATAAACATTTATGTATAAAGAAAATGCTTTGCTATTTAGAAGTTTGCATCTGCGGGTGGAATGGTATTGTGTGCATGCCAGTTTAACAAGTAGTGGAAAATCTTTCGTCGTCTTTTCGTTTTCTTTTCCTTATTGTCAGGGTCCGCTTTTGCTTCAAATCCAACAGGTCTTGCGACAAGCGGAATACAATGAATTTCTTTATTCGTAATTTTGCGAAGTTCTGGTTTTATATTTAAGTATAAGTGTTTATACTTTTTTGTGTATATACTTCGTTAATATTAATTTTGATAGGTAAGTTTAATATATGTTCAATGACGGCAGTTGCGATGCCGGAAACAGTGCCAGTCAACCTATCACATCGCTCGATGTCCAGCTGGTGAAATGCCCGTATTGCTCACAGGCACGCTTTTTTAAAGGCGAACGGGGGCTGAGGATACACTATGGAAAGATCCACAGATCACATAGTGTACCCTTGTGCCCCCCAGCTACATTCCCAACATCAACACCTCCGGACCAAACATTGTGGCAAACGCTAACAAAATTAAAAAATTCAACCCCGGTTTTAAAGAGAGTTCCCCGGGGCGCGAGACGATCTGTTGCTCTAAGTTTGGCGCGATGTCTCCGTCTTGCGACCCAGGAGAACTCACAAAGTGCCTGGGAGCAATTACTTACCTTCCCTTATAGGATTCTTCATGTGCAAAAAAATTTGGCACCCAAAAAAACACTAACTAACCAAATTAAAGACAATTGTAACAATTCGACCCTAATTTTAGATCCAAAATTACCTAAATTTAACAACCAACCACAAAAAGGCTTATGTTCACATGTGGAATCCAAATTAAGTGAAGGTGACATCAGGGGCGCGGCCAGGATACTGTTTAGCAGCGATGTGGTGGCGCCTTACTCTCCAGAAACGCTAACAGCTCTAGAGAGTAAACACCCGGCGCCTGCGGATGGTCTCACCTTTCCCGACCCACCTGACCCTCCCAATCTTAATTCAACCATTCTAAACGTTTCGGCCCCCCAGTTGATTGCAGCCGTGAGCTCTTTTCGAAGTGGTTCCGCCGGCGGCCTCGACGGCCTGACTCCACAACACTTAAAAGATCTACTGAGTTCAGGCGTCGGGGAAGCTGGTGAGTCGCTTTTGAAAGAGCTTGCGGCCCTGATTAACCTCATGCTCTGCGGCGGTGTGAACGAGGCCGTCGTCGACATTTTGTACGGGGCCAACCTATGTGCCCTGCGCAAAAGAGACGGTGGCATTCGTCCCATCGCCGTTGGGTGCACCTACAGGCGTACGGCAGCCAAAATATGCTGTAAGCTGTATAGCGAATCGCTTACAGCTAAGTTTCAGCCCCTACAGCTTGGTTTTGGCTCGAAAGGGGGCTGTGAGGCTGCCGTACATGCCCTTTCCACCTTTTTAAACTCCAACAGAGGTGAGGTCATCCTCAAGGTTGATGTGAAGAATGCCTTTAACTCTGTAAACAGGGACACTTTGTTGGCTGAAGTCAAAAAGGAACTACCCGAAATTTATGGTTTTTTGTGGCAATGTTACAGGTACCCTTCCAAATTATTATACAAGGACAATGTTTTGGAATCTGCAGTAGGATGCCAACAAGGTGACCCTCTTGGGCCTGTGATTTTCAGCTTGGCTATTCATCCAATTATCCAAAAATTAAATTCTAAATTTAACGTGTGGTATTTAGATGATGGAACGCTAGGAGGTGATGTAGACACTGTTTTAAAAGACCTTCAATTGCTCAAACAGCAATTTAAATCTATTGGCTTGGACCTAAACCCCTCAAAATGTGAAATTTACCTTTCTGACATTACCGACAGAGAACTGACCATAGAGAAATTTAATGCAATAGCCCCACAAATCAAAGTTCTAGAAAAAAGTTCACTGCACCTCCTAGGGTCCCCAATTTTAGAAGACAGCTTTTCTCCTTTCATCGACGAAAAAATCAAAAACTTCAACGAAATTTCGGCCAGACTTTCCAAAATTAATTTACATTCAGCATTCACCCTGATTAGATATTGTTGTTTTGGCCCAAATTTTATATATTTTCTACGTTCTTCCCCTTTATGGAAGCAGCCACATCTTTTAGACAAAATTGACCAAATTATTCGCAGCACAGTAACATCCATTTTAAACGTGGCCTTGGACGACCGAGCGTGGCTTCAAGCCACACTACCCATCCGTTTTGGTGGCCTCGGCGTCCGCAAAATTACCAGTATTAGCTTACCGGCGTTCCTGTCCTCTGTCCACAGCACCGAAAAGTTAACCAGGAAAATTTTAGCCCCCTCCCTGGTTGACTTTGAAGTGCCGTGCTTGACTGATGCGGTGAACGCCTGGACAGCGGGTTGCCCAGATACAGATCGGCCCGTAAACCCATCTTCCCAGAGACAATGGGATGAGCCGCTCTGCAGGTTGGTACGGAATAAACTTTTCAATACGTCCTCCAATACTGCTGAGCGTGCCCGTCTGCTGGCTGTGGGAGAATGGGAGTCGGGCCTCTGGCTTCAGGCACTTCCATCACCTAACATAGGCACTATGTTGTGTGACACCACTTTCCGGCTCGCTACTTGTCTCCGTCTGGGCGCTCCTTGCGGGGCTCCGCATCGCTGCCAGTGCGGTGAAGCTGTCGACTGCCTCGGACACCATGGCCTATCTTGCAGTAAGAGCGCAGGCCGGATAGCACGACACGCCAGCATTAATGACATAATCCGCCGTGCTCTTGCCACCGCCGGGGTGCCAGCTATTTTAGAACCCAACGGCTTGGCACGCGACGATGGGAAGAGACCAGACGGAATGACCATAATGCCCTGGAAGTTAGGCAGGCCTTTGGTGTGGGATGCAACGTGTGTCGACACCCTTGCGCCATCCCATCTTCCTAGCACGGCGGGCTGTGCTGGGGCGGCTGCTGCAAGTGCGGAAAACCTCAAACGGCGAAAATATTCGAATCTTATTGGGAGTTATATGTTCGAGCCGTTTGGGGTTGAAACACTAGGGCCGTGGGGTCCGAGTGCCCACTTGGTTTTTGCAGATATCGCTAAGCGGTTGGTCGACTCTTCACGTGACCAGAGGGCTGGCCTATTTTTTGGCCAAAGAATCAGTATCGCCATACAACGTGGCAATGCTGCCAGCCTTTTGGGCACTTTTCCTGTCGACAGCGATGCGGATGAATTTTTTGATGCCCTATGATTCTTGTCCTTCTTTCTTTTTTATTTTTATTTATTGTTATTTAGTTGTACATACTATTAATATTATTTGTAGATTATGTAAGATATAATTTAAGTGAAAATAATAATTAGTATAAGTACTTTGATTTTTTCTGTCATTATTATGTTTTCTTTCACTAAAATGCTTTTGACAGTCATTATGTACTAAGTTTCATGTTTTTTTTCTTTAGGTAAATAAAACACACTGACTAGTTTTTACCTCATATCATGACAACTTTTATCTCCATACATAACTTCATTCATATCGTTAAAATATTTGTAGTTCTCATCAGAATACTGTCCCGTAACCGAATTCAAAACATTTCAACTCTTACACCTTTTATTGGTTGGCGATTTTTTAGCTAGCCAACCAGTGGCAACCAGCCAAACATGAAAAACCTTTTTGCTTTCCTCCTGCCGAAATCCATCCAATTATGGGCTCTATTGAGTTGCGTTAAAGTAAATTTTGAATTGGTAAATTGTGGAATTAAGTTTGCGAAGTTTGGTAAAATGATGGCAATAAATATAGAGGAAGGCCTTTAGAACTATCAAATAACGTTCTAGCGCGCTTTTTAACTGAGTATGACGGCAGTAGGGATACGAATGATTTTACCTTTGGCTGTACTGGAGCTGTGCTTACAATGCGTTTACTTGTATCGTAGAAAACCGTTCCAAATTCCTTCGATATTGAGAAGCAAGCCTTGTCTAGAATTTGTAGTAAAAAAGCGTCTTTGCTAGTTGGTTTAGATGCGATTTATTTATATTTTTTGGAATGCTGTATATAATCATTTGTATTATTTTGTGCTTGATGCTAAAAGTATTATGATTGCATGATTTAATGCCACTGATTGAATTAATTATTCAAATAATGCATAAGCTCTCCAAGATCACGGGTGTCGCCGTAATCCGGGGGTTCTATATATCAAGTAGTTTTTATAACCCTACTGACTTAAGTCCTACTTAACCCTTAAAACAGTGTGCGTGAACCATACAGCCCGGCCATATACAGTGGAACCGTGATGCATTCACTCATGCAACAGCCGCTGTGTGAATATTTTATGTGAAAATTGCGGACGACGTCTGTAATGCTTTGAACATATGTACGTCAAAGGAATTAATGTTTATACTTGTTTTGAGTGCAGGTTCGGAATAAAAAATTTAAACTGTCAGAGATGACCAGACCTGTACATGTTGACTAAGGCAATGAAGAAACTAAATCAGAGTAAAGTTTGTTTCGGTAGGTAGTGCTGTTTTAAAACAAAATATTAAAGAGTAGTGTATATAGGACATTGGTTTTAGTAAGACCAAGAGGTCCAGGGCAAAGTGGCTTTCTATCAACGATAACGATGTTAGAAAAGTAAAATATGTTATGGATGGACATAAACTACCGAAAATCTTATGACAATCCAGTTGAAAGTCGTTGTAGAAATACGAAACCGTTTAAAAGCGATTGCCACTTGTCCAGGTCCTTAGGTCAAAGGTCAAGAGTCTCCCCAGTTTATTTAGGATTACTAGATTTACACAGGACTTTCCAATAATAGTCGTTCGGAAAGACATGGAACCCTAAGCAATAATGTTCTATTTTTAGCGGAACCCGACAAGAAACAAGGACAACAATATACCTTATCCCCCAGATATAACGATCATCCACATAAGGCAAACTGTTGGCTCATAACATGAGGTATTAATAAAAGAGTTGGGCCGTCCCTTTGTGTACAAAACTCTTCATTAGAGAGATCACAGCATTGTTGCGTGCGGTAGATGCTCCTTTTGTACCACGAATCGGACCTTTTTTCCAACTTTCAGGGCTTGGTTTAAGTTGAAGAGTTTTGTTGATATTTTAGAAAAGTTTTTTGGTATTTTGTTCCTTTTTTAAATGTTGGAAAGGTGCTTTTTGTACGCTTCGTATTCAGTTGTTATTAAAGAAGCAATAAATTAACTTAACCATAATGTTCTTCGATTAACAAAAGCCTTTTGACATAGTTTACACGTTTTTACGTTATACGCAACCGGGATTTTGTGTTGACGAGTAACGCTTGATCGATCTACATTACAAACTATTGTTTAGCAAGAAACCAGGCGTGTCAAATAGAATTATGACCAGAGCAATACAATGCCATTTGCACCACAGTGAGAGGAGAGAGTTTGAGTGCCTCAAGGCAATATGTTCGGCCCAGATTAGTATTACAACAAGGTTGAATCTATTGATTATTTATTTGATTCTTTTATATACTAGCGCCCCGCCCCTGCCTCGCATAGTTTTCACGACTTAACAAAACATCGAGATTTCTTTATGTAAATATATAATTAATATAACATGAACAATAGATATTGTGTATTTAACATACTTTACAACCCTAAAACGCCATCCTATTTGCGGGACCGCTTCTTCTGCGCCCGTCCTTTTGGTGCTCCTTGCAGGTCCCATCTTAGAAATCTTCTCAAATGGGGTCCCCACTCAACCGACTTCTCTACTGCTCTCTCACTGTGCACGCGCTTCGGTTGTAGAATTCACTTCCGCTTGACATTAGGAACTGCCAAACTGTTGCAGTACTTATTTAAAAGTAGAGTTAAAGAACACTTTATTTTTACTTTGTAATAATTGCATATGTATTTATTATTTAAATTACATTATATTTTTACAAATTTTATTGATATTTATTTTAGAAGTATGTATGTATGTAAGTATATTTTCATATTGTATGTATATACTTAAAATGTTTTATTTTTTTCGATTTTATATATTTTGTTTTCCCTTCTACTCTTACACACGTTGTCTACATCTCTTTTAAGATACTCTCCTATCGTAGGTACTCTGGAAGAGATTTCTTTAGAAATAAGCATCACCTTTGTACGTATTTTTCTGCTCCTTTCTTCCTGTGTGTTCATTCATGGTTAAATAAATAAATCTTCCGGAATAAATTCTCTGAATGATTGTGAAAACCGCATCAAAAACCGTTGCGTAGTTTAGAAAAACACCACGGTCACACAGACAGACAGATACGGAAAGCGACTTTAATTTAAAATATGCATAAGTACCTATCAGGTGTTATAAGCGTCATGTCACTGTTATGATATTTGTACTAAGCAGTAAGCTTATAACTTACGCACTATTTACGGTCGAGAAGACCCTCCCTAAACACGTCTACGTATGATGTTTGTATTGTCTGGCTGATGGAAAAGTTTGGGCAAGGGGTCCGCGATTTTTGTATTACATACTGGATAAGACAAAAGTGCTTTTCATTGGTGATTTGTTCGCTTAGGCTTAATGGCTTGCATGCTCGAGAAACTTATCGGCTCTATTATTAAGAAGGGATGTGGAACTGAATAATAAGGTTAGTATTGTGGAATAATTTCTGTGTTTGTTAGGGAAACAGGGAAATGGTTGCTACTTGGCTCGTTTCCTTTGCTTTTGTTTGTTTAGGCCATTAAGAGAAGAAATTCCGTTTAGTGCTAGTGCTCTCGGTCATTACTTTTCTCTATTTACCTAGTTTTTCTTTTTACATTGCAATTTTATTTTGGAGAATTTCTCGAGCGGTCTAAGTAAAGACCTCAACCGAATCTGTTAACCCTTCCACTGCTGGTGGCAACATTTCTTCTTTACCTTTGACGTTTGTAAAATGCGTACTGTTTAGTGCTGTGCTCTCGGTTATTAATTTTCTCTATTAATCTAGTTTTTCTTTGTACATTGCAATTTTATTTTGGAGAATTACTTGAGCGGCCCAAGTAAAGACCTCAACCAAATCCGTTAACCCTTCCACTGCTGGTGGCAACATTTCTTCCTTACCTTTGACGTTTGTAAAATGCGTACTGTTTAGTGCTGTGCTCTCGGTTATTATTTTTCTCTATTTATCTAGTTTTTCTTTGTACATTGCAATTTTATTTTGGAGAATTACTCGAGCGGCCCAAGTAAAGACTTCAACCAAATCCGTTAACCCTTTCACTGCTGGTGGCAACATTTCTTCTTTACCTTTGACGTTTGTAAAATGCGTATAGAAACGTTGCCCTCTTTGGCCCTATGCCGCCATAAAGTGGAGTTTCCTCATGGTTTACGACAAGTCGCAGCTCCCGCGCGCCTTTTTTATTCACGACAGATTTAGTAGTCGACACGTGCGTGTGATTTACACGTGCTTTTTATAAGTATAATATATCGGTGTTTTATATTAAATAAAACTTGATTTATATGGAAGCTGTTTTTAGAAGTGTTAACGTATGCGAATTTTAAGTGTCTGCAGTATTTATGGTTATTTTTATGTAATTCGCGGGAATTTTGAGATCCCATTTACATTAAGCAGTTTGGTAAAAGGTTGTGTGTAGTCTAGTGTTTTATATTTTCGTCAGTTTTCAAATTCTTTTTTTTGTCAAGCCAAGACACCCTTTTGAATCTAAAGCACTGAGCAGACTATTGCAAAGAGAACCATATTTAATTATCAACTTGAAAACAAAGATTAAAATAGCATACACCTTTGTCCAATGTCGAGTTGACATTAACCTAAAACCTTTTTATTCGCCTTTTTATTATTCATTTAATTTTTTAAATTTAATTGTCAGAGTGTCGGTGTCACATTTTTTTATTGGACTGAGATGTAAAGTAGATGGCTGAATATCATTATGCGAGATTACGACACGATATAATGCATGTCTTTTTTTTTTTGGGTTGGAAATCATCAAATGACCTCTCCCGCTCTGGGTGGAGCGGAAGGGCGTGTCAGACTCTTACTGACTAAAACCCACCCGTGTTCCTTCAGTTTCCTGTGCGCCAGGGCCACGGTAACTCTTTCGAATAATCCGCGACCCCGGCAGGCATCGGTCCTATCGGACCCCGTCAATGGTGCTGACATCTCTTTGAGGCGCGCGTGGAACACGACGCGCCGTCGACCCGGGCCTGGTCCTTACCGGACGGCGAGCTGCCCATTGCTCGCCGTCTGCAAGCCCACGCCTACGATGGCCGGGAGTCGGCAATCGACTCCCGACGCCCAGGGTGTCTCCTCCTGCGGCGACTAGGGGCGCGAGGGCGCAGTGATTGCCTCTCCCTCTCGCGCTCCGCCTCCTCCTTCGCGAGCATTACTGCTTCGCAGAAAGAGGTGACGGCTTCCCATTCCCTCTCGCTCCATACCATGGCCTGAACCAGGGCCGGACGCGAGAGGTCGCCGCCGCCGATCGCCGCCACGAGGACACTGCGGTGCTCCACCCAAGCCGGGCAGACCTCCACCGTATGCTCCACCGTGACCTCCGGTCGCTCCGCACAATGATAACACCCGGGCGTTTCCTCCCGCCTTATCCGAAACAGGAACCTCCCGAAACAGCCATGTCCGGTGAGGATCTGCGTCAGGCGGAAGGTGAGGACGCCGTGGCGCCGCTCAAGCCACTCCTCAAAGAGGAGTTTTACCGCCGCAATTGTGGCGTGCCTTGCGCTGGGTTGCGACAGTCGCACTCTCCATGCCGCCACGAGATCCCGCCGGATATAATGCTGAGTCGGTAAAAAATATTCTATCATGCAATGAGCAGACATATGTAGCCGTTAAGATACATATTTTGGATGTAACTCTGTCTACTAGTTCCAAAAAACTAGATAACACAATTTACAACCAAAAATGCTGTTAGTCCAAACTCAAACTCAAAGCATTTATTTCAAATAAACCAATTACAAGCACTTTTGAATTGTCAAGGAGTCGGTCAGTCAGAAAGATGAAGCTAGTTGCCCATTCCAAAGCGTAGTCGGTACCTATGGAGAAGAACGGGCAAGAAACTCCACGGACACTCTTTTAAATCAAAATATGGTTACAAAATATTGGTTACATCATTCATATTGAAATTATGCATGTGAGAACGATGCAGAACGTTAACAGCGTCTGTAATAAAAAGACAAAACAATTCAAATATTAAATTAAAATAAGCCGTGACAGCTAAGAGATGACCAGTCCATACCGACGGCGCCCGTTCACGAACATACCCTATAGTCCTATAACAGAACTATACACAATCCAGAACACACTATACTGCTATAAAAACAACAACATCAATCAACTTGTGTAAAACACAGCTTTTGAAAAAGCCCCACAATTATGTATTCACCTCAATTAAAACAAACAAACCCAAAAAAAAAAAACATTTTAAACTCAGAACGCGTTGCGTCACATACAAAATGAACGCAACCCCCTGACGGATACGGCGAATAGAAACGTCGCGAAAAATATACTGCGTTACAGGAAACGAATACAAATACGAATAAAAATAAATATACAAGAGGAATTCCGGGAGTGTGCGGAAATGAGAAATACCATATTCCAGTTGAACCCCAATTCGCGGCGGTAGGGTTGGCGTATGTACGTTGTTGCAGCCAGTGTTACGCCGAGTAATGAAAATCGAGTATTGAATTATGTAATGACGGCGTGTACTGCATGGTATTGTGTGTGTCGTTGGTGTGGTGTTTAAGTTCACTTCATTTTACGTACTCTATGACATTTTAATGTGTCTATATTTATTTTATTTCCACAAATTACATTCTTTTATTAGTTATATTAAGTTGACAAGTATTTTAACAAAAATTTGTAATTTGAGGGAAATCTGGACTCTAAACTAGGCCTACGCCCATTACATCACATAGTAAAGGTTATCAATGTGGTACAATTGATTGATGGAGTGTGTGTGTATGTTCGTGAGAGAGTGTGTGTTTGTGTGTTTGTGTGTATGCCTACATTTATTGTAAGTAAGTACATAGATCATTTTATAAATATATAATAATTACATGCGCATAGAGAAATAAATATTATAATATACGTAAATAACTACCAGGCACTTGTCTCACCATCTCCGAGTAACTTTCCGTTCTATGGAATATTATACTGGATGATTTGATGCATTATTTTAGAGTACCTATAGTGTAGTGAAAAATTGCTTCTAGAAGTGGCGTAATTCAGATATTAGTCTAGCTGTTGCAATTTGTTGCAATTGCAACCATCTAATATTTTTACCACGGCATGAGATGCTTTTTATATTATTACTAGCTTTTGCCCGCGACTTCGTCCGCGTTAAATTTCTTGTTCCACCGACCCACCTCGTCGCCGTCGCATTGCATCGCCTGCCCGTGCTATTATTTCGTTTTCATTTAGCGTTCTTTCTGACTTTTATCTTTTTGCTCTTCTCCTAAGGACCCTAGCGTGATTTTAAATAGCCTTCCTTAAGAATTGGGCTAACAAATGCAAAAATATTTTTTCCTTTCCGACCGGTAGTTCCAGAGATTACCCCTATATATAAACTTTTAACCCTATATATAAATTTAGTTTTGTATAATTTAGAAGTATATTGCAATTTTGTAAATGTGAGTACAATGGATTCGTTTATTATATACTTATGTTGACTTGACAGCATGGCAGTAGAGACTATGTCATGCTCACTTAAATTTCTCACTGTTGGTGGCGCGTGTGTTGGATCATTCGGTTCCCTACAAAATGGTTGAGCTGGATGGTGCTGATCCACGCGTCATGTTCGTGAACGGGCGCCGTCAGTTGAGACTGGTCATCTCTTAACTGCCACGGCTTATTTTTATTATTAATCTTATATTTTGAATTGTTTTTTTATATATTTTTTTTCATTGTTCTCGCATATAGAAGCAACACGAATAATGTACCCAGGATTTTGTAATATCTTGATTTAAAAAGAGTGTCCTTGGAGTTTCTTGCCCGTTCTTCTCCATAGAGATCTACGTTTTGGAATGGGCAACTAGCTTCAACTTTCTGACTAACTGACCGACTCTTTGACAATTCAAAAGTGCCTGTAAATGGTTTAATTGAAATAAATGCTTTGAGTTTGAGTTTGAGTTTGAAAAAAAGAAAACAAACAAACAGATTTTACCTATGTATAATATTAGTATAGTTGTTCGGTCACCAAACGTGATAATCATTATAATTTTTCCATAATTTTAGTGGAGGTATTATCCACTCTATGTTACTTCCTTCCTCGAAGTTTAGGTACATAAACTCTAACTATTCTGATCTTTGGACTGATAAGTAACTAGGGTCGTCGGATATAGTTGAAGTTTATTAAGAAACCGATGGATGTTTTCGGATAAAATTTAATGTGATAAATGACCTGTTTGTTTTCTATTAATTTTATTTTATTTTATTCGAAAACATTCATCGGTTTCGTATTAAATTTCAACTATATCGACAACCCTGGTTACTTCTCTCTTTTGGTTACTGTACCTGTAGGTACCGACACGAAGAAGCATCTTTAATATATGAGCCGGATTCAATAGCTACCACATGTATTGATTAAGATTGTCATAGTGAGACCATAATAATAGCCAATCCGACGTCTCAAGTATTTTGTAATACTTCTAAATTCTTATTGGATTTCTCTACTATCATACCCCAAAATACTATCTAACATTGCGAAAATAAACGCCATATTGACTGCACATTTTCATGTCACTAAATATTCTTCAATAGACAGGTGGTATGTTGCTCGTGAATATTTATCGGCTCAACGTGCATGCATCTGCTGCCAAATAATAGGTCTTTACCTATGAAATTGCCGTTTTGTATGAAAAAATTTAAACGAATTTTTTTCATGAATTTTTTATTTGTATTAATCGAAGTAATCACCCATGCAATCAATGCATCTTTGCCATCGCAGTGGCAGTTTATTGATGCCCTTCTTAAAGAAATCAGCTGGACGGGAGGCAACAAATTCTTCAAAGGCATTTTGTACTGCCTCTCGGGTATTAAATTTTTTTCCCGCCAAGAAGTTATCCAAATTCTGGAAAAAGTAGTAGTCTGTAGGCGCAAGGTCTGGTGAGTAGGGCGGATGACGGAGAGCTTCCAACCCCAGTTCTTGCAACTTGGAGACCGTCTGCTGTGCAGTATGAGGTCGCGCGTTGTCGTGCAGGAGCAGCGGAGACGAGCGATTGACCAATGCTGGTTGGAGATGCGCCAGCTTCTCCATCATTGTGTTCAGTTCTTCACAGTACACATCTGCAGTAATGCTCACCCCGTTTGGTAAGAAGCTGTGATGAATCACACCGGCGCTAGACCACCAAACAGTGACCATCACTTTTCTAGGGGTAAGTTTTCGTTTAGGGCATTGTTTAGGTGCTGAACCAGGATCCAACCAACTTGCTGAGCGCTTACGGTTATCAAACAGAATCCATTTTTCATCGCAGGTAACAATGCGGTTCAAAATTCCTTCATTTGTGTGTCTGTTGAGCAGTGCAAGGCACGTCTCGACGCGTACTTCGCGCTGGCGATCATTGAGTTCGTGGGGCACCCATTTGTCAAGCTTTTTTACCTTGCCAATTTGACGCAAATGGACCAATATTGTTTTGACGCTAACGTCGAAAGCTGCTGCTAATTCAGCCGTAGATTGTGTATCATCAGCTTCCACAATCGCCTTTAATTCGTCATTGTCGACCAAAGTCTTCGGACGACCGCGAGGTTCATTTTTCAGGTCGAAATTTCCAGAACGGAAGCGAGCAAACCAATAACAGGTGGTGCGTTGGTTTGTAGAGTTAGCTCCGTAAACGTCGTTGATGTTGCGTGCCGCTTGTGCCGCGTTGCTGCCACGACGGTACTCATATTCCATAATTACTCGAATTTTTAACGTATCCATGATGACGAAAAAGATTGAAATGCGATGAAAATGTAACACTAATCAATAAAGAAATGACTACTTTTAGAAAAAAAAATCCATGTTTTTAAAATAAAATTAATTTGAAATTAGAATTCATAGCCAAACAAAAATTATTTTGATTTGAAATGGCCAGTACTGCAGAACGGCAATTTCATAGGTAAAGACCTAATATACAGCGAGCCTTACATTTTAAACAGCTTTTATTCTGGAAGGTATAAACGGTAATATTTTAACAATATTATAGCTGGTATCTATTTATGCAATTTCTTGATACCTACATTTTCTATAAACAAACGTCGATAAATTTTCTACTATCCTATTTCTGGGTAGGTACTCTCGCAGGTCACCTAGAAGGTTGTCGACTGCTTAACCGGTCTTGCCTTAATAAATTAAGGCCTCCAGCAAGGCCTTAAAAAAACTTATAAAGTAGGCGACTACACGCTAAGCCGAAGTCCGTACCACACAGGAGGTGCCCTTTATGGGGTACGGACCTCGGCTTAAGGCGTCGCTGGGGTAGGGCAGCAAGGAACACGCTGGATCGGAATTATTATTAAGGGACGAATTTAAAGCTACCGGCTCAGCGGAGCGGGCCGGGTCGGGTCGGGGCGGACGAGGATTGGGACGTCGACGACGAGGACGGCGGTCTGTTTCTGTGTAGGTAAGTACCTAATTCTATATTTACTCATTGTCATGGATCCTTCGAAATTACTTAAATTATCTACATGTTGTGTAACACATTTTAGTCAAATAGGAGTTTTTCGCACTGCGTAAGTAGTGTTTGCTTATTTATTAAGACATCTAGTTCTATACGTGAAAGTGCTTTTTAGATTCATTTAATAAATTGAAGATATTTTGACAAAAGCGACAAATATTTCCCAACCGCTCACACAAAATGTATCTCGCAAAAACTACTTATAACGTCTAACAATGTAATCTACACAAAACGACACAACTCTTCCTACCTATAAACATCAACCACAGACCCTAAGCGGTGTAGGCAGAGACTATGGTGGTGTGGCCGCCTGTCAGATTGCGGCGTCGACTGCATCAGGATTAACTGGCGTGGTCGCGACTCTGCTCAATGTTACTAAAATACGTGTCGCTTGGAAGGAAGGGAACAAGAAACAGATGTGCGAAAGAGTTTTGGTTGATTTTTGCAGCCTTTTTAAATATTGGTGATGTTAAATTCATTGAATGCTCACGTGATGGGTATTTAAACCTGTGACACGAAGATTTCGCCTTTAGAGCAGGCTTTTCACAGTATGTTTAGTATACAGGGTTATAGGAAAATTCGACCTATTTCTTGAAACGGGTTATACTAGAGGTCATTAATTAGCAACAAATGAAGTCCAGTTAACTAGGGGTCAAAACTGAATGGTTACCGAGCTGTGTCGTTTCTTCGATTTTTGACTAAAGACCTTTTATTTCTGAGATTATGTAAGTTATGGCCAAGTAATTTTTTTATGATCACTCATTTTTCAGATTTCAGAAAAGTATGAGTTAAATGTTTAGAGTGGAGTAATTTTCATATAATTAATTGTTTTTGGTAAAATCAGATAAATTCAAAAAAATCGAAGAACCGGTACAGCTCGGCTACCATCGAGTTTTGACCCCTAGTTAACTGGACTTATTTTGTTGCTAATGACCTCTAGTAGAACCCCTTTCAAGGAATAGGTCGAATTTCGTTGTCATTCTGTATAAAGAAGTTT
This sequence comes from Dryobotodes eremita, assembly GCA_917490735.1. NCBI lineage: Eukaryota > Metazoa > Arthropoda > Insecta > Lepidoptera > Noctuidae > Dryobotodes > Dryobotodes eremita. Next base: position 19,939,533 of record OU823249.1, on the reverse strand, counting down.
CTGAAATACTGAGTCATCCTGTATAAAGAAGTTTTTAAAAGACTCAGGTTTTAGGCTTGACGAAGTTACTTTCATATATAAGGTAAAAGACAAACGAGCCAGTGACTAAGACGAAGAGACTATAAATACTAATTAGGAGATATTGAGAACTAATGACATTGTTACAAATACCACATATCCAAAGCGACGTCAATATGTATGTCAGTCAAAACCATATTTCTATATTAACAAGACGTATGACAATCCCTTACAGACTTCACGCAACGACACGCCCTACAAACCTCAAGCAAGCATAGACAATAGCAACACGATTTCCATTGTGATACGTAATCGGGACGTTTCTCTACAACGTTGTGTAGTAACCGCGATTTAAACAATAGCATTTGAGCTTATTACGTGTTCGTAGCCTGTCTGTCTGTCATATCTAGCAAGTTGGTACAAAGGATTGAAGATGTTGGAGTTTCAGCTGGTCGGATGTAGAGTGCATTTAATTCTGTGTTGTTTATTAAGCTTGTATTGTCTAGATTCGCTGATTTTCAAAGGATTATTCTGCGGTGCGGTGTTTGCTGTAGTATTTCATTTTTATTACGTTGAGCATTAAATGGTAGGCGCTTTATTTTTGATAGAAACTGGAGATACATAAATTGAAAATCTAAAAGTAAAATTGAAATGTCTTAGAGATGATCATGATGATCTCATTTTCCCCTATTAATCTTTCCCCTCCCTTTTTTACTTACTTGTAAATATTAATATTTTAATTTTAAGACTGTTACCTTTTAAATTATGTAAATATTAATCTTAGAAAAATTAAAATAAATGATGAAATGAATGATGAATGTTGAAAGTTTAGATAGTTTTTGTTCTTAGCTTGTACGCCTAGCTTAGGCACCAGTCTCCCACAATATAATTAAAATTATTATGTTTTTTGACGACGACGATGCACGATCGAACGAGACTGCAAAGTTCACCAAAACATATTTTGACAGCCCTGCCCAAAAACACCGATAACAAGCGTGCGTAACCGCATACTATGCAACGCACATGCGTTGTTATTTCTATGTAAATTTACATATTGATATTTTTGTCGCGCGACTACGCGCCTGAGATTTATCACGTCTCTCGTGGGGCGTTGCACGGTGCGAGAAAACGCGCCGACTGCGAATGGTGTATTGAATGAGTATTGGATATAAATCACATCTGTTGCAACCCTAAGGTGGTGGAAATTGCTGATGGTGCTTTTGTAGTTTTCTTTGTGCGGCGTTTTATTATTTGCGGTATCTACACATATATAATAGAATAGAATCTCTTTATTTTGTACACCATAAAAATTACAGATATAAATGTAGACATTATGTCACAATATTAAGATGAAATCAATCAATGATGATCAATGTGATGATGTGTAGTGTGTTATGTGTGTGTTGTGTGTTGTGTTATGTCATTTGTGTGTATGTATGAGTGTGTTGTGTTATGTCGTTTGTGTGTATGTATGTGTGTGTTGTGTTATGTCATTTGTGTGTGTGTATGTGTGTGTGTGTGTGTTATGTTATTATGTGTTGTGCGTTTGTGTGTTGTGTATTATTGATATATTTTCGAAGGGAAAGAGTTCGTTTTGAGCAGTTTCGAGATAACGTAACAAGAAAATTTTACCAGTATAAAAAGTGCACTTGAATGAGGATCTAAAAGTTTTACGGTCAGCAAATAGGATGGCAGGGGCGTCGACGCACAGCCTGGTACCATGGATTCTGTACATAATTCTGAACTCCCCTGCGTGTAAATTTTTCGTGGATTATTTTAAATAATTTTTCTCTGCCATACATTTTGACCGCATACGTATTGCACTTTTCTGTGAAATAGAAAAAATTCTACTCCAGGTGACCTAGAATCATGTGCTGAATTCATGGTTTCAGTTTGCGACTCGATATCCCTGCCAATCCTATTTAAAACAATTTTTTTTACTAAAGGTCAATTTTAAACAAAGCTACTAATATGTAAGTGAATCGACAATTTGACAACCAATTTAAATAAGTAGAAACATCTTTCAAAACATAATAAAAGTCCGTCAAAACTCAATATCTAATTACTCGGCCATTCTGATTCCGCAGCGCGAATTCCACGCGATTGGTGGCCTATAATAAGCAATTTGGGCATCAAAAATATTATTTCATTACCGCCAAAACATTTCGCGGGCCGCTGCGCAATTTCGCGCAGTATTAATAACTCGTTTAATGAGTTGCATAATTCATGGCGAGAGGAAATAATGTAAATATTGAACTATTGGCATAGAGTCACTGAGTTTTATTGACATAATAGGGTTTTGGATGGCGTTTAGGCGGTTAATAATTTTTTTTGCCGGTTGGTTTTGTCAGACTGTCTCGTTGGTAGTGTTTGCAAGCACTACTGCTGAGCATGCGGTCCTGGGTTGAATTCCCAGGTCGGGCAAAATGTTATTGGGTTTTTCCTTAAGAAGTTTCTCGCTAGTAGTCCGGAGTTTAGATTCGTGCCCGGTTGATGACAATAGGCTCGCCTTCTATTACATAGGACTTAAACTAAACGTAACTGGCTAAATGTGGGTGTACTTTAATATTTTTATTATTTGTTTTTTGGGTGGGAAATCATCAAATGACTTCTCCCGCTCAGGGTAGAGCAGCAGGGCGTATCAAACTTTTACTGACTAAAACCCACCCGTGTTCCTTCAGTTGCCTATGCGCCAGGGCCACGGTAACTCTTTCGAACAATCCGCGACCCCGGCAGGTATCGGCCCTATCGGACCCCGTCAATTATGCTGACTTCTCTTTGAGGCGCGCGTGGAATACAACGCGCCGTCGCGTCGACCCGGGCTTGGTCCTTAGCGGACGAGCTGCCCATTGCTCACCGTCCGCAAATGTGGGTGACTAATAGATAGAGCTCTGCCTAGCCCTTCGGGGATTACGTGCGTGATGGTGTTATGAAATTAATGGCGAAAGTAAATATTGAACTATTGGCATAGAGCCAATACGTTTATTGAAATAATAGGCGTTTGTTTGGAGTTTAGGCGGTAATGTTTATTTTTTGTGGCAACTCGGTTTTTGACTGACGTGTCGGTGGCTGGATTTTGTTGACAGATTTCTATACAAAAACCAGTACAGTCTTTCCACGGTTATTTTACCAACCCAACAGCAACCTTATCGTAACGAGAAAAATAATATTTTTTTAAAACAAGCTTTTATTAGTTGTTGGAAACATTGAATTGTCTATTACTTTTTAAGATAGTTTTCTTATCTGTGCCATTCTTTTATAAAAAACTATATATTATCTATGGCTCTTTCTCTCGAACAAACTACGAAGCTGAGCACACGCATTTTTCATATAAAAATCCTCAAATTCCTCCAACAAAGAATACGCCAGGAAATCACATAATCCGGTCTTCTACAAATAAAAAATAACTAAAATGTTAAAAATTGTTTTATTCCGATTGGAATTGGAATTTCGTTTTCTTACCATAATGTTACTTTACTTTTCTTACTTATCATATAGGTACATACACTAACGACTTCTTCAATGTACACAGATTAAAAAATCACGTTAAAAAAACTCTAATACTACACCCATGCATATTCATAAAATTCTCACTGAAAATAAATGTCATTCATAAATCACACAGTAAAATATTTACTATTCGGATACATTTACTGTCAACAGATGCATAGGTCACAGACTGTATAAAGCAATATTGCTGAAACAATGACATTCTAGTCACTTTGTCTAGGCCCTCTGTTACAGTTGAAATTCTAAATCTTAACCTTAGTGTAATTAAGATTTTTATAAAAAGTTCGGGCCCAGTGAATTATTAAAGGTAGGTAAAATAACTTACGACTACTCCAACGTATCTAGATTTAAAAACAAAACACGTTAAAAAGCACTAATATTACACCCATGCATATTCATACAATTCTCACTGGAAATAATGAATATAATTCATAAATCACACAGTATCATAAATATGATACTGTGTGATTTATGAATATAAATACTATTCGGATACTGTTGACAGTAAATACTGTCAACAGATGCATGTGTCACAGACTACATACAGCAATATCGCTGAAACCAACTGTGAAAACTGTTTTTTTACGCTGCAGTGATTAAAAAGGAAGGGAATGGCGCAATGACGCGATAAATACACGTCCGGACAATATTACTAGCGCAGTATGTAAACATTTTGATAATGACGTTATTGTTATCTGAATTGCTGAATAAACATAATTCAAATATTGTTTATTGCCTTTATATAGGAAATGGGATAGAAAGTACAGTATTTTTTTTAATTAATTCATTTTGATGGACTTGTTTTTTGTAGGTACCTAATTGTTTGGATTGGGACTATGAAAGTAAGAACGAAAATACATTTATTTAGCACAGACTAAAAGGCACACAACATAATATTCTGTTCTTTTTTTGTATTTGTGTTTTTCATTGCGTCATGTTTACCGAGAATAAATGTATTTTCTGTTTTTTTCTTTCAAATAAAAAAAGGGTACAGTAAGTAAGCGGTTATTGACATACCGTTCCATTATTTTCATACCGATTCAGATTATTATCGGTAGACGTTTCGATGAAAATTTTCTTTGTGAAAGTAAACAAAGTGATACTTATTCATCAATCAGGTAGATTTCAAGGATTGCATGTCAAATTTAAGGGTTTTCAAAGCAAAATTGGCCGCCCAAAGTGGTTCATTCGTTGCGTAATGATATTAATTTATTTGAACGTCAGTTGTGCGCGTAGGCCGCGTTAATCTTGATAAACTGGCTAGATAATCGCAACAAATCGGGCTTGGTATTGTTGTACGGTTTGTTTATTCCTGAAATTGTCTCCATTTGTTGGTTTAGTTTTTGTTATTTGTTGGGCTTTTAGCTTTTCTGTAAAGTAGATAGTTAGATTTTTTATTGAGTCGAAAAAAAAAAACTTCCGTTTAAAAAACAGTTTTAAACCTTCGAGTCTTAGTAAAAAAAAACTTTGCCACGCTTGCCTATTTTAACCGCGGAATTCAGGAAACGTCCCTGGCACGGGCCGCAGTGCACTAATTGTTTCCAATAAACAACTGCAGTAGGTACACAGCTTCCAACAACACCAATGTGGGTTTAAAGTGCAAAACGATGAAAAACAAGTTCCAAAAAGTTACATAGTTACATATGTCTGCTCTCCAGTGTAATGAGATCTCTTTATTTCTCCGTATGAAGCTTTCATCAGCGCGGTCCATACATGTTCTGAACATTCGGGATAAACGGACTTTTTGACAAACGTCCACATTTTACAGCGCGATATTTTACGACTTTCCCGCTTGCAATGTAATTTAACTTTCTTTGGCTTTAATGGAGTGCATGGAAACGGATGTTTAGTGAGAGCTGACATTGATGCAAAGTGCATGTTGCATCTTTAATACAGGCTTTCTGGGTAACTTTAAAGTGTAAAACTGTCGATGTTTTTCTCGTATTGCCTAGAATTTGCAGACGGACTTGTTTTTATTTGGATGTTTATCCTAGTCTCGTCAAATAGGAATATACTTCTTGGTTTTGTGTTAATACTTCAGAGAATGAAATGCTGTTCGTTGGTAAGCGCATCACTTGAGAGAGGCTGGCGCGATTTTGTTGTTTTTTATTTTATAATGTACGTAATAGTCCGAGAGAATTAGGTTTTTATGGAAAGAACAATTGGAAAAGGTACCCAGTTCTTTTTTTAATTCGGTTAAGCTGAACGTCTTTTTTTCCATGGGATTTTGTATGAACTATTGTTATTTGGACAGGACAACGTTCGTCTGGTTAGCTAGTAAAGGATAAATACCAACAATTTTTTATTAGGTACCTACTAGCTGTTACCCGCAGTTCGTCTGCGATCCAGGATGAAAAGGAGTCCATGTCCTTCTCCAGATCATGGTCGACCCATGTGTCAAATTTCATCGAAACCCGTTCATTCGTTTTAGCGTGAAAGCGTAACAAACAAACAAACTTACTTTCGCATTTATAATATTAGTTAGGATTAGGATAACAACAAAAAAAATAGATACCTAGTAGCTATGACAATTTTTTAAAACACTACGCCATGTTTGATACCAACAACGTTCTGCGGCAAACAATTAAATCTCAACCATCATCTACTTATTCTGTTTCTCTTGATTTTTTGAAACTTCGTATGACTGTCACACGTGCTAAGCATCGAACAAACCTCAAATCTACAAATATTTCGTAGTTCGTAGGTAATCCGATGCATCGAGTGTCGCTCCGCATTTGTCAACAATGTCGCGTGCTGCGGGCGACATCGGCGCACTAATGGGAATGCAAATGCGTTGTCTCTTTGTCGTGCGTGCGACCCGAGCAACACTCGCTCTTGAATGCATGCACTCCATCGGCTGTGATGTGGGAGACTTCCTTAGGTCATGCGTTTTGTGCTGGTAAAGGCGAGGTTGCAGTACTTTTTGACTTTCTTAATTTTCTGTAAATCTAGACAAATGTAAAAGATGCGCAAAAAATATTTTAGGAAAATTGAACATGCGGTCAAGCGCAGTGTGAAGACAGAAACGTAAATTATAATACTCGTAATTGGCTCAATAGAAAAAAGACATAAAGATGACATTTAAATATATATTTAAAACGTGTACCTTGAAGAGATTCCATCATGAAACCATGCAAAAGTTATACCAAAAGATAAGGCTTATTGTTTTTAGGGCATGTTGAGAACACATTTTATAATATTTATTTATAATTTTTTAAATATATACAAAATCTAGCAGATCAAGCGCTCGCACCGGCTGGCCAGTGCCCGCCGAGACGCACCACAAGACACACCGCACTACAAGAGGGGCTTAAGTCGGTGTACCAGATCATTGTGTCAAGGGAACTATGCGTAGAAACTTGTAGAGAAAACTTATTGTTAGATTTCTGTCAACTACCTATGTTATTTTAGTTTCTGAGACGATTTAGTTGGGTTGTTGTTGTTGCTATGGAATTATAAGAAGCCAGAGTGCTTATTAGGTCAATTATTTTAAGTGATTCCGCCATTCTAGCAGCCAAGTAGACGTGGTAAAATGTATTTTACACGGGGCAAGAAGCTAATATGGCAGGAAGAATGCTAGTAGGAAGTAGGGTAACGAAAAAGACGGACAACAGCCCACAAAGCACACTCCTGTTGCTTCACCATTCCAAAACATAATTTCCCCACATCAGCTTAATTAAAACTAATCCAACAACACACTAAACCGCATTGCATACCACAAGCTAAACACGAGCTACAATAAAAAGCGATTTTACCACACCCATACATAATCTGTTATCTAGCTCGGCAAATACCAGCTCTCATCGGCCAGTATGCAAACATTGCAGCTGTAATGGGAAATGCAAATGCTACGTTTATTGCGCAGTGTTGTTTGCGAACAGCCGATAGTGTGCTACCGGCTTTAGGTTTGTTGTTCGCGGTTATCTATTACGGTGATAACGGGTACGCAAAAATGGATTTGGTGGTGGTTAGCTGATGGTTTATGTTGGTTTAAGTAAATAAAAGGCTTAGGGCTTAGCAAAAATATCAGTTTTGTTTGTATAGTGTGGTGATTTAGTACCTTACTTGCACTTTGGTGATGGATTGACAGGGCCTTTGAAGGTAAGGTCAGGGAAATTATTTGTTAAACAAACTGACACCCTATATCAATTTGCCGTGTTATAGCCATTTCATTCCTTTGAATATACCTACGGACGATTTACGTTAGTAGACAATTTGCTTAGTCTTCTGTATTTACTTCGACGCTTAAGTGTCCTTTTATTTTTTAATTAGTCTTTTAATTTCGTACCTAGTGTAAATGGTAAGCTGTGTTAAATATTGTAAAAGAAACTGATTAGAATTAATCAATAAATCATAATTGGCTTAACAATTAAGTTTCTTGACTGGCTATAACAGCAAGAGTAATAAAACCACGCATAAGGGTAAGAATACAGCTACATGAATACAAAATAAGTAAGAACAGATTTAACATCTAGGTGCTCAGAAGCTTGTGGTTTTCTTTACCAAGCAAACAAATTGACAGTCTACAAATTATGTAAACAGATCGTTGGGTAAATGGATCAAAACAGCTTGTTTAAATAAATAGAATATCGAGCAGTGTTCGGAATCTTTCAAACTGAAGTAAAATGGAAAATGCACACAAGTAAAATCAAAACTGAATGTTTATTTAATAACACATAACATCACGCTTGTATTCCTAGAAAGGTTGGACAGAGGTGCACCAAAAGTTACACCCAGATTTTGCCAGTTATGTTTAAGTGGCATAATGGTGGTGGTGTGGTGGCGGTGGTGTGTTGTGTGGTTGTGTGTGTTAATTGTGTGAGGGTGTATTTGTGTGTGTGTGTGTGTGTGTGTGTGTGTGTGTTTGGTATGTGTGTGGTGTGTGTGTTTGGTGTGTGTGTGTGTGTGTTTGGTGTGTGTGTTGTGCGATAACCGGGCACAAATCCAGACTCTGGACTGCTACTGAGAAAATTTCTAAAGATTCCCTTATTATACATAGCTCACCTGATCGCTTTCTGTAAAGATTTTTCACGCCAGTATTCCTCGAAGGGTTAGCCAGAGGTTTACCTATAGTACACCCACATTTCGCCTGTAAGATTTTAGTATTTTCTTCTTTTTTCAATCCGTGTCTTGTTAAGATAGTACTGTGAACATCGAATTCATAATCGTTCACAAACATTTAAAACATGTCTGCTTGTTCAGCACGCCTGTCATCCCACAAGGGTAGTCAATGTCTGCCATGCACAACTCCAATAATACACACACAAAAATAAATAAACAAAAACAAAACACTGCCGAATTCCACGTTTTAAAGCGGGTAGTACAATTTTTTCATTGGCATTAGTGACGGTAGATCGAACATAATTGAGTTGTGCGTGCGCCTGACAGGTATTGTTGTTGCTTGAAATATTGGCTTCAGCTCACTACGTCGGCAGGAGCCAAGCGAGATGGACGCTTTTGTAAAAAGTTTGATTGTTGCTAGATAGCGAATAAATTTAAGGATGGATTGATACATTCTGTAAACTTGACTGATGCAATTCCCAAGAGAGTTTGACCATTTGATTTACAGTTACAGACATAATTATTAACACATTCATAAGCTGATCTGATTTTCAACGTTTCTTAAACCGTTGAAAAGCGTAGCAGTCATGGTCAACACGACGAAATATGAAAATTTATGTCGTAGCCCGTAGTACTTTCAAAGCTCGTAGAAAATAACGCACCCGACTACGCCAACTTAAAATATCCTACTACATAACATAACATTACGTCTATTTTCCGCAAAGGGTTAGGCAGAGAACCTCCTGCCAGGGTCGCGGATTGTTCGAAAGAGTTACCGTGGCCCTGGCACACAGGCAACTGAAGGAGCACGGGTGGGTTTTAGTCAGTAAAAGTCTGATACGCCCTCCCACTCCACCCAGAGCGGGAGAAGTATTTTGATGTATTCCCACTCAAAAAAAAAGGCACAGATATACCTACAGTACACCCACGCTTCGCCATTAACATTTTAAGTCCCTTGTAAAAAGCGGTGAGCCTATTACAAAAAGTCTTTTACACCCAAAATATTAACTTCTCGTTTAAAAAAAGAATATCCACGTCTTGTTCGTGAACGGGCGCCATCAGTAGCGACTGGCCATCTCTTAGCTGCCACGGATTATTTTAATTTTGAATTGTTTTTGTCTTTTTGTTACGGACGCTTTTAACGTTCTGCATCGTTCTCACATGCACTATTTCAACATGGATGATGTAACTAATATTTTGTAACCATATTTTGATTTGAAAGAGTGTCCGTGGAGTTTCTTGCCCGTTCTTCTCCATAGGTACCTACAACGCTTGGGCAACTAGCTTCATCTTTCTGACTGACCGAACCCTTGACAATTCAAAAGTGCCTGTAATTGGTTTGTTTGAAATAAATGCTTTGAGTTTGAGTTTACTAACAAAACATTGCTCAAACTACAACTCAACTCGTTTGAACCGCGTGTCGAGACATTATCGTTCAGTCACAGCGCAGTAAGTCGTAAGTCGTAAGTCGCGATGTTCATATTAAAATCCTTGCTGTAAACACAAGTATTATGAGACAGTCTCGGTTCCTTGAAGCTCATTTCTCTCGTGCCTTGTTACGTTTTGGCCTGTGGTTTGAGTGGGAAGAGTTAGCGAGAGTCTTAAAAAAGGGGTAAATATTTACTTAAGTTTGATTGGGACCAGTAACTTATTATTAGTTCGAATTTACTAAGAAAATATTAATCGAACTTGTGTTTGAGCGGTAGAACAGAAAGCGAGTGTTTTTTTGTATCTAAACTACAAGCTTTATTGTTAAAAGCTATGTAAGTCATGCAAACTTGAATGAATAAAGCTATTTCTGTGGCTTCTAAAATTAACTAAATTTTAAGAGGGGCAATTGCTTTTAACTTGCTAAAAACGGGTGCTAGATTTGACTTCCAAGAATGTAAAAGGTTTTTTTTGATTATTAATATTTTTAGTGGAAACGCCGGGACGACGGCCTAGGATGACATATAGTGACCTTATTGGTGATGTTCTTCAGAAAGGTCAGGTGCGTAGTACTCGCAACCGGCGTGCGTGTATGACCAGATGTATGAACGTAAACGAGGCAAAAGGAGTATGTAAGAATCGAAAGAAAGAGTTTATGTATGTATGTATGTATGTAATAATTTCATGTTTTTTCCAACTTGTACCAAGCTGACTCTTAGAAGAAGGGTTTAATTTGTCTCCAATCGGCTTCAAACATTGACTGCTATTGCAAATGTCTTATTAAACGTCTAGGGCGTCTGAATATGCTTTATATCTCAAATGCTGTTCTTATTCATTTCTGAAAATGTCTGCAAGAAAGTGTACTTCAATTATATATCTTCTAGATTTTTTTGATCATTTGAAGTGTTGTTCATATCCGAAGAAATATGCTACATTAGTACGTAAGGTTTCCAATATGACCTAAAAACTTACCGCTTTCCTCTCCATGGCTATCCGTAAATGGCAATCAAGGATGTACGTCATAACGTACGTGTTTTTTATATGTATGTTCATGTAATTTGCTATCATTTATTGTGCTTTTGTGTGTTGTGCTATGCACTGAATAATTGATTTATCTATCTACTAGCTGCGCCCCAAGGTTTCACGCGCAGAAATCTCGATCCCGTGGGAATATCCGGATAAAAAGTATCCTATGTCCTAATCCAGGTCATAGTCTACCCATGTGCCAAATTTTATCCAAATCCGTTCAGCCGTTTTAGCATGATTGAGTAACAAACATCCAAACATCCACACTTTCACATTTATAATATTATATACTAGCTGCGCCCCGCGGTTTCACCCGCAGAAATGTCGATCCCGTGGGAATATTGGGATAAAAAGTATCCTATGTCCTAATCCAGGTCATAGTCTACCCATGAGCCAAATTTTATCCAAATCCGTTCAGCCGTTTTAGCGTGATTGAGTAACAAACATCCAAACATCCACACTTTCACATTTATAATATTATAGTAGGATAGTAGGATATAGTAGGATTATATATTATATATTATAGTAGGAAGTAGGATTTATCATAAGGATCTGTTATTTAACGACAATTTAGCATCACCGATCCGTCAGAAAGGCTCGGATTATCGTAATTTACCGATCACTGTTTCAGTAAATATAAAATCATTGTTCAGCAGTGAAAAACGGACTGAAAATCATAATAACTACGTCACGAAAGTTACACTTACAGTTAACCCAAAAATAGTTTTCCAAAAATATCAGTCCGATTACACTAAATTATATCCGGTGCCCAGATAATCAAGCCATAATAATATATCATACATTACCCGGTTATTATCCGGAGCGGCTCCCAGCATTACGTACAACGCCCGGGGCGTGTACAGGGTGTTTCATTACACACGTATAATGATCGAGATGGAGAGGATACGAAATGTTTGCTTCAACCGTTATAGTTCTGTTGTTAGAAAAGGATTATTGTAATGTTAATGTGTAATGAAGGGTGGGAATAGTTATAGATTTTGTTGATAAAAGTATCAACAAAATGTTATGTAAATACATAACATAATGTACCTAGCTTGGCCTGGCATAGCACATGTTACCATCTTTGTTCTATGTCTTGTGCACCAACATTGACTAAAATAATCGTAAAAAAACTCCCGTTAAAAAAATACTGAAAGCTGAAATATCTGAATCTAAAACCAATAAGTCACTTTTCAGAACATCCGGAGTTGAAAAAGTGGTTACATATAATATATATTTGTTGAACATGCCAATTCTTCATAAATCGCAATAACAAACATATATTCAGAGCATATAACAATAACCGTTTAGAAAACAGGTAACTTAGACTTATAAGATAGTGAAAACACGAATGGTACATTGATAGAACCCGAAAGAAAAATATAGACAACTTTATAACGATAAAATCTTGCAAAACCACCGATTAAATATACACCAGATTGCACATTTTTACCTGTTTAAGAGAGTTCATTTTAAATTGTTTCTAAAAAAGGATTTCGCTTTTCTCTGCAAGGCATGTCATGTCCGCTTTTCGCACTGGTCAGTATTAATAAAATAAAAATAAAAAGGGTAATTCTCCCGTCTGTGTCTATGTCCGTCGAAGCAGAAGAGACACTTGTCTGTGGGAGGGAGACGTGCATTAAAACCTTCTTTCTTGTACTTGGCAGTCATTAGAGCGTTATGCGCCATGTCTAGGTTGTGGACAAAGATAGAGGCAAGAAGTGGCAAAATTATGAGGCTGTAAATCCGTTTTGAGAAACTGAGAAAACAACCAGATAAGCTGATAAAAGACTCAACTAACTAAGGAATAAACTGCTCCGATGTTGTGAAGGAACGCCAAAGGCATAGTCCTGTGTTCAATGGATCAACTTTTTTGGACCAATACAACTAAATTGATGTTATTTCATTGGGAACGATACCAACAAGAAAACTGAAGTCTTCATTACTTCGCTCATTTGTTATTATCCTAAAAGATTTGATTCACATCCTTAAATTCAACGCACAGTCCACGAAAGTCAAAAAAGTTGGTGCTATTTTAAACCTATCTGTTTTCATCTTTCAACAGTCAACTTGAACTTCCTTTCTCATTCAGCCGTCTCTTTCTACATCCGTGATACGTGTACGCAACATTAGCAATATATCCCATCGTCGTATCTTTCAAGCTAAGATACATTAAATTCGTTCTCTTTGCTACATTATCTCTGTGGTTAACCAACTGACAGATTTGATGGAATGGGTTTGACATGTCGCTTCTAGTAGAGGTGCTTAGTCTTTGTCAACGGGAATATGTTTAAATTAGGAATGTCTATTGGAATGCTTTTGATTTTCTGATGTTGTAGTTGAGTTGTATTGTTGAATGTTTTAAAGTTTTTTTCGTTGGATTTTGTTTTGTAACCGCGTGGTTCTCGCTTGTACGAACAGGGACTTACTACTGGCAATGGAGAACTCGAAATCTTGAATAGATTATGAGAAACTTGTTATGTGTATCTTAATTACTTTACATGTGATAAGATGTAATGAAAAAAAAAAATGTTTAAGACCACGCTACCGATTTGGGGCAACCTGTAATGCTAGTTGTGTTGGGAAAATTAAATAAATAAATAAAATCTGAAAAATATAATGGAAGTATTATTTAAAAGCTGCTTAGCAACAAAATGTAGTCACTGTCTCAAGGCGTCTAAGTAGAACAAAAAGAGCAGACAAAAACAAACTTGAATCCGCAAAATCCTTAAAATTTCCACCAGTCCCAGCTGTTGCTGTTGCTGTTGCTGTGTGTTTTGTTTGTGCAGAATAAACTATTTTTCTTTCTTTTCTTTCTTTCTTCTCTTCTTTCTGTCTCTTTATACATCCGTGATACGTGCACGCAACATTAGCTAGATGTCGCATCGTCGTATCTGTCTCGCTAAAATATATTAAATTCGTTCTCTTTGCCACATTACCTCTGTGGTTAACCGATTAACAGATTTGATGAAATGGGGATGAAATGTCGGTTCTAGTAGTTCTTAGTCTTTGTCAGCGGGATAATGTTTAAATTTTTAAATTATAGAATGCTTTTTTTGAGTTTGTTGTGTTTGAGTTGTATTGTTGAACGTTTTAAAGTTTTAAAGTTTTTTTTTTTAAAGGAAGGATCTTGTAGGTGTTATTGAGTTCACTGGCCATGAAAGATAATGTGAAATCTACAAAAACAATAAGTTAGGCATATCTTAAAGTATTATGGTGAATGTACTATTTACAAGCTGTATAGTGTATGCCAGTGAAAGTTTGCTCTAAATTGTCAAAATGTGAACAAAAAACAAACTTTAATCGCCAAAAATCCTTAAAATTTCCGCCCGTCCTAGCAAAATTTAAGAGAAAATCTCCATCATTTGAGCGTAGTAATAATAATAATAATAATAATAATTTTTATTGACACAAATACAGCTTTTACAAACTTTGTTTGAAGCCCTGGCTCCTGAGCTAGGTAGCAACCTGTGTTACAGGAGCCAGTGTCTTCGCCCATTTATGGTTAATTTCATAACAATGTGCAATAAGCAAAAGAAAAGGAGAAAAGACAAACGACGTAGTCAAGACAAAGTGACGATTATATATCCTGTTACCAGCGCTCATTTTGCTAATTCAGGCCCATACATTTCGGCAAACAAAGTTAATCTCTTCATCCTATTACCGGCAACTTGTCGACCTAGTTTTGTTTACAGCATCACACAGATGAAATGCGGTAGTTCCGATTTTTTTTGTTTATTTTTGTATTCGGTATGGAAAGGTGCAGGTGTATCCAAGGGGCACTTTTTGGCTACGGATCTATGCAAAGGGTGGCACCACTTTAACCAAACTATCCAATCCCGAATCGATGTAAAGAAGTTCCGGCAGAATGCTTGAAATAAACTTACACTTTTATAAGTAGCCAGTTGTATAGTGTGATGTTAAGAAATTCCCGTGTTCCATTATACCATTTCTTGGTATAAAGGGTGGCAGGGTCATCGAAGCGCACTCTGTAACCATGCACTCAGCACATGATTCCAGACCCCCTTGAGTAGATATATTCCGACAGTTATTAAAAAAAAAACTGCTGTTTCATAGAAATGTGCAATACCTACGCGGTCAAAATGTATGCAACAGGATTTTTTTTTTATAACCTACGAAAATTTCCAACCCAGGGGCTTCAAAATCGTGTACAAAATCCAAGGTAAAAAGTTGCGCGTCGATATCCCTGTCACCCTGTATTATATTTTCTGACCGGAAAATTTCAATAAGTAGGTACTGCTGTCGCTATGTAGATCTAAGAATTCTCCCCTAAATCAGCACCAAATTTAACGTCACAAAACTTTTAACTCAAAATAATACGTGTCACATTACTTTCAAACTTGTATTACTGTTTCTCGTCTGCTACTCCGTAATCCCCCTCAGGAGAGGGCTCCGTGACATTAATGTCGTGTTATGCTGTAATTAATATCATGACGACACTATTTTATATCATTACATATGCGACAGTTACAAGTCATATATTTCTTTGAGTTACAAGTTTAACGAAGTTTGTGGTACAGTTGGTTAGAAAAGCAGTAAGCTTATTTTGTGGGGAAATATTTAATTTTGTTATTCGCCCATTCTACAAACCAAATATTAGGTTGTAAGGAAAAACCTGGGTATTTATGTATAATATGGAGGGATTTAATTATCACCTAAATCATTGTTCAATATACGAGTAGAATAGAATTTAATACTTACTCTTTATTATGTACACCATAAAAATTACAGATATAAATGAAGAAACTGTACAAAGGGTGACACAAAGGGAGGTATTATAAAAAAAAAAACAAAATCTCCATTAGTATAATAATAATAATAATACCTATTAACTTTACGTGAAAGTACCTATGAAGACATACTTATTATTTCATTAACCCTTTCTAGAAAGTATCAAAAAATGTTAGGAAGTAGATAGATCATCACCCCTTATCGTCTCACGAATTTAGTCGAATGGGGCACATAAGTTTTTCCTCTAAGCTATGCGATGGGGTAACAATCTGCAATTGTAATCTTTAAATCTTGCTTCTATCGTTATCATGTTAGGGGATTTAGTAGGTTGCATTTTGTACTTATCTACTTACTAACTGTTGCCCGCGACTTCATCTACAATGCAGGATGAAAAGCCTATATCCTGTATCCTTACCCAGGTCATGATTTATGTGTGTGCCTAATGTCATCCAAATCCGTTCAGCCGTTTTAGCGTGACAGCGTAACAGACATACATACAAAAAATCGAATCTTTTCTCTTTATAATATTACTAGCTTTTGCCCGCGGCTTCGCCGGCGTAAAGGTCGGAAGTTATTCCACAGAGACGTACCTACTATCGGGATTTATAGTATCCTATGTCCTAACCCAGGTTTTGACCTATCCGTATGCCTTTCATCTAAATTTGTTCAGCCGTTACGGTATGAAAAGGAAAAAAAAGAACAAAAAAGAACAGACATTCAAATATCTTTTATATAGTTTCGTACCTCAAAGTGAAAAATTGGAACCCTTATAGGATGAGTTCGTTGTCTGTCAAGACCCGTTTCCTCAGGAACGCGTGAAGATATCAAGTTGAAATAGATATCAAAAACTTAGATATACTGTCCCTTGGAGCTGTAAAGAAAATCAAACTTTCAAGTCAACGCAATAAAAAAATACGGCCATTTATGTCACATATTATGTTGTCACTTCAAGATACGGACTATGACTATATTTCCAATCCCTTTAATCCCTTGAAAAGAAGAACACGTTGTGTTGGCATGTTAATTTTAAAATCATCCCCTATTTTACCCCCTTTGGGGGACGATTCTACAAAAACGCTAAAACACGTAATGCTCTATTTCTTACCAAAAGCATAAATTTGAACGTACAAAAGTACCTACAATAAAGCGCTTCATAAATCGTGGGAATTAGTGACTTACGAGTATGTCCGTTAGTTAGTTAGTTTATTAGTATCGAATTCACGACAGATACGCCGGAGGGTAGTTTAGTTCGAAAATAGTTCCATGTTGTTATTGTAATTAATATTTGCTGTGCGGTTTGTATGATGTTTTGTGTTGTCGGTATTACGACTATTACTTAATTAGGAAATTAATATTGGCATTACAGAATTACGAGCTCAAATAGAGTTATTGGAAGATGTATCCAATTCTCGCTGTTGTGGTTAATGCTTCTAGCAATGAAGAAGGAAATAAAATTAAAATGGAAGTATGATCAAAGATTTGATTTGACTACATTTTCGGCGAACTAAATGTAATCAGTTCCGAAAGACAAACTGTTAAAGTTAAGAAACTAATCGAACTTTTGACATTAACTTGGGTCTTTATCAGACGACCCTAGAACCGGGCCATGAAGAAGTTACTTAGTGGTACAAAACTGTAGGAAGACAGTTTTGTCCAATAAATAACTATGTAAGTAGTGCCTACTTAAATATTGAAGCCAGGTTTTTTTTAAATAATTTCCTTTATTTCAAGCTTTTTAGTTTTACTAATTGCAGCATTTCTCATTCCAAGTTACATTCAAACATATAAATTGGATATATTTTTGTAAGCCATTTAATAAAAAATTTGAAGACATAATTTGGCGCCAAAAATCGGCCATTTTATTTTTTTATAATTTTGGTATACCCATTATTACTCTCACAATTAAGACGAATCTAAAGACACCTTTCAGTCTAAAACCCATCAAGCCGTTTAGACTACAGAGAGTGCCAAAGAAATATATATACATACATACATACACTCGAAAAACATAACCCTTGTTCTGGCGCAGTCGGGTAAAAACAGTGAAATTAAATAATGGATTTAAATACTCAATATATTTATTGCTTCCCCAATGTGAAATTAGGTGGGTAAGTTTTACAAAGACATGATCATGTGGACCTTGTCGGGCACAGCAAAGGAGTAGGATTTTAGATGGATAAGATACAGAAATAAAACATTTATTTATATAGTGCTCACAAAAGATAATATAGCACAACGAACAGAAGCAAACACAACTCCATTACTTAATTACAAATTAACAATAATGAATCCAACAGCAACATTATTCGCAATGGTGCGTTAAAAAATCTTAATTAAAATGCCCAGCAACCGTAGAGGCGTATCGTTCAAATGCGACTGTCCTCTTATTGTGGCACTCTTTCGGAGAGGGACACAAAGATGGAGACGTTAAAACCTTTCAGTAACAAAAGTACAACCCAAGATAAAATGAACAGAATTGTGGGCTAGGAGAATTGCGTGGGAGGTAATTTTTACGTGGATTATCATTTTTTCGTCATGCTTCACTTACACAGAGCTGGTTCTTATTTATTTATATATAATCTATTGTATACTAGAAAAATACATAACAAAAAAGAAATTAAATACTACAAAACATACAAGGGCAAAGGGCGAGAGGCCAAGTTTCTTCTTAGGTCTTCGTTCCCAGTGGTGTGAAAAATGTGATTGTTCAGAATAAGTCTATGTAAGACTGGAAACACATGACATTTGATAGTTTCTGTCTACCTACCCCCGTGAGAAAAATGTTTATCATATCGGTACTATATTCGTATTTGTGTAGGTACACAATTATTTGAAAATAAGTGGTTAATAGATCAATGGTGGTATAATTTGTGATTTTATCAGCGATTTTATGTTTTTTTTTAAATTATGTCCTCTTAGGTATCATTTACGTTGTCACTACCTACTAAGACGATATTATATTATGTAACGAAAAATAAAATATTAAAAAAAATTAAGGAATGCCTTAATCAAGAAAAATAAACGCCACTTCTCCGAACTTCATGGCCACATACAAAAGGCGGGCAGTAATTTAAAAATGCTTGAAATTTTTCAAAAGGAGTGGAAGATGTGCGCTCCCTCCTCCTTACAGTAGGGGGGGGGGGACAACGCACCTGGGAAAGTTTTCTTCATCCCATGAATACAAAGAGGATCTGGTTAAAGATCTTTAAGTTTATGCAATGTCTTATCGCGATTGGTATACGGAATACGGATGTCGCTAGCGAATTCCCCGGATGTTCCGTTAAAAGCTTGTTTTGTTGAAAAGCTTATGTTTTGCCTCGTTGGAGTAAATGTAGGGGTAGAGATAATTTTGCTAGTACCAAAAACAGTTGAAGATAAATAAATCGTATACAGGTAAGCCATTTTTTTTAGCATATCGATTAATAAATTAGAGTAACTGGTAGAACGCAAAGTGCGTATACAGAATTTAATAATTATTAAATGATAATAGATTTTATTTCTGTAAATAGGTTTGTACAAACACTTTTACACGTCAATCATATTTTAAAAACTAGATGAGGCCGGCGTTTCCTATCTGACTACTTTGAGAAGAAAGGCTGAAACAAACTCAGAGGTCACAGTCTCTTTTAAAGTCTAGACATAATCTTGGTTAGATCATGTGAAGACCATGTAGATTTGTGTCTGAAATGGTCTTTTGAGGAAAAACCACACAGATTGAGTGGACCTGTCCAGTCAGTGCACGCATTAGTCAGTAATCGTGCAGCTCAACTCAGAACTTAAGGAGCTCAACGATGGATCTGCCTAAAAGCGAATCAAAAACGAATTCTAACATTTTTATTTCACCAATGTCAAATCAGCGGGTATCAAAGTGACACCATTTCCCAATATACGTCACAATATTGATCTCCAATCCCGGCCGATTTCGCGACCCATTTCCAAATTCCCATTTATCTAAGTAGAACGTTTTTTTGCGTCCATTTTCCAATAATAAGCATTTGGCATCAATCAACAGCCTCAAAGGACAGATCGGCAGGTCCCCGAAGATGTTGGACTTAAATAAATTAAAATTTTCGCGATTCGCGTTCGAGCCTCGAGTCATCGAATCCGCCGTTGGCTGATTACATTATGTAAATTGCTGCCTACCCTCGCTTCCTTGTCATTTATACTACCCAGATGCTGGGAGAATGGATGTGGTTCTGATTTGGCCACAGAATTTATATCGTGGGCCATGTGGTGATTTAGCGTTGGCAGGGTTTACTGCTGTACCTGGGAAACAAATGGTATTCAAAGACTGACTGTGGATATTCATTATTTTAATTCATGGCTGATAATAAAACTAAGACCATTTGGTGACATCATCATCTTGTCTTAGTCTTGTTCATGATCATCATCAGCATAAAGCACATAATAATACATTGCTATATATAGGCTTTTCTTAACATAAGACTAGAGATGCCGATGCATTCCACCAGTTTTTATGACATGTCTTTTACAGTTCAAGCAGTACGGTTATGTCAAAGTCAAAGTCAAATCATTTATTTCAAATAGGCACATAAAAGGCACTTTTGAACGTCAAAATTTACAAAAAAATAGAATTGATTCTAGTTGCCCCTTCCAAAAGGTAGTTTCGTATGGAGAAGAATGGGCAAGAAACTCCACCGTTACTCTTTTAAAATGTTTTACAATATTATGTAAGTTCACATTAATTATGTAATTATATGTGAAGACGATGCACCTAGAATAAAATTACTATACCACAATAGGTAAAAATAATTAAATATATTTAATATGGAATGTCTTGCCCGTGTCGAAAAGGCGTGCTCAATCTTTGTCCACTTTTAAAATTCTGGTTAAACACTTCCTCTCTCCTTAATCATCATCATTACATATAGTTTCCTTGCTCTTGTTACATTTTATTATTGTATATATATATGTAGATAAGTGTATGTTTTATGTATTTATTGTATGTATAAATGGTACACCACTGACTACCTGCAGTATTGCCTCTTCTTCTCACTTTAATCCATCCAAAGGTTGTCTGTAAAAGATCGCTTTTAGCGATAAGACCGCCCATTGTTTCATCCTACTCGTATGTAAAATTTGTACATTTATAGGTATATCTGTAATTTGTATGGTGTACATAATAAAGAGTATTCTATTCTATTATTTTCTCCTTTTCAACTTTATACTATTGGAGTTGCAAAAACTACAGTAGTGAACGGCTATACACAGGCTTTCTTCTTTCCAAGTTTATCTTTTTGTTGTTGAAAAAATGCTAGTAGAAAGTGCGAGTGTGTGTGTGAAGTGCTAAAAATATTGATAATTTTAATCTAAAAACCTTTCAAAGTAAAATTATTTATGGCATTTATTTTCAGCACTTCCATTCCCATTACATCACGGCCGATCAATGTTTCCTCAAACAGATATCCGTGTAAAGACATTTCGACGCCCTCGTACCGGGAACATTGCAAGATTACCGTAAATAAGTATGTTTCTATTTAAATTCCTACATTTAAAATGCAATTGTACTCAGCTGAGGTTGACAGGCGATAACCTTCGCTACGCTTAACGTTCCGATCGATTTTGTTTTATATCTGTCTCTCCAGTCTGTTCATGATATACCGCTTCATGCAATATAATTTTGTGGAAGGAAAGAATGGAAGAATTTCAGATTTCCAGACGTTCAGTTATTTGGCGAGTCGTTTGGAAAACCTTAAAATAAAACAGCGTGATGTAATAACATTGATCTGGGAAATATAACTAAGAATGTGTCAGGTACTTTTTACTCTTACAAATTTGTGGAATTCAACTAAGGAATAGGAAGAATGGAGACTATTGTAGGTACCTGGTACTGTTCACATTTCTGTCCCTCATAAGATGTAATATTGTAGCTAAGGTAAGAAGTTAAAATAGCTAAGTGATAAATGATAAATGATTTGATTTCTGTAAGTAGGTTTGTACAAACACTTTTACACGTCAATCATATTTTTTAAACTAGATGAGGTCGGCGTTTCCTATCTGACTACTCTGAGAAGAAAGACCGAAACAAACTCAGAGGTCACAGTCTCTTTTAAAGAGGAGGTCACGGTCTCTTCTAAGGATTATCTACATAGTCACGTTTAGTATAAAGTTTATTAACTTATACAGTTGTCTAATTTAATTTTCCGCATTACACATCGTATAATATACGCGGGTGTAAGTTGTAAAAGTTGGCGCAACGCCAGCGACTTTAAGGAGGCTTCCAAATAGAAGTTTTAAACGTGCGATTACAAAGTCCACACACTTGGAACGTTATTAGAAAGAAGATGTGCTTTGGATTTAAAATTAATATTAATAGTAAGCAATATTGCAAGACTAGAGATAGAGCTAGAGAGAGAGAGAGAGAGAGGGAGGGAGAAAATAGAGAGATAATAATATAATACTAGGGCTTACAATTTTTTCGTTGTAACGTTTTCGGGAAATCATTTTTGCTTCATTTTTTTTGCCAATTCACAGCTGAAGGTAGACTTCTCTAAATTTGAGCCACATTACCCGGTTCTCAGGACTACTTAGCCTTAATAAACCTAAGCCTAGTACATTATCCATTACTATAAGAGTGTCTAAGTTTTTATAGTTGGTACTTATAACCCTAGTTTTTACATAGTAGGGGCAAACGAAAAGCGAAAAAAGTTATATAAAAATAGTTTCTACCTTTTTCCATCAAGGCTTATTCTGATTTTAATTTAACATTCATCCCTCAAAATTCACTCGTGTAACAAAGTATAGATATAACCATTCTCATAACCCGAAATTCTAATTCAAAAGTCTCAAGAAATCAACATTCATTTTCCATCCCAAGTTGGAGAAATTTGTTAAAAAAGTACCGGGAACAGGCAAATAAGTCGAGGCGGCTTGCCCGGGGCGCATATTAACGAACTCGTGCACGAGATGAGGTAGGGTTACCAGAATGCTGGAGCGGCTGGAAATGTCCGGGATCGATATGACTTTATACCTGGTGAAGGTAAAGTGGTGTATTGTTGCAGCTTTGCGGGACTGCCTCATTCATTTTTACAGGTACAAATACGCGTACTGATTAGCTGGTAAAAGCCTGCTTGTACTAAAAGCCGATTAAAGCAATATTACGTGCAAAGCGTATAATCGATGGGGAGTAGTTAGAAGTACCTAGTTAGTTAAGATAAATTTTTAGCAACCTTTAAAGAGAGGTAATGTTGTTAATAAACCTCTCTTAAGGACCCAGAATAGCTATTCCATTGAAATCACGTACAAAATCTAGAGAAACTCCTTGCATCTACTTCCGAAAACAACTCGAACTGCATCTCGATGTCCTGGGAACCCCACCACGTCTGGCGGCAGCGCGGATTGGTTGCCACTCATGAATGTTAATTCTGCCGGAGCCAAGCAATGCGACTTAATCCCAGGCGATGTAGGGTTTGTCGTTAAGCGATCGAGAGACGAAGATAGTGATGGAAATGGTGCTTTTTGTCGGAGGATTTTCCGTCTCAATTTACATCTTCGACTTGACTTTTTTGGGGAATTGTAAGTATTTTTTACGAAATGTGAACCATTCAGGTATAGATTAAGTAGGTAGCACCTGTTAAATTGTGTGATGGTCATTGCTTCTTAAAAACTGGTATTAGAATAGAATAGAATACTCTTTATTATGTACACCATAAATATTACAGATATAAATGTAGACATTTTACACAGGGTGACACAATGGGCGGTCTTATCGCTAAAAGCGATCTTTTACAGACAACCTCCGGATGGATTCAAGGGAGAAGGAGAGACAATAATGCAAAGCCAAGGATGAATTAGGTGTGAATAGAAATAATTAACATGTCATTTAACTTCAGCAGGCGAAGAATCTCCTTGTTCATAGCAGTATAGGACTCATGAAAATATACCTTATTTCCCCCTCCACTTGAAATCGGCCATTGTTTAATGTGCACTCCACCAATTACCAAAAACAATCCACCACTTTCAACCAAAACAAAAACAAAACAGCAGCGGTGCCTGAAAACCTCATAAATGATTTCGC
Source organism: Dryobotodes eremita (assembly GCA_917490735.1). Lineage (NCBI taxonomy): Eukaryota > Metazoa > Arthropoda > Insecta > Lepidoptera > Noctuidae > Dryobotodes > Dryobotodes eremita. The sequence continues at coordinate 19,915,700 of OU823249.1, read as the reverse complement.
ACAGAATACAGTTGGACTGTCAAAAACTCGAGATAAAAAATAGTATCCGCAGAATGTCCGACGGCTCCCGACATATCAATCATCTCCCGAGATTGGATCACGTCTGCCCCCTACCAGGAGTTCAATCCTCGTATGGAAATTGGTTCGTGAATATAAGCGTGAAAAGATTCTGCTTTCTCAGATAGTTCGAAGGATTGGATGTTGGTGAAGTGTTGCGTATGTGCTAAGTCAATTAATTCTGATTTGTGCTTGATAAGTTCTTGTTTTAGTGTATTATTCTCAATGTTTATTATATATTGCCTAATTTTAGGTTATATCTAAACAGAACACCATGTTTACGTGAACAATTCTGTATTTCATATAAATTGGTTTAAATCCAGCTACCAATAAAATAAAACCTATAACCACTTTAGAGAACAAAGCAATCATTTATCAACCACAGTTATAAAAACTAATGAAACTGTCGAAACTACAAAATATTTTCCGAACACGTCGATATTACCGTTCAAATTCAATATGAAAACAAATCCCATAAAATTGGCGATCTAATGGCGCTGTCCAAACTGGCCAGGTATTTCGCACATCAACTGGGCAATACATCGGAACAAATGGACGAACGTGAGGCGAATTCTCGAGTTGACCTAAATACGTGCAATGAGATGAACCGATGTTTTATTTTACGAGTAAACAATGCCATTTGGCGAGTTTATGGCTGTTTGACTAGGATCTGGGAACCGTCCCTTACTTTCACTTAAAACGTTTGTCTTGAAAGGAAGCCAATCAATTTATTTTCTTTACCGTCTTACTGCTGAAAAAAAGTTTGTATTTCTCAATTTATGTCTTGTTTTGGGCAATCTCCAAGAAATGCGTTCATATCATCAGTCTTAACAACGAGTTAAGATTAGTAAAGTATAGAGTAAATAGATGGATTACTTTAGCTTATATTATAGCTTGACATTGATTTTCGTGTCTCTTGTGTGTATCTGACTACGTATTTCACAGTGGAGCTCCATGTTTTTATATTCATCATCTGCCTAGTCTTTTCGCAACTATATTGGGGTCAGATTCCCATCTAACCAGATGCAGCTGAATACCAGTATTTTACATGGAGCAACTGCCTATCTTACCTCCGCAACCCAGTTACTTACGATACGATACCCCTTGATAAGACTGGTTGTCAGACTTTCGGGTTTCATACTACCCGTAACGACTGTTAAATATCTACAATTGACAGCCGGGACAAACGGCTTAACGTGCTTTCAGAGGCACGGAGGGGTCTCGGTATGTAATGGATGGTCATCCATCCACGGGCAGACCTCGGCAAGCGTTGCTTAACCTTGAAGATCGACCCAAACGGCTGTTATTATATTACTACCTAAAAAAGCCAGCGGATCACGAAATAAGCTCATACATAAGTAGCACCCACAACAGATCTTCATTTCATCCTGGCATATGACACATCATCCAACAACAATAAACCCGAACAGTGTTGTTCGGTATCCGAATAACCGCGGCAATTTCACAAAGATCCGGAAAAGCGGAAAGGTTTCGGAACAGGAATACGAAATGCGGATATTGCGGGGGGCGGCCAGCGAAGCGTGTACCTTCTTATTTGGACGCACGGCTATTAGATACAAACAGTGATTCGGTAATTTCGGCCGTTTAGCCGATGTGCGGACATTTTGAGCTCTGATTTTGTTTATTACTTTTCGAGAGATCACTCAGTAAGGGGTAACCGAAAGCTCAAAGACTAAGTAAGCTGAAGTGGCAATAAGCTGGTCACATCTCTCGCAGAACCGACAATCGTTGGGGAAAACGAGTTCTAGAGTGGAGACCGCGTTTAGGTAAACGTAGTGTGGGACGCCCGCCGGCGAGGCGTGGTTGCGAAAGGCGGCTGGCAGAGACTGGATGAGGAGAGGCAAAGATCGGGCTCAGTGGGGTTCACTAGGAGATGCCTACGTTCAGCAGTGGATGAATATAGGCCGATGATGATGACTCAGTGAGGGAGATGAACAAATGATATCCAGTCAAAGATATGGTATACATGTTATTCAAAATAATTACCTATTTTAACTTGCACCCCTGGCATGACTAAGCAAACCGAACATAACTGAAACATTAAATTTTAATAAGAATTCAATAAGTCAATCAACTGTAACTAAATTAACACACAGCGTAACCAATCTCATTCATGGACCAATTAAACCAATACAGTTTATCATAATTACTCTGAAAGGGTTCACCATTTTTATGGACCCGAAAATATCTCCCCACGTCATTAAGCAGCGTGACATGCTACCAATTAGTTATTTTCGTTCAATAATGACCGAAAACTACAGGGTGAATAACACAGATGTGCGTAATAATTAATATTTTGTAATTTGTAAGGTTAAATAAAATCTTGGTGTCAAAATAGATATTAATGAACACACACGTGGCCAACTTAACACCAATAAAGATAATCATACAGCTTTAATAGATGCACATGTTATAAATTGTCACAATATTAATTGGTACTTTTATCCGTAACAATTTCAGCAAAAAGGGGTATTATTTTTGCTGAAATAGTCACGGATAAAAGTACTAAAAGCTTGTCTTTAGAAAAATAATTAATCAAGACTTTGAGCCTGGTAGCTAGACAATAAAAAATTCACAAGCCGATGGAATATTTTCAGAGAGTTATAAGAATGACGAAGAAGAGGTGAAGTTAAAGATAGAAGACATGAAATTTGCACATATATTTGTAAATTGTGCTCTGCTCTTCCTAACTGGTTTATTGCCAAATTATTTTAACTGTCACGCTCAAGTTGACTACGTGCTTAAATATTTAATACTTATGCTGGAGATGAAGATCTTTTACCTTGCCTGGCAATTGTCTTAAAACTTTTTTATGATTATGCATAAACTTTTTGAGCACCTACTATCTCCTCAGCCAGTAAATTCTTAGACACAAGGTCCACTTAATATTATTTAGTTCATATCTAACCTTTACAAATATTTATCGTTGCACTTCTGCAGGTGAACAAAGTTCAGTAGGGTATTGTAATGTATATGAAAAGACGTATCTAATCAGGATAATAATGTAACTGACTAAAATATTTTACGCAAGTTTCTTAGTAACTAGTACTGTATTCACAAATATAATAAGCTAGTTCAAATACAAATATTTAGCAAACCACGCAACCAAAATTGTCTTTTATACACTGTGACTGCAGCGAATTCTAATTATCAATATTTGCTCACTCTACGAGACCAACGTTCCAATAAATGGTTTTGCTGGAATAGTCGTTCAGTTCGTTACTATTTCTTGGTAGGACATCTTTTGTGAACGAGGAAAAAACAAATATTTGTTGCAAAGGAATATCGCAAACGCAATTCCAATAAATTACTAGAGACTCGATAAATAGAAAGACGAATGCGAAATATTACGTCAGAATACCAAATATTTTATCAGCAATAAAAAAAATGGTACTCTTACATCCGAACTCCGAAATCAAGAAAAAAATTGTAAACCAGTATCTCGAGTCAAATTACCCATCATTTCTTACCAAAATTTTATCACACAAAAGGAATATTACACAGTCATGTGTCATCCAACACGTGATGCAAATCATAACGTCAGGATTTTTCCTTAAAAATAACCAAAATTGTCGCCATATTTGACACGTCTGAAGGAACACCGTGGCCTGAATCGGAATGAGCTGAAGTTTCTGAAGACGCAAGATTTATCCCGTGAAGACTTATATATGTTTGACACCGAGGATTTGAATGAGACTGAACTGAGAATATTATTTATGATAAGTTGGGACTTTGAGGATCATGGCGATGAACGGGATGTTGAATAGGCTGAGTAAAATCACCAACTTATTACTTAGATAAACGAAGGAACTTGCGAGTAGATTTGAGAATGAAATAATTATAAAACCTTTTAAACTGGGACAATAAACGCAGAGGCAGAATGAATCAAAGCGACAATTCACAAGCAATGTTGTAAATAACAAACTCCAAGAAGGTGTAGGTAAAAAAAAACAAGTGGCGACTATACTTGGACGGTGTAAATAATATATGGCCATTTGTTACAGTAAAAATAGCTAACAAGGGAAAATAACCCCTTAATAACCTATTTAGAACCTAAATTATAGAGCCGCAATTATGGCCGAGTTAGAAGTCCAAATAGCCAAAATAATTAATTGACCAAGGTTAAAAACCCTGTTAATCAGCCCAATAATGGCACACTTTGCATGTTTCTAGAACATTCATAGAACTTACAAGACCATAATGCTTGTAATATATAAGTAATAATATATTGTAAGGTTAATTATGACCTTAAAGGGTACAACATGGACAAAAAATTTAGATAAAAATATCTAAAATTCGTGCGACCAAGTAATAACTATTAGCTCCTACAATATTACACGGTGTATATTTTTTACTTAACTGTAATCATGAATTTAGATCCTTGTTAAGAACTATCAAAAAGCGGAAAAAATTGGTACAGAAATGGATAGAAATTGAATTCATGGCACATTAGTGCAATGAATATTCAAGATGTGTATATAAAAATAAGACAGCATTGAAAGGTATTAATCAATACTTATAGGGTAGCAAAAATCAAACGAATACACGTAAAACATATGGATACTCTGGAAAAATATATATATAGACTAATATATACACATGAAATAGTATTTCATTCCTTCAAACAACAAACACCGAAAATATTGAATCAGGTAAAGGAAATGCAGCATAAAATAAAAACCAGGAAAATAGTATACATTTAAAATTGCCAACTTTGGGCACCATTTATTACAGAGAACAGCAAAGCACGAGATTTATAAGTCAATCTGTTTTGTGAAATATTTTATCGTTTGCTACATTTCAGTTCGTATCCGATTCGCTTTTACAAAATTTACATTTTGCGTGACCAAAATCTATAGATGTGCGGAACGATTCGGTAGTTCAATTTTAAACTTAACCCGATTCGAGATATTTTGATGACGTATATTACGTGGAATATTCAAATGTGTGGTCTACTTCTGTAGTTTAGAATAGATTCGATACAAATTGTCGTAAGTTATATTTTGAGTACCTACAATCTCAATCAGTTGGTTTGGTTACGATTCGAAAAAGCTATTTTGGATTTCTAACTTATTGCTTATGGTTGCATTGTCATAATGATTTGTATCTATTGTATTACCAAGGCTTTAGGCTAGTTTCCGTTGAAATTGGCCGCCATGGCCGAAATACGGTCTGGAAAACAATATATTATCATATTTTGCGGTTCAATAACACTTTTCTAATTTAGTTACAGGCAATTATCAATTCTTTAGTTCCCTTTTACGACAGCTAACATTTTTACAAAGAAGATTGGAAACCTAATATTGTATGGAATTTTTTATGACGCTCTAAATTCTAGTCAAAATTTAAGCACCAATTTCATTCCAATCACCGTGGTAACCCGATTACGTGTCATAACGAAGCCACTCTCCCAAAAATAGTACATACAAGTAATAAAACTCCATCATAAAACCTCAACGATATTGAAGAGGACATAAATCCTGGTAACACGTCTCGTCGTGCAATAAATTTACATTTTAAAACTGATCACGGGGACATTACACCACTTTAATATTAGCGGGCGGCTACAGGGGGCGTTCTATAAGTTATGGTGTGATTATCGACGTGAATGAGTTATGGTTCGCCGGTAGTTAGACTGGAAACTTTATTGTGTTTGATTTAAAACCACCCTTTGTTTGCGGATTTTTAGTTTCCCAAAGTTTTTATGGTAATTGAGATGTTCTGCAGCAATTTGGAGTTAATGGCTTGTTCCTTGGGGAAATAGAAAGGAAAAATGCGATTTATGAACTTGAAGTTCACGTTTTTATGATCTGGGGTTTTTTGCATAATCTATTGATGGTGGATTGTGACTAAGCTCTCGTTAAGTTATTTAAAGAACGTCAGTTACATCACTGACTTCTAATGATCATTGTTTTGGTCAATCCTCGTAATAGTAATAATGCTTTGCTCATCCTATAAAACATTATTACAGTAATTATCCTTGATGAACTATTCAACCTTTATGAGCCCATTAATACCTTTTATTACATAATAAGCGATAGTATTACTGAATTAAGTTGTGCTATTTTCTTTCAACAAAATTAAATTTTTCATTTTTCGACCAGTTTCTTTCTGTATCCCGTTTGCTCAAGTTATTTGAGAATAAACAAGACTCTCAAAGAGTTACGGTAGTCTTAAATTGATCAATTTAAAAGCACCATTCTACATACAGTTAGGAGAGTTTAAAGGCAAGACGACGACGGAACGACATCGCCTTGGGACCGCGTCGACATCGCACAACAGAACGTATTATGCGGCTCTTTCCCTGAGGATGTCTGAAGGAACTTTGAACGAATATTTTCTTTATTGTTTAGATTTACTTTTTAGAATAATGTCGAACTCTCTATAGAAAGTGTGTATTTTGTGTGATAAGGAAAACGATACGTATTGTCAAGTGTTTGCAGTTTATGGCTCTTGCACGCAAAGGCGAATTTCTCGGCTATGAAAGTTTTGCTGAAGCGTCATGTACAGGTGTTCGGCCCATCTGGTAAGACTGGAAGCAGAGCCAAAAATGAACTTTAGGTTTAATAATAAATCTGATACAACTTTGGCATAGTTCTAAAACAAAATACTGCTAGAGGGCGATCATTGTGTTGCTGTTTATACAAGATATAATAAATATGTAATAGAAATATGATTTAATTATTCATATAAAATAGATTGTTTATAGGCTATTGTAGAAAAACTTGTTCAAAAATGTAAATAAAATCGAACAATGACTACCGCTGTATTTAAACTTTACACTAGTGGTAATATTTTAATAAATGGATGCCATAATTTACACAAAAACTACATAAATTTTAATAGTTACCGTATTACGCCAACTGTGATGAAGCATTTCATAATGCGAGGAATTTCATCATTTTCATCTACCATTTGTGCGACTGGCATGATAAATATATTAGTAATAGGTTTGCGAGCCGCATTATCGTAAATTGCTTTATGATTAACTGTTCTGATGGATTTGTTGCGTACCAATTGAGCAAGTGATTCTATTTTTTTGGACGTTGGTTGTTACACTATTCATTGATAGGTAAGTACTAGTTTCAGAAGAAACTAGCACTGTCAACGTTTGTGTTTTGTTTTCCCATATTTACATCTAAAAACAAACACAATCTTTCTCGTAAGGTTCGTCAAAAATGGCCCTATTAGTGAGTTTGAATTTTGAATGATATACCGGTGTTCATCGGTATTTATTCTATGTATTTAATTGATTTATTTTCCTGTATCTAAGTCTGTGATTCTATGATTGACATAAACATGACAGGGTTATATTTTAATTAAGAGTAGGTATCTGTGTGTGAAGTTTCAGTTACAGAGTAAAATGAGCTTATTTTTGCAGGTCAGAACAAAGTTAACAACCGTTTGCTTGTTTGTTTTAATATTACATCCTGCAACAAAGATATTGCCTTCAAAAAAGTTGAAATGAAAACGATACCCATCTTTCGCAAGAACACAAAGCCATACAAACCAAATAAATAATGAGTAGTGAAAAGTAAACATTCAGTGTGAACGCAACGTTACAATAATAAACGTTTTTTCAACGGTTCCGTACACCAAATGTCTGCGATCTTTCTGTGTGCTCATTGTATCGATTTTACATCCGGCTCCGAACTAAAATGGGCGGCCCTCACTTTTGTAACTCGATGCGTTTGCGATGATAACTCGCATATTGGATTATTATCAACATTGACATAGATTTCGTTAACGAATGTATAACTGTTTTTAGATTTAAAAAATCCTGAGCTGAACATCGATCTTATGTATTGAAAGAAATATAATTTTTCGAAGACATGTGTCATCTATGAACCCGCACTGGGCCCGCATGGTGGATTACGGCCCACTCCCCTCGAAGAGAGGAGGCCTGTGTCCCAGCAGTGGGAACATTATAGGCTGATTATGCACACACGGTGTCACTTGTATCTAAGAACCACTTTTGATAAATTCAGCATAGCTTTAATGTGAAAAAAGCAGCACTGTTTGATAAAAAAATTATGTTCTGTGGTTTTATTAATCAAACTGCATCTAGTGAGTATGATTATGCAAAATATTAGATATGCTCCGAAACAAAATTTTCGAGATCAAAGAATCACGATTATGAAAACTGGGACGGTTGAGAAAAATTTTGTGTTGAGTTTCTTCTTTCGTACTTTATCTATTTGGACCTGGCATTCTTAGGTCTTACACCATCCCTCCATTGTAAAATCCCAACTTGACTCTAAAATTTCAATAGTAATGCCATCAAATTGACCAAACATTCAATGTCCGGTAGTCCGGTGCGCGTGTGCAGGTAGCGACGAATTGCTACATTTGCACCGACAGCATACGTGCGTTTTGTTTTATCGGACTCCGACGATTTTACTGTGGTTTTCGTTGAAAAAAGTGGCGCAGAATGGGTGTGCTGTATTCATGGATAAACACCGTGAATTTTTGTATGTGTGTAGTGACTTTTTGATGGGTTATTGTAGCTCTGTAGTACTCGTAGTTGTTGAGTTGAAAGAGGTGTGAAGTTGATGACGCTTCTAAAACCATTGTTAGCACAAATGTTTCTGAAAAACATTTTTAAACGTACACACGTAGCTTCTTGGTCTAGAATTCTAGATTTTTGTATACCCTTCAAAAACAAAACGGTTTCGGTATTAGGGATTCTGGATTCTGAGCTAACTTTCCGTAAAACCTATGTTATTCGTGTACGGGTAGCTAAACTAAATGAACAATCATGTTGCAAGTTACAAATAACTAAACGAATAGCCCTGCACTAATTTCAAACCAATTTTACCATTAATTTACAAAGCCGGATATGCTTTCTCATTTCGTATTACAACACTCAATCAAAAACAATAATATGTTTAATTTAACAAAAAAACACCGATAACTAATTACAATAGTCAATCACATGTCAAACTATTGTAACAGGAGATAGTTGAATGTTTTATCAGTGGAGTAGCGATACCAGTGCCATGAGAGCCCAACAATGAGATAAAGTCATTTGATACGATTGCCCGAGGGCTGTGACATTTAAATGCAGTTAATGTTTTTGTTATTTTGTCAATACGGAATAAATATTTGTGTTTACATTGTATTTTTGTGATGATTTATGGATTACAGTATTATAAAACAGACTTACATAACATCACGCATTGTTTCCTCGAAGGGTTGGGCAGAGGAGCACCTCTAGTACACCCACATTTCGCCAGTTATGTTTTAAGACCTATGTAATAGGGGGCGAGTCTATTGCCATTAACCGGGCACAAATCCAGACACCGGGCTGCTACTGAGAAATTCCAGATAGAAAAACCTAATAAAACTAACACACACACACACTAGTGTAATTAAATTAAATGATTAAACGATGATGTGGTCACAGAATCTTCAATTGCCTATGTTGTGCTAGCTGTCCTTTGGAGCAGTCAGCAACAAAATGAACACTGTTACTTTTACAAATCATCTAAAATGATACAAAATGATTCAATGCACTGGTTTTCATCATTTCATGTTATAAGTAAGAATTAATACTCATAACATTTTATATCAGTTCTGAATTTTATGAATTTTGCTCAATAATTAGGATTAAAAAAAACCGAAGACGTAACCAACTTTTGTTAATAACCGTACAATGTATGGATGTTGTAAAATCTAGCTAGCACTTATAATCAAATTATAAATCGGATACGTGGTTGTCGAGTGGCCTTTAATAGATAAAAAAACGTGTAATTCAAAGTTAGTCGTAAACATTTTTTCAGGTCATACACACAGAGACAGGTTACAAGCGTACTGATCAACTCATTTATTGGTTTGCAAATGCATGTTTTGTTAGTACATAGGTGTTTTATTATAAGAGTCCTCCATGTTCTACCATCACATGGGCATGCAACTCATATTATTATTTAATTTACACAAATTCAAAGATGTTATCATTTTAAATAACAATTATGAAACAAAATAATACAAAATACAAATGAATGTCAAATCATTTGAATTTCAGTAAAAATTTCACATTGTCATATGATTTTAATGACACCCATAACGTCAACTGTATGTTTTGCTGACTTTACACATTAAAGATGTTAAAGAGGCATCTTTCAGCAAATACCCATCCTTACAAGGTCTAATTACCTAAAGTACTTAGTAAACGTTGTACTTAATGGTAAGTCATTGTTAGTACTCATTATTATGTACTCGAATGGCTCTAGTTATTTTCAATAAAATTCCACGACAGATAAAGAATCTTAAGGCTCCCAAAGACAGGCGCGACGCGACAGCGCTACACAAAGGCGCCGCTCGTCACGCGACACGCGGTGCCTTTGAGTCGGGCGTCGAATCGCGCCAGTGTGTACAAGCCTTTAATAATAATATGTTTAAAAATCAACTGAAACAATTTTTAATTCATAAATGCTACTACTCCACAACTGAGTTTATGGAGGACACCACTGACATTTAGCTTATTACAATATTACATTTAGATTATTATTATTTTGACATTGGTAATTGTGTGTTAGTACGTAAGGAATTGTGTGTTAGTATGTGAGTAATTGAGTTATTCCATTTTAAATGTGTGTCTGTTGTTTCGACATCACTAAATGTATTATTATTTGTATGCTCTCGAGTAAAATGTAGCGAACTGACCATCTTATTATAACATCCTATTGTATTGAAACCTACATTTACGAATAAATTTGATTTAATTTGATTTGTACATCTTTCACTACGGGACAAACCTGACATCGCGAACAAAAATCAGCTGTTCTCTACATTTTGTCGAGTTTTGCCAACATTAATGTTAAATTGTTCGAAATTATGAGTACAATGACCCCTTCTCAGGTCCTATACCATTTTTAGGGTTCCGTACCCAAAGGGTGCGAACGGATCACTATTACTAAGCCTCCGCTGTTCGTCCGTCTGTCTGTCAGCGGGCTGTAGGTATCTCATGAACCGTAATAGGTAGACAGTTGTTTTCACAGAGTTTGTATTTCTATTGCCGCTATAACAACAAATCGAACTGACCATCTTATTATAACATCTTATTGTATTGAAACCTACATTTACGAATAAATTTGATTTGATTTGTACATCTTTCACTACGGGACTAATCCTGAAATCGCGAACAAAAATCAGCTGTTCTCAACATTTTGTCGAGTTTTGCCAACATTAATGTTAAATTGTTCGAAATTATGAGTACAATGACCCCTTCTCAGGTCCTATACCATTTTTAGGGTTCCGTACCCAAAGGGTGCGAACGGATCACTATTACTAAGCCTCCGCTGTTCGTCCGTCTGTCTGTCAGCGGGCTGTAGGTATCTCATGAACCGTAATAGGTAGACAGTTGTTTTCACAGAGTGTGTATTTCTATTGCCGCTATGACAAAAAATAATTAAAATCAAATAAAGTAAAACTTAAAGAGAGTCCCCATATTTTATAAGAAATGTTCAAAATAATATAATGTTAAATATTGTACGGTGGTACGGAACCCTTCGTGTACAACTCCGACTCGCACTTGGCCGGTTTTTTTTGTTATAACTTGTAGATTTACTAATAATAAATAAGCTTAAGCTTATTCACAAGAAACTCGATCAGGAACGTGTTACTAGTTCCACAATGAGGAATAGGCACGTTTGAAGGGGAAGAGGGTTGGGATATATTTAGCGCTAATCGATTGTCCTCGGTAGAACCTCCGAGTGGAACGGAGGCTATAAATATTGTACCTTATATCTAGAATACACTGTTATCTTTTAGTCACTGCCTTTACCTGCACCTTTATTGCGTAACACACTATCTATCACAATCTGAATCCTAAAGAAGCCTATTGCTAATCCATTGCTTCATATGTTCGGAAAATTTGTCTGCTCGACAACGTAAATAACGCAATGAATGTTGTTTAACTGTCAAAATGAAACCCATTCCTACTGTAAGTGTCTTACGCAATTACCCCGCAGATTATTTTTAGCATAATCGGTACAGTAGGAACAGAATTAAATAAGTACACACTAGCGATGATTACCGTTATTAAAATTACGTAAAGTTTTTTCAGCTTCATAATTTTTTTTAAACGTAATTTCACTTGAAAATTATTAATAGGTTAAAGGAAGCAAAAGGAATATGTAAGGATCGTAGCAGGTAGTGTTCTGTAGTTTCTGCCTACCCCCATGGGAAGAAGGCGTGAATTTATGTATGTGTATGTGTAATAGATTAACAAAATAAAAATATCTAAAAATCTAGACGGTTAAATTAATTAAAACGGTAACGCCAGTGTTATAACGTATAACGGCCAGAGAAAATCATGCTGTTGAAAATCTTTGACGACAATAAAATAGAGCGATTTAAGACATTCTGTTATACTAAGGCCCATTTTTATCGCCAATCACTAAACACGTTTAGCGATAAACGAATTTAAAATATAGTTCTGTGTCTGTCAAATGTTTGAAGATGACAGAGACAGAATGATGTTTAAAACTCGTTTAGCGCTAAACGTGTTCAGTGATTGGCGGTACAAGTGGATCTTAATGGTGGACTATTGTTTGACGGCAACAGCATATATTGATTAAATAAAGAGGACGCTAAAACTCATAAAAATACTATCGATTCTCTTACCGTGGAACTTCTTTCGCTGGACTGGACTGAGTTTCCTGGTGATTATACGACGCCATTTCTTCAATTTACAGTTTTAGCACTCATTATAACAGAACTATTTATCGAACAAAAAAATTGTCACAGTTACTGCACCGACACTCTAGAAATAGTTATTTGGAACATCTGTGAAAGATAAGTTTGTGTTATCATCATGACATTTTGTTTTGGGGTGAGCAGAATATCACGCATCGATACTAGGCACATTGTTTTTTTTTTAAGTAAATGTTAACGGTGAATCTGCTGCGTTGTGCACGTATATCCAAACTAATATTATAAATTCTAAAGTAACTCTGTCTGTTTGTTACCTTTTCACGCCTAAACCACTGAACGGATTACTATAAAATTTATCAAGGAGATAGATCACCTCTTGGAAAAGTACATAGGTTAGTTTTTTTTGTAGCACGTTCACGTGGGATAATTTCCGACATCTACGTGGACGAAGCCACGGGCAGAAGCTGGTCTTAAATAAATATAATAATTGTCTTATTTATTTTTGGGGTACCATCAGAGTCTCTATTTGTGAGTAAGTGTGGCGCAAACTAGGAAGTCAGACCAGACGCAACTTTGTAAGTGGCAAAACTTTTCACCACACCATGAACGTTTTCTAATTAAGCTCTTTATTGTTACGAACGAATAATATTTTTCATCTAAATGTAGGTAACGCAAAATGAATTCTATTTACAAAACAAAACAATTTAAAATACAAGAACAATCTAGTTTATATTAATAATCATCTTCTTTTAAATTGAAGCAGCCCAGCTGCGTAGCCAAGTCCCTGACTTCTACAAAGTTATTATGTAACTAGTTAAAGTAGTCACTGAGGCTCTTGAAAGCCATTTTCTAACTTACTACTAACAACCCAAAGGCGCTTAGCATGTCCCAGGAAACTTTACAATGACTTACATTGATAACTTTCACTGAAACTCTCTCATGGAACAGCTTGGAATATTTAAGCTCATTGATGTATCTGCTTCGTCAGTCTAGTGATTCCTACTGCTGCGTATGAGGACCTGGGTTCGGTCTCCAGGACGGGCAAAGTGTTATTGGGCTTTTCCGTGTGGAATTTCAAATTACCAGCCCGAAGTCTGAATTTGTGCCCGGTTGATGGCTATAGCCTAGCTTCCTATTACATGGGACTTAACCATAACCGGCGAAATGTGGGTGTACCTCTAGGTACACCTCTGCTTCACCCTTCGAGGAATACTGGCGTGAATTTATGTTATGTGATTTACAGAAGAAAATTTTAATCACTTGGAAATAACATAGACAAGGGCAGAGTACTATCAGTACGAGTAGCTGCATTTAAGAAAACCCCAATTCTTATAATAAGGAAAAAGACACATAAAACCATATCTAGAAGCAAATTATATTGAAGCCATAGAATTTACGACTCTGTACCTACCGAAAATTTAATGACATTAATATTCCATTACAATTAAACTCCATATTAAGTCATAAAATTAGTATTATTAATAAAGACGGGCCCACACCCAGAAGTTAGCTACCAACAATTTGACGGGCGATAAAACGTTAACATTGGAAGTCGTTAAAGCGAGCTATCGACTGCGAATTTATTTGACAAGTTATGGCGGATAGAGACTTCGGATCGAGCAATCAAATTCGAAGACTTTATTCGCGATTTACTTCTGAAACAGTTACTTTAAAGGTTTACGGTTTCCTGTGATTAACTTGTTGTTTTGTTGTTTGTAGTCAGGAGTTGACGATGTCTTCATTGAAATAAGTACTTAATTAAGTCTACGAGTAGATTCATTTTAAATAAAGTATAAGTAAGCCGTAGTGAAATAGAGATATTAATAAAAATAATTATTTTATTCATTTAATGTTTTTACTAAAACTCCAAAATTGTTGTCCAGAAATTAATAAGCTTAGTAAGTAAATTAGGAGGAACCTAATTTTCCGTAATTTTCCTCCTTTTTAACAGATTATTGTGTAATGTTTACCATCTTCACGAGTTACTGTTGACATTATCCTCAATTTCATCAACTTCAAAGTTTACTGAACATTTTGAAAATTTCCAACAAGATTTTTGATAGACAATGTACAGTTCCCTTTGCCGGCAACTGTTAACATAGTCTCAAAGGGACTAAATGAACGTTGTTTCGTGAAGACGTTAAAAATTTATAGCCTCGCTTCGCTTTGTGCTTTTATTGTCGAGCGTCACTCCGTAGCCCGACGTAATAATTAAAGTATGTCTTGTAATACTGAATGAATTAAAAACTCCTTTGAGATATAAGCGCCGGGAAATTGTGAGGGGATTTCATTTTGTGACGAAAAATTATTAGGAATAGCAGTTGGGATCTGAGCTATATTGAAAAGAACGCCAGGAACAGTGTTTTTGTAAACAATTTTGTCAAAAAAAAAAAAAAAACATTTTGACTAGATTTTCAAAACAAATACTTCTTTGATTCAAGTGCGGGTTTGTCTCATTTAAGAATTATATATAATTCCAATAACCGTACCGCGAATAAAATGGATAATTTGAAAATAGTAACTAGCGGAATTGAAAATATTTAAAATAATAAGCAACAATTTGTAATTTTTCAAAGCTCTCGTGTCATAACACCCAGCTTTTCCCACTTCACATTGCCAAAACAAAACAAACGCGCAAATACCGGCCGGGGTATTAAGGAGACAAATCTGTAGTGACCGACTCGTTAGCCCGGGTCACTTGGCCCATGCCCGGATTGCCCCGTGAATCCTAATGAAGCCTGCTTATCATTCGCAATGACAGCCAACTCTGTCTTCAGAAGCCGGGGAAACTTTAATTAATTTATGAATTAAAGCCGGTCCTATCAAATTTTCAGTCGGATCTGGAGGTGGGTTTGAATTTATCGCGGCATCTAGTTTAGTTTTGGTTAAGTTGGTAGTAGAGTTTGTTGGTTTAAGTTTTTTACTTTGTAAGTTTACGTAGAATCGATATATTTAGTGCGTTGGTGTGGAAAGCTAATGGAGTTGGGATGGCGGAGAGTTTTAACGTAATTAAAATTAAGTGTGTGTTGGTAGGTGTGAGACATGCTCCAGCTATCATCCCCATAAATATGATAATTTACGCCTTGAAGTAATTAGTATTGCTCGACAAGAAAATATTATTAGTAATTTAGTTCAGCGAATTTACTGTTATTGATGTGAATGTGATAAAATTATTATGAACGTAGACATAAAAAATAACAACCGACTTCCAGAAAAAACACTACAAAGTGTAAAATAACTTTAATTTCGGAAGTCGGTGTCTTTGGTTTTGTATTTTCGTTTTTTGCCTCCGACTTCCGAAATTAAAGTT
The DNA here is from genome assembly GCA_917490735.1 of Dryobotodes eremita. Classification (NCBI taxonomy): domain Eukaryota; kingdom Metazoa; phylum Arthropoda; class Insecta; order Lepidoptera; family Noctuidae; genus Dryobotodes; species Dryobotodes eremita. The sequence goes on along the minus strand of OU823249.1, from coordinate 19,899,655 downwards.
ATTTTTCACTTTTTAGTTGTTGTACCCACCCCTCACAAATTCGTATACCACTACTTGATAAGTAAATAACAGTTACAGGAAGTTATTAAACCATCATCAATATATTATACTAAGTGGAAAAAAATGCGCATTATTAAGGATAACTAAAAAACTAGTAGGTCTACATGAGTAGCACCAGCTTTCAATTAAAAAAAGTATCATCAAAATCGGTTCACCTACAAAAAAGTACTGAGGTAGCACACATAAAAAAATACAGTCGAATTGAAAACTTCCTCCTTTTTTGAAGTCGTTTAAAAATAAGAAGTATCTTGAGAAGATTTTACAGATACTTTCCGCAAAAACTAGGTAAGTATGCTGTCATTTACAAAAAAAAACATAAATAATTAAAGAATTTATTATGGCTATTACTTTAAGACGTAAAAATAGTAAAATATGTCTTACACATGTTTCTTTCCGGGAGAGCGCTTTTTTAAAACTTGATGATTATTATCACCGTTTACAAATGAGGTTTTCACTGTCCTAAAGGACCCTTTAGTGATAATAAAGATGTTGTATTAGTGACGTAGAAGCTGCATACAGTTTCAAACGTTAGTAATATGTTATGTGAACTTAGTTTAGCAGTACCTCAGGGAGAGAAGTAAGCACTGTGTTAATACTCCGTGTAATACTGTCGGACATTGTTTAGATGTTTACTGCCTTCCTGCAGTAGTCTAAGTATGCGTTATGAACGATAATGGCTCCTGAAACTACGGCTTTCCGGACTTTTGCTAAATTTTTCGAAAATATTATCGTGGTAGAAAGAAGTGCAGATTTAGTCTTTTGGCAAGTTTTTAGTTTTCCGTGGTGTGGCTATCGATAGATTTTGGAAAGATTACCTATCCATGTATAAGTGTATCTACATAGACAAGGTGTAATTGAAATCACTAAAAATCTCTTAAGGAGTCATTGTACCCCTTATTATGAAAAAGGTTTTTGTAATGAGGAGTTAAAAAAAACACGTGTGGCACTCGGGGACTGCCGCGGTAAAGCCATTGCATAACATTTTTTATCAACTTATGCAATTATAATTATTTATTTATGCAGTATTTTTTTTTCTACGATATTAATTCAAGTACAGTCGTACCATATACATACACGTTAAGCGAACGCTCGGCCGAGCTACATGGTAGGCGGAGTGGGTGGTGTTAGGTTTTATTTTCGTTACGAAATTTCTTGATTCGGTCACCGCGCTCAAAGCCTGCGATATAGGCTATGCAATAGCTTAAAAAAAATGTGTGTTGTTTTATGTGTGTGTGTGTAATGTGTTGTCAAATGTATTTTCTTTCTTTCTTTTTTCTTTTCTAACAATAACCCCTAAAATGGAAACTAATTCTTGTCCTAGTCATTAGTACTTTAGACATTTTTATTTACGAAACATATACAGGCATTACATCAGTACAGTATAACATATTTGTACAGTAAAACTATTTTCTTAGTGTCCCTCGAGAATCATCGCATTTCCAAATACAAACGAATGCTAATTTCCATGTCCATCAATTACTAGATTTATCGAGTATGATAATTTGAAATCAGAACTAAGTAGGTACTTTATTGTTGTTTTCTTTTGACGAACTAACACAATAAAGTACCTACTTAGGAATTCAAATTACTACACACGATAAATCTAATAATTGATGGACATGGAAATTAGCATTCGTTTGTATTCGGAAATGCTATGATCCCAGAGGGACGTTAAGAAAATAGTTGTAATGTACATCCCTATGATGCAACATGCATGCGTCAGTACGAACATTTAACTATAATCCTCTACAATAAAACCCAAAAATAGCTGATCCAACATTTACGTTTGCCGAACCCAAAAACAACGGAACACGCGTCATACGATTCGGTGCTACTCGGAGGGCAGTAAGCTTAGTAGATACGGTCGTTCACATCCTTACTAATATATATACTATAATATAATATAATCCATACTAATATTATAAATTCGAAAGTAACTCTGTCTGTATGTTACCTTTTCACGCCTAAACTACTGAACGGATTTCGATAAAATTTGGCAAGGAGATCTTGGGCAAGGACATCTGTGGCATCCTGGGGAAGGACATAGGTTATTTTTTGTCTCGGTAATAAGTTCACGTGGGATCATTTCCGACATCCACGCGGGTGTAGCCGCGGGCAGAAGCTAGTATAATATAACCCATACTAATATTATAAATTCGAAAGTAACTCTGTCTGTATGTTACATTTTCACGCCTAAACTACTGAACGGATTTCGATAAAATTTGGCAAGGCAATAGACGGCATTTTAGTGAAGGACATAGATTACTTGTTGTCCCACTAGTACGTTCCCGTGGGATAATTTTCGACGTCCACGCGGGCGGAGCCTCGGGCTGAAGCTAGTAAAAAAATAGCAGTACTAGCAGTAGCTAGTATAAAAGCGAAAGTAACTCCGTCTGTCTGACCTTTTCACGCATTAATGGCTGAAAAGATTTCGCACAAAGGTAGACCATGAACTTGATAAATGATTTTAATTCTGTAAGTAGGTTTGTAAAAACACTTTTACACGTCAATCGTATTTTTTAAACTAGATGAGGTCGGCGTTTCCTATCTGACTACTCTGAGAAGAAAGGCCGAAACAAACTCAGAGGTCACAGTCTCTTTTAAAGTCCAGACATAATCTTGGTCAGATCATGTGAAGACCATGTAGATTGGTATCTGAAATGGTCTTTTGAGGAAAGAACCACACAGAATGAGTGGACCCGTCCAGTCAGTGCACGCATTTGTCAGTAATCGTGCAGCTCGACTCAGGAAGTAAGGACTTAAGGAGCACTTAAGGAGCCTTGGTTAGGACATAGGATACTTTTTATCGCAGTAGTATGTTCCCGTGGGATAATATCAAACCTCCACGTGGGTGAAGCCACGGGCAAAAGCTATAGTTGTTAAATAAGCCCCTGCGATAGAGACGCAGCTTTATGATTATTGCACTTTATAAAACAACGGTCCCGCTTTTATGGATTATAAATTTCATTAGCGTATGTTGTCGGACGATCGCGTTTATTACTTTTGTTACACACTGTACCGATGTTCGCGTGAATGTTTGTATGTTTTGGTGATTGGCGTTTCTGGTTGTGGAAACTTAAGTTGCTATTCAATGTAGTATATTTTTTTGATCCTTTCTAGGTTCTTCTATTATATACAATTATTTTAATTAGATCAGGACTATCTTTTACAAGAGCTCATGATGCTATTGTATTTTACAGGAAGTTCTCACGTGTTTTGTCTTTATAAATTCATTAAAAGGGTTAATTTGAACCCAATTCTTTTATAATGTCTTTTTTCTGAGTAGGCATATAATATGATGAAATAAAATAAAGGTAATCCTTTACGCAAAAATAAAAAAATAAACTTTATCAGCCCAGTTTTTGTCGATCAATTTTGTTGTTCACACTTACCAATAAGTCGGCGAGCAGTTCACCGAACTAACCCGTAGTGTGTCACGACCTTAAGCTCCTAATGCACACTGGGTGGTTTACGACCACTATTTACATAGTAAACCAGTTGCTACATTAATTAATCAGTTCAGATGTTCTCTTTGTTTCAAATTATGCCGTAAAACGTACTAGATTGTATTGGCGTTTTTGTTGGTTCCAATAAATCATGATGGGGAACGTGTAAAAAAGACGGCTTTACGTCCGTTTGTTTTTATTTGAAATGCAATAAAAAGTAGCTCTAACGTTAAGTCGATGTACGACGTATTTCTTTAAATTTATTTTATCGGTAATTGTTTTTTTTAAGTGGCCCATTAAAATGCTGTCTTCATTAGACGTTTGTATACGACTGTACATTGTTTCTTTTTCTTATTTAATGTGTAAAAAATTATTATTCTAGACCCAGTTTTCGCGGCTTCGCGGATTAATAACTAACCTCTTTACCACGGAAACTAAATTCCGGAACTTTTTAAAACATGTGCAAAAAATGTAATCTTTTAAAATCTACACTAAGTACTATCCTTAACAACAGGGTTGGTACTAAATATATTTCATCCACTGCATTCCTATCTAGGCAACATTGGTATACCAACATCTGTATGTTCGCGTGTAAGCCCTAATATCTCAAACTATAAACCGTTTTAATGCCTTCATGAAATTACTTTTTTTATTAGCTCACGATGAAATATGGCCTGTTGTACCGAACAGTTGTTGGAAGTGTGAAAAAAAAATTATAACCGTATACTAATGTTATCTGAAGCGTGAAATTGTATTAAAATCTCCTTTTGTTTTGTAGGCAAAAAGATAAGGTGGATTTTAATGAATTCGTGACTTATATTTGTGCTTGATTTGGTTTAAAGAGTTCGAAGAAAAATATAACACTGGAATACCTGCTTTATATTAGTATCGTACTTTTTAATCTAGTGCAGCTGTTTAAGTAAAGTCATCCGCGTGAAACTTCTTGTTTCAACACGAAATAAGCTTCCCATTCATCATCATCATCAGCCTATATCCATCCACTGCTGGACGTAGACCTCTCCTAGTGAACGCCACTGAGCCCGATCCTCGGCTCTCCTCATCCAGTCTCTGTCAGCAGCCTTTCGCAAGTCGTCACTCCTCCTTACCGGCGGGTGTCCCACACTACGGTTGCCTAAAACGCGGTCTCCACTCTAGAACTCGTTTCCCCCAACGATTGTCAGTTCTGCGAGAGATACGACCAGCCCACTGCCACTTCAGCTTGCTTAGTCTTTGGGTTGTGTCGGTTACCTTGGTTCTCTGGCGGATAACTTCGTTTCGGATCTTATCCTTCAGAGAGACTCCAAGCATAGCCCTCTCCATAGCTCGCTGAGCGACATTAAACTTATGGACAAGTCTCACCGTGAGTGTTCACGTTTCGGCTCCGTAAGTCATAACTAGTAGGATGCACGCGTTGAGGACTTTCGTCTTTAGGCACTGCGGTTCCATTAGTGAAATAATTTTCGGAGTCGGTTCAGGAGTTCCGAAGATTACCCCCTACATACAAACTCACAAAACCTCTTTATAAAACTAGTAAAGATATGACATGCCATAACACACACACATAAAGAATGACATGAATGTTTAGCAAAAATGGTTACAAAATGTTGCTTGTTTATCAATTTTGTATTCAATGCTGCACCTCGCCTCGTGGATGAATTTTCACCTTAGAATGTCCTTTCCGTAGTACACGCAACTGACTTAACTCTCATGTATGACAAGATGCGTGAGTGTGAAGTAGTGCTAAGATGACTCTCCACAGTACGAGCTCTTACGTAAACCTTCAAAATGTTTGATCTGAATGGTGCTGATCCATGCGTCATCTTCGTGAACAGACGCTGTCAGTTGGGACTGGGCATCTCTTAGCTGCCACGGCTTATTTTAATTATTTTATTTTTTGATTGTTTTTCTTTTATTGCTTCTACGCTTTTAACGTGTACGTTTTTTTTATTTTACCTCGTTCTCACATATAATTATAAGTTCAACACTAATGATGTTATTAATATTTTTGTAACAATATCATTTAAAAAGTGCCTGCGTGTAGTTTCTTCCCATTCTTTACCATAGGTACCTACTACGTTTTGGAACGGGCAACTAGCTTCATATTTCTGACTGACCGACTCCTTGACAGTTAAAAAGTGCCTGTAAATGGTTTAATTGAAATAAATGCTTTGAATTTGAGTTTGACATTATGTAAAGGATTCGTAGTGTAGTAGGATCCTGCCGGGGTCGCGGATTGTTCGAAAGAGTTACCGTGGCCCTGGCGCACAGGCAACTGAAGGAACACGGGTGGGTTTTAGTCAGTAAGAGTCTGACACGCCCTTCCGCTCCGCCCAGAGCGGGAGAGGTCATTTGATGATTTCCCACCCAAAAAAAAAAAAAAAGTGTAGTAGGATGTGTCATATCACACTATTATGGAAAAATATTTGTAGTATGATACTTGGCTGGATGGATCGACGACCTTAAGAAGGTGGCCGGGGCAGACTGGATGCAGAAGGCGGAGGACAGTGTGTTGTAGCGCAGCCTGGGAGAGACCTATGTCCAGCAGTGGACTCCGATAGGCTGAGTTGATTGAGGATACTTCGAATCTCAGAGTTTAGCCTGTGTATACTCCTGTGCAATCATTGTTAGTCTATGCTAAGATGTTTTACCCGACTGCACGACAGTAAAGACAGGGTTAAGTACCTATGTTTTTAGCCTTTATAACAAAACACAGTAATATTACTCGATAGCAAGCCGTTGTGCAGTACCTGCCTATATAATTTATATTATATATTTTTATTTTGGTTTAATGCGCAGTTTTTAAAATACACGAGTAACATATTTTCTCGTTTAAATTAAAATAGACTTTGACCTCTGGTTTCGCTATTTATTTTCAGTTGTAGCCAGAAAAAGAAAATCGACTCCATCTAGCTTTATTTTTTGTATGACGTGTAAAAGTGATTACGATGTCCTTTTTACAGAATAAACAATTTTATTTCATGTTACGGTATTTTGATAAAAAATCATTATAACAACTCAATTGTATTGAAGTGCACTCTAGTTCTCGATACACATTATATCGAAGTAGTTTTATTAATCTATCCGTATCGCCGATATGCAGCTTGCGGTACCTACAATTTATTTCTAATGGACGTTATCTAGCAGGTGGCCCTGCACCTGCTTAATGAAGGAACACCTGCAAATTGCAGTGCAGGCGATATATTTTATTACCTATGCTTATATTTTAAATTAAAATTGTGTGAACTTGTATTAAAATTCTAAACTAAATTAAAATTTAATTGGGTTTATGTAAAAAAAAAAACAATGAGAAATTATGCTATCTACAATTAATACTGGAAACGATAAATCTCCGAAAATGGAAATTATTGGAAAAACGTATACCTACTCAAGCTACGAGTACTAGGCGATTATAACATCGTAAAAGTCAATAAAACGAGCAGTTATTGAAAGGACTCATAAACTTAGTGCACCTTGATACATATTACACCGTAATTAAAGTATTGAACTATGCTTATTCTGAGGACATTGTTAAATAGTTGCAAAAGTTCAAGGCTATCTCAAAAAGAGATAAAATGAGATTTAAATTATTCATCCTTAGATGAGTCCTAAAAAACTAGCTTTGTCTAGAACGTGTCAAAAAATAGGAAAAACCCAAGACTTTCACACATAACTGTAAGTGATTCAAGAAGCTACCCATCCAACATATAGGCAGTACTGACAAAGAGGACCCCCATACCGTATTTCATTCTACATTATACTCGTTTTTATAGGCTCCACTGTTTTCTACAACTACAGCACTTACAATAATTGTTCCCTTCAAATAAAAATAAGGGATTACTCTGCGTAAAACGGAACGCAACGTTTAAACGTTATGAGGGAATTCATTCGAATGATTGATCCGCATTCCGTTTTACATGTTTGTTTTATTTAGTGTTGAAAAGCGTTTTAGTTTGATTAAAAGCTAAAAGGTATGTTGATCTTCATTTGGCCTGGTTTAGGATTTGGAGGATAATTTATTTCAATATAAACATAAATAGATGATTCTTCACAGACGATGTTAAAATATAAATATTATAGGATTTACTACGTCTAAGTCTTTATGCATGCCTTTGGATATAATTATTAGGTAATTAAAAATTAAAAGGTATGACCTCATCACTAGTCTTAAGTGTCAGTGATTCTGTCATCAGGGAAAAAACATTAATTATTATCACTCTTTTGTTCAATAAATGGCCAGCAGCAAGGACTGGCCTTGCCAACGCAGTGGATAGTATTTCTATCAATCTATAGTATTTTATTGTCAACCTAATGCAGTGGTTAGTATTTTTATCAATCTATAGTATCTTAAATTTCAACTTATGTAAAATTTCTACATTAAAATCTAACTCATATGATGAACATTACAAAGAGTATTCTACTCTATTCTATTTTCTTGGCACAGGAAAAATACTTGTTTGTATTTACTAGAAAAAAAGATTACACAGAACATTATCAAAATAAATATAGTTACTTTAAAACCACGTGGAGACCACGGTGTCACCTAAAAATACTTAACAAGAAAAGTCTTCCCATGGTGAACTGAATTGGTATCTAGTTTTATTTGAAAGACCGTTAAAAGGCCTGAAACACGCAGACATTGACCTTACGCTATTACACAATATATCAAATACAGCAGAATTTATTGCATAGATTATGAAGACCATTAGTTTTGATTCATAGGCCTGTTCAATACAGAAACCAGCCGTTTTCCAAGTCAGGAAGTCAACGGCATAAATCTCACTTGAAATCTTCATTAATTCTATTCCCAAGGGCAATACTGTCATACATTTCATAAGTTTTATGAGAGCCTAGTAACTTGTCATAGCAAAAGGACGCTTAGGCTCGATTCACACGCTCTTAGATAAAGAGCACTCAAAGGGATCAATGAGACCATTCATTTGATAGATCGTTTATATAACTAGTATGCCATACATCATATATATCGTATTGAAATGAGATGTTTCGAGGAAGGAGCAATTTTAACTCTGCGTTGAATAAATTGATACCTACCTATGATTATGGAAAAGCGACTGCTACAGTTTACGGGTTTGAGTTCCTAGTATCGATACTGATTATTCTGCTTACCCGTGAAGGAAAAATCATAAGTATAATTTAATTTTAAGTTAAGAACCTAAGTTTGAATGATTTGTGCAAATATTTAAGTCTATTTTGTTTTTTAATCAACCTCATTAATTTTGTTTTTTTTTGTGATAATTTATAAATCATGAATCATTTACAAACCTTTCAGAAAACATTTATAAATTCACTATCATTAAAAAAATCATCCCTGACACTACACAACACACGAAATAAACACGACAACAGCGGTTCGAACGCAACGCAGGACGTGCGTCACCGTCGGCGGTCGACGCGCTACTGAAGTTCAGTTTCATACCGTATTATCTACTGCATCTCGCTACGATACCTCCTAGCCACGATGAGCGCCTAGTACCACGCGGGCGTTTTTCGTTGAAAAACCCGTTTTTCCGGGAAAATAGGTTTTTGAAAGTAATTTAGATTGTTTTGGAAGATCTTTACGGGATGTTTTAACAATTAATAACTTTCTTTTTCATCTGTATGCATAACATTTTATGGAATTAGCTATATTAGTGCAACACATCATTAATAGGTACATGAACTTTATTGAAATGTATTGTTATGGATTTAATTACAACTATTGCCATAATAATAATGGTAATTGATAGCCATTATCAAATACTCGATAGATCATGTTCTTCCTCGGAAACATACACTTATGTAATCATGTTTTAATTTGACACAAAGTTTTACTATATTTTTATACATTTATTTGTTACCAAAATAAGATCGACATCGACAAATCAATCAAAAATCTTATAACCAATTCAGAAATGGCAACTTCTAAACCCAATATACCGTCAATATTAAAGTACAGTTCCGAAATCGATTACTTATTTACCCACCACTTATTTATAAGGAACTATCCCAGCCAATTCTGAAACTTTTATCACGGGGACCTTGTTTCCGGACGTCCATTTCGTTCAACTTGGAATGTTTTCCTTGGTACTAAAATCAAAGTTTGTTAAGTGCTCCACATTTGCTCAGCATCTGTCCTCGAGGACTTAGAATTGCCAAACTTACAAAATCAGTTGACTTTTCTTTTTGTATTGAATATTTAGTTACGAAGGAAAAGTTTTGGTTTTATTGTGAGACACTTAAAACTTCGTAGGCTTAGACAACATTTTTTGGGTTACCGACGCTATGAATATATTTTTGTTCGATACAGGAGAAATGCGTCATAACTTTTGGTTTTGTCCATATTGTTACGTGTTTTGAAGGCTTTTTTGTTTAGGATACTATGACCTTTTTCATGAATGGAAGAGATTTACTCAATTATTGGAGAGCCTTATATTCATTCTCAATAGACTTTAGTAGCTACAATAGAAGGTTGCGATGTCGTGATTAGTTATAACCGTAACAAAACTAAGAAAGACTTGACCAATGTCTCTAGTAAAAAAAAATGGCCGATCAAGGGACAGATTTGAAAAGTCCATAATTATACTACTACATTAATTTTGTTTTAAACTAAATGGTACAGACCTTCAAACAGGTAAGCAGATCCTTTATCTTTTATAATAAAGCCTTAATTGAGAGACCTAAATACCATTTCGACCTTTTTGGTCCTTCGGGTCGTATTGTTAAAATCAAATACTATTCAGGAAATAGCGCAATGAAATGTGTAGTAGCAAGGTAAATTATTAATATTGTAAGCTGATAATGATACATAGATACTTCTTTGTTAATGAAGTATTTCAAGAACGAAAGAAAAAAAGAAAAAAGAAGAAGAGAGAAAAAAGAAAAAAGTTTAAAAAAGAAAGAAAGAAAAGAAGGAAAAGTTGTTTATGTGTTGTTGTATTTTGAACTTTTTAATTAAATTTATTAACTTGTAATAACTGTGTGTGTTGTTTTAGTTATTACAAGTTAATCAACATTATTTGGAGACAATAAAAGAAACTGATTGTATAATAACGTGGAGTATATCTAAATCTAAAACCCATATCACATAGACAGAGTAAACACCATTAGGACCAGAAATATTTCGCAAAAAAGAAAGCAATGAGCAACAAAGCTTACTACATCCAAACAAAATAAATCCAACGTAATCGGACCACCAGAAATCTAAAACTCGAAATCAGAGCTTCAACAACTCACTGTAATAGTCTCGAGAAAAAAATCTAATTGCACAGTTTAAACGGAGATTTTGCCGAGTAATTAGAGGACGGAGGTAGCCCTTGGAATTCGGACAAACAATCTCCCTTATAATTAAAGAGGCCTTTGGGGGAAGTGCCTCATTTGCAATCCTTTATACTCCTTTTCTATGTAAAAACGTTCTTTAGATGTGCCCTAAGTTAATTGAATAGGGTTAAATATTGATTTGAAATTCTAATGTTTTAACGCTTCTGGGTGTTGAAGAATAACATTGGGGACGTTATCTTTGAGGGTGTGTTAGAAGAAGTGACAATAATTGGGTCATTTTATTGTTTGGAGAATACAGCTTGCGTATCATCATTATTATAAACTAAATTGAAAGCATGACGCAGAATTAATTCAATTAAAATTGATATTTTTAAAACGATTGCCGTTAGACACCCATTGGTTCATATTACCGTCACAAAATTGATGCTGGTGTTTACCATCAAAATTGCATAATCATTAAGTACTACCGAGAGTACCGAGGTATTGGTTTCTCGAGAAATACACAATAGAAGTGAAAACAACAAACATAACCATTACAGTATCACCATTCGACGTAACCGACAAACCAAACTAATTTGACGATAGTGAACAACAAACTTTGTATTAGTATTCCATTTGTGGCCCCGAGAAGTTGGCAGGTAACTGACGTCACAAAGCTGCTGGTCCGTGTATCGCCAGCCTAATTGGCTTTAACAATAACCAGTGAAATGCAGTACAAAGTGTTTTTGTTAAACGTGACGTTATTGCGGTCTTTTGTGGTCAAATAGTGATGTGAAACGAAGATTTGGTCCTAATATGGTCCCGCGTGGACATAAGGACCAACAATTTTATTGTGTGACTGTCATTTGTTTGTTAAACGTCGGATTGTTTGAACTATTAAAATTAATATTAAACAATAGACCAAACTGTCATACTAAAAAGGATAGGTAAAGTGCGTCAGCAGTGTCAACACTCAATTTCAAACTGCAATCCATGCAGAGTTGAACTTTGAGTAAGCTCTTTGAGAGCCATTTTCACTTTTATCACAAAGTGACTACCTTTAAAGTAGCTACTCCAAGTTGACCTCTAACTTGAGCTGTAGAAAGTGATGAACGAATGAATGGAAATCCTCCAAGCTGTTAGACCGAATTGTTATGCGGGTAGTCCGATATTGCAGTGCGTAACCGAGCTATCGACTTGTTACTACGTTACGGAGAATAGTGTGGGTCTTCAATACGTCAAGTTATAGCAGTATTCAAGGAATTTGTAACTAATATCGTCACTGACATCCCTTTGAAGACAAGTATTTGATTCTTGGTATGAATAATCGTTATGTAGTGACGAGTTACTTCAATTTTGTCTGTATGAGTTTAAGTTTGAACCTTCTGGTACATTTACCTAATATAAAAAGCTGCATTATGCACGCAAATGGGTGTGAACAGATAGATTTTTCATACCAAAAAATTCAAACATCGAAAATTCCCTCAACTAAACACAAAATTGTCAATAGCTCCAAATCAAATAAAATGTTTAAATCCCCTTCTAAACTTCCCCTAAAAATAATATAAATATCAATGGTGCATCAAAGCGAGTTGAATTTGTTTACTCCATTATATTTACCTGACCACTGACCCGTTTAATTCTGACCCTCGGGGGCGAAACGTGACCTCCCCCGCAATGCAACAGCACGTCATTCCGAACACTCTTGAAACTGATTTTTATAACTACCACATTATATTACCACCCGAAAAAGAACCCCAACAACTTTACTACTTCATTATAAGGTTCAAATTAGGATGACGTTTACAGTATGAGCAGCAGAGAAAGCGTGGTATTTAATATGAGGGGTGAACATACTTTGACTAGGATGCTCCCTTCCTCAGTAATTTGATACAGTTTAACTCGTGGGAATGCAAGATTTATGTACGGTTTATGTAATGAATAAAGACGAATAGATTAAAGTTGAACGCTTTATAGGTGACAGGAGGTTTTAATCGTACGAATTTCATGTCGAAAGTTGTTTTTTCATAAATAAATTATCATGGAAACACGACAATGTTCTATTGCAACGAACTTCTGACTAGATTTCGGAGTGGTTATCGTTATTTTGTTTGCGAGAAAAGCTTAGAGCTATTTTAAAGTCACACTCAAACCGCCTTGTTACAAAACACGATATAACTTTAGCCCGAGCCAATATCTTCGAGCCAATTTTTAACCGTCTTCAAAAAAAGGAGGAGGTTCTCAATTCGACAGCATTTTTTATTTTTATGTGTGTTAGCTCAGAACTTTTTTCTAGGTAAGCCGATTTGGATGATACTTTTTTTATTTGAAATCTGGTGCTTCTTATGTGGTCCCATATAAATTTGATCAAGTTCTGACCAGGATTTTTTTTTTGAATTATCCTTAATACTGCGTATTCTTTTCCCACTTAGTTTATATTGATGATGTTTTAATAATTTCCAATCACTGTTTTTTGCATGTCGACATTTATGCCAATTTTAATAAAGTTCTTAATACAAATTTGATAACCTAAGACCGGACTAAGTTGTCAGTTTTGTAAAAGGAACTGTATTTCGATTTCTGTTAGGTTATTACAAACCTTGTTTTGGTTTTTCAGGTTTTTCTGTAAATATGGTTTAAACCATCGAGCCTGTTTTTTAAATAAGAACCGAACAGAAATCAAAATACAGTTTCTTTTTACAAAACTGACAACTTAGTCCGGTCTTACATGTCAATTTTGTATTAAAAATGTTACTAAAGTATCGAAATAAAGTTCGAAATACAAAAACTGGCTGTAAGGTTTAGGCTCGGGAAAAAATTAGATCGTGTTTTGTAATAAGACGGAAAGCATTTATTTCAATTAAACCAATTCCAGGCACTTTTGACTTGTCAAGGAGTTGGTCAGTGGGAAAGATGAAGCCTATCCCAAAGTGTAGCAGGTTCCTATGGAGAAAAACGGTCAAAAAAACTCCATGGACACTCTTTTGGACGAGGAAGACTGACCTACCGTGATACAGTTTTTACTAGTACGGAGTTCAGTGTGAATTACTCTCTAACAACCATATTTTTACGCACGACATGAGATCTTATTTTTTGTTTTGTATTTTATTTTATTTTTCCTCTTTTCTTTATACGCATAAATTGTTATTCTTAAGGTTGTTATTACGATTCTGGAAATAATAGTTTTTTTTTAATTTTATTAATGATCAAAGTCCCAACGTGGTTTAAGATTGTAGTAAGAATACTTTTGAACTTTGACCGTGGGTTCCAGAATTCAACATCTAGCATTATTTTAGTTGCATCTTTATTTTATTGGCATTCAAGAAAATCACACAAATAAGTAAAAATATAGTCAACACTTTGTAAATACCTCCATTGTAAAATCCATATTATTTCTTCAGCTCACAAAATGCAAAATTGACATCAACTTGGATGTCTCACTTGTCACACTACTTAGTCATTTCCTATGTAAGTTTAGTAAACAGTCAGCCTGAAACATAGTTTCACGTCCTCACAATTTTGCTGACTTATGACACTGAAGAACGACTGGTGCGTACCTGAAACAAGTAATGGTATTATTAGAAAACGTTGACAGTCTCGGGTATCTGCAAAACCACTCAGCTACTAATAATGAAAACTGCACCCAAATTAACAAAATAAGCTTCTTCTTTTTTATTACTTGATCTCAGGTCACATCGTAACCGATTTATTTTAAATAATAATTTCTATGTGGTAATTTAATGATTTCATAACCATTTTTTTATCTGTAAAACTAACCCTCCCTGGCGGGGTGCAAAAAATACCTTGTATCACTATTCTCCTAGAAACAGAGGGTTGAGACAACCGATGCAGATATAATGTGAAATTACCTCTCATGTAGGCTGTAACGTCAAAAGCTTGCAATTTTTGGCACATTGTTTTAAATACAATAAGATATTTTGCGGTTGTGTTATAAAGGAGTTAATAAAATCCATCATTGCTTTTATGTTTCTAAGACGTTTTGTAGTCCTATCAGAAAACACCACAAATCGCTACATAGGCACTGTAGGGTTAATCTTGCATGCTTTGTGCGTGTATACTCATGTTTCTGACAAATAAATGATCTCTTATCTCTCTCTTAATGCAAAAATGGTGCCTTTTAAAACGTTTATTAACTAAGATAAGTCAAGATGTTTACTATAGCAGTATCGCTTAACATCAGCTGGGATAAAAAGTTTATTTTTGGGTCTTCGATTCGGGAACCTTCATTAAAAAAGAAGAATATGTTAAAGGTTGCATAGCATCAAGTGTAGATTAAGAACTCTTTAGAGATGAATATTTGAAAGGCAACGACATGAAAAAAATAATTAAAAATAAGCTCCTGTAGGGGTATATATATTCTGTGCTGACGTGTGTCTTGTTGTAAAAGTAAAAAGTTTGTTTGTGTTGTGATAAAAGAGATAATATTAATAATATCACCTCAATCTAAATGTGCTTAATACCTAATATCAAATAAAGGACTCATACCGATTCATTACTTTACTCAATTTGTAATTCAAACACTTAAAATTGTCAAACACTCCACTGCCACTGTTGCCGCTGACAAATTCTATAGTATTGGCGTTCATTTTAATATTTATTCAAAACGTAGGTAATTATTTAACATAGCGATAAATGCTCCCTTTGCAGCATCATCCGTTTGATTAATAATTAATTAAAAGCGGAATGTTGATTAATAAAACATCAAGGTTTTGATTGACTGATGGAAATTAAAAATAAATGGAGCATGTAACGGTTTTTGTGATATCGTTATTCTATACCCTTGTGTTAATTATTACATCATGATATTTTTAACGTAGGTAGTTACGTGCTTGATCTGAAATCGATATTGCCTGTGGTGTGCGTATAGACTGGTTGTCTTCCCCAACAGCATTTTATTAAAACATCGATAGTTCTGTCTCGGTTTGCGAACAGCCTAAGGATATAACTGCGAATTTTATCGATACCAGACATCACATCAAAAAATGACAGTTCTTTTTTTTTAACGACAATCCCTACTGAAATCTAAAATAAGCTCACTCTATTCAAGGGCGGGCATTTTGAAATTAGAACGCCAGGCTATTTGCACTTGAGGCGAGGACAAAAGCCGGCCGCGGCGCGTGCGTGCCTTACTGACGCGCCTCGGGCGACTATTCAACCATGCGCGGATAAATGCTATGCAAACTGCTGGATAAATACGACCGCGAGGCGCGCGGACGGGTTATTTTTTTAAAGTTGATATTTCGAAGAAAAAAGTGCAATTCGGTTCAGGTTAGTTGGTTCCTGCAGAGTCGTTATAGACTTCGCGAATGTTGTGGACGTCTGCTGTTGATTTTAGCTTTTTTAATTAGTGCTTTAACTAAAGATGCAAGGACAAAATTGGCGTAACAAGGATACTTGAAATATTTGTGATCCCAATGTGTTATGTTTAGACAATAACGTGGACGCTTTTGTCCGTCCTATGTTCAGCTAAGTGGACAATAGGATGGTTAGCAACGCTTTGTACAACACCCAAGGGTGCAAAAATACTGGCAGAAAAACTATAATAAACACAGTCAGATTGAGGGAATAATCTATTACAAATTCTGATGAACTTAATTACAATAAACGAACGAACGTAAACGAAACAAAACAGCATGTTTTTCTTTTTTTATTGCTTACCCTCATGGGAACAAGGCGTGAGATTATGTACCTATGTGTGTTTGTGTAAATTATCATACCATTTCTGAGCTTCACACTGTGCATCAATTTATTGAAAAGAGTCCAACCAATAATTCAACGTAAAAAAGACATACAAGATTAATTATGATAAACTGTATAAGTATAACACCACTAAGTACGATAATTACTCAAGCCAAGTCAGAAGATTAACGGAAAGGAAACGCAATGGCATCCTTGCTTCCACAGTTCAGATCCAATTGACCTCCACAATCCTTATTGCGTTAACTTTAACTGGGGAGGAATTATAGTTTCCTCTTGCGTTTTGTTCGTTTTCTTCAAGGCTCCTATTTCTGCGGATCGGTGTAACTTTTGTTTAAAAGAGATATCTAGGGAAGAAAAAGGTTTTTTTTTTAAATAATAGTTTTAGCATTAAATAGTATCATTTGTAGGTACCATTGAGTTATGCTAGTTAACAAAACAGGTAGGCGTTGCAACCAGCACCCTTTATAAGTTATAAAATAATGTGTATTAAGAAAAAGGTTTTTTTTATAACAGTGTTAGCATTAAATAGTAGTATCATTTGTGGGTACACTTGAGTTATGCTAGTTAACAAAACAGGTAGGTATTACAACCAGCACCCGTTCTAAGTTATAAAATAACTTGTATTAAGAAAAAGGGTTTATTAATATATTTTTTAATAACAATGTTAGCATTAAATAGTAGTATCATTTGTAGGTACACTTGAGTTATGCTAGTTAACAAAACAAGTAGGTATTACAACCAGCACCCTTTCTAAGTTATAAAATAACTTGTATTAAGGGCAGTGGTACAAGCCCATACATACTTCAATTTTACAAAATAATTGCAGGTAGACCAAGTGTTTTTCAACTAAAGTTTACATAAAACCATAATTGCAGAAATCTGTTTTTTTATGGTTATTTATTGCGCCAATGCCGATTTTTTTAAAAAGATCATTATGGCAGCTTAGAATAAGCTTAAAGTAGCTATTTGTAACACAAGCAGGGTTATTGATAACCCTGAAAACATGAATTGAAAATAAACTAGAAGTTTAACTAAAAATACAATAAATTTAGATATTAAGGTTTTTAGAGAATCATAATAAGTTCTACGTCATGTTTCGAAACATTCTAAAATTACCTTTCGTCCGAATGCTAAACATATCTTAGGTAGGTAAATAAACCTACTACTATGTAGATCACTCACACCAAATGTAAAAGACCTATAAATAAGCAACACAACAGACATATTTCCCCCATTATTCACTAACGACAGATCTTATTTGGACTTGTATATTTTCACTCAGTCCAAGAGAAACATGACGCGTCGATCATTTAGCGCGAGCTTAAATAGCTCAAAGGAACAACGCACATTGCCTCTTTACTTTGCTTGCAAACACTACAATCATTTTCCAACCTTATGGCTCAAGACCAAAGGTTGAAAATAACTGTCTCAGTGTACATGAAGTGTTGAAAGGATCATTATTCCGGGCTTGATGCTGAGTCGTGATTGATCTGTCGCCGCAAATGGATGGGCTTGAGTCTGTGAGTGCGGTCGCAAGTACGAATGCAAGAATGACATAAACAAGTGTCGAAGCGTGTAGCTTGCCTTATTTTTATAACCCTTTTTATGATAGAGCGGGAAGATTGATGCTGGTTTGATCAGTCGGCTAAATGAAGTTGCTTAGCTATTGGTGACATTAATGTTTAGTGTGGGGAAGTAAAATGCGGAGCACACACGGACGACGTTTGAAGGACGCTGTTGAGTAACAATTCAGTTTGGTAAGAATTAGAGCTGTTCTTTTAGTGTCATCGTGAACTGTTTTATCACAAGAAAATTGCTCATGGTGAGATGAAGAGATGGTACAGTCAGAGGGATGGTAGGTTGACTGGCGACTAGAATTTAAAATATAAGTAACTATACATTTTTATTAATAACAAATTGTCAGTCTCAAGACACGTCTCATTTTAATGAAAACAAACAATAATACGTTATTAAAACCACCTCCTTTTATGCAAATAAGAATAATGTACCCAGGATTTTGTAATATCTTGATTTAAAAAGAGTGTCCTTGGAGTTTCTTGCCCGTTCTTCTCCATAGAGATCTACTTTTTGGAATGGGCAACTAGCTTCAACTTTCTGACTAACTGACCGACTCTTTGACAATTCAAAAGTGCCTGTAAATGGTTTAATTGAAATAAATGCTTTGAGTTTGAGCACTATTTCCTGATAAAAAACACGTTTTATTCACTTTTTGTTTGCAAGTTTTTTCACGCGTAGTACTTCGGTCACGGGTACGACTACAATATTAATAATTACCAGATAGCCTCTGGCAGCCATTTTATATAGAAGCATACCAATGCAAGCTTCAGCATAGTGCGGCTTTTGCACTTTCTATACAGTAATGGCGATTTATTTCTTATCTGGGGACTTATGGGGATGATATGTCAAAGTCAAAGTCAAATCATTTATTTCAAATAGGCACATAAAAGGCACTTTTGAACGTCAAAATTTACAAAAAAATGGAATTGATTCTACTTGCCCCTTCCAAAAGGTAGTTTCGTATGGAGAAGAATGGGCAAGAAACTCCACCGTTACTCTTTTAAATTATTTTACAATATTATGTAAGTTCACATTAATTATGTAATCATATGTGAAGACGATGCACCTAGAATAAAATTACTATACCACAATAGGTAAAAAGAATTAAATATAATGCCGTATAACTGGTGATCTGTAAGAGCCCTTTCCATATCTTTTATTAATTTTGCAAAAAGATAAAAATACAGATCGCCTCCCCAAAAAAAGAAGCCCGATATTTTGTTACTAAAGAACATAATACCGCAAGTTTAAAGGATAAACCGGTAAATCAGTGAACGGTTTTTATCTCCAAACACCTTTTATGCTCGGAGCGCTGTCATTAAAATAATACGCACCCACATTAAGCGCTGCAGCGATTTCCCTAAAAGTCGCTGCGATTAATCGCTCATGCAAAAACTTTCGAACGCGGTGATCATGAATCATTGTCGCGAATTTATGTCCACGGGTGCTTCGTCCGGGTTCTTGTTTTTGCCCGGGGCGAACCGATAATCCGCGGGTCGGTTACAAATGCTGCCGGATTTGCGACACACAGGGGGATGACGCGATAACGTGCAATGTATTTATTATAGTCGTATAGTGTGATCGTGCCTTATTATGCTGAAGGACAAGACAAAGGAATTAGATGTCAAAGTATCTTTGTGATGTCTTTGTAGGACGCTCTCAGAGGCGCGAAAAAAGAGATCCCTGACAAAGTTTGATTCAATGTATTTTGAGATGAGCATGTTGTATTAATAATAACAATGGACATTTTGTTTTATATGATTTTGATACGTTACATTTTCTCAGTTGAAGATTTTTATTTTCAATAAATTTTGCAAACTGGTTATTACATTTGATGGTAGATTTCTTAGGTAGGTAAAATATTAAAGCTGAAGAAAAATATCCTTTCTAAGTAAAATAAAATAACTCAATCCTTACATTTATTTACGAGCAACTTAAAATCTTTAGCGCAAAAAAACAGCAAAGAATACTCAACGCAAAAACGACTAAGTGCCCCTAAATCTAAAGATTATAAATTTACCGTCAATTAAGTCTGTATAAACGCAATGAGTACAAAAAGCAATCGTGTTAATCGAACACAGGACCGTTTGTTACTATTCCGCGACCGGCAAATGGACAAATCAGATTATTTCGTCCACTATGAGTCTGTAGATAACAGAGTGTTCCGGCGCAAGTGAAAAGAAAAATAAAGTAACAACAAACGAGATCTTTGGAGAGGATCGAGGAATGGTAAATTAAAGTTTTAGGCGACGGTAACACAGTCCGATAAAGAACCAGTGAGAAACTTCTGACTGGCTTATTAATGTTTGACTCAAATTGCTCCATGACATGACAAAGATTATGCAGCATATGTACGACGGCAAAGACTATTCAGAAAAAAAGAAAGAAAGAGGACAGCCGCGGTAGACTGATTGCAGAAAGCGGAAGAAGCATAGGAAAGGCCTCTGTCTCATAGTGGACCACTAATACGGCCACACTACCACGTAGTTGCCGCATATAATGTTAAAACTTTTGAAATGCGTGTTAGTACTTAAGAAGGACCCGAAAAAAAAATGATCGTTTCAAGTTCCTCAAGGTCAAAGATCTCGGCACACGTGTTGCCAACTCCCGCTTCAGCCCCTCATTTGCCCCGCAAACCTCAACGAGGCTATAAATTAAGAGATTCCTGCTAAGTCCCCATCAGTTTGTGCACCCCGTGGCGTTACTCACTGACCTCCGGCCGAAGACATCGAACCACTTGAGTGGAAATTATCTTACGTAGATTATCCTTATGGTGACATTTCTCCTCCATTTCCGATGCCTAACTGGATTGCTATTTTTCTTCTGTAAGAAGCTTTTGGGAGAAGCGAGCGGTTTTGTTCTTAAGCGTTTTGTTTCCCATGTTAGGGGAATATAATTTAGATGATCTTTGAAAGTTTTTGGGTGTGACTAAGTGTTGTTTAAGAATAGCTATAATTTATAGTGGAAGGCAAGAGTAAGGAATGACTAAAGAATTGGTTTAGGTAGGTACAGCGTTTTGTGCCCACACGCTAGTAATTTTGCAAAGAACTTTGTATCACATTTATCCTCAGCCAAACAAATCCAACCCCTTAAAGACCTGCTTGTACAGGCACCCAGATCTTACACACATGTTCTTAACAAACCAGGAGATATATCAACTTCTGGAGGGAGGTGGAACGCCATGGCCCACGCACAAGTGTCCACCTGAAGGTCTAAGTGCGGAAACCAAACCCTGTAACTTAAAACATAGACCTGTCTGCAAATAAATTAACACGGAGTACCTGCAAAGGTCAGCGTGTACCAGAGATACATAAAACATAAAGCACCACAATAAAATAAGCAGGTTTATTCCAGCTCAATCAATGTCCACCCATTCAAATGCATTAAAGACCTGTCTAGAAATCAACACCGGGCCATGATAAAGCACGATCAATTTTACGGTCAGTTCTGTCAGCGTGTACCAAGGAGGCATAAAACGTATAGCATCACAATAGGATGTCTTCATTGTCTGAAGGTACTGGCGGCTCGACGCGTTGCCAACAGATGTGCTGGTGTAAGTTAGAGGAGGTAACAAGAGTTCCTTATTATCCTTAATTCTTAGTAGATATTATAGACAGACAGAAGTATGGTTTGCTGCGAGATTTATTTTTATTTATTTTCATAAGGTTGGTGGAGTGGATGACAAAATTAATCATAATGATGACTTCAAATCAATTCTTTGTTTTATATAACATGTATTTTACGAGAATTTAATAATATGTAATTACAAATTCACAAAATCACAAGTCACCTGTCAGGCACAACAAGAAACAGGAAATATGTAAGCAAATGTAGATCACGACAATATTAATTTTGTTATGGTGCAATTTATTGACGGATTAGTTGTTTCAGAACCAACAGTTAGTATTTATTTGAGGCGGACTGAAATGTTGGTTTTTGAAAAGCAGAGCTGAAATTCTCAAGACCAAATTAGCTTAATTTTAGACAACTCTTGCACCTTGGACCACACGCCAGTGCGTTGTCGGGGTCTAAATTGCAAATTTAATACAGCTATTTGCATCTGAAAAGACCTATGCAAAGTAGTTTTTGTGTACAG